>PDNT01000003.1:3650380-4904252 GCA_003353625.1 Fusarium fracticaudum
CTTGGCTCAGCAATACTACCTGCCCATGCCTAGCGCGCGAACTCAGAAGGATCTCATTCACATCGACACCATCCTTGGCCAGATGCAAGACACTATCTACGAGAATGCTAATCATGCCACTGCTGGTGTCCACATTCACCACGCTGAGAACGGCTTTAACGGTTACCGCAACACTCCTTCGCCTCCTACCTCTCACAGGTCTCCTACCGGCATGCATGTCGGAGCTGACGGCTACCAGCCTGTGTCTGCCGCTAGCATGGCCTCGCCTCTGACGGCCATTTCATCTACCGGCACTCCTGCTGTTACACCGCCCTCCAGCTCCATGTCATACACATCTGGTCACTCGCCAAGCCCATCATCCTCTGCCATGTCTCCTCAGTCCCGCCACGGCTCGACTGCCTCAGTCATGTACCCCACTCTCCCTACAAGCCTCCCTGCTGTTAGCCAGGGCTTCGGCCACTCTGCCACAACCACTCTTGGCCCTAGCTTTGACGGCAGCGAGCGTCGCCGCTACTCCGGCGGTATGCTTCAACGAGCTCGTGCTGGTCCTCTGCCCCTGCCTCATGAGGACACGAGTGGTGCTTCCACTCCCAAGGCTAGTGAGTCTGCTCTGTCTGTTGGCTCTCCGTCTTCAGAGTCCGATGTCAGTGACGCTACCCGTGAGCGTGAGGAGCAGTATGACCGCTGGCTCGAGAACATGCGAGTCATTGAGACTCTTCGCGAGTATGTCCGTGGACGTCTGGAGCGTAAGGAGTTCGTGGAAGACAACGAGTCCCGACGATCCAGTCACTCCGATGCTATGGATGTTGACCCCAAGAGCCCTCAAGCTCCTCCCAGAGAACTGGGTACTCCCCGTGAGGGATCCTCTCTGTACCCTATCCTTCGCATGCCTGGCGCTTAGGTCAGTCCTTGAGTCAGCTGCTGGTTTGGCTGTACGTGTACTATTATCGTCTATCCTTTTCTCTGCATCAAAGCAATGCGGAATGTTATGTTGACGCGGTTTCAATGTTGATATGAAGTCTGAACCATTTGGTTCTGGGACGCTCTGAACTGAGCCTCCCACAATAGCGGCTGGGAAGGGCATGTTGTTTAATTGGTGAAATATAAGGACAGATGCAATGCAATGGACCTTGAGTCGGGGTTTCTTTTTTCGTTTTTCTTCTTTTGTCAGCTGCTGCTTGACAATCTTATAGTCAATCAATGACGGAATATGAATGATATAGGCAAAAAGGTGGCTCGGTTTTTGAGATGATAGCAGGGGTTCTGAGTTATCGAGTACTATCAATAAGAACAATATCAAAAAGTGCTGAACAATCATCCAAGACCATTTTTGACTCTCGCAAGCATCATGTCTGATGTCATGGCTTGTATTGTATACAAGACATGCTGCTCAATCAATATGAAGCATCGTGATGATGTCCGAATATGACCGACAAGCTACACACAGATTACGCACAAAGTATCTCATGCAAGGACACGTGCACTCCGCGACCAAAGAAACAATGTTGGGCAAGTATTCTCCGGTGCGTCGTCGTCTTCATTACAACAAAAAAGTCGATCCCTGTAGCGAGTCCCGTGCTGATCCCGAGAGCTGAAGCAGCGATCTCTGTCGCAGGATATAGCCAAGGACAGCCGTGCTGTGTCGATCACTGTGAGGCTGTGCGAGGACAAACGTCACATTGTAAGATTTGTGATTAAGAAGAGCGAACTAGTTTACGATATATGAACGGATTCTTGTTTGCGGGTGGTGTTTGTTGTTTCATGGATATAACGTGGTTGTGATGCATGCGGATGAGTTGGAACGATATTGGTCTTGCATTTAGCATGTATAGTATTTAGCATATAATTCATTTAGCATAAGGTTCCGTACAGACAAAAGTGATTAGTATGTGAATAGTGTTGCATCTAAGGATTCATAAACATTTAGCATATATAAGATAGTATTTAGCATGTAAGATAGAGCCTACCCTCTCAGTTCAGTTCAAGTCAACGCAGCATATACATACATACGTACCTTAATTCATCGATCAAACGGCCTTACAAAGTTAAATCTACTTACCGATCCCAAAAACAGCCTAAATCGACATGTTTTTCCCGCTTTGGCCTTTGTCAAACCCGAGGCTCCAATGCCAGTCCAGGCCCTGAAACACGCCGGGAAATGAATGACGGCACTTGCATGCACAGCAAGAGAAAATACACCAAGAGGAAGAATTATTAGAACACCAAAGTTGGGAAGCGCCGGAGAGTCTGATGTAGATGAAGTCATGGCCGAGTACCTCCCAAGTTTCTCGTAAGTTCCCTAGGTCTTACAGGATTTAGGTGTGAGTTATAACTTACTCCTCTTTTAATCTGGTTTGAGGCTGATTCTGTTGGTGAAGGATTCGGGAGGATCAGAAGGTTAATTGTGATTGTCACACATACACGCACATAAGCCACAAAAGATACATACATCAGGTACATGAAATAACGGCAAATGGCAGTAAATGATCTTCAACCAGGGAAAAAGGGAAGAGGAAGGGACGGGGGCCGTTTCATCACCCGGTAACGCTTACCCATTTTTTGTTTGTTCTGTCTGGTCTGTCATGTCTGTCAAGAAAGTATATTTTAAGGAGCCTGATCCCTTGTTCCTCGTGTAATTCCGACTCAATGTTTTCTTTACCTTGCCGTGTTTAGGTATCTATTTATGCCTCGTGTCCTGCCTTGTCCTCCTGTTCAGTGCCTCTATTTTCTATTCTTCTCTTCAAAGTGATTCACGAACAAGCAAACTTTGTTCACTTGCAGCCTCAGCATATATCCTCTTCCTCAGACCTAGGCACCTACCTACAACTCCTCCGCCAAATCCATCTTCTCCTATCAAAACCAACATGCGTTTCTTCGCCGTCGCAGCTCTCCTGAGCGTCGCCCTCGCTGCGCCAGCCTACGACAAGGCAGACGGCACATGCTGCTGCTGCGATATCTCCAAGCCCGCCACGGTCTGTAAGAAAGACGTCAAGCCCGAAGACTGTTTCTGCGCCGCCGTCGTGTGTCCCGCCGGTGCCCCTACCGTCTGGGCTACCTCTACTTCTCCTGCAACCACCACTACAGCCGCTCCCGTTAAGCGCGAGGAAAAGACACCTGTCCCTGCTGGACCTCCTTGCTGTTGCTGCGACCCGTCAAAGAATGCTATCGTCTGTACCGTGCGTGCTGAAGGCGAGGACAACTCGTGTATGTGTCCTATGGTGATGTGTCCCGCTGATGCACCGACCTTGACTGTTTATTCGGCTGCCATGGAGACGGGCAAATAAGGAACACACTTGAAAATATGTTGCTCTTCACTTGAACCCGCAACTTGTTGTTCAACTCTTCGCTTCTTGGTGTACATCCCTAGGGTTTCGGTTTTGATTTCAGTTGGCATAGCAAAGCGTGGAGGAGCACCAGAATGGACCAAATATGAGTATCCCGAGAGAGTCCTGCAAAAAAAAAAACTGAACATTATCAATCAATAGCATGCTTCTTTGTCTCCAATTGAAAGAGGTCTCGAATCGTGATGCTGTCCGGAGCTCCCGGATCAATGCTGTAGCACTCTCGTCGACCCAGACTGAACAAAAGACAGTCAGTTAAAAAGCCTAACGAACTATCTGAACTAAATCATTAGCCCAGTGTTCTCTGATTTAGCAGCCGTTCAACTCAACGTCAGGGGGTAGTGTACGCCGGAGAGACAGATGGCCAATCAGAAGCTCTACATACCAAGACATTCGATGGAAGGGGTAATCAAAGGAATGCGGATCGGATCTACAGGATTGCGATCCGGCCAAATGCCTCACCAACCTCCCTTCAACCAGCCTCTGAGCCAGTCTACAAAACATCACAAAGACTTATTCGTAGGTCACTATAGTTACTCAAAATTGTTAGGATAAGAAATTATACACTATCGACTACAGATAGATATAGTTAGTTGCTACTCCAAAGTGCTCCGTGTCGTATCCCAAGACTCAACCCCATGGAAAATAGGAAATTGTTTTACTCAAAGTAAAAGTGTTTTGCTTCGGCCCATGTTACCCATCAACTGCCAGAGTGATCCAAGGCCTCTCCACGGGGTGCGTCACTGCCACCCCTCTCCGCCTCATGTTTTTAATCCATTTCATTAAACCCTCTCTTTCCTAGGACCTTGGACCATGGCAGTTTGTTTTTGACTGTTCAAGTCGGCTGACGGGAAAGCTGAGGGATCTATATGCAAAAGTATGATGGGGGAGGGGCGACCACTTGATGGGTAGCAATGCGAAAATTAGACCGCAGCGTAAACGGGTATATATATAGTAACGGGTCATGAATAGTGCCGTTGACTCTCCGGTTGCAATGGCAAGGTCGAGCCATGGTAGGCGGGTTAGTTCGCTAATTTTTGGTGGTGGGAAGAAAGTCCCAAAATGAAGAATCGTATTCAAAGCTTTGTCGTGACAAGGTCGTCCAGACGGCTCTTAAGATGCATCGCCGGCGACGAACGAAAGGAAAGGGAAGCATCAAGGAGAGGCATCTCTTTATTGGAATTGAGTACGGTCCTTCTCCTTGAGGCCGCCAATTTGGTCCATGTCGATAGAGTAGAACTGGCCCTTGGCCTCCTTCTCGTAGGCGGGCAGTTGCTCCTCGTTCATGGGCTCCAGACCGACGGTCGAGTTATCACCAACGCGGACGACGAGCACACGACCGCTCTGCTGTCGGCCTTGCTCGTCCTTCTCGTCGGGGAAGGTGATGTGAATCTCGGGAACGTTATCGGGGGAGTAAGGAGGAGAGTTTGGGTTGGCAAGCATAGGACGGCCGTCCTGGTTGACGACGAAGACGCTGGAGCGGCCGTTATGTGTTGTCTCGATGGTGAGGCCGCGGTGGTTGGTAAATCGCTTGCTGTTGCTGTCGTAGTATGAAGGCAGACCATCCTCCTCGGACTGGATGGTTTGCTGCTTCTGGCGACGAGCGCGGCGGAACAGGAAAAGGATGGCGACCAGAATGAGGCCGAGGAAGACAAGGCCGAGGAGGCCAAGCATGAGGTTGATCATGTTGTCGTTTGAGCCATCAGAATCGGCAGGCATGTCAGATCGGGTAACGAGATTCAAAATAGAAGGCATCGTGAATAGAGTTTGTGGTTGAATGTTACGTAGGTGTAGCAACGGATTTTGAGTTCGTAATAACGATAGGTGCTCCAAGTAGAGAGAACGAATGTAAAGCCAGCAACGTCTATTCATCGTCATGTTAGCAAGCCATCATCTCATGGTCATGACCTCAATGCCACCCGGCGAGAGCGACCGAGCCTGTCTGTGGCGGTTGTCAAGTGCATAGTCATCTGCAACGCAGCCTCCAATATTTGCAGCTAAGTACCATTCCGTATCAAGGCCGGGAGAGCCCATCTAGACTCCAAAGGAGACTTGTGTTGGAGGATTGGCCAATTCGAAGCCATGGCGATCCCACCAATTCAATGCATGCCATGACGTGTTGCAGAATCACAACCCAAACAGACGACTCGATAAAATACAGGTGGCAGGTGGAGGGTCAGATGGAACAGGATAACGTACGCCAGGGAGAAGATATCGCCAATAGTTCGTCAATGAATACCTGGCGAGTACCGAAAACCCGAGGTGGTTGGTGATGGGCCTAAGATAGTGGGTAGAACGAAGGGAGAGAGGGGGGTTGGAAAGACCGGACGGATATCAGCTGAAAGAGTGAAGCTGAAGATCCAAAAAGCGATTGAGAACAAGATGTACTGGGAGCGAAAAAACGATGCCGTTGACGATATTCACAAACTTGGCCCGCGAGGATTGGGTTGGGAAAGAGAAAGAAATAACCACAACAGCAGAGGGAGAGGGTTTTTGGCTCGGAGCCTGTCCTGAGCTACACTTGATCACGACCGGGGCCCCTGCCCCGGAAATGAGACTTGGGTCCAGGTGCTGTCCATAGTAGGGGCCGCTAGGCGCTCTGAGGGGCTAGACAGCCACTAGGGACCACTGTTTTCTTGGTCCTCTCAGGGGCACAGTCACTGCAATTGGCCGCTAAACCACCTGTCGTGTTGTGCTGGGCCACCTTCCTTTCCAAAGGACGTGCGGTCACCGCAGTTTGGTTGGCTAGTCCATCCAATGAGAACTCTGCTAGGGTCCCGCTTCCATCATTTCATTCGGCTTCTTCAACAGGAGATGTGACCTGTTGGCTCCAGGTTCATCCTCTTGCTCCTCGGTGATGCTGGCCATGACCAGCGGGCCCTTGAAATTCTTCAACTTGGCTTTTCTAGTGACTGGATACTCGCTGGGATTCGCTGTACTCGACACCCACATGTTCCCTGTAAGCGCCCGGTTCATTGGTCGAGGCCGTTGTCCTCCCCCTGCCAAGCCAGTCCTGGAAGTTCTTTTCCTCGATGAAGGGCAGGCGACAACAAAGAACCGGCTCTGACTGATGACCCTATCGATAAAGAGGAGCAAGGAGCCGAATGCTTCTCCTGCTGCTGGATTGGACTGGACTCTTTGTGCTCATCTAAACGATGCTGAAAAGAGCCTAGAATTTCACGCGACTGTGGCAAGCCATGGATCCATCGTTTTGGACGCCAATGCAAGGTACGAACGGTTATCACACACAAAAGGGACAAGCCCAAGCCCCCCAATCCTAAGCTAACCCAGTGCCACGACGCTTGCAATGATGGAGCGAGACGCCTCAGCCGAATGCGCGTGATGAGTTTGTTGGAACAACGCACGCATAGCCACTCTTCTTTCGTAGTCTTTCTTGGATGAATACGGGCATATATTAAGCAACATAGCACACGCGTTCATGCTTCTATTTACAGGAGGACGATCGCAAAAGGCAATCGGCCGAGCTCTGCATCCAGCTGCAAGCCATATCCATGCTCGGGGGAAACGGCCGGGCACGCAATCGATTGTTCCTTGCATTTCGTTTCTTCTGGCCGCTTGTCCGCCTTCATTTTGGTAGGCCCTCTCAAGTGGCACCGATATCTGTGCTTTTAGCAACGATACCTGATTTGATCAGGAGACATATAGCTCTCCTTTCTCCTTCTCGTGCACTTGTCATTTACCTTGAGCTTGGACTGGGTCTGGGGTCGAGGATAACTACAATGCCTTTGACTTTACAGAGTATTCGAGTGTCCTGTCAAGCTGGTAGACAGAAATATACCATGGTGTCTCTTGATGTTTTCAGCACACCATACCGGATGTGTTTGCTAAGGGGAAACTGTCACAGAAAACGGTTGCGTGACATACTACGTATATCCCTCACGTAAAGACGAAGACTTGTTCTTGTTCATTTGCAGTATTGCGACAAGACAGTTAACAAACACAGGCACAGTCATAAGGACGCGCGGTCAATCGATCAAAGACCCTCACCTCTTAGCTACGCTATTAGCATGTTGACTATAGTTGTCTTAAGATTGGATCTTCCCAAAGTTTCGGAGATGTAGCTCCCTCGGCTTTGTCTTTCTATTTCGTCCAAGTGCCGCCAACCCAAGGTAGGGAAGTAAATATCATTTGTTTATCTCGCTTGATTAGTCACCTCACAAGTGTTATTTATTTGGCAGACAGCACCATGCACAGCATGTACTATGTAATGTGCTCCAGGACACAGAAAGTTGCATGCAACAATACAGTTGCTAGGGTCAAGTCCATGAAATACAGATGGAAAAACTCTACAATCATTTCTTTCAAAGACACTGTTGTCCAGCGATACCAAAGTTGGCCATGGTAACCGGAGATTTATTCAGATCTGACAACAGCGCTTTGACGCATGAACACCTCGACTGTTTCCGAAGCCTGTGAACATTATGTTTTCAACAGCCTCATGCGAGAGGGATCGTTGCTGGGTCAGAAGAGTAGCATACGCTGAGCCGCCATCATCAGGTTCAAGGAATGCAATATCGCGATCCTCGAAGCACACGGTAAAACATTTCTGCACCACAACAAACAAACGGACTGGTCACGATTCACGAGGTCGGGCCAAGAATAGCACAAAATGTCTTTTTCAGATTCCACATGAGCTCATTTAGCTACTGAGAGGGATAGTCTATGAGCTTGGGGGCTTGGTGGGGATTTTCGCCCGTTACAGAGTTGCTAAAGGCCTATCAATATGTGCCATGCGAACTAACCATCCCAGAAGTTCTAGACAGCATTAGTGACTGTACGAAGCCCTAAAGACTTGTAATCTCAACATATAACAGTTAACGGTCCTTGTGCAGTTTCTGTGTGATTCCAGCTCGGGAAGTTTCATTCTAGAATCGTGGAATATCATCAGTTGCACACACGATGAAATTTCGCAGGTTCACGGAATCAAATCAACTATGTATGAAAATGTTTGTTGCCAGGATACGAAAATACTAAAGTCTCGTATATGGATCTTTCCCTTGCATGGAGGGTTCAAAGGCCTCAGACTCTTGCTATCGACCCATTTGACAACCGGACTAGACCTACGCTCGTATCTGACGTGCGGCGTTTGCTCGATTGTGCTGGAGCTGGATAACTTGGGGGAGAAACAGTAATGCTCGGCCAGTACCAGTAGATTCCACTAGACAACGTGATGCTGAAACTCTGGGCGAGTGAAGGTTGGAATTATTCCTTTGTTTCGGTCACAGAGCTTCGGTCAGGAGTCACTTGACTTGGTCTAGAGGAGTATCAGCAAAACGGACCTAGCCAGATAGCCACTCACAAAAAACTATGATACTTCCTCTGGAAGTATGTGAACCGAAAATTATGTAAAGGGAGTTTCTGATCCATGGCTATTGGATGCCAGTTTTGATAGAACCAACTATCGTTCTTATTCGTGGACTTGCATCTGTCTTGAGAACACATACCCTACGCATGCTCAGGCCTTTTGTGAGTCTATGCGTCATACAAAAGGTGCGTTGTCGTCGAAACTTGAGATGACTTGTGAAACCACATGCTTGAGTGACACGCGCCGAAAAATGAGAGGCCACAAAAGAAGAAGGAGTTACGAATATGAACTCTCTTGTTGACACAGAAGCCTCATCCAAAGTCAAACTCTCAGAGCTTCCTCCCTGATTAGGATTTGATTATGCGGGTGATTGGCGAGCTAAGCTACGTTGGGGCTAGCTTGACGGGTTGAAAGACGATCTTGGTCTAGCCCTCAGGGGCCGCCCGAGCGCCCGTCTTGGCTTTCCTTGTGAGGCTTTAAGCCATGGGACATTAATCTCCAAAGTTGAAGATATCAAGGCCAATAGCAACGTTTGCGTGATGTTCATATGGCCATCTTGTTAGCCAGTCAATGTACGAAAGAAAAAGCCCACCTAGAGGTTCGAGCAACTGGAATACTAGACTTATTGGATAAGGAAATTTTGGCTGTTGGACCCCTCCTTTCAACCAAAGTATGTCTCTGAGTCGCAAGTCACGATCCATCTTGATGTCACTCGCGTGAAAGCACAGTTCGTGCGACCGTCGGGAGATGCGAGGCCTCCTCATTGTGCCATGTAGCGAGGTAATACAGAGATATGAAAACAGCCAGCCAAACTCTGGAACAGTCCCTGTGGGTTGCAGCCCGGCCTCTGGTTCAACAATGAACAAAGGAGGCTGTCACAACGGTGAGATGGTCGGCGGAGCGATAGATAGTCTGATAGGTAGGTAGGTATCAGTGCGTGAGTTACTGGAGGCAAAAAAAACTTTCATGTCTTAGCTGTGCAATCGTGATTTGGCTTACACAAGATACCTACCTAAATACACCGACTAAAGAAAGAATGGCGTTATGGGACTGGAGGCTCGTTGGTTGAGTGGTGACAATTTCATACGCCGACAGTTGGGAAGGAGATATCTAGGCTGTCAACCGGCAAATAAAGAGCCCTCGATTTCCCCTCTTTTGACAAACTATTTCTAACATTATCTCCTGAATCGATTACATATCCGTGCCTACTTCTCGAGGGGTTCTGAATTTCATCTACCTCCCTGATCCACCTCAAGCAATACGATCCCTCCCTGCACCAAGGAAGACCCTTGTCAACAGCCCTCATTAAGCATATCCGTCCTCCCCCCTCTTTCTGATACAGCAAAAAGGCGGAGAGCCAGCCCAGAGCCAGCCAGACACGCACATCATTCCTATCCTCACAAGGCAAAGCAAGGCAAGACACGACAAGACAGCCAGGCAGGCAGCACGAGCAACTCCTCTCCCCTCCCTCCCTTTGCTAGAAGCCCTGAATAGGAGCACCAAAAGGTCAAAAAGTCCTACCAGTTTAATTCTGTTTGGGGCCCGCACATTCCGACGCCGCGTGCAACCTTACATTGATTTAGTTTGCCCTTGTTTCCTTTCACTGGTTCACGGGAGACTGCATTTCATGTAAAACCGCTCTACACCCGCTTGCTTCGAGTTGTTGCTTGCCACATCTTCTTTGTCCAAACCGACTTTGAGCTCCAACCTATAGGTACCTACCAACCTTACTCACTGTCCAACCTTGAACCTGAGCTTGGGTTTCTTCAGCAAATACTGAACCAACACATTTCCTTAATACTTTAATTTAACATTCTTCTGTCAAATTCTTTTTTTTCCCGCCCAGTCCTTGTTATACGGGGGACATGCTCGCAAATATCACCAACAAAAACAATTAATCCGGGAGCGGGAGGGATCTCATTTATATCTCCTCACTCTACCTTGTCTATATTTCCTTCGAGTTTTTCTCAACACTCAAATATCTGGACCGTCTATTTTTTCTTATTAAATATTCATCTCGGCGATAATATCCAGTCATACCCAAAACGAACCGTCACATATCAATACCCATCCATAGGTACCTACTACCCCGATTGCCACGGCTGTCACTTTCACGTACCCAAGGACTCGTGGACCCCTACAAAGATCATCCATTGTCGCCCCTGGCCCCGTTAGTCTACATAATCAACCCTCCATACCTATTCCTCGCTTTCTAGGATCCTGGAACATTCCTAAACATATTCCACACAAACAATCAACAGCCTTCATACGGCCTGGGCATAAGTACAGCAACAAACACAACAAACAGGACCGTATTTGAACATCTGTTACCATCATTACATTGAGACATAATGACCAACAACCACACTGGCTCGGTAAGTTGACTGATTTCTATTGCTACCTACCTACCTTACCTTCGGCCACCAATCCCTCTACACCTTTCTTGGTCTGCCCCCAAACATTCAGGGCCCTTGTTTTTTTTTTAAGGTGCTTGCCCCCATGGCCCACGTTCCAGGGAGTGCGACGTTAGAGATGGATGCTTGTGTGTCTCGACTTGTCCCAAATGCGTCAGATTCAAACTACGAAGAGCTAGCGCACGTCGGGATTCGCTGCCGCTGGCACCTTGCACCTTGCCTTGCCTACCATTAGGTGCCTTATAACATCTGCAACACAAAAAATTGGTCCCCCATAATCTGTCTTGTCTTGTCTCGTCTCGTCTACCTTGCCTTGTTAACCTACCCCATGCATTCGATACCAAACCGACCAAGCCCTGACCGGACAAAACACACATTCTTTTAACATCAACATCAACTTCCATATCCAGACCCAATCGATTTATTCTTTTCTCGATTCATGCTTATATATCTGTTATCTTAATAGCGTCGTCAACCCGCCAGGCCTATCAATTCCAACACCATGGCCACGGGAGCCTTCGATCAATCGCAACGGCAGCCCATGCATTCCCAGACCAACAACAGCACAAATGCCACGGCATGGGATACTTTGCACACTCGTAACCTGTTTGCAAATGGTATGTGAATATCGTCCTTTCCACCCAATCTACTCCGTTGTGCGTATACTCACGCTTGTTAAAGAGAATGGCGACCGACGCGGATCCAATGCTTTCAACGTTCCCACCACCTCCGCCCTCTGGGGCACAACGTCTCTCGCAACACGATCGCCCAGTACATCGCCCAGTAGGATGGCACAAGACCACATCCCCAACAGCGACCTAGGGAATGACCAAGGCTTAGCGGGACACTTCTCGCAAATGGGCATTGCGAAAGAAAGGAGCACTGCTGTGTACGGCAACGCATTTCGCTACAATTCAGATTCTTTCAATGGCTTCGGTCGGACACAGGACCACCACTCCAACTCTTCACGACAATCTCAATCTTCACCCTCCTACCGTGCTACCCATACGGCAAGCAAATCGACACAGTCCCAGCAACAATTTTCCAACCACATGAGCCAAGGCAGCAACCACCAAGCTCTCAACCAAAAAGCATTTAATCATAATAACAGCCAGAGTCTTGATGCAACATCCTTCAATTTTCTGGGCAACATACCCGGTGCATTTGCTTTCGACCCTAATTGCCAGCCCTGGAACAATGACGCGAGCGGACAACGTGTCAACGGAAACAGCCTGGATCTGAGTTCTGAAATGATGAGCGCACAAGCCCCCACGATGCACCGGGGTTCCATCGACCGCCTCTCGAACCTCACAGAGCAAGGACTCAACCCCAGACCGAACCTGCAGATTTGGAATCAGGTGTATTCTGCTCGACCAGTGGACCAGGGGCCCCGCATGACGAACCCAGTCAACCAACTGGCAGCACAGTCTATACCCTACTATGGTCACCAGCTGGCGATGTTCCCAGAACCCAACGCTCAGTATGCCCTCGGACTTGACCAGTACCCTCAGCGCTATCACCAGCTGGGGCACAACAATTCTGGATATGGAGCACCATACCCCTATCATAACCAGAACAACGGCCCTGGGCCCAAGATTTACAAAAATCAATGGGTGAAGGAGTTCTGTGGACGGTTAACGAAGAGGTCTGGTCCTCAACCGGAGCTTTGTGAAGCCTATGGCCACATGGTCGATGCCAGTGGAGAACAGGAGTCGTCAAGGTGGCTTCAGACGAAGCTGGCCGTTGCAACCAATGAAGAGAAGACTCGAATTTTGCTAGAGATAGCGGATGATGCTCGCACCGTGATGATCTGCTCCTTCGGCAACTACGTAATGCAGAATTTGATCGAATTTACAGGACAGGGAGAGAAATATCACATTCTTCAGCAAATGAAAGGCCACGTCAATGATCTAGCACGGAACAAACACGGTTGCCGTGTGGTCCAGAAGGTACGCACTGCCATTTCTTATTGATCTTCAGACTTCTAATTTAAGCAGGCCATAGAGCACTTCCTTGTCAAGCAAAATCTCGAACTTGTCCAGGAGATTCAACCCCATCTACTTGATTTGATGAAGCACGAGACCGGAAACCATGTTATCCAGAAGTTCGTCCAAGAGCTCCCTTCGGCACATCTCACCTCCTTTGTTGGGGTTGCTGAAGAACATGCCTTGGAACTCAGCCAGGATTCGCATGGATGCCGGGTGATTCAACGACTCCTGGAGGTATGCCAGGAGGACGACATCAGAAAGGTCTTGGATCCGCTTTACCCATCGATGGAGACGCTTGCCACAAACCAATTCGGCAACTATGTCGTTCAGGCTATCATCGAGCACCGACCCGGCAGTGACAGGGATCGAATTGTCGAGATGGTCATCAACAAACTGTTGTACTTCTCCAAGAACAAGATTTCGTCCAATGTGGTCGAGAAGTGCATCGCCTTTGGGTCGGATGAACAACGAACACAAATCCGCGAACAGCTTTGCACTGTCAGTGCGAGTGGGAAGGACACTTTGTTTGAGCTGATCAACGACCAGTTTGCAAACTATGTTATTAGTAAGTGGCCACTCTGTTTATACATGCGAAGATGGCTAACACAAGGTAGAAAGCCTGGTTCACAACACCAAAGGTCCTGGGCAGCAGCAGCTGGCACAAAAGATCCATACGCACCTCGAAACGATGAAGAAGAGTGCACCCCTTCCAAAGCCATCACACAGTTTGAGCCAAGTGGTGGAGAAGATCTTGATTGTCGACAACATGGCTATCAATCTCAAAATCGAAGTTGACTCTGCTGAACCAACTCCAATGTTGACCAATGAAACAAATAGCCCCCAGAGTGATGGGCTACCAAGTGCCAACGACAGTGCCATTGGAGTCCCATCTGCCGGCATCAAGAACATGGAGGTGGCTGTTCACGTCCATAACGAAGAGGCGTAAACAGCTAATCGACGATCGACAGCGGCAGCGGACTCACCCACATGCTTGCAAGCACAGAGAGAATCTTCTTTCATACGTTGTATTACACATAGATTTGGATGTCTTGGTTAATAAGAGACAAAACCTCACCGCGGAAAGACCTCCGTTGAGGTGAACATACGGACAAAAGAACAAGGCTGGCACTTGATCATAGGAATTATGCCATCACGAGGTACAGACATTGCGCTTAATACAATGAGGTGCCGCTTGGAGTTTGGTAGGATGATGGGTGTTTTGTGTTTGTCATTGGGTTTATTCATGTCTTGCAGCAGCTGGTTTGGTCTGGGATAGTAAACGAAAGAACATGACAGCGTTACAATCTTACTGACGGTCTCCCTTGCTCAAGAGGAGGTGGGTTGGAATGAAAAGGGGAAAAGGAGACGATTCTGATGAGGCGTTGTCGAAGTACCCTTGATTTATGAACAGATCGTGTGTCTCGTGTTACCCCCAGCGTAACCAAGATATAGCCATAGCCAAGGTACCTACCTACCTACCTTGGTTATTTCTGTAGATTGAATATTTAATTAGAAAAATAGTCTAATGCACATATCTATTAGATTGGACCCCTGCGGCTATGAACGGCAATTCGCAAACAAGCTACTGAGCACTAAACCAGTTCTGGAGAAATGACATATTAGGGCGAGATCCATTGGAGGCCAAGTCATTTAAGCAGGTACAGCACGCACGCCGATTGCCGGTTCCTCTCCGACGGGACCCTCTGTATCTTTTAGAGCAATAAGGCACCTAGGTATAGTACTTCCTCAACATGCCGCATCTTTTGGACTGCACCATATCCAACCTCAACAAACACTTGTTTAAACACGACGATATTTTTCTAGAGAGACCGTTATTTCCATGATTGAATTACTCGGAATTTGTCAGCCATCGCTACTTATACGCCCCGAATCTATCGATCGCTACTCACTCCTTTTCTATCCCGCGGGGTCATCCTTTGCCCACCATGACGGCCGCTGCTCGGTTGACCTTCTTAAGCCCGCAGGTCCTGCGAGGTCTACGTGCGACACCCCGTTCTGCTGCTGGCTTTGCTCGACATAGAGGCACTTTCGCGCGAAGGAGAGGAAAAGCTGTTGAGCCTCAGCCCCTAAGGGTAGATACGACCGCCAAGCTTAATGCCTCGCATCCACTCACTAGCGAAACTCCTACTCGCCCTGAGCCCGAGAGCAGTACGACGCAAGAGTCGGTACAAGCGATGCCAGATAAGCCAGTGTCGACGAGCGAGGCTTCTGCATCGACGAGCAGTAAACAACAAACTAAGGAGAACGAGACATCGAAGGAGGAACAACAAGCCAGAACAGCCCGGGAAGAGGCAAAACAAAGCGGCCCCCTTGAAGCAGTACTACATATGGAACCACCAGAAACAACCAAGAAGACGACGACGACGACAAGACCAGGGCCGGCCATGTGCCCACCGCCCTATGTCCACCATTTCGATACCTACTCGCTCGTGAAGCAATTGCAAGTAGGGGGCTATACACAGGAGCAAGCCACGACATCAATGAAGGCGATTCGAACATTACTTGCAGAAAATCTCGAGATAGCGCAGTCAACTCTTGTCAGCAAGAGCGATGTGGAAAATGTGAGGTCTTGGTCGCTAGAGGCCTAAGCAACATTGACTAACAGCTGCCTCAGGAAACATACCTTTTCACAGCGGCTTGTTCAGAGTTGAGTACTGAGATTAAGAATAACCGAAGGCTTGAAGAAGAGCAGCTACGACAACAGCGAACACACCTGCAGCACGAGGTCGACATCTTGACGCAATCACTCAACCAGGAGGTTCATACACTTAATGATAATGTTCGAGGTTCA
Organism: Fusarium fracticaudum; assembly: GCA_003353625.1. NCBI lineage: Eukaryota > Fungi > Ascomycota > Sordariomycetes > Hypocreales > Nectriaceae > Fusarium > Fusarium fracticaudum. The sequence goes on from PDNT01000003.1 coordinate 3,666,262, forward strand.
TTTAACGATCGAAAAATGGCCGTCAGAGAAGAACAGAAAAGCGTCGAGAGCTCTGTGAGGATCCTTTCCGATATCGGCAAGATTTGGTGACTGACTGTATCACAGATTCAACAAATCAACTACAAGATCAGCATTGTTCTTAGTAGCGATGCTAAATCAGAAATTGAGGCAGTAAGATGGATTCTTATCCGTCGCTCTGTTCTGGGAATACTGTTCATGGCCGTTTTAACGCTTGGTACACTTCGATATGCCACATATGTTAGCCACGAACGACAAAGAGAAGCAGATCGTATCAAGAAAGAAGAGGAAGAGAAGCGAAGAAACGGCGGAAAGCAGGATCGCGCTACGGACGCCGACGCAATTGCAATTCTGGCTGCCAACTAAACACGGAGAGACATACGAAGAAGAAGAAGAAGAACATGAGAGGGACAGCATCAACAACATACAGACGAACGAACACTTTTCCTTGGGATTTTTAATCGATACCCTTATAGATTTTCTACTTGGAACTACAACACGGTGCTGCAACAGACAAAAAAGGCTGCGTCATGATGACTTGTGCAAGTTTCATGAGCTGATGAGCCTTGGTTATGATGGGTTAGGCATGGATGGATGGATACATATCGTACATACAAACACGACATACAATTGGCTTTGACAAGCTTGTTTTTCATAGACGTATATAGACATTCTGAATATTTAAGACCAGGTTGACTCTGGATTTCCTTCATAATTGGTTACGTTCTGGGATTATAGATCATGACTGGTCCACCACGTGCGATAAGATGTATAAGCACTTTACCCCACGCGCCGCCTTATCAGTCGCGTCTCTCAACCACCAAGACTAAACATCTCCAACATCAGTACCGTATTTATCGCCATGGCGCCCGATCCGCAACCCGCGCAAGCCGAAGCAGCCCAAGAAACAACCCAATCTCAAACACAAGAATCAGAACCACAACCAGAATCAGAACAAGACCCTCCCGCATCACCCCCCCTCCCTCAGCGACACACAGCCGTTACGCCTGGCCCTCGCGCCGCGCGTCTACAAGAACTCTACGCGCGATCGCTAAAGAAGACGCTGGGCAAGATTGGATGGGACAATGTCGCTGGCTGCTACCCTACGGTTGCGAAGAGGGCGGAGGGTGTGTTAAGGCAGGTTCAGGGACAAATGGTTGATAAGCTTGGCGAGAAGTGCGAGGTATGACACAACGAAGTGGTAAATAAGGATAATGCTAATGCGGAGCGGACAGAAAGAGTTTGACAACATTATGGTGTCGAGACAGGTCGTTCCTAAGCTCAATGATCTGGAGAGCCTTATTAGCGATGCCTCCCGCCGACGCGCCGAGTCAACAACAGAAGAACCAACACCGCAAGTTCCCTGTTCACTACCGTAACCGCCATACACTAACAGACAATATAGCCCTCATCTTCTGCTCCCGTCAGCAATCCTCGCCGCACATCTCACACCCGCTCTCACAGCGCATCAATCGCAACTTAATGCTCGCCTACAAACGACACAATCGCAAAACACTCTGTTGTATGATGAAGTTCGTCGCCAAAGAGAAGAAATTCGTACACTTCTCGATGCCCTCGAAGCTGTCGTCGCCGATGTCCAGGGCGCAAATGACGCGCTGCGCCCGGTTGTGGACGATATTGCTGCTGAGACGAGACAGGGCATAGCAGCCGTTGACGCTGCCAATGGTGGCGGGCAACAATGATTATGAATGGCGAAAAAGACGCATATGCGTATAGATAGCATAAAATCCGAATGTATGCTGTGGTCATACAATGGATCCGGGAGTAAAGGGCGTTATTATACCAATGTTTTGTTTTGTCCTGTCTTGTATAACAGCATTTACGAAGCAACGTTCACAGTTAATCAAGCATTTAGTTGCAATGTTATCTTTCAAAATATTTCTTTCGATGTCTTCTATGTACAGGCATCGTAAGCCGTGCATGCAAACGTGTATGAATTGCTGATATGGAAAAGCAGCCATGGCCACTCATGCTGGAAACCAAATGGCTGAGGCACGACTCACCACAACCCTATGCCGTGTAGCGTCCTCAAATGTAGAAAGCACGAGGATCTAAGCAAACAATAAATGAAATGCAAACTCCGTTCCATGATCGTAAGCCCCTGTCATCATCGGCTGATACATCCGCAGCCTTCCATGCGCCAGATATGCAGAGAAAATATGTACTGCGAAGAAAGTAAGAGATGAGGAGAAGATTATCTAGCTCCGTATGTGACAAAATATGATATGTGATCTAGTTGTATATGTCGTAGAATGAACCCATGTTAGGGTTAAATGTGTGTCATCTTGAAGGGAATATGACTGGTCGCGGTGATGTCTGTCGTAAGAGAATAGTTGTCGACTCCAGGGAGTATGTGTATGTAGTAATGATGAGATAGGTGATAGATGAATGATATGGTTGTGGTAGATGGGTGTGTCCGTTTGGCCAAGAACTCAGATAAGTCTGTTTTCGGTATGAACCGTTTGCCAAGCCCCAAAGTAGTCGATCTCACCGTAGGCAGGCGGGAGGACCCTGACCATTCGGCCTGTCGTCCAATCAACATAGAACTTCTTGCCCTTGCTGATGATGTATGGTGTTTTGCGGGGACTTCTAAAGAGCAGGTTGCTGTAACAGAGCTTGGCATACAGCAAGTCATGAGCACTCGACCACTGATGTTCCGGTATCCATTTTCCATCGACAGGGTCAATGCCCATGTTGTTGTATGACGTTGTGCTGAGGCGGCGGGCAAGGTCAATTCGCGGAGGTGGTTCAACCACTTCTTCTTCATCTCCTTCAACCTCAATTTCAGGTTCTAGCCTGGTTTGAGATTCTGGAGCTAATCGTAAAGGTGGCGCTGATGGACGTGCCTCATTCGTTGTCGCAGATACTTCTTCAGATCCTCCTTCAATGCCCAGTTCTGACAAGTCAATAGCTGTAGCCGTTGGCGTTTGGCCATGGAACCAACGAATTCGTTGTATTCGGGGAATAGACATATCACGCGGGAAGTCTCGGTCTTCCAGAGGCAGAGCAATATCGATAGCTGCGAACAGACCTTCAAGCCATTTGTTGAATGTACTCAACTCGATACAGCATAGGAGAAATTGGTCTGTCTCGGCTCGAATACGGATGGTATATCGCCTCCTGTATCTTATTAATAACAAATCCTACGTCTGGACTTTTGATAGCTTACTTCGTATAGTCAGCGGCAATACCGACATCCGCATACAAGAGGCTATATGTCTTCTCGAGCTTGCCCCTCTTTACCCATGGAGGGTTATCTGGGTCGACCGATGGCCCGTCACTGCGTGTTCTACCCCAACTCCATGCTTTCTTGGTACCATATATGCTAAGCGCTGTTCCATTCAAACATACGTGAACGGGATACCATTGGCGGTCCTCGGCCCTCTTTATCAAGTTTTCGATTTCGTGTTTCTTGTCAAATACACCTTCCAGTAATATTGAGTTCTTATAGTTGGGTAGGCTTTCTTTTCCTGTATCTGGATGAAGCTGAGTTTCGCCGCCCCCACCAGTCGTGAGCTCCTTCCCCTTCTCCAAACGATCCCCATCATGGGAGACATTCGACGTTGTCGGCGGCGGATCTCGCTCTGGCTGGTACGGAGGCGGCTGGGAGGGTCGGCGCGGACTTGTCATGACACGCTGGTAGTAGAGGTCCTCCTCCATCGATACACGCCGCCTGAGGGGCGGCGACGTAGGAGCGGTCGTGGATGATACATCGTCCTCGGCCGTGGCCCTGCGTAGGTCCATTGGAGGGAGATGGGACTTATATGAAGTCGGAGAGGGCCCCACGACCGGCCGATACGGAACGGAAAAGGCTCGCAGGGTGACTCTGTCGTCTGGGGGCGTGAACCTCAACGAGCATTGGCCATAGGAGTCTCCATAGAGGACGGTGAACTGAGGAGGTTGATCATTCCGACCCGCTCTGAGGTTGTGTGGAGAGGTTTGGAAGAAGAAACTGGAGCGAGCCAACAGAAGTCGTAGGTGAGAGGATCAGAACAGTCAGCATGGATCCACGAAGAGAAGCATCTGTTGTGGAAGAAGGTCGCACGCAGGGGTTCGTAAGTTTGAGGAGAGAATCGTGGATCGAAGGGGGGTGTGAGTCGAGCTGGAAGACGGGGTTCAACGGGATGCCGGTAGGGCCCAAACCAGGCGTGCCTCCGTCCAGCTTCGATGGGGTATGGAAGAGGAATGGAAATGCGGCGGCTCTTTTGCTCGGGGTGACTAGGATCGATGGCAAGGTTAGGGAAACGGTGACCAAACCGGAGCAGCCAGACCAGAGCAAAGCGACGTCAGCCGTTTCAAAAGGGCCCACGTTGAACCGAGCTTTGAGGAGGATTCAGATGAGAGAGTGGAGTGGCAGCCGGAAGTCGTAGAAACGTGAGGGTGTGGGAATGGTATTGGGGAGCGTGGACCAAAACGCTGGCACAGGCTCAGGCTCAGAGTGGCGAGATGAGGCTGCTGGCGCGCTGCTGCAGTGGACGCTACCGTATTTTTTCGAGAACAGCGATTTCGCCTAAATCGAGCAAGTCAGGACAATCACATTTGGATCTGATGCGACAGAGTCTTGATTGGCCTTTTGTCTCGGCCGGGTTGTGGGATGCGCGGGTGTGATGCGATCCGCACTTTTGAAGAGCGCATCAAAGTGCAGCAGAGTTTACTGTACTAAATGCGCCGAATTTCCGCGCTGACTGCCGATCTCGCCTTTACTAGTGGATATCTTTTTCAGATTTGGTGTAGGGCTCTGTGTCTTTGTCCTGAAAGTGCTATTGTTGATCTCGAAGATGTCGCGAGGATGAAGAGTGCAAGATGTCGTTGGTGGTGCCAAGTCGAGGGTTCTCCTCTTCCTTCCACGGCCTAGTTGTCGACTCGATTTGACTCCGCAGGAGCTGGGCAGTGAGATTGTACTGTACTTACCTAGGTTAGGTAGATAGATGTCGGGGAAAGAGCACCCTGATCGTTAAAAGACCCCCGGTCCCGGGAAAGCACGACACATGGCATGGCTTGCTTGACCTGTTCTGTGCCTGCGCCTGCCTGGCGTTGTCTCTCGGTGGTGGACTGTCAGTGGCAGCCGCATGTTGCAGGTTCAAAAGGACCACCTTCCAGCCAAAAGGTCCCGCGAACTAGGGTCTCACAAGCCCACACTCACAGATAGAACCGCACGAGGAAGTTGCAGCACACGGCCCCACCCTGCCTCGCTAGTCCCGGTCGGGGAGGTCACAAAAGGGTGACGGATAACCGGCACAGGACTTGCCTGAGAAAGTCTCTCCCCACTGCCAATGGAAGGTCTGCTACGAGTATGAATTTTAACCTTGAATTATATGTTTTGTCGATGTGAGAATCACCCAACCCTCTTTGGGCGATTATCCTATAGTCCTCGCAATTCTGCTACAAGGGCAATTGCCGTTCCAACACCCAAAAAGCCATAAGTTACCTATAAATCGAGGGAGGCGCCCGATAAAGTTCAAGCCTCGATACGGACTAATCTACTCAACGTACATAAGCCACAATCGATATCTCGGCCGGATCTCGACTTCAATATCCGGAGCCTCAGGTCGTCGCTTAATTAATAGAAGCCTCTGAACACGAGACCTGTCCTGCAAGTCATTCATTCTCTTACTTGATGGGACGTCAACTCGCACAAAAGTCCTTTCCTCAGCGAAGATACTTTCGGCTCCCATTTCATTAATCCGAGACGCCGCATTGCAGGCGTAACAGCATGAGCCAACCAACATAGAAAACGGCACCTTGTTCCGTTACAAAAGTGCCCTTTACCGTTTCGATGATTAACGATCCAATCTGATTGCTGATTCGCTCGTCAAAGACGAACCAGACTCCTGGGAACTTTCCGGAGTACGTATCCTTTTCTCCAGGACAGCTTACCTCATCGCTCTGGAAGCGTTGCGCTGGTCAAAGGAACTTTTGATACTAGCATTGGCACCTTTGATAGTGGCCCCTCTCTATGTCTGGGGTCAGGCCCTTCTATGCGCTCGGCGTCTCTTTTTCGAATCATAATAGCCCCACACTAATATTCTATATGAGTATTTCTTGTTATTCTATTATTCATAGTCAGCCATCGTGACATTTTCATTCCTTGTTACCGGTAAATCATTTTTCATGTTTCATGCGAGCTGACTGACGGGACGAATCATGGATGAGTCGATCGACTCATCCTCGGACTCGATGAATGCGAAGAAGGAACATCAATACCTTAGTCAACTCCCTCGCACAAGACAACGAATGAATCTAATTAATACACGGACCACACCGAAACCCCCCTCTTCTTCTACGGAGGACCCAATAGACATTGTCAATAGAAATTCTTAGAGCGGCCCGCGCGGGTTGCACAACATTTCCGGACCATCTCCGTCAGAAACTTCCCGTCTTACTGTCCATTAGGTTCCCAATACGGGTGCACTATTAAGCACAAGAACCTGGAGCAGGGCCGATTGATAACTAGTACATACTATCACGACCTATGTTGCATGCATTACCTAGGCACGTAGGAGCCTGTTTTGTTGCGGGGGAGAGAACACGCAAGCACTTTTTCTTGGTGTGACGTGACGTGACGTTTGATCATCAAGATAATCAACCAATTCATCATGCAGTGAGATTGTTTGATTTGCCTGGGCTTGGATTGCTGCTAATTCCGTCCGTGACACCGGCAGTCGAATTGCTTCTTGACGATCACGCAAATCGCACGGTAATTATTCCTCCGAGAGACCTGTAAGCAAGTCTGGAAAGTTCAGACTCCATGCCGATCCTTTCCTTGTCTCATTTTGCAAGGAACATGATCCTAAAAAGTACCGTCGACGGAGTTTTAAGTCGAGGCTCTCACATTCCATCCACAAGTTAATTACCTTTGACTTCCTGTACGGAGTGTGTTAGTAATAGAGAGGTATACGTACATACGTGATTCATATATCGTAAACCAAGCCTACAAGCTTACAGAACAAGCACTCCATGGGATGATCCTCTCCCGTCTTGGCTGCAACCTTTACTCCTATGTAAAACAATCTCAACGAAAATGTGATCAGCTCAAGCCGCTGTCTCAGATATTTCCATAGCAAACTGAACCTGAACTGATCGTCCAGGATGATAATAACGATACTCCCCGGATCTCTCGGCAAGGACCTTGCTTGCATCGTCCCATCGCCAGAAATTCTCCCTCACATTATATTGGCTGTTGTGTTTGTTCTCCTTACGGTCTGCTTTTAGAAGGTCGCAAAAATACCCGGGGAACCTTTTGTTTCCCCATGTCATCCATTGTGCGGCGTGTCCGGAATAAGCTACCCTACCTTACCTTACATATGTATGTACAATAATAGGACACGCCCTGGCTATTCGGGATAGTCTCCGACGAACCGAATGGATAGAATCAAATCGCGGTGTCTCTTACACCAACACGTGCAACTTTGACCGTCGATAGATTCAAAACCAAGTTCTCTTTGCCTCGTTGCATAGTAACTATTACGCGTGGGTATCCTCTCTTGTTCAAAAGTTCCCCAGTAACTCAGTAACTGGCTTGGCCTTTTGTCAATGCTTTTTTCCCTGTTACAAAAGAACCTTGACCAACGTCCATCATTATTAACAACAATTTCTCAAGCGACGAACCGTTCGACCTGTTTGATCCACGAGGCTCTGTAAGCTTAACTTCGGATATCATCGCACATACAAGACGAGCAACAGCAACATTGCTTCTAAGGGACCTTCTAGACCGATACTGGATATCATGACCGTCATGCCCCTCCTGTCCTGCATCTTCAGCATGTTACGTTACCTGCCTCACATGACATGACATGAAAGCATTAACCTCGTTTGAAAATTTTGCATTCACTTGCTGATCTGGCAGCTCGACTCAGACATTGGAAACCAAAAAGGTACGGATCATTACTACTTGCACAGTAAAAAGTACAGAACATGGTCCCTCCAGGCCCATTCATTCATTACAGACCTGGACTCTTGTCCACCATCGTCAACTGTCACTGCTTCGTGAGTATGTATACCCGTCGACGTCCTTCTGCCCATCCGGGTCCTGCCACCTCTATCGCCCGCCCGTTCGCTTTTGTAAGAATGTACATGGTCATTAGAAAGTAATGATGCCAAATCAAAGCTCGCAGCCTATGACCTTTCCCCTATTTTCGCTGAAATCCGTAACCCAATCGCCGGCTGAGAGGATCAGATGCAGATGCAGCGCGCAAACCACCGGAATGAAAAACGAACAAATTATGACTCCAAATTCCCAACTCCATCCTTCCTCCGAAAGGGAATACCAAACTCCGCTCCCTTACCGCCCCCCCTGACCATCTGCTGAGCTTGTTTTCTGTTGTCGTCCCCTCGTGTTGATGTTGGAATGGTTATGTATATCACGTAGATTAGTTGTGATTACTTCGATTTGGGATCCCGGTCATTCCAGGACCTAGATAGCAAAACCAAGACTGACTACTGGTTTCAAAGTCTGATCCTGGCCACTTTATATATACCAGTCGCTATTGCTTAAGCATTATGAGACTGGGCACCACCACGGCCGCGGGGAGCGCCTCCACGGCCACGGTTTTGACCAGAGAAGTTGCCTCGGGGGCCCTGGCCACCAGATCGTCCGCCCTCAGCACCACCACGGCCACGTCCTGAAACGGGGCCTCGGCCACCAGCATTATTGGCACCGGGCTTGTTGCGACGGGACTCGATCATGATGTTCTCGCCGTTAATGGTGTGAGGGTTGGCAGCAACCGCAGCCTTGGAGGCTTCAGGGGTCTTGAACTCGACGAATGCACAGTTCTATGCCATGTTAGCTTTAACGACAATGTCGTAGTAGAGGAATCTGAACTTACCTTCTGGCGGATGATATCAAGGCTCTTCAACTCGCCAAAAGCAGTCAAAGCGTTCCTGAGGTCTGCGTCCTGGACCTTATCCGTGACGAACTTAACGTATACGGTGGTGCTTTCCTTATCAGCAGGAGGTCCGGAAACAGACTGAGGTCGGTTCTGTCGCTTAGAGTCACTGCCTGCAGTCTGCCATCCAGCCGCATCCTTACCAGCGGACTCAGTGGCGGGCGCGGCAGATGTGGCAGCAGGAGCAGCAGCGGGTTGAGAAGTAGCGGCAGTAGCAGGAGCGGGAGCACGGCTCTGGTTCACGGGAGGAGTAGTAGTCTTGGGGAGAGGAACAACAGGCTTAGGAAGGGCAGCGGCAGCTCGGCTGGCCCATGTCATGGGCTTAGGAGGAGCTGCAGGCTTCTCGGGAGCTGCAGGAGGAGGAGCGACAGGCTTGGAAACGGGTGTAGGGCTAGGATCCTTAGGCTTCTCGGGCTCCTTCACGTCTTCCTCGGCAAGCTCCTTAGCAGCCTCATCCGCGGTCTCGGCGGGCTCCTCGGGCTTCGTTTCAGGGTCCTTAGCCTCAGACTCCTCAGGGGTGTTGCCGTTGAGAGACACACTGTCCTTAGAAGTGGAAACCTCCTCAAGCTTCTGATCAACAACTTCGGGATCAAGGGCAGGGGCCTCCTCCTTGATTTCCTCGACAGACTGAGGAGCCTCGGGCTCGACAGCGGCAGCAGGTTCCTCCGTAGCGGGAGCAGCAGGCTCCTCGGCAGCCTCCTCAGAGGCAGCAGCAGACTCATCATCGCTCTCGTCATCGATATATCGCAGGATATCATTGAGGACAAAGTAGCCGGAGGGTTGCTGGGCAAGGACAAAGGTCTGGACGAACTTCTTGGGTGCTTTGTTGTTGTTGCAAGTCTCGCCAATCACTTGGATGACGATGTTCTCAAAGGAAGCCTGCGAGTCAACATTGGATATCCTGACCTTGCAGTCGTGGAAGTCTAGGTTCTTGATGCGTTCTTGAATGTCCTGTTATACTGTTAGTCACCAATCCAGATGTTCCTTTTTCATCTTAACTTACCTGTCGGCCAACAGAGACCTTGGCAACCTCAGCTTCGCGACCATAGACGAATTGCGAGCGCTTGCCGTAGAAAAGCTATCAAGGTCGTTAGTATGAAGAAAGCGCACCGACAACGGAGTTAACATACGTGAAGCTTCTCGGGCGACTTGCTCAGGGTGGTGTAGAACTGTTCCACGAAATACCAGCCAACCTCATCCTTGGATGGGTTGTTGGTGGCAGAAGCGGCAGCGGTGGCAGAGCCATCGGCAGCAGAGGTAGTAGGAGCTGTTTGTTGTTGGTCGGCAGGTTCCTTGTACTGATCCTGTTGGGTGAAATTACCGTTGGAGGCCATGATGGCTGTGTGTTGTGGTGTGAAGTTTGATATGACGAGTGTGGTTCGGAGCGAAAATTAGGCTGGGTGCGCAACCGGCGAGCTCTCAGTGTCGCGGAAACGGGTCGAACGAGGGTGTGAAAACGTCGAAGAAACAAAGCCTGATATTACGGGTTCAGGCTCAAAACGAGGATCGTGTTCGGTCGAGATTGAAGTGATGGGGCTGGAGTTTGGTTGAATCGAGTCGAAGCAAGCAAGCAGAATAGGGCAAGCCTGATGACAAAATGGAGTCGAGGGTTCGTGGTTGGAAGGCAAGGACGTGAGGGGTGGCAAGGTCAAACTTCGGGATCGGAGAAAATATCGAGAGTTACGGGACTTGCGAGGTGAGAAATGGAAAGATAGTGGAGTGAGGTAGAGCTTCAATTAGCTAGAAACCGAGAGGGAGAGAGAGGGAGAGGGAGGAGTCGAATTGTTTACGGGGCTCTGCAATTGGGATGAAAGAGATGTTTGGACAATGTGTGATGTGTTTGTGTGGCTCCAGTAAGAAAACGCCTTCAGAGCTCCCGGCTGCTCCAACTAGAAGGTGGTCTGTGCGTCATCTGTCTTGTTCTCTTTCCCTCTTTTTCACGATTCCCGTCTGTCTTCGGAACGGGAAGTGTGTAATAGTTTTCCCGAAAGACGCCAAGTCTTGACGAGACTCGACCGCAAGCATCAGCTACAAAAGGATGACTTCTTATGTTAACTCAATACTGAGGTATCATAAACGCTTGCAGTACCGAGTCAGATCAAACTCACCTATACTTTTCGGGATATCTCGACTATATCGCTAGTTTTTCAGGGATCTTTATGTCACCATTATGTAGCGTTCTAGCATACAACCCTGTCATTGCAGCATTGCAGACTCGAAGATAATTGGTGTGGTATCTGACGTTAAACGGCTCCATGGCAACTCACATCACTTTGCTTTTGGCGATAGCCTCATCCTGAATATTCACTAGGTACCTTACTTATGCGTATTAACAAATGACCGTCAATTGAATATAGACTGGTTCAAGATTACAACTACCTTACTTCTATACTTCATTTCCTTAGCCCGGCTACAATTACATCTGTATTCAGTCGAACAACCAACCCCAAGTGAGAGTTTACTGCAATCTTATAAGGTAGTGCTTTAAAGAAGATGGCTACAACAACATTGACCGGCAACACTGTCCGTTGCTTTTACTACATCTCATCACGTTGATACAGTCCCTTCAACATAGCCCATCCAGTCAGTATCTTGGTTTGGGTAAGGTAATCTATCTTGCTCCTTGAGGATTTATGTTTTCGAATTAGTCAAAGACAGGAAACTGGCAAACAAAGAAGCTGAATCGATTACTTGGGCTTGACCTACTTCAATGTATTGTATTGATCTTGCCAGACATTACCGGATTAGTACACCCTAGGTGAGTGATTGGACCCCTGCCACGGTGAGCAAAATTGCGGGGTCAACTGATAAGATAGCTCGCCCATTCGAAATTTTTATCGCAGGAAGCAAAAAAATCCGGTGGACAGCCGCCTTCTGTAGCAGGCACTGAGATCTCAAGTCCCATTCAAACCATAACCACCAACCAAAACTTTCGATTCTCAATCCTCCTTCGACCTGGCCCCTTTCTGAATCCCTTTTGAACCCTTATATCAACAAATAATACCACCAAAATGCCCAAGTCGAAGCGCGCAAAGGTCGTCCACCTCACACAGGTCTCTAAGAAGACGCGCGAGGACAAGGACAAGCTTTTCCAGAACATCCGCGATACTGTCCCCGAGTACCAGAACTGCTTTGTCTTCAGCGTCGACAACATGCGAAACAACCACCTCAAGGATGTTCGACGTGAGCTGTCCGATTGCCGGTAATGCCTCTCTGTGGAAGCCTCCTGATCGCAACTAATTCTCTATAGTCTCTTCTTCGGAAAGACAAAGCTCATGGCAAAGGCTCTTGGCCAGACACCCGAGGAGGCAATCGCCCCTGGAATTGAGGGCCTCAGCCGTTATTTGACTGGTACCGTCGGCCTGATCTTGACCAACCGCCCTGTCGAAGAAATCCTCTCTTACTTTGAGAACCTCGCTCCTGTCGACTTTGCCCGCGCCGGCGCTGTGGCCACCCGAGATTTCTCTATTCCTACCGGCGTTGTCTATGCTACCGCTGGTGAGGTTCCCGCCGAGCACGATGTTCCTCTCGAGCACACCATCGAGCCGGAGCTGCGACGTCTTGGTGTCCCTACCCGTATGGTCAAGGGCCGTGTTGTTCTCGGTGATGAGGCTGGCCAGGGCGAGGAGTATGTTGTTTGCAAGGAGGGTGATGTTTTGGATTCACGACAGACAAGATTGCTTAAGCTTTTCGACGTGTGCTTGAGTGAATTCAAGGTCAAGGTGTTAGCGTAAGTTGAAGCTCCTCTGAAGTATCAACTCGGCACAAGAACAAAAAACTAACATGGCTTAGACACTGGAACGCTGCTAGCTCTGAGGTGACAGAGGTTAACCCCAACGCTATGGATGAGAATTAGATGAGTCTAGGGTAAGGCTTAGAAAATGGTGCTAGACGTTGGGTTTAACAACTTCTGTTTGAATGACTGATACCAGCATGAAATTTTTATGGGATCTCGGCGTTGAGGGCCATGGGATATGGAAGGGCATCATGTTTTACCAATAGGCCCGCCCGAATGACAATACGTACTTCACAACATTCACAAAATTCGCTTCTTTTCTTAACTGTTATTGAACATGAAAACTCCTAAGTGATACATCAGAATCGGCCTTCTTAGCCAGCCTAGGCAACATCTCGAGGGTCAGTACGGAGTAGGTCACCGAGTCTTACCCTTATGCAGCATAAAGTGGCCAGTTCACCGTCGACCTATCCTCCAAATTTTACCCCGACTCCCAAAAAAGCAAATAGAATACATAGAAAGGTTACCTGACACGTTGCGTAAACCTGAATCCATATGGATGTACCGGAGGATGATAACTCAAACCAAGTTGAGTGTCATGTCGGCTGGTTAAATGGTGACAGCAGGAAAGTGAAATCCGACGAGCGTTATCGGACAGAAGCGTATAGTATAATCGGGAATACTCGAGATCCGAGGTTTGGCGATAATGGTGTGCTTACCCTTTCTTTCGTGGAAAAGAGGTCTGGATTAATGACTGAAAGAAGATCGGCAACCCACCACACAAGGTCATGGAGAATTACTCCATTAATAACGACGAAGCTTTCGAGGATCCTCATAGCCGCCGTCATAGCCACGCTTTCGACCACTATCGTCATCACGGGGTCTGTCGTAGTCTCGGTCCCGTTGTTCGCGATACCCACCTTCTCGTCGGCCTCCGATGGGTTCCATGTTGCTACCGGTGCGCCGGTTCTCGCGTTCTCCGCCGAATCGGCCACCGTCACGATGGCCGCCGCCGTGTCTGTCGTCAAATGAGCGACCGCCGCCACGAGAATCATACCCACCGGGGCCTCGGTCACCACCCCTTCGGTCGCCACGGTCCCGGTCACCAAAGCCGCCGCCGCCGTTTCTGCGGTCGAATCCAGGGCCGGACGGGGCATCACTAGGTGCGCCATAACCACCTCGATCGCCTCCCCTGTCGCCTCCTCGGTCGCCGCTTCGGAATCCTCCTCCACGGCCGCCGAACCCTCCTCTAAAACCACCACGGCCGCGTCCTCCGTCGAAACCCTTGAAACCACCACGGAAACCGCCACCGCCGCTAAAGCCACCGGGACCCATGGGGCGAGCAGCCATAGCTCTGGTATAACCTCGTCCTCCGAGGCCACCGCCGAGTCGGCGAGGTTTCCAGCCTTTGACAGTTCTGCCGCGTTCAACGTCTACCTTGATACGTCGATCCTTGATGCGCATACCATCACAGGCATCTAAAGCCGCTGCTCATGGTTGCGCCGAATGGCGCAGGTGTCAGTCAATCTTACCCTAAATAGTACCTTGTGTGCTGATGGATATGACAAAAGAAAAGGAAGAAGCAGAGACGGGCAAGCTTGAGGGCCCTTTGCTGTCTCGCATATACTCCGTGAGAAGGGCAAGCTTGAGGGCCACAACTCAAAAGATACATCCAGGGAAGAATACAAATGGCTAGTCAGACGGGGAGGGGTTCATATTTACCTCGCATATCTTTCTCTCGTTCGAATACGACGAAAGCATAGCCGCGATGGGGCTTCTTCTTCTTGTTTGGCTTCTCATGAGCGTGAGTATCGACAACAATACGAATCTGTGGTGGTGTCAGTCACTGGCTATGCGAGGTTTTAATAACGATTGCATACACGCTCGATAGGACCGTAGCGGCCAAATTCCTTCTCGAGATCCCTTTCATCAGCGTCGTAACTAAGACGTGCGACCATCAAAGTCTTGAACGCATCGCCACGAACATTGGGGTCTTCGTTTGGCTTATCTGTTAACCAAGTTAGTGCTTGTTTTGTGTTGGAATATTCGGGTTTCCTGACGATGATCAGGCGCTTCTCTGAGGACCGTCTCCAGTTTCTCCATCTTCTCTCGCTTCTTGCGATCGCGGGCTTGCAACCAACTCTCAGTGGGATTGTAAACATCAGTCTCCTTGTACTTCTGAAGCTCGGGGAGAAACTGTGCAACACCGGTGATGGGTGCTGTCCTGCGATGCTGAGGCGCATGGTCGGGCGGATCGATGTATCGCAGAGGTGGTCGCGCCGCGAAGAGCGCGAGCAGGTTAGGGGGAAGTTTGTCGGTCATTGCACTATTTCGAGTCGAACGGGGTGAAGGGAGCGATAAATGAAGTTGTTAACCGAGAATGAATAGGCGAGCGTGAGTTCGCGATGAAGGACAGACAGAAAAGCCGAGAATGGGCGGAATTTGATTGAAGTTGTCGCGCGTTCGTTCGTGGGGGAAATTAATCCTTTGAGCCTGCTTTGGACTCGAGGGATGCCTTGCAACGGCTGAGGCGTTCTGCCAGCCGATATTCTGCCGACACATACTAAACCCAAATAGGACATACTCCACTGAGAGCTGATTTTCTGGTGATAGCCTCTCAGCACGTCAATTCTTTCTAGCTGTTATCGGATCAATTTGGTACTTGATACGGCCACACAAGCATGACTGTTAAGGCAATAGGACAAATAGCAAAGGGCCAGGTATGTTCAATTCGACGATGTCTTGGAGGCACAAGTACTGACCTTTGCAGAATGGCCTCGGCGCATTTATCCTCCAGTGCAAGAAGTTAGACTTCTACTACTGTGACTGGGCCGGTAGTTCCAAGGGTATGAAGTATGTGAAACAATTCAAACATCCTCCTGGTCTCCTCAACATTGTTTAACCTGATTACAGTGGCTTCATCAAGTCTCTTCTCCCCAAGTTCGCTGCCGCCAACCCTCAAGTCGAATTCTCCATCTCCCCTCGACCCGGAAAGCACCCCGTCGTTGTCGGTCACTACATCAATGGTCGAACTAAGCCCATTTGCGTACGAAACCTATCACCATACGAGATCCTTCAGAAGGCCGAGTTATTGCGTGATGCTAGCGGAGAGAAGTTGAAACGTTACAACAAAGCCGTCAACAGCGCTCAACCAAGTGTGCGTGGCGTCTGGTCCCCATACCACGGTAAGGGAATGGTTGTTTAAGAGCTGGCTTCTAAAATTGGGGTTTCTGTACATTTATGTGTTTTGTAAACAATATTGGGGCTGCTTGTAGCATTGGGTTGCGTGGAAATTTGTACGATTTATAGCAAGATCTCCATGAGGTTAGGGGCATGAATGACAACTGCTTCTCATTTTCACCGCTGGCTGAACATCTATGCTCTAGCAAAATTCTTTTTCCGTTTCTTGTGATAGTCAAAAGCGACAGAATCATTCGAGGAAAGTCTTGGTCACATAATAGAATCATGACCAATTATTCATGGGTATAATCATTTTTGTTTCATTCATCATCTATCTATCTGCTCCTTTGTCAAGGTATCAAAGACCTCAATGGAACAAGACTTTTTACTTTTGAATTTATGTATTTACTGCTTGGTAGCGTTGATGATGTCGACGACTAGAAGAATCAGTGAGCACAGTACTATTAAAAGCATGTGAGGAGGACTTACAAGCAGGCTTAAGAGAAGCACCGCCAACGAGGAAACCGTCAATGTCGGGCTGCTTGGAGAGCTCGCCGCAGTTCTTCTCGTTGACACTGCCGCCGTAGAGGATTCGGGTCTCGTCAGCAACCTTGTCGCTGATACCACGGAGGAGGTCACGGATAGCCTTGTGGACCTCCTGAGCCTGCTCAGTGGTAGCAACCTTGCCAGTGCCGATAGCCCAGATGGGCTCGTAGGCGATGACAATGTTGGACCAGTCGGAGATCTGGGACTTGAGGGACTCGAGCTGCTTAGAGACAAAGTCGATGGTCTTGCCGGCCTCACGGGTCTCGAGGGTCTCGCCGCAGCACCAGATGACCTTGAGGCCGTTCTCAGTGGCGTACTTGGTCTTCGAGGAGATGGTCTCGTCAGACTCGCCGAGAATCTCACGACGCTCAGAGTGGCCGAGGATGACCCAGTTGATGTCGCTGTCCTTGAGCTGGGAGACGGAGATCTCGCCGGTGAAGGCACCGTTGGGCTTGTTGAAGACGTTCTGGGCGGCGACCTCGATGTCCTTACGCAGGGTCTCACGGACGAGAGGGAGGTAGAGGGCGGGAGGAGAGACCACAACCTCTGGGAGCGTGTTAGTCCATGTCGCTCTAGCAAAACGAGTGAGGGGTTCTGTTGAGAAGCTGGGATGATGCGCGGGGGGCAGGGCAGGGCAGGGCAGGGGAACAGAAGAATGACGTACCAGCGTTCTTGTCGAGATCAGCGTTGTTGAGGTTATCGACAATCTCCTTGATGGACGACTTGGAGCCGTTCCTACAAAGGTAAGCTTCTGAGCAACTCCAGGAAACATCTGCGGCCTTTTTGCTTCACGGAGGGGGAGGGGCAGCAAGAAAAGCGATCGAGCTGAGAAGAGCAGAGCGAAGCAGATTGCTTTGGCGGGGTAGAAACTCACATCTTGAAGTTGCCGCCGACGAAGAACTTGCGAGCCATGATGAAAGTATTAATTTGAATTGATATTTTAGAGGAGATAGATTTAGGTGAGCAAAGAATTGAGGCAGATGAGGTAGAATGAAAGTGGTGTTTTTGAGTTGAGTTGAGTTGGGGAAAGCTAGGTACCTTATGAAAATAGTCCCTCAGTAATGGATATTAGTACCTAGGTAGCTCAGCTACCTACACCCACGTTTCATGGTGGGTAGGTTGTACTTAAGTTGGGCCGCTCAGGCCAGACCAAGCCAAGTCAGGTCATGAATTATCGACAGACAACCAGGACATGGATCAATGGATTCAGTTTTGGGTTTGGTAGATCATTAGGGAGATAATTGAATATAATGGCACCATAATATTTGGATTTCTGGTGAGAATAGCCAGTTCATTCATCTTCACTCTATATGTACTAACGGAGCTCAACACCCAGATAGCACTTACAAGAACACATTGACGCCCTCTCTTAGTTGCGGCAGAGCTCGGAGCTTATTACCGTTCACTATACGCTGCCCTTCCGTTTCTCTCCTTCATCCACTTGTCCGTCAATCACTGCCCCTACATACACTCCAAAACAAAAGACTTCCAGACGTTTCTCTACCGTGCCGTTTTTCTTTTTTAGCTGATCCAACGCAGTAGCGTCATAGTGGAGGCTCAAGGACCACCCACTAACAACCAAGACTCCGAGATGGATTGGATGCTACTGAAACCACCGAGACCGTGGCCGAGCCGACATCTCGGAGCTACTCAACGCAGTTGTCATGTCATCAATCGACTTTGACCTCTATAAAGCATAATCTCTACACTTCCGGTGAGGTGAGGTAAGTTCCAACCACGGAGGCAATGGAGGTGAAAGCAATCCCCAAACAAACGAGCTGCATTCACTATCCCCACGATCTGGTCCCGGAGACCGTGGCCCTGATTCTCCCGAAAAACTACAGGTTTCACCGCTGATCTTGACTTGTTTCTCGCGCTTTCGTCGCATCTACGGTTACGATGTATCTGCAATGAATCTCGGACCTTGAAAGCATGTACATGGATCTGAAAAAGGCCCTGGTCCATCTAACAATATCACTTAGTCGGGCCATGAATACTGTCGACCCATACACGATAACCGTGTCAGGCCATTCTCAAAAGCGTTTACAGTTACACCTGCATGTTACCAGACTATTCTCAAAAACAAACTTGATTGAACCCAAATCCTATCTGCAGTGATGCTATCAATATCAAAATTCCTCCCAAACAAAGTGTCTAAATCTGCTACCCTTTCCTGTTGTCAAGGGCCATCTGTTGTTGTTGTTGTACTTGCTCTCTGTGAAATCTGTATCAGACTCATATCAGAATGATCAGGGTATTTGTTTTTATTCTCGCGACGTCCCCCTTTTCCATCTCAGCTCGACCCTAAAGTCCTTAGTATTTCTCCCGTAATAGGGACTCCGTTATCATCCTGGCGCAGCGATAGCGCAATCCTTGGGTTGACATCCGTGGTCCTTATCCTTGGTATGATGAATTCCGGTGGTAATGCAGTGCATTCGTTCCTAGGAAAGAGTCTACTCGGCTGGACATGTCCTTCTGCCGTAGATCTGTGGCATAACTGCCCGGTCCTTGGGACGGCTTCGAGATTCAGAATTTGTCTCTATATTAGACGGACTTCTTTTCTCTGCCTGTGCACTTGCACAAATCAATTTTGGTTTGTTTTCGGTAGCAGACAAGACTCGCATGTCTGAAAGATGGTTAGTTTGACCCAGGCTTATACGTCCAGTCAAGCACTTACAAATCATTCAGCCAGTGCCAACCAGAGTGTTCCCTGGGTTGTTGATGGCATTAAGGTCGTTGGTAAGCTTCACCATGGAACCCAGGCGGTTCTGGAGAGTTCCGATGTGCTGGAGGTTCTGTGTGTCCTCAGGCTTAATAAGGTTTCGCATAAGGCTCTCCACAGCCTTGCGGTGCTCCATCCACTGGTCAATAAGGGGCTGGGTCATGTTCTCCTTGGGCTCCGGGGGAGGAGGCATTGACTTGACAGTCGCCTTGCGGCTGTGGGAAGTCTGAGACTCGGCAGTCTCAGTCTTGCGCTTACGTCCCTTGGCAGGCTGAGCAGATCCAGTCGTAGGTGAGCCGCTGGAGCTTCCGTGGTCGTTGTGAACACGTTTCATGTGGTCACGCAAGTTCCACTGGCGAGGGAATCCATTTCCGGGAACGGCGCGCTCACAGCCCTCATAAACACAAAGGAAAGGCTTGTCGCCATGACCATGGAGTCCGTGGGCCTCACGTTCATGGCGGAGGAGGCACGCAGTCGACGAGAAGCGGGCGCCCTCGCACGACTCAGCCTTGCAGCGGTAGGGCTTCAAGTGAGAGTCCACGAATTTGCTAGCTCAGTCAGTATACATTATCCCAGTAGTTGGACTTCTGATTTCTTACTCGTAGTTGCACTTGAGCTTCTCGGGTCGGTGGTTGCAGCTTGGTTGTCCTTCCCATGGGCAGTGGTAAAGTCCATCCTCGTATGGAGCGGCCTTCTTGTATAAGTCATGGTCCCGAGCGGACTCACCGTCGCTGTTTTGTCGTCGTGGACCAGTGAACGCAGAGGTGGCAGCAGGAAGCTCGTCGAATGTGGGCATGGATTTTCCGTTGGCATCTTCAGAGATCAAAGGGATATTCCGCTCCAGGCTAAAACAGTCGACTTGGTAAGAAACCGGATCAGGGGTCACTATGCGGTTGGGGGCTACGTACCTTGGTGACTGACACTGAATCTCAGGGGATGAGTTTGGGCTCTGGTTAGGGAACCACAAATCCTCAATAGTGTTGGGAGAAGATGATCGAGAGATAGAGCTAGAGAAGCAGTCCCAAGGGCTGGGAGGAGAGTTCTCGACCAGAGAAACATCAGGGCCGAGCTGCATGTGAGAGGGAACAACATGCAGAGGGTTGGCATCGGGAAGAGAAAAGGTGGCATCACCATTCAGTCCACCGTCAAGGGAGTAACCGGGCCAGTACATCTGGTTCGTGATACCATCGGTAGGGTCCAGGAGGCAAGTATCAATTCCATGCAGGGTAGCACCGGTCTGGTTTCCAGTCTGAAGAGCGGAAGCATTACCTGTGAAGTCCATGTTGGACAGATGTGATGATTGTGACAGCGAAGAGCCGCTAGACCTGCTTGAGCTCACCCTGGACATGGCTTGTCCACCTTGGGTCACAGAAGCGGTAGTCCTGGATGTGGACCAGTTTCCTTGGGAAGGCACCCTGGTTCCTCGGGGCGTAGCATGGCCAGATGTGAAAATGAACTCCTCGGCTTCTCCGGAATGGGCGGATCCATTGTCTGAGAAATCTTGAAAGTTCTGTGGTCCTTCTACTGTCGTGGCCCATGACGAACCTGTTAACAGGTCCGCTGATGGTTCTGTTTGAGAAGAAAAAGAAAAGAGTCCAGTGTTGGAGGCCAATGTTGGCTGAGAGTAGCTATAATCGCTGGGGAAGGGTCAGTGTCCCGTTCTTCGCAATGTGAAAGCAAATAAAAGCAAAAATGAAACAAGAAACAAGACTGAAGTCATGACTCGGAATCAACTTTGAATCTGTTGCTAGGTTAGCATTCGAGACGAGGTTGAAGTGGTATTAGTTTACAGACCAAGTATGACAGTATGAAGCATAGCCTAGGATTAGATCTTGCATTCTGTCGAGATCCTTTGGGTGATCCATGGATTATTGTTGTAGCCAGGGCAAGGTCGTCAATACAGTAATCAAATCACATCGAATCCGGCAGTGTTCCAGTGGTATGTTGAGAGTGTTGTCGTCAAGTCCAGGCCTTCAATCTAAGTATTCGCAGAAAAACAAGTTGGTATAGCATCATGTATTGTCGATGTTG
Organism: Fusarium fracticaudum; assembly: GCA_003353625.1. Classification (NCBI taxonomy): domain Eukaryota; kingdom Fungi; phylum Ascomycota; class Sordariomycetes; order Hypocreales; family Nectriaceae; genus Fusarium; species Fusarium fracticaudum. The sequence goes on from PDNT01000003.1 coordinate 3,687,401, forward strand.
GAATTCCAGTGTCGATTGAGCAGAACAGTGAGATCCTCGGTATCCATTGTGGTCCAGCAGAAAGAACGTCCAGTGGAGAGCATTATTGGTGTCCATGAATGGAAGTCCAGTGCGGCTGCACGAAGAAGCAATCAAATTGGATTGCAGGCCATTAAGCCAGATGCTACCTTGATGTCTAACACCGCTAAGCGGTACAGAAGGAGCAGAGTCCAGGCGAAATTCAGTAGGTCGTGTGATGTCCTGTCGAAATACCATCCGCATATGAAAGGTCCATATCCAGAAACGGGATCAGAGGAAAAGGTCCATATTGTCCTTGGGTCGACTCCTAATATCCGGAAGAGAAATCCTTGTGGTCCATGAATAGTCCAGGTTTGATCTCCGGGCGAAGAGCTGCTGATTCAATTTGAAAGCGGGCAATACTCACGAGGCTCACGGCCAGTATATAGTATTATTGTTTCATGTCCGGGCGGACAGATCCAGTCAATGTGAGTCCAGGGCTTGTTGTCGTCATCATCCATGGGTATATCAAGGTCCTTTGAGATCCAGAAAAAGATGTTCCGGGAAATGTCCTTGGGTCGAGAGTTGAATAGAGTTTCCTGGCTTGGTATCCTTGGACAGAGTGAAGCAAGATTGTCGGTGTACATGATTTGCGAGCAACATGATTGAAAAACAAACGCAAACCTCCCAGGGAAGAGTAAGAAAAACAGTACCTGGACAACGAGTGAACCTCATCGAGGTCAGAGTTCTTGAACGCGTGCATGGTAGCAGGCTGTGTCACCAGTGTAACAGTCATTGTATCCTCGGAATGGAGAGCAAAATTGAGCTCGTAGATCAGCAAAGAACAACGTTAGGACGTTGTCTTGCACGTTGAGACCAGTGGCAATCTGTCGAGTTGTTGGTGTTGTTGCGCGACAGGATGGATCCTTGGGCTGATTGGGTTGCTTTCAATTCCAGGTGGAAGATTGAAAACTTTGATAGTTGTGTATGAGAAAGAAGGGTAAGAAAGGCTTGGTAGTCTATGAAGGATGAGACCGAGTGTTTGGTTGGGTAGTAAGAGGCGAGAGTTGGGCAGGAAAATTGAGGAACAGAAGAGAGACGTTGGGCAACGAGGGATCCTGCGGGTTTTATTGTCATAGAAGCCTGACCTGCTACCACGACAGGGTTCCACTATCCATGTAACTGCCGCAAAACGCGGCCATTGTCTGGTCGCAGGAGTGAGTTGGCGTTTGTGATTTCAGAGTGCAGAAACCGGTGTGTTGGACTATTGCAAGGATCAGCAGAGAAAGGATGGGCCAAAGCGACGAGCGACTGGTTAACTTCCCTGATTTAGGATGGGTCAGGGTGGAGATAAGACCTGGTCCGCATCCTATCACCTAGCATTAACCTATGAGAGGAAGGGATAATGGCTGTTGGACAACGCATCACTGCATCTGCGTGAGCGCAAAACCAAGTTGGACACGGATGCGGTGCGAAAAGATGTGAGGAAACATGGTCGACGGAAGAGAAAATGAGAGGTTGGCCGAGATTGCGTCCATATGGTCATCTCGCCTGTGTTGCGAGCGATATTAATTACTGAGGATGATGATTGAGGCATTCGTCCTTGGGATGAAAACTAGTGTCGGATACAGCAGCCTCCGTATTGGACCGCAAAGTATCTCAGGGCCGGGCTCCTGACGATCACTTCCACCACAGCCTCGAGGATTTACAACTCGCGAGTCAACGAGAAACTCTGTCATTCTCGTCTCTGTCAGAGTTTGGCCATGTCTTCGTGGCCGTGGCCCACTGCGCTATTGTCAGAAGTGACCCTCCTTTACTCTCAAGTCCTGCGGCCAAGTCGGCATGGGTGGATAAAACAAAGCAACCATTGCCAACCAGGCCACATCCTGTGAGCCTATATGCAACAGACGGCACACCGAGCATGCCGCTTATCACCCAGGTGCTTTATCTACGTCCTGTGATTGCTCATGTAGCAGACCGCATCAGGCTGGGCAGGCCTTGGTCTGTTTTTAGCAGGTCTTGGACGTCCTTTAGAATGATGAGAGCGGGCTACAGGATGGGCCAGCGAATCGCTCGTGGCATGCATATGACACACAACTGCAGTCAAGAGTGTGTGAAATGCACATGCAAATGCAAAATCAGGCGGCTGAGGCGCAATGACAGAATGAGAAAAGATGGTGAGACGACAAGCCCAAATAATCAAGTCATAAGATGGCCCAGTCCTAGAAATGGTTGGCGATGAACCATTGTCGCTGGAAACACTGACCAGGCCGGCGTCTGCCGATACTCACTGGCAAAGGTGAGCATAGGTAGAAAGGAGAGGAAGTCCAGGCAAAATCATCTCGATTCGATGTGTTGTTGATGTTTGATTGATGGACCCTGATAAGTCCGAGCCACCCGCGATTTTGAGTTTACCATACCGTACGGAGTACTTCCTTCCCTTCTTTAACGGGAGCGCCGTTCCGTGCCTTCCTTTCCCTCCACCCCGTCCATTCCCCGTATTTCCTTCCTGGGAAAGTTGCTAGAAGGAACAATAGAAGGGAAAGAGAAAACGGGAAGCGGCCCGCAACTCCACGTGATGGTGTAACCGTTTCAGCTTTCCATTATTATCGTCTGTGGCTCTTTGAGTCGCTTGTTGAACACTACCTAGGTACCTACCTTACCTTACCTACCTAGGTACTAACCTATCTAAATTTCATCTCTTCCTCCAGGGAAAACTCTATGTATTCTATGAGTTGATGTCCTCTCATTCTACCGTCAGCCCAACCGATGTCTATCTTCCGGGTATTTCATCGACCCCTCTCATTGGCCTTGAACCACGATATGCCAACACCAAAAATATGTGATAGCTCGCATCCACGCATCACCTGGCTTGCTCCCACTCTATCTTCAAGCAGTCAGACGCCAACTCAGTCAAGGTGACGAGGCATCCATGGCTTAGTCGGATTCTGACAGCTCTACCACTGCTGGACTTGCACTGCTCTCGCCCGATGTCTCTCCTGATATCCCCTCATTCCATAACTCCTCTAGACCCTTTTCTAATTCGCCGTCTATCCCTCCCACCACCTCAGCCAGCATCGCCCGGGCTGACTGCCAGCTTTTGATTCCCAGCTCTCGACTGGCCAGTTTCATTTTGTCGCCGTAAACGCCTCGCCATTTGCTCAGTTGTCTTTCTTCGATTGCATTATTGGCCCGGCCAGTGAACGCTATGGACGCTCCAAACAGTACGCAAAATAACCATAGTGACTGTGTCCATTCACTCATCCTCAGATGTTCTTCGCCTGCATTAACATCGTCTATGAGTTGTTCAAGGAGCCAGTCGATCATGGTTACGTCAAAGTATCTGTCGCCCAGCTCAGAACAAAGATAGAAGAAGGTCGCTATGAAACTTGTTCGGCTACTTTTAGGGTCGCCGTTCAAGATTCGTGGTACATATTGATTCGCACTGAAACCTCTTGAAATCTCATAGTTGAGGTTGAGGTCTCTGGTATGATTTTGCCAAAGTCTGGCCGCTGGTGTTTCGAGATCTTCCCACCAGCCATATCTCGGAGCTTCGCGCGGCGGCAGCGCTGTGATATCCCATATCGACGCAAATAGGAGAGCCATAAAGGTTGGTTGGTATTCGGGCACGTTCACGAGCTGGCCTGCTTTTCCGGTTCGTAGTCCTTCTCCGACCCTGAACAAAGGTCAGCAAACATGATTGTTAGCACTATGACCCCTCAATAGAACTAACATCTTGAGCATTCTCTGGGGCAACGTCGGCACTGGATCGACAACCCTATTCCACTCCTTCACGGCGGATTGTATACCCTTCAAGTGTCTTGAGGAGGCGTCCAGTTCTCCTATTGCGCCCTGGATCACAGAATGTTAGTGATGATTGACTAGCGGTCCGATCATTAACCAAGGGCATCCATACCTCAGTCAGCGCAAGCGCAGATATAGCCAACATAGTGTCTCCGCTCTGTGCCAATTCAGGACTCTGGAGTTGTTCTCTCGCGAATTGATAGGTTGCTGCTTTATGATACAGGAATGGGATCCTGACCTCGTCCATCGAACCGGTAACCCATGCCCACTGACATGCCGATAGCATGAGGCACATGTGCATGTAGCCAGGGTTCTCGAATGATTTTTGTATACTAGCAGGCTGTCAGTTCAAGGTGTTTAGCAGGTCATGTCGACCCAACTACCGGGTTGACGCACGCTGAAGATTCCAGCTCCCGAGCAACAGGTCTCGAGCCCCAAACCGTGTACTGTGAAACTGGTACAAAACGTTAGCCCTGTGGGACGAGCATTTCTCACAGTAAAGTGACTTACAATGTCGCAGAAGGCGTTTGGAGTGCTCTGGGAGAGCATCGAAGGAGCCTCCAACGTAGTTGTTGAGGGCATTGCTCATCCCTGGCGATGCCGGTGCCGCTGACTCGGTAAGTGCCATTTGGGACCCAAAGCTCCCCAGAGCAACACTGCTGGATGACGATGATGGTGAAGGCGACGAATCATTGGATGGGAGCGGTTGTTCTGGAGTCGGGTATATGCATTCACTCCCCGTCTGAAGGCAATTGGTGCTGTGTTGGCAATATTTGTTAGTCAGTCCTACAAGGCTTACGACTCAACCGACCGGAGCCTCATGCAAAGCTCGTCTATCCCACGTCGGAGCCTCGCGTAGCCTTGCAGCAACGACAAGAAAACGAGGGGAAAGTATCGATTGTTCCACGAGTAAGACCGGGAAGTTTAACATACCAAAGCGGCTTTTGCTCGTCGCACCTCACATGCCTGGCCTTGCATCGAGTGCATCCGTTTTTGCTTCTCCGATGAAACTTTCTCTTTCGTTCTTTGTCCTTTGGCGGCGCCATGATGGTATCTTGGCATTCCTCAGTGGCTATGCGGTATATCTTTTCTGGGACTGATTATGGACAACAGTGGCTTCGTCTACATGTTGCTAATAAAGGCTCCGTATATCACCAGACGCCTCGCCAATGACTCGGGGGCAGTCGAGAGGAAATATCCCACGAGAAGCGTGGTCTTGAAGCACGGCTGACACGGTTCAAAGAAAACAGAGGCAGGCAATTCAAGAATTCCTTCGTATTGAGGGCCAGCCTTTGCCCGATGCAATCCACGCCAGTAGGCGGGATATCCCCAAATAGATTTCAAGGGAGCAAAGCTCGTTTTCCTAGACGAAGGCTGCAGGGTCTCTACCCAATCAAATATCACTGATTCTCTTAGCCCCATGACTCGCTAGGTCCCCAGTGGCGGGGGCTTGTTCACAAAACCCGTAGAGGCTTCATTTTTGCCCGGGGTTGATGAGATCAGTGAGGCCATACTGAGAGAAAAGTCGGCCGCCTGGAGAGAAAATGGGCTGGAATAAAATGTCTCGTTATTCCGGTGGACCTAGACTTTACGTCCTTGAGAAGCTGCTACGTCACATATAATACGCACGGCGACAGCTTTTCCAAATCGTAGCCTCATCGCGACAGGGGCATGATGATAATGATGGCTCAATCTTTGGGATAGCGTTCGGCCGTTGGAAATAAACACGAAGATTAGGATATCGCGCTCAGCATACGACCCAATGGCATGGAGTAACACGAAAGCGACTCGACAACCCCTGAAGGGAGGCGATTCTCTATACAAGCCAATCACTCCTAGCTGGCAGTTGCTCTTTCATTGTCTCGTACCACGAAATAGCAAAGGAGGTTCTCGCGATACCGAAAGCGGCCGAATCTCCAACTCGGAGCGGAGCGGTTGAGGCGTCGGTGTGGGGGCCCGCCTCTCGGAGCTGACTGTTAAAGTGTCTCTCGCTCAACTGTTAGTGGACAAAGTGTGGGGATCAATGTCTATTTTGGGCCTTTTCCAGATGTCAACAGGGGAGACTGCATTGACGAACGCCTGGTACCTCGAGAATAGCTCGTGTTCTTTCAGCCATGGACCACGTGCTAGTAAGCGGCGGCGCGAGAGACGGTCTTGTTCAGCCTTAGACAGGAGAGATAATGACGCAGTTTGTCTTCTCAGCAAGGGAGGTTGTCTCGTGTCCTGAAATTACCTTAGATATCTGGAACAAGAGAGGCTGGTGAACCTCGTGTTGAAAGCCTAGGGCTAAATGAGTCCAGGGTATCGAGGATGATGGGTGAAACAGTCGAAGCTCGCCATGTCGTATCCAGAAAAAGATTGAGGAATTCAGTGGCCTATCAGTGATTGAGAAGGCAAGCTGAACAAAGTCTGTCTTTTATCAGAGCTGAGCTAGTTCGAGGGGATGGGCCGAAATCCTAATTGAGGCTGTGGTGATACTGATCAGCAGCAAGGCGAGCGATTGCGATGCAGGGACGCGGATGCGGACGCGGGAGAGTCAGTGTTTTGAGCAAAGCCGAGGAAAATAAGAAAGAAGAAAAGAATTTACCGACTCGTCGAAAGAATAAGGTTATTCTGAGTGGCTGAGAAAAGTCGGCATGATAGAAGACGTTGTCGTACACTTCGGCTGTGCCACCTCATCTCCTCCACGTCAATCAAACAAGCGACAATTGAATTGACATGGAACGTGCCGCAGATCGGGTCACATGCATTTGCGCATGTCATGCTAACTAATGATCTGGCATCTTTCCAGTGGACAGCCCTGCTTCGGCTAATGGAATATGGGGAATCGATGTGAGCAGATGCCGCTGTCCACGAGGCGGTCAATATCTAATCCCTCTCAGCCTTTGAAGTTGTGGAATACAGAACCGAGAATTTATCCGATATCTTTCATCCACAGACTTGGTACATACCGTACATCCGCCTCACAATCAACAGAGCTGAACTCGGCCGGTTGAGGCGGGCAGACCCTTTCTTCGTCCCGTTGCCAGCTGCCGAGAGATGCTACGAGCTTCAAGGGCCACGACAGGGCTAGTGGAGTAACTATTGACGTTGTAGGTTGTTGGCGTGTGCATCAGCGTCAGACCACTGTGTCGCCCTCTTCTGAACCGAGGAGAGGAGGTCTTGTTGTTCTATGTATGCGTGAAGGTGCGGTGTAATTCACTGAGCGAGGAGATGGCATTTACCCAAGAATCACAGAGGCAATGGCTGTGACTGATGATGATGGTCCATGATGACCGCAGTTGGTCAAATACTGTCAGCCTTTGTCCATATCGTTCCTCTATCAACAACTCAGACCCAATCACCAACTGCCCTATTAACGATCAACCCCCAGATTCGACAATTCCGCCTTGCCGAGGGTGGTCTGGTGGCAGGCAGTCAATTAATCGATGAGTTGGTGGGGGTCAAGTTGTGTATGTATGGCTACAGTATCAGCTTGCTGAGCAGCAACAAACAAGGAACGGAGCCCAAACAAACTCAAAAGTCAATACCCAACCATCGATGCATTGCCCGTCGTCGCTTGGGCTCCCGTCCCGTGATTCAAGATAGAGGTGGTCAGTGGGCATCAATCGAAGCCCTGTCGGGTTCACTTACATACGCAAGACAACACACCTTGGTGCCTGACCTGGACGTTTTAGTTACCTGAACGTTAGTCTCTAACCGTCTATCGAGTCCCATCGTTGGTTGATATTGATTGACCGCTTCTCAACGGTTCCAGGTACTACCCTGTTCGTACATACAGTACAGTACAGTACCTTACCTAGACACATACAGCACTCACTCTGTCACTCTCTCATGAGGTCAGCCAGCGATGGATGATGGATGGATGCCAACGCGCCTCGCTTGCTTGGGCAACAATGCTTGAGCGCCCAATGCCAATGTACTCGGTCACCCAGTCGCTCTCAATTTGTCACGGCCGAGGCAGTGACTTTTCCGGTTTACTTTGTTAGGCACTCTGGGGTAACCCGGCACTCAGTATCAGTACTCCCACTGACGATACCTCTCCACTCACTACTCGGTTCTCTGGCTACACAATATGTACAGTAGGTATCGTCGTGGGATAGGTAAGGTATGTATTTCATGCTGAACGTATGTATAATGGTTAAACTGGCACACAAGACGTCACTGACCCTGGCTGGCTTTGGATCAGAGACAGGGTTCGCTCGTGGGTTCTTTTCGCTTGGTAGTTAGGTTGCTTGCGCCATCCAAAAAGTCAAGAAATTTGCCGATAACTATTAATCAAATTGACTCTCTTCAGGTATTAATGTACAAAGTTAGGTTCAATTAACTTATCGCCCACCAACCAAGAACCTCCGAATCGCCGGATTGACACCCTCCAAAACATTAAAGGAATGGGATTCTGGGGCGAATTCTACTGCAAATCTTAGCAGAAAAAGGATTGATTTTGGGCCATCTCATCACTGACTTGCTTCACGCCTGGTCCTTGTCACTGCCCACTACCACTACAGCGCACTACTTACTACAGGCAGGCAGGCTAGGCTAGGTACTCACTACTCAACTCGACTAACTAGACTAACCAAGTCACTCGCTAGTGAACGGGGCATCGCTTTTTTCCATCGCCATCCATCTCTCACGACAAGGGTTTCGCTTCATGACATGCGTCGTCCCCGTCTCTGTCTGTACCTTACCTTGATCCCTTGCCGCCTCACGGACGAACATAAATCGTCCCCATTCCGAGCTTCAATCCTCCAGATTCTCTTCCAGTTCTGTACCAGTTCGGTTCAGATCAGCTTGTTCAACAGCTTCACCTGCAACTGGTTCGCTCAGAAGCGCCTCCAAGGATCTTGCACTACTGTCTTGGTGCTTCTTCACTATCGTCCCGCGAAGTTTACCTAGTTTCTTTTTTTTTCCTGCTCTTCCTAGAAACGGCCATCTCAGAGTGATCCATCTGCCTGGACCACATACCTTACCACAGACCACAGGACACACAGGTCACACCGCCTACAAGTTACATTCTACTGTACAGCCGCCAACCCAGTCCAGTCCAGCCCAGCCCAGCAGGAGGACCCAGAACCCAGGACCCAGGACCCAGGGAATTTCATCACCATCAAAAAAAGGAAAACCCTAGTCAACCGTCGTGGGTGACCCTGGAGAAGAGCCCAGCCTGTCTTTTGGAAGAAAAGGAACATAGGCCCAGGATCATTCACTGCCCAAGGGACCCCTCAAGACCCAAAGGGACCCATAGTGTACAAGCTGTCCGCTGCTCATCTCCATTAACATCGGTTTACCGGTAGTCTGTCTTGTTCTCTCTCTCTTTTTTTTTTTTTTAATTGGAACCCAAGGCGTGGACTTGGGAACGTGGATCCATTCTGTTGCTTCTTCACGCCGGTGGATTCTTTCTTTATCAGCCGCAAGTCTCGTCAGGTCTCGTCCAAATTAACACTTATTTGCGGTTTTTACAATGATGAGCCAGTACACTATGGCACAACCAGATCATGCCTACAAGTCTTCAACAATGTCCAACAGTCCCTGGAATCCAACTCGCAGGTGAGATAGCATTCCTCCCGGCCCCCCTCTGCTGACCGTCTCTGTACCTATGAAAGGATCATGGTTGGCTAATTCATCACGTAGCTCATTTACCGATCCCTCGGTACATGGCAGTTTCGACAATGGCTTTTACTCAGCACAAAGGTATGGTACTTCTCGGAACAATACCAGCTCGGACTCATTAGTAACATCGGCCGCTTCAAGTGTCAACTACTCAGCTAGCAACTATAACCTAGCTGGCGGTCTGCCCATTGGTACTGGCGGCCATATGTCGCGACCCGAGTCAGCCTATCCCGCTGCTCCATCATACGGCGCCCGTCCTGCTTCAGGATCATACGGAAAGCCTGTCGTCCATGGCTCATACAAGGGAGCAACCCCTCAGTCCTGGGAGAACCATGATCGATACTCACCTACCGACTCGGTGGACGATATCATCGCATCGCCTAACCTGTCCGACTACTCCCTGGAAAATGGGATGAGCAACTCTGCTCCCGGGGGAAAGTCAAAGTCATCTGGCAAAGGTCGATCGCAAAGACGTCCCTCAAACCGTGACGAGTTTGACGGACCTCATCAATTCTTGCAGCGACCACCTCCCGATGTCATTGCTATGCAGGAACGTGAGCTTCCTCACCTTCCTACGAACCTTCATGTCCAAGAGCAGGACAGTGTTTTGAGCCAGGTCAATGACCGTCTTTCGCAATGCGCATACGATTTCGTTGCCAAGTACCAGTTTCCGATTCCTCTCACTCAGGACATGAGGCCTGTTGAGCGACCTCAGGATCGAGAATGGACCGAGTGGGTTTACCTCCTCAAGCGTCTCGCAACGAAGCGACGCATCCCAGCGCGAGTGCTCTACAATGGGCAGATCAAGCAGTTTGTCACCATCCTCGAGAACTCACTCGAGATGAGACATGCCGCTAAGCACCAGAGTCGCCCTCTCAAGGACGACCGCAACATCCTTCAGCTGATCTCGGCCGGTATTCAGGTGGCCAAGATCCTGAAGGATGCGTCGGCTATGGACTACCTAGACCGACTATACGTTTCTACAGACAAGCAGATCCAGGATCGTGCCGCAGCGCGGTACCGAGCTTAAGAATCCAAGCTTGAGCATACGAGTCTTCAAAGCGATCGACTCTAATGATATACGTTTATATGCTCTCCTACAACAGGAGGCATGATGCCTGCCGGTGACGACAACGGCACGAATCAGAAACAGGGATGTGGCCCAGGCAAAAAGGGTTTGGGGCCACAAGCACAATTTGACATTGTGGACGATAATGTTTATCATATACGGACGATGCTCTCTAGGGGTCATAGGGGGCCGGCGTGCCAGGTTCGCACCAGCCCTTCCCAGCAACCGTCTATCTGGTTGGGAGGCTAATGTCTGAGCGTGTTGGAGTTTATTTTATGGCACTTTGTTTTCTCTGGAATTTTGTTTCGCATATGAACGAGTCATGCTTTTTTCTCTCGTGCTTTTTGGTTTCTAGCACATGTTTATACTTATCGTTTTTAACTCGATTTGAAGAAGAGTGCTCCAATACAGAACAGACAGGACTCACGATGATGAAATCACTGTGTATTTGAGGTATCAGCAGCTGATTCCAAGAGCTCATGGCACATCATGCCTGTCATTTCAACCGTTTGAACCGTTGGTGGCGTTGGGTGACGGGGATGAGGGTGGTGTTGTTGGGCATCGGTTGGGTTGGCATGGATTACGATTTGGGGGGTGAAGGCCGTGATGATGATGATCTCTCGGGAGCAGGCATCTCAACTTTATTTTCACTGCTGATCATTGGGCACGTATTGGGCGTGTGATCCTTGTGAGGATTGGGAATCTAGCAACGTTGGTCTTTGGAGGCTGACGGGCGCTTCGGGACGAGATGATGGAGATATGGTTTCAAGACGGCATGTATTACGAATACAATATGACCTGGTATGGTACGTATAATCTGACATTGTTCTTGGCCGTTTCAGTGAAACCCACCATGAATGAAGATGTTCTATATTACAACCTTAGCATGGTAGCTAGCTCACGATTCACCTTCTTGTCCTAGGGTAGCTAAACATTCATCGTGTGTCTATGCATGCCATGCCAGAACTTCAATTGCGATTCATCCAGAACCGACATGGAATATTCATGTGAACCATGGCGTTATCGAGATCACTGGAAAATGGTGAAGCTTTCGAGGCCACATGTCATTTGATATTGAGGCTCCAACACCATACAATGGCTTGAGGCCTTCATGCTGTGATGCACGAAATCGTACGTACCAATCGGAGAGTCACAGACACAGATCGATAATGCTACCATTGCTGCTGTACGATCTCGAATGACAGCTCGCACTTGTATGATAGACTCGTTCTACTGACCAGCTGACAGCCAAAGCAAAGAAGATGCACTATCTATCTGCGAAAACACATACATACAAATCCATCACTTGACTGAGTACTTGTTTGGGAATAGTGCAGCTGAGCATGTGCATGAATGACTGGTTGCGATAGGCCTTACCCTGCACTCTGAGATACTTTGAAATTGTATGTCAGCTACATAGAAGATGGAAGTACCAGAGCCTCGGTAGCTGTTTGGGTTTAGCGTGGGAAGTGTTGAGACGTCCAAGTATGTTGACCGAGAGGGAAAAGTGAAGCAGACGACTTGACTTTTCTTATTCCTCTTTCTATTTGTTTACTTGTTTCTTTCTTTCGGTCTGGCTTTGGTAAGAGTGCGTTTCTCTTGACTTATATCTCGCGCTCTCTCCCGCGCTGAAAAAGTGAAAGAAAGTGGTAGTGGACACAACTTGAAGAACTAGGTCGGATTCACTCACGGAGTAACGATCAAAACCACGACATTTGATGACTTCAACATAAAAAAGAGTGAAGGAGTGGTATCAAATCTCATTCAACGGACCCAACTTCACCGTATATACCTTCAATCTCATTGTCTGGACTATTATTCCTCATCATCTCATCCCACTTCTGGCCTGAACATCACCAAGCAATATCTACAATCAAAGTTATATCTATCAAAACAACAGCACATATCCTTTGATACTATAAAGAACACCTATCAAAATGGCTTCTGTACACTCCCGCCCGTCCCCGAACTCCTCGTCCTCCTACGAATTCGAGTCCGTCCCCGACGACGAATCATGGCAGTACATCGACTACACAGCAGCGGGATCTGGCCCGTCATCCCTCGGGTTTCTTTCTGATCCTGCCAGTGGAAGCCTAGGAAGCTTCGCCATGGTTGGAAATGTCCATGGAACGCCATCTCCATTCATGCCAGGCAATACACCCTCACCATATGCTGCCGGCAACACTCCTCCACCATATACCTCTGCGAACAATTCGTCACCTTTCATGCTTGGAAACACACCTTCACCATCAGCTGCTTCTCCCATATTACTAGAAGATATGGACCCAAGTGCATTCTTTGCCGCCAATGCCTCTTCGTTCCAACCTCAAGCAAGCAATGCCAATACGGATATATTTGCTTCCACAGCAGATGGTGGATTCACCCAGCCACAAGACTTCTTGACACCACAGCAGTATCTCTTCTCACAGCAAACTACGAACCAGTTCCAACCTCAGGGCTTGAATGGTATGCTGAAGCGGAGGACGGCCTCCTCTCAAGGGCAGGGTACTGATGCTACTGCAGACATGGCTCTCATGCAAAACTTCACAGCCGACATGTTCTCGATAGACGCGAATGAACAGGTTCAGGTACCCCAAGTCAACTTTAACATGCAGCAGCCACTACAATCGGACCCCAATGTCCCGCCATGGAACCCTACGAACACAAGGGGTAATGATGCTATCTTCATCATGGATGACTTCAACAACTCTCCATCGCCCGTGAGCAATTACTCTCCGAGCTCGATGAACAGTTCGAAAGCAAGCCCCGGCGGTAGCAAGTCTCCGGTATCGATACCGATTCGAAAGGTGAAAGTTGGAAAGGTCGAGAAGAAGAAGAAGACAGAACAATCTGGCAAGTTTGTCATTGTGACTCCTAACTCCATCTCAGCCCATGCTGGTCGCGAAAACCCGTTCGAGTGCTTCGAAGCTATGAACCGGACAAGTCAGCGAGGACGTAAAGGGCCTTTGGCAAACGCTACAAAAGAGAATGCGCTGCAAGTTAGAAGACAGGGTGCTTGTTTCTGCTGCCACAGTCGCAAGGTCAAATGCGACCTGGAACGTCCGTGCAAGAGCTGCAAGAAACTAATGGTTCAAGTTCCTCAAGTTGTCTGCTGGCAGTTCAGTGACTTCGTAACCATTCTATTTCCCGTATACATTCGCGGTCATCTGGAAAGCAAAGAGATGGCCAAGTTCACTAGGGAGAACATTGCGGGTTTCCATATCCAAGGGGTAGAGCAGGTGTGCTCCGTTGAACTATTCTCGGGACCCCGATTCAGCACAGTGTTGGCCTTGCAAGCCAAGTTCTTCACCCCTACCAACGCCGAGGTGCAGAATCATTGGCAGCTACACAACTTGGGACAGAACAAGGTTGAGCTGAGGGCCAACAAGGCAGCCAACCTTGGTATCGACCTTGAGAAGTCTGCGGATAGGGATAACCTTAGGAAACGGACCAAGAGATACATCCAAGACCTCCTGAACGAGCCAGAATTCATCGCCCAGGTCACAGATAGCATCACAAGCACATACCTACCGGCGAAACTGCTGCGGATCGTCAAAGAGTATGCTGACGAGACCGAGGTGAGTGAAACCTTGCGAGACGTATCATTAACCGAGCTGACAGTCATACTATAGTCCCTCATGGTCAAGCGTGCCTTGTCGATCTACTGTATGCATTACATCATGACAAGACAGCTGTGCCTCACCCAACAGACGACCGACTCCCTTCGATCTGTCGGTATGATCGAGCAGGGCCCCAACTATGTCACCCCACGAGTCCTCGCACGACAGATCAAGTCCATCGTAGACGAGCTGATGCATCGCGAGGTACAATCACTATTCGAGCTCTTCAACCGATCTCTCAAGCCCAAGTCCCGACGCGAGTGGGCACCCTGCACCGCCGCCTTTCTCGTCCTCTGCCTCTTCATGGAGGCTGTAGAGACGGCAGCTGACACGTTTGTGCTCGCGCAGAACGAGATCAACATGAGGAACAGCGCCAGACCGGAGTACGAAAGAAGCCTCGCGCTGAATACCTGTGCCGAGGTCGAGAACATGCCTTTCAAGCAGTTCGCGTACCAGTTCCACCAAGTCTATCAGACGCACAGCAAGGAGGCCAACTCGAAAGGTTTCAACCCCGTGCTTGACAGCAGCTTTGCCGAAAAGGGCGAGCTGGACGGACCGGCTGCGAGGTTCTCGGCTCAACTGCGAGAACTATTGTTCGGCGACAGCTGTAAGTGCGACCTCAGACCCTGCTAACGGACTGACAAGTAGTGTTCTGGAAAGAGTCACAAACGCTAATTATTGTCTGTTTCACCTCAGGGCAAGAGCTCCAGTTTCTAGCAGCCACCGACATGATACCTAACACTTCGACTCATCCTTTCCCTATGGATCCGCAGACATTGTACACAGGACGCCTCGTGGCCAGGTTTCTCATATCTTTCCAGGACGAGAGAAGCATTTTCGAGGACCTTGTCTGAGGGAAGGCTATTTGTCCGAGACATGTGCTGACAGAACGGCGAAATATGACCATCACCGTTGTTTTCAAAGACATGGCGCATGCGAGGCTTTGCTTGGTATAACGGTTTATGGGACACGAACACCCTGTATGGGGCATTGGATTTCTTCAGTGATATGACCGAGGGGACACGCAGACGGCACACGAGGCTGAAAGAGCCATATTTGTGCAAGTTTAGAGTAACAAGAGTGTCTCGGAGTGAGCTCGAGAGAGCATGTTTTCGTTCGAAGCTTATGGTAGTATCAATACTCAGGATGGCATGCCATGGCATGACATTACATGACATGAGCCAACAATATTTCTCATGACGGGCGAGACATTGTGTGTAACGCCTCGTGCAGCGTCCGACGACGCCCTGCCTCGAGTCACTGGTCACTCAAAAACATGTGAAAATACAAGACATTTATTCACGCTCAGTATGTTTGCCCGATTTTAGTCCTGATGCCACACTGCTTCTATGGTATCAGGGTGGAGCGGACCGGTTGTCTAGACCGTGGTTTTGATCTCCCACTACGAACGATAAAAATAAAGTTGACACACATGCGCATTGAAAGCGCGAGGTGTAGGCAAATCGTGGGTGCCGCTGAGCGGACTTTGAATAACAATCAAAGAAAATGCTGTAGAAATAGGTAAGTCGTAAAGTAAAGCATGAGTAGTAGCAAAGCAACGGTGAGACATTGTCACACCAAACCAGCCTCGAAAAGAAACTGGCAAACGCAAGACTCTCTTTTAGCTCTTTTGCTTAGAGCAGTGTCTCGTCATTAGGGCGTTCAACATCTTTCAAGGAGGACTGCATCCTGCATTGCATGAATGAATGTCATGTCCGAAACCAAGACTTGATGAGCTGAACACAGAACGGGCGCTTCATCGGCGTTGACCGTGAGCGAGTGAGAGCAAGAGGAATTGAAGCCGAGGAGGTGACATCGGAATGGCAAAAGTTGCCTCTGAACCTCGGAGGGGCGAAGCTGAGGCCAAACAAAGGAAAAAAAGAGGCGTTGTTGTAGAAGTTTGTATTGAGTTGATGTGAGAAGAAGAGTTTTTAAAGAGGTAGGTCGTGGTAGGGGTACACAGATCCACACTGCACGTGACACGAGACAAGCGGCCTGAGGTGCCCCTGCTAGAGCTCTTGTCCCAGCCGCGAAATTCTCTTTTCTCCTCCATACACTTTTTACGCACGATAAAATCAACCGGCCTCGATGTCTTTACACTCGGAGTCGGTCATATTCAGTGCAAGAGGGATAGGGCCATCTTCTGCTGTCATACTGCGTCGAGAGACACGTTTCAATTGTCTCCCCGATCCGGCAGAAGCTCCGATACGTCAATTGCCTACTGAATTATCTCTCAACTGAACTCTTGCCGCCACACAGCAAATGCATAATCTTGAACAAGACTGGTATAGGACCTTCGTGTACTGTGTGTCGAAGATCCTGCGCCTTAAAAGGATCAACACCAGGCACTTGTTGATCCGGCATCACCACATTTTTGTGTCTCCGGCGCGTCTCTACTTTTAGCATAGTTTACATGATGCTGTGTCTCTACACTATACATTTGAGGAGTACATACCTCAAACCAGCTTTCTGACTGGGCACAAGATACGCGTTACTTGCGAGCCTGGACGTAAATCATTCGGGACCTTCGCCATCATGACTGTAGCTATCCGTCGCTGTGTCCAAACGGTTGTAGACGTTCAAATGCGTTGGATCCAGCCCCATGGGACCAATCATTTTTAACGAAATACTTAATCCTGTCTCAACAGACCCAATACAACCTCTACGGTACCCTTGTACCTACCTCTTCCTCTTGCAGCAAAGGCAAAGGTTATGGCCAAACCCCTGTACACAAAACCCTTCTCTTTGTGCCGCGAGCGTTACATGTTTTGCGCAACCTAAACTCATTGGCGAAGCAAGAGAACTCGACATATGGTTGGACAGAGTCCAACTATGCCTGCGGAATGACATTAGTCTGAGGACATCGCCAAGCTTAGGGTTGAGATCGAGTTGTTCCAGTTAGGGTCAACTCGGCGATGCCTTGATGGTGGTTCTTGAACACGAGATTCAGTCAACTTGAACAGGAATACGAGTCTATAACTGGACATTGAAACCGTTTCACTGCTCTCAAACTGGCCTCGCTGTCCTACAGCTCGCGTCAATACATACACAGGACCCATATTCGGATATCTTTGACTCCTGAACCGTGTCTTGTCCAACAATAGCTGTTTCCACAATAGGCAACGGAACGTCGACTTACAGTACGGCCTTGTTTTGTCGTCTTGCTTTGGAGGTTAAGCAAGCGGTAACTTGCATACGGCGAATGTAGTCGAAGTGGAAAGCTGACGACAACATGGCGTAAAGAAACAACCTTGAGCAACAATGAATCGTCTCATTTCGGGGGTTGTACAGCTTGTAGTGCCCCGAGGTTCTCTTTGATACTTCCTCAGGATGGTCTTATGCTTGAACTTCTTCTGGAAAGCTAATGATGGAAGCAATGAGTTTGTCCGACACAAGTCAAGTATAAGAGGCTGCACTTACCCCGTGGATTCCTTCTCTTCTTCCCAGCTCATCAAGACAGTTCGCACACAGGTGTAAACAAGTTTACCTTCTGCATTCAATCCCGCATTTTCTCCTTAACTCAAAGTCAAAGCCCCTTCAGCTTTCTCCAACAAAAAACAGCGAAGCAACTATGGCTTTTTCTACCGAACACGTTGTTTGCGCCAACTTTGGGAGAACACCTCCTCCTCCTCCTCCCACTCCAAGCCCCTGGCCCAGGGACCCTGGTGAGTTGAAGATTTCTTCCTGTTTTCTCTTGCGTGTCCCGCGGTGCCCTGGATGATGGCTCACATATTATGTGGTTGAACGCCTTCCGCCGTGTCATGGTATCGCTGCAGCGAACACTTGTTCATGCTGCAGAATCAGTGTTTCTCTGATTGGGCATATTGCTAACACAAACCCACAGGTAATGGAAAGTAATTTCCTATCCATTCGCTATGCATTGGGTACTATACTGCAATGCATAGCGTAGAGGAGGAACCGCGATGGCCTGATACTGAGTATACGAAGGGAGAGGAGTGACGGCCAGATTGGTGAGGAGACATCGAAGACTGGGGCGGTGGTCAATCCTTCATTTCAGTAACTTGCTTTATTTGCTTTCATAGATGATCAATTGCACGGTACCGTTGCCTTCAGCCATTTTTCTTGTGCACATTGTGCGTAATAGTAAACCGCGCTGTGTGCTCTGACAGGGCTTGTGAGATCGACATCATGCTATGGTGTATCCCAACAGTATGACTCGAGATGCGAGAAGTGAGAAGAGAGAACAGTGGAAGGTGCCGCGACGAATAGAGCTCTGAATGCCGCCGTTATGGCGGAGGAATAAAGTAAAGAGTTGAAATTGAGGACATTGATCGTACGAGCGCGGTAACACTGGTGTAAAGGCATATCGGATGTTTTTGAGAGAATCAGTTCATAAGCTGTGCAAGACAGAGGCTTGGTTAATAAAGCTGGCTGTCAATCAATGCCTATGCACAAGTTCTGTAACCGACTGTGAAGCAGGATATGAGACATACCGATTGCTTATCACTCATTATAATGACGCTCAGAAGAACGGTGTGTTGATGGCTGCAGGCTAATGAGCTACAAGGGACTTTGTTTTGTTGAAGTTGATTTGGAGAAATGAAAACTACGTATGTTGTGTATAGTTTGTACGCTCGGAGGTCGTGACTTCCCGGACTGTTATTCCTAAGGACCCAATGAAGGTACGACTGCAAGTGTGACCTGCCGACTCTACCTTAGGCACTGAGGCCTTGTCTGAGGGGGTTTTAAGAATGGAACTTACCTTACCTCAATACTCGACTTAGATCGTAATTATGAATATGCCTACTAGAGGTTAGTATGTTGGATGGGGATCAAACCTCCACGATTCTCCTGCTCCTATTATTTGCCTTCCTATACACTCCACCCATTGTACACTACATCCAAATTTCTGTGCATCACTAAAACGATCGAAAGCAAAGATAACCTCCTCTTCGCTTAACCCTACCTTCAACGAGCCGTCAGTCCCGCCCGGATCCGTGCGGCCTGGAACCGGATCGTCTGCAGTGTAGCCAACATTGCGCGACTTCACCTGTGTAAAGCTGGAAAGAAAGATGCCCGACGCTAAGCGGTCTGTCGACTCGGATAGGTTGGAAATCATACTCATCGCCATCGTGGTCTTCGTACTCGTCTTGCTCCTCGCTGCCTTCATCGTAATTGGCGCCAGCTACAGAACACCTCGGGGGACTCGAGATGCTAAGAACGGACAGCGTGAGACGCACTGGAATACGTTGCACCAGTCAGATCAAGGAGATGGAACATATCATGACCATGAGGCTTCATTCATCAAGAGTGTCCGAAGGCGAAGCCAGTCTTTGGCTGAAGAGCTCCGATTGGAGCTGATTAACCTAAAACGCAACCTATCTTTACTTACAATCCCCTCGAGGAGCCGGTTGGAAAATACAAACACAAGCGGAGCGCGAAGAATTAGCATTGACCAGTTACTGAGTTTTTCCACGAATAGCTCAGAATTGGTCACAGACTGTGAGAGCTGCTATGAGTACCTGGACTCCCCGCTGTCCGCAACAGGAAGGGACGAGGACGCTATGGGGACACAGAGAAGGCAGATTCGACCAACGGTGAACGCAGCGACATATGAGGAGGCGCAACAGTAGGACAGCCCCTTGCTGTAGATTACAGGGACAACAAGATGAAGACTGGTGAAAGGTCAGGAATGGCAGGTTGTTGTACATGATACCTCTATTGAATCTGAAAAAACCCATCCTACTCTGACATTGGCCTTTCGTGAAGCCCGCGGCAAAGTTCCCTGTGTCATCCCTTAACACATCGCCATTTTCTGGTGTGTTTGTTGCTGGTACAAAATAAACGGCTCGTTTCTCTCTATTGGCGCCCACCACTGTAGCACTTTATGCGGACTGCTTCTTGAGTTCTCGCGCAGCCTGCTTCAGGCTGAAGTTGCACTCCTCATAGGCACGGCCAGCACCGAAGCCGACACCAACGAATGCGGGCCATGCTCTTCGCTTGAACAGAAGGACGGAGAAGACGACACCGAAACCGAGACCGAGGGAGGACTTGACAAGGAGGTTGGAGAGGCAGCGATCCCACTAGAGTTAAGTCAGTACTGAAATTTTGTACGGAAAGCGTTTGAAGTATTCGGGTCTCGTGATTACCTTCTCATTGAGAAGAGACTCGCTAAGCGGCCGGGAAATGGCGCTGGGAGGAGGACGGGCGACGGTGGAATCGGCCATTTTGAACTGTGAAGCATCGCGTCAGTTTCAATGATCGAAGATTAATAGAACAAAAGGAATTGGCATACTTAAGTCGTGCAATCGGTCGTGACGAGCGAAATTAAGAGCTGCAACGAGCTTTATCTATGGGCGTGATGTCAAGCTTGAATATGGAACAAGCCGGGTGACAAGAGCCGGGATGTAGGCGGTGAGACTGGTGAGCCGGTAATAGTTTAGCGTTATGGCAGAATTTTGGAAATTTTGGGTGGAACTTAGGAAAAGTCGCGGGGCGCATTCAAAGATCGAGGTTTGTATAGCTTCTTTTCTCAACCAATTTTTTAATCATTTCTTTATAAAACTGTCGCTATGGACGTGGAAATGGCGGAAGATTCCTCCCAAGAAAACTCCTCAACTCTCGTATGTATCTCTCTTGCTACGTGCTGCCCAATTGTGAATGCTTATACGTGCTACAGCAAAAGATGGACCTGATTAAGACTGTGAGAGGTCTTGACCAAAAAGGCCCAGGCGAGGATGGAAAGAATCTGGAAAAACTATGGAAGAGTTTGACGTTATCAGCAGATAGCCAATTCCATGCTGCAGAGGAGAGCAGCTTGCGATGGCTGCTAAAGTCGATGAACGGCGCATCAAAAGATGCCGAAACTTTGCGACGCTGGCCCTTGACTTGGACTATCCTTGACTGCGTCTTTCAGCGCATTCCTTTATTCTCACTCGCAAAATCTCTTGCTGATAGACGATTCATTGCAGTGTTGCAGCAAACTCTGAAAGATATCTCACAACCAACTGCGAACTCATCATCCAGTTCCTCCAAGAGAAAACGGTCGCCAACGAAGAGCTTCGACCTCGAAGCTCTACGAGATACCGAAGGGTGTCTTATGAGCGGAGATGCTTTACTCAGTGCCCTGAAAACATTACTGGACCGCCTTCGTTCATCTGCCACGCAATCATCCCACGACAAGATCGGCGCAGAGCATATCCGATCTCTGTTCTGTACCTCAGCAGCTGATGCAGCGACCTTGACATCATTGTCCCTAATGCTGTGCAATGTTGCGCTTACTGGCGGTGAAGAGCAAGAAGGGAGGGAATCCTGGATCGAGACGATATCATCCATTTGGGATTTCCACTTGCAAGGAACCGATGATACACTGGAGGTCGCAGCACAGCTATTCCCACCGTCCGCTGTCCTCTTTAGCAAACTTGAGGGCATCGATGGATCACACGACAGGGTCACACGAGACCCCTTACGGGCGAAATGGGCGGTCGATTTGGAAAATCTCATGCATCGTAATTTGATACTCCCCGCCCGAGCCGCCTTCATTAGCCGACAAGATATGGAACCCGTCGCCAGAGCACTCCATGCAGCCCAGAAAAACCTTGATACAGCAGCTCCTGCGCTGTACTTCTTAGCTTCAGGTGTGACAGATGCTCTTAGTGAGGGAAGGCTACGGAAAGGAAATATCGACTGGATGAAGCAGATCTTTAAAGTTGTGGAAGGCTCGCTACGAGGACGAGAGAATCGAGACAAGCTTGTACAGGCTGTTCTGGAGCGAGCGGCTGAAAAGTCAATGTCGATTGACACAAATGATCTGCGTTCTGTTTGTCGAGAGTATGCTCTACAGGGCGATAGCACAAACTGGCATTTAACCGCGGTCATTGCTGCTTGTGATTTTGATGTGTTCAAGCTCCCTGAAGGTGAAAGCCTGCTAGAGACCGTCTGCGAGCGAAGCGTCTCCTCAGAGCTTAAACAACAGGATCTGGAATCAGTTTCAAAGATCATTCAAGCCATCGCTCAAGTATACCGAACTGGACGAGATTTTGCTGGGTTCTTAAAGTTGTGGTTTCAGCAGCTTTGTAAGGTTGAGAAGCAGAAGACGAAGACCACTTCGCCATGGCTTCAGGTTGGTCAAGGGCAGCATGGAAATACTTCATTCGAGAGCTTGATCGAAAAGGAGATGTCACCACAGCAGCTTCTGGAGGTTTTGGAGTGGGTCAAGGAAGAGAAATCGCACTCCAGGGCACTCTGCCTCTTCTTGAACTGCATTTCTCAGGGCATTCGAAGCGAGACATACATGGATGCTGTTGGCAGTAAGCTATTTGATTTGCTAAGCCAAGTGAAAAAGACGTCTTCTACCTTGACAGCACTGAAGTGGGGAGTTGTGTCAAAGACCATTTCGTGGGTGACCCCTGAGTCACGAGCTGAAATTTGGGCCTCTGTCCAAGGACAACTGACCAAGATTTTGTCTGAGTCACCTCTTGAGTCTAAGGAGACGTATGAGGCCTTCAAATGCTGTTGTCAAGCTTGGGTTTCTATGAGCCCCGATGACGCACATATCAGCGAGCCCGCAAGCCTGGTAGATGCTTTCACCACTCGACTGTCAAAGGATCTGCTCTCATCAAAGTCCCTGAAGGGGAGAGATCTTTCATCATTCTTACAGCATGACCCTAAGCCAGTTTTCCTCGAAGAAGCTGCCCCAGAGCATTATGTGGCCTGGTTTTTGCAGGGTTCTGGTCGTTTAAACCGGTTCGTTTATGGCACTAAAGCTACCCTCCCGCAAGCATTGCAGAATGCGTTATCTCTACCCAGCAGCGAAGCTACTCAGTTAAGGGATATTTGGGCACGCCTCCTTGAGAACGAAAACAACGTGAACACAGTCAAAGTCGCTGGCGACCTTATCGACCGATTGATCAAGTCCTTGGAAGAGGACGGAAAGGAGAAGCGATGGCCTGCAGAGAGCAGCCAGGCCTGGATCCGGAGCTTGAGCAGTACTCATACAGATGCCTTTACTCGACCACAGAGAGAACGTATTATGGAATTGCTTAACGCCCACAGAGCAAAGACGACAAAACGGGTATCGATCGAGGGGTGGAGATACATCCTCGGACTGTCCACTAAGTTGATGGGCCGAGCGACTTTCTACGAAGGGATGGAATTCTCCCATCTAGTTGATGTTGCGGACGCTATGTCAGACATCTCTAGCTCAACACCTACTCAAGACGGCACTTTAACCGATCTGATTGAAGCATATTATATGATGGCGGTGGCCACTATTCGACAGATGGCGGAACATTTGGACGAGCGAAGTAACAAGTATTTCGAAGAGAGCCGCAGTTTCATTTCTGACTGTGAAGAAGCTGGGGATTTGTCGCCTTTCCGCATGACCCTTTTGAAAGCGTTAATCACAGAGGTTGAGAAGTCGCCAAACTTTGCTAACCATCCTGAGCTAAGAACAGTGTCTGATGCAGGAAAGGATGCGTTAGGAAAATGTGTAATTGCAGCGACTGGCTACTTCTTGAAAACAAAGAAAGCATTCGAGACTCACAATGCCATTGCCGACCTCAGGCTTCTTGCTGCCGTCGATGCCGCAGACTCGCTGGAGAGTCTCTCAGGGGCTTCCAAACTAAAGGAGTCGGACATAAGAAAGGCGGAAAAGAGCAGCCATGCAGCCATGGCGGCAGGAGATCTTCGCGGATGGCAAATACAAACGTTCCTCAGGACATACTTCTCTACGCATTTGGAAGAACGCCGACCAACAACGTTTTACAGCATCAGCCAGGTACCACAGGAACTTCGCGAGCCTTTCTTTCAGAGCAATGTTGCTTCGGTCACAAAGGAGATGGACACCTCCGCTAAGATGGCGTACTTGAGAGACCTCATTCATGTGTTTGTGCAAGGTTCGGACTCGGATGGTCAAGCATCGGCTATCTATACCGTTGTGAACCAGCTCCTAGGTAAGACAATTGAAGCCATTGAAGTTGTGTCAACTAACACAGAGTAGCATGCCCTGATCTACAAGGGAAAAGCTCCGGCTTTGACCTAGCGACCGCTCACAGTGAGCTGACATCAACCCTGTTGACGCTCAAGAGCCAGTCCGTTTGTACCCGAGTCTGTCGTATTCTCTGTACACTCCTGGAGAAGAAGCCCCAGTCGATGACCCAATGGAACATCGAGTTGGTGCTCAACACCATCTCTGATCTGAGCCTGTCAACGAAGCCGCTTGACGACGAAGTGTCCAATGAAAGAGTACCCTTTGCACTGTTGTGCAATTTGATGGAAGTAATCATCAAGAAACACCGTCTCCGGCTTGAAGGTCACCACCACCTTCTATTGTCAGCAATGCAGGCTCTTCTCCGTAACCTCATAATCAACCACAGTACTACTGATACCTTGAGCCAAAGCTCGCACGAGACAAAGGCTCATCGCTATGCCCGTCTTGTTACTCTTATCTGTGAGCCAACAGCTGGTGCTGTATCTCGATCTCAGCACCAGAGTTCTCTTGACTCAGCTACGGATGCGGCGAAGCGTTCAGCTGGACGACATATGTACCTGGTCATGATGCAGTACGTCAAGTTACAGCTTGAAGCTGATGTGCCCCGCCGAGTGAGAGAAGCTCTTGAGCCTGCCATGAACTCTATCTTCGATATCACACCCCCTGAGGTGAGGAAGATTTTGAACGACGCCATGGATGGAAGCGGACGTGCTATTGTAAGGGAAATGTTCAAGTCATATACCAAGTTTGGTAAATGGAGCGGCGTATAAACGGGGACTATAGATATTGATAGATACCACCACATACATAAAAGCATAGCAGGTTTGGTCGTTATTATTATTAAATGGGTATCTCTAATCATTACTTGGATTTTTTTTGGAACCCGACAATGCATTGTCAAGCGCTTGGGGATTTCTTGTTGTACAAGCTTGGGTGGCCGTACTTCTTTGCATGGCTCTTGATCTGGTGATCAAGAATAGGACGAACAAAGACCCACACAATTGTAGCAAGCAGAGCTCCAAGAACATCAATGAAGCTGTTCTTGGGAGTGCCCCCAAAAGACGCCCACTTCATGAGTGAACCAAGGAAGTTTACAGTAATATGGTGCTGTCCAGCCTCCAGACCCTTGATAGCTGCCGCAGCAACTTCATCTGGTGTTTGCTTGGGATCGTCCTTCTCAATGGTCTTGGTGATCTCGGGCTTATGCTCGTTCTCGCGGACATTACCAGGGGAGAGAATAGTGCCAGGCAAAACCAGATGGACTTGAACATTCTGAGGATACAGCATGACTTCTTGCTGGATACATTCGGCCAGACCCTTCATTGCATACTTGGAGGGGGTGTAGGGAGTGTATCCTGGAGGAGAATAGCAGGCACAGACACTTCCAGTCATGATGAAGTGCCTGGGCTCCTTTTCGACAGGCTTGTCTACAGCGAGCCACTCGCGCATAATGGCATGTGCCATCTCAGCTGTGCCCCAGAAGTTGACGTCCATATGCTGTCGCATTGACTTCATTTCCATATCGACGAACAATTCGGGGAAGGAGAACCCAGCAATGGTCCAGACGATATCGAGAGCTTGGCCATTGTTCCAGCTGATGACTTCCTCGAGGAGAGGTTTGGCGTATGACTCGGTAGAGACGTCGGCGGCGATGTAGTGGAAGCGTTGGGTTTGGGGGTTCATGGCTGCGGCCTGAGGTCAAGTAAGTCAGCGTGTAATTGTGAAAGCAGATGGAATAATAGCAGCAGACCTTGACTGTGAAGAGAGCAGCTTCGAGTTTACTGGCGCTTCGAGAGACGAGAACAATATTTGCGCCCTTCGCAGACAATTGAGTGGCTGCGCTGAGGCCCATGCCTTCGGATGCACCGGTGATGAGGACTGTCTACAGGCATTGTTAGTCGTGCTGTAGGTAGAAAGGGACCGATCATGAGACGTATCATGATGGGACATACTTTGCCCTCGACGGGAAATTTGTTGCCACCAAAGAAACCCATGATGAACCAACCGACGAGAAGAGTCACGACAGAGACAGCGATGTAAGTAACGAGTGTCGTTGGGGAGAGATCCATGGCGAGAGAGGGACAGGAGTGTAGATAAACTTGTAGCTAGCGGGGGGCAGAGAGCAGGGAGTTTTTAAAGCTGTAATATAGCACCCCTGCTAAGTCCGCTAAGATACAGTGTCGTCTCCGCTTATTTAGGTCCCCGAAAATGGGCGCCACAGGCCGTTGAGCTTCCATTCGATAATGGAATACTCCATTTTCCTAACGTTGGGTGGTTTTGACGACCTACACAGGCAGTTCAGTTTAATGGATGCAACCCCTGGCTTGTAGGATGGACAACCTGTCCCTAGGGCTGACACATTGGATGATTGCAATCAGATCAATCATTAGCTTTGTTTTCGCTTTGTGCGATTGGATTCCTCACGGAAGGGATGGGATTAATTCAGGGGTTACTGTGAGATGGTGACAGGGACGTGACGAGAAACATTTTTATAAATGAGATGCTACAATAATTTCGTTTCTGCAGGAAATCTATATATACCATAAGAATATTAGTTAGAGGAGGGACTTACTGGGGCCGATGATTAATAGTGTTAAAACCAATATCGCACTGTATTTCATTTCGCTGTGGCTGAAAGTCGAGGCTGACGCGCTCTCTCACACTCACTCACTTGCGCCTTCAACTTACATGCAAGATAATTGTGTTTTGTTTGTCTTAAACGTATCATCAACCTTCATTTCAGCAACAGTACTCACAAATTCTTCCCCAAACTCACACAGGCTATCATTCGAAATAATGAGGATATGACGAAAACTCTGTCGATCTATCAGCACAATGTCCAGCAAGGATGAGGACACCAAGTCTACGGTACCTAAATTTGCATCTTTCAAGCCAAAACCCGAGACTTCCGACTTGAAAGCACCCAAATTTTCTTCTTTCAAGCCCAAAGACAAGGACAAGGATAGGGATACGCCCACAGGATCTAATGCTAAGGACGAGGGGCGAGAGCGAGAGCGAGATTCCAGGAGGAAACGAAGTCATCACCATTCTGATTCACATCGCGACCATCACAGGTCAAAAAAGCATCGCACAGACTCTCGTGGCCCACCCCGTGAGAACTCGCGAATTGGTCACTCTGAAGCACTTGAGCACCGCCGGCTCACCAAAGTTACACGCAGCAGTGACGATGCATCGCGTCTGTACATCATTGACACTAAAGGGGATCCGTTGATCATTCGCTATGGAGGCCTTGACAGGTCCCAGGTTCCTGTTTACTATCGTGATGGATATGGAAAGGTCCTTGGCACACAAGGTCGTCTTATAATTCATCGCGATGGACCAAGAGATCAGTTCAGTCTGCGTATGCCTGGTGAAGGTCCATATGCCTTGAAAGATAGGGATGGCCTGCGCTCCAGAAACTGGCGTATAAGACCTACGCCGTTGAGAGTCAGGAAGAAAGAGAACGATGGTCAAAGTGAAGAAGACGAAGATTTTTTGGCACTAAGTTCATCTAAGAAGCGTAAACACTTGCATCAAGCCTCGGATTCTTCAGAAGATGAGGAACAGCCGACTTATCGATCCATAGAGGGAAAGGCGAAACCACGCCAATACGATGACAGCGACTTAGAATCCGAGTCAGATGCAGTTGCAGACGATATGAATCTCGATCCGAATAATCCCCTGAAGTGGAAGTCAATTCAGCTCTCGAGACGTGTCAAAGACCAGCCAGATGATATAGATGCATGGCTCGAGTTGGCAAACCATCAAGATGCTCTCTTGAGAGCAGGCGAGGATATTGATCACAAGGCGCTTGAAGCCGAGGTGCACAGTTTTGCGGAGATCAAGCTGCATATGCTTGAATCAGCCTTGTCTAAGGTGGCAAACCACCAGGATCGCATTCGGGTGCTTGTTCCTCTCATGCGGGAAGGCATAAGAGTGTGGAATAGCAAAGTCGCCGTCAAGAAGTGGCTTGATCTGCGTGAGGATGAGGATAAGAGCTTCACTCTGTGGAAGACGCATCTTGATTTTGCCATGTCTAACATTTCTGCTTTCCATTTTGACACCCTCAAGCAAATGCACCTGGATAGAATACGGCATGTTATGTCTCGATCGCAGGTGAACATTGAGCTCGAAGACTTGAGAGAAGCTATCTATGTGTTTCTGAGACTTACCAGGTTCCTCCATGACTCTGGTTATAAGGAGCTTGCAGTCGCAGCCTGGCAGGCTTTTCTAGAACTCAACTTCTTCCGGCCCACGCAACTAGATGACCAGAGTGCAGCCCTCGAATCACTTCGTGACTTCTGGGAGAGCGAGGTCCCGAGAATAGGAGAAGCAGACGCTCAAGGCTGGGCGAAATTTGTAGCAGATGGTGGAATAGGCGATGCTCCCGAACCACTACAAGATATTAAAGGGCCCGAATACCAGTCTCGAGATGATTACAAACGATGGGCAACCCTAGAGAGCTCACAAGCTGATCAGGCTCGAATTCCCGCTAGAACCATGGACGAAGGAACAGAAGACGACCCATTTAGAGTGGTGATGTTCTCTGACATCGAGCCACTTCTATTTTTCGTTCCACAGAGGATCCTGCCTGCTGTGCAGGAGCAAGTGCTGGACGCATTTCTCATATTCCAGGGATCCTCTCCAACATTCTGGTCTGACCACTGGACGAACGAGGCGTACCATGATCAGTTCCTTGCAATTTTCACATTACACAAGGAGTCGAGTGCTCCCACGCCACTGTCGGGTGACGAGGATCCGACTGAGATCCAGAGGAAGCACCCTTCTTTCCACCAGAACCCTCTTTGCGTCTCGGAAACGCTCGACGTCCTTTTCCCTCCCTCAGAATGGTTCTCCTATCTACCCTTGAGGAATAAAGAGAATGACGTTGAACTTGGATTTATGGGCAACGCAACAAAGCAACTGGTTCACAATGCCAACTTTGGGGGTTTAGCCACATATCATTTGGCATTGTCTCAAGTTCAAGATGGCTCCAGTGTTAAGAAAGCGGCAAAGGCTTTACTGAAGCGCTATCCGACGGACCTTGTTCTTTACCGAGCATACGCTATTGCTGAGTATGCAAATGAAAATCACGAAGTTGCAGCCAAGGTCTTGTCATCAGCAACTGAGCTCGCGTCGGTGAGTAATCTTTCTTCTCCGATTTTGACTCGTCGCCATGCTAACGAGTTCTTGCAGAACTCACCAACAGCAGATATGTTTGGTCTTTGGAGAACTTGGTCGTGGATGGAACTTCAGGGGGGTGATAAACAGCTAGCAGTTCGAAGATTATGCTCATCTGTTGACGATGCTCTTCGTAGGTCGGCTGGAACCCCTGAAGTATCATCAACACATATTCTCAAAGCCCACCGAACTTTCTCGTCTTTAACGAGTGACTTTATTTCCAGCGCGAACCTCGAGGACGCCAGTACTATTACCGAGTGCCTAGTCCTGTTGTCGTACTTGACTTCTGAGAGCTGCACAGAACCGATGTCGGCATCACAAGGAAGTATTTCGGCTGCGATAGAGATAGTACATCGAACATCTCTCGAGTTCAAGTCTCGAGGCTACCAAGCATCTCGTGCTCATGAGCGTTTATTACAGTTTGCGTCAAGGCTATTATACTTGCACGCAAGCCGAGGGTGAGTCCTAATACTAGGATTGTCAGATATTATTGCTAACAAAGCCAAGACCTTTTCGTCGCGCATATTTGCTTGAGCAGCTGAAAAAGTTCCTGGTATTCTTCCCAAAGAACACCATATTCTTATCACTTTTCGAATGGGCCGACTCCAGTCTTCGTGTCATCGACGAAACAAGAGCACTTCTGTACGAAACAGTCTTGACTCCGGCCCAGGATTGCCTGAGCAGTAGAATGTTTGCTGTCCATCACGAGATCGAACGGGGAAACGTCAACACAACGAAAGCAGCTTTTGAGCACGCCGTTTCAAGCGACACCTGCAAGTTTAACACATCTTTGTGGATTAATTTTATCAGATTCTGTAGCTCACAGAGAGAGTTACGACCAAAAGCTAAGGATATCTTGTTCAGGGCTTTGAGGCATTGTCCCTGGTCGAAGGATGTCATGATGGAGGCTTTCCTCACTTTGAATAGAGAGATGGATTCTTCGGAACTTAAGGGTGTCTTTGAGACCATGACTTCAAAGGGTTTGAGGATTCATGTTGATCTGGAAGAGTTTTTGGATAAAAGGAAAGATGTGAAACGACTAGCGAAGAGCCAGCGAGTCTAGGAGCGAACTATGCTTTCGCTTCAAATTGAAAGTTACCATGGAAAGCTCACCACGATTGAGGGTAAAGTAATGAATAGGCCAAGTGGTAACTTGAATCAGTTATAATTTTCACCGGGTTTCCATGTTATTCCATTCTGCAAGTCCAACAATGAGGTCAAAAATGACTCAGCGCAAGTTTAGACCGACTTTGTGAATTTATTGAAGAAACTGCTATACGGGCCCTACATGTTCAGGATTGCTTATGATAAAATAGTTCAAGAACCTACGCTCATCGTAGGAGTTACGCCCTTAACCTCAGAAACCGAATACGCCTTGCACGCTGGAGGCGCCATCGCCAAACTGTCTACCATGGCACCAGAAATCCCCATCTTGGATAAAAGTAAGACTGTAGGCCTGGGGAAGAAGAGCACGCACTATAAGCCGCCTTGAATGGAGACGGCCAGAAGGATCGTTCCTAACTGCTTCATGTGCTTGGGATCTTTGACGAAGAACGGGCCATACTCGTTCATCTCGAGAAATGAATCCTTGGTTGCTCTTCGGACGCTGCGAGCACAGATGTACTCGACGTACTCGGCATTGAAGCTGGCAATGATGAGGTAGATCTCGCCGTGATCCTGGGAAACCAGGAGGCGTGTGAATCTATTGGAAGCGGGCCCAGTCAGGGATGGAGGGTCTTGGGCTATCCAGGCCAGCATCTGGGCTGTTTCTTGCATGCGAATTCCATCGAGGGTCTCTGGAGATGCATTCCGAATGAAAGGCTTGACTTCAATGATTGCACGGGTATTCTTTTGGTTGATTCGCAAGAGCCCATCCACGCGTGCTTCGTAGACTTTGTCGTTTGCTTTTCTCACTACAAAAGGCTTGGCTAATCCCCAGTGGCCTCTGAAACGCAGCCCAGCTTAATTACCTACTCCATAACGGCGTCTACACGCTAGCCGAGCGCCTGAACAAGAAGACGATACCGCATCGTGACGAACCTGGAGCTTATTCAGAGAGCAAGAAGGTCTTGATAAGAGCATCAAGATGCCGCCACAGAGTAGAGCCCCAGGATCCCTCAGTCAAAGGCTACCAGAAAACACCCCAAAGGCTGAAGCAGCAGACATGAATCGACATAGAACCGATCAAAGACGGGCGAATCTCGAGAAGATTGCCCGTTATATCATCCATCCCCTTAGCCAGTCCCCATACAAACATGTAGGCATGGATTTCCTCAACCGATGCCGCATTAAATGTAAAGACATGGACTTTAAAACCGGCTAAGTTGGCAAGCAGACAGAGCAATTCATCCAACCTATCCCCCTAAAGGTCGTCTAGCAGTGGCTAGATAAGACCAGGCCACCGCCTAAGGAGCGTCGAGATATCGTTAATGAATACTCCCACGAGTTCCCTAACGATAATCAGTGGGAAGCCACCATGATCTGGAGACGCATTAACGCGTATTTATCCGAGTCTAAAAATGCCTAGGGAAGTTGTATTATGACTACTCATACCCAATGGCATCATGCGAAGTATGGACCATCCTTTATTCTTTTCCTCCCCCATTCTCTCTCTCCTTTTGCCGGTTCTTCTTGGGACTTGACAGTAGAGCTGACAGAAATCATTGGCAGCCCCAGCAATTCCCGCTTTGTTAACCGCCTGGGCGAAGAGAACGCTAACTAGCAACTTAAAGGTATTCTTTAATAACACCTCCCTAACTAATCCAACTATGATCGTCCTCTTGATCCTAACAGGCCTTATGCTATTTGCTATCTTGCAGATAGAGCAGAGCTAGTTAATAATATGCTCTTAACTAGCGAACTTATTACCTTGCTACTTATAGCGACTGACACAGCCCTTAAGGCTACTTGGCAGAAGCATAAGCTGATCCCGGTATGGGACTACCTTGAATTCTTTTGGTCTTCCGCTGATATGAGTTACTTTGAATAGGTGACCCTCATTACTGGCTCGTACAGGACTGTTTGGGTGTCCCAGTGTGTCCTGAATGCAGAGACGGGGAGTATCGAGATACGTAAATCGCCTCTCGTTACCGTTCACAAAGGTTTGCTGGGCGAGTGGGCCAAATATTTGACTCTACTGGGCTGGGTACTTGGTAAGCCAGCAGGGCAGACAATGTGATTTTGTCGATATATTATGAGCGTACTTATGTTGTTTCGAGGGCCGTTTTGGATAGGAGTTTGGCGTAAATTAAGACCAAACGTTAGGTTACTTGGAAGATTTTTAAAGAGAACTACCTCATGGCTGGAGGTGCCTGAATGACGAGTCATCCTAAGTTAGATGTCCGAGTTGAGCCTCCTACGTATGTGAAAGTAAAGTTATTCTCAGAGCTATAGCCCTCCATAATAAAGGACCTTTAGTACCTTGACTGCGATTTGCAAGGTGAACCCCAAAGTAAGAAGGTAGTCCAGCTAAGTACTGAAATTAGCACGCACCATTACTACTACTTACCTATGTCGTTGCCTTGACTGAGAGGTTGTCTTCCTCCATAACAAAAGCATGAGATTTGTGATAATGCCTGAAGAAATATCGAATTTAGGTACGTATGTACCTATGAAATGGACCTACCACCTTAGGTACACACCTTGCTGTGCTGTGTTGTCTGGTGGAGTCAGTACAGGGGCCGTTAGGGGTCTTGGAGCCCAGTCTTTATAGCGGGTCTAGCGCTGAAGCTGAAGCTGTCGTGAGCTGTCTTGGGCCCAAGCTTGACTAACGTGAGGCCACTGGATGTGAGATTAAAATGAAGGGAAGAAGGAAATGTGGCCTCGATAGACCCTGTGATAGCTGGTTAAAGAAAAGAAGAGGCCGCCAAGTGTTTTAATTAACTCACTGTTGATCACCCAACTCAGATTCCTGTTTTCTTGTGGTTGGTAACGACCTTGATCAATGTAGGTAGGTTCTGAGTCTAGAACATGCAGGGCCCAGTTACAGCTGGAGACGCCAGTGAAAGCCAAGTTTTGGCTCTGGGTCAAGGCCAAGGCCAAGGTCAGACTGAACGACAGCGAATAACTTCACGAATCCAACATCACTTGATCGCCCTCTCCTTTCTCCGCTCTCTCCGTTCTCTCACCTCTTCAAAAGGTGGGAAACACAAAACCCCACGTCAAAATCATCACCACAAAACCAAAACCAGAACCAAAAACATGGCTCATAAACTCAAAGCTGGCGGAGGCGCCAGCGAAGTTACTCGCTCCCTCTCCAACGTCGACCCCATCATCAGCGGCCAGCTCGTCAAGCTTTTCCAGTCTCTGGCCGATAGACAAGACAAGACCTGGAGCAAGGAGAGACTTGCCTCCTTCATCACAGATGTTCAACAAGAGGTCCCTTCACCCGCTGTCCAAGAACTTCTCACCAGAGACCACCTCGATCTGGATGGCTTCATGGCCTGGATGACGTCGTCTCATGCAGCTGCTACAACCCCGCCTAAACCCCAAGATCTCTCATATCCCCTTGCTTCCTACTTCATCAGCTCCAGCCACAACACTTACCTCACCGGAAACCAACTCTCGAGTGACAGCTCGACCAGGCCTTACACCGAAACTCTGCTGCGGGGCGGGCGTTGTATCGAGATCGATGTCTGGGATGGCGATGAGTCTGACCCTGAGGGTACGAGTAGTCCTTCTAGTAGCGATGAGGAGAGAGGTGTGAAGAAAGTCGTAAGAAAGACAAAAAAGAGAAGCACTTTTGGAAAGCTCAAAGAAAAGCTCGCAAAGACGAGTCTCCGTGATAAGGATGAGTCCTCCGACCCCGCCTCCGGTCAACAGCCCGCTCCCACTCCCGCTCCCGGCGCCGACCCCGATTCCACGGAGCCCGAAGCCGCTATCGTTGAGCCCCGTGTGCTCCACGGCTACACCCTCACCAAAGAGATTTCCTTCCGGGCTGTCTGTGAGGCTATTCGTGAGAGCGCCTTTGTTGTTAGCGACTTGCCCGTCATCGTCTCTCTCGAAGTCCACTGCAAGCCGGACCAGCAACTTGCCATGGTTCGTATTATGAAGGAAGTCTGGGGCGATCTTCTTGTCCCGGAGCCCGAGAACGAACCTGATGCTCTACCCAGCCCGGATGAACTGCGCCGAAAGCTCATCGTAAAGGTTAAGTATGCACCACCCGGCGCAGATGCCACTCAAGAGGAGAGCGAGGAGGAGGACAGGGCGCCAGCCCCCGGTGCTCAGGCTGGTGATGCTCCACCAAAGAAGCCGGCAAAGATTATACAGGAGCTGAGTCGCATGGGTTTCCATGCTAGAGGTGTGTCTTTCAAGAGCTTGACACAGCCAGAAGCTGGTATGCCCACACACATCTTTTCCCTGTCAGAGAAGAAGGTCATCGATGTGCACGAGAAGCAAGCATCTGATCTGTTTAACCACAATCGACACTTTCTCATGAGAACCTATCCTTGGGGTCTGCGAATAGGGTCGTCTAATCTCGACCCTTCGGTTTTCTGGCGCAAGGGTATTCAGATCGTTGCACTCAATTGGCAGAGGTGGGATGAGGGCATGATGCTCAACGAAGGCATGTTTGCTGGAACAGGAGGATATGTCCTCAAACCTCAAGGTACATACTCATTCTAAACTATCTCACGAACCATTCATCTAACCTCCACTAGGCTACCGTTCCAATCGCAGCGACGAAGAAATCGAAAACACCATCACCCGGAAATCACTCCATCTCACAATCACAGTCCTCGCCGCTCAAAACATTCCCCTCCCACCAGGCGACACCTCCACTAGAGGCTTTGAGCCTTACGTCAAAGTCGAGCTTCACGTTGAAGGACCTGATGAATTCCACGGCGGCCCGGTCCCTAACGAAGGACACGAGCGCGAGGGTGAATACAAGGCCCGCACAAAGACACACCGTGGCAACATGGTTGACTTTGCTGGTGAACGTCTCGAATTCCCCCCTGTGCCTCATGTCGTCGATGAACTCTCATGGGTGCGATTTACAGTGCGTGATGATGAGATTGGAAGGGATGACTTGGCGGCTTGGGCTTGTATGAGACTTGATAGGCTGGGTAGTGGATATCGGTTTGTGCATCTCATGGATTGTGAGGGTCACATCACGGATGGTGCGATTTTTATCAAGGTTGATAAGAAGTTGGTTTAGCTGAGATGAAGTGGCATAACGATGATGTGATTTTGTGTTTTATTTATCCGGCATATGCATACAATGAGAGCGATTTTCACCAAGGACGCTATTGTTTATTTAATTTGAATCAACTGCTGGATTCAAAAAGAGACGACATGTCAGTGTCGTTCAAGGGTCAACATAGCGATGGGCACTATATGATTGAAATGGCAAACAATAACATTATCTTATTCTCTGGAATGGCTTATATCAGGGATCTTGTAAAGGATTTTTCACGAGGCATCTGGTTGAAAATACATGGACACAAATGAAACTCAATTCAAGAGTGAGGAATGTATCATCTCACTCCATAAGTAGCTAACACTAACACGCTAGAATCTCTCTCATACATTCATACTTAGTAGTCGTTGTCACCACTGTTCTTGTTTCCCCGGAGCTTGTCCTCAACCTTGTCCTTGACCTTGTCGAGGAAACCACCCGATCGGTTGTTGTCGTTGTCATTGTCATTGTTGCCAGACCCGTATGTGTTGCTGGAACCATAAGAATCGTTGTCCTTGTTGCTGGAGCCATAGGAGTCGTTGTTGCTGGAGCCGTAGCTGTCATTGTTGCTAGAGCCGTATGTGTTGCTGGTGCCGTAAGAGTCGCTGCTCTTGTTGCCGGAACCGTAGGAGTCGTTGTTGCTGGATCCATAAGAGTTGTCGTTGTCATTGTTGCTGGAGCCATAAGAATCGCTGGCCTTGTTGCTGGAGCCATAGGAATCGCTGTCCTTGTTGCTGGAGCCGTAGGAGTTGTCGTTGTCATTGTCGCGACGGCTGGAGCCCTGATGTTCATGTTAGTCATGAAGGATCTACTTGGCATACTACTTCACTTACGTAGCTGTCGTTGCCGCCGCTTAGGCCAGAGTTACCGGACGAGCCATAAGAGTTGTCGTTGTCATTGTTGCTGGAGCCATAAGAATCGCTGGCCTTGTTGCTGGAGCCGTACGAATCGTTGTTGCTGGAGCCGTACGAATCGTTGTTGTCGCGGCCAGATGAGCCCTGAGCTGTGTTAGATTATGCGAGTATAAAGGACTAGTATGTACTCACGTAGCTGCTGCTGTTGTTGTTGTTGTTGCCAGAGCCATAAGAGTTGTCGTTATCGTTGTCACGGTTGGAAGAACCGTAGCTGTTGTCGTTATCACGGTTGGAAGAACCGTACGAGTTGTCGTTATCGTTGTCGCGGCGGCTGGAGCCCTGAGAGAGAGTTAGCTCATGAGAGGTTAGATAGAGCTGAGAGAACGTACGTAGCTGTTGTCACCGTAGCTGTCAGACATGTTGATTATTGAGGGGTTTGGTTTGAGAGAGAATAGATAGTTGATGATGTAGATAGATAGATTGTGCAATAGTATGAATGGGAAATAGTCCGAACATGAGAGGGCAAGCTTCTGTTTAATACCTATGTGAGAGAAGCTCCCTCCCTCACTCCCCCTCCAAGCTAACTCGGAGCTCCCCATCTTCATCATGTGGATCAACAAGCTCCCCTCCCCCTCCCTCCCTCCTTCATCACAGGGAGGAATGACGTGCCGCTGTTCCATTGTGGCATAGACCTTGTCTTAGAAAGCTGAAGCTGCATAGACTAGTTAGCAGAGTGTTTTAGCTTCGGAGCACCCCATGTACTGTACGTACCCTGCAAGCTGCGAGACTTGATAGATGGGTATCAGAATCTTGAGACGATGTGATCATGTCCCACAAGGAACGCGCGTTGACTGAGATACATGCTGTAGCTGTCGTACCATGAGGTACATGTACCCAGCCCAAAGCTAAGTTTAGCCTGGGAATTTGAAGCTGGTGATCAAATTCTTGAAACTCGTTGTAACCCGAATGTCCTTGGAATAAGCTCTCCGTGATAGACCCTGCCAAGAAATCGAACGTAGATACCACTCACGATACTTGGGTCCCTTGATGCCCCTCCTACCCCTCTATCACTCTGTACTATATTTGCTTTTTGGTAAAAACCTGTTGTTTGTGCATTGCTTAGCCAGTGAGTGCGACATTCCCGCGAATCAGCCTCTTCTGCAAGCAATTGGCACGATCAGCACGTCTCAGCTTGTCTTGTCTGGTGTCGTCATGTTTCTTGTCTGTGATGAGATAGCTCAGGCAAGGTACGTATTCAAACCTCTCAGGCCATTGATCTGCCTGAAAAGCGCATTAGCCTTGATCTAACAGGTAAACGCTAGGCCAAACAAGCAATGAACGGACCCTCCGTGACCCAGCTTTGCAGGGTCCAAGCCAGGTCCCAGAACCTGGACGAGCTGACCTGTAGGCTCCACGGACTGTGGCTATGCCAGCTCTGAGCTGTATCGGTACCAAACTATCGGCATCGAGAACCAAGTCGCGGTCTAACAAGAAGAGTCCAGATCTTCAGGGCCCGGATGATCGACTCAGATCAAAGCCGAGCAGCAGCGGACATGAATTTTGGGCTGAAGCTTCACCGTTAAAGACAAAGGTGAGGCAGAAGTGGATGCTTGAGAGGAAGAGTCGGCATCAGAGGATGAGATTGTCTGAGTGACATTCCCTCCCCTCATTTGCCAAGACGGGGTCTAAGTCAAGATCGCGCTCGGAATCGGGCCTAGCAACCTTGTCTTGACCCCCCGCTCAAGTTCCAGAACAACTGCTCACTCTTGATAGTGAGAGAATAGGTGCTGTAGCAATAGCAACCCCGCTTCACTAGGACCCTTGCCTTGGCAATTGATCCTTCGATTGCTTATCGTAGCTTGCTTCCTTGATATTGATGAGTGCATTCCCGGATTTTCATATCTATTAAGGTCGTATTATCTTATAAGAGCCGGGTATAACTTGCAATCTTTGTCCCCAAACAAGTTCACGAGTGTATGGGTTGGTGGTTGGCCAACACGCCTCGCTGATCGGTATTTCTCAGACCACCACCACACCAACAAAGACATTCAAGCTAAGTCAAACTTCTGGGCATCCAGTTCGTGCCCTGTCCAATACTCTGTTTCCCCACGTGTGATGATTGCCCGTCCTCAGCAAACTATCGTCGCCCGGCGTGTCCGGCTTCTTCAACGGAGACATACCCAATTCCTAGTAGATCTCGATCTGCCTCAAGCACAAATCGCCCATTGAGGCTAGATACTCAAGCACAAATGACACAATTGCATCAAGACTCACGGCAACAAGCCCAACACCAGTAACGCCCACATGCGCCTGCGGGGTTTCCCACGATAGCCAGATGAGCAGCCCAACAACCCGATACCCCTTGAAATGTTTCACAACGTCATCATTCCAGGGCGTAACGAAAGTTACGAATAGGTAACTGCCGCTGAAGTTACTTTATTACATCCCTAATGTAACGTGCAACAAGCTTGTCTTTGACTTTGCGGCAAACATACACTTTCTGGCCCGGCAAGGTCAAGAATTTCATCCAGAACAGTGCATGCACTATGGCAACATTGTGCCGAGGGATGTCATCTTTACAGATGGCTAGACCTGTCAGGCCCAGGGAGCGCGCCGCTCATCATGGCAGGTTCCGCGCTTGCACCGAGAATCAGTGTTCGACCTCCTCGAGTTCCCCACCAAGCTACCCCAATAGCTGCTCGTTCCACATCTAGCTCTCCACTAACGAGAATCTGCAAGAACCGTTGCTTGACTGGTTCCCTTAGTACGGGATCCTCAATTTCATTCATGGCTTGAGCAGCGATCGTAAACCATTCTTCCACCAGAGGAAGAGGTAGGTATGGAAGTGAATCAACTAGAGCTAAAGCAAGTGAACTCTGCGGAGAATGACGTTCCTCCTGAGTCTCTTCCATCGCAGCTTGTGCGACGATATCTGCTGTTGGTGACAGCAGACTCGTTGACGCCGTGGAAATTGAAGCTCGAAGCATCTCTAGAAGTGTCTCTGATAGATGCGGCTCCAGCTCTGCAATGGGAAACGGAGGTGATACAATCTGCATCACCGTCTTGAAGGCCACTCTAAATTGACGGGATGAGATATGTTGCGGGAATGAGTTGAACAGCAGAGCGATATAGAAAGGTGTGAGTTCAATGGTGAGAGGGCTATGTTGAGGGCAAGATATGGTTGACAAAATGGCACTGTGTGCGGATTCGAAGATCTCAACCATGTTTTGTGTGGTTGGTCCTTCATGTGAGATATATGCGATTGCCGGTTTGATTATAAGAGCATCGCATGCATCGGTTGGCAGAGTGAGTGGTAAGTGTTCAGAGAAATTAAGGTAGAATAGGTCCAAGGTTCTTTGTAGATATGTCGTTGACGTTGATGCATCTTCGGATGGTCGGAATTCCAGAAGGAAAGTGTGGCAAGCAGAGGCACTCCGAGAGAGCGAGTCGATCGAAGTGAGGTATGTGAAGTTGTACACTTGGAACGCATTGTTGCCGTTCCTTGACGAGACGAAGAAGATGTTGCGTAATATGCGAAGAGACTTTGACGCGATGACAGGAGCAGCCATATCGTTGAGCATACGCGGGTCGAGGAGACTTCGTGAGACAATCGCCTGTAGAATAGCAACCGTCCCAAACATGAGCTTCCTCAGCAGGTTCCATAGAACTGGCCATGTGCTTGTAATGGTCTCCTGTGTCAGCACATTACCCTCAAGCGCTGGATCAATGTCGCTCAATCGATTCAACCGCCACATCTCCAAGACCTGGTTGCTAAAGGCAAGAAGAGCATCTTGTGCGGCAATCACAGCCTGTGTGTCTGTAGCCTGTTGAACAGCATACCCAGCAAGCTTCGCTAACGGCCCCATGTTGGCTAGAGTAGGTCGCCTATCCAGCTCTTGAATGAACCGAAACGAGGGCGTACTTGGTGACCATGCGAGGAGATGATTTGGTGATTCGACAACCTCGGAGCTCACTGCCGCCAAGAACTGGCCGTGGCCGAGACCCTCCTCAGCTGTCACTGTCCACACAATGAGAGGCAACAGCGCATTGCAGTTGATGAGGCTTCGATGGAAGTCAGACAGTAGCGGAAAGGCAAAGTTAAGGGCCATGACAACCGATGCGCCTGCGACCGGGCCATCTTCGTCGCGACTCTCGAGTGCCAGATTTGCCGCCATCACTACCGCCTCTTCAAGAGTATTCCTCATACCACGCGACAAGGATTGCCGATTGCTGGACTCCATGCCCATAAGAACACCAGTTAGAACCAAAAGATGTTGCCATCGCCTCGATCGATCGTCCGCTCCTTTAACGACGGCGCGCGTCCATTCTTCGCAGCTCAGTCCACCGCCCTCATGGGGTTCTTTCCGATCGCGATTAGTGACTTCATAGTTATGGATGCGCGAGGCCGCGGTATTATAAATGCTAATAACTCGAACCGAAGTGCGAATGCCGCCTGGCTGGAACCATATCGCAGGGGCCGTTAACAATTGCGACGTGAGAAGGCCGAGATTTAGAGGATTTGTGAGCTCAGTGAGGAGATGTGTTGTCGACCCGATGATCTGCTCGGTCTTCGCAGCATCGTGGACGTCTGGGTAATGCTGCAGAACCGTTCTGAGGAGTCTATCGGAAGACATATCGACACATTCGGTTTGTGCGGTGAGTGTGAGGAAGTTGTCGATGGAGAGTTGATGATAGATCTAGGTTGGCAATTCCGAGGTCGCGGTTGCGGTTGCGCATGCCGACTTTACGGGCTTTTGCCGAGGCCTGGAGGATGACGTTCCGGGGGCACTTTCAGCTCCATAGGCATAGCACCTTGGACCCCTGTCCCCTGTCGCTGCTAATTCCAACACCCCATAATCATAATCATAATCAACCCTATCCCCAACGACACCACAAGAATCGGCCAAGTTGAGAGCTGTTGCAGCCTTCATGATGGCAGGGTATGTTCAGATTGAGATCCATCCTTCTCGCAAGCAAATTGCTAATCAGTACAAACGATAGATGGCCCTGCCAAATACTCCTCCACCAGAATATCAAACGCCGCGCTTCCCGTCCCTAAACGTCCAGACTCTATATGACACCACCGCGGACAAACAATATACACTCTACTATGTCTTAGATGTTTGGCGATTTACTTTACTATGGACGCTCATTTTATATGCATGCTTCCACATGGGGGCAGTTCTGATTGCCATGTTTACCCATGGTTGGAAGAAGTCGTCTTGGAGATATCTATGGGCAGTCCCTGTCATCTATCTCGTTATTGCTGGGCTTGAGGCTGTCATGGCTGGGAGTATTGTTGGCTTAGTGTAAGTTGTTTTGGTCTTGCAAACTACCTTACCGTGACTAAAAATTCATTAGGTTGGGAGCTGTTTACTCTGCTGGATACTACGAGATGAACACCTGGATTCCTTGTACCTGGGGATTCATCAACGTATTGGTACTCATTATTTCCTCGTTCTCAATCCAAGGAGGACTTTGAGGAGGGGCTTCTAATCACATATCATTCTACCTTGTTTTGGGGACCAGCTTCGATCTGTCGCAGACTCTGCACAAGAAGGGCCACCGATTTCACACTGCGTGTTTGTCTGAAGGCCAGCCCAAAGCCTGCTGCGTTGGCTTCAAATTGTGCTCTTTCGAGTGTGGATTTTGAAAAATTTGACCATATACCATGTACGGAAACATTAACCGGTGGAAATCTTTGGAAGAAAGTACAGCTTATTAGGGCATCGGTGCATCGTTTTGTTTACAGTATACCCATTGTTGTTTCTAGAAGCAATCCCATCCAAATAGCGTATATCCACACATGAGCCTTTAAAACTTGATGATTTATTAATAAGTGCTACCAACATAGCTCATCTGTGCATGAAAAGGCGTCTTCCTTCCTAGATCCATGTGATCTCCTTTGTGATATCAGTTTCAGCAGTCACATTGTCTCAAGCAAGCTGGCATCTGAAAAGTACCCCTCATTCAAAGCTACCTTGGATTCCGAGTTCGATTCTCCCAACCTCGAAAATCAGCGCCGACGAGAAGACAAAAACAACCGCCAAATCATAAAACGACTTGTAAAATCATCTTAAAGACTCTTAGTGTGATTCAGAACTAGTTCAGTATCTGATTAAAATTGCTTGAGCTCATTTGTGGTGTTTTTATACATTGACAGTATTTTTGATCCTGGACCAGATAGCAGCTCCATGTACCCATAGCTCATAGGTACTTTGATTTCCATTCTCGGCCACCCTGGAGCCAACCTAATGCTCAGGTGGATAAGTCCACTAAGCTCAGATCCTCCAAACTCATGAGCTCAGGCCAACAATCTTGATATTGTTCTCTGCCTCACAATCCAAGACTGCAGACGCCATTCGGGGACGAGGGCCAACACGCCTCTGATTAATAACTTTTCATTTATTTATTTCAGTGCCAAAGACAGCCTTTCTCTTCTTTCTCTTCTTTTCACGACTCTTCTCAGAATTTGTACGTTCATCTCATCATCTTATCTTTCATCAAGCTTCATATCAACCCCTGAAGACCTCATGAGATCGTATAGACTATTTCCTGACTTTTTATCAAAGAAAACCATGTCTGAAACCATGCAAAACGCGGGTGCTAGACCTGTCAACTTCAGTCCTTCAGCTGCTCATCATCGAGCAACGCCTACTCATCATGACTCCTCCTTCGGCAACTCTCGCTCTCTGGACGAACTCATGATCCTGAAGCCCTACTTTGCTGGCCAGCCCAAGTCACTCTCCGGTATTGCTCTTCGAGCTTTCTGCCTCGGTATTACCCTGGCTTGTAGTGCTATCTCTATGGGGGCCATTCTGTGCTTGACTTCTAGCCCTGCTTGGCGTGTTCCGTTCTTCCTATTTGCACTCTCAGCTTTTCACTTTCTCGAGTTTTGGACTACGGCTGAGAAGAACACACTTGTGGCTAGCATTGGAAGTTTTCTCCTGACCGCAAACTGGCCAGGATACGCCATCGCCCATTCAGCTGCGTTTATCGAATGTGCCATCGTCAACCTTTTCTTCCCTAATCGACACTGGGCACCCTATGGCACCGGTCCTATCCTTCTGCTCCTCGGCCTTGCCATGGTCACCGTCGGACAGTACGTCCGCTCAGTGGCCATGTTGCAAGCTGGGGCAAGTTTCAATCATCATATCCAGACTAGGAAGAAGGATTCCCATGAGTTGGTAACTTCAGGTATCTACTCCATCTTCCGCCACCCAAGTTACTTTGGATTCTTTTACTGGGGATTGGGAACACAGCTGGTTATGGGCAACGTTTTGTGCTTCTTTGCATATGCGGCTGTTCTCTGGATGTTCTTCAGCAAGCGAATTAAACACGAGGAGGTCAAGTTGATTGAGTTCTTCCAAGATGATTACGTACAATATCGGAAGAGAGTGGGAACAAAGATTCCTTTCATTGCTTAGGAGATGCGAGAGAAGAGGGGGGGCGATCTAGCAATAGACACATGTAAATACAGCTAAGACTAGAAATGCTTCCCAGATTACTTGCAATAGGACCACCGGTCTTCAAGATGGTAAAACCTAGTATATACGAATATAGGCAAACGAGTTCTTAGTAACAATTCATCAAATATGTATCATACCAATACGGTAAATATGCTAGCTGAGCAATACCAAAACAGTATCCAGAAACTTTATCCGTGGCCGAGACACTTCAACTCGATACTGTCGTCATCTGTTTGCTGACACTTCCATACTTTGCTTGCCAAGCGTAGAAGTACATCAGTGCTGCAAAGGGTTGTCCAAATATGGTGAATGATACCCAAAAAATAGTGTTACCAACTATTTTGCCAGTGTGCCCAAGCTTCATGTTTTCAAGAGGCTTGGTCAATGCAATAAGTGGCAGTTGAAGGAACATACCCAGGAAAGCAACGCCTACGACCGTCAGCTGTGTAACTAGGATTCAGGATATGAAAACTTACCAATGATGTTGTGCGTAGGGACACCGACAAGGATCTCGTGAAGAATAGCCGATACTAGGAAGACTACAAAGCTGGCGGCTTGAGGACTCCAACCACGCCCAATCATGGGCATGTACAGATGACGCTTGAAATACGTGTAAACAGGCTTGTTCCACGTACGCCAGTATGCTCCCAAGCTCTCACTGTTCCACCA
The DNA here is from genome assembly GCA_003353625.1 of Fusarium fracticaudum. NCBI lineage: Eukaryota > Fungi > Ascomycota > Sordariomycetes > Hypocreales > Nectriaceae > Fusarium > Fusarium fracticaudum. Next base: position 3,731,801 of record PDNT01000003.1, read on the forward strand.
ATCGTCATAGAATGACCTGTCACCAAACCTCAAAACCTCGGCTAGGGCATTGAGGAACGACTGGAAGAGTGCGAAGAAACCAGCGAGCCAGATGACTAGGGAGATTGTCGAAAGCTTAAGTAACCGTTCCAGAATAGACATGAGGTCAAGGGAAGCGATCTTGTCGAGCGAGTTCCGAAGGACAGGTGCAGCATACTGAGCACTCGCAACCCACATGAACACACTGAGGCCAAAAATTTCCCCAACTCGCTTGGCAACAAAGACCCATCTGATTTTATCGGTGCGAGGATACACGGGCTGGTATACGAGTGTGGGCGCCCACCAGAAGTAGACCAGGTTGCTGAAGGTGATGTTCTGGGGATACGGGCATTGCGTGTAGAGCTCAGGTACCAGTTCGCGCTCTCCTTCCACAGGATGCAGATAGGCATGTCTCAAGTCTCGGTTGGTGAAAGCATACGATGCAGTCTTGAGCCAAACAACTATGGCATGCATCTCAGTGACAGTACCAATGAGAGGATGATGAATCTTGAAGTACACCACCCAGGTGGTTAGGACAAGGGCAAGTGTGATGTTGAAAAGATGAGCCCATGCGACAACAACCCAAGTCTTATGAAACCTCTTGCGCTCCTGCTCTGAGGGGCCACCAGAAGGTGAATCATTGACACGCTTGAGCGATCCTCGAGCCTGCTGAGCAGCAGCCAGCTCAATCAAGTAGGCAGCAAGGAGATGGCATGGGATGAGGAAGTAAAGGAGTAGACCCAAGTAGATATCTTGACGACTGTAATCATGACACCTCACGCAGATCAATACTCCATACTATAGACTGTATTAGCTGGTTGTCGAGGACATAATTGATGGGCAGGAGATGAATGATACCTTTTGGATGTTCTCAATCATCAATCGCAAGTTTCCAACAACTGCCAAGCATTAACAACCCAACAGATAACATCATGATGAGGGGCATTGAAGCTTCCATACCAAGCACAATGACCATGAGGTTACGGAACCCGATAAAGCTGGGGGCAGCATCGGAATCGTGACTCAGACATGAAGGTCTCGTCTGTTTGTGAACCGCAGCGACGTGTCTGTACTTCTGGCCAGGCTTCTTTGGAGTTTTGGTCGTGGCAGTTCCGTTACCGTTTCCGTTGGTGCGATTGTTGGGTTCGTTCTGTGTGACGTCGTGGCCGCTGCGCCGGGAGACAGAGGCCGAACCATTCGAGGTTTCTATACTCGTCGCTGTAGCCGAGTTCATCTTGTAAGAGCCTTGCCTAGACGGCAGACTAACCGCGCAAAGGATAGGAGCTCAAGAAATTAGGTAAAAATAAAATAAAAGAAAGAATTGAGCAGAGTTGCCGACGAAGACACGACGACCTTGTTAACGTCAAGTTGTTTGGGTGGCGGCGTTTGTAGGTTACAAGGATGATAAGATACCGAGGGGCGCCACTGTCGCAGTGAATGAACCACCTACAGCTTCGAGATAAAGCACGTTAAAGAGTTTATCAAACCACAGGAATGTAGGAGATAAAGGGTCGGAGAAAAAAAGGAGGTGAAAGAGACATTCCAATTAAAAACAAACAATCAATTGAGTTCCTTTCGCAACGGCCTCTCTTCTCACTTTTCTTGGTTATCCCATCTCGCCAAGTACATTCATTGCCTATAAGTTAGTACTATTATGCAGAGCAACCATTTTGGCGCCTCTTCTGGCGGGGCTGTTTGAGCTTTTTCGCTCTGGTCATTTTTAGCAGCAACTCAGGGACTTTTACAGCGAGGCTAAAGACAATCATCAACGCTAAAAGGGGGGGCCCGGGAGCATAACACCCTTGGCTTCCGCTGCATTCTGAGCGTTTTAATGGATCGACGAACCCTCCCGAGCCACTGGCTTGTGGCGCTGCAGGGGAAGGTATGCGGCAACAGGTCGCAGGCCCCAGAAGGCTTGCAACTTTACGACTGATATCAATGTGAAAGCATGTGAAAGTGCGGTTGTATTGCATGCTGTTGGTGAGATGCAACAGTCATACCTAGCATGGGCGAACTAACGTAGTAAGCTCGGGTAGAGCGCGTGGGTGACGAATCTGCGCCTCAACAATTCGGTATACGAAAGGATATTCACGCATGTGCATGTCCTTAGTAGAGGCACTTTTTTATCTCATCAGATCTAAACGTTGAGAGTCTCAAGTTTTTGAGAGTGAGTGTGAGGTCATGTGACTTGGAGTTTTTGGAGAAGGCCTGACTCCAAAACTGAGGCTGGCCGGTTAATCGTCGCTTGAATTGACCCTTGGTAGCTTTGAACTTCCATTCGACTGAAAGCTCACGCGCCTCAAGTAACAGCATTGTCTTTGTTCATCCTCTATCAAATCACTTCACCGCCCCCGACGTCTTCCTACAAGAATTCAATTTTCATCATCGCCATATAGAACCTCCGTCTGACCAGCTGCACAGAGATTATCCAACAGCGACTTCATAGCTGCATTGGTTGTTCATTTCCATCTTGAAAGACCCACTCCCTGCGACGCGCTTCTCAACAAGGCTATTGTGCATGCTTGATACTCCAAAGAAAATCCGTCACGATGGCTTATGAGCCTCGTGGTGATCATGGTGGCGGCCAGGGCCAAGATGGGGCATTTGCCAAGGTTCGAGGCAGGCGTAAGTTTACCCATCATACTCACTCAGTGAAATGCATGTCTCCTCTTGTGTTTGCATTGCCAAGCTGCTCAGTGGCAGGAAAATATGAAAGTTGTGGGAGAGATGCTACTTCATCAAATGTCTCTGTTCCATGTACGTTCAAGGGACGACTGTTGTTTAGATGAGCAATCGAGATGTTTGGTTTTGGCCAGCCTCATGCTTAAAAGCAGGGGTTCTTTCTGGGGCTATGGGAGAGGTATTCGAATACACATACATCATAACCCGAAGACTTAAATCACAACTGGTTTCAAACTGACGCTTCAATTCCAGGACCTGTGACTGACTACGGTGCAACTATAACACACTGGCAACATGATCGTGCCCCTAGTTATAAGGGAGGATATACTGGCGAAGCTGAGCGACCTAGTGTTAGCTATATCGTCGATGTGAGTAGCGTTCTATATGAACAACTGCCCCATGACTGACACCAAAATAGATACTTCCACCTGCAGCACGTATCACAAAAGCTGCCGATAGTATCCCTATTAAGCACCTTCACTCTTCTCTCAACAAAATCAAGCACCCCATCAATGTAGTGCGGTGGACACCAGAAGGTCGACGGTTATTGACAGCATCGACCAGTGGCGAGTTCACCCTATGGAACGGAACGGGCTTCAATTTCGAAACCATCATGCAGGCCCACGATTCTGCCATTCGTGCTCTGGAATATTCACATAGTGATGACTGGCTTATCTCGGCGGATCACGATGGAGTTATCAAGTACTGGCAGCCAAACTTCAACAATGTCCAGAGCATCAACGCCCACACTGACCCTATTCGAGACCTTGCCTTCAGCCCAAGTGATTCCAAATTTGTTACTGCAAGCGATGACTCGACCCTCAAGATTTTTGACTTTGCTCTGGGACAAATGGAATCCAAGCTTGAAGGTCACGGATGGGATGCAAAAAGTGTGGATTGGCATCCTACCAAGGGACTGCTCGTATCTGGTTCCAAGGACCATCTTGTCAAGCTTTGGGATCCTCGTACTAGCCGTTGTTTAACGACTCTACACGGCCACAAGAGCACTATTACAAAAGTACTGTTTGAAAAGGTTCGTGGTGCTTGTCTCGCTACATCTGCAAGAGACCAGACCGCTCGTGTTTTCGATCTTCGCATGATGCGTGATATTTGCCTTCTCAAAGGCCATGAGAAGGATATTTCCACTCTCACATGGCATCCTATCCATCCTAATCTTCTCAGCACTGGTGGTATGGACGGCTCGTTATTCCACTATCTGCTCGATTCACCAAACCCGCCTCCTGGCCAGTCCTTTACCGTTGCACCTTACGACAGCCCTGATCCATCATCAGTAGCCGCCCAGTCAGTATGGCCAATGCACAAGGTACCCTTTGCTCATGATTATGCTATTTGGTCCCTCGACTGGCATCCTCTTGGACACATCCTGGCATCAGGATCTAATGACCGAATTACGCGTTTCTGGAGTCGTGCTAGACCTGGTGACACAGATGTTTTCCAGGATCGCTACCATATCGGTGAAGCAGCAGCCGAGGCCCAAGGAACCTGGGACCGCCGTGGTAATCGTCGGCAGCGCCAGGAGGAGGAACAACAAGAGATGGAAGACGAGATGGACGCTCTTGTTGACCAAGATGCACCGAAAGGTGCTGTCCCTGGACTGCCTGGTATTCCTGGACTGCCTCTTGGCGGCGGCCTACCGGGCCTTGGCTCAAGTATTCCACCTCCTCCCATTCCTGGCGTCGGTGCTGGCTCAGGTGCTCCTCCACCCCTCCTACCATTTCCCTTACCTGGACTCAATGGCGGCCTACCGCCGCCTCCCTTACCTGGACTGGATCCCAACAATCCTCCAGATCCAGCTCAACTCCTCGAGCTCATGAAGAAGGCGGGCGTGCCTCTCCCGCCGCCTGGAGCCCTACCACCAGGAGCCTTGCCCCCTGGGCTCATCCCACCACCGGGCAGCATGCCTCCCCCTCCCGGAAGCTTTGCCATGCCGGTCCCGCCACCTCCTATGTCTGGATATGACGCCGACAAGGCAGATGCTCGACGGAGAGCTCCCCTACCTAGTCAAGAGGAGAGCTTGCGCCACGAACAGCGACAAGGAAAATATACGAGAGCGAGATAGAGGAAACGAAGAAGAAAAGCCGCCGATTCGATACCCTCTGGCGCTGGTGGTTTACGTAATGCTACCTGGTTGTAACTAAAGCAATGATATGTTGTATCGTTACAGAATCTGGCAGTTTCAAAACCTGTAATGTATACACAATCGAAAACTTTTGTATACCCATCATTCGTCTAAGCCCGTAGGCAAGATGCACATGCTATTGGTGGTGCATATAATTCTAAATGCTAAAACATGTAACATAATTGTGACGCTATCATATGCAGCCGTGTATGTTATAAATTCGTTGAGAGCTGAAAACAGAGCATCTCATGCTCATTCGTTCCTGTATGCAAAGACCAATGTTTCCTTTCCCAGTATACAAATGCTTGGTAGCCTTCTATTTCTTGGGGAACGCCTTTTGCTTATCCGCGAAGTCTCGAATCACAAGGGCACAGGTGTGGTCAGAACACAGACGTCGTCTTCGCTGAGGAGGTAGCTTAGTAGCAAATTCAAGACCGCTAGCACGCTCAACAGCCTCGAGAGGAACCTCGAAATCGGTGATAGGCTTAGAGTTAGGGATGGGGGCGTTAGGGAGAACGAAAGCGCCCAGCGCAACGTTTCCACCAACCCGACCATCCTCAGCAAAGATCACCTTGTAGAAGTGCGTGGGCACAGCAACTGAAGGAGGAGTGCCGATCATCTCGTACTTGACGTACCACTTTCCATCGGCCTCCTTCTTGGGAAGATAGAGAGGGCCTGTGACGATGCGGACTGAGGGATACTTGACTGTCAAACGGCGACAGAAGTCCTCGAAGTGAGCCCAGTAGTCACGGTTGAAGCCATCACCGACTTGAGGGCACATGTTTGTGAGGTAAAATGTGTCGTCCATGGCCTTCTGAGACCATTTGCAGTCGGCAGCAGGGACCTGATGACCACGGTCATAACCACTGCGGTAGTAGTCCTTCAACAGAGCCCGGAACTTTTGTGGCACAGAGTCATCTTCAAGAAAGCTGCTGTGCTTTCGATCACCATCGCGAATGGCAAGGGAAGCAGGAGTAATATGTTCGACGACCCAGTGAGGGTTTCGTGTACGACGATCGTAGGAAGAGACAAGGCCAGAGCGATTGGCGACATCGGCGATAGGGCCTGGAAAGCCATACTCGAAAAGACCTCCAGGGTTGACGATTGCGCTTGGGTCGATTGGCAAACCGGAGGGCGCAGTGGCTGGAGGTCCGAAGACTTGGGTGGGAGGAACAGCGGGAGAGGCGGTGGGAGCAGGAAGAGCGGCGAAGGAGTTTGAGGTTGTCGGAGGAGGCGTAGCTAGAGTATTGGTCTCCTCGACACGTTTACCGCCTCGAATGGAGTAAATGGCGGCAGTGATAGCAGCACCACCTCCTGCACCTAGGCAGGCCATAGTAGCGAGAGTAGTCTTGGACATGATTACTATCCCTCGAGAACAGACGAGGCTACGCAAAAAGAAAGTAGGATAAAGTTTGATCTTAATGAGCGAACGGACAATAGTATATGGGAAATCAATGACTGGGAGTCAGATCACGCGCGATCTTTGTCCAATGGTGTTGAGTTGCAGTGCCTCGTGATATTGAGATCGATCACAGGGTTTGAGATAGCTTTCGAGCCGACCCGTAGAAATTTTGGGAGCTGAGCTCGGAACGGAACGTGGGGGGCCGTTGTTTTGCCGTTGTCAGTGGATTTTAAGGGTCTAGGGGGGCTGTGATTTGACGTCACTAACTAGGCGGTAGTTCGAAGTTTGAGGGTAACAGTCAAATATGGAATATCGTTAGATCCCGCTATTTAATCACAGGGAAATTCATAAGGCGACATACCGGTGAATAGCCAGTTATCTACCCTACCTCGAGCATGGATTAGAAGCAAGATAGGCCATGAATCATGTAGGGATTGTTCTAGACACTGAATGATTCAGATTGATTCATCAAGGTGCGTGGCTTGTGAGATTTGAAAATGTAAGTTGCCGTGTATGACAAGACACGAGTTCATCGAGAGCCTCACACGAGAAATTGGGATTCTCGAGGGTCTTTCAACCTCGAGGCGTATTTCGGGGTTGAGGCTCAGTGGAAGATCATATTATGTAGGTGCTTGCTAGCGTAGACAGTAACTAGCGAATATCATGGGTAGCATTAGGTATGATGTGGGGGATGACAAAGACGAGAAATTGATTCGCGCGCAAGTCGCATCTTGAAACTTTAGCTCAGACAAAGTATGAGGCGCCATGATGAGAGGAGTTACAGCTTTTATATGCTTGACTTGCATAACCGCAGGGAGATTGTAGTCGCAGCTTGATGTCAAGGAACCAATGACTCTAGGTACTGTAAAATATGTGAAAAGTTACGTGCTACTCAAGTCACATATAATATAACCCCCACGATACCAGTTAGGGCAGCTATGGGGATCGCTATAATTAATAACGCACTATCAACCGATGTCTCACTGTTTTACTACTCGTTACAGCTACTACAATCAAAAGAGGCATGGCAATTCGTAAGCCAGGCGGTCAACGAGACGCCGTGATCCAATGATGCGCAGATGCTGAGACGTGAGAACCTTGAGGGACAGTTTTGATGGAGACGCACGGCCTCATGATGGTGTAAGTTGACCCCCAACTCGATCCTCTAAAAGGGTTCTAAGGGGCTGATTGTTTATAGCGTTGCAGTTGCTCTTCTCCTAGTTGAAGCACGAGGTTGAAATAGGAACTCTCTTAAAGGAACAATTCCTCATGCTAGGGTTTCCTTGTTCTGTCATGATCCATTGTCGTCAGAGCCAGGCTACCTACCTTGATGCGCATTAACAAAGCCCCATCCTTTGTCATTCGCCTCTGCAAGGCCTTTGAAACTCACATTCAGCCTCAAACTCACTTCTCTTCTCTCTCTCTGCTGCATGCGAATCATTTTTAACAGCCCCTTTGTCCTCTTCTTTGTCACTGAAGACTCTTGTTGTCATTGATTAGATACCTGAGTCGAGCTCAGACTAACAAGGTTCCCCCCGCCCACTGCGCTAAACAAAACCGCATCGATATTCCCCTGCTCGTTCGCTACCTACGTCAGACCTAGAGCCAAAAAGATCTACAGCTTCTTTGCTCTTGCCTCTTTGCGCCCATCACACACCCTCGACGTCAAGTCTTGATCCCCTCTCGAAACCCACACTTAGCCTTGTCACCAGAGCTCGTTCCTAGGCGCAACATCAGTTCATACACAGACGATACGACACACTTAAGCAGCATGGCCACATCCGTGGGCCAGAGCAGCCTCGACAATGATACTCGCGGCTGGATCATGTGTGTTGTCAGCGGCATTGGTGAGTTGCTCCTCATTCCCAAGACCCCAAATGCGCTCGCTTCGCTTCCTGGTACAATTCTAACAACCTTTCTCAGCTTGCGTTGCTGGCGCCTCCATAGTATGTGTTGACGTTATCGTTCGATTATTTCCTGGCAAGAGAAACTTTCGCATCCAGGATAGCAATATCTTCCTAGCTTGCTCTCTCAGCTTGAGTTTTGGTGTCATGGTAAGGTCCTTCTGGCAGCATCTGTCTCTTCTGCTAATAAGGAATAGCTATTTTCCGCATTGTATAGTATGCTACCGGAGTCCAAAGAATATTTCCAGCAGGCCAAATGGTCTACTCAAGCTGCTGGCCTGGTCATGATGTCCTGTTTTGCTGGTGGTTTCATCGGTATCCAGGGAGTTTCGCGATTGCTTCACCAGTTCATGCCTACCCACGTCGTCGAATGCGATCATACACACGATGAAAACGCAACCAAAGACACTTCCTGTCACCACGAGAGGAGACAGTCTCGCGCCCGTCGTCGCCAATCTTCCTATCCACCGCCTGACCAAGCACCTGTCAACAAGTCGCTTTCTAAATTAACCAATGGCAACGGACAAACCGCTGCGACCGAGTCTACACCTCTGCTAGAGTCCGCTTTGGATAGCCCTACGCATCCTCTCAAGAGACAAGCCTCTGCTCGCGATGGAATGCAACGCCCTGCTAGTCCTATGCGAAGCCGTACCACTACAGGACTTACCGATGGCTTCCCTGAGAGGAGGAAGTCCATGCGAGAAGTTCAAAAGCGAGTCATGTCCTTTGTACAAGATACAAAGTGCAATTGCGACGAGTCAAACTCGTGCTACGGATTCACAGACCCTTGTGGCCAAGAGTGCTTCAAGCATCTAAGTAGCCGAACCAGCCTACCGAGCAGACCTGGAAGACAAACCCAGATTCTGCGCACTACCACTGGATCATTCCTGAACCGCCCACCTGAACATTCCCATGCTAACCACGATCATGAGCATGAGCATGAGAATGAATGCGAAGACTCCGTTGAGCCCTTTGCGAGACCAACATATCGAACCAGCAGAGCCAAATCGCGAGAGCCATTGGATCCGATAGTCCCGGAGGAGCTCTCTGAACACGATAGCTCATGCTCATCTGCAGGAGACGACGAAGATGTCGAAGCTCAACATCATCACCACGTTCCAACAAATGCATTCTTGTCCATTGGTCTCCAGACCTCCATTGCCATCGCCCTGCACAAGTTTCCTGAAGGATTCATCACCTACGCTACCAACCACGTAAACCCATCTCTAGGTTTCAATGTTTTCATGGCACTATTTGTCCATAACATAACTGAAGGCTTTGCCATGTGTCTGCCGCTATACATGGCTCTGGGTTCTCGCTGGCGCGCCATGGCGTGGTCAGCCTTTCTCGGTGGTCTCTCTCAACCCATTGGTGCGGGCATTGCTGCACTATGGTTCAAGCTCGCCGATAAGACCAATATGCAACCCAACGCAGTTGCTTACGGGTGTCTCTTCGCTATCACTTCCGGCATCATGGTTAGTGTCGCATTGCAGTTGTTTGTGGAGAGCCTGAGCCTCAACCATAGCCGTAACCTCTGCATCTTCTTCGGCTTCCTAGGCATGGCTTTACTGGGATTCAGTAACGCCTTAGTAGGTTCTCACTAGATGTTCAGCCTCATACGAGATATATAGATACTTGGCCAGTATCTTTTTATGCTGGTCATGCTCACGCTTTGACACTCGTTCATCTCATTACTTGGCTCCTTTTCTTGCGTGGTGTTGGTCTGGGGTGCAATTGGGTTTCAATGGGAGGGGCATAAAATCATTCTGGGTTTCGGCATTCGGTAGACTGATAGAAAGGAAATAACTTCACTTTATGCAAGAACTGGGTAAACTCGGTCGGACATCTCTATTTCTTTCATCATAGCCATTCCCATCGCTTTTGTGACATTGCATTTCATTCTTCATACATCGTGACGGCGTCATAATAGCCAACCGATCATATGGTGACCACCGTCAAGTCAAGCCTTGCGGCCGGGTATCTACATAGTATTTTAATTTTTTAGCTCTTAAAAACCCAGAACCTTTTAACTCCACAAATCCTTTCTTTGCCTCAGAGAGCACCAAGAGCGGGGTCAATAAGAGGATCCTGTACTGCTGGATCTCTTGCCAGCAGAAGTATATTGGTTTCGTCCTCCGGCCAGTCATCTCGCGGAGGACCATAGTCCATTGTGGCGGCAAAGATGTCGTCCTCCGGCATAATACCAGGCCAATTTGTTGTATTGGGAAAACTTCCATCGAAGAAGAACTGGGCAGGATCAAGTTGGTCTCCTGCTAGGATAAGAGATGAGTCAGTAGCCGGTGGGTGATACAGCTCAACATGTGCATCTCGGTCGTGGTAGCGAATGAAGGCTTCGTGACAGTGTGGACAAGAAATCGTTCTCTCCGCCTGGTTTGCAGCACCGGAGAGTTCATCAATAAGATTGATCTCTTGAGACGGCTCAGGCTTCGAGAGCTTGGGGCGTTCGTGGCCGAGGTGCTTATATCGGATATGATCCTCTAGTCTACTCTTGGTGCTGAACTTATCACCACAGCCCTGATCGTTTGTCCAACCCTGTAGGGCAGAACTATTGAGGTCAACTTGGCCGCAAACAAAGCGGAACCCCTCATGCGCTGTGCGAATATGAGCGTTTAGGTTGGACTTCTTCGTGAACTTCTTGGTGCATTCGGCGTATGGGCAGGCGATGTTCTTTCGATCCTCGACGGACTGGCCGGAATGGTGCATTTCGACATGTTTCTCCAGCTCCCATCGTGAGACAGATTTGAATTCGCAGAAAATACAGTTTTGATGCTCTTGGCGGATATGTGACTGAAGCAGCACTTCAGTAGTGAATCCGACCCGCTGTTCTGTGCCATCGGGCATCCTCTTCAAACCGCATTCGCCGCACCAGAACTTTGCCTCGCCATGATCCTTATCACGGTGTCGCTTCAAGGCCGCCTTGGACTCAAAAGCATGACGGCACCCTTGCTCTGGACATTGGAGTGCAGGCAGGCCCTGGTGGTCTTTTCGAACGTGCTTGCTCAATGTCTCCTTCTTTCTGAAACTCTGCCCGCAATCTTGGCAACGGAATCTCTCTTCGCCTTCGTGAACAGCCTGGTGTCGTTTAAGTCGAGTACCCGTCACAAAGCTCTTGCCGCAGCCTTCCTTTTGACAGACGTGTTTTCGCTCAAGAGTATGGACGGCCTTGATGTGCTGCTTCAAGTGCTTGTCCTCTATATAGTCCTTATCACAACCATCATAAGGGCACTTGAATGGTCGGGAATTGGTGTGAGAATTAAGGTGATCTCGTAATCTGGCAGGCCGATTGAAGGTCTTGGGGCAGCCAGGCCATGTGCAAGCCAGAGTTTTGAGATCCGAAGGAAATTTAGCCCGGGGAGTCGTAGCAGCAGTGTTCACGGTTTGTGGTGAATCAGGGTCCTGAGTGGAATATGGAGTATGAGCACTAGTTAAGTCGTCCTCTGCATCATCAATATCTAAGTTTGCAACATCAGCAGCTGCATCTTCAGAGCTCAGGAAGGGTAAGAAACCGTACATAAGTCATCTGGGCCTCCACGATAAAGCCTCTTGGCCGGAGGGACATCAACAGCTGCCTCAGCAGTTTCTCGTTTACTCATAATGCTGTCATGCCGAGGACCCTTCAGTTTTGTAAATGTCGAAGCAAGCTTGGAAATGGCAGAATTGATTTCAATTTAAGGCGGTGACTATATTTTTGTGTGGGGATTGCAGGGATAAGAGTCAAGAGCGATCCACCTTAAAGCTTCTTCGCGCCGATATTCTTTGTCCAAAGGTGCGGAAGGTGCGCCGGAAAAACATCGGCCTGTCCAGGTTTTACTTTGTTCTCCTCTAGAACTTTTTTACGAGGTTGGCCTGGGCCATTCTAAAACCATCCATTGCGAAAGCAACTCTAGACTAAGAACACCCTCACATTCATTCTTCATCAAGTTCATATTAAACGACATTGACCATGTCTGATTTCGGCGATGATGATGTTGGCGGCGCTGGCGGGTAAGTTGCTTCCTGATCTTTGCAGGCGCACGCGAATCTAACTCGTAGGCAGCGACGAGCCCATGTACGAAGAGGAGGAGATCACCGAGTACTACGACCCCGAGGTTCTCGAGGAGGAGGATGGCGACCAGCAACAAAACGGACAAGATCAGGATAATGTCGTAGTCTCAGGAGATCCTTCTGCCGCTGCCAACGCGCTGAAGGGCGGCGACAAGCTACTCAAAGACAAGAAGATTCCCGAGAACGAGCGAACTACCACACCCTACATGACCAAGTACGAGAGGGCACGCATCCTCGGTACACGCGCTCTGCAGATCAGGTCCGCATCACCTTGCTGAACTGCAGCAACTTCAGGAAACTAACTGGATGCAGCATGAATGCGCCTGTGCTAGTTGATCTCGAGGGCGAGACCGATCCCCTTCAAATTGCGATCAAGGAGATGCGGGAAAAGAAGATTCCCTTGATCGTGCGGCGATACATGCCCGATGGCTAGTAAGTGATGCTTGTTAAGGCAGCTCGAAGATGCCCTACTGACACGTGTGGTACAGCTACGAGGATTGGACCTGCGAGGAACTGCTACAGTAAGCGACCAAAGGACTAGCACGTCGCGAAACAACCGATTGCCCCCGAGGCGTATATACCCATGCGACCCTCCTTAGATACAATCGAGCTGGAACGTTCTGTGCTCCCTTCTGGCTTGACATGTTGTATAGTGTATCAGGAGGTTAATTAATCATGTATAAGCGCGGCGTTTGAGACTGAGATTGATTTACACAGGAACTAGACAAAAAAACAAGAAGGAAATCTACTTTGCTTCTGTGTCTTGGTGCACGAGTGTGTTGATTGTCTCTGACGCCGTCTTTGATGAAGACGGGCAAAGAAATTCCCAACAGCAACACTGTTGACGGATGCTCCAATGTCACATCGTTGCCAATACGGATATGCCCGGTAGATTTCCATGAGAGAATGATGTCAAGTGGGAAAAGGCAGATGGCTTGTTTTGGATCTGATGGGCCGAATACGTCAGGCCAGATTGTGTGTCACTGAAACACCGGCGCGAGACATGACGGCATCTTGTGTTGTTTGGACGCAACCTCAAATGCGCAGTGGCCTTTTCATACGCCACAAAGTCTGATAAACAGTCAATCCAAGTAAGGGAGCATACTCTCACACCACGCAGTCTGGCCTTGACAGAGATTATCAACCTCAAATACAAAGACATGACTCCTGCAGCAGCATCTGTGGCTTATTGCATATTTGAAAGGGTCCTCGCAGGTAGACGAAATGTCCAACCAACCACAAGTCCAGAATATTCTTTCCAGCCTCCGACGCTGTGCCACACTGATCCGGAAACGGGTGTTGGTGGGAAGGGAAAAGCCGTGACAGCCGTAGCTTTGCAGATCATGCAACTAAAGTTTTCATGCAACCTTGGCTAACTCGGCTTTAATTCAGTTTGTTTGTTAGTTCATTGCTGCATTATCCAGGTACGTAAGGTAAGGTTCCTATGTAGACGTTTGGTGACAGGATGGATGATCTCCCTCTTGGCGGGGGCTTTCATGACGTCGGCGGATACGCACTCCCTTGACTGATCTGAATTGAACTCGAGGCGATGATGAAAGGTTACGTCTAGTGTTGATCGTACGAGTCGTGCTCTCTTATGCAGGAGGAATTAGACGAATTTGGTGAAGCTGTTGTGCTATTGGAAGCTTATTGTCTTGCTCCATTTCTCATAAGAGGTTGGTCGCACTTGTGGTGTTTTGAGGCCGGGAGGTTGGTATAACAGAAACAGCAAATAATTTGGAAAGACCAACCGATATTCGTAACTGCCTTGGGGACTATATATCTTACTCAAATCCAACCTCTGCTAAGAATCCTTCTGATTCATACTCCTTCATCTCAGACATTAGCACTCGCCAATCTGACCTTTCGTTCCCACTATCATTATCAGCCGAGACAAGTCCCAACCGTTACAATGAAGTTCTTCACTCTTGTTGCAACTATTATTTCTGCCGTCAGCATCTCTGCTGTGCCCATATTGAATGAGCGGGCAGTCGGGGGTGTAAGTTGACTCTCTTCCCCTACTCTACAGGTTATCTCTTTTCTGTGGTATTGACATCTCATCACCGCAGCTTTTGATATGCACTGGCGCCAACTCCACGGGCACATGCACCCACGAGGTATACGCACTTAACAAGTGTCATCAACTTTCTGCACCATTCCTTCGCAATGTCACGACTTTCGCACCCGACGGTGAACATTTCAACTGTTACCCCCGTACAACCGGCTGCAACGACACTTGTATGAGCCCTACGGGTTGCACAATAGGCCCGATCGATTTCAATTACGAATACAAGTTTAATTTCAGCCGTGTCGGCTGGCCCAAACTCTTCAACAGCTTTGACTGTTCACTAAAAAAGACCACAAGAAGCGAGAAGCTGTTTGGTTAGGAGAAGATTGTAAGGATTTTACAGGGAGAGCCAGCACGGGTGCCTGGGTGGTGGTATAAATTTACGAACATGGTTGTTTTTGGTTGCATCTTCTTGGCCTTCTACCTTCTGTGTTAAAGCGATTGGGTACTTTTTTCTGGTATTATTGGCATGGTAATCTTGGTGACGAGGTAATGGGCGCCTCGCCGGGCTATGGAGCATTTGGAGATAGCGATACTAGCGATGGTTTTATATTCTTTGGCAGTTAGTCAGAGCACACAAGTTGAGATACGACAGTTATCAGTATGAGATAACACATGAGACAATCAATCACTCATATCAACTCGACGTCACAATTTATCGTAGTAAAAATGCATGTTGAGTAGTCACACAGTATACTGTTCTTATCTTGTCTCCGACCCGTGACACGGAGGAGGTTCCGTATTCCGGAGCCGGGGAGATAATTCGGCATTCGTCATGTTGATGAGGGCATCCGGGTACCGATGGTGGGGTTGAGGTTACCCCAGACCTCGCCATTGACTGGAAGCTTCCCCTCCTTAGGATCAAGCTCAGCTATTTCATAGCAACATAACCATAGACTACTGAGATTTCTCCTCTTTCACTTTATCTTCTCTTTATTCTTGAAACTATTCTCAACTTTATACCCCCAATTGCTCCTGTCTGACCCAAGCAACCCTCAGATACAGTGACATCATGGCTTTCACTACGAATGCTACTATCAACAGCTTCGGCGGACGCTTTCTCAAGCTCTCTCACAAGTCCGCCGTCACCGGCACACCCATGAACGCAACTCTCTACCTCCCAGGCTCAGCATCATCTTCTAAGCCAGCTCCTCTTCTCATCTACCTCTCCGGCCTCACATGCACACCCGACAACGTCACAGAGAAGGGCTTCCTTCAGGCTCACGCCTCCAAGCTCGGTCTTGCTCTTCTCTACCCAGACACATCTCCCCGCGAGCTAGACCTGCCCGGCGAGCACGACTCATATGACTTTGGCAGCGGAGCGGGCTTCTACATCGATGCCAAGAAGGACCCTTACAGCAAGCACTACAAGATGGAGTCTTATATTACCAATGAGCTTCCCGACCTCATCTTCAAGGAGTTTAAGGAGGTTGACTCCTCACGAGTTTCTATCTCTGGCCACTCTATGGGTGGACATGGTGCACTGACTCTGTTCCTCAAGAACCCCGGCAAGTACAAGAGTGTCAGCGCCTGGGCTCCTATCTCCAACCCTTCTCAGTGCCCTTGGGGTGACAAGGCCTTCAAGGGTTACTTGGGTGAGGATAAGGAGGAGTGGAAGAAACACGATGCCACTGAGCTCATCAAGAGCTGGAAGGGCAACTTCCCTGCCCTCATTGACGTCGTAAGTTCCATGCCTCTCTCTCGTAATTGTTAAATGCACCATGCTAATAGACCAGGGCACTGGCGACAACTTCTACAAACAGGGCCAGCTTCTCCCCGAAAACCTCGAGAAGGCTGTCAAGGATGCCGGTATTGAGGGGCTGACTCTCCGCTACCAGGATGTAGGTATTTCTCGTTCCCTTCAAACGACAATGCTAACCCGTCTTTACCTTAGGGCTATGACCACTCTTACTTCTTCATCTCTACCTTCGGCGAAGACCACGTCAAGCACGCCGCCAAGGCTCTCGGACTCTTGTGACTACCACGCAGCGCGCTGTAAGAGGGTGAAACCAACAGTTCTTCGACAAAAGTCGGTTGGATGTATTTACGGCGCCATTCTGGGTAAACGAATCAGGGTATGTACTCAAGTTGTGTACATGAAATGCTCGAGTAGCAATTCTTCTCATTGACGCTGTGGTCTGCACGATAGCTGAAAAGAGGTCGTAACTCCACCGACCAAGGAATCTAAAAGCAAGCTAAACAATATTACTATTCCGAATCACATTGATTCTCGTATGTAATGTGCCATTGTATTCGTCCAATGTCTTTGAAAAACGCCGTCTGTATGAGTGCTGAAAGGTATATGATGCGAACCCAGACATGACACCTCCTGGAGAACCCGTCAAAGTTACTCCAAACCATAAATAAACTCCTACAATTGTAGCCCACCCACACGGAAACTCCAACTCGAACGTTCAGCTTACTATCCTCTCCATTTCAGCGCTTATACCTTCCTTTTCAAGCTTTGCTTGCATCTCAGCATCCACCTCTCGACGTAGCCGCATATAAGCTAGCTTCTCAAAGCGGCTGAGACTCCTCCACCAATGCTGTCCGGCTTCATGATCGGATATACGCTCCAAGAGATCTGCTGTTCTCAGACGGACTTCGCGGTCCTTGTGGAATAGCCCAAGAGCAAGGTAGAATAATCCAGCGTGCGACTCAGGGGCTACACTAAGCAATAGGCAAATCTCATCGTACGTGTGGACGTGTTTGGAGATGGTTAGATAGATGTCTCTGCTCTGCGCGGGGGTCAAGCGTTGCATTCGTAAACGGTCGTGAAGATGGGCCAAGTCAAGACCCTTCAGGGGCCTGATGGTGTATATCTGTGCCAGATCCTGTGGAATATCAGCTTTAGTCGTCCCTTGTCTTAGTGTGGTGTCTTACTTGGATGAAGCTGTAATAACTTCGAGTGTTGCGCCATCCTTCGATTCTTGTCACATTACCAGCAAGCTCCTTATGCTTAGCTGTATCATCCGCCCAGACATAACCATGCCCGTTGGCGCCCGGGGGCATCAAGTCCTGATCTTCACCTCCAATGTACAAGGCACTAGCTCCATAAACGCTTTCCTCGAATTTGGCTGCGATTTGAGTGAACTTGCCGACCCAGTCGCGCCACTTTGCTCGGATCACACGTTCGCCATGTCTCGCAGCAATGCTCCTTAGGACATCAGCCATGAAGGCATTATCGCCCGTATAGTCCTGACTTGTGTTCGTAGTACCGCTTGCAATGGCTGCAAAAGCTGCATTCTGTTGCTGGAAGTACAGCAGACCCTCTGTCACAGGGGCAGGGTCGATCTTTGTACTGATCTTGACCCTTCCACTTGGTAAATCGCACAAGACGTCCCACCACTCGGGGTGAAGCTCAAATGTGGGATTCGTTACACCAGCGATAAAACCGGGTACGTTGAGCAGGTCGTCGATTTTGGTCAAGTCGGTGTAAGGAAAAGCATGTCGTGTAAACCCACGAAGTATACCACCCGATGCCAACGCACACGCGGCTAAGACAGCTTCTGCAACCTCGCCTGAGGGCATGTTGTGCCCTAGAAAGATGATTCTCTTTTGTGTCAAGAGCGCATTTGCCAGCACAACGATGGGGTGCGTATTGACTCCGTTCGTTGTGAGGTGAGGGTGCAGCGCAAATGGTTGAGGCGATTTCTGATGGGAATCTGAAAAGTTCTGTATGAGTTTGATGAGTGAAAAGTCACCGACGGTTTCAGGCATGACAGCAACAGGCACTTTGATAGGGATCGGTATGCCCTTGTACATGACCTTGCTCTCAAACTCATGCGTGTCGCGGGGAACAGAGTGAATCGACTGGCCGCCCTCGACATGGGCCTTTGTGCCAGCTCTTGAGATACCAGTCAGTTTTGTCGGACTCCTTGTCGCATCCAATGACTGGTCTGCTGCCTCCTCGCGCTGGTCTTCGGCTATCCGCATTTGAATCATCTGTTCGAATTTCTCCACAAAGAGATCCCTGTTGTCACTTGCTTGTAATAAGTGGCGCTCGAGAAGACTGAGTTTAGGCATGAGAGACAAATCCATGGCGTTTACTGAATCGTATAGCATGGCCAATGTCTCTGGAACAGGTGCTTTGAAGTATTCTTCCAGAGCCAATAGTAACAGTGGCTATTGAAACGGTTAGCAAGTGCACGAGCACAAGAATCGTGGATCAAGGCTACTTGCCTTGTAGATATGCAAGAAGGGATGCCGCGTGCAGATGGCCATGGCCTTGACAATGGCCCCTCTCTTGACCGACTTGTCATGTTTGGTATTGACCAGATTAAGCACATAAATTAGGGGAGGGCCCTCTCCGCCCTCAGGTTCGCTATCAGTAGATTCGGTGTCGTCTTCATCATTGTCCTCCCATTCGTCCTCTGGTAGGTCATCTTCGTTTTCTTCATCCTCCTCGTCTATTATACCAGCTGCTCTATCACGTCTTTTTTTGCGCCTTTGTTTTCGATTTTCTTTTACTTTGCGCTCCTCATCCTCCTCTTCCTGACTTGTATCCTTGTGAAGAAAGAATATTGTCCAGTCCTGGTTGCGGGCGTGGGCTTGGTCGGGCAACATGAGCTCTGCCAGCATATTTTCGTCACCTGTGATCGCAACCGGGTATTGATGCTCCATGACGGGACCTCGATCGATGTCGAAAGATGCGACAAGGATGTATTCGACATGGTTTTCTGTGGAGCTTCGCGGGTATTGGGAGCGAAGCTTTCTCGATGGTCGTGCATGAGGGTTGATCCTGCGAGGAGCGGAAAGCGACGAGTGCTGCGAGGACAGACCCGTCGAAGGCGTCTTTGACTGCGAATTGGGATCGGAAATGCGATCGATCTCTGGGCCAGGAGGAAGAGGTGACCTCGAGGGAGGCGGCGAGGCCTGTGACATTTGCGATTCGGGGCGCGAAGAGTGAAACGAAGCCAGGGAGGTTCTTCGGTTGGAGACTGAAGCATTGGAGAAATTGCTGGGGCTATGTTTATGACCGTGACCGTGGTGGTTGTTTGCGCTGTTGCTGGTTGTTTTGGTCAAGAATGGCAACGTTGACTGGAACGAAGAAGCCATAATGGATGGAGGAGACGAGACGAGACAATGCAAGACAACCTTAGACAAGACAAGCTAAGACAGTGCCGAAGGCGGATTGAGGCCGGGGTTCCGAGACACGAAACACGAGTCCCTCACGATTTAGAACCCTCGTAGGTTCCGGATCGGGTGATGTTGCGCTGCGTTGCGGTTCGTTTTCGAGCTCGGGGGGTCCGAGAGGGTTGAGTGAGTGGAAGGATGCGGTGAATGCATGCAATGTAATGCAAGGCAGTGGGATCGACGCGCTCTGTTCCACTTTGGACGTTACAGTAGCTGAAGGAATAGGATTGAATTGAACTGAAATGACAGAATTAAACAATTCTCCTCGATCGAAAGCAGCTGTGATAGTATGTACAGCACCAGCCAGTACCACTTTGTTATCGAATATGTAACAGAACTAGAAACAGCTTTAAAGAGAGTGTTGTAACCGAGACATGTTCCCGCCACAAAGTACAAGTGGGCGTCAACTTGCACAAAGAGGCTTGACTTCCTTGTAGGTGGGGACAGATGGAAGTAGGTATTCAGCAAGTCGATCACTCTCAATTATCCGACGATAGATTAATTAGCTGTGTATTTGAGCAAAGTGGTGTTTTGAATCCCAGAGATCAGTACGGATACTGGACAAAGGGTTCTACCCATTCTATCCACTATGTCGGGTCCAGCCTTTCTCCCCCCCCTCATTCCCATTTAATAGCTGCTAATAACCCCTGAAACTGAAAACGGTTGGTCAAGTTTAAGAGAAAGCGCAGATACCTATGTTTTCGGCTGATCCCTCTAACTGAGTCTACTTCTGATCACAATACCATCTCTATCAAATTATTGGACCCTTACCATGCAATAGAAAATCTTCAAGCTCAAAAAGTGTCAGCAGAACACAACCCTCGTCCACTCAAAATGCTCCCCACCAAGAAAAAGGGTCGTCTCGTTCCCTTGCGTCCCCTGAATTGCAGCTTTCAGCTTGTGGTTGGAGCACACCCCCATGTTCGTTAGCGCCATGCGAGTGCCATGACTCTCCAATCTTGGCTTTCACATGTGGCTCAGCTCCCTCTCCGTGGCACACAATTCGTGGCGTCTATCATGCATCTCCCTGGGAACCACTTTCATTGTTTACTTTGGATCGCACCTCGTTAAGGCGCATTACAACCTCAATTCTTGCCCAATGACGACAACGGTTATCTATATCCATCCCACGGCCAATTGATCATTTTCACGATAGTGTTTCTATCTTAAATTTTCACTAATCAACCTCAAATTACCGCCTTTCTCTTCCTCGTCTTCTCATAAACCTGTTTATTGTCCATCTCCGCTCGCCGGACCCACGTTAAGCACAATGGTACTTCTTCCATGACGGAGAATCCCTGACAAGTGACGCCCGTCCCAGCTAACGCCGTTGTTTTCAGTCTGTGCCGGCAACATACAAGCCTTCTCCTCTGGGCTATGGCTCTTCACCTACTCGAAGCTCTCCATTTCGTCGCGCCGAGTCACCTGCATCGCCCTCTCCCCTAAGACACACTACACCTACTGGATCACCGACAAAGGCAGGACCTTTCGGCTCGACTTCGCGCTTTGCTAGACCAACAACTCCCACAAGCACACAACCCAGTTGGACACCAAAGGCCAAGACACCTGTTAGAGACGAGATGAATTCTTCGCCTTCGCGTATGTCTCCGGTGGCCGTGGCCCCAAGGACCCCAGTGTCAAAGTCGCTTGGCAATGGCAATGCGCTATCGCAACTGCAAGCAACCCAAGTCCGAACATTGCGAGATGCCTTCCAGATCATGGACCGAGATTGCGATGGTGTCGTAAACCGCGAGGACGTTACTGATATGCTCAACCAGCTGGGTAAGTACGCCGAAAATGATGAATGAGAACCACTAGCTAATGATTTCGACAGGCCTGCCTTCAAACCCAGCCGATGTATCCAAATTCTTTCCTCCATCAGCGCCCCAGACAATCACTCTGGCGGTATTCCTCAACTCGCTTGCTGATGCACTTGCAGCACTTTCACCAAGCGCCGAGCTGCTGTCTGCCTTCTCTGCCTTCGACGACGATGACAGCGGCCAGGTCGACTTGGTCGAGCTGCGAAAAGCACTTCTTGATACAGCACCCGAGCCTGGTGAGAAGGCTCTAACTGCCAGTGAAGTTGATAAGATCATGAATGGTTTCACTGGGCGACGAGCTTTCAACCGCAATATGAACGCTCACCTTGGTGCCAAGAGAGGCGAGGTGTTCAAGTACCAGGAATTTGTTGGCTCTATCATGGGCTCCAATAACGGTTCGGATAACCAGCCTCATGATGATGATGGGGATGGTGATGTATATTTGTAAAGCATAACCTTCTCTGAAGTAGCAACCTCGTTCAGACGCAACTCGTCCAGTTCGAGGCAGTTAGGTGTTGGTGCCGTCGATATCAAATCGCGTTTCCTCTGGCGAAGCTCTGAGGATACTCAAGGGTACCGTAAGGTTTGTGGGGCACAGAGATTGGCAGGAGTCAGTGCAGCTATTCCGGGTTTACTTGATGTAAGGTAACTTATGGCGGCTTTTGTAACGGAAAAGGGTGCTCGGCTGGATGGGTATGGTTTATGGTTGGGATAGCACTTGGTAACAACATAGGACATCGAATGAGAACACGATCAATTATTTAGTAGTGAGACTTCTTATCCCAAGAGTATAGCGTTGGCTTTTGGCTTCATTCTTGAAAACAGAACGAGAACTCGGCTTACCCTCACACCTTCATGGTCAGCCACAACCCTCTCAAGACAGACTGGAGATTCTGGGGCACTCAGTAGAGCTCGGGCTTTCACGGTACGGCGTATTCCCTGAACAACTGAACAGCGACTTGACAGTGTAGTTTCTCAACCATCTGAAATTTACACATACAGTTGAGACGTTATCCCTCCTGAAGGTTGTTGGTGATGGACACGATCGGGCATCGTTACAGTTGAATAACAGCCCAGGAGTCTCATTGGAATTGAAATCTTGAACAACTTGCTTCACTTCAAACAGTTTAGGGCTAGGTAAACACAAAAAATGTTGCTATGAACATAGCTTCGGGTCAGAGCCTTGCTATCTGCTAAGGCCACACTGTGAATTAGGAACAAGAAAGACGATGAGGATCTCGAAAATATCGTGAATATGTTACTACATATGTGAGTAGCCGATACAAGACCCAAAACAGAGTATCCCTAGATGTGCATTCGTGTCACCTCTGGAGTGACACGGCTTTGTATAGTATTTATGTCATAGTCCTCGGCTACGCGGACATTTCCTGCCGAGTCAACACTGTCCGTCTTGAGACTTTGACTTTGTGTCATGTCAACGGCAGCAAACATTGATATTACTATCGTTGTGTAATGTTAGGCGTTTTCCGAAGTCGTACAACATCCAGCCAGGATCATTTGGTTGCACGTGGAAGAGTTGTGTTAATGATAGCTCAGTAAGACATCTGGAGGTATCCAGCCATCCAGTCCGCGTACAACAAATGTGTTGGACGACTGCTTGCCTAGGTAGCTTGCTGTATCTGCGTATAGAAAAATGCAGCCCCGGATCCATATCCGTGGACTGCAATGATTTGCAGCCAAGCGAAACAAGCCCCTCAAGGATGCAAGAACAGGCAATCGACCCGCCACCTCCTCTTGAATGAGATGGAGACTGATGAGACTGCGGAAAAGTGACTGGCGTTGAGCGGTTTGGCGAGGACCAGGAAAGCCTTGTGAGAGCGCCTAAAAGCGACCTGTAAGAATCGAGGATGGCTGGAGAAACGTTGTCAAGGGTCCTCGGCCCCACTGAACCTTCTAGAATCTAGAATAGATGACGTTTGGATAAGCGCAAGTCCTCGATATTAGGTTAGTCATTTGCGGGCCGGGGCCTGGCCACGGACACTAAAACGATTAGTTGAGTTTACGCGGGGTGAGACGTTGACAGCTGCAAATTAATTGACGGACTATTTTGTCTATCTCTTTGTTTTTTGTTCTGTGCCTTGGTCTTATGTTGTGACATTCTGTCATTGATCGGTGATTGCGGAGCCTGTCATTTGGGCAATGCTGTAAAGACAAGTTTTGATGCTTGTGATGCTGTCATAGGCAGTAGTTTGAGATTGATGGACTACCTACTATTCCCAACCTCTTGTACGGACTAGCTTCGTTGGCTCAACCCGTCAATGAGGACAACTCACTACCTACTACTACTAACATGCAGATTTAGACTCAGAACCCCTATCAATCATACGGAGTATTTTGTGTCAATTGAATTGTCATTCCACATGATCCTTGCATAATTGGTTCCGGCCTGTGGCCCGTGATAATTCCACACAGACAAGGTCCCTTCCGCGGTGGGGGTTGAAAGCGCGTGGCGACCAGGCATATTGAATGGAATGGATTGAATTGGATTGAATTGAAATCTGTCACTTTGACTGCCAATGTCACTGGGGAACGAAGTACAAGATACTCGCACAGCAGGCAAACATGACCTGTGTTGCCAAAGTCTCCGAGAACCGATGGAATGAAATGACAGTCCTACACTGACATTGACGTGATTCCGGCAGTACGATACACAATTTTATTCTCATTAGACTTATTCAGGCCAGACCAGGCTATGTCTCAGTGGTTAACCTAACTTAAACGCTTAGGCTCCCGTGGTGAGCCGGCGACTATGTGCATACAGTATGTCTACCTAGACACCTGCAGAACCCAGCCTTTTTTTATTTTTTTTTGACATTTGGAGTGATCCGACAGGCTGAGGTTTGGAAAACGGGTTACTACACTAGGAAAT
Organism: Fusarium fracticaudum; assembly: GCA_003353625.1. NCBI lineage: Eukaryota > Fungi > Ascomycota > Sordariomycetes > Hypocreales > Nectriaceae > Fusarium > Fusarium fracticaudum. The sequence continues at coordinate 3,755,926 of PDNT01000003.1, forward strand.
CAGGCAGTTTGTGTCGATTTTGACACCTAGTCCTGTCCATCCTAGTTCGGGCTTTTGGCCTCTGTTGAGAGACAGAGAGAGAGCGGCTGATAAATCTGCTGGGCTGGGCTGGGCTCCATGGGATGGATTGACATGGCCGTTGTCGCTTGTCACTCGTCACTCGTCACTGTCATAGCCCGGTTCGCTCATCTCATATTGACTGAAGAACTCAAACTAATTAAGTGAGTTAGCAGCTGAATGCTGGTTCAGGCTGTGCTCTGCGTATTGGTTCAGCAAGGGTTCTTTTCCTTCATCATCTCATTACTTTCCTCTTCCCTGCCCCCGGATTGTTTTTTTCTTCTTCTCCTTCTCCTTCTTTCCTCTGTATCATCTTTTTGTCATTTGCTTGAGTTTTTTTACTCTTTTACTTCTGGCTTGTCTCTGTATTCCTACCTATCTACCTCTCCCATCACTGCTCCGGTCCTCGTCCGCCCGTCTAGGTAGTGAGGTATTCGGCATTCCCACCACACTTAACTTGACTCGACCCCTTTTAGGCTCAGAGCCGCACGACCGTTCCCGGAGCCACCAGTAATAAAGTCCAGTCCTTAGTCCAGTCCAGTCCAGCCAGGAACTGGAAGTCGACCGGCCCCGAAAAAAAAAAACTCGGTTTTTTCCTTAACGCCCGTTTAGGGCATCGACTCGGTCGAGTAAAGTATCCGGCATAAGCTTGTTACGGGGATTCTTGGGGATTCTTCCATCCCGTCTACCTAAAAGTATTAGTTTTCTATCTGTCTGAACCAAACTTTGTTTGGCTCAAATGAAGAACTTCTTTGGTAGCGGCAAGAAGCCAACGTCCTCCTCCACTCCTCCTCCTCCTCTTTCCTCTACTAGGAAATCCGCCACTTTCGAGGAGCGCGACCGTGATAGCCACGATCCGGCCGAACAACCTCCCGCATACTCGGAGCCTTCTTCTCCAGCGAGAGCAAAGTCGCCTTCAAAGTCTTCAAAGAGACTATCTCGGCCCGCTTCTTACGCCGCCGAGTCCACAAAATCTTCCTCCCGTTCTTCTAGACTGTCGAGGCAATCGACCGACCCGGGCCATTCTCACTCTCATTCCTCCTCTCGTCGGCACAAATACGAGCCCGATACACATCCGCTCAATCTCCCTCCCGAAGAACGAAAGCGATTATCCGCTCTCGCCGCTGCAATGAACGGTAACTCCATGGATGTCGACAGCGAGCCTGTTAATGGCGCTCGTTCAACTACTCCTCCCAACCCGAAAGCCCAGACCAACTTTTCCGTCCCTATTCCCAACGGCTCCAGTCATGATGACGGCGCCCCTCCGCCACCTCCTCACAAATCCAACCCTGGAAGCCCAACAATTACGCCTGAGGAAGATGCCGAAGCCTACAAGGCTGCCGGCAACCGATTCTTCAAGGAGAAGAACTACTACAAGGCTATCGAGCAGTACAGCAAAGGTATGCGTCACCACCTGCCATCAGGCTCTTCTTATTTCCAGGACTCTTCAGCCTGGCTGAATGCATCTCCAAATGCTGACACCTAATCGCAGCTGTCGACCTCTTCCCCTTCTCCTCTACTTATCTAGGCAACCGAGCTGCTGCTTATATGTCTAATGGCCAATATGAGCATGCTCTTGAAGACTGCTCCAGGGCTGCCGACTATGATCCTCATAATGCCAAGATTCTTCTGCGCTTGGCCCGTATCTATACTGCTATGGGCCGACCAGAGGAAGCCATGACAACCTTCAACCGCATTGACCCCCCACCATCTGCTAAGGACATGGCACCTGCGAAGGAGATGTTGCATCATATTCAGTCTGCCCGTGATATTCTTGCTCGCGGATCTGGATCTGGTATGTCCATGGTGCTTCATGCTCTTGACCTGGCTGAGCGCAGCCTGGGTCCTAGTGTTAGCAAGCCCCGCAAGTGGCAGCTCATGCGTGGAGAGGCTTATCTATTAATGGGACGGGAAAACTCATTGGGAGAAGCGCAAAATATTGCCATGAACCTCCTCCGAAACAACAGCCAAGACCCTGAGGCTCTTGTTCTCCGAGGACGTGTTCTCTATGGCCAGGGCGAGAACGATAAGGCTATTCAGTTCTTCCGTATGGCTATCAACTGTGATCCCGATTTCCGTGATGCCGTCAAGTGGCTCAGAATTGTCCAAAGACTTGACCGCATGAAGGAGGAGGGCAACACCGACTTCAAGGCAGGTCGTCTACAACAAGCCATCGAGAAGTATACCAGTGCCCTGGAAATTGACCCTTCCAATAAGAGCATGAACTCGAAGCTGTTGCAGAACCGGGCACAATGCAAGATCAAGCTCAAGCAGTACGACGATGCCATCGCTGACTGTGAGCGGGCCATTAACCTTGACCCTGGTTACACAAAGGCCCGCAAGACCAAGGCCAATGCTTTGGGTGGTGCCGAGAGGTGGGAAGACGCCGTTAAGGAATGGAAGGCCATCCAGGAGCTTGACCCAGAGGATCGTACTATCGTGCGAGAGATCCGCAAGGCGGAGCTTGAGCTCAAGAAGGCTCAACGCAAGGACTACTATAAGATCGTTGGCGTTGAGAAGACCGCTACAGGTGACGAGATCAAGAAGGCCTATCGTAAGATGGCTGTGAAGCTCCACCCTGACAAGAACCCCGGCGATCCTCACGCCGAGGAGAAGTTCAAGGACTTGCAGGAGGCTTACGAGTGCTTGAGCGACCCTCAGTAAGTAATCTCTGAAACCAACCGACTAGATAAGTTACTAACACCACCTTAGGAAGCGTGCTGCTTACGACAACGGCGATGATCTTATGGATCCTAACGACATGTTCGGTGGCGGCGGCATGGGAGGAGGTATGGGCGGCATCGACCCGGAGATCCTCTTCAGCATGATGGGCCAGCAGGGTGGTTTCGGCGGCGGCGGTTTCCGATCTGCTGGAGGCTTCCCCGGCGGCGGTGGCGGCGGCGCCCACTTCAACTTTGGTGGTGCTGACCCCAGGCAGCGTGGAGGATTCCCCGGCGGCTTCAACTTTTCATGACCAGCCGGCGCGGATGATGACGATGACGACCTATGGGATAGTGAGGATGAAGATGCGGACTTCTATGACGAAGAAGACGAGGATGAGGATGGCGAAGAAGAGGAAAACCACGACTATGCAACCACCAGCGACGAGGACTTCCACCCACAGTCCCCCCGGAACAGTAAGCTCCGAGATGATCTTGAACAGCGCCGCCAAGATGCCCATGGCCGGCTGGTAGATGCTGTACGACGATACGGCAAGTTCTTCATGGCGGCAGCTGTCTTGCTCCCTTGGCAAGTGGTGATACTCATTTTGACGCTGGTTGGTTCAGCATATATATGTATGAAGCACATTCCACTCTTTGGCAGGAAAAAGCCGTTATCTTTGTGAACGGCTAGCACATACAATGGGCACTTTTCACTCATCCTATGGCACACAACATACCATTGGGGCGTTTATTTTAGGGATAGACATCAATGAATGCAGAGCAATGCTAGAGGTTAGCGAGTTGCTTGTTGTTAGGGTTTGAAGGCCTAGGATGGACGCGGACCCTTTAGATCGGTTCCTGGGGTGTTTCACGCATATAACGTCACATCTTGGCATAATAGATGGTTGTCCGCAAAAGTTCTGCTCATACCACATGTTTATGAAGATCTCAATGCTAATGATCCTTGCCATTGTGTGAGTTTGCTTGTCAATGTTGATATGATCTCCTCGTAGCAGTTGTCGTCTGACAAGTATTGAATCACGGCATTTAAGGCTGCTGGCACCAGAAATAATGCATTAAGTTGCGCGGCATTACGCACGCTTGGGGTATCATAAAATCTGCGGTTCCACCGTAATTGCAACCGCTTGAAATGAACATGCTCGTAGCCTGAGCAACATGGTGAACATCATAGTCATCCAATCCTGCTCACCCCTCAAGCAGCAGACGACGAGGCATGGTTGGTAGCATTGCCATTCTGTTGCGGCTGCTCACCATTTCTCCTCCCAGGTGGCACGCCCCCAGTGGCCTCGACGACCTGGGCCACATCATCGCGCAACTCAGGCATGGCCGACGTGATATTCTCCGCCAAGACGTCGCGAAAGGTTCCAAAGGCGTTGAGTTTGCCGCGCATAAGCTGATTACCTCGGCGCACGAGCTCGACGAATTCTCTAGTGTAAATATCTGGGTTGCGGCCGTGCTCGACATACTCGACAAGTTCTGGGGGCACTGAAGGCAAGTTGTTTGGAGGAGAGGCGGAGGAGTGAACAGTGCGAAGGGAGTCGGAGAGGGTTTTGCTGCATATTCTTAGTTGGGGTTTCAAACGGGGGAGTGAGAAGAGATGCTACATTTCGTTGATGAGAACTTCTCTACTGGACCGGCCGACAGAGTCGTAGGTTGAGACTTGTACCATTATTTGGTATAGATCTTGGATGATGTCCTTGAGCTGTTCTACGAGGGGATTAACACACGTTGTCAATTCGAAATATCATGATACCTACGCTCAAGGGCATTGTGGTCTACGCGATCGACGGGCGCCATGATGAAGGTGTCGTGAGTACGAATTGGACGAGCCTTGGCGGGTTAAAGATACGATACTCGAATGCTTTGCGACGCTTTGTCTAAGGGAATCTAAGCTTCATGCGTAAAGTTAGAGTGTATGGCGGACTAATTACTACTCCGGATCCCTGCTGGGGGCGGCAAGTGGGGGATGGAAAGGTGGGGTTGACCAGGTGGGGGGGTATCTTTCTTATCAGTGACATGAGCCTCTTGTAACGACAACAAGCTTGGACTTAAACAACTGTCCACTCATTAATGACATTCCTCTTTATGAAGACCTTGGTCTTTCATATGTAGGACTACGGCTAGAGACTCAGTGTATCTCAACTAGTTATTTCACTTCTTCATATCCTTGCCCAGGCTAGGCCAACAAGTCAAGGGTAACCGCCTAAAATGTGGCCAGCCATCCTTCGGTGACACAGTCTATCGGGATATTATTGAAAGTTATACTCGCGGATGCTCATTAAGCGGTGAGACTCATAGGAATGGCATCTTAGCCATACAAAGTATGTGATAGCTAGTTTGATATGGTCTAAGTTATTTGGTCTAATAAACTGCCACTCGGCAATCATGGCATAAAGGCCGACAAAGAATTGATCGAAAGCTGAAGCTAAGAATACCCAGGGCTTCTTTTGTTCAGTAGATCTAACTTTGAAGCCAAGCGTGTCTGAATGATCGATCTTACTACACCAAGCCTACGGGTAATAACCAGAGGTCAGTTGTCTACCAAAGCTAAACTGCCATGGTCTACTTGCGAATATTAAGTATAAGAAACATTTTAACTCCATTCGGTGTTCAATAGACTGCAAGTTCCCGCATAGCATTTCAGTCTCTCAAAGAGCGGCCGATTCTCACCGCCGGCATGCGGGCCAATTTGTCCAAGATGAGCATATTATCAATGAATGTGGCATATTATTGACTTCAGTAGCGTTTCTCAGGTTGGATAGACCTGAGAAATGACCCCCCCTATCATCCTTTGTAGCTTGAAAACGGGGCAAGCTGCATATACACGCAGCAGACACTTGCATGCTCGGACATGCTGACACTGCATGATACCATCATTCTAATGCCACTTATTCATTTCATGACAGTGGACAAGTCGATTGGATAAGCCTCTCCGTGAAATGTTTGCTTTGTGGAGGGCAAAAAGCCCCTGCCTTGCATAGATGTGACAATCGGGAATTTGGTAAAGTGCCTGCAGCTTGCCGTCGGGGAGGGCGCCGTCTGCTCTGAGTAAAGCATTTCCTTGAGTCATTCTATTGGTAGAAATTAATTAGCAACAGCATTTCTAGTCAACACAACTCAAGGCTCCGTATACTTTGCTTTTCTTGTAAGACAAGTTCCATCAGTTATCACTTAAGGACATGTTGACTGCAGACTCTAAAGCTGACATGAGGATGCAGGGTCTTTGTTCACTCAACGGCATGGCTCAGCCATTTCATGGAAGCCGGCAGTATGCTGTTTGGAGGATAATGGATGACTGATATCAGAGTCTCAAAGAATATCTTTGTTTTGGCGTGTTGGGTCCCTGGTATAAAGTAAATGGCATGCCCCTGAGTCTCTTGTCACTCCACATCAACTTGATGCTAAGCAATACCCAGTCTTGAATAATCTTGTAAGCATCAGCGCTATACCTTCATCGGTCATCCTACCTATCTAACGTTCGTAAGCCCCCAGCCTCCTTTGGACACCATCATGTCTAAGTCTTCCGATAAAACCTTGGACTCCAGAGCTGTTTTTACGCACAGTTATCGTGAAGGGGCCAAATGCATTGGGTGGGCCAAATCACAGGGCCGCCAATGCAATAGGACTATTGGTGTGGCCAGGGTAAGGGAGCATGAGAGCCTGATGGTGAGGCTGAACAGTGTGCCCCTGGAGCAGCGGGCAGACCATCCACGCCTAGAAGAGGCTGTGAAACTCCTTCTGTGCCATCAACATAAGCACACTGATTTCGATAAGGAGCTGGAGGATGCTTCACAGAAGTTTCGAGATGCAGCGGAGGCAGCGAATGAGGCGAAAGCGGCTCGAGTCAAGGTATGTGACTGTCCTGTTCACGTTATCGTGCTTGACTCTTAACATGAACCAGCTGGAGAAGCCCATTCCTCAGAAACTGCCCGGCATACTTCGGAAGCCAACCGTCCAATTCGTTACTCCTCTTCCGCTTCCTGTGGCTCGTCGAGGAGCCGAGTTGGCCGAGGGATCTGCAACGAACTCAGAGGGACCTAGACGCCGGCTTCAAGCCAGCGACATCCCTTCTAAGCCTGATTCCGAGTCCGATTCCGAGTCTGAGTCTGAGTCTAGCTCAGAATCGGATAGCGATGATGTCAAAGTTGTTGAGATCCATCCCCTGGAGGCCTGGGAGCGCTACAACTCCAAGTGGAAGACGATAGACAAATCTGGGCTGGAGGAGGCACTTGTAAGTAACAGACTATGCTCCTGTTTCTGTAGCATGACTAACGATACCTTCACCATAGCCTGTGGTATGGCAAGTACCGTGGCCAGTGACTTCAGGCAAGCACTGGCATGTCCACAAAGAAGAGGTCGTCAGATTCTTCAATAATATTGCAGACGAGCATGACAAGGCCAGTTGCAGGGCCATATTCTTGCATGAACGCGTGCGCTGGAGTTCTAGAAATGCCAAGGACACTTTTGGCCGAATGTTTTATCAAGGAACATGGAAGAAGGTAATAAGAATGATTTCTTCGATTGCTAAGGAGTTCGAGGAGCTGTACTCGGAGTAGTTTGATAATGGCTTGATAGGTACTCTGTGTCAGTGGGGGGAGCATTGGTGGGTTATGGGGGGTTTTGTTTATGTTTCTATTCTTTTCTATGGACGGGTATTACACAAAAATACAATTGCGTGCTAATTAGGGCGGGCCCAGGTCTTCTCAGTGGGAGTCTGCGTTTCCTCTCCCGCTGCTCAAGCGGGTTCCCGTTCCCTCGCCCTATTCCTACATCTACATCCGTGGCCTACCAACATGAACAGTCTTTAAAACTTCTCAAATATGCCATAATTTTTCCAACCTTTTGGTATTCCATTTCTTGTCATTCTTTGCATGCCTGACATCCTAGTTACTCGACCATACTCTCAAGATGTCGGGCCAGAATAGCAACTCCGAGAGTGATCCAACACTCGACGATACACTCGCGCAGGATGAAATGAAGATAACCTCTACTGCAGACGGAAAGCAAGAAGATATAAAGGGAAAAGGAGAAGAAATGCCCACGCTCGACGATCTTGCAGCAAGATGCACCATGTTTACTGGGCTTACAGCTATGACCCCTTGCTTGACGGCTCAAGAGTCATTCTGCGAGCTACTCCGCTGGTGGTAAGTCACAATGATACTTAAGCCTGATCATGTCACTGAAGCTAATATATGACATCTCATAGGAAGGACAAAATCATGGAGTCTTCTGGCCTGCAGCTGACCAACTTCAACGTCACCATGAAAAAGCGTGGACACCGCTCCAATGCAAACATCCCCGCGGAGGTCGCTTTCACCGCGGAAGATGAATCTGGAAAGCCTCTTGGCTATGTCCACTTCATGAACAGCAGAGATGGCAAGGGCGGCATCGTTGCAGTCGCTGTACGAGACGTGGTTCCTATGCAGCCCCAGATGGTAGTCCCTGACTTGAAGCGTCCTAAGGAACCTCAAGATGTTCGATTCACCCACCGTTCAGAACTCGGCTTGGGAAGATCCGTCCTCAGTTTCTTAGGAGCCGGTACAAACCATGGTGTTATCTGCAGAACGGGGAGTTACAAATGGAAGTTCAACTTTGGCCCAGATGGCCAGCTCATGGCCTTCATGACAGCCGTAGACAAAGACAAAGCCGCCAAGGAGATTCGACTATCGACAGTCCCGCACGGCAGTCAATATGTCCCTTTTCAGCCTCATCCGGAAAGCGACACTGTTTTCATCATCGGCGCTGATAGGCAGTCACCGGGGAGATGCGGGCGAGGGAAGTACATATACCGTTCCAAGGTCACCCCCAGAGAGTTCAACATCTGGTGCGAAGTCGCCTTATTTCTACAGGACATCCAGAACGACGATATCATCAAGACTGAGATGGGCGACCTGATCCTCGATTCCAAATATCGTGGGAAAATCTACTTCAAAGGCTTTCTCCTGAGTGACACGACCCGCAGGGGCTATGCCAGCTTGTCGGAGAAGCGGCTCAGATTCGGGTACAACATCCTCCACGGAACTCCAGATGAGGGGATGAAGCACATGAGTTCACTTGAGGAAGAGTGTCGAGCTATCATGTCCATCTAGGATCTGGCTTTGAAGCAGAGACCGAATCTTGTAGGACACCTCAGCAGCATGCTCGACGACTGGTACTGGGGAGATGTCGAGCTGGCCACGAAGTTCATCAAGAAGGACACCATCTCTCTTCTCGGAGATCATCTGTTTCTTGATCGCTCAAAGTGGTACTATCCCACTGGCTCAAGACCGGTATGTCATGGACTGCGGAGACTTTCGACTTAGTACGTGCTTGCTAACAATCTTTGAATAGGACCCCGAATGCTTGAAGGCTCTCTCGAACTTTGGTCGACAGGCAGTAGAGCTGCGAGACTCGTACTATTACATGCTGGCGCCCTACAAAACAGTCAATCGAAAACTATACGAGTACATTCCTCGAGTGCTCAACGCAGAGCCGGTTTCTATACCAGACACACTATTTGCCGCAGTCGTTGACAAAGCTCTTCGGTCCTGTCTGTCTGCATGCAAGCATACAGAAACTCTCCGCGTCATGTTTTTCGACGCACGACATGTTCCTCATTGGACTGTTTTGGTTGATGGGAATGTCGTCAGAGTACCCGACAAGTGGCTCGATCAGGAAAATTTGGGGCTGATTCACAGCATTCTGGCTGGTGATGAGTTACCCGAGGATTTGATGTCCTCAGTTACGAGCGCCGTGTTTCATCTCGTTCTCAAGCAGGTCCCCATTGACAGAGAATCCTTTGACCGACACAAGGCTGTCGTAATGCAGAAGTTCCTGGGCTATGCCAGGGACGAGCTGAACTCAAAGATGCTCAATCTAAGCTTTGAGCCTGGTTCAGGGGCTAATTTAGCAAATGTCTCTTGGGAGACTACATTTTCTTCCAAGAATGTATGGAACTATCATGTCCAGTTGCATCAGACAGAAACATGTCGACATCACCAGAACGCTGTTCTCGTTCGAGATAGTTAGTCAAATTCCTTCCCTTCACTGGCAAAACAAAAACTAACAGATATATAGTCATGCCCACAACCCTGACCTGCATCAACGACACATGCCACATCCAGAGAGTATTCCGCACACAGGATTTCCGACAATACTGCATCAAGGATTGCCTTTTGGGGAAAGAGTACTTTGGCATCGTCTACAATCCCGATGAATTCCTTTCCATCCCCCTCGTCACAAGTACTTTCACGGTACCAATGGACATGAGCACCGCCGATGACTATGATGTTGAGATGGTACTGGAGGACATCGAAGATCTACAAAGCCGACTATCTTCTTGAACACCACCAGTTGCCCACTTCTACCTACACTAGAGATTTCTTCGTTATCGCGGATATACACAAGACCTTCGGGTTTATATATACTCCAGGCTAGAGAAGCCAAACACTTGGGACATAAAACGAAAAAGAAGAAAGAAGAAGAAAATAGTTAGGTAAGTTCAGTATTACTCAGGAGGGGGGTGTCAACTAATTCTTTCTAGTACATTGGCTTAAGGTTGTGGCTTCTCTTGCTCTCTGGGGTGAGGTTATTTGGACCTCAGACATGGACAGGCGTGGACAGAGCTTTGGTGAGACTAGGGGGTTTAGGTGATGGCCACGGCACAGACAAAGGGGGGTATTTCTAGAAGATCTTCGTTGGATCTTGGCAAGAAAGATCAAGGCGGGAGGTTCATTTGTTCTCACATGCGTTCGGAGCATCTTCCAAATGTCCATTAATAGAACATAGAGGCGTCAAGCCTCAACGCCTTTCCAGCCTTTCGATTTATAGTACGAGTTGTCAAACCAAGATTTTCGGCTGAACCTAATCGTCATTAAGTCTAAGCGTATACTTTAAGCCATTATCGTATTCAGCAGTGATCGCCATGAATAGTCACAGTCAGGTGTCACAAGGAAGCATTAGAGAAGGCATAGATAGTCCAACGACACGTCTCCAGATTAACTACATATCCTATCCTAACTGAAACTGTCTCGTACCCTCCCATATACCATCATATAAGCCAAGAAATTAATATATACATTAGAAGTGAAGATAAGGAACAACAAACCACCCTCTTCCGCGACATTAAATACCCCAAAAATAATCATCCTCCCAATTCTACCTCGCCATGTCCTGCAAAGGAGTGTATGTATGCGATTCCAACGGCTCGCCATGAATTAAATAGTCTGTGCCCTGCTGCCAGGGACAACCAATTTTTACGAGAAGTAAAGGGGTAGAAAAGAATAAAACAAGAACCAATCCGGCGGCGCTATTGGGCTTCGAGTTAAATGACTCATGCTGTTTAGATGAGAGCGACGGCACCGAGGATACCAGCCATGAAGGCAAAGACGGGAGCCTTGTTGGCGGCGGCAGCGCCAGTAGCAACGGGTTCAGGGGCAATGGTGGGAGTGGCAGGGACGGTGACCTCAGGCTGGGTGACGACCTCGGTCTCGGGAGCCTGGACAGTGGTGGGCTGGGGAGCGACAGTCTCGTAGATGGTACCGCCACCAACGGTGTGGTAAACCTTGGAGTACTGAGTGACGACCTCGCCCTTGCCGATGGTCTTGACGATGGTCTCGACGGCGGGCACAGTGGTGGCAACCTTTTCGACGATTACGGAAGTGGAAGTGTAAACGTTGGTGATAACCTCACCCTCAACGGTCTTGGTGACGGTGACGGGATAAACCTCGTACTTGGTGTGGTAGACAACATCTGTCTCGTGCTTGGTAACATCGGGCTGCTTGACCTGGTCGTAGACGGTGGAGTGGACCTTCTCAACGACATACTCGGTAGAGGTATAGACCTTGGTGATGACCTCGCCGGCAATAGTGTTGGTGACGGTGACTGGGTAGACATTGGTCTTGGTGACGTAGACAACATCGGTCTCGTACTTGGTCACATCAGGCTGCTTGACTTGCTCATACTCGGTTGTAGCAACCTTCTCCTCAATGACCTTGGTGGTGGTGTAAGTCTCGCAGACGACCTCACCAGCAATGGTCTTGGTGACAGTGACGGGGTAGACCTTAGTCTTATGAACGTATTCGACATCAGTAGCATACTTAGTAACATCGGGTTGCTTGACGTGCTCGTAGTCAGTGGACTTGACGACCTCCTCGATGATGCTGGTGGTTGTGTATGTCTGAGTGACAACCTCACCGGCGATGGTCTTGGTGACTGTCACAGGGCAGACAGTAGTTCGTGTCTTGTAAACAACATCGGTCTCATGCTTGGTCACATCGGGCTGCTTGACATGCTCATAGTCGGTAGACTTGACAATGTCGTAGATGATGCTAGTGGTCGTGTAGACCTCGGTAATAACCTCTCCAGCAACAGTCTTGGTCTGGGTCACGGGGCACACTGTTGTTCTGGTAACGTAGTCAACGTCAGTGTAGTGCTTGGTGACATCAGGCTCCTTGACTGTGACATCGACAGTCTTGGTCTCGGCAACAACGAGTGTTGAGGTTGTGAGCTTGGTCTCGCAGTAGGTGCTGTATATTGTTAGCATGCTGTAGTCTCTTGGTGGGCTCTGAAAAACTCACGTTCCCTCCTTGTAATGAGTATAGGTGACAGGGCAGACGGTTGTAGTGGTGTAGGTCACAGCGACCTCCTTAACCTCATGCTCGTAGTGGCCCTTCTTTTCGTATCCTTCGTCTTGTCCGTACTCGTTCTCTCCAGTCTCGTAGTCTTTTCCGCTCTCAGAGTCTGGGCTCTCGTACTCGTCTCCTCCCCGTCGGATGTTGTTAGCCAGGGCCGAGGTGGCCAAGACCAGAAGAGCAGCACCGAACTTCATGATGAAGAAGGTTGAGAGGATTTGTGAATTCAACGAAGGTGTTATAAAGCGAGTGCAAGCTATGAGCAAGCGATGGTGATTTGGTTGAGCGAAGGTAGAAGTAACCTGAACGAGTTGGTTACTTGTGTATACACAAATCCAATCAAGGCTGATCGAGAAGTGAGAGAGGCTGAGATGGATGGAAGAGATGGAAGGAAAACCTGAGAAGGTTGCAGACTTATATCTGTAACTTGTCGAACCAGAACCTACCTTACATGAAAGAGGTTGGCCGAGTTGGCCTTGACAACCTCCAAACTTTCCAGGTCAAGTCACCCAAGAGACTTCACTTCTCAAACTCCACCCTTGGTTGCATTAGTCTGACTCTACCTGCGAGGGGACGATAATCCTCATGAGGGAGGGGTGCGAATATTGGCAAGATGTGATACGGGCATCGTGAGTCCAACCATCGTCAGAGGGATCAGAGGATGTGGCTGGAGCTCACTGGAGCAACCGTGATGCAGGAGGGATGCAGTCAAGAGGGCTAGCTGGCTAGCAATCGGCTGGGAAGGGCAATGGGCTTCCTACAGCGGGAGCCTGGGTCGACGGTGAACCAAGACGTGATGTCAATATCATGCACGGAGGTCAGCGATACTGTGTTGGTTAATGGCCAAGACAATTGGGTGCTCCTTTGCGTAAGGTTTCGAAAGCTCCCCCTAGCTAGGCAGATCCGCAACAACAGGGCCGAAATGTCGGCCTCCCTCCAAGCTCAACAAAAGATCCTGCCCTTCTCAGTGGATGAGGCTACCAGGTTGTCAGGTTGTGTAAGACCAGGCCGTACTGACCCGCTTGAATTGGCCATTCACTTAATCAATTGATCACTGGATCAGCCTGCATTCAGTCTGGGGAACCTAGTAAGACGGGAGACGGCATGAGCAGCTAGAATGAGACCTGGACACGAGGGAACCTGCGATATCTCTGTGTAAAAGACAGCAAATGGTGGGAACGGGGACTGCATCTCAACGGAACTAGGCAGCACTGTGGCCTATAGCGGCGGGAAGGACAGGCTGGGTCAGAGGAGAGAAACTCGTGTAAACAAAAGAGGCGGAAACAATGCAACTCGGGCTGGATGACAGCATCAGCCAGCGTCGACGATGCAGGTTGAGCCAAACTCATTCTGCCAATATGCACCTAGCAAAGTATACAGTAACGGAAGCTGTACTATACCAAATCACGGTATGAGCGGTTTGTCGTCGATGCAAACTGCAGGACCGGTCACTCCGTCGAACTTTGGTACTGTACGCAAAGAATCGGCATCTTGGATGTTTAGTGCCCAGCAGCAGCCAACAAACTCTGGACCTCTTGGAGCTAGGGCAGTCCAGGAACCCAGCATCGCTACGTGGACGGGAGACTTGGCGCCATGTCAGCCATGACACAACAAAGACGCAGAAACCTGCTTGTCGTGATAGCAAAAGAGCATGAGTAAGGTGGTTGTGGTTAGCATTGTAACCATAGAGATAATTGTAAAGTCAAGGTAGGGTGAGCAGAGGCAGCATGTAAGGTCAGCAAGCCTCATGAGGAGAGTTTTCGCTTAACAAGCAGAGACGCCTTGCTTGAGACGGCTAGTGAGGATCGTCCAGCATGTATGTATATGTCGCCAATCGACGATTTGCTCGTGATAGTAAAGCCAAGGAAGTGCCTTGGTTTCGGGGGAGTGGAGCATCTTTGTTGGAGCCTCCGGGGATTTGTTAGTGAGTATTCCCGTTGTAACTATGGCATTGTTCGATTGTGAATGCCCAGGCAGACTTGGCAGCCGGATCAATGGGCCGAGAAAAGAGGCGGTCGGGATAAAGAAATGGCTTGGTTTCCTGTGCCATCTTTTCCAACATGGGAATTGTCGAGCGGAGTGGCCAGAGAACCTTAAGCACACCGGCCATCATAACCGCGTTGATATAAGCCACAGGTGGTTGCTCTGGCACATGGCTGTTGTGTTAATCGAAGCTCCCGGAGGTCGGGAGGTAGATTCGATAAACAAGTCCATGGCTGGAGATTGATTGAAGGGTTAGCTAGAAGCTCATGATACACCACTTGGAGAAAAGAGAACTGGCGGGGGGGCTTTGAAACTGGTATTCGCGATGGCCGGGTTCTACGGACAGCCATGTGGTTCAGAGGTCGGACAGCGAGGACATCGAATGCGGGCGCCTTTTGCAAGCGAAGCACAGCATTTTCGTCGATTACTGGCCATTACGAGATAGAACTGCGGGTCGGAACCAATGGACATGTCAGGTCTGACAGAGAACGGAGGATTAGCCAAGGACAAGCACGAGCAGCCAGTTTGATAGCACAGCATGAAAGAATGCACTCAAGAGCTGCAGCTACCACGCATTGTGCTTGTGAAAGCCTGTTTTGTTCTCTTACCTGGCCTGGTGCCCACTGCCAGACCAGGTGCATGAGGCAGGGAGGGAGAAGAGCTGCTGGCCATTGAATCAGTGGTTTCTTCCCTGGATGAATCGCTTAATCCAGGTCAACAACAAGGGAAGGGAGGTCAATGTCGCATCATAACATGGCCCCTAGCGTATCGGTCCCGTGTCATTAGCGCGCACCATAATGAGACGAAACAACCAATGCTGAGCTAGATGCCGCCATAGTTGTCTCGGCGTGCTGTAGTGGTGTGAAGGCATAGGGCGTTGAATACGAGAGAGTGCTTCCCTTGGAGGGATTGAGTTTTTTGAGTAACAAGAGGAAACGGTTGTGGTTGTGGTAGCCTGAGGAACCGAACACCAAGGCACCTAACAATGGTCCAATACGGGCAACTACCAGCCCACCTCACTCACTGCCTGTATAAGTGGTAATTAATTTCATCACTCAACCTCGCTACATTATATATCAAGGCCTTGAATTTAATGTCTTCCCAGTAACAAAAATTACCAACGGTAACCCAGTAAGGCAAGGGGGAAAGGAGTTACAAGCAGAGAGAGAGACATACTCTCGGCATTTCGCAGCTCTCAAGCCGTACGTGCATGACGCCAAATCAGCCATGATCCAATACTGACGAACCAGCCACCGCTATTCAACTCAGTTATCTGCAGTAAGAAAATATCGAACTGATGCTCTTTCTATGTATGTCTTTGCGCACTCGAGTTACACGACGCTAGTGACCAGAGAGTGAACCTATCTCCTCTCTGGGAATGGCCGCCACGATGATGAGGCCTTCATGACATCAGATATGAAGCGTATCTTAAAGATCAAAGCTCTTATAACCTGAGCTTGGACACTTCAGCGAAATCAATCCTAATACGAAACGAACTAATCGAAATTATAGCAGGTTGCACGGCAATCAAGGTGTAGTGTAGCAAGAGGACTCACTAAAGAGCTGTACCTAGATTGGCGCTCTTCGTATCTGTCCAGGTGGTGGGTGTGGTCACTGCTGTAGCCTATTCTGCTATATCAGCCACATCTTGTAACCTCACGAGTTGCCAATACAACCTCAATACTGCTACGGCAGCTCCTCGAAATCGAACAAAGTCGATCCCGCTCTGTCCAGGCTAAGATCAGCGGGGAAAGCTCTCAGGCCAAGGATAGCTGAGCATGGCCAAGCACGTTACTAACAAGTTTGCTGTGACTTTTTCCAACTCTTGGACCTTTACTCAACCCTTCGTGTCCGCTTGTATCTCCAATATGCACGCACGTGTGGGTGTGCCCACCCACTCTGTCGATTAGTTAGTAGATAGAGCTACTGCACTGAGAGCTCAAGTTGTTGTGCTACTTGGACTCATCATTGGCTGGTCTCACATGCCATGCTTTCTTTTCCCCTCCCTCTATGCAACTAGCAAATCAGGCACAGCTGAGTTGTGTGTACCTTACAGCAGGACGAGAGCACAGACGGAACAGCTCAGGCGTTTTGTGCTGCGCTGTAATAGCTGATCATGTCTCGTCACTTGCAGTACGCAGAGACAAGAGGGACATTATGAGGCCCTGAATTGGATAGAGAGAGCATCCCTTTAGCACGGCATCACTCAAAAACAATAGAGTTACCGCCCTAAGACAAGACCCAGTCGTATCATGACTTCCATGTCATGCAAGGTCATGCACGCTCCACCAATGGTCAACCTCGTCACTTTTCTGATATCCATCCCATCCCATCCATCCCTCCACAACGACCCCAGACCCATAGTCATATTGAAACGAAACAAAGCGATTTGATGAATCATATCTTTTAGAGTTATAGTACCAGCATAAGGCTTCAAGCTTATTTCCCTCCAGTCTCAAACGTCATGACTTTTTTACTTTTTCCTGTCCCTTGTTAGCCTCCCTCTTTCAATGTCTTTCTCCGCCCTTGTATTAAGCAGTTGTCTAGGAAATGTCACCAGTGTTTGCCAACTTACGAAACATTGCAGGCAAAACCTCACTGACTCTCTCTTCTACTGAATTGCTTGTCTCTCGTCAGGCCAAGCACTTCTTACTTCTCTGCTTCTTTCGGTAATTTCCGTTCCGAGAAATGGATGCGTTTTGGACCCCAACGTGAAAGCAAACCTCGTGTTGGTGTTGGCAAGGACTCAATTCACTAACTGCAGCAGACTTACACATGGCAAGGATATGAACTAGCTGCACGTGGAAAGACTTGTTACTGCATAACCACATGGCCATAAGAAAATGGTTGATTTACATGGGTAGTTTAAACCTGGACAAGGCCTGATCACGATTAACTATGGGTTAATAGCCTGTATTCTGCTTACAATATACATGCCTGCCTTACCACCTACTGAACACCGTCAGAAAACTCGTGATGCATGCATATCCAAGGCTTAGCAAAGCCCTATAGCCTGGGCGTTGTCATACGTCTGACTCACTGACTAAGAAGTCGTAGAACTCTGGGTTGAAAGTTGGATCGGATGTTACCCTATTGGACCTGCTACACATCTGTGCATCTTGTTTCTTTCTCCCTGTTGAGCTTCCAGCATATCAAAGAACATCCTTGGTTTCTCAAGCTTTCATTGCTGATTTAACCTACCCATGTCGTCCACAGCAATCACACTGTCCCCGACTCTATGTCCATATCCCACGTCTCTCAACAGTACCTCTCTAGGGTAACCATCCTCCATCTCATACGAGGTATACATTGCCGTGTCACTCTATGTGTGTAAGTCTCATGACCATAATTTTGCTATCAGTTTGCTGTCTTGTAGTCATAAGCCACCGCCATGCCATATCATGAGATAAATGCAGTATGAGGCTTTCATCATGCTTCCAAACCACAAACAGATCATTTTCCAACCCAGTGCGTATTGAAGCTCTCAAGCCACTACCACCAAGGTGTTATCCTCAGTAGCAGACCACACCGACCGTGCAACACCCCTTGAACCTTGAGAATCTTCTCAGCTTCTCAGCAATAGAATCACCAACCTCCTCTGTGGTAGTGTTACCACCCAAGTCTGTGGCGCGCAGGACCACCCCCTGAGCCACACGGACAAGCCCCTCAACAGCGTTGGTCTCCCTAGGCAGGTTGAGGGAGTATGGGAGAATCATGGTAACGGTAAGGATTGTACCAAATGGGTTGAGGAGGCTCTTTTCAACAGGAAAAAGGCTCAAGTTAGCACTGGGCAGGAGGCCAATACTGCCGGGCATAATACTATGCCTCATTGATGATATCACCAAACAGGTCGCGCGTCACAATAACGCCATTAAGACAGGTACAAGTAGGATCCTATAACCATGGCTATAGAAGCGCTCAATCAAATGGCAATCAAATGGTGCTCGACCTTAAGATCAAGAACTCCTTCTTAAATCGTCTCCGTCATGAACTTTCGCCAAAGGCGACTCGTCGCAAGCGCCCGCCAAAGTAAATACCGCCAGTGTGTTCAGAACAATGACAAAGCCTGTGCCGCTACATAAAGGGAGAGGCGTCGACCAGAGAGTTCAACGTGAGGAAGTAAGGTCGTAGGCCGCCGTATGTGCCCATCCTCTTGCGAAGCTTCAGAAGGCCCTTCTGGAGCCGGACAGCGCCGGTCCCCAATTCGGGACCGCCGAGGAGGACGGCATCAGCACCTTTTGCGGCGGCGAGGGTCTCGTCGGTGAGAGGGGTACGTTTGCATCCATGGAGCGCTGAGACGTTCAGAGCTGGGTGTATACATACAATGTGTGCTCAAGACTTACACCACTCATGAGATGGTGAACTTGCAAACGCTGGGCATGTTGTCCTTAAGTCTTGAGAACCTGATTTACTAGTAAGTTCTATATTACGCTCTTTCTGTAAGCGGCCACACATGTTTCCTTACACGAGTGCTCTCAGCAATCTATTCGTAGTTCGCAGCCATTCAAGTTTTCAACTCCTAGGCTCGGGACCGCAGTGGCCACCAACAAGCACGACTTCGATCATTTCGAATTGGGGTTTAAACTATGGGGTTAATCACGAATTAGAGGTAAAAGAAGACAAAGAAAAGAATCGATTGTTGTAGCCTGTTTGCTGAACCTCTATTGCTGCCCCACATCACCAACATTCTTCCCCGCCATTCCGAGATCGGGGCCATAAGCTCCGTCGGCCGGCTCTTGATTGAGTGGTCCACTCGGGCCTTACGGCAGAGCTAACGGAAGTGGGCATTTCCGGCATTGGCCAACGGGAGGAGACGTCAAGATCATTTTGGGTAGTAATTGGAAACTCTGGAGTTCTCCATGTTTCGAAGACTCGATCGTAGCTCAGGATTTCTGACTATTCCATTCCTGTTGTGACCGTCACGCGCGGACTATGTTTGCCGTGTTGGCCCCTATATGACCTTGATGGCATGTGCTCACTTAGTTAGGTCGTCTTCTAAGCAACTGCGGATTACTTGAACCCTGAATGTAATCTTGTTGTCTGAAATGCCAATATTTATGTACGTACTCGATCAAATGCATTCGTTATCCAGTACTCCTGACATCCAGTCTACTCCTTCAAGAAATGCTCATACAACCTGTTGCCTTATCGAAACGCCCTAAATGATTTGCTCGCCAATGGAGACGCTACGGGTACACCTCCCAGCAAGTTTCCTCGTCCCGAATCTCGAATCCGGCCTCCTCGCATGTTCGGTGTGTTAGCACAGAATGAGCAGACATACACTCTTGGTCGAGTCCTGAGGTCGAGATTGATACACTTTCCGTGGAGCCACATTTCACAGGACTCGCTGTATTGAGTGTCAGCTCCGTTCATGTAAACTCTCCCACAGCCATTTGCTTTGGTGGTCAAAAGGCTGGCAAAACTTACCACTGGATCATGGAACCGTCTCCCTCGTCAGCCCCCTTTCGGTTACAGAGACATCTTACGTGTCTGTCTGTTATAAGGCTTGACTCGGTAAGGGTCGACGGCGAGTTGCTGTCACCTCGAAAAGGACCAAAGTGTCCACCCTGGAACGAACGGTGTTGTCCGCCTTGTCCCATTGGATTCGATCGCTTTCTTCGATCCTCCATGACCTTACGAAGCTCACTAGCAGCATCCCCAATCTTGTCCTTGCGCTCATACATCATCATCTCGTTCTCACTGTCCGCGTCGTGTTGCGATCCCCCGATAGTATCGTGTATGCTACTCGTGCTCCTGTCACTAACACTACGTCGCGAAGAGTGAAAGATGGACCCAATTGGTCTCAGGGGATCAGGCAAAGCAAAGGATGCATTGAACGAGTTGTTCCTGCTAGGAATAATGATAGGCTCGTCGTCCGAGGAGGATTCGTCATCGTCCGAAGGGCCCAGGTCTCGTGGTGTTCGACTCCTATCACGAGTGAGTCCCGGATGATTGGCACTGGGCTCCCAGTCCCATTCATTAGGTACGATCGTTGTCTCTGCACGAGCCCTGCCCCTCGAGTCGATGGTGAATTTCACAGCTGTTCGAGTGGATTGGTGTTGCAGTGCTGGTCCCTCAGGGATGGAGGCTAAGCCTGAAAGGCGGTGCTGGCTCTTCATTGGAGACAACCTTCCGGTTGGTTTGGCTATAGGCCGATTTGGGGGTGCACTGTCGCTATTGGAGCCATTGCTGGCCTGTGAGACTGGCCGAGCCGGTGCAAGTTTGGGTAGTACAGGTCGGTTCTGAGGTTGGGCTCTCTTGCCACGGTTCTCGCTGAAACTCCTACCCATTCCAGGCCGAGGGTTTGCTTTGACAGGGGATGGCGCAAGTGCACGATCCGGTGCCTTTGTAGCCCTCAGGTCCTTCATGCTCGTTGATTGGCGGATATTTTCACCCAAAGGCGTTCTTGATCTCGATTGGAAAATCGTGGCTTCAGCGGAACCAGCCTGTGTCACTGGGATAAGAGCAGGGTTATCCAAAACAGAAGTGTGTGGAGGCTCAAACAGCAATCCAGGGTTTACTCCATTCATGGACTGTCCAAGTCCAAAAGGGTCATCTAGAGGAGCGGAAAGGGCAGCAGACATGGCAGCACTTGCTGTAGTAACACCTGCCGAGCCCATAGGCTTTGGTGCAAGAGGACGGTCACGTTGCATGGTTTGCATAGGGTCTGAACCTGCGGAAGCGAATGGTGCATTAGGGTCTTGAAAGAGTGGTACCTCGCTATTCCAGTCGAAGGAACCTGTGTGGCGGTGATGGCCATGC
This sequence comes from Fusarium fracticaudum, assembly GCA_003353625.1. Lineage (NCBI taxonomy): Eukaryota > Fungi > Ascomycota > Sordariomycetes > Hypocreales > Nectriaceae > Fusarium > Fusarium fracticaudum. The sequence continues at coordinate 3,777,023 of PDNT01000003.1, forward strand.
TGAACAGGTGTCGTCTGAAAGACATTGGAAGGCGATGCACTGAAGTCAAAGTCCATACCCATTGAAGGATCCCAGAAAGTGTTAGGTGTGGCAGCAGGTGCTGTCATGGGATATGCAAACATGTCACCAGAGGAAGCCATCAAGGCAGCAATATCATGTTGCTGTTGCTGTTGAGAGTTGCCAGTGAAGTCGGGCTGGCCGAAATACTGATCATTTTGCATAGTGAGCTTGTCGGCGAGCTTCCGCGCTCCCCTACGTCCCGTGGGTGGGGGTGTCGCTGTCTGCGAAGGCTCTGCACCCTGGACTCCGGCTTTCCTAGCCTTCTTGGAGGATTGAGGGTGTTTGGCCGGATCAGGACTGGGTAGGGGTGTTGTATCGGTTATATATTCTTGAGGTACGGTTACTGAATTCGGGGATGAGGCCAAGCGACGTGATGGCTCGACTGGCGGCAGTGATAAATTTTGGTCCGAAAAGTGATTCACATGAGTTGCAATTTCAGCAGCAAAAGTGTCGTTGGACAATAGCCTCTTGTGCTTGCTGGAAGGTGTGGCAGCACGAAAGTCAATGAAAGAATTTTGAGATCCACGGAGATTTCCAGGAGTCGAGTTGAATACGGAATATTCTTCAGCAAAATGCGGAGTCCAGCCCCCGGCGTCGGTGACTGAACCTTGCCCGGGTTTGGGGGTTTCGAAAACGGGACTGGGAAAGGAGTCGGAGACAGGTGTTTCTGCAGAAGTTGGAGGGCGGTAGTTCGAATTGGCAAAACTGTACAACCCCGGATTGGTCAGTGAATTTGATACGGATGCCATGTTGATGATAGATCGGTTGATGATGGGGGAAGAGTTGGGCAATGCTGTGAATTGAGCTTGCCTTGAAGCCAGGTGATCCCCGTTCATAGCAAATCTAATTGCTTATCATAAAGGCCAACTCAGTTGTAGCCCGAGGGGATGCTTCGAGTTCGAGGTTGATGATGTGCACGGTCGGTCACGTTGCCGTAGTAGAGCACTAGCAAGAGCTAAAGTTTATGCAAAAAGCTGGAGAATCGTACTCGAGAAAAGTTTGAAACAAGAAAACAAGGTCAAAAGATTGCAGTTCGTTGATCGGGATCGTGGTGTCAGGTAGTGTCGAGCTCGGCGTGGGTAGGCTGGGACGGGTTGAGACAGATAGAGAGAGAAAGTCTATTTAGATGTTGCAGGTCGGTCGGTGCTCGTGGGGCATTATACAAGGTCGTAAACGATCATGGAAGGACGGAAGAAAGGCATTAAGGTCTAAGACTGTTTTGCTCGGACAAGCATGATTGTAAGCCACTGATGATAAAAAGAGCAAATGTGGTGCAAAGGGAGGAATGAAGTCGGAATGGAATACGGGATGGATAGGTAAGCCCCGATAAAAAAAGAGGAGGGGCAGGGAAGAAGGACCAGGTTAAAGAAAGGGAGACGACATTTAAAGCAGGGAGAGAAATAGAAACCCCCGCCGAATGACGCCAGAGTAAACGAATAAATAGAAAGAAAGATGGAGTGTTTGAGCCTAGAGATTGAGGCTGGGCTTGTGTCTTGTCTCGTTGTCAATGGAGATAGAGGATGGATAGATGGATGTTGTTGAGTGGGATGATGGGAGCTGCATGTTGATGGGGATACCGAGGCCAGAGCTGAACAGATGCAGAACTAAAAGCAGAGAAGACTATCAGATTAACCCGTACCTTGGCTTCCATTAAACAGAGTTATTTCATCGGTTCGCAGGTTCGTCTCGTCTCGCCTCGTCTTGTGTCGTTCCGTCTCGAGTCTTCTCCTGCTCAACTCTCGTATGTATGTGATGATGTCGTGATCTCGCGGGTGCCGACGTCGAGGATACCCTCTTCAGTTTAGGCAGAAGAAGGTTGAAGCGGTCCGTTCGTTTGCTCGCTTCGAGTCGGTAAATTCTCGATGGGAATGGATTGGATGGATTGGATAGGATAAGACTGCACGGGACGGATGCAGTGGATACAGTACGTGCCCGACCTTCCTATTTACAAACTACCTTACCTTGCCTACCTACACCTGAGCTGAACTCGACTGTTGAGCTGAGCTGTTTGCAAACGGGAACTAAGGTAGGTACTGTATAGGTAATATCTCGTGGTGCAGAAAGAGAGAAAATACAAACGACTGGGAGAGACAACAATTAGATAGGGCTGAGCAAATAAATAAAAGCTATGAACATTTATTAAAATGAATCTACAACTTCGAGATCTCAGGCTTGGTGGCGCATCAGCGCCAATTCCTCCTCAACTTAGCCGTTGTTGGGCAACCGCCGGTAACGCTCTTCAGGGGGCTTCAGTGCGCTACGGACCTCTGCCAGCCAACCGCTGGAACAGTCCTAGACTAGAAGAGGCACTGCCCGAAGCCAACGGCTCAGCTCGTGAGCTGAGAAGATAACAAGAACACTGACTATTTAGGTATTCAACGCGATAGCCGTTGATCTTGTCTGTCCCTGAGAGTTGCTGCCCTCTAAAGTAAACTGTGACTGGTTACTCTTAAGTTGTGATGAGTTCAGCAGCTGAAGGAGAGTTGTAATGAAACTACCTATCTCATCATGGTTGCACGCTATGACTCCCGTCATAGATATTTAGCTACCTGAAATAGGCGATACATCCCGACATGCTTTGATATTTAGTATATGAATCCGCGGAACGCCGTATTGACTGATCATGATGATGGTTATTATGATAAGGACAAGTCTCCCCCTCAAACATGGATGGTTGCATGTATGTAAAAGGCAACTGACTGACTGCACTTCTCCAACCACGGATACAAATACCCTGTAACTGCATCTCTCACCGACTGCTGACAGCCAACCAACAAGTTCCCGAAACCACAATCAGCTCACCACTTTGTCATCATCGGCTATTGCTAACTGTCAGCCAAAGAAAATTGATTCAGCCGCATGTCTTGAAAGGGGCAGTCATCAACTGGGCAAGCCTGTCTTGAGACGTGAGCATCAGGCCCAGACGTTGCTTGAGAAACAGGTGGTGTATCACGTCACATACTAAGACTTGCCAGTAATTAAGAGAGCCATTTTGGTATATTTGGGGCCTGGTGGCTTTGCACTCGTCATCATTGTCTGGTTGTCGGGGCTCTTTCATACTAACTTAGTAGTCGGGGAACCGGCGACCTTATAGGTTGTCAATATTTTCTTTTTTAAGCCTCATATCCATGGTACTCAAGTTATTCCTCCAATTACTTTATATAGAGTATGGCCACATGATGCAATATTGTCTGCTCAGTTTCTCCTGTTTTGTCAAACACGAACACCCTGAGGTGGCTCAATATCCATCGGGGATAGTATGGACATACCACTGTCCGCCTGGTCTACCTTCAACTTCACGTGTTCCAGCTAATGATGATAGTGAGACATTGACTTGACAATTCTGGTGGTTACTCCTTAGTGCCAACAAACCACTAAGAGTCATTATATCAGCAACTTTCTTTGTTAACAAGATTCAAACGGGACGGATCGAACGGTAAAGACTGTGAATGGTGACAAACTCAATACGGGTTAACCACTAATAGACACTCCTATAACGGGCGCGGAAGTATTGGCTCAGTAATCACAATGAAACTCTGTGGAGGGTTTGAGAGTTTTATAGATGTTACTCACCACTTTCTCAGACACATTCGCGATACACACGTATGCTACTTGATTCTACGACATCAATCGGCATTTGTCTTTTATACAAGGTCTCTGAGATTGATATGACTTTCACGTGCCTCTCAGTGAACCCGCTCTCAATTCCAGCCAGATGGTAAGGTGAAGAACCACAGCGGCTCATGATTGGCCGCCCACGATCGACAAGATGGTGTGTGTCTTCTGGAAATAGTCTATACCTTTCTCGACCGGGGTTTTAAGTGCTTGCATCTCCATTCCACCAGACATTCCAACTTTATTCATAGGTAGGTAGTCATTCTGCTAGGTCTTGTCTTTCTCACGTGTTCTGATAAGTATGTGTTTTTTTTAACTGCAAGCATCTATCTTTCTGTGCTTTTGCTTCGTATCACGAGGTAAGCCTCTTACACATATATTTGTCAGTTTCTCAATTCATCATAGTCTCTTTTGCAAGCGAGGTTATCGTGACTTGGACGGAGTCTGCCGTGAACACCTACCGAGAGCCAAATCTGTCCTCTTATCCGAGCAAACGTGCACCGATGCCTGTAGTGGGTAGGTATAAAATATTGTGTGTATAGTATACTATGTATGTGGCCTTTGCACATCACATAACCCTGATGAACATAACCCCCGTATAACACAACCTAATTAACTGCCTTGCCTTGCCTTGCCTTGCCTTGCCTTGCCTTAACGTTATACGACACTATGCCACTACCGTCTATCAACTCTATTCAACCCCCGGCCGGCTTAAACGTTTCCTCCATCCGGATGCCGCTCCCCGAACCGGCCCCATCCGGAGTCTCCTCCGCCAACGCATGAATATGGGAGATTAAGCATTTGTTTCGTCTCTACTCTGTTCACACCTTCACACCCCCCGCGATCGAGAGTCCTGTCCTGTCTCCTGTCAACACCCGTTTTGCCTCAATACAAAAACTCTGTTAACTACAAGGGTAAAATGCTTGTTGACTGCCGGGAATGGCCTTGCTCGTTGAAGATGCGTTGTTCAATTCCCAACCTCGCTTCGTCTGCCCCCGCAAAGTGAGAGATGGCTTGACAAAAGTTTAACTGCCAGTTCAGGGTTCAAAGGCAACTAGAGTTCGTTTCAGAAGCGAAAGAGTAGATTTATTGAGAGACCCACGCCTGTGTTGTGTTGCTTCGGCCAAGTTACGAAATCTACACCGAATTGTTCCGCCTGAGACTTGTATGTACCAGTGAATTAACGCTGTCGTATTATGTTTCCATTACGAGTATCCCGTCCGTACGCACAAACACTGCACTGGGTTCATGACCCCGGCTCTTCTCGGCTTCGGGTACCTGTATCAGAACCTGCCCTGCCAGGTCAAAGCCGTGACCGATCCTGATCCTGATGCTGTCACGTCAATAATAGCAGAAACAGCATGTGACGACATCTTCCGTTTCTCCAATGCATTATACTGTGCCTCTTCTCGCTTAACTTCAGTATGATATTACGGGAATCCGTTAAGGAAAATAGGCCAATTCGCCTACGTTGCTTGTACGTGGTAGTTAGTTAGCACATACCAATTTCTGCAAAGTCCCCCTCGCAAGGCTCGCATATGAGTTCCTGAAACGGAATTTGGCTGCCTTGGCTAGAGTCGTTAGACCGTTGGCGCGATCAACAAAAGATCTCCGCTTCCCGCTCACAGACCTGTCAGCCTTGGTTATTCAAGATCTCGTCCAATTAACGATATAACGGAAAGTACCAAACATTCTCCCCAGGGTTGCAGTACTCCCCTGGGAGTGGCAGAACACTTGCCGATCTCCCCTGGCCAAAAGATCCCTGATCTTAATAGCCATCATTTATACTGCTACTCTCTCTTCCTCCAAGACGAATGACGCCCTATCAAGAACCGCCGAGCATCCTGCCAGCCCCTCGTGGTGCCACTTTTCCTTCTGCAAAGCAACATTGCATAGTTGCAACGGGCTGACAAGCCAGTCCTTGTGCTGTAATTAATTCATGTCACATCGTGCTTTTTGCCCTCGAAACAAAACGGATCCGACGATCCCTTTTCATAAGGCGTTTCACGGAGACTTCCGTTTGTCGCTGTCAAGTACGGAGCAGGAGTCTCCGCCATCCATATGAGCCAAGGTGCAGATGCAGACAAAATCAATAACAGTGATATTGGGTGACCGTTGCGTAGCTATTTCTATCTATGTAAATCCATGCCTTCGACTTCGACTGGCCAGCAGCATCGTCCATCTTGCTCGTTTCATTCATCAGGCTCTTCCCTAGAGGAAGGCTCCTAATCCTAAACCGACCATTCTATCTAGTGCAGTAAAAGCAAAAACTCCTGGGTATCTCTCAAAGTGAGCAGATGTAGAAAAAGAAAGATATAAAGTAAAAGAAGAAGTAAAAAATGTTATGGTGAATCCTCCACTTTTTTCCCTGGTTCCCTTTCTGACATGTACTTTTTCCAAATTCCTCCCAGTTTCAAGCTGGGATGGCCTCGTCCACGTGGTGATCCCTCTCGAAACTGGTCGTTTCCTCCTCCTAAACAGCATAAGCAGGCCCTCAGAGGCAAGACAAGGAACAGAAATTAAACAAAAAACTTTAAGCACAGGGATCAACGAACTTATCCCTGGCTTCAACTGGTATCATACATCATCTCAAAGATCTTGTCGTAACGTAACGAGTGTGGTGCCATCCACGACAATACATGTGCTGTCGTGGTACGGCGGAAATCAAAAGGAAAAAAGTCTAAACTGTAAAAAGCAGAGTCGTATCGAGTTAAATCATGTTCGGAAATGGCTCAGTCGTAAGGACGTTTCCAGACATCGGATCAATGGTATAGTGCTCCTGGGGAGCAAGAACAGAGGTGAGTTGAGGGTGAGACGTGATCTGGGACATAGTAGAGGGTCTAGGCGTAGTGGCAGGCTCCATCGAGGAGACAGGCATCTGGGGCGTCATGGGTCGTTGATGTTGAAGTTCAGTCTTGGGCTTTGCCATGGTCGACATGGCCAGCGCCCTCGCGTTGCTGCTTTCGCGGCGACGCTTAGGTGTGTCTTTCACCTTGAGATGTGTGTGACACTAAATATTGTTAGTCAACGCCCCTATCTTGGTGGATTAGTCCGACTTACCTTGTACGCGTGTCTGAACCAGGTGGTTCCCTTCTTCTTGCTGCTGACAAGGGCAATCCACTGCTCGCAGCTACCACAGAGACCCTCCCAAACATCAGGGTTTCCATCCATGCGTCGCTTCTGTTGGGGTTCTTGGAATGAGCTTCCGGTGGCGGCGCTGATACCGTGAGAGAATGACTTGTCATACCAGAAGGCAGAGTTCTTCAGCACGAGCCATCGTCCAGGCTTGCAGATTCCACACCAACCCTCTCGCTTGTTGCCGTGACCTCGGACCCATCTAGGGGTGTAAAGGTCGCCCTCAAATCGCAACTCCTGCTCGCGGGGGATCATATCGGGATCCTCGGGGTTCATATCCTCAGGAGGTGGAGGGATCTGCTCTTCTCGGAGAGCCGCGTACAGCTCAGGAGGGTCAGAAAGGTCGGTGTAGTGTCCATTGAGGCAAGCGGCATCTCCGTTGCTCTGAAGCATTCTGAAAAGACCGTGAGACAGAAGTGGCTGAGGCGGGGCGAAATGGTTGACGTCGGTTTGCCAGGGCTGCTGCTGGGCCATCTGGGATGGAAGCTGAGTCGGAAGGAGCATGCTGTTTCTCTGGTATACGGGAGTGCTGGGGACAACGAAAGGTGCTTGCTGCATGGCCTGGAGGTTGCCATAGTTGAGAGGCAGAGGAGTGGCACCGATGGCAGGAGAAGAGTGACCGGAGTACATGTGCTGGTGGCTGTTGTAGACGTCCGGGCAAACATGGTAAACGTACTGGGCAGGCTTGCGGCTCGCAGATGTGTTGTAAGTACCAGTAGACCATCGCTTCAGTCTTGGACCCTCGACGCTGTAGGGAGCAGATCGAACATTGCTGGGTCGAGGAGACGGAGAAGCACCGCGGCCACGACTCTGAGTCCTGACAAGGTCGGTCCTCGACTGAGGAGTCATTCGCGGCGAGGCAACGGGCGAAAGCTGGGTGGAAGACATCATGGAAGTGCGGTTAGAAGGCGGTGGATAATCAGAGCTGAAGGAGGGCGCTTCAGAGAGCGCTGCCGAGAAATCATCGAGAGGCATGTCGGAGAAAGCTCCAGAAGTGGACATCGAAAAGGAAGAACCGGACATTCGACGCTGTTTTGAACCGTCATCAATGGCCATCAGATCTTCCTCGACATGTGTTCCCTGCTTTAGGTCAAGAACAGGGATGGCTTCATCGTTTGTGAAAGAGCTCATTCCCATGGTCATATCGTAGTCCATGCCGTGAAGATCAAATTGATCTTCGACTTGCTTTTCCATCCACGATGCTGCTTCAAATTAGGTTGAGTGACACCACGGGGCTCGATTTCACTTACAGTTATCCATAGTGGTAGGAGGGTAGAAGTCTTGATGCATAGATCCTGGACGTGACATGGTCTCACTGGGGGTTTGCTGGAATGAAACTGAAGATGAGTCCCAAGATGGTACTGACGAGAAGTTCTCGGCACCGCAGAAAGAGAATCCCTGATAGATGGGCATAGGGCGAGGCTTGGACTGAGTAGCTGGTGTTGACCACATCTCGTCCGAGCCCAACACGGATTCGTTTTCGATAAATTCGTTTGAGTTCATGTTGATTATAGGCGTAGGCCTAGATAGGTATGCAAGCCAGCTGTATAAATACTATCACAGATAGAAAAGAAAAGTTGAGTGTCAACTTTGGTGTTGCTGCGTGAATAAAGTGTAAGTATTGCGTGCATATGGCTCAAAGGAAGGACAAGAAAGTATGAAGCATACAGGTAGGGTGGCGGTAGAAGCAGGAACCCAAGAGTCCCTACAGGAGCGAGCCGTTAAACTATTATGCAGAATCTATCTGGCAAGGGCCGGGTGGTGTCAGCATGAATTCTCGATGAGATGGTGGACGATCATGGTAAACTGGCAAGCCCAGGTCCACATCATATCTGGATCTTCGGGAGTGCCGCGGGACATCTCGAGCTTACCTGGTCAACTAAGAGAGCAATGGCCAAGTCGAATGTGGGAGTAATTTCCGGGCAGTCGATATGCGTTGTAAGGAATGGATGTGTTGTAAGGAACGATCACAGTCGATTTGGGGGATGTCAGGCGGTTAGGGTATAGTAATATGTACTATCGAGTAAACAGGATCCCTTGGACTGATGACAGCGGAGACTGACGCGAAGAGAGTGAATCGGTTGTTTGTCTTTTGTAAAGGAAAGTGGCGTAGTTGGTATAAGCCCTGTATATGAAGGAAAGGATAGCTAGACCTGGACTTGGATAGCGGTGGGTGGGCTTGCTATATTATACGGTTTGATGACATGCAAGTGTTTGTGTTAAGGAATGACTGGAGACAAAATGGACGAACAAAGTTAATGAGCTGGTAGATTTGCGGAAGAAGCGAAAGGGAAGCGGAGCCGGAACCTGGAGGTATAAGAGAAGACGTGTACGATGGGCAAGAGGCATCATCCATGGAGGCAAGGAAGCTCCGCAAGTCAGGGACGGTCACCAGGGGAGAGGTTTGGATAGACGGGAGGGGCTGGACCGAGTGGGTTCCAACACGCAACACAGACCGATCTATGAACTGGTACAAGAGAAAGCGGATACATAGCAGAGGAGGGGGCTATCCGGTGCAAAACAGAGTCGCAGCGCTCCTGGGATAGGATGGGGCCTAGCAGGTTGCGAGTACAGTAGGAAAGTTTGTCAGTAAAAGTCAAGGAAGTTGAGAAGCCGGTGGAGTTAGAGGACAGGGGTATGTGCAGGGATTCTCATGACCCCGGACTAGGGACAATAAGGCCACAGCTTCCAGTCAGCAGGACTAGAAGTTGTACTAAAAGAAAGTTAGATCCCGTAAGAGGGCGTGAAGAGGATAACAATGATATCGAGAGGCAACCATGGAAGCTGAAGCTGCAAGACGATGGTCCTGTATAATACCAATTGATGATTCCAAACCGACTCCAAGACGACCAAGAGTGGCGCAGGCTTCAAGAGTGTATCGACAAGGGGCTCGATCGGGCCACTGGACCGTCCAGTCGGGCTGCACAACAGCAACTCGACGGAGGTGGCTTGTCTCATCCTCTGAAGAAACAAGAGGCAACGAGGGACGTGTGGATGGACGGGCGGGCTAGTGAGTCGACGAGGTCGAAATTCAGTGTGTCGACTCAAACTGAGCCACGTTAGACCCGTCTGGGGTTGACAAAACTTCCGACGACAGCGGATTCAAGCTGTGGACACGCCACATCTGTTGACCGACACCCAGACCTTGGGTGCGATAACTTGATGCCTCACCTCGGCCGTTCTTGTCGACACACCCCTAAAATCGGCCAGCACGCCCCCTGCTAACCCCGGAAGAGGGACAATACTCTCTAGAGTCGAGACAGGCCAGGGTATAGTAGATGCAGTATGCTATTTTTCACAACAGTTGAAACCACTAAAGCCCGGATGTTAAGGCTAATTGTTCGATCAAGTCAATTCAGGAACCGAACCGAGTTGCAGCGGGATCGCCTACCGCCTGAGCGCAGACCTCTCGATATATCTGCACTTACGGCAATATGGCAATATCGTACATATGTCAAAGACCCCGTCCTCTGATCCCCCGCATGAGGGGCACTTATATGGCGAGATGCCAGAACTTTTGTCACGATCGTACGGCGGTTGTCCCTTAAGGAGCTTGACGGAAGATTGGATCGGTTTTTTAGAGGCAGCAAAGTCGGCGAGAGCCGTATAGGCGGAGCGGCAGCTTCTCACGGCAATGTCGGTATTTTTTCTTAAATGATAGGTCATCAGCAGACTGGTGGCTCAGCATGCATCTTGCTTGGGACAAAGCAACACCATTCGCATCGAGACAGTGGGCGATGCGCCCTGAACTCTGGGCTTAGCCAGTCGATTTCGAAAGCAGATGTGACGTTGAAGAGGCCGAGAGCGAATCACAGACACAAGTTGAGCTGTGGCATCTGTATCCTCAGGCGCTGATATAGACTGAATTATGAGTTATCCAATTTAAAGTAACTTTGAGGCTCTCGATCTCCTCCCGCTAGGCTGATGGAGGGTATATTCGACTGAGACACAGAAGCATAGCTGAGGCTGCTATTTCCTTTCTCTTGGCTGATGTTTATCCAAGTGCTGTGATCACATTCGAGATGCGCTGGAGAGCCAAAGCAGAGGTTGCAAGCGTAGCAAGATGAGGACAAGCGCGTGTTTGAAGTTGTAAGAGAGTGGGTCACGGAAAGCCATCTGATTTGCAGCGGCAGAACAGGGGTTTTGGGCAAGAAGCGGGACGAGTATCTTGTTCCTACCGTTTTGGCGTAGAAGCCGTTATTCAGGGCATCTGATTGGTTATCACTGACATGTCTCAGCTGCTAGCAGGGAGACCGGCGTGTCTCAGATCTGTGTCAAGACCAGGGGTATATGGATGAGGTCCACTGATACGTCGAATAATATCCACTCAAAACCCACAGGCTGATTTCGTGGCTCATGTTTAAACACCCAGAGCACCACAATCCACTAGAAGCTCACTGGAACAAGCTCACCAACAGCGGCTTTGCGCCTGGAAAGCCACATCTTACAGGCGAGTCGGTTAGGCGAGGACCACGTCAGAGCTCAATCTGAGCACATTTAGATGGTGGATTTCAATTAATTGTTGTGGATCATTTAGGCTATGAATAGCAGATGGCGTTCACTTTCTCTTAGACAAGAGCATCTCCAAACAGCCGGTCCTTTCATCTTGACAGTCTATCGCTCAGTCCGCAACCGATCTCGATTTGTTTTCATCTCTAATGTTTTAGTCGATTCTTCAGCTCTCAGCTCAGCTGCTAAATTTGGTACACCTGAAGATCCGTTCCTACCAAACTTGATACGCCTGAACATCGAACGACACCACGATTCCTTCATAGACGAGGAATCCGCTACTATCACGATTAGTGTAGAAACCCCCCATCTTCAAGCCTTTAGATTATCTTCACATCTCACAACAAGTGCCGGATCCTCTCTAGGGGTCAGGGAATAGCCCAGTTGACACTGTTACATCGCGTTGAGACTCCGTTGTTTTCCATTGCATCCATATCATCCGACCAGTGCTTCCCCTCGTCTCATATCCATATCTAGGTGGTACCTATGTAGGGAGGGACCTTCTGTAGAGTCTCATTCGCATATTCACTTTTACACGCAACAATTTGTTCCAGCGCAACGCGTCATCTATTTGTCAGTGTGTTACGAGCTGTTTCTTGAGTTTTCCGTGCCTGAGCTTGTGCCTGAGCCTGAACCTGTGCCTGGAGCTACGATGGCTCCCCACAGTGAGCACGGTGGTTGTCTTCCATAGACTTGGGTTGACGCCCGACAGCTCGGAACATAAACGAGGCTGTCAATTGACGTGATAACAATAGACTCGCATGATCGTTTATAAACGCGTCAATGCTCAAGCTGTTAAAGGTCTGTTCAGGTGCTCAGATAGTGACGATATCGTGATCTTGATCTTGATGGAATGTGCTGCACCCTGCGGCCGTCAACCTCAGGACGGCTAGAGGATGCTCTGCCCGTTTCCGCTTCGAGATAAGCTGTATCGTAAACAGGAAGTTGCAGGATAATCTGCCGTGCACTAACTCCAACAGAATTTCTTTGCTCATCTTCTTCAAGCGTTCCATAATTCTTCTATGGGTCGCCCGGTAAGGCCGTTTTGTGGCCAGGGTCTCATACATCCGTTCCTGAATCACTACTCAAATGGGAAATTACACCACCACTTTTGGGAGTGAGCATGATTCAGGCCTGGTCGATTCCCTCAAAATGGACAACATGAACCAATTGCGACACTTTAATCTCCCCGCAATGAACTTCTTTCATTTTCTTGCTACGTTACATACCTAAGGTACCTAGCACCCGGGAAAGATAACTTCTGGAAGGCCTCTGCCCAGGGCTCTGATCTGTCACAGCGTTTCCGTCCTCCCCCCAGCGCTTGGAGATTCTGGAAATAGAACAGCAGAAACATCGCCCACAACGGGTCCGATCCCCTTAAAACATTAATATATTTAACAAACTCTCAGGGAAACGTTAATGTTATCGTATCCCGGTCATAGCCCTATCATGCCGAACCGGTCTTCCGTTCCCTACCTTAGCCTGTGCTGTTGGCTGTTGCTTGCGCGATGCAACAGTTACTCCTTGTTGATCCTCTTCCACACTTCATGCTCGGCTGCAGCAAGACTCTCGCCTGCAGCCGAAGCCCACTTCTTGGCGGCCGACCAGACTCCCTCCTCGTCGTCGTCTCCTATCAGAGATGGCCTGCGCTCCTGGGAGACTGATGCTTGGTGAGCCGCACGCTGGGCGCTGGAGAACTCGGACGCGTGCACGTTTTGGTGATAACCAGGTGGATGAGAAAGGTCGCTTCCGGAGCCTCCGCCTGGCACGCCCATTGGGCCCAGGCCAGCCATAGGGGACGGACCAGGAAAAGGAGCTGCAGTCGTCGCTGAACGAGTAGCGGCGAACTCAGACCCACTAGATATAGGCGCATAGGGCACCTGTGCTGGTGTAAACTGTGTCTGTGTCTCTCGCAGAGTCTCGCCGGCCTTTGGAGGTGGTGGTAAGTACGCCCCGTTTTGCGGCTCCGGTACAGCTCCCGGTTGCGGGGCCGGAGGGCTCGAATTTACAACTGCCCGTGTTGGAGTTGGCTGGATGCTGGCGGAAGGTTGAGGTGCCCCAGTTGGAGCTGGCATTGACGGACGAGCGCCTGGCTGAGCTGCCGGGTAAGTGGACGTCGGCACTTCATTGCTTGCAGGTACTTCGGCTGGCGCCACTGGTTCATCTGAGTGCGCCGTCTTTGGGGTGATTCCTGACGCTTTTGCTGCCGTGATAGGGCTTGAGGTGTGAATAGGAATTGGAGGCATGTTGGTAAGTCCTGGACGTTGATCCTGTATGGAGATGTATGGTTGACTCTCCTACGTTCCGAGTGTTTATGCTGTTCCAAGGTGAGATTTCGTGTTACCCCAAGGTTTTGAATCTTGTAAGTACTTGTCCTAAAACACTGGGTGTGATGAGATGTTGTCTGAATAAGAGGTGGCGATGGATGCCAGCTACGTCATGTGATCTGCTGTAGGTGCCTAGCACGCGGTTACCTGCAGTCAGCGGGGAAATGCCGATCAGATTCCCGTCGATAGTTCCGTGTCTTTTTTCCATTTCCAAATGCGGAATACGAGAATTGATTCTTGGACAAACGAAACCTACCTATCCTCTCAATTTGGATTTTGCGATAGAGTGACGTAAAACTCCCATTGGATAAACAACTACCCTAAGGTTGCAAGGCATTTGTGCCTTTCTTCTTCTTCATGGACAATACGAGGGCTAGGGGAGGAAGAAAAACTCAAAACCTTGGCCCAAAGCTTTATTTAGGTGAATCTAGCCTAAGCTTATGGGGCCTTTTGCTAAGTTTATGTTGGCGTCCTCTTTTCAAGTCTTGAGTTTTGCTCACTGAGTGAGAGGTTACATAATTGCCTACTAGGTTTAGTATAATATTTGATGCTTTTAAACAGTAAAAAGGCTCTGGATCGGAAAGCAGCGGCTACGATGTAGAAAAGATTGAGTTAGATATTGAATGGTGGAAGTTGAATTGAGAATAACACATTGCGGTGATGAACCATGTACTGATGGCTCATTTTTAGAAGAAATTGGATAATTATGAGTTTGCGAAACGCTGTGAGCTTTGGAGACGAGTAAGTACTGTATGCAACTCCAAGTTCCCACATAATACCCAGTGAAAAACCGCCTATGTACAGCAAGCTGGTGGAGTTATCCTAAGATCGCTGGGTGCTATCTGTATATACAACTATTTGAGAGCATGATCTGCCTTGTTATCCACTGCATACCTCCCTCCAGTCACCCCAAAAACAGTCTAGTTCTCAGACGAATTGTAAGGACAACCCGCAAACGCTTTCGTCTTGACAACCTCTTCGAAACCCTTCGTCTCTTCAACACCCTTGCCAACAACCTTATCAGGGCCCAAATCCTCAAAAAGGAAACCTTCGGACTTCATGCTAGGTCCGCCATCGCCAGGGAGTAACCCACCAGACAGCCATGTGATAATTGCTTCGGGGTTCCAACGTTGCCAGAAAGTGGGAGGAACATAAAATGGCTCCTTCATGTAATGATATGACTTGATGCGTCCGGTATGCTCGTCAGGGTCGGAGAGGTATATGGAGGGCGCCAAACGAGGAAGACAGAGATAGCGGACGATGAGTTTTCGAACGAGCAAGAGACTATATGTCAGAACTGTAATAGCCAAACCTGGCTCTGGGAAACTATTATTATGTAAATATCTGGTCGGAGAAATGGAAATAGGATGAGCTGAAGGCTTACCCAAATGCTCGTCTCAAGCGAGGTCCCATAAGAACACAAGCTGCCGGGTATCCAAGGGGAGAAGCAATCTTGGGATAAGAATCCAACAGCATCTCCATAAGGAGATGGCCTAGTTTCTGGATTTCCGGTGTAGGCTTCAAATACTTGTCCTCGTAGTCCCCTCCAAAGCGAGTCATGTCTTCGAAGAATTCAAGACCATCTGTCCACTCATTCTTCCCGAGCACAGTCCTGTAGTCGATATCCATCATGTCCGCAACATACTTCCACAAAGTTGACAGGCTAGCAACTTCCATGTCAGTGAGTTTGCGATACTCATAGATGTTGAGGAATCGAACAGGCTCAGCAAAGGAGGCGTAAAGAACATAAAGCAGATCTTCTTGCTTGATCTTGCCGCTCTTGATATATGGAGCGTGAAGGAAGTTTGTGCGCGCAACCGCTTTATGAAGAACAGGTGACGTAGGAGGGAAGTTTGCGAAGCTGTCATCATGTAAGTCTTGATAACTCGAGTAATGAAATCCAAGTAAACTCACCAGACATAGACGGCTTCAGTATCTGCATATCTGGTATTCGTTAGCAGAAGTCACAAGATCCCAAGACACTCATTTAGATACCTTTTGGGCGCCTTCTTTCGATTAGCTAGGTCGCTGCCGCCGTAGAGAACATGAGCGACGGTTTGAACAGCATATGTCTATGTGTTGACGTCGTTAATAAACAAGCTTTAAATGCTGACACTAACTCGGCAACTAGTAATTAGTTAAACATACCTCAAATAGAGCCAATCGAACCGCAAGGTCATAGAACAACGGGAACTCGAATCTAGCGATATTCTGAACGACTTGAAATGCATCTTGATTTGTCATGCGACTCAACGAAGTGCGGTCGTGAAACCTCAACTTGGATCGAAGCGAGTTAATTCTGGAGAAACGCAGAAGAGAACAGAGTACAACATAACCAAGAAGGGCCCCAAGGATAATTGGACCTGACCAAGAAGTGGGCGTAAAACTGGTCAACAACTCTGATTGAAGGCCCTCAGAAGCTGAGGCCTTCAAGCTTGGCTTTGCTGCATCCATGGCTTTGATGATGAGCTCCTACAGAGTTACTGGGAGGGAAAACAGCGCAAAAGACAAAGGAGAAGCAAGATCTACAAGAGCCAGGAAAGGAATGTGTACATATTTATGGAACCCTTGTAAGAAGTGCGGCTTTCAACCCGAGTTGGGAGTGTTTTAAACGTGCTAGATCCATGATGCAGAACCCCACTGGCCCTATCGGATGAGGGGCGTTGGCAATGGCTTTTGACAGACACCAAAAGTTGCAAGTAGCTAATGGGCTAACGGTGTGAGACACAGGAGTCTTTGATGCTGACGCAACTATTCCGAAGTCTAGAAATAGTGTTTGCTGCCTATAGTATGGTTATGCTGCTGAGGCGGATAAGCTGACAACCCTACAACTCAAAATTGCAGCAGTTTGGCAAGCCCAATAGGTACATAACTTTCTATGTTCACTGACTGAAGGCCGACCGGAAGTGAGGAGGAAATAGATGTCCAATAGCAATAGCAGAGGGAACAGCAGTGTTGACTAGGAGCCTTTTAGTAGTGATCTCCGACATTTGCACATGTCAATCTCCCCTATCTAGGTCATTGCTCGTATAACTCCAGATCACGTAAAGACTTCATCACCATGGGAGATGCAACTGACTGAAATAAATAAAGCACTGTATACGGATATAGTGGTTGAAATAGAACACTTCGGCCGCCGATTCAAGCTGTACTCCGCAACTCTATCGAAATAGCCTCTTGTGGGGAAGAGACGCTACACGGACCCAATCGCCAATGCATGTTGGAGGTCCCGGGTCATCAAAATTCCGAATGGTTTGCGCTAAACCCGTTTCAGTGCCGCGATTCAGACCATGAATGCGCTCCTGGTGTTTTTGAGAGCTTGTTGAGCGCGCGCTGGAAGCTTCTTCAACCAACTCACTACCGATGTGAGCTTGCTCAGCGCAATTCCTACCGCAACATTAGTAAGGTAAAGGCCAATCCATCAATATGGTTGGAAAAGTCAGCGAGAGGGTCCTCCTGCGGGAAGGTATGTTTCATTATCACTTGTCGATAGCGACTCGGCTGTTGTTCTAGACACATGTACTGACAGATTGCCTTAGGTCTTGAGAGAACTGACAATGGCATGAAACTGACGACATGGCCTGATGTCACCCCGATTAATCAGAAAAACTATTATACGTACGATGTCCCTTTCGAATAAGCGGCCTTTATGCTGATGCTTTGTTAGTGATTACATGAAGCGCGATGACCAAATCCTCGCCCTCCGCCTCCAGAGCGATGCCACCCGAGATCGACTAGTACAAAGTGCTCGGGACCGAGATCGCGCTCTATCCAAGACTGCCAATGGGGAGCTACCACTTCCTGTCGCAGATCTTCCTGACGAAGATGGTGCTACAACACCTTCGGCTGGCCTGGATCCCTCGAGGGTCATTGTGATCCACCCCGGCAGTCAAAATCTTCGGATAGGCTTCGCAAGCGACGCCCTCCCCAAGACAATTCCGATGACACTAGCGACCAAGTTCCCCCAGACCGAGTCCGAGATGTATGAGGCCCTACCACGACGACAGTTCGAGGCCAAGACCCCCGACCAACAGTACGGCGAAGAGTGGTCAAAGAAATACAACAAACTGTGCAATGACCTCAAGGTCGAGATGCGGGCCAATAAGCGCAAAGTCTTGCCCAACTCGAAGGAACTTGTTCAGACTTTCAACCGCCGTACGGAACCCGAAGTTATCCAGAAGCACAATGACCCCCTGGAGATCGAATGGACTGATATCGAAACGCTTGATGACCCCGACTCATTAGCTTCGTGTTTTATTGGACACCAGGCAGAGCGTGTTCCCGACGACTCGAATCCCAAATTCAAACTTTGGTGGCCTATACAACATGGACAGTGGAACGAAGATGGGTACACGAGTCAGGAGCATATGTACGATGATCTTGAAACATTACTCGATAAGGCGTTGAGGCAAGAGCTTGGACTGAAGACAAACAGCGAATGGCAACAGTACAGCTGCGTTTTTGTCATTCCTGACTTATACGACAAGAAATACGTGGAGCAAATCCTGCGATCGTGCATGACCTGGTTCGAATTCTCCAGGGTGTGTTTCGTCCAGGAAGGAATGGCCGCAACTTTTGGTGCTGGATACACACAAGCCTGTGTTGTCGATGTGGGAGCCCAGAAGACAGCCGTGACTTGTGTGGAAGATGGCCTTGTCATCGAGGATTCAAGGATCAACCTGAAATACGGAGGCTACGATATCACGGATACATTCCTCAAAATGATGCTTTACGACAACTTTCCTTACCAGGACATGAACCTGCGACGACGATACGATTTCCTTCTTGCTGAAGAGCTGAAGATTAAGCACTGCACCATGTCGCAAGCGGATATTTCTGTCCAACTCTTCAACTTCCATGTACGGGCTCCTAATCAGCCAACGCGGAAATACGCTTTCAAGACATACGATGAGGTCATTCTGGCTCCGATGGGAGTGTATGACCCAGCCATCTTCGACAACAGCGCCAAGTTAAGAGGGCGGCGTAAGCTGGTTGAGAGATCTTACAACGCCTACGACGTTGATATTCCAGACGATCCCACCTCTGCCGCCCAATTAGCTATTCTAGCGCTTGTCCAGCCGTCGATAACGTCCAACGCCAATGGCTTCACACTGTCACAGCCCGATATCTCAACCCCTATCAAAGAGAACAAACAGTTCAACTTCCTTGGAGCGAAGGAGAGTATGACCAACGGAACCCCCATGGGTTCTCATGCCGGATCTCCTGCGCCGGAGGGCGCTAACACGCCACTTCCCTATGTCTTTGGCAAGGATAGGGAGGGTATGAATGGAGGTAGCCCAGCGCCTAATGGTTCTCGTGCTGGAGGCACTCCCAATCCCGGACAGACACAACCACCAGCAGGCATGTTTGTCGATGCTGCTGCCCGAACCGCTAAATCCATGGCCGCTGAGCGAGACGCTGTGCTACCGGTCGCTCCACTCGACATTGCCATTCTCACAAGTATTCAGAACGCCGCTAAGGGCGATGAGAAGAAGCTGCGAGACTTACTTGGAAGTATCATGGTTATTGGTGGTGGTGCCAAGATTCCTCACTTTACGGTTGTCCTGGAGGAGAAGATCAAGGCCCGACGACCTGAGCTCAGCGATCGGATCCTCGTGAGTCGAAGTGCGAGAGATATGGACGAACAAGTAGTCACCTGGAAGGGTGCCAGTGTGTTTGCTAAGCTGTCGACCAACGACTCATGGATTACACCTTTCGAATTCGAGAGGCTAGGTGCCAGGACTCTTCACCACAAGGTGCTCTGGGCCTGGTAAAACGGGACCTACAAGATAATGGACTAATGGAGTTTGGGCACAGGCATGGAGTATGGGTAACTTGTATCTTGTATCACTGAAATGCAGCATGGAGCCGATTATGAAGGCAGTCGTAGACAGAAGCTTATAGGATGGGGTTGAAAAGCCGTTAGATATATGGATGTTTATTTATTTATATGGTGAACTTGGCTTAAGCTACACAAGGAGACATAACACATAACTATGGAGCTAGCTTAATCTAAGCGAATCGTGATTGTGGTGTTACAGCTTCAACGCCACGCGATGTCGACGCTCACTTTTCAGCATCAGCTACAAACTTCGTGTTCCAAGACTGAATCAGTCAACATCTTACGCTGCTCTTTTCTACGAGTGCGATATCGGGTGCATACCTGATGCGTGAAGATTATGTAATGGCCCCGTCATTCGATATCCGAGCTTCAAGCTGGAATTACCTACCTAGGTAGGTACAGTAGCTCCCCGGTCATCCGCCCTTCTTGTTTAGCACTATTATTGTTTGGGCATTTCATCACATAGTCTACTCTACACCCATCGATCGCGCTTAGAACGAACCACTACGTCAACATTCCGCGTGCCCAAATACCAGTTTTGTCTTTTGTCTGCAATGTGATTATCCCTCCTCTTTTCCAAAACAACAATCTTTCCGAAAGAACCCCGCCGCCATGTTGCGATATCTACCATTTGCGCCGTCGACGACGCCTCTACAGGCACTGACGTACCTTCTCGGCATATCGCTCTTCTCGATCTCCTTTCTTGTCTTCTTGAACAGCTCCGTTTCTTTTGTTATCACCGACCTGATTGGGCAGAAGGAGGGCGTTGGTGATGTCGTGGGAACTCTGGGCTTCGTCGATGAGCTCGTGGCGCTCGTCGCTTGTCCAGGATGGGGCCTTGTGTCGGATCGTCTGGGTGTTAGATGGGTTGCTGTTATTGGATACGCCATAATCGGTGTCTCGCTGGCTCTGTTTGTGCAGGCCAAGACTATATATCCCCAATTGTTGCTGGCTCGCGTGTTATTCGCAATCGGCGCATCTGCAGCGTGAGTTGAGCCAGAGAGAGTATAGCTTACACGAACGAGCATTGCTAACACGTTAGAAGGGCCACAATGGTAACTGCGATACTCCCATCTTTGACGGACGATAGCAACAACGAGGAGGATGAAGCCCAAGCCAGAATTAAAGCCCTCCAGAATGCGACAGCCCGAAGCAGCATTGCCTTCTCTGTCGAATCTGAAGCCACAATCACCCAGGAACGATACACGCAGTCTATTTCTGAGCCAAGCACAACAGATACCGCCGATACTGCTGCAGGAAGACCATCCAAGCTAGCGGGATTCGTTGGACTGTTTACTGGATGCGGTGCGCTTGTCGCACTGACGTTGTTCCTCCCCCTCCCGGCGCGATTTGGCGAGAATAAAGACACTACCCCCGCTGAAGCGGTATCGTATAGCTTCTACGTTGTTGCGGCTGTCGCATTAGCCGTTTCTATCTTTGTTGCGATCGGTCTGCGCAACATCAAAGGTGAGGAGGGTAAGGGTTGGAGAATGCTCTTGGGACTGAAAAACGATGACGAATCGAGTGATGGAAACGGTCGTGAGCGACGTGTAAGTCAAGCGCAGTTCGATTTTGGTTGATTTCCCATTAACATGATCCAGAAACTTGCGCCGTATCTCCATCTCATGAAAGACTCAGTCTTCCTTGGTTTCGTTGATTCACGAATCGGACTTGGCTATGTTGGCGGTTTTGTTGCTCGAGCTTCAAGCGTTGCCATCTCACTCTTCATCCCTTTGTACGTCAACACATTCTACATCAGCAACGGTTTCTGCAAAGGCTCGCCTCACGATTCGTCGCCCGAACTCAAGGAGGAGTGCAGAGCTGCATATGTCCTGTCTTCCATCCTTACTGGTGTGGCGCAACTCATGGGCCTCATTTGCGCTCCTATCTTCGGATACCTTGCCAGTCGAACTGGTCGCATCAACTACCCCATCGTCGTCTCGACTGTTTTTGGTATCGTAGGCTACATCGCCCTTCCGCAACTCTCCAGTCCTGAAATAAAGGACGTAGACGGCCGAGGCGGTAGTCCCGCAATCTTCTTTATTGTTTCACTTCTTGGTATCAGCCAGATCGGCGCTATCGTTTGCAGTCTTGGTTCTCTTGGCCGTGGAGTTCTGGCAGTTGAGCTGCCTCGAACCGCCCGCCCCGAAAGCCTGCTCCAGCCAGAGGAGTACGAATCAGCCAACGATGAGAGCCGGCCTCTCATCAGCATTACGACGGACCAAGAGTCAGTCTCTCGCATCCGCCTTAAAGGCTCTATTGCAGGCGTTTATTCTTTGTATGGCGGCTTTGCCATCTTGCTACTTACTAAGCTAGGGGGCTTTCTCTTTGACAAGCTCTCCAACGGGGCGCCTTTCTACATGATGGCCATTTTTAACGCTGTCTTGCTGGCGTTCTCTCTTGGAATGGATGCTTCGCACACATTTTCCCATCGGGTGTAGGATATTGTGGCGTCGCTGTGTTCTTGTAGCTAGATACGAAATAAATGAAAAGCGTTCTTATCCCCTTTCATTAGATCTTACAGGGGTCATCGGTGTAGTGTTGATAGCATAGCAAAACGTCACTTGCTTAAGGAAGAAACATTGATATGAGGTGTATACAAATTTATTGAGACTAATATCCTTAACCGTACCAGATACAAGTGCTGAAAGTTGTCAAATATGTACTCCACCCCCTGGATTCTCAACCCAGATTTCTAATACCCACACAACTGTTGTTCGGCCTCACCATGATTTCTCGTGTCCTTCTCTTCAGTGCTGTGATCAAACTTACGGATCCAAGCCAAGAGAGATGTTGACCTAACCTCGGCGTTGAATACGGCAACGCATGGACTCCCGGAGCTGCTTGAACTTGCAGCGGAGCTTATCTCGGATCTCATTACAGGCCACTTTGCAGGCGGCCTTGAAGTTGTCGGTGTGATACTCCATGTTGAGGCGAAAAAGCTTTAGGTACTCCTTGAAGATATTGTCCTCATCGCTCTCCTGGTCTTCAGGGTCGATGGGTTGGGAATACTTCATTGTGGTGTTTGTGGTTGCTTGGCTACTACTGAGTGTGGGCAGTGCTCTGAGCGTGGAGTGATGACAAAGAATACTTTTGAAGTTGCTTTGGTATCGTCGCAGGCTTACTGAAGTATTCTCAAGAGGTTGTTTGGCTCTGAAGTGAGTGGAGAGAAAAGCTGAATGGAGATCACTCCGTCCAGCGAGGGACGGCCTTTTTATACTCAAATTCTGTAGAAGCACTAGTGATGGCTACTGAACAACTATCCTGTTCTGTTCACTTGTTTTGCAATAGTTGTATACTTTCTAAATGATCTGTTTGGTGGAAAAGGGGCTTAGACACGAAAGAGCCCATTCAACGATGTTGAGGCCACAGGGGCCATCAAGAGGCAGAATCCAGCACACTTTGTTACTTTAACTTATATAATGTAGTCCTATGCCAGTCTATGAAGCTTATTAGAGCTAAAATGAGCTTCAAAGACCGAAGATTGAGCGAGTTACGCCTCAACTCAAGGTCGCTCCAGCCCAGCTGACTAAGAGCTGCGATCGCGATGGCGACGTAACTTCCAGTGAACAAAGACTACTTCTCTCAGCTATAGAGAACATAAGAGAGTGTTCGGGATCTAAGCTGGGTGCAGTTCTTGCTTCAAGGCGCCTCGCAAGGTTGACTTGGATGGCGGTGAAAAGGATGACTTCACCACACGACATAGGCCATCGGAAAGAACAATATCTCAAGCTGTAAACAGTCTATATGTTCTCATAAGAGAATTTAAGTCATCCTTTTGTTAGAAAATCAAGTGCTCGTCGTTCACAATATGATGTCTGCCCCATACCCCTGGCAGGTGCTATGTGATGTATCAGATTCTGTCTGCGTCCTTTTATTGGCTTGCGAGCTTGCATAGTAAACATTATACAGTCATTATACAGTGAGAGCAAAGAACTGAACAATCTCAGAGTTCTTTGGGCATATTTGCTCTACAAAAGTCGTGTACTAGTTATAGGTGTAGATAAAGGGGGGGCAGTGAGGTTGACTTAGGGACGGCGACAACCAGTAAGCGAATCAAGTAATGCACAATAACGAATTAGTAAAACCTGTCTACGAGCCATTAATACTTGGTAAATATAATGCTTTAGTAAAGGCGTTGGCGTTGCCTATTGGTTGTAAGCCAGTGCGTTCAATCCATCTTAGGTATGGCGAATCACACATCAGGCCGCAAGGATATAAGAGCATTTCAAATGAATTTTGTACGGAAAACCTTCGAGAAGACCTAGAGGACAGAAATATTTCTGGGTGCAGCAGAGCTAGTGAGATCTGAGCTCAAATCCTCCCTATATCACGCAGCACTTTGCCCGTTGGACGCAGACCATCCAGCCAGACACAAAAACCAATGGTCAACTTATTTTTTTCATTTCAACCTGTCGAAGAACAACGAATATGGCATCCTTTCCACCCCCTTCTTATAATCGTGACGAGTTGATGGGGAAAAAGGAAAAAAGGGGGGAGGGCGTGAGACATGCATGAACGTTGACCCGTGTTTGCCTCGCCTTATGCTGTGAGAGGGTGCAAGCAGGGGATTTTTGGGGCGCTCTCTTGTGCGAGGCGCGCGGGCTTTGGCTTGGGCAATCTAGTTGCCGCCGAGGCTGGGGAAAGCAGACTGGTCGCTGGTGTTAATAGCAGCATTGCCCTTAGCAGATCCCTGAGGAGCACCGCCGCGACCGCCGCGGTTACCTCCACGGCCACGGTCACCACCACGCTCTCCGCCACGACCGCCACGGCCGCCTCGACCTCCGCGAGCACCACCTCGGGTGCGCTCAGGCTCGACAAAGCGAGGGTCGAAGTCAATGGTTTGCTTGACCTTGCGCTCGCGCTGGCGCTGGGCCTTGCCTCCGGTAGGGGCGAAGTACTCCTCCTCCTCGTTCTCGAGGGGCTTGGCGTTGGCCCACTTCTTGTCGAGCTTGCTGCCCTCGTTGGCCTCACGGACCTTGAGACCGGACTCGAGAGCGGCCTTCTTCTCAGCCTGCTGGGCGAGATATTCCTCGTAAGAGACCTGCTTCTCGGCCTCCTCCTCGGCGGCGGCAGCCTCAGCGGCAGCGTCCTCAGCAACGGCATCCTTTTGCTCGTCCTTAGCGATAGCTTCACCGGCCTGCTCGTCCTTAAGCTCAGCAGTACCCTCGTTAGCACCCCAGGATTGGGCAGCCTGCTTGTCAGAGCCACTATATTATGTCAGTATGTCAATCAAGACGGGGAGATGCAGTTCAAGCATACCCATGGCCGCCGAACTTGGAAGGGTGTCGGTCATCGCGCTCACGGGCGTGTCTAGCGCCACGTCCTACAGATCATCAGCTTTTGTTCGGCATGACCAAGATCCTCGGGGTACTCACCACCACGGACACGAGCACCGGCACCGCCTCGGGGACCATCACGAGGAGTCTCCTCAGTGGATCGGTTCTGGTTTCGGTTGCTGCCAGCACCACGATCCCGGAAAGCTATTCCGAGTCAGTATTTTGACCATCAACTCATTTTCCGGTGCTTGGAACTCACCACCCTCGCTACCACCAGGACCACGGCGGTTACCGCCAGCACCACCGGCCCTTACGGGAGCCTGGGGCTCGACATTACGCTTAGTAGTACGAGCAGAGTTCTTGTCAACGGTCTTGACAGGAACGACGGGCTTCTCCTCGCCGTCACTGTCGTTGCCTGTGGAGGAGTCGCTATGTCAGTACGAATGATCGTAATTGAGTTGGGCATTGGGCATCGGAGTCGATGAAGCAAGATTTGGATTTGGATTTGGATTTGGATTTTTCTTTCTCGCGGGGAAAGCGGGGAGAGGAGGAATCGTACCGAGGTAGGCAAAAGGGTTCTGGACAGAGCGTTAGCATGATTGTTTGGCTATTTGGCTATTGCGGTATCATATTTGTGGTGTTTTAGCATGAGGGGACAGGCCGTCGCGTTAGGTTAGGGCAAACAACCTGATGGGCGATGACGAGTGAAGGAAGGGAATGAGGGGCTTGTTTTGTGTTATGGGCGAGAAGATAGGCGATGCGACAAGAAATAGCAGAGGCGAGGCGTAGAGCAGGCGAGGAGGAGCAGAAGCAAATGCGACTGCTGAAGCCATCGAGAGCGAACGTTCTCATACAAGAGAGTTCGATCAACGGCGTTGTGATGCAAAATTGCCAACCCAATGCAGCGCCCCAAGTCAAAACTCGAGTCGAGATCGCAGGGGGTACACACACTGCATACAATGGAGAGGAGAACAGAACAATAGAGCAGAGTCATACCTTTGTGACAACCGACATCTTTGGTCGTCGCCTTGGGCTTATCGCCTTCCGTCCGGGGCGTAATTCAAATCTTGAGGGCGACGAAGAGTGGTCTACGGTCGCATGACCTTGTAAGAGGAAGAGCTTTGGGTGGTTTTGTTTGGGTTTGGGTTTGGTTGAGTGAGGTACGTACGTAGAGACTCCAGCCAGCAGAGGGGGGGTCCGAAGCGAGTATTGGATTGTAGGAGTGGAGGGCTCAGTCAGGTTTGGCTGAGTCGAGTCGAGTCGAGTCGAGTCGAGTCAAGTCGAGAGAGTGAGGGCAGTCTCGTAAGGTTTAGGCACTGTAAGTTTTTTTTTGGCTTCTATTGGTGTGGTGTGACCTCGACCTTAATTTTTTTTATTTTTTTTTGTCTTGAGACCTAATTAATGGTGCCCACGATCAAAGACTCAAATCATAGCCTAATGTTACTGGTAACAAATTTAGGTACTACTAATACAATTATTAATTGGACCAGCCTCTTTTTTTTGCCCACTCCCGCTCCGTCTGCATCTTGTACATATTTTACCTGATCTAACTGCAGTCTGGTAGGTACTGACAACTCTCTCCAAGTACATAAGGTACAGCGCACAACATGCCCTGACGCAGCTGTTACCTTTTACTGGTCACCAGGTGGGACGCTGAGGGAACTCTGACGCACACGCCAAAGCGCTAGAAACCTTGTTCTCGCTTAAACGATTAAAATTGAATTTTGTGAGTGGAATTTAGGGCATGAAAATGGGGTACTTTTGACAACTGGATTGGATCTTCAGAGCTACCGCCAATAAACCCCGCGGTTGGTTGAGCTCCAAAAGGATGATGCTGCCCATGACTACGATCTATGGTCTATGGGTGCTATCTATATATGCTCGTGACTACAGCCATTGAATTGGCTCGTTACTTGGTAGCACTGCTATTATATAGTACACAATGTATGAGACTATATTGAGTAGAGCTCAATATTACTTCGGAGGCTTAACTCACTTGCCTCTCCCATTCAATTACCCCGCCAGAGCTTGGGCTTGCTTATTAGCTACGGCTGAGGTGGGATCCCTTGGCTGGTAGAAACAAACCTCCATTCCCCTCTTCAAAGTCAATGTCATTACGTTCCTAAAAAGAGTCAGAGTCAATCAGTCATTCATTGAATTTACCACAGAAAGTTCAATCTCCTCAATTCAACGCTCACGTTTTCAATCTTAAGCTCAGGCTCAATTGAATACCAACAAAGCTCCATTATCCTGCAACAGTTCTTATGGCGCCCGCTACCGAGATCTCGATTAGCTCCGTGCCTCGGTCGTCCGCTTCCGGTGCCGAACCGATATGAACGCTCTCATACCTTAGTAGTTACGTACCTCATCCGTCTCGGGCTTTCCATGTCCTGATGATCATGATAATACAGCCATCTCATTGGTTTGCTGAACTTGTAATTCTCTCTCTCTTGGCGATCATTAAGCTCAGAGAGACTCGTACTCTATGGCATCTTCATATCGCTCTGCTAGCCCAAGTTCGCTGTATAGGTACTTAAACACGCAACCAATGCAAACAACACTTCTCTTAAAATTTGATACATAATTTGCATGTGAATAGGGTCCTGCCTCGTTAATACATACTGCCGTGTAACAACCCTCTATCGTCCTGTAAAGAACCGTCTCAGCTCAGACCCGACCTTGCTTCCCCATTCTCCACCGTCAGACTGTCCCGACTTCATCTTCGTGATGCCCTCCTCAGTCACGCTTGCATCTATCCTCCTTAGTCTTCTCACCTCCTGGTTCTGTGTCGACCTCGTCGTCGCGGGCTGGTAACGGTCAAGATACTCTGATGATTGTGGAGTAGCATGCACAGTTCGTTGCGAGTGCGACGTCAGCTGCGCGGGCAAGGGGCTGGCCGTCTTGACGTTTGACAAAGGAAGCGGATATGGTGTCCGCAGTACCTGATCTGGATATTCTGGAGGCGTTCTGTATGCCGATGACTCTGCTTCTGAACGATTGGCCTCTGTGCGACGTGACGGAGCGAGTCGAGACGATGGTCGTTTCAAAGGCTCTACGCTGACCCAGCTAACGGCTTGTTTGTGCCGCACTTCAGACCGGCCATTCATGTCTATGAAGTCGTACTCTGGAATCTTTTGACTGCTGTGACTGCGAGATGGCGAAGAGGGTGGGGTTTTAGGTAGAGTTGGTGATGGTTGGCGTGGAGTACGATGTTCTGGTGATCGACTTCTTACAGGTGATTCCGAGGGACAAACCGAACAAGGAGCAGAGTGCTGTTTTCTCAGATCGTGAGGAGGCTGAAGGTATGTATCGGCGGCAGTTGACCTGCGCTGGCGCTCGTGGATAGTAGGACTCGGTGGTCGTTGCATGAACAGCGGTATAGGCTTCAGGGGGCTTGGTTTAAAGGAAGGGCCGTTGATGGGATCAAAGATGTCGACCCATATAACCGATTCGGAGTTGTCTTTGAAGTCCGTTGAGACCTTGTTGACTGTGAGGTCCTCAGCCTCGACACCATAGTCGTTCTTGTGGGTTCTCTGTTGGCTCGAGAACTGCTGCACATAGATGTTAGAAAAAATCATAGAGGCGAAACTTGCAACTTGCCTTCAAGTTCTTCTCGCTGTTTTTGGCCTCCCATCTCTTCCTGGTCAAGCCCCCATCCACCTTCTCAACTCTCCTCAGCCCCCTTTTCACAACATTATCCTCCTTAACACCATCAACCTCGACTTCCACGACACAAGCTGCACAAAGCGGTACCTCAGCCACCTCTGTCCCTCCACATCCTTCCTTGACTCGGCCTTCTGCTCCGCTCTCTTGAAAGAGGTCGTGGACTGATACGCCCTGGTGAATGGATCTGCTCCCGTAGAGTAGACATCCGTAATACGCTCGATGCCAGAAACACCAACCGAAACTGACACATTCATCCCCTCGGTATATAAGCTCTCCACAAACCCAGCAGATGGCTAGGTTGAGAAGCGCTGCGTGACATGTTGCACATGCTAGACGTCCGGTACGACCAATGATTTGAGGGGGGCCTTGAAAGACGTGGAAGCAGAACGTGCAGGTGAATATGTTGGTTTGAGCCTGGTTTGGCATTGTAGATGCTTAAGGGAAAGAAATGCGTTCGATGATATGTTAGGTATTGTGATGAAAGAATGTACGAGCGAGCGACCGAAGACCAAAGCTGTCGTTTGGTGATCTCCAGATCGTGCCCTGAAGGAGTGTCATAGTTAGGATCAGATGTTAGATATCAGGTATGGATAGGTACCTATGAGAGTGGAAGACCACAACAAGGACATAACACATCAGATGAAGGAAAGTGCAGGTCATGTCAGGGAAGAAGAGTGCAACATAGGTAGGTAGTATCAGACCGTACCAACAAAGGTGTCTTAAGGAGACCGAGAGATATTGTGCTAAGTTTATACACAACCCTATACAATCAAATACAACGATGAACTATTCTCATCTGAATTTTAATCTCAGAACCTGATGCATTTTGCCATAACGCCCCATAAACCCCCTAATCCTTCCTTGAGTGACCCAAATCCTTTGTCTTGTGTGGTAAAAACAGCATGTCATTGACTTTGTCGACATAAAAAGCCAGGTAAAAAACAATCTCGGAACTCCAGCTTAATCAAAGCACGCTTCATCATTAGCTTCTTGTGTCAAGCTCTGGGTGTCAGCAGAATCGACTGACCAACATGCTACCAGAAGAAGCAAATGACAGTGACTCTATAACATCTGCCGAGACAATCTCCAGAATACGACAGACACATAAAGTCGTATTATACATTCAATTTTCAAAAATATTCGCAGCTATAGCTGCACTTTGGTGGATTCCAACCATGTGGAAACTTATGCTCGATTCTTAGGACGAGCAAGCATGTTAAGCCGGCTCAAGCTGAGAACTGCGCGCTTCTTGGTAGGGCTGGCAGAAGCAGGGGTCCGCGGTGTCGTGCTACCAAACCGGACCTTCTTTGCGCTGGGAGTGCCCCCAACGAGACGGGGAGCAAGAAGGGCTTCACCTTCAGGGACATGCTCGGCCTTACGCTTCTTGGCTGCGCGTTCGGCACTCTTCTGCTCCTCTTCTTCCTCGTCCCAGCTGGTTCGGTGTCGCTTTTTGTTGGACATGCCATGAGGCGCTCCAACCAGAATCTTGGCCGAGCCAGGCTCCTTGTTCTCCTTGTTGAGGCCAATCGGGGAAGTAGGACCAGGGAAGCTACCGGGCATCTTCGCATTAGGCTTGAGTGACTGTCGGACTTGGCGAACACTCGACTGGCCGGGGGAGGCTCCAAAGCCTAGCACGGGAACGTCTCCAAACTCGATCGTATGGTCACTGCGGAATGTGAATTTGCCGGGGACAGCCGCAGGTGCATTATCCTTCTGTTTGCTGGGAGGTTCGGGCAGAGGTCTAAAGCCACTGAGGTCAGGGTATACAACATCCCCGGAGTCCGCCTTTGCAAGTGTTCCATCAATGCCTTGGAACTGCTCGTCCAGTAAAGTGCGTGTTGACTGAGCCTTGAGACAAGACTTCTGTGGGGAAGGCGAGTTCTGCTCGAATGCGATTCGCGTGACCTCTGGGGTGAAAGCGACGTGCTTTGTTACCTTTCGTCGAGGAGTAGTCAACGGGAGAGGAGGCAAAGCCTTGTCCTTATCGGCCTTTGGTGGGGCAGGTGTCTGTGAGACCATGGGCTGTGGAATCGCGGTCTGAACGTTACCAGAAGGTGTTCGGTTTCCGCGCAAAATCGACTTGACTCTATCGAAGCGGCCTGGGCTAATGACCCGAGATCTAGGCGTGGTCGGCTTGCCAGGCATGAGGTGAGAAGTACTGGTGGATTTTAGCAGACCACTCTTCAGGTCGACCTTGGAAGGAGACTTGATCAGAGAAATGGTGGGTTTGCCTGTGTGCGCTAGAGACGCCTTCGTAGGGCTCATGAGTCTTGCCAAGCTTGAGCTTGAGGCGGGCAACTTGGTTGAACCACTTCCACTAGACTTGGGTCGAGGAATCGAGGAGTCATCGCGTGATGGGGGTCGATTTGTTGTCGCGTCATCCTCCATTCGCTGCTTGAGTCTCTTCGAAGGAACGCGTTGGTGTACGTTAGGGAACAACTGTGTCTTCTTGGAGAATGGGGGAATGGCGGTAGGTATGTTGGATGGAGGCATAGTGGACTTCTTGGGCGAAGGCGATTGTTGGTATTCATCAAGGTTAGCACGCGACGACTTGCGCTTCAGGCTCTGTGTGACGCGAGGTGTCGATGGTGTGGGAACATCCAGTTCGGCCTTTGAGGGCGATCGCTTGAGCCCAGACTTGTCAGGAGAAGAAGTTGGTGTCGTTTCCAGGTTAGCCTTTGAAGGTGTGCGCTTCAACGACTGGACAACAGGCTGGAATCGCCTGTTTTGGGCTCTCCAGGCAGACGCATGGTTCTCGATAGAGTCCATCTTCTTGAACTCCGCCATATGCGCCGCGCTATAACGATTTGTCTTGCCCTTGGGTTTGGCAATCTTGCGGCCAAGAGCGTCTTCTTCAGCATCCTCTGCATCACGCTTTGCGATCATATCAGCCTTGATCTTGGCTGCCTGTCCGCGAAGTTCCTCCATCAGACGTTGCGCATCACCACTGAGGGTGGAATCGGTAGTATCGCGCGTGAATCGGAACGTGAAATCGGAAGCAGGAACGCCAATCTTGGACGGTGTGTCAGGCGGGATGCCAGGGCGCGTGGTGTCCTTGATGTCTGTGAAGCCCAGTCTCATCGCGGAGGAGGGTTCGCCCATGTTGTGATGAGCTTTGCTTGGGTGCATTTCTTCGTGGGGAGGCTTCATGGCCGATGACGCTGGCGTCGAAGGCGTAGGAGCTGGTGAGGATAGAACGGCATTGTTTTTGCCTTTCGCCTTGCTGCGACTTTTCGGCTGTGGAAGCCGCTCAGGCGACTCGGAATCTTCAACAACAGAGGTCAAGTTGGACGTCGCCGGTTTCTGTCATAACTGTCAGGATGCTGTCTTGGAAAATTGCATGATGCCATCACGGAGCTCACCTTAGGGGTAGTACCAGAGGCCAACCGGGCCGAGCGACGGCGCGGAGGAGACATTGCGTATGATAAGAATGTGGTCAAGACTCCAAGTTATGCAAGTATTGGACAGGTAATTTCAATAATTAAGGGTCGTGATCCTCGTGGGTGATGTCTTTGGGGGTCTCTGGTATGATGTCAAATCTCTCTCGATCCAGATGGCGCGTGAATTCCAACGTTGTGAGTGGTGGGGGCTTGCGGTTTGTTTACATGGTCCAAGCTCCATAACGACGGGTATCCATGTACAGTGTCGGTCACAGTATTTTGCACCAAATATCGAACTGGCACTGTACATTGTCATCGCTTAGATACCTACCCTGTGGCACATCACATCAGGCTTACAGGTTGACGTTTATCGAACTGAAGACATGTCTCAATGACAATACATGTCGTATAGGTCCCGTTACCGTGTCTGACTCTCTTTCTATATTATCGATATTTGACTTGTATTGTTAAATTTAACTCATAACAGAGTAACAACGTTTAAATTCTAAACTTCTCAAAGTCAATGACACCCGTTGAAAAACATCGCGAGTTGCTAACGCACAGGTTTATGCTTCTAACACTCAAGGCTTTCGGTGTTTACTATGACCCAACCGGTCATAAACTATCACCAACTAAGATAATTGAGAATCACGTTGTCCCATGTACCACGAGGCCAAGGCACAGAACATCAACAGTCGATGGTCCAACGAAGACAACATGACATTCTAAATCATAAATTAAGCAAGTCTTCTAACAAAAGACATATGCAAAGGCTAAATGAAATATATAGAATACTCAAGGTTGTACTCCGCTTAGACTGAGGCATTGCAATGTTGCTGCTCAGGCACGAGTATCACTGAGCTCTGGCCGTCTCTGAATGGTATAGTTACTTGACAATGCCATCGACACACAACTGAATTTGTCGAAAGCACATCCTACGATTAACCAATCCCTATGCTGGCTCCAATATGCCCATAATATGATCTACCGGCTCTCATCCGTTACCCATGGCATGCAAGTAATACCCAAATCGGATATCATGCCACCGAGATCTGGTGCCTGTCACGAGAGCTTCCCAACAGTCTCATGTTGAAGTCTTCCGCTTATGAAATATCAGATTTTGTCACGAGATTTTGCCAGTGTCGACGAGGGAGATGCCGAAAGAAGGCGTGGAGAAGCGTAAGATGATACGGTAGTCGAAAGGACTCACTCAACAAAAGTCCATCCCCGAATACGTCCTCTTGGATCTCGTGCCCGTGTACTTCCCTAGTAAGACTTAATTATCCTTACTCCTCTTCCTGGAGATTATACGACCTACTCCGCCCTGTCTCAGCTGTTCACACATGTGTGATCGACGTGAAATCGAGACCAAATCGACTCACATCACTTTCACGGTTCATGGGGTGATGTTCCTGTTCGGATCTCACAGTGGCTGTAACCCGAGCTGCGCTAGAAAATTTCCAGAAGCAACACCCCATGTCTCGAAGAGAACAGCCCGCCTGGGCACCATGGCGCGACCCGACAATCCCGGCGAAGCCTAGTCAACGCAGTGAGGGTCAGCTGAGGCGAAGACGTTTACTCGCTCGGTGAGGAAGGTGAAGGAGAGTTTCGGCAAATTCGACCGATGTTGCGTGGCTTTGGCTAGGGATTGCGAAGGGCCGTGGAGATCATGTTAATGCGAGGAATGTCTGAGGAACATAACCTGAGAACTCTCTCTTACACAGCCCAAACGATTTGTCACCAAGGACTATGCTGAAACGTATTCACCTTCTTGATTGAGTAGCATTACGATCTTCTCTGACAAAAATGCCGACCTTGAAGCTCATCAACACGAGGACAGCGTCACCGAGAAGACTCTCAAGTTGTTGCCCAAGGGCGGAAGCTAAGGCTCAACTAAGTTACGACAGGAGACCGGCTCAGTTCGGGAGATGCAGGTCAAGCGGGTTCGCTAGGTCAAGCGAGACGAACCGTCATCTTCGACCTTACTTGGCAGAGCCTCTCTGACTCTCATTGATCAAGACAGGCAGACAGGGTTGCATCGTGTGTGCCTGGCCTCAACCATTGAAACCAACCCATCAGAACCGGTAGGGCGTGCTTGACAACCATTTAAGTGATTGTATGGTATGTGCTCTCAACCTCGAGAGTCTTGATTCACAATTATAGGTTGATATTGCGTTCATTGATACCATATTAGACCATCAACACCCTGTGGATTATAGAGGCATGTCGACAGCTTGGAGCTTCACCTTCCCTCAAAGTTGAGATTTGATGAGCTCCCTCTCAGGCTCTCACCTCATGAATCCCACAAAAGGTGGATGGATGATCCGGGGTAGCAGGAATCGTAATTTTGACTTGTGAATCCACCGTCAGAACTAGCAATTATCGCCTACCAAAAAGGGACTTAAGATCTGTGGCTCCGATCAAAGTCAAACAAGCCGCAAGCCATGGACCAACAGGAAATGAACAGTCGGCTGAGCAGAGTTTTCACCAGACATGGACTCGCTTCTGGAAAAGCACATGGAACCCAAAGGTTTCTTTCCATCATGTGAGGCTCCACCACTAAACCACCTCATACAACATGGCCTGGGGAGCTACGTATGCACGTCCGTTCCTAAAAGACAACGGACTGGGATGGTTATCATGGTTGCGACTCATAGCACATGTGTAAACGCCGATGGGATGCATCGCAGCAAGCATTTGAGCATCAACTATTGCCTAGGATTGTTGGTCGCCGATGGCCGGGGATACATGGCCAGATATTTGCTCATGATATGTCCTCAGCTTATCAATGTTCGGGGACAGGCCAGAACCTTCGACACAAGGTTCCATCGAGGCGTTGGGTTTTGGGTTTGATGAAACGGTAGGTATTTCTGAAGTCTGTTTTTAACACAATGGCATACTGCCATACAAACGCAGTAAGAAAACCCATCAGTTCTGAAGAAGCGTTTCCGTTCCTGGCTGGCAAACTCTGTGCTAAGGTTTTATGCCAGGATGTTGGGATATGCCGTCATACCATGCGCTAACGTAGCTTGCCTGTTCTGTTGTCTTTGGAAATGATGAGCAACCGCATATCAGATTGATATGCAACAGGCAGCTTGTTGTATTTCGCTTATCTCTCAAGGTTTCAAGGACTTTGTTGCATACTGTAAGAATGTCCCAGTGCCAGTACACAGCATCAGGCGTGGGAACAGCTTGACCATAGCGTGCTATGACCTTTGACTGTCGCTTAGGCTAAAATAGACCAAAAAAAGTGTGTCCTGAGTTGACTTCATCCTCTTTCTAGAATTTATCTCTCAGAATAGGGTGCTACGTCAATCACTTGCCGCACTGCTATTCAAACAGTACAACATCCAGATGCGCAAATCATTTTGGGAGCTTCGTGTAGTTGGAACACATGATGCAGCAGGGATAGGCTGGGGATAATTTACTCGGTTCGGAGGATTCGGAGGACCTTGAGAAACCAGGATCGAGACGTCTCGAGGAAAGGCGCTAAGCAAAATACGTTGACTATTGGACATTCCTGCCGTTGACAGCTCCACCTGGTGCTTTAGCAGTCTGAGTGACCTGGCATCGTAAGCCAGGTGTGATTGTGTAGAGGCCGGTTATCGGTTATGACTGGGGCCGAATTCACGTCCTGTGTACGTATGAAGCCAGCGGCGCCGCAACTGTTCAAGATTGAACCAGGTGACCACAAGAGCTGAAGACTTTGATGCAGCCTCCATCAATCAGATATGAATGATAGCCAAAAAGGTTGGGGTGCACAGCGGGGGTTGAAGATAAACAGATCCCTGTTGAGAGATAGCGCCAGAATGATGGGTCATAGTCGTTCCCTGAGTTTTCTAGAATTGCTAGGGTCACAGCCAAAACAAACGGTGTAATTAAGCATGACAGGATGATCGACCGCACAGAGCGAAATGACGGACTAGATGCTGGCACGACGGGATTTCACTGTGAGCTCTAGCTTAGGTTCTTCAAATTCCATCGCCTAGGGCATCTGTAAGAGATTGCAACAAGTGCTGAAAATTTCAACAACCATCACCGGATAACAGATCGATGATTGGGTCAATGGAATGGGTGCCGGTTCTCTGTAAAAAAAAAAAGACGAGAAACGTATCTGGCACATGCCCTCAGCCACCAGGGTGCACCGCGTACCGCTGAACACCACTAGGAAAACCGAAAGCCGCCCTTGCTGCTCTCTCGACAACCGCCCAGTCTACCCAGTGACTGAAGCGTTTCC
This sequence comes from Fusarium fracticaudum, assembly GCA_003353625.1. NCBI lineage: Eukaryota > Fungi > Ascomycota > Sordariomycetes > Hypocreales > Nectriaceae > Fusarium > Fusarium fracticaudum. The sequence continues at coordinate 3,813,073 of PDNT01000003.1, forward strand.
GGTGAGAGAGGGCTGGAGCGAAAGCGGGGGCTCCGATGTTACAGCTGCCGATCAGTTCAGCCAACAGACAGACGACAGAGTGGCCAGGCCCGGCGGCCGAGCGAACATTCAGCCGGCGGCCAGACGACACATGAGCGATAAACGAACAAAGCTTTGTTGATGATGACGGTCGAGGGGCTGATGGTTTTGTATGTCTTCAAATCTCGAGCATCGAAAAGGCCATTGCATGCTTATCAGGGAGCGTATCTCTGGCATCCCACTGTCTCACACCAGACCCAGGTTGGTCCTTTCCATCCTGGGTTCAGCTCGACCGTAAAGAGGATGGGCGAGAAGAGTTAGTTCCAAGGTTGAGTGGGATGTGAGAGTGCCAGGGCATGCATGGCTGCAGCGTCTTGTGGGAGTGCGAGTGGGCTGGTCTGGTGTGGTTTGCTACGGTAGACTCGATTCTCACTCGCCCCTTGCGAGAGACGCTGCGTGTGCTATTTGTTGGCGATTGATTGAATGCTTCACGATTTTATGCCTCATGTGAAATGCGTAACAAGAGATCACGATGGGACCGTGCACTCGCCATGGTTTGGCGATGGATGGATGGATTGAAGGGGCCATGGTGAAGAATTTAAGGTGAAGATTGAGATGGACTGGTTTTTTTTAGTGGATGTCTCCTTGCTCCACTTATGGGCCTTGGAAGCCCACTCTCATCCCTCGAATACGAGCCCTTGATTGGCTCAAGGGCTAAGGCCCTCGAGTCGACAGAGAAAAGAAGGAGTTTCTTAGGCTGCCCCCTCCTCTTAATTTACATTACATAAAACCGTATTCCCTTGCGGCCTGAGTGATCCCCTTCTCTGTTATCGCAACTGTCCCCCCCAAGAACTCGACGCGAATTACAGCCCGTCTTTTATCTCTTGGTAGAATTTCTTACGTTTCTCAAAGACCCTTACCTGCGACCTACAACTGATAGGCGCTTGTTAGACGCAGCGCGTATCATTGTCGCTCAGCCAGTACCATCTCTGATAGCCAAGCGTTTTTGGTTTTGTCTGCGTTTCTGCGTCTGATAAGGACCTTTTTCACACTCCAGTACGCTGTTGACCCCCGTACGACCCCCAATCCGGGCTGCATTTCCTATCTCTTGCGCCCGCTCTCCCTACGCCCGCAACCGCAAAGCAAAAACCCAACGGGCGCACACTTGCCTGTCTTGATTCTTTGCGCCCGTCGTCGTCTTGACGTTGTTCCACCTCGTCACGTAACAGAATTCCCGTTTTGCGTCTCTGGGGCGTTTGCCGCTGCGCGGCAAATCGTCTAGTAGCCCGGTCTGGGTAATGGCAGACAAGATGTCAATCGATAAGGCGGATCCTGCGCAACACCAAAACAACAACAATCATCTCAACGGCCTAAACGGCCATTCTCGGGAAGAGACCGACTCTCTCGTTGGCTCCAGCCCTGAGGGCGATCATCACCCTGCGATAGCCTCTGCTGCCAATGCCACCCAAGAGCCTCAGCAGCCCAAGAGGAAGGGCGGCCGCAAACCTGTAAGTCTTGTCTTGGTTTCCTTTTACTTACACCATATGCACACTACATTACATTGCACACTGCTTTCTGTCTATCTTTGAGGATCGATAGTTCTTGGTGAACCAACACGATGGGCTTTGGGATAGATCAAGACATTACCTCGACAACTCAGCTTCCCCGCTCTCACCTCGGGTCTCACCCCTGTGTCTCTCTTCAAGACAACATGACGCACATATACATCCGACCTCGAACAGTGACTAACAGAACATGAAAAGATATATGCGACTTCCGAAGAGCGAAAGCAGAGGAACCGACAGGCTCAAGCTGCTTTCCGTGAACGCCGAACTGAATACATAAAGCAACTCGAAGAGACCATCCGCGTCCATGAGTCCAACCTCCACAACCTCCAGGCGGCTCACCGCACTGCTGCCGATGAGTGTCTGATGCTTCGATACAAGAACTCGCTTCTCGAGCGTATTCTCCTCGAAAAGGGAATCGATGTCCAGGCTGAGCTTCGTGCCAAGACGGGTAGTCCTAACTTGGGACCAACCCATATGCCTCAGAACCTCGTTCAGCCTCCTCCTATCCAACGTGCGATTATGAATCGACACCACCAGTCTCGACGGTCAAACTCGAACATCGCCCCTAAGGCTGAGCCTGTGCCAGTACTGCCTCCTCCGCTGCAACCTCATTCGAACGCTACTTCACCCAAGAATCGACCTACACCATCGTCTCATTCCAACTCGCCTAGTAATACTGGCTCGGCCTTTTCTCCTGCAGCCTCGGATAACATGTCGATGAGGGGTTCGATGACTAGCATGTCGCGCCAGCAGATGTCCCAGCAGCAACAGCAACAGATGCCTCAGAGCACACAGGTACCTCGATCATCGATGATGCAGAACGGTGGACGGGGAGGCCAAACAGGATCTGGAGCTTCTTACTACCCTACTCCTGCCTTCCAAAACCATATTGAACAGCTTGGTAAGTTTTCTCGTGCCATTTCATCGATAACACATCCTAACCAACCATTTAGAGCAAGAATATGAACAAGATGGCATGATTGACGAGCCTGAAATCGAAACACCAGCTGGCCATGGAGGATACCCCTCAGGCTACAATGGGGAGAACCAGCAGCCTATGATGATGTCGCCTGCCTCTAGCGGACCAGGACACCAGATGACACCATCTCATGAACCCGTCCAACAGCCACAAACCTCGCACTCGCAATATCCATCAATGACCCAGCTTCTAGACCAGAATGGTTTGGATTGGGACCCCTTTGGGTTGAGTGCTAGCATGGCATTCCCCAACGGGCAACAATTTCAGTTCGAACAAGCCAACATGAGGTGAACTCGGAGCTCGAACAAACCTCTGGAATTGGTCACCTAGAGGGTCCATTCATCGACAGACGCCTGAAGAGCTGCTATCACGGGAGACTCCATACTTCCGTCAGCTCTCGCTCAAGTCTTGAAATCCATGGTCGAGAGTTTGGAGGTTGAGAAACCAACCACTCCTTACATAAAACCTCACGCACCATTGGCATGCTTCATGAAGACAAGAACACTTAACGGTCGCACTTGATTGAAAGGCAATTTCGACGCGATTGACTTGTTGATTCTTCTGCGGGATGTGCGATAGATATATCCCACCGCAATAGACTTGAGCAACAGGCTCACCACATCGAGGCCTATAGTCATACCCATTCTCCGTGTCATATCGCGCTGGGGATGAGTAGTGCTATGGTAGCATTCTGCTGGCAAGGCATGTCGAAGGACTTTACGACTACAAGCAAAGACAGAACACTTCAGCATAGAGATTATATCTTGTTGAACAACTCTAGCAGTACTATATACAAAAGCACCTAATTATCGCTTCTCACAACTTTTAACGACAAATTATTTGAAGAGCGAGATTTACCTGTCGGCTCAAAACAATTGATGGGGCAGTGGCGCAGAAAGGACACTGGAAAAAAAAGAAAACTAGCATTATATTACGATGTCGGGATTTGGATTGACTGAAGACTCAATGTTTGAGGGTTTCTAAAAGTTATATGATCAGACAAAGGATCTGTTGAAAGCGGTGTTTATTCTTGAGATATCAAATCGTACAATAGTTGGTTATAACGGGACATGGGACTTGTACATAGATAGCAATTGCGTAACGAAGCACGCATTGAATATCATACTTTGCAACATGTATCGCTCTCCAGTCACTCTTGATCATTGTCTCTCGTCGACCTCGCCGAGTAGGACAGCACCTGAACCTCCAGTCAACAACATTGCCCCAGAAATGCACGATCATAGACAAAACGCCAACAAGGAACCAAGCAAGACTTGGACTGGGGAAGATGCCACACGATGTGGGACAAGGTCAAGCAAGTCAAGATGAATCTTGGCGTAGTGCCGAATACCCACGAGGCTTGTTACGCGTTATGTAAGTGTTGTTAATGGCTTCACTGCTTCAGTCCCCAGTTGTTAGGTTGGTTGACACTGGGGCGAGGCCTGTGATCTGAAGTCGTGTGCGGGTCGGAACGGATGCGGGATAATCAGTGGGACTTATAACTTTAGATGATCGACGATTAGGTAGTGTGAGTTTGTTTGATGAGAGTGTGAGAAAAGGGGAATACTTAATATCTGGCCGTTAGATAAGTGCTACCCGGTCTGAACGTTTTGTCCTTCACGAGCTCAATCATGTAAAACGGTTCAACGCACACTTGTATAACCCTGGAAATAAACTCCAACACTTTAAAGCTTTATATATACACCAAAAGCATGAATCCAAACACAATCATCCTTGTCCAGTATGGCATATCCAGCATGTGAGACGCCGTACTCTTCGAAAGTATCTTGGTCTCTCCAGCCTTATCCGCCTCATCGATGCTACAGACGACCTTACATGCACCCTGACGATCATCTCGTCGTACCAGCCCATCGTCTTGCTGTTCAGCATCGCTCTCCAACCTACGGCCACCGAAGCTTCTCTTTTCCTCGTGGTCTTTTGTGACATTATACACCATATCGATCCACTGGATCTGCATATATGCTGCACCGTTGAGGCTCATATTCCCGCTCCACGAACCGCCGTCGCTCCAAGCGTTCAGAATGATCTGTGCCGGGTCCTTGGGTGTCTGGAAATCTATGCTGGCAACTTCTTGACCATTGGCATACCAAGTAGAGTGTTTGGGCGTCCAGTCCAATCGGTGCACAACCCAACCATCCCACTCAACACCCTTGGGCAGGGTGCCGTTACGAGTAGCCTTGGGGATATCATCGCCATCCTCCGTGAAAGAGGGCTGGTTTGTGTACTGGACCCGGTTCTTGGGATCGCGAGTCATGATCTCGATATCAGCTTCTTGTACATCGGCTAGCTCTTCACCCCCGAGGTACGTGAAGATAGCCATGCATGCACCCGCGCTGCCGGTGACACGGGCGAGCATCCGTACTGAGACGTAGTGATATGTCGACACAGACTCGAACTCTGCAGCGCTTTGGAAACCGGGCAGCCGCATAGTTCGCATGGTGAGGAACGTATCCGAGGCTGCGTCTTTGTCGTCATTCTTTTCAATGTAGATGTTGTTGGGGGAGTTGATCATTAGGACAGTTGCATCTCCTGAGAGACTGACGCCTTTCCCGCGGTTGCTCCAGTCTTGTATGCTCCAGCTGTCATCCCAAGTGTCGCTGTTGAAATAGTCGCTTGTTACGCCTGCTTTTCTGGAAGCATTTTGAATAGGGCTGGGAACTCCCGCATAGTCCCCAAGGTTTCGGTAGTCATAGAAGCTGCGTCGTGAGTAATATGCAGAGTTGGTGCCATTAGTGAGATAGCAGTCACATTCATCGTTTGATGATCCATGAACTGCGATTACTAACACAGTGAGCTGTATATAAAACAAGCGACTTGGCCAAAACATGGCTGTAAACTAATCAACCACAAAACAACAGAAGAAGAGACAAAACATTAACGAATGCATTCCCGTTGTTAAATGCTAAGAGCTGAAAGCTATTGAATTGGCTTACGGGCCTCCTTGAGGTCTTTGCCCATTCAGAACGGTCGAGGCTTTGCTTAGCCTCATTCCCTCGTGGGAGGCCTTGGACAAGTAAGACGCCATCCTACAATAATGCCAGTCAATTACGCATTGACCTGATACGATGGACTTCGTGGATCAGACGCAGTAGGTCAGATAGTACCTATGGTTGCTGTGTAGCACTGAGATGCAAGGTTATGAGTTGTATTTCCAGGACATTCCAGAGTGACAAGCTTGGAGGTTGAATCTGTCACGTGACTAGCATAGTCCGCTTTACCGGGAAGGCCCCCGCCTAATTTATGCAGCATTACAGGCGCCGCCGATTCATTCTTCATTATTATTCGCATCTGCATTTACCATCTCTTTATATCCTGCGTCGTCACCAACAACGATTCGCTTTTCGACGACGTGCATAAAGCACTCTTGCTATGTGAAGCGTAGCCTGCGACTCCATTTACTTGGACAACAACCACACTCGCTCATCTTTGCTAAGACAAACTCCAGGTGCATAAGTATCATGATGACACTGTCGATTTTCGTAAACTCATTTTTGGGATGATAGACGCTTCAACATCGCAACAAAAACCGCAATAATCGCCATGTCGTCGCCTAAGCCATCCACAGGCGTAGAGGAGCCCGCAGCCCAATCACCAAAGCCAGAGGTGCCGAAGCGCGACGGCGCAATCGAACCAGCGGAGGAGAGTTCTGATCGCGAAGACGGAGAGGCCTCTGAGTCTCCCAAGGACCCAAACAGTGCCCCCGATGATAAGGATGCGCCTCCTCTTCCGAACGAACCAACGCCAGGTGGACCACCTTTGCCGAGCGAAACTGTACCTGGCGGCCCTCCGTTGCCCAACGAGCCTGCACCGCAACAAGAGGATGATGGTTGGGACTGTCAGTGGGACCCAAACACACAGGCTTGGTTCTTTGTGAATCGGTTCACTGGAAAGTCTCAGTGGGATAACCCTCGTATTGCCACGAGCGCTCCCATACCCGCTGCCCCAGGTACCGCCCCAGGTGTTCCTCAACCTCCAGCTTCAGAGAAACCTGTCGCTGGAGGTTACAACCCAGCGATCCATGGCGATTACGATCCCAACGCTTGGTACGCAAAAGGCACACAGGAGGAAGGCCAATTTGCGACCACAAGCACTGGGATCGCCGACTCTGCAGAGATATACACCGCTACAGCAACGTTCAACCGCTTCACAGGCCAGTTCCAAGCAGCTGGCCAAGGGCCCGAGCGTCATAGTGACGAAGCCAAGTCAAAGCGCCAGATGAACGCTTTTTTTGACGTTGAGGCCGCAGCTAACGCCCATGACGGTCGAAGCTTGAAGGCAGAGCGTTCAGGGAAGAAGCCTTCCAAGGCTGAACTGAAGCAGTTCAAAGAGAAGCGAAGGGCTCGTAAGGAGGAAAAGCGTCGCGCTTGGCTCAGGGACTGAGACTAGCGGAACTTTTTCTATTTTCGTATACTAGGTGGCTTCATTGCTTCAGGCGTTCTTATGGCAGGGAGGAGTTGGTGGGCCGTTTCTGGATTTGATTGAAGAGACGACGGCCACTTTGGATGTAGACGTGCTATCGCGCATTAAGAAGAAGGTCGGCGAAGGCTAGAAGGCAAGGGATCGGTTCACATATATTTATACCCCAATAAATGTCTTAAAATTACTTTTCTATGTCTCGTGAAATGGCTAGTCCTCATCCTCATCCTCATCATCGTCCAATTCCATATTGAGATGAACGCTCTCGTCATCATCATCGTCGTCATCCTCTTCCGCTTCAGGTTCCTTGGCCACAACTGGGGCCTTTGGTAAGGGCGCAGGGAGAACACGGTCAGGAGAAGACGACTTTTCCAAAACCTGTCTCTTGGGAGGTGCAGAATCTGAACCTTCGTGCTTTCGCTTTGGTGGCGAGGATGCCCGTGCGAAGCCATTCTCAGTTGAGGGAGCAGCCTTCTCGATAGGAGCAAATGGATTGCTCTGAATGGGGAGATTCTTCTCGGCATGTGGAACTGTGAGCAGTACGCCTGGCTTGAACAAGTCACCCTTCTTTTCAGGCACTGCATCTTGCTCTTCGACATCACCATCCTTCATCTCCTCATCTTGGTCCTCTTCCTCTTCCTCCTCTTCGATAGGGAGAGCCTCTAATGACTCTTCACCCTCAGCGAGACTCTGAGCACCCGCACGAATGTTGGTGCGCAGGATCTCAAGACCTTTGTCATCAGGGAATTGTTGAGTAAGATGAGGAAGAATGCTGGGATACACTCGGCCACGTTGGTCCTTGTATGGGTTGAGAACACTTGCCAGCATAGCGTCACGGCTATTTGTCAAGATAGCTGTCTGGTCAACGAGACCACGCAAAGAAGCCTTGAAATGTCGCTGTGGTACTTTTGACAGAATAACGGGCAAGAGGTTGGCAGCAGCGGCCCTGTGCTTAGGCTCTAGGGACGGGTTTGAGACAACGGCGCCAGCTTGAGGCTGAAGGAAAAGATCAGCGTTGGCGGCGATGCTGTTCTTCTTACTATCGGTGCCAGTTGCCGCTGGCTTTTCAGCCTCTTTAAGGTGACCTGCATCTTGTTGCAAGTCACGACAGCAAGCGCCAAATACAGGGTCCAAGCTACCAACCGAAGGCTTAGATAGTGTTGGGCCAGAGGTAAGCAAGATCTCTTTGAGGACAGTATATCCGGTTGTTCGGACTGTGGGAAGGTTGATACCTGACTTGAATACTCGGACAAGGTGGTCAAGGACCTCTGCGGCAATAGGCACAGCGCTCTGACCCAGACGCTGGAATAAGGCTTCAATGAGATGCAGAGCAGCGATGTGAATATCTGGTAGCGCAGCCCAAAGCTCATCCTTCTCTTCCCTGGCAATCGCAGCGTTAGTCTGAAGCGCTTGATCCCACGTTTGGGACTTGGGCGAGAGTCTGGCTATGAGTAGTAACCGAGATGCAGCGTCGACAAGTGCGCTTGTGGGTATCGTGACGGGAGCCTTGGTAGGATATCGCAGACAATCAGACAGGTACTGGAAGAGGCCAATTAAACGATCAGCACCAGCGTTGATTCCTGACCAGGCTGGGAGCTCGTCCGCAGATGAGCCGCCGCCGTGTGGCTCATTATCGAGTTCAACTTGCGATCGAGTGAATCCGCCTGTTCCCTCCCATGATTCTTCAACGGCTCGTAGGACCTGGTCAGCTGTAGAGTGTAGCTCCTTCAGGAGAGTGTCGATCAGCTTGGCCCACTCATCACTACCTCCTGACTTGGCCGCGACATGGTGAAGCGAGATAACAAGTTTTCGCGAAGCTCGCTGGAGGCTTTGTGGAATGACAGTCTCATCTGATTGTGTAGGAACAAGATAAGGCTTGACTGCTGTTCTAAGCTTGGAGTTTGAAGGCCGAATAGTTGGTGGGTAAAGAGGAATCAAGGCTGACAAGGCGTCGCAAATAGTCTCAATGACAGGCAGGGGCGTTTGGAGTTTCTCGCCATTCTTGGGCAAGCTGATGAGCTTTATACAAGCCGTAACAAATGTTGGGATTGTTGGTGTGGCAATCTCTCGGACAAGGGTCTGATATGGCTGGACTGAGATGTAGATGCGTGCAAGAGTCACAATGGCCAACTCCTTTGAAGCAATGGGATCGCTTTTCTGCGAATTGTTAATATTGACCCTTTAGAAATGAGCGTACTGGCTTACCTCAACTACAGACAGGAGTCCAGTGACCCATGGTTGACAACCTCGTAGGATCTCCCATCCACCAACGTCAACCACAGTCTTGATTAGAGCAACTGCCGCGAACCTGGCCTCACGGCTCCTGCCATTCAGATGAGTAGTGATGCTAGCCTTGAGCTTATGGACAAGCTGAGCTGCTTCGGAGGACTTATCCTTGACCTTGCGATCCGAAGGTGCTGATAATGGTTCTTTGCAGTGTAGGATATGGTTGATGAGAGATGGCAGCGCATGAGGGAGCTGAGTTGGGGGGATTGAGGTGAGCTTGCGGCATAGAACCCGCAGGTCGGGAGGTAGTGAGGCAGCCATGACTAATGGATTCTGTATGAGGTTTTCTGGGATGGTTTGTGAGGTCTCAGATGCTTTGCGACAAGTTGAAGCTTGAAAATGTTGGCCAAGATAAAAGTAGATCAACTCAAAGTTGATACTGCGCCGTCACGTGTAAAAGGCGAGTACAGCAGTCGCACAAGAGGTCCGGGTATGTTTAAACAAAGATTCCGTATCCAATTATGTAGCTCAACTGGAAATCTCGGCTTATAACCTCGAATTATGATGAAGCTGTAAATTCATCAAGAAAGACTCCATTGAAACTTTTTTTCTGCTCCCAGTCCAGTGGACTAGGTCCCTAGCAACAAGCATACCAAAGGTGGGTTAGCTTGACTGGCGGGAAGACCCCTGACGGTGGATCCAACCGTGCTGTATTAAACAGCACTGATTGGCTTATGAGCTGAGTTACGTCGTCCCAGCAGCTCTCATCTCCAGCAAATACGACCTTGACCACCTTGAAAGTCCAGAGACCGCAATTATACATACCATTCACCTCAGGCGGCCTCTGAAACATCACGATTGACTTTTGTGACCGTTATATTCGATATTGTAACTCTCCTAAGCCTCTCGTCAGAGGATTCAGATCTATTTAGCAATCCAATCTTCCTCGCCATGCACTTGGCGCCATTTATTTGCTAGGTAGTCTAAGTCCGAGACCGATCTCCTGAAACCCTGAAATAGGTTTCCAACGAACCATGGGTGTAAGACGAAACAAAACGCCCTCGCCGATTATACCTAACGAAGCTGACTCTGTATCGCTGCTGCTCTATAGCCTAAGGCCGTGCAATACATTAATCAGCTGGACCATGCCCGCTGCGACGGCAACTGGGACCTGGTCCCGGAGCTTGTTCGCAAAGTCCGCAAGCATGCTCCCGACAGAGCTTGTACGTCATTCTCCGAATAGCTTCATGGCAGCCACAAAGCTAATACTGTTCAATTAGGTCTCGCTTTGACAGCCGAAACCGAATGCGCCATTGCCAAAACGACGGGAGCTGCAGCTCACACTAACACCGAGGGCCGGCCAACAACTGCTGTAAACACAGGCGATGTCAATGTTACAGATCAACTACCAAAGCTCGAAGCGGCAATTGACGAGGAAGCCGCCCACGAGAACGACCGATTCCAGGCTGAAGTTTGCGCGGGTTGGTTGCACTGGACATTAGGAGACTATAATCTCTGTGTCAGTCGACTACCCGAGAACAACTTGGAGGAAGGCGAGATCAACCCAGCCGACAGAAGCGCCGAATGGACGAGTGTTTGCTCACTCAAAGCTGCGTATCTCAAAGCTAACTGCCTTGCGCGCAGCGGCGAGTTGAAGCAGGCACTCTCTGCCTACCGAGCTGGTCTTCCATCACTCGGACGAGTTTGGGCAGAACAGGGCATGGGAAGACAGCTTCGCTACTGGTCAGAGCTGTTCCTTACAGAATATTGCATGCTCTCAGGCGAAGCATACCGAAGCAACGAAATCACACAGGTCGACGCTGATTCTATGGCGGGCTATCGAGCGTGGGCACGATTCTGGGATACTATGTCTACCCCTGTCACAGGAGGATACGGCTTCAAGGGTTCTGTACCTCGAAGAACGGTATGGAGAGAGTACTACTTTGCCCTCTCATCCATTGTTGATACCGATCAACCGTTTCCTACCGGGTTTGTGAGCAACACAGCTGGCGACCTTTCACCTCGGAATCAGCTGCGCATTGAGCTCAAGCATGCCGAGGCTACGTACCAGACACTTTTGCTAGGCGAGACATCCTTCCCCAGAGCCGATGAGGAGCGTGAGGAAGTCGAAGCGTTTGTCAATCAGGTGCTACGAAACTGGTCCATTCTCTGTGGACGAGGATGGAGTGAAAAGGACCTTGGTCAGGGTGGGCGAAGCAGCCTGAGCCGTGGAGTTCTTGATATTCTTTACAGTGCGGCTATGAAGACGTACCATTCAACATCTATCCTTCGGTCTCTCTTCCTCGTTCACCTTTCGGTTGCCGAATTCGACCTCGCTTTCAAGGCATTCGACTCCTACCTTGAGATTGTCAAAAAGGGCAAGGCTCGTGTTGACAAAACCGGGCTTGTTGAGCCTAGTCTGGACGATGATGCGACCGTCCTCGAAACAATCTCGCAGTGTATTTTGGCTCTCTGTCGATATGGCCAACGATCTGCAGCGGAAAAAGCGCACCAGCTTGGATCCGAGCTCGAAGACTGGTTGGCAAAGTTACCGCAGATCACCTCGCAAGATAACCCCACGCCTGTAATTTCGGAACACAATGAGCTTAGCGCTTCACATCCGCCCATGGCACCGCATACTATTGCCCTTGCATGGCAAGCTATTGGCCTGTCCCAGGCTCATTGGTCAAGAATCACATATGAAGCCTCGGCTAGAACCGAAATTCAACAAAAAGCTATTCGCTGTCTAAGAAAGTCTCTAGCAGCTGAGCTTGGGCGCTCAAAGGATATTAGGAGCTTTTATGCTCTTGGCCTTCTATTGGCTGAGCGAAGAGAGTTGACTGCTGCGATTGAGACAGTCAGAACTGCCTTGACAGCAAGCAAGGATCAGGAAGAGAACTACGATCTGGTGTATGGGCCATATTGGCAAGAGCGTTCTCTTATTCCTGTTTGGCATCTGCTCGCTCTCCTGCTCAGTGCTAGGCAAGATTATAGCATGGCCGCGAGGGCTTGCGAGGGTGCCTTGGAACAGTTTAAAGATACTACAGTTCTGTTTGGTAAGGCCGACCAAGCCTATAGAAGCGAGCACCTCAACGAGGCAGAAAAAGATACTTCAGAAGACAAACATGGCCTCGTCGATGATATGGACGATGGTGAAAAGGAGAGCATCCTGGAGGTGAAGATGACACAACTTGCATTGGTCGAGCTACTTGAAGGCCCAGACGTGGCTGTAAACGCCAGCTTCGAATTGCTGACTCTCTTCTCGAGACTGTTTGGCAACGTTGCAGCCCAACCCACTCTAAACCCTCCCAAGGCCGTGGAGCCACCCAAAACTTCTGGCACGCTTAGGAGCATTAGGGGAACCATCTTTGGCGGCAATGATCGATCCAGACCACCTACGAGGCAGGTCTACACTGCCGCGGGCGACAGGAACCCCAGACCTCAAACTGCAGCGACCATGCGCAGCAGTGCGCCGACGATTCAGGTTACGGGAGATAACGGATCCCTAGCAGAGTCGCGGCCAAGGACATCAGCATCTTCAGTGCGTCGCAATAGAAGCGCTACGGGTAGAAGTAACAGTCTGAAGAAGCGCGATCGGAGCCATAGCCGACAGCGATCCTCTAGCATTGGGGCTATCTCGTCTGCCCATGGACCTACAGTTGTCGATGGAGATGTCTTTTTCACACCAGCTGGTCCAAACGGCGAGGTTGAAGAAACCGAACAGCAATCGGACTTCTTTACCTACTCAAGTAAACGACACTCCGCAACGAGAGGCTCATCTTTCTCAAGGCGGCCTATAGGACACCTTAACTCGTATCTCTCAACGCAAACGAAGTCAACCGACTACTCTGAGCTATCAGTTGACAACGCTTACGCATCCACTTGCATCTTGCCACTGGTCCATTTCCCCAAGGATAAGGAGAGGGCTCAACGAGTGGTCCTTCTGATAAGAGTCTGGCTCATGATTGCTGGGTTCTACCGCAGAGCAGGTATGAGAGAGGATGCCAAGGGGGCTATCACAGAAGCGCAGCGACTTATTCAGAGCCTCGAGGCCGACTTGGCCAGGGATCCCTCTGGTTCAGGTGCTCTCAGGCCTCCCAGCTGGGCCGAAAAGAAGACTGTAGAGGATCTATGGAGTGATCTATACGCAGAGGTAAGATACAACCCCCTCCCTGTAGGACATGTGACGTGTATTAATATTCCTCATAGCTTGGTCAACTGTCTCTGTCGAAAGGAGCCCCCTATCTAGCTCGCAACGACTTTGAAACCGCCCTCACACATACGCCAAATCATCCCACTGCAATTATCGGCCTTTCTAACATCCTGCTCGATATTTACAGTGAAGATCTCCTCCCGCCACCTCCGATTCCGCCTCTGGAGGATGCTTTGCTCAACCTCAACATGGGAAATAGCTCAAAGCCAAATTCGAGCAGCCAAGCAGTCTCTCCCCTGCCTTCGACACCTCTGGGCCTGGGCCCTTCACCGGAAATCCAATTTACTCCCAGGGAACCCATGGATGACGACGAACTTCCTGCTGCGTATAAGGCCACCCGTCTACCACTTGTCGACCGTCTTGCGGCTCGTGATCGTGCGTATGCCCTCCTTTCGACACTCACCAAGCTCGGTTCCGGCTGGAACTCATCTGAGGCGTGGTTCACACTGGGCCGCGCCTACGAAGAGAGTGGCCAGCCTGATAAAGCAAAGGAGGTGCTTTGGTGGTGTGTGGAACTTGAAGAGGGGACTGGTGTTCGGGATTGGCGCTGCTTGACTGGGGGAGGCTACATTATTTGATGAGCCTTTTGGGGTTCAGACAATATTGAATAGGACCTTTGAACGGAGAAAACTACCAATGGCCTATGTTGCTTTTTTTTCAGCCGTTTATACTGTGTTGTATGGAGTGGTACTGCGCCTATAACTCTTCTCTTCTTTTCGATGCAAACACTCTGAATTATTTATTTTGTGTACCTCGTGTAAACACTCATCAAACACTACCTCATAGACTTTTAACAAGATCTTGTCAATTCTAGCACTCAGGGGTTTAATTTAAGCATAATCAAGTCACAAACTTCGACCTGGATGGTGAGAATCCTACTTGACCTACTCAAGAATTCTGGATAATAGTGTTCAGGAGCTGGTTGTACTCTGAATATGCTTCCTAGTCAACACTATCAATTGTTTCAGTATATCGCTATGTAAAACGTATCGCTGTTCGGACTAAAACTGCTTGCTGACGAAGAGAACAGATTAAGCCAAGTAGAACCCTTTTGCTTTTTTGACGTTTCACTTCTGTCTTTGCATCCCTCGATATGTCTCTTCAACCCCTTCTGTGTGTCGCTCAAGCTCCAGAGCTGGTGTTTCTCATGAAAGTACTAAGTGGCGACAGGTGGCCGCTGCCTGAGACGCAATGCAGGAAGCATGATGGCTGTTGTATAACAAATCATGCTTAGGCAGAGGCAAAAGAGGCAGAGGCCAAGAAAGAGGCGGAAGACGTCTGCGTGGAAGACGCTTAATGGGGCCAGGCTAAGGGGAGATGTCGTTCATCGATCAGCATGGCCTTGACCAAGATGATATACCGGCTTTCAGTTAACGGATTGACTCCGTCTTGTCCCATTTGCCGATATGAGCCACCTCTGGTACCATTGGATTCAAACGACTCGCTGGAAGTATAGCTGCTGCTATCGCTTTCTTCCACGTTGTTGTTCCTCTCTATTGTCCACATCATATTGCGTAGGCAATATGAGATGGCCGTAAAACTGTCACGCACTCTCAGTAGGTGGAAAGCCAGACCATCCATTTCTTTTGAGCAGGGAGTTGTTGGTTGTGTCTCAGAGAACAGCGCATTAACCTCCGTATTTTCCCCAGCGAGGATATCAGGCGCATTTGGGACATATATAACTTCTTTAGTATCGATGGTATGGTTCGAGCCATCGTCTGAATGCTATTCGAAGATGCTGTCGTCGATACGTTCAATAAGGGCCTGGATTTCATCTTGGACAAGTCTTTCGGAATTTCCCTCGTTAGGCAGTCGAGCCAAGTCTAACATCTGTGGCAAGATACTTGTACTTATGGACCAATGCGGGTCGTCCCACGGGCCTCGCTCAGCAAACGCTGCAAGACTTTCAAAGTAAATAGAAAGCGGATTCGATGCCATCGCGGAAGTGTTCGCCATTATGCAAAAGGGGAAACTGGAGTGTGTTACTCTAAACTTGTAACGGTGAAGATGTTGTTAAAGAAAAACAGTAGCGAGTGTGTGATAGAATCGATCGAATTGATGGGATCAAATGGTGATAGGAGTATCTGTGAAGCTGATGATGCAAGAAGAAGGCCGGGAATCAGGAGGCATATCCCCCTTAGGTAAGGTAGATATAACTTAGGTGACACTCTGCTGTAGGGACTTTCCCCTTCCATAGATCCAAGTCGCCATACAGAAAGCGCTACTCGCCTCGTTACCTTGTGAAGGAGTAACGACTGAGAAAAGTAGAAACGGAAACACCAAAGTTGATCAGATCAGGACATTCTCGTCATACCTACTTTAGACCACTTTAGACGGGGATTCCTTTATCAGATGAATACTTTTATTACTATCAACCAAGAGTCGAGCTATTCTGAGGAAATTCAAACAATATCATCACGAGGAACTAATCCACCAGAACAAACATGTCATGTGCTTATGTAGAAGTGTATTTATTTTCATCCTTGTCCAAGCCTCTCTACGCCCTTGTCCTCCACCCAACAGCTCTCCGCATTCCATAAGACCCGGCCGCCCAAATGAAATAACTAAAAAAAAGGGGGAATATTTGTTTTGACTGCGAATGACAAAGAAGACGATTCTTTTTAGCTCTAATATGTTTGTCCGCAAAACTCCCTGAACATGCGCCGTGAGGCTCCCATCCATCATCCATACACACACATCCGCCCTTGTCTCCAATCGTCATCATCATGATTTCAACCTCACCATGCATGCTTTCCAGACATGATACCCCCCTTTAAATAACAATCGTATGTTTTCCTTCAGTATCTACTGTCGGGACTTGAGCAGGTTGTGCAGGTATGAAGCAAACTGCCTCTTGTCCGTCGACGTCGTAAGAGATCGTAAAAAGTCATCACCGTTGACCCCAAGGCTAGGGAAGATGTTGTTTTGGAGTTCCTGGATAAAAGACTCGCCTGTCTTGGTGTAAATGGTCTGCTCTAGACCTGCAATCTCTGTAAGAATTTGCTTAGTCTGAGCGTCCTGGTAAGGCCGGAAGCTGGGGTTCTTCATAACCTCCCAGCAGGTCGAGTGGAACCTTTGAATCATGAAATGGTCAAAGCCAGGGAAAGCAGGGTTGGGGCTACCAGAGGGAGCCGTTGGGTTCTGAGATATAGTGGCAACGTCAGGTCCTCCCCATATAGCTGCCATTCTTGTCATCAGAGTGAAAGCCAGACGGCTACCGCCGATGTTGCCCTCAAGAGTCTTGGCGAGCTCAATAATGGAGGAAATCATAGGCTCAAAGAAGCCCTGATTAGATTCACTGACGAGAACACCATCCAATCCATTGTTCAGAATAATCTGGAGAAAGGAGAGGTATTCCCTCCTCAGCTCAGCCAGCTGGATCTCGTCATCGGTACCAGCAATGGGCTCTGTAAGCCCACCGAAGATACGTTGAAGCAAAGGCGTCAAAAGCATGTTCAAGACCTCGTAAATTTCAGCCTTGAAGCCAAACACCACCTGATCCAGTAGACGAAGAAACATGGCCATCTCGTCCTTAGATGAGCTCTGAGACAACAGTCCTTCAATCCACTGAGGCAGTTGGGGCAGCACAGCAGCACCAAGGACCCCCAACAGCTTAGAAAAAGCTGATCGGCAAGCAGTTCGGATCTCAGAAGACGAGTTCAGCTGGTTGAGGGCAATGAGAATGGCTTCGGCTGCGCGAGAAAATTCATCGGAGACAGCCTTGTCAGGAGGTCCATGTGCATTAGCGGAAGTGATGCCTGGAGTCCAGTCAGAGAACCCGTGGGCCAATGTACCCAACGCCATAACAATGTGGTGGACTTGAAGAGTGGCCTGCGCATCTCCAGACTTGGCTCGTGGGAGGTGTCCTTCCATGTCGGTAAACAGGGGGTCCATAACAGATCGGGCGTACAGGGCCTGCTTATCAGCAGGTGTACTTTGGGTCGAGGAAATACAGCCAATGGCCTCGAAAAGGTACAGTTGGCTCGTAAAGAGGGCATCCGCGGAGTGGTCAGATTCGTCTGATGACATATCATCGTCAGCATCATCACCAGGGACCTCGGCCTTGATGGGCAAGAGATCTCCGATCGACTGGATGACTGTCTCCGCAACATTGCCAACCTGGGCACGCAGCTGCTTGATGAAGCGGTGGAACAAGTACCACGATCGTGTCTTTATCCGAACGTGGTCATGGTGAACCAATCGCACAAAGTTCTCTAGAACTTGAGGGATATACTGTGAGAGATGGTTCTCGAAAACAACGCAATACCTCACACAAATCTCCATGTACTGCAGAAGGATGGCAGGATGAGAGAAGTTGGCAATACCTACGTTGGTTAGCATCACCACACTGTAGCTGATTTACTGAAGCACTCACCAGATTCAACCATCTTCTGCATCATGACCACTAGCCTCTCCGAGGCCTCAGTAGAGGGCTGGTTCTTGGTGCCAAGTCCTTGGTTGGGAAGTGCGAGCTCGCCAAAGAGGTACATCTCATACAACGCAAGATCCAGATCTCGCCAGTCCATTTGAGAGCCCTGCTGGTCAAGGGTTTGAAAAGTGGTGGCAACCAAGTTGCTGAGCATATCCATGTACAAAGGCTGGTCAATGGCTGCAATTGACTTTTGCAGATTTTGTAGCTTGCGACGTAGCTCTTGAAATTCAGCTTCATCGGTGAGCTCATCTTCATCACCCCAGGTGGTAGTCTCATCGTATCTCATTTTGTGGATGATGGCATCTAGAATTGGCGCAAGCATACCGCCATAGTCTTGGTGAACAACAGTGAGTTTACGGAGGAAAGTGAGCAGGTCTGTCAGGGCGGGAATGACAGACGAGCAGACCTCATCATATTCGTCAGAGAAGAAGCGCAGAAGGAAAGGGAGAAACCCTTGGAGATGTTGATTAGCTCTAGCGCGAGTGTCATCACTGATCTGGCTGTCCTCGAGGGCCCGTACGATATCGGAGAGTACGGTGTTAACTAACTTGGCAACTGCTTCGGCCAGGTCCGTATCGTAACGAGAGGTTCCCTTGTACTCGCTCAAAGGGGGGCTAGCAACTAATTGTTCAACAATCTCCCTGAGGTTAATGAAGGAGATCATCTCCATCTTGTCTGCCGAACGCATCTTCTTGCCGCATATCTCATTCAAGGTATCAATGGCGGTGTCGCGGACCTTGTCTTGCACATCAGTGCTTGGTCGGCCGACTACCGGCAGCAGCAGCCCGAGCATGTCTTGGCTGATAACCAAGGAGATGTCCATCCAGCTAACCCACTTGCCCAGGACTTTGAGAACAAGTTCTACGACGGTATCGTTGTTCGAGTATCGTGTTAGGAGCTGCTTCCACGACTCAGACACCTTGTGCATATCCTGAGCTCGGAGCTGGTCCTTGAGCTCGGTATTTCGCTTGGTCTCGTTGCTCTGCCGTGACAGAAGCATATCTGCAATCTCGTCATGGATGGATCCCAGAGTTCGAAGATAAAAAACGACGCCCGGGACGTTGTCGGTATTTGTGGAGAGACCGGTCAACTCAAGTTGGTCGTCGAGGAAGCTCTGCCATCCGTCTTGGTAAAGAAAGACAAACAAGTACGTCAATGTTTGCGTGAGCTTGTTCTGGAGGTGATAAGGGTCGGCTTCTTGTTGTGCGTTAGGACCGTATGTTTGGCGGCAGTATTGGAGAAGGGTGTCTTTGAGGAAAGCCAGGCTTGCCTGGTCGAGACCTTGAGTGTGCACCGCATAGTTGACCACTTCGAGGCAGACCATGCGCACAACTTCTGACGTTTGGGGAGTTCGAGCGAAGAGTGTGGTGCAAGCTTGCCATCCTGAGGGATCGTTTCGTAGTTGGTTTAGGTATTCGAAAGCTTGCTCCTTGAGAGATTGATCGGAGGTGGGGTTTGAGAGAATCCCGACGGCATTCTCGACCTGAGCCATTGGGATCAGAGTTAGCAAAGAGACGATATCATGTATTCATAAGCTCCAGATAACAACCATTCCGTCGGGTCAGGCCTTGAAAGTGTGGACATTGGGCCGATGCGGCTTGGCCATCCAAGAGTGACGGCTGAAATGGCGGGGCACGAGAGCACCCCAGCGAGCGTCATGGGACAAAGACGAAGGAAGATGATGGAAGAACAACGCATCAACTCACCTGAGCTTCCATGATCAAAGATTCAGGTTGTGAAAAACACTATGTTGAGAGGTATTCCAAGTATGGACGATGCTGCTATAACTCCGGCAGCCTCAGATACACAGCATCCAGCATAGTTATGATAGAAAATAAACGGGCAAGGTGAACAAGGCTACCGAGGGGTCATGCCTAAACGTGGTTGGTATTGAAAGCTGGGGAAAAGGAGCCTGTACAACAGGCAGGGGTACAGCTGATGAATCTGGAGCTATCCCAATGGCAGGAGCTTCAAAGAGGGCCAAAATGTGCACAAAAACAGGCGATTTGAGACGTCGATGCTGATTTTGGATTGGATAGCGTGTGAAGACTGCGTTTTTATCGAGACGTGCTATTTCTAAAAGTCGGTGCGCTGAACTTCTTGGGTCGATGTGGGGTAACTCTCTCGGCACATGTTCGGTAAAAGGGCCTCACCCATCACCATCTCGGGAACCTCCATCACCAAGCTCATCAACTGCAAGGTACCAACCTATCTCAGCTCTCGTTGACATCTCATGTAACGAGATACTGCATTAGTTCTATGGCGATGCAGCACTTAACCTTGTTTGGAAACGCATACATAAGCCGACAGTCTTGACAGTTTGAGCTACTCTCGAACTCAAACATATTTCAACGCTCTGGTAACTCTATTTCATGAGTTAAGCATATGTCGAATATCATCCTTTGGGGAGATGCGTGCCATGATGGAACCCTTCAAGATTCGACATATCAGGCCAAACAGGCTACGTGAACCCTACTAGTGGGGTAGGGCAATCGAGGCAAGCTGTACAGAGTAACTCGATCTCAATCTTCTTCTGTACTTCGATCTTGAGGCACCCAGATCATCTACAAGTGACTCTTCGAGGGTTCTCTGAAGCGCGAACTAAATCTTTGTACACCCAGCCATGTCTTTTGCATCGATCAAGGTGTTACCAAACTCATACGTCAGACTTCTACTCACCAGTACCGACCAGTTGGATATCAGATACGCGCGAGTTCTCAACACACTCTAGAGAGCGAGGGAGTTTTTAAACCAACAAGCCATATGTTGATGCCAGTCCACTTGCCTTGCGAGAGTGAGTGGCTGTGAGGTAAAGGCTCATATACCTCAAGCTCCAGCCGTTTCATTCAACTGTAACTCAATGAGGGTAAAGTATATGAAACTGCTCGTCGCCAAAAGGTTAGGTATCGACAAAGTTGTCCTAACGTTCTAACAGCGTTTTCAAAAGCTGTATGAAGCTCAAAATGATCAGATATAGGATCCTCAGAACCTGAGATAGATGTCAATGAAAATCTCTTGAAGGCCGATCAACCCCCGCGGCAAAAGTACAACGTCAACAACCTGGATATTGCTGATCGCAAAAACGATGAGTATCGTCATGTGTTAAGTTGAAAGAATGGTTGGGTAGGAGGCTGGAATATGAGAGTTTGGAAACGCTTATTATCAGCGATATTGCCAACTCATGGTGGTGGGCGCTTCGCATGACAACCTTCGGTTTGAACTTTTGACATGAAAACTGATTCGGAGGGCCGATCAAATAACCGATGTTTCGTTCGGAGAATAAGTCGGCATGGCCGGCCTCTGAAACTTGGAACAAACGAATCTCTTGCTCAAGGGCAAGCATCGCTGGTCCATCACTCCAACGCATGACGTGAACTTGGGACCCAGCGTGTGTGGGCCGTGTGCTTTGTTTCTCGATAGTTCCTGGGAAAAAGTGACGATCGCCAACTCAAGCGCTGAAACAACAGAGATCGACAGGCGCTCGGCGCTACACACGTGCAAAGCCTTCTTTGGTGGGCATGAGGGCGATTATCAATGGATTAGGCTGCCCAAGACAGAGAAGAGTCGTCAGCTTCATTTCCCCATCTGTACTGTGCCGTCCTTGTTGGTGCCAAGTTGGCGCTACGTGCGTACTCCCTATGATTACCAAACATTGAGATATCCACTCTTTATCTTGCATTATTTAACTAAAAAAAAAGTATTTGTTAGTCTCTTATAGCGGAGAGGTTTATTATACATAGGTTAACTAGTAGGTAGATTGGGGATTTTTGGCTTATGCTGTTTCTGAAATGCGGAGGTTTTTTGATACGCGGGCTCTCGCTGCAACTATCGATTCGTTGCCAAGCTTCCATGACAGGCGGCATGATCGTCAGGAGGAGGCGGCAAGCCACTACCGGCTGGGGCATTGGCTCACAATCAGCCAACACCCACAAGGAGAACCAAGGGCCTAGCAGGGGTGTTATACAGAAGGTACACAAGAATCCTTAGGTAGGGTCTTTGTTGTTACGCAAGCAAAGAGTACAGCTCCCACAGCATATCGAACAAGAATACAGAGTAGTTAGAAGCATCTCTAGTTGTGATTGCAATCGACGATCGAATATTCATGTACGAAGAGTCCGATTATACTGTCGGTGGTGGACCCTCAAGAAAGTGAGCCGCGTAAGATGTCAGTATTGTGGTTCTTTGTTTCAAATCAATTAGACGTCATGAGCTTGAGAAAGTTGTTTTTCTTATCAACACCAGCGAACTACTCCGTACAGCGGCTGATGATGTGACAAGGGATGAGCATCGCGGGAATAAGCATTCATCCAAGGCCCAAGATTGGACGAGATTGAATTTGCGCTTGTGAGTTAAATGACCATAGCGACATCATCCATCCATGCTTCTTGAGCTTTGAGGCCTCTTTATAGTTTGTGATGCAATGCAATGTAAGATCACCGTCACCGCTTCCAAAATCACGTCTTAAGAAGCTGAGATCAATAGCCTTCACCGACACAACTAGGTACATACTCTTCTCAATCTTCTTTTTGTCTCACATTTTCGTATTTACAGTAACTATGTCGCATTAATCTCTCCAAATCGATCCAAGTGAAGTAACCGAGATATGTCTCTTAAAGGCCTGCAACTCGGGGTCTATCGCTGTCCCCTCCCTCCAGAATTAGAACTTTTGATCTCGGTTCTGGTTATATTGTGATGTTGCACTTTCGGCCCTCCTTCATATCCACATAGTTGATAAGCCTAGCTCACGGATCTGGTGATGAACGTCAGCTGGTGTTTCTATCTTGGGGATTGCCTGTTCAACATAACCTTCCGATAGCCTCAGCTTAATCTGAAGGACGCGATAGTCTAATCAATGCCAAGTTTCTACAAGAGATGAGATACTCATAACATCCATTTCTGGGGCGGAATTTAGAGGGTGGTTGCAGTACATGAGTACTCTGTGGGTTCCTGCATTAGAGGAGTGGCGCTGTGAACCCTGTCCCACGGAGCGTTTAGTGTTGTATCAGATTTTGTGCAAGGAAGATGAAGCCAATCAAAGGAATCATGCAAGCCCTGGATAAAGTCGCCATGGCGCAGTGCTGATCCGAGATGGATTTCCAGAATTCATTGGTTATTACAACTTGTGCTTTGAGACATCATGTTCCGTCTTTTGATGTTGAGCCAACATGATCAAGACACTTCAGAGAACGTTGCAGCTATAGAATGCAAGAAATAAGCTTCAAGATAATATTAAAAACATCTATATGCCGCATACCAGGTTGCACATAAGGCGAAACAAGACGTGTCTTGGCCTTCTATCAAGGGTCTGGAAGACAATCGGCAATCCCTGGCCCAACGTTTATGCAAACTCTTTCAGTGAGGTAAGGGCGGCCAAAGGCTTCTGAGCCCCTACATAAAAGGGTTACACACTTGCACAAGTCCTTGTATCTTAGCGGTCGGCCTCCAAACAGCAGGCGGGCCAGGGAGGCTAGAGGCTACCTACAGTATGTACCTACCGCATTAGGTAGTAACGCAGCACCAACTTCCGCTGGGGCTAGTTACCTTACCTCTAATCCAGGGAATAGGATACACCCTGGTTTCACCTTTCATCAACTATCCCTGATCAACATGCACCAAGCATCGATCCTCATATGCCGCGTTCTAAGGTGAGGCCGGCTAGGCACAGTGGAAGGACACTCGAGAAACACAGCGTTGGATATTGCTTCGACAACCATTCCGGTTCTTCATGCGTTGTAGAGCCTCATCAAGCTGTCATGCAACAG
Organism: Fusarium fracticaudum; assembly: GCA_003353625.1. Classification (NCBI taxonomy): domain Eukaryota; kingdom Fungi; phylum Ascomycota; class Sordariomycetes; order Hypocreales; family Nectriaceae; genus Fusarium; species Fusarium fracticaudum. Next base: position 3,836,708 of record PDNT01000003.1, read on the forward strand.
ATTATCAAGCTTATAGATACAGCCTGTATCAAAGCCTCGACAAACTGTTCGCTAGACTTGGCGCCGCAGAAGCACCCCCTTCTTTCTAACAGCCACTCAGAAGTCAAAACATGCCTGTCGATCGATGGGTGTGGCGGAATCCACTTTAGACGACCGAGATGAAGAGAGGGTGAAAGGACGGCGTTCGACTGGTCCACACCTTGTTTCCGACCACCAGTTGGCCACTGATACTTCGGCGTTGATACCAGGAACCATACGATCTTCCCAAAACGGTCTGATCTTGGAACATCTTTGCTTCTCGGAAAGTGATTCTCTTGAGAGTTCAGAGAAAGCCTCATCACGCTCTTGTTTTGAAGGCTGAACTCGGCGGTCCGAGACTACAGTACGAAAATGCGTTGGTGACATGTACCGTGCTCCTAGTCATGGACCACTGTCCGTGACCCAGATTCAATGGTGATCCAACAGCCATCTTTCAAGGGTGATATGGGTCTCGGATCCACGGACCTCAGAAACGACCATGGGTGGGCGACCGACTGTGAAAGACCGGGGCAGCGACATGGCCTCCCCCAGCTTTGATGGGCCATCTGCTAGGGCCGCACACTTCATCCCATGTTTGTTGCCTTTACTGGAACCCCCTTGGACCCAGAATGGTTGACCTCCTGGATGATCTGGTGCGTAATCTCCGTCTGTATAGGAGTTGATGCTCTTGGTGTGGGTGGACATCGGTATTAATATGCGACCATCCTGCGGCCTCAAACTCGACTTTTCTTCTCTTTCTTCTTCAGCCCAACAAGCCATTTCTAAGCTGCCAGTTTCAGAAACTTTTGACTTCGGTCGTCCATTCTTTCACCACTTTCGATATATCAACATATTTTTGAGCTTATAGCTTCAGACTTTCATTACCAACTTTCAACCAATTCTTCAAGATGCGTTACTCTACTGCCGCCGCCGCTCTTCTGGCCTCTGGTGCCATGGCCACCGAGTACTCCAAGGTCTACGAGACCAAGCGAGTTACCATCACCTCTTGCGGTCCTGAGGTCACCAACTGCCCTGCCCGATCCACTGTCACCAGCAACACCGTTTACCCTGTCCCTCCCCAGGTCACCTCTGCCGAGCAGGGCAGCGAGACCACCGAGGAGGTCCCTGAGTATCCTGAGACCACGGAGGCTCCCTTGACCACCTCTACCATCTACTCTACCAACATCAGGACTATCACCTCTTGCGCTCCCGAGGTTACCAACTGCCCCGCCCGATCTGGTACTCCCGTCGTTGTCACCGAGACCATTGCTGTCTCCACCACCATCTGCCCTGTTGAGCCTACTGGTGGCAGCGAGAAGCCTGGAAAGCCCGGCAAGCCTGAGAAGCCCAGCCAGCCCGGTTATGAGCAACCTTCCGGTCCCGCTCCTCCCGCTGAGACCAAGCCCGTTGAGACTCAGCCCGGCTACGAGCAGCCTCCTGCCCCTCCCGCTGAGACCAAGCCCGGCTCTGAGCAGCCTCCCGCTCCTCCTGCCGAGACCAAGCCTGCTCACCCTAGCAAGCCCGTTGTCCCCGGACAGCCTCAGCACCCCGGTAACGGCACTGTCCCTCACCCTCCTGTCTACCCCAACCCTCCCGCTACTCAGAGTGGTGAGAAGCCCGTTGTTCCTCCCACTCCTGTTCCCGTCCCCAGCAACCCCGGCAACCCTGAGCAGTGCGTTCCCTCTCAGTCTGTGACTGCCATCACCAAGGAGTACACCACTGTCCTCACCAGCGTTGAGTACTCCACCATCCAGGTTCCTTGCGCTACTGGCACCGCTCCCGGCAACCCTAGCAACCCCGGCCAGCCTGGATCCCCTACTGGACCTGCTGTTCCTCCTCCTGCCACCACCCCCATTGGCGGAGGTAACCAGACGTGAGTATCTCAAATATCCTGACTTGTGAATAATTTACTGACTTTCCTTAAGCGTTCCTACTCCCCCTGTCGTTACCGCTGGCGCTGCTACCTTCGCCGGCTCTGCTTTCTTCGCTGCCGTTGCTGGTCTCGCTGCTTTCATCCTGGTCTAAAACTATTCCCCTTTCTCTTAGCATCTGTTGAAGCCTGCAGGCTATGGCAACTTATGAACTCTTTTGTGTTTAATGGTCTTGCTGGAATGTATAGTACTCGAGTAGACTTTTGAATACATTGCTTTTTTGGCTTACTTTTATGTACTTATATATATCTGATCTGCAGTCTGGGATATGCGATTGGAACTTATTTGCTATTGTTTAATTCTGACATGACATCTCTATATATCGCGGAGTCTTGGAGAACTATGTGATTCAAGCTGCTCACAACTCATATGAATCGTCAGTATTCGTATGAATGTCGTTGCTATTGAGGCAGACACTAGTTGACGCCAAGGAGTATTATCAAGCCACCCGATTTTCGACCCCAGCAAATCCGGGGTGAAGGGTTCGGTTCGCCAATGCACATGGCACATGCACATGCTCCACCCATCTAATTTCCCAACCTTGACCACTTGGGATCTGAAGCACCGGCGTCGATTATCCAAAAGGGAACACGCAAATTGCCAAATGTCGCTTCAGGGAACTCGTCTTCAATGCATCTCGATCGAACAGGAAGATCGCTCGGTCTAGATTTTGCATAACATGTGATTTGGGTCAGATGGTTTGCTTGACATGGATTCTTGAAGGCAATTTCATTTTATTTGCTACAAGATGAGTCTATTCTGGTGTCTGCTGACTCGGAGCTGGAATTGGACTGAGTAGATGAGCAAAAGAGTGAATGAACATGCAGCTGGGCTCGATTCTCACAGACCTGTTTAGAGAGTTGGTTCAGCGAGCATACTAGCAAGGCAGTGAAGCCATTTGGTTCGCGTATTACTCTGTAGTATTTGGGTTTTTCTGAAAGCTGTGTTATACCTACTACGTGCCACTCGGATAAAATCTTAAAAGCTAGTAGATACCTTATCTAGCGTATCAGCACGGGAGGTGTTCTCTATAACACGGTGAAAAGTCAAGAACAGGTACCTACCCTGTGTTCTCGACTCCGGGATATCTGTCTAGCCCTTGGGTATTATAACAGAAATATGTATTTTATGCAAGCTATCATTACTTATACCTTCATCAGTGGTTGTTTTATCAAGCAATAGTGATCTAGATAGTCCTCGTTTCCCAAGCGTAGTGTCTTTTGGAGGCACATGTTTGACACTGTAAATAAGCATCGCAATTCATGTTATGTTGGAGGTGCCAATTGCTGGATTCGAAGGGTGAAATTATGAGAAGGAAGTACTGAGCTCCGAAGGATCTAAAATAAACCAGCTGTTTCTCCTATCTCATGGTTAACAGAATGTTCGTGGTAGTTGCCGGGCCGTAGTGCTAGGTTGTAGCTTGAGGATGAAGGATATACACAACAATTGGGCGAGAATCTAGGTACCTAGGTAGGTAGGCGGCCAAAATGAAAACAAGATTGTACAGAAGGAAATAAACAATTCGGATATACCAAAAAGTACGACCGTATCATGGATGGCCTGTCAGAGTGTTGTGACAGAGCTTAGGGCGGACACTTGCCCGTCCCCATCTTGATCCTCTCTTGTACTACTTGTCTGATGCATGCTGTACTTGAGTGAGATGGAAAAAACACCAAAGTGCTCTGTATTTCTGAACATATGCCTTTCGCAACAATCAACACTTACAAGTGTCAGCCCTCATATGCCAACTAGTTACGTGAGTGCCTGGCCTTAGTTTAGCTTCTTTGTCATAAGTCATCAGGTAAGGCGGATGTCTCCGAATTAGCACAGATAACCAATTCCCCGCACAATAAGAATGGATGGATGGATGGATGTCTTTGATTTCTTGGAGAAGTTGGGGAAACTCAACGCCACAACAAAAGTACGTACCGCAGATATCACAACTTCAAGTGAGAGAAGTTCTAAGCCATTCAAGCACGCCCCTTTCAGAATGAGCTTGACGAGTATGTTAAAAAGCCCTTTATTAGTTTAGTTTAAGCTAGGCTTTATTAGAAATCGTATTTGTAAACTCATAAGAGGGGAACTCGAGCACGAGATTGAGAAGAATCTGGAGATAGAGTTGGCGATAAGGCCTCGGGTATCTTTAGAACAGCTTGTAATATTCTTATCTTGTGATATGATGTTATCAAGCTTAGCCATTATAATGATAAGGGGAATATTTTACAAGACTTCCCCTAGTCTTGATTCGTGTAAAGGATTAGAGTGTATGGAAGCAAGAAGGAACCACTCTGTGCGCAGTCTTGGTTCTACTCTAGATAGGTAGTAAGGTAGTAAAGAATGTTGAATAGATAGGGAGCATGTCGAACAGATAGGGAGCATGTCGAACAGATAGGGAGCATTAGATCATGCGACTACATCAACAACGTCCATTTCGTCATCGTGAGATCTAACTTTGGCATTTACTGTGGGCCAAGTCACGATGTAGGTAATCAATGCCCTCCGGACGTGGTTGACGAATGCCACAGTCAAGGTATGACCTGCCACAAAAGTCAGTTCACAAAGGATAAAGAGCATTTAAGGATACAACTCCCCCCAGGCCTTGATTTCATTATTTATCTTTGTTCAATATCACGTTCCTTTCGCAAACACTCTTATCCATCCGTATACCCTATCAAGTATACACTTACGACTTCAAAATGGCTTCAGATGAAATCGCTGCCGCCGAAGAAGCAAATCATTCCAACTCTGCAAACGAGAAGAAAACCACTCTTCCTGCGAGCAACTCGAACTGGTCCTCCAGGAGGAATACCTACGTCTCGGAAGCTATCGAGGATGAGGTCTTTGGCCATGTTGGCGAAGGCGAACAAGGCCCCAACTACCGCGCTGTACGTAGCTCTCCCTCTGTACCATGATTTGCGGCGCTAATGTAGGTATGTCTACCTAGCTTTCGTGGATAGGTACCATCGTCCTCATGACGAAAACCCAAGTCGGTCTCGGTGTACTCACTATTCCCAAAACGTTCCATACCCTCGGACTCCTCCCCGGCATCTTCTCCCTCGTAGCCATCGCTGGCATGACATCTTGGTCAGGTTACATTGTTGGTACTTTCAAGCTCCGCCACCGAGAAGTGTATGCCATAGATGATGCTGGAAAAGTGATGTTTGGCAGAGTTGGCCGCGAAATCTTTGCTGCCATCTTAATGCTGAGTAAACATTTCTCTCCCCCATAGGTACTAAGGCTACTACGTACTAATATTATACAGACTGGGTCTTCATCTCTGCATCAGCCATGCTGGGTGTCTCGGTTGCGCTCAATGCTATATCAGACCACGCCCTTTGCACCTGGGCTTTTGTCATTGTCGCCGCTATCAGCACGGGTCTCCTATCCAGTATCCGAACCCTGGGCAGAATAGGATGGATTGCATGGGTTGGTGTTGCCGGCATAATGATCGCCATCTTCTCTGTTACCATCGCTGTTGGAGTCGAAAGGAGGAAAGATCCGGCGGTTACTCAAGGAGACTCGACGACTTTCAGGCTTACCAACACCCCTCCATTTGCCGATGCCATGGCAGCAATCTCTAGCCACATCTTCGCCTACGCCGGCGTGCCCGCCTACTTTCCCATCATCGCCGAGATGCGAGAGCCGGAGCATTACACATCAGCGCTTATCTGGTCGCAGAGCATTATGACTGCTGTCTACGTTGTGATTGGGTTTGTTATGTACTGCTTCGTCGGCTCCGAGGTTGCATCTCCTGCTCTGGGTTCCGCAGGGAAAATCATGAAGAAGGTGGGCTTCGGATTTGCTCTGCCGGGCCTTTTAGTCAGTGCCATGATTGTCACTCATGTAAGTCTTCCCTAAAACAAACCCAGCATCTCGTCATTCCATTATTAACAACAGCCATAGTTATCAGCAAAATACATCTTCCTTCGTGTCCTCCGCAACTCTGATCACCTCCACCGCAACAATCTCATTCACTGGGGTACCTGGCTGGGCTGCATTGGCGGCATAACTATTCTCGCCTACATCATAGCCAGCGCTATTCCCGTATTTGATCCTCTTGTGTCATTGATTGGTGCATCTTTCGGTGTCTTCCTTTGCTTCCAGCCCTTCGGATTTATGTGGCTATACGACAACTGGAGATACAGGAGCCGCAGCCTCAGGTGGAGAGGAAAGATGGCCTGGAGCATATTCATCATCATTATTGGCACCTTCCTCATGATTGGAGGCATATTTGGCTCTATTGACGGCCTTATTTCTGCCACTACAAATGGAGATGGTGGCCCTTGGAGTTGTGCCGATAATTCTAACCCTCCTAACTCGACGACCACTGCCTAAGCATGGCTGGCTCTCTTTATACTCTAGATAGTCCTCTTTTACCTTTTCTTGACTTGATAGTATAAATCATAAGATATTCTATATGCGTATGAAACTCTAGCATAGTCAAGTGAGCAGTGCACAGATAAAACCTCACTTATCAAACTCTGGTTTCATTGCAAAATGTGACTTGTGGAACTTACAGTCCTGGCAATAGGCAGGTTTCCCCCGCAGCAGATTTGTCCTCTGAGTTACCTCATAGATTAGTAGATACAGTACGTAGATAGGGCTATAATTGAGTTTTGTGGTTGCATGTATAAAAATTGACTTTTGTTCTCATCTAAATTTAAGCTTAACTATCTAGATGCCAATGGCCAATCATGTTTTCTCCGGCACTTGATGCTACTTAAGGCACTTGGCAGGGGTGCACCCATCATTAGGTTGGTGCGACATTCCCGAATAGGCATCTCAAGATCTGCTGGGGTTCAGCCAAGACCTTGGCATAGCGACATGAATAATTGCATTCTTGGCTATATATAATGCTTTACATAAACGTTGAACCCCCATCATCGTCGGGTGTCAATATTGAAGCCAACTGAAGACTCCCCATTGGGAAGAGGAAAAGCGTTTCCTATGAGAGATTGTGAAGTTGAAGAAGAGACTCTACATACCGGCCGAAGATCAAAGCCGAAAACTCAGTTTCTATCAAAAGTCCAAGCTATAGGGCCAAGATGATTTCACGATGAGCGACGTCCACATCGCCACGATTACAGATCTCGGTGAGAGCCGTGTTCCCCAATGTGCTCTTGGAAATTATTGTAACTAAGTCTATGCTATGTCTCCTTATTCCAGCTATGTTAATATAAGGGCCTCAAGACGGCGTCTTTTGACTTGTTGCATGAATCCTGCATGGAGATACACCCTCTTCAGGTTTGAGTGCTGCAGCCTGCGAGATTCGTTTCTGTCCTGAGATTGGCGACATCCAATAGACTTGGGTGTGGTATTTGGAGGTTAGAGGATATCTTCGTGGGACAAGGCTTAAGTTACGTGAACGTTGTGCGAGATCGGGCCGAGTACCAGCCACGGCCAATAGAGTTGGAGATATTACATAGACTTCTTATGTTTCTATTTATCTTGCATTGGCACTGGGACGTTGTCTCGGTAATGTACCCCCATAATGCCTCGTTAGGAGAAATGGTAGCGTGACCTGTAGTTGGAGAGACTCAATGGCTGTTGGAGGACGGAACTGCCCGTTGGAGCATTCGATCGACGATTGTAGTGATACCCAGGCTATAAAGCTTAGATGTCGAATCACCATCAGTTACAGTCTTTTCTTAATGGTTGTAAAGCTAGTAAGTTGGAAATTGAAGTTGCGAATACTGCTTCACCGTTGTGTAACTCCGCCATGGTACCATCGAGTAGGTGGACTCTCTATACATTAAATATGACCAACAGACTCTTGGCACGACGGTGGGCACTGGTAGCAGGGATGTCTTTAGTTGCGGTGGAATTTGACCGTTTGTCGTTGCAGAAGTCTTTGTTTTCTGTGAACTCGGGAGTAAAAGGCTCACAGAGTGTTGACTGCAGGGCCAAGAAATGATAACATTCATTGAAGGGTATGATTAGGTAAGGAACGTTGAAAACGGAAGTATGAGGCTCTGTTCGCACTCGGATCGGAGCTATAAAACGGCTAAGCTGCATCTTGGCCACTGGTACGGACACGGAGTCGGACCAAGTGACATGCGTCCTACTCCGTACGGACGGAGTACAGTCATACAAACAAATAGCCTGTAACTAAAGGACAGTTCCCCTACCAACAAACCAAACCTCGCTAGCATGTCAGATTCTTAAGCTTCGTGTTCAAGAATCTGACCAGTTCAAACCGCGTGGCCCGCCCGCACCACGTAAGAATGCGGAGAGAAGGGACATCTTACGATAAAGGTTTGTGATTGAATGGATTGTCGTGAGGAGATTGAGCTGAAGTACGAATCATTACGCGTACACGTGTTGAAGTCAGCGAGGTTTAAATTGCTGGAGTGGATGGTAAGATAATAGTTTGGTGGATTATGGGTTATGGATTATGATTATGGATGGGCTGGCGGTTAGATAGCTGTTTCAACCTGCACTGCACTCCAGCAGATAAATAATTTGCAGAGACGAGGAGGTGCTGTTTCAAGGGCTGGTATGCTGTAAATTACAATGCAGAGCTTGTAGAGCTGAATATGCAACGCGAGGTTCGTACATAAGGCACACATGTCAGCAGAAGCAGGAGAGTGAGTGAATCCCCAGTGCTGAGCTGATGCTGGGTGTAAGCCGGGTCAATTAACCAAATCTTACAGGAAATAAAGAAAAAGAAAAAAGTGCCTAAAGGTAAATTGACATTAGTCTCATTCAATATTATCCTAAAATTGTGTCGTCGGAGGGGGGGGGGGAAGGTGACGCAAGTCAGGTTGTAAAGTCAAGGATATTCTCTCCAAGCCTCCACGAGTGAAACTGAAAGAGAAAGCGATTCGAGAGAGAAAAGGGCTGAATGACGCATCATTAATTACTTAGTTAACGGGTTAGAGTCCTACGCAGCGCTCATTCCCGTGGCCGAGACCATGATTGGTCAGATCGTGGTGATCAATCTCACTCGGACTCGCTTCTCGCACTTTGACTTTTTAGCGTGCGTGGGTTCTACTTCTACCGCTATCTTTATCTTTGGGTCCTGGTGTGATAGGCTGATCTGCCCCGTTGATCAACATTCCTTTGGATTGATCCTTGTGCTTTCTTTCTTTCTGGCAGGGCTTGATGCTGTTTCAGCTGTAAGCATCGAACGACATTGTCACGAACAGATACTGAATGAGGACATATCTGTAGTGAGTCTAGTAGTCCTAAGGATCTTTGAGTATTGTCGTGTAAGCCAATATGCAATTCGTATCTTCTTACAGACCTTGATAGACCTCAAAAGGTAGATACTGGCAATACCATCCAGAGCGTGGATCTACATGCGGCTTTCTTAATGCTGACACTGCCCCGTTTTCGAGGCTGATGTCCATGATCCTTCGTCTTATTGGTCTCAATGATCGACATTCGCATCGAATGCCTTGCCCTTCGCGCTAAAAAAGAGCGAGAGCGACAGCAAAGCCGCCCGCTCTTAGCATGCTTAGCAGATGAGCCTCCTTGTGGTTTTAGTGCCATTCGTTCATTCATTCATTCAATCTGCTATTCCGTGTCTGCAGTTTGAGAGTCCGAGTCCGACATTATCGCTGTCATAGCCATTCTTACATATCACATCACATCAAATCTGCAGCTCTCATCATGTCTATATCAATGGTCCATCCTCCCCCTCCAACAGCATTCTTTTCTCACCATCACTCACACATAAGCATCTACATTCCTGCAATCCTACAATCTTATCCACTGTCTTCCACAAAGCTTAGCAACACATAAGCTTACCTACCTTTATCCGGTCGAGAATAAATACAACTACATCACTCGCTTCTCCTTTACTATCCCGACTTACACGCTTCGATCGACTTACATAACAATACACATCAACCAACAACATGCCTTACAATTACACCATCAGACCCGAAGATGCCTTCGGCTCCGACTCGCCCTGTAACTTGGACACTTGCCCCGTTGAGTGGAGTATCTACAGCTACCGACCATCTCTTGCTGCCAACATCGTCTTCGTCGTTCTCTTCAGTCTCATTGGTCTCGTCCACGCATATCTTGGTTTCCGATGGAAGAGTTGGGGTTTCATGACTGGTATGCTTCTTGGCTGCCTCTCTGAGATTGTTGGTTATGTCGGTCGTATCATGATGTGGTACAACCCCTTCTCCTTTAACGCTTTCATGATCCAAATTGGTAAGTCTCAATGCTTCTGATCCAACTTTACAACCACAATCTAACATTTTGTCTTAGTCTGCCTCACGATCGCTCCCGTCTTCTATACCGCTTCCATCTATGTCACCCTCTCCAAGACAATCAACTTCTTCGGCCCCGAACTCTCTCGCTTCAGGCCCGCGTTGTTCTACTGGATCTTTATCCCCTTCGATATCGTCTGTCTCATCCTTCAGGCTGCCGGTGGTGCCATGTCTACCGAGTCTGATAGCAATGTTGGTGTTGACGTCTCGATGGCCGGTCTTGTCCTCCAGGTCGTCGTCCTCGTCGTCTTCATCGCTGCCTTCTCTGATTACATGATTCGATACTGGCGATCTGGTCATGCCAAGGCTTTCGGCTGGCGCGAGACTGCCTTCTTTGCTGGTCTCTCTACTGCCATCATCCTTGTCCTCACTCGATGCATCTACCGTGTTGCTGAGCTCCGCGAGGGTTATGATGGTGACCTGATCAAGCATGAGATCCCTTTCATCATCCTTGAGGGTATTGTCATCGTTCTTGCAGCCATTGCCCTCTGCTTCGGTCACCCTGGCCTTGTCTTCAACAAGCCTCAAGTCACCACGTCTGTCTCTCAGGTTGAGAAGGGTGTTGTTTCTGGCTCTGAAAGCAACAACTAAGCTATCAGTCGCTCGTACTCTCAAAAAAATTGGGGCTTCTGGCCTTTGACTGTGGAGGATGTTTTCTTTTGTTCAGCGGATAGCGATGTGGTTATCACTTTTGATTTTGATTCCCTCTTGTTTGTGTTTGGGCCTGATAGAATTGGAATACTGGATACCTTGTAGCTCTGGCGATATGAGGACTTGCCATCGAGCTTTAGATGAGTTATTGAACGATTTCAGGATGGGATAGATGGATGGTATATGCCATATGATTAGGAAATTGGAATAGAAATACTTTGAACAATCTTTCGTTTTCCACCAGTCTGCAACACATGAAATGAATAAAGGGTGCTCTACTTCTTATTCCTTCTCGATGACATATCTTGATTGGTTGTCTGAAAGTGCAACTTTTGGTGAAATGTCAACCAATTGGCTTGGATGCCACGAGCCAGGATAGAACAGCGAATGGTATTGGTACATGTTGGACACACTGCGCAGCCTGCATTTGAGATTGACCAATGATGGCGGGCTACAGTTACCTATCAGGCTGTGCAGACTTGCACATTTTCTTATACACTCTTAACGAGAACACCAAGTTTGAGTATCATGATGATAATGAAGGTGATATCTTCGTGCTTCATTCACTTGGTTCCGCAATAGGAAGCTCGCTCATACTATGGATGATAAGATAAGCCCCACTACTAACGGCATCAGGTGCGGATTGAATGCAGATGACGACCAACCAAAGCAAACACCACATGACCAGTCCCAGTCCCAGTCACCAAACGACATCGTTGATCTTTCTACTTATTTGACTTTGTCACCGCTTTCTTCTCGACTCCTTCACCATCTCGTCAACAGATGCTCGCTCTCTTTCGCATCTCTTCACGTCGAGCATCGCCTTTCAGAACCTCAATTGATACTACCCCGCGTCTATTCCCAGCTTCATTCTCAACTTCATCCTCCATCATGGCACCTCCTCAAGAAGCTCTCGACTTTATTGAGTTCGTCAATGAGTCGCCAACTCGTCCGTCGCCTCAATTCCACCATAATATTAACATCTGCTAACACACTACAGCTTATCATGCTGTTCAGTCTGCCTCGGCTCGCTTCGAAAAGGCCGGCTTCAAGCTTATCCGTGAGCGCGACTCTTGGGCTTCCACCCTCCGACCTGGTGGTAAATACTACCTCACCCGCAATGCTTCGACTATTGTAGCCTTCACTATCGGTCGAAAGTGGCGCCCTGGAAACCCCGTCGCCATCATTGGAGCCCATACCGACTCTCCCTGCCTTAGACTGAAGCCCGTATCCAAGAAGAGCAACGTCGGTTATCTCCAGATTGGCGTTGAGACATATGGTGGTGGTATCTGGACCTCGTGGTTCGATCGAGACTTGAGTATTGCTGGCCGTGTCCTGGTCAAGGAGGGCGACAACTTTGTTTCAAAGCTCGTCAAGGTTGACAAACCTTTGGTCAGAATCCCAACCCTCGCCATTCACCTCCACCGACAGACCAACTTCGACCCCAACAAGGAGACCGAGCTTTTCCCCATTGCAGGACTTGTTGCAGCTGAGCTGAACAAGGGATCAAAGAATGAGGAGCCCAAGGAGAAGAAGGATGACGATGAGGAGGAGGAGGAGTTCAAGCCTCTCAAGGTCATGGCTGAGAGACACCACCCTCAGGTTCTTGACGTTATCGCAGCTGAGGCGGGAGTGGAGGTTTCTGCGATCATAGACTTTGAACTGATTCTATACGATACTCAAAAGTCATGCATTGGTGGCCTTAGCGACGAGTTTATCTTTTCTCCTCGTCTCGATAACCTTGGCATGACATACTGTTCAGTAGAGGGTCTTATCGAGTCCGTCAAGGATGATTCCTCGCTTGAGGAAGATAGTACCATCCGACTGATAGTTTGCTTTGACCACGAAGAGATTGGCTCGACTTCGGCACAGGGTGCCAACTCCAACCTGTTGCCATCAGTCATCCGCCGTCTGTCTGTTCTTCCTGGAAAGGACACCGCCAGTGAAGGTAGCTATGAGGCTGTCCACCACGATAACGAGGAGGCCACAGCATACGAGCAGACTCTGTCACGATCTTTCCTCGTATCTGCTGATATGGCCCACTCTGTGCATCCCAACTATGCTGGCAAATACGAGTCTTCGCATCAGCCAGCCATGAACGGCGGAACTGTTATCAAGATCAACGCCAACCAGCGGTACGCTACCAACTCCCCAGGAATAGTGCTCCTTCAGGAGTGTGCTCGTACAGCTGGCGTTCCTCTTCAGCTCTTTGTCGTCCGCAACGATTCGCCCTGCGGTAGCACCATCGGACCCGGTCTCGCTGCCGCCCTTGGCATGAGAACTCTGGACCTTGGCAACCCACAGCTCAGCATGCACAGCATTCGTGAGACGGGAGGTTCTGCCGATGTCGCCTACGGTATCAAGCTGTTCAAGGGATTCTTTGAGAACTATGGATCCCTGGAGCCAAAGATACTCATCGATTAAGCATTAGAAGTGGAGCATCATATGACGTCGGGTGTCATTGGAGTTGGGTGTAGAAGCGAGGAGTGGATGAATAAATGAATCAAAGCCATGGGTTGGATGTAGTCTCACTTGTATATAGCTTGTTGGATGAATAAGCAATGTCACTTTATCATTGAAACTGGGCTTGGATTTGTCCTTGTGAAAGACCATATCCAGACATTGCAACCCCAGTCCGTGCAATGTAACTCCTCTATAACGCCATAGGATATCTCTGATGAATCTTATCCAGATGAGAACACACTTATGTCTCATTGCCGCTCATGATCGTCAAATCAAATAATGCTTTCCAAGCAAATGCCCTTCCATCGTACATATCTCGCTTCACATGCCCGCCATGCCCCGCTCATAAAAGAAAGAAGAAAGCCATCAAGAACTCCCCAGCACCATCTCATCTTTCCCTTTTTTATATATCCCGACACGTCATCAACTTTGCTCCTCGTCTTCCTCCTCCATGATCTCCGTCTGCTGTGAATCTATCGAGTCTCTTCGCGATCTTGTCTCTGACTCTTCCTCTTGCTTGGACACGCTGGCGGACTCGGGGCTTTGTACGCGGACGACGCGTGGTGACTCGCGGGGTAAAGGCCGTTGTTGTAGTTCGGAGAGGGGCACGGTTGTTTGGCCTGTGCGGACTTTGTAGTTTGCGAGGGATAGCCGGAGACGAAGTGTTTCTGCTCTCTGTAGGATATTAGCATATATACATATGTAAGTGTGGCGGGTGTGAAGAACTGACTTGTCTTATTTGTTGGCGTGTAAGTGTTGTAGTCTGCTGTGTAGGTTGTACTGTTAGAGGAACTGCAGCTGTATCATGTTCGGTTGCAGCAGTGGCCCATGAATTATCGTTGGCAGACGTGTCGAAGACAGAGCTAACATCAGGACTAGCACTTCTCTCAGACGCGTCCTATACAATCAATGTTAGTTACAAGTTCATTCCCCATCATGACTTCTTGTAAGTAATTGAGCATACCTCATCACGTCCCAGACACGCCTTCTTGGCAGCAGGCGCGCTACCCTCAATATCGAGCAACCTCTTCCTCCCCTCGATAGCCATCTTTACAGGACTATGACCTAATGCAGGCTTGAACAAGTTCTTTGGTGCAGCGAGCGCGTTAGAATCCAAGGGAGCGAGGGCGCGTCGCTTCGTAGGTGATGATGTAGAGGATGATGTAGCTGATTGCTCCATTGCAAGTTGAAGCACTGTTTATGTATACACGAGAGAGGGAGAACCAAAAGTATGAACAAGAGAGAGCTCAAGGTTTGTATGTTTTAGTCGCGTGTCAATGCGTGTTAGTGGGAGGGCGTTGGGATGGGAAATGGTAAAGTAGAGCCAAGTAAAGTGGTGGTTTTGTTAAAGGGACGCGGGCGATAAGATAAGGTGGGGTGGCTTTTTTTGGATTGGAGAAAACGGAAAATGGAAGAAAGGATATGAATGGCGTCGTTCCTGGTCAACGAAAACGACAACAATAAATATTATGCAAGGAGATCAACACTTTGAAACAGACTATTTATTGCTCTTTGATTCTTCATGTTCAATTATTGATATCAATGTCTCTCTTTCTCCCTCAACACTACTGACACTCATTAGTATATCTTCACCCGGGCACTAGTAGCAAACCCCAGAAGGTCTATGGTGTATCATTATACCTATCCGTACTCTCTTTAATTGACCTCGCCCGTCACGTCTGTAACCCTAACCCAGCCTCTTACGCCCGACACGGTCGCGCTTTATATCCTTGTCTCAAATCTCGGTCAACCTCGCTCATATTGACTTATTTCCTAACCTGGTCTAGCGGCACTTACATAATCTTCCCCAGCCGTCAACACTGCAGATTCGCGTGCCGTGTCGGAGGATCCATCGTTCTATTCCAAAGACGGCCTAGCGTTTGTGCCTCCGGAGACGGGAGGCGCGTGCCTTGTGGGGCATGATTCCCGGTGCGGCCCGGATGCAGGAACGGGTGTTGGCCGGACCTTATTAAGTCAATCTTGACCAACATAACACGGGCGAATGAATACACGTACATATACAACTGTCAAGTAGCAAAATGCTGGGTATCATTTGCTCAGAGTCCATGTCTATGAATCTCATAAGCCCTAGCCACTAATTCCGACTTTGCAAAAAAAGAAGCATCTAATAGCTTCAACTAGAAACACTAAAACAACCACAGCGCGCTTCGAATAGCATCATAAATCAAAGCATCATGCATTACAAACAAAGCCTCCTACCAGTCAAACTCCTGTGTATCCTCTGCCAAATCACACCCTGCCTTTCGTCCTTGGTCCAGAACAAAGCGCCCTCCATGATGTTTTTTCAGCCGCGTCCACCTTTTACTGCCGTCACCTGGCTTCGATCCGCATCCCTAAAGTGTTATCCAAAACAAAATGCAATTAACAAAAACTACCACGGGTCGTGGTGACAAGACAAAAACAAAACATATCATGTATGGGGTATATCTCCCGGACCTGAAAGCCCTAATTACCGGCCTACTTGTGGTGGCTCGGTAATCAATTCGTCTGTTGTATAACGCCGTTCAACGGCTGCGAGTATTATGAAGTTGCCATATAGTAATGTTGGCTAGTGTCGAATTGGAAAGGTTTCGAAAAGTCCATCTTCACATCCTCCCAGTCCGGTTCTTGCAACGATGGCGGGTCGAATAACGCTGAGGGGTCGATACCCATTACACCGCTTGCGTCCAAAGTGTTGGTCATGTTCAGGAGCAGGTCGGTATCCATGTTATGCCAATCCGCATTAACGTCGATGGCTGCACCTTCTGGGAGATCGCTGTTGGGCTCGCTGCTGCCATTATCCTTGACCGAGTCAGGTGTGTCTCTGGGCGTCAAGTAGCTAAGAGCGTTGAGGTCATAGTAAGGGTTATCGTAAAATCCGTACCCGCGCTCAACTCCAAGGTTGTTCACCAGCATCTCCGTGTCGATAGTCGCATTGGCCCAAGGATCAACTGCAGTCGGTTCAACCGGTTTGATATCCGCCATTTTGGGAGTTGTGCCAGCTTTGAGGCCGGCCTTGTCTTGGGGTTTGCCCATACTACTGGCTGATCGCTTCATGCCGGCATCGGTAATAGACACAGGAGTTGCCGCCATAGTGACAGGTGTCTGGCCTTGCTTGGAGTTGGTCAAGCTCATTGCAGCAGCTTCAGTACCTGGTTCCCGCTTGATAGTGCCATCGGGCTCGAGTCCGAGGGCCAAGGCCAGGTTCTCCTGAGCAAACTTGAGAGGATCTTCTCGGGGCTTCGTGTGCTCCTCGTAGACATGCTGTTGAAGAGCTTGCTCAGTGCTATAACCAGTGGTTGAAAACTCGCACTCCGGTTCCTTGCAGAGAAAGACTGGCTTAGGTGGCAACTGCGCTTCGGACGTCCTTCGGAGCTCAGGAGATCCTTTCTTGCTAATTTTAGGCGAAGGCGTAGCGCCCTGGGGTGTTTGTCCAGTCTTTTGCTTCTTGCGTCCTGTCGGTAGCTGCAGGTTGAGCTCCTTTGATGGTGCGACATAAGTTGGGTTGCCATGAGGAGGCAACTGGAAGGGGGGCCGAGCACTTGTAGGAGCTTCTGGGGCACGCGAACCCTTATTGCCTCCCTTGGGAGTAGTATTCTGAGCTTGAGAGTTACGACGACCGTTTTCGGCGTTGGCGGTAGCTGCTTGTCCTCCTGGAGGTTGCGTGGACTGATCAGGTTGAGGTTGAGATTGCTGCTGTTGAGAAAATGGCTGTTGTAGTTGGGCAGCCTGAGCATTCTGATTTTGGGGTGTGGGTTGTCTGTTAGCATTATTCAGGCCTCTGGCATACACGCTCGCCGCGAGATCCTTCGCCATGCTCTCCAGCATATTTCGAGCCTGGTCGATTTCCACAGCTCGCATCGTGAACACGGTTTTAGGCACAGTCATCTTCTCGCCATCAGAGAACTGCTTAAGAATCCTCCATCGCTGTTCAGAGTTAGTGCATGCCATCCATGATACAGCTGGATGTAGACTTACAGTTCGGAAGAACATCTTCGCTCTTTGGTCATCACGTGTGAGACCATACCATCTGCTCAAACCACGGCCGATCTTGCTCATATCAACCACAATTTTCTTGAGCTTCTCAGCTGTCTCCTGGTATTCCTGTTGCGACATCGGAATCTCAGGGTCGTTCTCTTTCACAGATTGTCGTTGCTCTTCTTGTCCTAGTAGCTTAAGACGAGAGAGTATCTCGTTTGCACCTTGAGGAGGAATCTGGCCTGCCTTGGTCATCTGTGCCCTCATCATCGCTTCGTATTTGGCTCGTTGCTCTGGTGTGAGCTGTGCAATTTGCTGAGGAGTCAACATTCTCGGGCCTTGGGCCTGCTGTGGCTGGTTAGGCTGTGACGCTGGTCTTGCGGGCGCTGCCTTTGCGGTTTCCGGTACGTCGATAGCATCGTCGTTGCTCGGGCGCTTAAGGTTCTTCGGGGCGGATGCCGGCGATGGGTTCGGAGGCTGTGCTCGGTTGTTGGCAGGTTGAGGGCGAGCATTTCGTGCTTGCTCTGGAGTCACGCTTGGTTGTTTCTGGACTGCTTGTTGAGCAGCATTATTCGGTCCCATATTGTTGGCTCCTGACATGTTCTGGGCCTGTTGTGTTTGGTTTGGCTGGGGTGGTTGTTGAAGCTGCATTTGTGTCGGAGGAACACCCATCTGTGTCTGCATACCTTGCTGGCCTTGACCATTACGGGCTTGCGCCATATGAGCCTGTGCTTGTTGGTTTCGCATTTGCTGTGCCTGCTGGCTCGCCCACGAAGTCCTCTTCATCTGGAGAATCGCATTGCGCAACTGTTCATCAGTCGATTGAGAGAACTGAGGTCTATTCCGAAGTGTCGCCATTTCGTGCGGAGAAACCTGCAGGATGTGTGCTGGTATATTGACAGGCATCTGGGGGCGTCCTGCTTGGAGAGGATTGGGTCCAGGTCCACCTGGCGCTTGCATGCCAGGGTTGACATTGTTTTGTCCTGGCTGCTGCGGTTGTTGACCTTGCTGCTGAGGTGAAAGCTGCTGTCCTGGCTGGCCCAATTGCTGCTGTTGCATGGTACTAGCGCGTCGCTGAAGAGCGAGTTGGAACTGCCTTTGTTGGACGGCTGCCAGTTGCGTCCGTAGTTGCTGAGGAATGTTGTTTTGCTGAAGCCAGATCTTGAGCTGTCCCCATTTCTTGACCTCTGGGGGGATCTGAGTCTGGAGCTGGGTGAGGACTTGAGGAGGTAAGTCCATAGAGTCCATCATAGCCAGCTGCTGGTTAGGGGCCAGCCGAGGCATCTGAATTTGCTGTGGGTTGCCATTCATAGGCATTCCATTTTGCTGCTGCTGCATATTGACTGGCATTTGTCCAGCACCGTTGGGGTTCATTGGGTTCATCTGGCTTGGAGGTCGGTTCCCCATTTGGCCTGGAGGAAGTTGTCCACCATTATTTAGGCCCATTTGCTCATTGCGCTTTGACTGCCAACGCTGCATTACCTCGTTCAACTTATCCGGAGTCAGACCGCTCACAATCTGACGTTGCTCCTGTGGTAGGCTTGCCAGCATGTTCTGGAATGTTTGGTTGTTAGGCCGCTGCGCTCCTTGGTTGAATCGCTGATCACCGAACTGAACACCGCCCTGTCCAGCACCCTGGTTCATGTTGCCAGGCCGAGAAACAGGTGTGTTAAGAGTGTTCATTGCAGGACTTTGGGAAGGCTGCATGTTGGCAGCCATGCCTGCCTGATTTTGCATCTGCTTCATCTGCTGTGCCTGTAGTTGTGCCTGTGACTGCTGCGAGACTTGGTTCATCTTCATTTGCTGAAGATTCATGTTCTGCTGCTGTTGTTGCGGCGGTCGCTGGCCTTGATTAGGACCTTGCTGGTTAGGTGCGTTCTGGCCCATCGGTTGGGGCGTCGCGTTTCGATTCGGTCCGGTGTTAGCAGGGACTACCATCTGACCGGCTTGCTGAGCCATCAAACCATTCATTTGCTGTTTCTCGATGCTGTCCATGTTGGGTGCGAAAGAGTTATAGTCGTTGTTGCCCTGGTTGCCGTTCATCATAGCATGCTGCTGCTGCCCTTGTTGAGGAATCTGGCCCTGCTGCTGGCGAAGTCCTTGCTGACTTGCCTGCTGTTGCATCATGGGTGCTTGATTATTGTTGGGATTCTGTCCCATCCCTGGCTGCTGGCCCTGTTGGATTCTGGCCATGTTCGCTTTGAGAACTTGGAACGCTTGATTTTGATAAAACCACATCAAAGGATCTTTGCCCTGCGCAGTGAGTTCGTTCATCTGCGCGGGGGTTATCCTTTGAGAAAGTTGCATTCGTGTGTTTTGTTTCTGCTGATCCGAGGCAGTGTTGAACATCTTTTGTGCGAGCTCACTAACTTTAACTCTGTCTTGTTGCGAAAGCCGTGCCATGTCAGAGGGGAATGAATTTGGTTGAGGTCGGTTCTGACCTCCAGCCATACCTACCATCTGCTGGCCTGGGCCCATCCCACGACCAGCTTGGTTCGGCATGCCCATGTTCATTCCGGCATTCATCGACAATTGTTGTTGTGCTTGGTTCATCTGGCCACCTTGCATCGGGTGCTGCATAGACTGGAAGCCTTGCTGCGGGCCTTGGCCCATGCCGCGTCCCATCTGCATATTCATCATCGCTTGTGCTTGTGCTTGTGCCTGCGCTTGAGCGTTGACATTGATGCTATTCTGGAGCGTGGGTTCATTGGCCTGGCGTCTCTTAAAGAATTCCATAATCTTATTACCCATCTCCTGATCGTAAATTTCCTGTGATGGTTGTGAGTAACGTGTCTGGAGGGAGGAAGTTTAGGGTTCAGAGAAGAGAAAATTAAATGTGCTTACCTTTGTAGCAGATTTGTGAAATGCTTCACGCTCAAAGTTGCAGCCCCATTCAGCCCCCTTCATGTAATCCCCTCCGTTCATGGCAAGAGAAATGTTGGTTATCCTTTGACAAGTCAGCAAGGTTCGTGGTAGAGTTTAAGTAGAGCCATACAAGTTCATGGTCTTACCCATGCGATCACTGATGGCTACATTGGCTTGCCAACATATGCCAGTGAATGGCTGTGTGTGTTGGACAAGGTTTTGGTACACTATCTGCTGCAGCTGATTGGGGGTCGGCTTGCGCATCGGCTGCTGCATCATCTGCCCGGCCCCAGCCATGTGCTGCATATTGGCCGCCATGGCCGCTTTCAAGTTGAGGGGACAAGACCCAGACTAGCAAGTAGTAGATATCTCGACTGATAATTTCGTCGTTTGAGAAGTAACTGGGCCAAGGTGAGGTAGCGAAGGTTAAAGTTGAGGTAGATCACGAGATCAAAATTGTACCAAAGTATGTCGGGCAAGGCGGTGCAAAGGTATTGGCGGGGGGTCCGTTTGGACTGTGGTTGACGAACGAGGCGGAGGTTGCGTCAAAGGAGCCTACGAAAACGCAAGGCGATCCATAAAAAGGTGGTCGCTTGTGCAACAAGGCAGTTGTTCACCCTTGAAATTGGACAAAAATGAATTTGATGTTACGCGTGTCGAAAATCTGTTCGAGTATCGGGTTGTCACTAAATGTTGCCGTGCATTCAGTGCCAAAGCCGGATCGAATTTGTGACGTCGCGAACGAAGCGTTTAGGTAGTTGGCGGCGGCAGAATTACTCTCGTCAGGTATTAAAGAAATATATCTTTCGTACAGGATGGACAGGCGGTGGAAGACTGCCAGGCGAGGCGTGATTCAGTCAAGGTCTTATCGTCGAGACTGGCGGAGCGGATCGACTCGCGGTATTCGAGGATGGTGAAGCGTCTAGAAAATGCAAAGTAACCAAATAAAGTCGAAGAAGAAAAAGAAGGATCGCCAAGGTGGATGCGATGGTCGTCAAGCAAACAAACGACAAACGCCGTCGGAGTTGAAGCCCAGCGAGAGGAGAGGAGAGAAGGAAGAAAGAGTCGAGTTCACCGATCGACCTAGGGCGGTGTTGGTCAACGGTTTTGGTGTTGTTTTGGTGAAAAAGGTCGCAAGCGCCTCGAGTTGGGGGTTCCAAGATGGCAGCAGCACCTCAGCAAGACCTAGGCTGCTAGGTACCTTATTGAGGTGGGTGTGGACTGTGGAATTTGGGCGGCGCCGGGCCACTAGCATTACCTTACCTTACCTTGCCTTACTACCAAGGGACCCTGGTCGCCTAAGCCATCCCGGTCAAGTCTGGTGTATGGGATGTATCTGATACCTTTTCCACTCTGTCAATCTGCTGTAGGTTTGATAGGCCAGAGGAGATACAGGGCCAGGGCGACTGCCGAGTTGGAGCAATTCACTTTTATGGAACTGGCTGGCCTGGACTGCTGAGCTTGACTGGGAATGACGACGACTTGAATCTCGATACTGATGACGGTAGCAATGAGTCAAGTCAATCACTGCCTCTCAAGAGGTCGCATAAGCTCAGAAGCAGTAAATGCCATGAATAAAGACGAAGAGATAAGGGAAAATGACCATGTGACGGATGATACAGAAGGACAGCGAGAATTCCTCTTTGGGGTGGATGCTCGCTCATTCACTGACGGGAGTGAATGATCCAATATCAACCAACAAGGCCCTGCCTGCTTGTTTCCAAGGGACCTCTCGCAGCAGGGAGAAATAAAGCCTGTGACCTTGAACTGAACTGTCAAAAACAACTAATCTAAGCACATACGACACAATACGAAACTTAGCCGAGTCTTTTTGTCTCTTTAGGATAAAGGTCTCAACTTTTCTTGTCTCTCCTCGCCTCTTCATGTCCCTCCACTGTCTTGTCCTCACGGTTACGGCACTGTTGCCAAAACGAATTCCAATCCCAGGCACGAGTCCACTATCAAACTCTAACCCCAAGAAAGTCCCCATGTGTACCCTCAACCGCCCGTAGATCCCTCCTCTTCACTCACCAAATGTTTCAAACATTCAGCTCTCTTGTCCCATCTCCAGCTTCCTTCTCACGCACACGTGCAAACCGAGGGGAGCAGCTCGTCAACCACGTACGTAGACAGAAAAGAGGTTGATGGAACTTCCAAGGTCATGGTGGATAAGGCAGAGTCGCACTAGAGCCAAGAAGAGACGACGGGGGGCATGGACAAGCGTCGGCAGGGCGCCTGGGCCTGAGCCTAGAGGGAGGCTATCCCTGAGTTGGACTGGTTCCGTGGGTATGCTGTACCAGTACCTGACCGTCTGTCTCTTGTCTCTTGTGTCTGTGTCTCTCGAGGACAGAACCAAGAGAGAGAGAGAGAACCCTGAGGCTTTGGAGGAAATCTCACACTGCACAGCCTTGGAGATGGCCTCGTCCAGGTAAGGTACGTAACCATACCGCCATCTGAACCATGCATGTCGACTGCCTGCTCTGCCGCTGCCGCTTCTTCAGGTGTATGCGGCATTCATTCTCAGCTTACAACCTGTTTCTCTTCAACGTACGTCTGCTGTCTGTTTCACAGATGTTCAGCCCAGTGTGGCATGTAGGTTTTTTGTGGGCGACCCCTCCAACTCATCCTCCTCTAGGTATTTCCCTTGAGTATCCATATCCACCAAAAGTTGAGGCGTCGGTCGCATGAGCTAATGGGCGGCGTCTATCCGTCGTTGGACGGCCGCTAGAATCATTTCTCCAAATCAATGGACGGAAAGGTACAGCAAGCAGAGTACGGAGTAGGTACGATGAAAGTCTCTGCCGTGCGTGCTGTGCTGTGCTGTCTCTCCTACCCAGGATACCTGCCTGTGGTGTCTGGGATTGGCGACAGTTGAAACAAATGGCACCGAGCATCAGAGTAACGACCCTTGATCTCAACGGTGCACGGCCTAGCAAACCGTTTTGCAACAATGTTAATTAACAAAAAATAACCCATGGCATTGCTCAATTTCAATTCATAAACTCTCTCTCCCTCTCTATCTCATTCTCTCAACGTTGATCAACCTTATATCGCCAAACAAGGTGTTGGTCAAGGATGTACCGCACATCAGTGGGGTAGACAAGACGTCGAACCTCAAACGGAAGTGAAGAGGAGGGAGAACCTGCGACAAAGCATTGGAGACAAAGGTGACACGCTTGCACGACGGGACAAGAACAAGAGGCACATTCACACTTCGACGGCCCTGTCATTGGCCGAGTCCCCCCGTCGAGTCGGAGAGAGGAAGAATGAAAGAAGACCTAATCGAGGTTGAAAGAAATATCTCGACAAATTGAGTCTGGACAAAACGAAGGCTCTGACTGAATGTTTTTTGTTCTCCTTATCATATCAAAGGTCGAGGTCAAGTCTCATTGCACCCCCGGGACTGGAGAAGTCCTGGTTGTTTGAAAAGGGCAGACATCCCTGTTCCCCTAGTCTGGTTGGGGAATTGTGAGGGCGCCCAGGTACGGTACCAGGTACTTTGATGCGCGCCAGCATTGACAGGAGGGTCTCTATTTGTTCTTGTCTTGCATGTTTGAAGCCAGTCCTTGAGCACATTGCATTGTGTTTCTTGCATGCACATACACACACAGTTCTATTATAGGATCTCATTCATTTCAACTGGCTTCCAAGGACAGTCTGAGCATGATCAATCAAGATGCACTTTCAACAGGCTGCAGCGGCATGTCTGAAATGCAAGGCAAGGTAAAAAAAGAGAGGCGGCCCACCCGGGTCCAACGTATGTACTATGTATGGAAGACTTCCACGCCCACTTCCACTTTCACCTCCACGTACTTTGCCTTGCAGGAGAGAAGCGTTTGAAGGTGGTGGGATTGGTAGTTAGTGGTGGTGGTGGTGGTGGTGGGCTGTCAGTCACTGGCCTTGGCTCGTGGATCATCCGTCACCTCAGCAGGACATGGTGCGACTTCTGACCAGGTAATGAATTGCCAATAAATGATGGTTGAAAGATGGGAGAGTTCCTGATTCTCAGAGAACAATTGATCTTGTTTACGGTGGTGCTCGTGAATGGAGAGAGATTGACGGGGGTAAACAATAACTAAGGGGGACCCATTCTTGTCAAGGGATCTCATAGTTCAAACTCCACCTCATCAACGACCTCGACGACACACCGTCCGTCAAGCCAAAGACTCCAACACGAAACAGTTTTCAGAGAAAGAACTTGAAGGAAACTATGGCTTGTGAGTAACCTCTCAATCCAATATCTCATGATCATTGAAGAACTCGTCAAGGTGAGTCTATGAGCATCTGCTGCTAAGGCTACGGTTCTTTGGTAAAAAGAGTTGGATGCGGAGATGCCACGAGGCCCGGGATGTCATCGTCACACACACACTCACTCACACCGGGCACTGACTGACTGACATATTGACTGAGCATCAGCAAGTCATTTCTTCCACCTCCTTTCATTTCATTAATAAAGGGGCATGAAAGACTCCTTCTCTCCATCATCTATAAAAAAGCATATGCCGACAGCACCATCAATATGAATATCTAACCCAGACCATGTAAAGTCAATCCATTCATTCATCAATCTTTCATTCAAGTCTTTTTAGTCTTTGAGTCTCTTGAGCTTCCCTTCTCTTCACGCCCTTGGTTTGGTCGCCTCACCAGGGAGCGTGGTCCTAGAACCCCTGCACATGCCCCCATGTGCATCTGGGAAGACCCCCGTCCGCTCACACCTTTTTTGGAGACGCGCTCAGTGTTGCTCTCTCCATCGATGGATGTGATAGTGTGAACTGTCGGCGCGTGATTTACTAGATGACCTTGAAGAAAATCGACGATTTATGCTGTTTCCCACTTTCGAAATTGGAGATATTATGTGTATTGGGCCCTCTGAGATCAGAAAAACTCGACATTGAGGAGGATCAAAAAGGTGGGAGGGTCCCTGGTCAGGCTGGCTTAATGCCGTCACCACCACCACCACCAATTCATTCATTCATTCACCTTTTGGTGGTAAATGGTGGCTCCTAGCTCCTAGGCTTGGCTGGGCTTAGTGCCACCGCTTTAGCTTCAGGTCAATTGGCCAGATGAAGAAAAACCAGGGCAGTCGAGGGGTCCTCATGAATCTTGGTTCATTCAGTCAGTTCTGACTGATTGCTATGCTTGATCTGTGACGGATGTTTTACAGTGATAATGTGATATGGTATCAGCAATACCACCATATTTTTGTCTCACCCTTATCATGAATGTCTTGGTATATGGGTACAGTAGATAGATAGATATGGACGTCAATGACTGTCAGATTGAGTTGGGCATTTCAGCCCTGCCCAACTCCCTCCAGTCCAGTCCAGTCTGTCCACTCACTCGAGGCGGAGAGGTCCTCACTGTTGCTGTATGTACTCCAACTCAAGTTTCAACCGCCGAAGCACCACTGAATGTGGATCTCTGATTGATCTCATCTCATCATCACTCATTGTCCTCTTCGTCTATCAGCCTTTACACCTGAATTGCGTCGATGGGTGTCTCTTTTTCAGCCTCGGTCCAATAATGTCAAGCTTTGCATGGTGTATTGCTCCCCTTGCTGACCATCAAAGGGAATAACTCTGGTACCGTCGAATTCTAAAATCGCCCGGACCCTGGCAGTCCTGGCCTGACTTGACTTTTTATGAACTGGGGGCCGGCCCTCCCAAGACCCAGTCCCACGGGACTCGAATTGGGATTCTCGATCGTCCCGCTAGCGATCCAACCGCCGTTGGTGGCGTATCTTTCTCTCTGTCTTCTCATCATCAACTATGTTTGTTACAGTGGTGAATGAATGAATGGTTAACATACATACACATAGTTACAACTGAAGTCGAATTAACTCGGCTGTCATTCGTATGTATGTATGTATATGCAAGTCTTGGTTCACCTTCCTTTTTCTCCTCTATTGTTTCTTTTTCCTCGCAAGTGATTGCCCACTGCAACCTTTTTAGCGCCCAGCTGATGAACCATCCATCCCGTAAAGCTCAAACCAGTCCAAACACATGATCCAGCTGCATCTCCCGAGACACGCATCACCCGGGAATCCTATCAGCGATTCTGTCTCTACATAAAACCAGATCGGGTCGTGTCTTTTTGATCCCGAACCATCCAATGGGAATTTAGGTTCTCCCGGGTATCTTTTCTCTCTCTTTCTTTTGAAAGGGGCACAGAATATGCTGCAAGGTACCGACATTGAAGCCAGTGAGTGAGTGGATGGGACATCTACCCTGCATCCGACATCTTTTTTTCGACTGACGCTGCCAAGACGGGCGGTCAATTTAATGAGATCTTGGCTTGTGTGAAGAGAGCTGGTCTCTTGGTTAGGTGTTCGTCTTGACTCGTAATACGATTATTGTGTAGGTAGCTAATGTACAGATGCTCCTTGCGTTAACCCAAGCTCTTGGTACGGGCAGGGGCAAATATCTCGAGTATCCAGTCAGAATTCACCGAACGACATTGTCCTCTTTCACGCGACTCGCAGGTCCTGACAAGTGCCGTCGATCAACCACCACCGCCTCGATAGCTTTACAGTCTGTGACTTTACTGATTGTCAATATGAGATGTGAAGAAGTATCGGCGCGATTGCAGAAACACAAGCCTACAAGTTACTCCGTAGATTACCTATATTTATTGCCGTCTTCTTCCTTTTCTTTGTCTGTCTCTCTCTCTGCCCAGCGACGATCCGCTTTAGCTCCCGCATCAACATGTGGCTGGTGAGATCTGACAACCGACCCCACCATTTTCCCCAAATGGAGACTTTTGGCCCTAGGAAACTCTATTGAAGAGATTCGGATCGGATGATTGTTCGTCTCTCACGACGAAACGTTACTCTTAGTTGAGGTCTGTTATTGAACTTTGGTATCTCAATGGCATAAGATAATCTCACCTTCTCAGTTTATGGCTGCCTCATCACTAAGAATAACACTCGTCGTGCTACCTCAGTTTCAAGCCGCTGCCTGAATTGCGTGTAGGTAGGTAGTTATGCCCCAAAAGTATCGAGGAGAATGTCTCACCGCAGCTCCTCTCTGCTTGATGATTCCTCTCCCCTTGCCCTTGATTCGCCTCGTCCTGCCCTGCTTTGTCCGCTCAGCCATGCTATGCCTTGCCCCTGCAGCTGGTCCAAGAATCAGCCTGTGCCGTGCGCTTTGACATTAGCCCATGCCCGGACAAATCCGTTCGTTTGTTCGTTCGTTCGTGTTTCTTCAGCTGGATGTGTCTATTTCTTTCTCTGTCTGTCTCTGTAACATGTCTCTCCAGATCGACGAGATCTACTTGTTATTGCTTGATCTGCGTATGCGCAAACAGCTTGACTCGCTTGTAATTACGTCCCGACCAGTTGGCAACGGCCACGGAAGGAATAGTTCGTGGCCTAGTTCGTGATGGTCTTGTCCTAGACAGAGACGATGCCGTTTGGCGCCGGGAGGCTTTTGGAGCTATTGTCTCCAAATATTTTCCTCGCCCTTTTTGGTAGACCTGCCTGAAGAGGACGAGACTCGTAATGTATAGTGGACTTTCAGCCCAGCAAACATCGTATCTCACTTAGTGTTGTGGTCAGACTCAGACCCGAGTTGGTGGTCGAGTCGCGATAGAACCATGAATGCCGAATCGATCACGTCAGCCAACTACATACGTATGTTGGGGACACCAACGTGGCTGATGCCCCTGACATGTTCTTCCGGCTTCCGGCTTCAGGCTGATCTTTTTGATCTTTTTGAATCAAGGGGTTATTTGTTGTTCGCTTGGGAGGCTCTCGGACTAGGGATGAATTCTAAGAGCATTAATTTCAAGGCATTGTATGTATGTATTGTGCTTTGCAAATGAGAGGCTATAGTCAACGTTGAATATAACCAACAGTCTAATTGCATTCAACGATCGACCCAGCTAGCCGGGAGCCTCTAAGCCTGTGCCCTGTGGGAATGGATGGAATGGAATGTGGATGGAATTCCAAAATATCGCCACAGACAGGGGCAGGCCAATCCATGTCGATTTAGTTGTTTGCTTTTCCTCTTTTGTCGTGCTGCATCTTAACAAGTTCCATCGAGACGCATTCACATGATTCAAGCAGACAGAGTTGGGCTCTTGTTTCAAACGGTTACGATGTTGTAGATAAAAAGAAAAGACAAGAAACTCACCCACAAAAGAGAGTTTGTTTGACAAACGGCAGACACAGAATGTTTTAGAGACAACGAACGAGCCTCTCACACGTGTTGAGAGCTACCGCTGTAACTGTAGCTGGATGTGTCGCCAAGAAGCGAAAATCAGGGTTCCGTGACAGGGAACAACCCTGTAGACGCCCTGAGCATCTGTCAATCAGTCAATGAGGGATCCATTTTCAATCAAATTGAGCCACAGACAACATTTCATTTCAAAAGGGGCACAGCAGCAGCAGCAGAGTCAGTAACTGCAATTGCCACAGAGTTCAGCGCTCTTCGTTTCAGAGGCTGGTCTGGTCTGGTTTGTTTGTTTGTTTGCCTGGCACGTCCTTTCTCCTGTTATTTCCATGCCTGTCCATCTCTTCAGTCTGCCACGTTCTGACCACGGTAGTAGGTAGTACTGTACTGACTAACAGGAGAGCCCTTGTTTCATGTCTGCAATAAACTTTGCAAAAGCACAACTCATCGTGTAATAGACAACGCTTTGATCTTGTAACGCATCAAAGTTGACATTGAAACAGCGTCATCTGTCAAGCCTCAATCGTGATCCCGCAGTGTCTGTCTCTCTGTAACATCAAGCCCGAGCCAAGGTTTCACAACACAACCTACATAAACATCAACTCATCATACAGATTCGACTTGCAATGGACGAGAACCTGACATCACTAAATAAGCCAACTTTCAAGATGCGACCGAATCTGGGAGCGCCACAGGCTTTGGACCGAACCTTGAACTGGTCCAAGGCGAAGCCATCGGCCCATCATTGATGTTGTACCAATCATGAGCACCGTCGGTTCTCGTCTGTCAAGCCCTTTACCCAAAAATTCGTAGACAGACGTTGAAGGGCTCGAGTCCCTGGATGGTTCTGCAAGGGGCCTTCATCGGTTGGGCCGTTCTGAACGTGGTGAAGCAATTCAGTTCCTGGGCTAGGCCTGGCTACGGCCTAAACTTACGATACCCAGGTGTTTGTGCCGCCGACAGTACACGCTGTGCTTACAGGTTGGCAGTTGAGGATGATGTCTGGTGCAACCGAATACTGCCAACTGATGTGGAAGATGAGGAACCACGATGCCTTGGTCAAGTTGCATCTTGGCGATTTTGAGACTCAAGTGATCTCTCCGTCCATCAAGTTAGGTGGCTCTCCCAACGCCCGCATATCCTTTGGCCTCTAGAGACATTATCGAAATGATCGTCTCGACTGGAATGCGGGAGCCCGATAGTGTCGCTCGTTCCTGATACCATGATGGCCTAACTTCTCTAAGAATTGTGGAACATTCCGAAACGTTTTATTAGACTTGTCGAACTGGCACGTTTGCGGGACCAAACTTCCGTTGACTACACACGTTGTTGCTCGGGACGACAGTGCCTTTTTCAGCTATAAGCATTGATGATGATGAGCTGCCCTTGATGGACATGGGGTGAAATATCATAAGATTTGCGTAGAGGTACATAAGAAGCCTATCTCCTTACAGCAGTAGGCGTCTATGAACCTGTGATAGGTGGTATGGTGTTGTAATAGGGGAATATTTGGGCTTCCCATTGAGACATCGAGGACGTCAGAGGGACCGCCAGCTTCGATTACCATCAGCCAACACGCGGGTAACATGTCCCTGATATGGAAATGCTTGGCCTGTTTCCTTATGGCAGAGTACCGGTATATTCAAGCTGATGCTGAGCTGGTCGAGCACTCATTCCAGTATTGACAAGGCTGGTGGATGATGAGACCAGCTTCTCCCTCAGGGGTTCACTCCTCAAAGGCGCTCAACTCATATACATGCACAAACATATATTGCTCTGGCATATGATACTAATGGCAGGCACTGTAATATGGAAAAGGTGCGTACTTCTCAGTAACTGTTGTCATTTGCTGGTGACGTTCCTCGAAGATACAACCGCCGAACCATCAGTTTCGGTTGACAAGGGACCTACATGAAAGCGACATAACTACCATAAATATATCCATGGAAGGTTGGAAGGCTAGCTGAGTTGATCTCATATCCGCTATATCGCGTGATGAAAAGGAGGTTTGACGTGTGTTCCAACGAAGCTCTTATGTATGTATGCGTTGTATAGCCATACTCTGTCTGTAGAGTTCGAATCGCGTTTTGAACACTTTCAAAATAGTATTTTTAGATATGAGTACGCACAGATATGCAAGATCAAGTATGAGAAGATAATTCATCTGTTAATCTTTGTCGCAGCAGGCATTTCATGGGCCCCTTTGCCTCTACAAACAGCAGCTTGGACACCATCAAATGCTGACTTGGGGTTTAGATTCTAATGTTCTGATTTTAACCCAGAACTTACTTCTTACGTAGTATTGTTTCATAAGTATTGAGCAAACGAGCATTGGCAATATAAATGTGCCACGCCGTGGTGACCTAGTCAGACTAACAAGAGTTCAATAGACGCACTCCTACGTGGTTCTCATTCAAGAAGACTACGCAGAGTAGTACGTATACTGAGACAGCAATGCCCAAGGTGATTGATCAAGTATCAATCGGGTCTTTTGGAACATACTCTCTTGATCTCTCGATATCTCTTACTTCGCGTTATTACTCACGGCTAGTAAAATAGATGGAAAGTTATGACCGACCAGTCACACGACACGCGATAGGAGGAACCTGGATGCAGAGAATACATTACCAATAACAATAAACTATAACTACACATGTACATTATCTTCCTAAATACGTAATAGTCTTTCAGTATGCGCTACCGCCCCTTTTCATGATGAGCTTAAAACGGCAGACCAGATCCCAGAGTACTCCCTCGCCGTCATATAGAACATGTAAATAAAGCACAAACTTATGATACGATACAAGATTTCAGAGTCGTCTCTTTCAAGAGCCGCTAGTGATACTGCATTAACCGGCAACAGCTCGGCCGACTGCACCAGCAATTTCACCGAACAGAATGCCCTTGAAGACGTTCTCGCCCATGGTCTGAGTCCAGGCGCCAGCCTCCTTGAGACGAGCCTTCCAGGCCTCCTTCTGCTCCTCACCCAACTCCTCCCACGTCTTACCCGGGCCATGGACGGATGGCTCGTGGACATCAAGCTTGAGTTCCGGGACCTGGCCGTCTTCACCGGCAGTTGCAGGAGGCACACCACCCTCGTAAACAACCAGAGTTTCACCAGTGGCAGTCTTGACGATATCGCGACCTGCGAGTTTGGCAAGGAATTCGTCGGCTAAGAAGGCGGCGGGTGGATGGTCGGGGCTGCGCAGACTGCCATGCCATGATGGGAATATCTTCTGCACGCCAAGAACTGGGCGAGATCCGCCATAGAGCTCGAGAACAGTCTGCGCAACGAGGGCCATGATAAGCGCCATGATAGCCATCGTGATACCAAGACCACGAGAGGAAAAACCGCGGGACTTCATAGCTGTGACGTAGCGAACAGGGCGAGGAGGTCCCTTCGGATTGCGGGGAGACATATCGACGTACTTCGCAAGGGGAATGCTATGGACAGCTACCGTCTTCTGGAGAGATGTGCTGGCGAGTTTGATGTACTGTTGACGAAGGTTGTTCTTGGGTGTCTGGAAGTGAGAGAATGCCACTCCCGTGATATTGTCTGTTCCGTGGACTTCCTTGAGAGTGTGCAGGTGCCATAGTTTAGCAAGCAGCTCAACAGTGCCGCCTGTTGTGTGTTCCAGTGTGTAGAGTGAAATGGACGAATCGTGGCCTGCAACAGCAATGATGAACTGTGTATCGCCGAGGGCGTTCAGAGGAGAAGCTGGAGGTGATAGGTTCGCGACAGCAAGAGCAGTGGCAGAAATCTTCCTTGGTATCCTGGCGTTGATAGACAGGCGTGCATCTGGCTGGCCTTCCTTGGGTAATCTCAAAGCCTGTATCACAACTCCGCTTCGCTTGGGTAGGTTGGACGCAGCGACGAGGAAGTGAGGGCTTAGATAACGGATTGCTCGGAAGGCAGGTCTTTCGCCATGGTCGTCTGGCATAACGTATACCCGCTGTGGTTCGCTGGTCTCCTTGGCGCTGACCTTGACAAGATATAGTTCGTACTTGTAGCAGTAGGCAACTTGAAACTCATTCTCTCCTGTTTGCACAATATCCAAATCCTCAGCCTCCTTGTCTAGTTTCAGAACACTTCGTAGTTTGGCTGTAGCACCCGCAGCGTCAAAGATAGCCAATTGGGGCTCCTTGCCCATCGCTGTAGCTGCGGCACCAGTCGATCCCGCAATGCGCAATAGTCGCTGATATGTATCGAGGTCGGGATTCTCAAAGAGAGAGGTACGCGCGACCTCGGAGATGTTGGCATCGGGGGTCTTAGCCCCAACGGCAGTGCGCATCTTCGAAGGGTCGACGCTTAGGATTCGGAGGTGTTCATTCTTGCCCTTTGCAATGCTATCTGGGCTGGAGTTGACGCCGGCGTAGAGATATGTTGTCTTTCCCTTGTGAGGGCCAACTGCCAGGGACATGACGCTGTCTTCATCGCGTGAGAGGTTGATCTCGCCAGCTGTTCGGAGCTCTGTTTGAGAAACACTTTCGAGGACAGTCTGCGCATCTCGTTAGTCCATTGCTATACGCCAATCATCACCCGTAGACCCCGACTTACAATTTTGTTTCCAACGCCAGAGCGGCCAGCTCCACCTCCACCACCTACAACTACTCGGGTTGAGTCCTCAGGGTCAAAGTCGACGGCGTAGAGGGGGTAATCGAGCTCGATACTCGAGCGAGGGAATGGTGGGGCCATGATGGCGATGAGGCAATGCCTCTCTTATGAGATCTGGGGGTTTGTGGAGAGAGGTACCGTTCTCAATGAAGCCAAATTCGCAATGCGCCTGACAGAGATTGACGTGATGTTGATCGCGGGGTGTTTGGTGTTGAGGTGACGCTCAAGGCCAGATGTCGAGCTTGGAGCTTTCTGGTTGGCCAGGACAGGTCCCAGCCACACGTGGCGGCCACATGGTGTGGCTTGGCTTATACAACCTTGGGACTCAATTTCAGATCAAAGAATTTGAATTAACCGGGGGTTTTGATTGATATAACTATAAATTAAAGCTAAAGGGATAGTTTCAGCATCTTAATCAGATATCTGCATAAGTATAAAAAAGTTGGCTGATCCTTGTTAGCCCTTGACGGCGTCTGATACCGATAAATATGCTTCCCGTCCTTAGGCGAGGTTTGATATTGATCAAGCATAAAGTGAGCACGACTCAGTCATGACATCCTCCGAGAGACTGATAGTGGCTGTGATCTAATTTGAGTAGCTAGCTTATGGTTTAGTCGTGTTCTTCTCCAATCACTTTGGAATCTCCATTTTGGCCAATCGTTTATCATCTTTTCAAAACTATATCTGGTTATTTTGTAAGGATCGACATACTATTGAAACTTGCTATGTCGCTTTAGGCCTTCACTGCTGAATCTCATCATAGGGTAGAATATTGATGAGGTATAACATTATACTGTGGAGGGTACGGAGTACGCTTATTGCAAATGTGAATTGCGCGAGAAGATACAGCGCTATTGACAAACTGTGAGCCGGGGACCTGTGAATATTAGATGAACAACTCCAAGGCGTACATCTATAAACCAAGAGAACCATGGCACAGCAATCAGCAAGACATGACATGACATGACATGGGGACCTTGAAGTTCATGTCCGTAGATCATGCATGTCACAGTAGCAATGAGTACAATTTGTTTATACGAGAATGATACTGGTCCCTGCCCAGTGGCGAGAAAGCCTGACGCCAAGGTCCTCATTATAGAAGGTGATCTAGTCCGAGTTCCCGTATTCAGACACGGTCAATGGGAATAAACATCACGACGAGGCATAAATCCAGGGCAGTTCCTCGATTGGCTGATCAAAGTGACTCGGAACATTCAGTATGAGCGAGGCGTCAAGTAAACAACCATCACATTTCGCTTTACTGTGTACCCCTTGTGCCAGACCAGATGAGGAACAAGACAAGCGGGTTACACTTAGAAAGGAATCTCCGCGTGTTGTCTGATTTGGCTGCTTTATTAGCGTTGTTCTCGCAGCCATGAATGGCTGCGGTGTCAGTTGACTGCGGCTACCTGCAAGCCTTGGGTTCCTTGCGCTGTGCATGTAAGTGACATGTCAACGACGGACCGTAGATTACGAGGCAGAGCAAAAGAAGAAAGAAAAGAAAAGAAATGGAAAGCAATATCAGTACCTAAGATATGTAAGCAATGTTTGCATGCGAGGCCTCCCTTGGTAATTAGGTAGTTGATGAGGTACCTTAGTTATTAGTGGCATCGGGCAATCAATCCTCTAAGTTATAGCCTATAAACTAACGGGTGTTTGCGCAATCCCAAGGTTTAAACTACCTAGGTACAGAACCTGGTGTCACAGTATGCAGAACAGGTCCGCTTGATACGCACTGTAATGTCTCATGAGATAAATTGCATACCTAATAAATCGCCTGATCTGTTACTTGACCTGTGATGAACACTCGGCATCAGAGCGCACGCACTTGCTGCCTTTCAGTTCAGTCACCACACTTGAACATGATGCATTCGTGAACTGAGGTCTTAATGTGGTATGTAGGTAGGTATTTCCAGACAAGTTGGCACCTAAATTAGCAAAACCAACCATGCTGCAACTTGAAACAAATCAAGATAGTACAGAGTACACCTACTAGACCTATCGCTAAATATGCTCGAATCTTCCCCTTGATCCCAAAGTATGTATGGTTAGTACCTGGACTATAGCGCACAGTGCGGGCTGAGATGGTGTCGATGACTGACTGCCAGGATGATGCTGGGAATACAGGCAGGAAATCAGATTTCTCGTTCAGCTAAAGCAGATGACATGATCCGATAACGCGGGATAGCGCGATCACAGTGTGGGGGCCGGGTATGACAAGATGATAATACCACGGGATTACGTACCTAATAAGAGTTACATACGTTACTAAGTGAGCTAAGTTACTAATGCTGATGAAGATCAACTCTATCACCCAGATTATCGAGTACATGGTCTATCACACACAGAACCGAGATTACAGCAGGATCCTACTACCTTACATTGGAGATTGGGCACTGAGCGATATCAACCTAACTTAATCCAAAGGTGCCCAATTTGTAAGTATACGTACTCACACTCTCACACTCTCATTAGGCGACTAATAACAACCCCTGCCTGAACAAGTGTGATCTAATGTGAATCACCATCTCCATGCACACAATATGACAGAATAGGAAACTAATGTGCCTTAGCCGCTAGCCGCCCAATGCCAAAAAAAATAATTAAGTCAAACCCTCTTTTACTCGTTGCACCCCTGACCAAAGAGCCGAGATTGGAGGATGTGACGACAACAGACCACACACACTGTAACACGACCAGATACAAAAACCAAGCACATGCATCTACTAAAGCTAATATGCGTGTAACTTGTAAGCACACACGTGTTGTACGTACTGTACTGTAGTAGGTATATGCAGCTACACTTAGTACACTACGTGCATATCCTGTATGCATGTACTGCAATACCCCTGCCCCTGGGAACGTTCCCGTTGG
Source organism: Fusarium fracticaudum (assembly GCA_003353625.1). Lineage (NCBI taxonomy): Eukaryota > Fungi > Ascomycota > Sordariomycetes > Hypocreales > Nectriaceae > Fusarium > Fusarium fracticaudum. The sequence goes on from PDNT01000003.1 coordinate 3,872,499, forward strand.
CTTAACTGCCGCTAACTTCGGAGCATGCAACAACCGTCACAGACAGCACCAACGCCATATGTTTGCATGAGGTGGCTTTGACCGTTGTCCACTGCCCAAGGTAAGGCGAGCCAGAGAAGGAGGGAGGGGAGGGAGACAACAAAAGAGACCATCAAGTGTTTCGGACACGTCACTTGTGTATCCCAGCAGAAGAAATCTCTTACAACATACATAGGTACTATCCGTATGACAATACCACGGCCATGCTCACTCACATAGTTACGTTGTTGTCTCCGTTATCCATCTCGATACGTCGCTGCAACTTGCTCGTATCATCCGTAGCATCTCGACTAATAGCAAAGTCATTCTCACAGGCACCAGATACCCAAGTTGTAATTAAGTACAAGAAGTACTTCCTGCACAAACGCTTATTCTTAGTGTTTTCTTACTCTAGGTATCCTATACTATACTAAACTAAACTATGTAACTCAAGAGCTTTTCGATCCATAGAAAGATCCGGGGTATCAGGTAACACTCACCAAAGCACTCTCCCACAACAAAGGAAAGCCAAAGAAGAGCCGAGAGAACTCCTGCCTCATCCCAAACCACTTCGCGCTAGATAAATATTGGATACAAAGCTATATTCACAATTCCAATCTGGTATCAAATGATATGCTGACAACAAAATAACCAAAACAATAGCTAAATAACCATTCATAAAACACAAAGGAAACAACAAAATGAAAATGGGTCTTGGTCGATACCCGCACCTTTGCCATCCATTACTGAAGACATTGGTTTGAGTCTGCAAGCCCCAAATAACTGTAATTCAAGGTATTTCTCTGCCGCGTGTTTTTGCAAAGCGCAGCAGCCTGTACTTATTGATCGAGTATACCATCGCCTTCGAGGCGATGTGCTGTTTGAGGAGCAAGGGCTCCAGGGGTATCCGGTCGCAGAAGAGCCCAGCCTCATCACCTAGCTCAAGACAACTGAAGTCTGAAGCAGGTAGAAAGGATTAAAAAGCGGACAGAAACCCTCGGCCTGGACAGATATCTCGATATTCCAGTCCAGTCCGTCCTATGTCCCAAGAGGACACGAAATGACAAAGGCAAAAACATGTCCATGGTACAAATAGACCTGCTTACACCGACACAACCGTCATGAGCACTCCGTGTATGCAAACAATGCTGAACTCGGACAACAGAAAACACGTAATCAGAACGGAGAACAAGGAAACAAGATAAGACAAGACAACATTACAAGTTGCGATAAATTCGTCGGTTGCCCAACAGATGCGTCTTCCAAAGGTCCCACCCGCGAGTTACCAAAATCATGCCAAAAACCTGAACCACTCCGATATTATATAATAGACGAGAACACTGGGTCTCCATAACTGTAATGTGTAACCAAACGCTTGCAAGTCTCAAATCTCAAATCCCATCGCATTAAGGCCTGCGGTGAGTGTCCCTTGTTGCCCACCCTGTCTCTGGGACTCGAGGCTGAACGGGAACCCACTGACCAGTTCGCGGATCCTGCTCTTGAACACCTGGCCCGGGGGGTGGGCCAGTAGGAGGTCGACCTTCCATTACTCTCAGCGGCGGCAGCCTTTCACCGCTCGCTGAGGATGCCGCAGATGATGGTCGTGATGGCCCGCCATAACCTGGCATGGGCATTGGAGGTAGTCCACTAGGAGATGCACTCGGGTGGCCGCTCGCAGGGGACCCGTATGGTGGAAGCGAATATTCAGGATGGTCATCGGTTCGACGGCGTTGGGCTGGTCTTTCGTTGGATAGCACATCGCCGTAACTCATGGACCCTGAGGGCCCTGATGCTAATGACCCAGTCTCTGCATAAGAATTGCTTGTTGAAATAGTAGGACTAGGAGGTCCAGCAGCAAGGCCACTTATTGATGGTGTTTGTGCGACAATGTCTCGTAAACGGTTACGGTCTTCACGGTAGAAGTCCCGCTGTTGAATCAACTCATCGATCCGTATCTCCATGAGACGCCTTTCATCCCGAAGCTCTTGTAGTTGTTTTGAGTTCTCCTCCTGCATGATTTTCTTCTTCCTCCTGTGCCTTGTTGAAGCCACTGCATTTCTCTGCCTCTTCTCATCCGCTTTCTTGGACGCTTGCGAAAAGTCCATATGCACAGGAATAGGTGCGTCGCTTCCCGGAAGTGCCAACATAGCTTGCTGCCCCTCGACGCCAAAAAGCGACCCTCCCATCCCATGTCTCCGCAGTGTTTCCGACCATGGCGAGGCGGACTCGCTTGGGGGGCCCGGACTCGGGAAGGGCCGACCAGCCTGCATGTTAGGAGAATACGAAGTTTGAGAATGGCCCAGAGGCGGTTGCGCGCGACCCGACGCATAGCTAGAGGAGAAAGTAGAGAGAGGAGCTTGTGTCCCTGGAGAAGCGAGCGGCTGTGAATGTAACCTACCATGATCCGACATTGCTGAGGAAGGACCAGTGGGTGCTCCCGTCAGAGGATGGAGATGGGGATATTGAGTTCTGGTGTCTTCCGGCGTTATGTCCTCGAACGGTCGCTTAGCAGACGGAAAGCCATGTAAAGACTGTCGCCCATCAGATTCACGAGATGGCACATGACTAACGCTTATGGCTCGGGGATGCTGTGTCGGGCTTGCTCTTGGTCTTGCACTATTCACGGCAGGAAATGGGAAAGCTGTTGGGGAATTGCGTCCTGACGAAGGCCCTCCAATAGGTGTCATTGGCCCTAAGGGCGTACCTGGAAGAGAAATCGATGCAGGTTGTGCTGGCGGGAAAGCTCGTGCGCCAGCAAAAGACCCAGAGATCGAGCCAACTGCATGGCCTGGTGTCCCCGATTCAGATGGACGAGCTGCTGGAGGAAGATGACCATTACCCCCTGACGCCAGTAGTCGTGGCTCCATAGGGTTGAGTATGTTATGGACACCAAGGGTCTTTTGGGGAACCTGCTGTAATCTTTCCTCGCCGTTTGTATAAGGAACGTTGCTCACATCTTGGCGCAGATCGCGGTCACTGAGCTGTCTGTGTCGAACTGAGGAAGGTGAGACTGGGTCATCGCCCAAGGGGGACCTCGAAGAACGACGTGACGCATGTTGAGATGCTGGTCCAGTATGCGACATTGAGACTAGACCGCCTGTGCACACCTGGCCACGAGGGCCGGCACATTGACCCTCCCCGAGCCTGTCTAAAGATGGTGGTTTATTGTCCTGGTTGGCAGCCTGCTTTGATAGAGTGAAGTCTCTGGAAGGCCAGGTTGGTGTCGATGGTGTCCGTGGAGAGTTAGGCGATGCGCCGGTCGAATCTGTTGCGGCAGATCCGGGTCTGCTCTGAGGTGGTTGTGCCTGCGACCACAGGCTTGTCGATTGAATCGCCAGATTGGATGGTTTGTTGATGCGGACGGGATGGGAAGATAACCCAAACAGTCCTCTCTTGAAGCAATACTAAGACAGACTCTTCAGAGCTTCAGACGGGAAGCAAACGAGTCGTAATGCTATAAGGGTTCTGAGAATCCTCTTATAATCAACACTCTTGCGCAAGCCGAGTTAAAACAGGGGATTTGTACTGAAGAATAGAAAATCAATACGTCACCCGGGGTGAAATCAGCAACAAGTCCTGACCATGAACCGCACAACGCGATCTCTGACCTTTGGCTTGATTCAAGGGAAGACAACTTAGCACACTCGCAAATAGGTTGCAGGTGAAGATGAACCACGCAAGTGTGCTTGCCGAAAGCCAGTACTGGGGGCAGGGATATATCTCAAATGTACAGGCCTGCCAGCAAATCATACACCTCAAAGACAACTTCCCCTTCTGAATGGCCGATGCTGTGTGGCTATGGATGGAGCCAAGGTCTCAATCAATCCTCTCGCCTTGCAATTCCAATTATTGGCTCTGCTGTACTGTACTTGGTCGCCCACGTCACCTCTTCTGGAGAGGATCTTACAGCCGCTTGAGATGAAATGCGAAGAACTTGAACAGATGCAGACAGTGATTTCGTGGCTTAAACAACGAAGAACAAGCCTTGCCGGTGGATGGAAAGGCTGTTATTGAGCTGTATAGCCTGGTATCGTAAGGCCGTAAGAATAGAAAAAGGGAAAAGAGTAATGAAGATGGAGGAAGAACAGAGCAGTGTCAGGCACAGGGAAGTTCTAGTGATGTAAGATGTCTGTTCGGCACCAGCAAGAGAAAACATCTAGGTACGAGAAGCGAGTCTGTCCCAGGATGGGGCTATTGTAATCCAGGGCCACACCGTGTGGTATTCTTTATTTGCTCTGGTACGAACCATGTAAGCCTTGAGCTGGTCCTGGTACGGCGACAAGCCCTTATCAAGCCCAGAACTGGCCCGGGCATCCAAAGTAGAAGTCCCGCAATGACCACGGTCAACACAGTAGCAAAGAAGCCGTGCTTAGCTTTTGAGACTAAGCTGGGGTTCAGAGCTAGGGCCCAACTGTGGCCAGGCTAGCCAAGCTCTCATGAGATGAAATGGTGCTAATGCCGGGGGGAGCGTTTTGAACAGGGGGGTTCATGAAGACTAAGAGTAGTGTGTACGTACCAAGACTCCTCGACATCAGGTCCTCAGCAAGGCTTAGGATACTGGGGGGGTCCCTAAAGACGGGGAGCTGCCGGTAGCTTTGCCGTCATGCCAATTTTTTACAATCCTTCGTTCTCTCTGTCAAGGTAGTCGGTGTAGTCTACAAGCGAATTGAGCTCAATTCAATCTTCCTCGGACCTCAATATCTGCGACTGAAGATATATGGAAGGTTGCGGATGTATCAATAAATGTTAAAATCTCTGCTGCAGGGCTCAATGGTCGCAGAACCATACGAGGCCACCAAGGCTGGGAAAACAGGCAGGCCTCAGTCGAAAAATTCTGGATGCTTCACATCATCCCGAAGCCAAAGCCAGCTAACTAAACTGAACTCGCTGGACACCGCCATCAGTCTACGGATAGTTAGCTTAGAAACTGGCTGGCGGGCTAGCAACCCAAGCATCCGGAGACCAAGGGAAGCTAGAGCGGTCAACGGGAATGCCATGTGTACGTATCCGCAGTATGTGCGGTAGCCGTGGGCACGGTTGTGGTTGTGATGTTCCGATCAGAGCACTGCATCGATCCCGTGCAAGATCAACTACGGCCCGTCTATATTCAAGCCCAAGCGCCATCAGCACATTCTATACGTATCTTGCTTGTCAAATTTCGTTGAAGACAGTCGTATGTATATATATGCCAGGAGACGTAGCAGACATGAAGTGAATGACAGGATGGCAAGGTCCCATTGTCAGTCCTTGTGGGCGACTAACCAATGCACGAAGTGGACCATGGATCTACTGTAAGTCAGTCTGAAGACGAGATTCTTGGCCAAGATAAAGTCGTAGTACATAGGCGCGGCAGCAGTAACGCGCCTTGTGTAAATCCAAAAAGCAACGCTGGGTTTGAGGTAACAAAGCAGGCGAGAAAAGAGACGACAAGGACGAGCCCACTTGTACAGATACCGCTATGTTAGCCAAGATACAGTGCACATACTTGCAGTACAGTACGGGAACACCCAGGTCCGCATGGGAGAGCTGAGAATCAGATGGGACAAAGAAACAAAAGATCGTCGTTGCGCCCCGTGTCCGTGGTTTTGGGTGGTGCGGACCTTAGTCTAACTGACCCTGGCTAGTCATTGCAAGGCCTTGGTTCCTTGAGCGGTTGATTGCGTTCTAATTAACTGGTGTTACATTAGTTGATATGTTTTCCTTTTTTTCCTTTCTCATGACCCAAAGCCAAAGTGCGCAAGAGTGCAAACTGTAGATTATCCACGGAGTTCGAACTGATGTGGGCAAGCTTCGCAGGCCTCGAATGGGATGCGAATGTTGCAAGCTCGCATATGGAGTAGATCATTGTCGTTCATGATGACATGGCATTGCATATAGGGTCGCCCACCAAAACCCAAACCGGAATAACAGAGAGGCATGAATCCGCACAAAGACAGCAGTCACTTGCATTGTCTTGCTTGCCCTGAGATGTGTGACTGAGACATAAAAGAGACGTTGGAAGCCAAGGTAGGTAGGGCAGGGCTGCAGGCCGTACTGTAAGTATTCGTAGAGACACCCCTTGAGGTGAAAGAAGAGAAGTCGACTCCGTGGGATAATTTGCCGTTGCATGTTGATGATGACGATGGTATCAAAAGCGAAAATGCCTACCAAGCTATGTATTCATCTGCCGAAGAATCAACCAACGACAACTGATGTGAGATTCGGAGTAGAATTTTCTTGGGAGGAAAAGTAAATCGTCAGTCACTTGAGCTTGGTCGAGGAAAGGAAGGAACCCGTTACGGTAGGCAGCTCGTCTATAGCCGCTGTCTACTAAATTGGCAGTCACGCAAGAGCTGTCGTTACCTTACCTGAGGTAGTACAGGCATCAATTAAATGAGAAGAGCAGGTACATTCGTGCCGTAATTAGTAATTCCCCTCACCATCACCCACTTCAATATCTACTTGCCTACGTACTCCATACATTCAATCATGGAAAACCCTTTCCGAGCATCTCAATCATTATCCCCAGCAAACGTCGACTTCAACTTCAACTCTTCTAACTCAAACTTGCACGCGTCTCACGCCACGACACGCCATGTCATGCACCAATTCTTGCGCGGAAAGACGGAAAGCCCCTGGAGTCTTGTGACTGCCCATTTCTACGATAAACACTCCAACGCGGTGTTGTTGGCATCGCCAAGACTGATTTCAATACCCATTTCACATCTTGACAGACAAAACTCGTCTACAGCCCTTTTCCTCTCCTGGACTTCATTTATAGAATGCCTTGAAGACTGCGCTCATAATGCCATGAGCGCTTTGATTCTCTTCCTCCCATGATGGCAGAGGCCATGGGAGGTTCTTGATATTTGTTGAGCGTTCCGTGCTCACGATATTCTTCACCCAAAACCCCTGGAGCGTTGATATACGGTACATTGGCCGAGGGGTGGGTGTGGGTGCAATGACAGTATTCTTAATGGGTCACGGTGAATTGCATAGCCAGGGGGCTCTACCGGGGAAGGGTCCTGGTCCATAGCTGCAAGGCCCGCCAGCGTGCAGATGCAACCATTCATGACAGTTGTCTCTAATGGAAAGGACCAATCTGCGTTGAGTGGATGTCGGAGCTCTTACTAGCACGCGCGCGTACCGGGGCAATGGTTGGAGTCTAGCAAGCTTCCACGATCAGACGCGATATTACGTACCTATCGACAATGTCACGCGCAGGACGGACGGATTAGATCGTGCCGTAGTAAAAAATGCTAGGTCATCACTACAAGTCACCACAGCCTTAAACCAGACTCTTTCAGCGCTGCCGCGGCAAAAACAAACTTGTGGACCATCAGACAATTCAGAATGCCTACTTATCCCCTCGCCTGCAAGCACAAGACCACGAAATGAAGCACTAGCGTGCACAACTCACTCCAACATACATTGACCAGTCATGAAAATGAACAAAAAGCAAACAATCAGAGATATTGACATGGCTGGCTTTACCTAGCTGATCTTAGATTGGCATACCTCGCACAGATGCGTGCGGCCCAGGGGTAGTGTGACGTCGCTGTGATTGTGCCCATGGCGATTTATTTCAGACTCCCAGGAAATGAACGCCTCGAAAGCGAAATGAGGTGGACTAGACGTCAATAACGTTGACTTGAAACGCTATCACACCAAGCAGCAAAGGTCTGTTCAGCGGCACGTTGCGGCGTTGAGACGCACGGGACGGGGCGTGTTTAGTGTTTGGCATCATGTGAATGCCATCGGCTCAAGGCGCTTGGTCAAAGCCCAAGTCCTCTGGTTCAAGTCTTGCTACATCAGCTTTATCCTTCAGCCTGGCTATTGAAAAGTGCTTATTCCGATATGATTCCTTCCTTCCTTCATTTTTATGGTCATAGAGGTATATACCACACAGCTTCGCGACACTACAATAACTTCAAATTCGATTATGGTGGGGTGAGAAATCATTAAAAGAATAGGTAGCCGAAAGCCTTAAATATCAACAAGACGCAATAATCAAAAGGTTCATGAGGTGGCGGTCTCATCACTGCGGGGGTGGGATTCTTAGTGGAATCCTATCACTTCCTCGGATTGTTGTGTAATTATACACAGATTCAGATGCAGTTCGACATTTAGATTACAGACATCTGCGTGGCTGTCGCCGTCAATATCAACCTGCAGGACTCACCCAAGTAGCTACTTGGCCAGCAAAGCCCACAAGGACGACTCAAGCTGCGAGGCTGAGGAGAAGGCATGAAACAAGTCAAGTGTGTCGTCAGGATCAGGATCAGCCCCCATCCCTTGATGCTTATGGGCTTCTACAATCAGCCCCGAAACGCATGTTTGTCAATTGCTATGTCAGACGTCCCATGTTAATGCCCTCCCCGTTCTTGAACCGGCCCGTCCCTAGTAATTACTTTAGTTGTCTTTGGTTCGGTTCTCTACGCGTATGATATGGCCTCCGCCCATCTCTAAAAGCTAATGATGATATCCCAGGTTTATTTCATGAAGTCGCCGATTTACTTTGCGCTCCCAACCCCTGCCTCGAAGCGATGACCAACCTTTTTGTCCTTTCGAGCTATCACCTCGTTAAAGTCCGACGACATCATAACCCATGTTGAGACGCTGCAGACGTGGCCTTATTCCCCGAAACTCTATACCGCTTCGCGCTTGTGCTGAGAAGGAGGGCGGAGGGTGCAGAGGAGATCAATGTTCTGGCCCTTCAGCCTCGACAACTATCCCCGGCCTAGCAGCGGCGATCGTGGGCCCACGACGCCTCCCGTGACCACGAGCGGTCAGGGAAAGCAGCCAGGGGTCAAAGAGCCAGGCGAAACGTTTCTAGCTAATCAACGAACATCTGTACACAGCTATGGCATGCATTTGCATCTGCAGCTAATTTGCCTTGCCCTGTCGTGCGTTGCGTCTTGTCGTGGCCCAGGATGTGCTGGCAGCGTGGTATTTCTTGGAGTTTACCCACACGACCCTAACAACTAAAGGCCAAGCAGGTCGAGGTGTCATAGCCGAGGCCAAATAGTTCACAGTAAGTTGTATAGCTTGGGCCTGGTTCATGCAGAAGCCCACTCTTGCATCTACGACATGCAGCAGCACAGCATCGATACACCACTAAACAACGACTGCACACACACTGCATAGCTAGTGAATGCGGGTAACAATGTTGGTAGGCATCTGTCAGCCAACGGTGCCGCGTCCGCTTCACTCCTTTTTACGGCTGCAGCATCTTTGCTGCTTCAGCAGGGCGGTGTGAGTGTGTGTCTCGCTTGCATACATTTGACCGGCCGACAGATGCGTGAGAACTGCGGGTTGAGCTGTACTTGATGCGTTGTCCTTTGACGTTCCAGTTTGGTCGCCATGAGGGTGGTGTTGCTGCCCGATGACGACCTGATGGTTCCGCGACCGGAGAGAAGATCTGACAAGCCTTTGAAATCGTTCTTGGGTTTCAACTCACGATGCTTCGCGAATGTGTGTTTTCTGTTCGAATCGGGTGAATTGATCGTTGACCACGTCAGTCCATTGTTGGCGTGCATATATGAGGATGCGAGGAAGTTTTCAACTGGAGTAGAAGGCTTTCATTGGTCATGCTCGCTCACAATCCTTACCAAGCTGCCTATTCTGATGAGAGGAGTCATCCGTCGAATTAGGATGCAGATGAGTTTCGGTATTCGTCCTGGGAAAGGTCTGCAGTATTGAAGAGCGTGGGGGCTGGCCATAACAGTCTTGATCATGCCCCACGTGGAACAACTCGAAGACGCAACACCAGAGATTCAGAGCCCACAGTAAAAATGAGACTTGCTGGACGAAGGCTTGGGTCTAAGAAAGAGGCGAATAGTCGATGCGATGGTTGGTTTCACTACCGTACTGAGTAGTTATCGTTCTTCTCTCCCGCGACGAGCGCGGCAATTTAAACAAGCTGCCGCACCCGAGAACCCGCGTCTAATACCTACACAAACTACCTGTATATGCATTCTGCGGCCGCCTTTGAGACCCGACACACACAGCCGCAAGCGCGCTTCACGATTGTGCACAGTTTAATCGAGTTCTGCTGCCCAATTACGTTTCTTGCGCGACACCATACGTCCCGACAGTCTGGTTCGCGGCTTTCACCAAGCAAGATCGATTGTTACAGTGTGTTGGTCAGACAACGCCACACAAGCCAACATTTTGGTCGGACCACTAGTGTGGCCGATACCATATTCGCTTCCATGTTGTTCATCTCAGTGACATACATGCACTACGGCCCTTCTAGGGACTGAAAAGTGGAATTACACCGTAGCAAGAACCAAGATCCATACTTTGCGAGATAGACAATCGGTGCAGGCCGTCTGAATATGGCAATTTGAATGAAATACATAAAGACCGGATCTGAGGCCCGGCGGGCCCGGAGTTGGCTTCGGAGCATCCTCAACGACATCCGTGCCAAACCGGATGAGGCCTTTCATTGGATTTATCCGTAATCGAAGCGTCAAAATGATCTATCTATCTTCTCCTTTGGAGTTGCTTCACTTTCAATTTGTTTCTTCCCTTCCCTGAATTCGATACTGCTCGCATATGCTTTATAGCCCTCTATATCAAAACACAATACGAGAGCTCCCCACTCTCAACTTCGCTTGCTCTGACCCGCACAATTTCCCCTCATTCATCATACAGCATCATCCTGACCTCAATCCCGCCCGTCATTGGCCATTACTGATTTGTATAAAGCCTTATTTCTCAAGTGGTTCTGCCGTAAAAACTAACAGGATATCAGACGCGTACAGAGCCTGAAGACAATGAGCGTCAATATTCAGCAATGGACGGTTGAGAAGCCTTGGCTCGAGACACACTGTCTGCTGGGTGAAGGACCTTTCTATGAGGAATCATCGGGCAGCCTGCGCTTTGTCGATATCCGCAATAAGAGGCTACATTATGTGAAGGTGGCTGAAGGCCCTTCGTCTCTTAAAACCATCCAATTAGACGTATGTCCTACTGTCACAGCAAACATTGCTGGGGTTGATCCCCAGGAACGCATCGCCGTTGGCGTCAAGTATGGGCTGGCTGTTCTCGACGTTAAGAAGGAGACATACGAACTTATTCAGCCTTTCGAAGAACCGGTTAATGAGCGTCTGCGAAGTAACGATGGCGGCGTAGATCCTCTGGGTCGATTCTGGCTGGGTTCAATGACAGACTTTGGGCTCGGTCCCTTTAAGCCCGAAGGTACTCTACCCTGCCCAAAGCAAAACGATGCACCAACATCAGGACCCTGTCCACTTACTCTACGTTGCATCTCTTGTTCATCAAGTCTGACATATTGGATTTAGGAGCGGTCTATCTAATGGACGCCAAGTCACGAGAGGTCAAGCTGCCTAACATGACAATTCCCAACACACCAGGCTGGTCTCCTGATGGAAAGACACTATATGTCACACACTCAAATGCCAGAGAGGTTTATGCCTTTGACTTTGATACCGAGTCTGGGGAAATCTCCAACAAGCGCGTTTTCTACAACCATGATGGTTCAGGCGAGCCCGACGGGTTCCGTGTAGATGTAGACGGGTTCCTTTGGCAAGCTGTATATGGAGAGGGACGTGTCATTAGAATCGACCCCAGCACAGCCAAGATTGTTGGAGAGGTCAAAGTGCCGACCAAGAACACCACTTGCGTGCACTTTGTCGGTACTGAGCTTGTCATAACAACTGCCGAGGACGACGAGGGCGAGGGATCGAGCCGCAAGAACGGTGGTCATGTGTTCAAGGTGGACGTCGGAATCCGGGGATTGAGGCTCAACGATTTCAAGCTATAGAGCTCGATCTTGACAGCGACAAGTGCTGACAGGCATCAAATCGTTTGTTACAGCTCATTCCCGACTATAGACGCGGAGACAGCAACGAAAGCACAGACCTTGGTAATGCCTGAGGGAGTTTGGATTGACGCGCACTAAAGGTCCCTAAGGCTTTGACAATCGTACGTACCCCGTTCAAGTTGATTATCTGCTAGCGCCCGGATCTTCGTCTCATGGACATGTTCTATACTCGCTTCTGTTTTTCTATCGTTTGTTGTGGTTCAAGCTCTGGACCTGCTCGGAACATTGAACCTGGACCCGGACGGACCATGACCCTGGCGCTTGGGTCGTTCCATGATATCCGTATTCCTGGGCAAGCAACCTTGTTTGCTTGCTTGCTGGTTGGGATGGATGCTACACAGTGCTTATGAACCGTGGCTCTCGCCAATGTTTGCCTACATTTCATCCATGGAGCACATCCGGGGGTCTTGTGATGTTTGCGAACCCAGTATTATTTTTCTCTTCCTCTCTCTTTCTGACTATTCAACGCCGCACGATGGATGGAGTGCCTATCGTGAGACACGGAGCTGCTTAGCTCTCTCAACTGCCGGATCCAAGGTCCACTAACTCCCACAATTGTATTGTTTACCGAGTAACACTTCCAGGGCATGACTCGCGTGTAGTTCTCCCTTACACCGCTGTCACCCTCGACGCCCTGACCGCTTTCACTCACATGGTGAAGCTCTGCGTGGTCGGAACTTTTTTCATGTCTGTTGCGTTGTTACGTGCATAAGAGAAGTATATGTGATGGCTAGGTGTATAGCAAACATGGGACCCCCTGGCAAAGGATGCAGATGCAGTTTGGAATTCGATGCTGGCATCTGTGCCTTTGACGGCTGCATATGTACTACAAGTTCTCCTGCACATACATAGCGAGCACGCATTGCATGAGGTTGGGTTTTTCGCTAACAGCACGCAAGGGAAGACAATGAAGGGGTTTCACCGACAACTCAGCTCCTCTCTCTCTCTCTCTTTCTCTCACCGCTTCAGATGAAGCATTCACTGATAGCGTCACTGGAATGGATGAGAGAATCAAATGTGAGAACATACACACTTGTTCCCTAGCAGACACCCTCCGTCTTGCTATAATGGTTCGTTTCGCTCGCACATGACGAAATCCGCTTTGTCCCTACTCCAAAGTGAGATCATACTGCTTTTTTGACATCTCGTGTATGGCCCTAGTTGGTCAAACAGGCAACATCCTATCTCCAAACATCCTCGCCAAAACGCAGCACAGGTCGATCCTGTTCTAGGCTACACCCTGCTCTCGCCTCACTCACAACAGTCACATTCGAAATCCTGTCTCCGTTATATAGGGGTCTATCACGTCAAAAAACCAAAAGGTCGATTTGCCCTGGGTTCAACACCCCAGCCCTACCTATGCATACAAAAAAAAAGTCAAAAAGAACACCAGCACCCCCCTGTCACCGCTTCTCAGAACCTAGAGGATTTTTGCTCCGGGCCACCCCCTGGCACATCCTCTCAGCATCAGAACCTGGCAAGCCGGGGAAGAGGGGAGGCTGCAGTAGGGCCCGGGGCTTAGACCAGGAAGCCGTGGAATCGTCCCTGTTGGCTGACTGCTACTGACAGCTACTTGTAGAGTTTCGCTACGGTTGCTGACGTTGGACTGTAACGCCGTTGAGGTTGAAAGAGGGAGCAGAAGGATGTTGTTATCCGCCGATAGCGTCCTTGACTCGATGTCAGTGCGCTGTCATGGCTTTTGACATACAAACGAACTGCTCTCATTGTGCTCGAGTCACGATGTGATTGTGAAGAAGCCTCATGGCCGATGGAGACCAATGATTCCAAGTTTCTAGGTCAATGTGTATCAATACTGAAGTTAATAACAAATAAACTATCAAAAAAGCAATACTTTCTCCGTCCGGTCCGGGTTGGTCTATCCTGACCATTCTACCCATCCTACGCTTGCGAACGTCTGCTCTCTCGCGGCCTCATTTGTTCCTGTAGACCATCTTTCAAGTCTGTATTGATCACCAAGTCATCCTTGCCTCTGAGATGCATCACTACTGTGAGGCCCTCAATGTCAACATCGCCATTGGGGTGGGAGCACACGCCCTGTGCCTGTTTCGCTGGCGACGGGTGACCTGATTCGAGCCCAGGCTCGTCAACTTGGCTCTTGAGGTCCATGTAGCGTGCTCGCTAAGCACACATGTGGTTGTAAGGCATCACAGGTCTAGGGTCATAGATCAAAGTTGACATTTCAGAGTCGTTGCGAGATCGATCCTCTGTTATGCTCGGGAGTCTCGTACTCTTTGGCTCCTCTGCTGCTATCTCTTGTGGCTGTGGACTCTTGGCCAACAATTCCTCGACGCTCTTGCGAGCGAGGGAATACTCAATGTCTGTTACCTTGAGTCGAGGCATGGGTGACTCAAAGGCAGCGCTCAATTCATTCTCAGTCTTGTTATGTGACTCATCTTCCACAAAGATCTGAAACCCACCTTCTGTTTGCTTAGGTGATGATGACTGGGTAGGATTGCAGTTGAAGCAACTATCCTTCCTGTCTTTTTCAGGTAGTGGCGTACGACTATTTACACTGCTGAGTTCACGCCTCCAGTTCTCGACATGGGAAGGGGTTAGTTGCTGGCTTCGTGGCTGTTCTGAAGACCTATCGACCTTCCTTAACTGCGTCCTCTATGACGAGATACCGGTAGCCTCGGCTTTCGGTCTTTCAAAGTCATTGTTGATACGTGGAGCTGATTTGGGCATCATTTTCCCCTCAGGAACAGGTTCATCGAGTTTCCCAATCCTTTTCTTGGAGTTGGGATCAACATCGTGATCTTTGTCTGACAAGGACTTGTTTGGAGCTTGTGGCGCAATCCTTTCATTTGCCTCTGGTGAGGTGTTGAGGCCTTTCTTCGGTCCTTTGAACTGAGAGACGGACTTTTCACTAGCTATTTGTGAGTTCAGTGTTCTCGTGTAGTCTCTCGGCGCGTCATGGGTCTTGTTATTGTTGATAGGGTGCTTTATCCAATGGGCATCCTTAGGTTGGGTATCGTCATGGGGTTCATGAGACTTTGGGCTCGGATGCCGATCCCCCTTGTGATAATCGTTAAGATTAGGTGGCTGTGGCTCAATCTCGTCAGGCACTGCCGGTTCTTTGTTCAGATTGTGTTCGATAGGGTCTTTCGCCACTGTGACAGTCTCGTCTCGACTCAAGGAGTGATCAATGCCAGGTTGACTCTGTACCCTCAACCTGTAGCCGTCCGCCCGCATGCGCCCGTCTTGCCCGTTGGTGAGCTTTTCATCCGTAGAAGACTCGAGAGTCTGCACACCAGCTGATAAATGCTCCATGATATGCTGCGAGTGATGGAGATCTTGTCCATGATGATAGAGTTGGTCAATTTTCATCTGTAACTTGCTTCGGGGTGGTGAGTCCCTCAGTGATTGTGTGTGTTTCTTCTCTTCAGCTTTATGTTCATCTGTATCAACCATATCCAAATCATTGCCTTGAACCACTTGTGCTCCTAGACTACGCCTGGTCGCACAACCAATGCTGTGCCGTGTTGGATGGTGGCCATCGTGTGTAGCTCTACAACCAGGGTCGGGGCATTGTTCCTCTACGTGAGAAACGCGGGGTGAGCTGGACTTGAGACGATTAGGTACACAGTCTGAGGGCCCGGGTTTACGTTCTACTTGCACTGATCTCGTCGTGATTTCAGGTTCTGGGGCTTCCTTCTTCATTCCCCTGTCTGCCACAAAAAAGGGGTTGTTCTTCACTGAGTTAGAGATCTCTGTTGGTGCCGCAATCGTCTTCTTCCGAGTGGGCTTCAAGGTGTTGTGATCAGTTTTCGGTCTTTGGCGAGATTGCGTCTTGGTTCTAAAAGATGTCCTTGGTGTATCTGGCTCTGATGCGAACCTTGAGAGCTTACGACGATGAGCAGTATCGACTGTTGTCCGTGTGGTATGACTGCGTTCGCATTCGGGGTACTCATTTTGCGTTGGTAGCTCAGGTATCTTGTCTATGAAAGAGTGTTCTTGATACTGTATTGAACTGTTGAGAACCCTGTGGCCAAGGGGTTGTCCAGGGGTCTCTCCCGTGCACTTCATACAAGAATCGTGGCCGCAGTGTGAGCAATACCGCTCAAAAGCGAGAGGGTTACCGCACGAGTGACAGATCTGCGAGAGTATCGATTTAGTTTGTTTGATTTGATCTGGCGTGCCTGCGTCGCCATCCGAGAACCATCCCGAGGGTCTAGAGATCCCGTACTGCTCAAGGATGTCCATCGCATCTTGACATTTCTCTGTGGAGCTTGCAGTACGAGAGCGGTTTGTCGAGTCAAGGTATGGAGACATCAAAGATTCCGAAGGAAGCATGTCTGTACTAGCTGAGTATCGAAGAGCCTGGCTTGGTCGATTCGAGGTAGTTCGTCCATAGCTCGTCCTAGGCCGGAAGCCAGCAACACTAGGTTTCGTTGATCCATTTCTTCCCCTGGAGCCCCTGACAGCACTGGACCTTGGATTGTCTTTCTGCGATAGAGTTGAGGATATCTGTCTCGGAGGTGTATCTCTCGATGTACGACTCTTGTTACCACTGGCCACTCCTGGTCCCTAACCGATCGTGGTGCTTCTACTCGGTCGCTTAGAAGTATCAGAAGGTCGCCCACTCGCGGTTTGCGTTTCGGTAAGTGTCTGGAGCTGGCGAACACGATCACCGACGACTCCCGGAGGGATCATAACGTGTTGTTGATTTTAGGGATGGGATGCTATTCAAGATATTGGCTAATCGTACCAGAAGCCATGCAACACTACTACGAAGCAGGAAGACGGCGACCGACGATAGCCCAGAAGTTCGAGTAGTCGATATAGAGTATCAATATGCGAGGTGCGGAAAGGGGTGGCATGTTGTAGGTAGGAGTACAAATCAGGAGCGTGAGGTGCATGGCAGGGAGAGAAAAGCCCATCCTACCTCACAATTGCATTGCAGGTGTGGAAGTTAAGATATAGAATGCCTTACAGCGCTGGGTCAACTAACTATTGCATTCATTGCCTATCAACGTCACTGAAAGATAGTACCTAGATAATCCATCCAGAAGGAAGGAGTCACTGGTAAGGAAATGAGAAGTGCATTTAGGAGGAGCACAACCAGAACTGGTATCAATTGTCACAGCTTTTCGTGCTAAATATGGGTAGAATATTGATGTACAAGGGCCTCCGTCACAACAAACTCTCTGTGCACTTATTTCACGTGTGCAGACAGGGTCTCGAGAACCTGTTCCCTCGTCAGTAAGCTCAATTGCAAGTGTATTTCGTCTGAAACCCACCTCCAGCTCGATCTTGGCCTCAGCAATATCCTGCTCGCTTCCGCTGCCGTTGGCAACCTTCTGGGCCTCGGCGATCTGGGCTCGGATGGCCTCAGCGCTGAAGTCCTCAAGGGGGTATCCCTCAACAGCGTTGATGCTGAGGACGGAGTTGGGCTGAACGGTAGCGAATCCACCAGAGACTAAGACGAAAATTCCATCAGCGATTTGTCGACTTCCAGGCAATTGGATCTTGGATCTAAATCTGGATTTGTAACTTATGACGTACGGAAGAACTGCTTGGAGCCAGCGGACTCCTCGACAACCTCAACCAGACCAGGCTTCAGCTGCTCAATGGAAGGAACGTGGTTGGCGAGGACACCCATCTCTCCAGACTCGGCGGGGATGTTGACCTGGACGACATCCTGGGACTTGTAGATAGACTGCGGTGCGGCAATTAGCTCCCATGCATCAATCAATTGGCGACGGTGCCATCATCGTAAGGGTCCAATTGCAATCGTATTCGTCGATCCGGGTATCGCGCGGGCGGTGTCATACCTGGTGAGGGAGGGCAAGGCTCAGCTTGATCTGCGATAACGGTCAGTCGGGCTCGGTACGCAAAACCCAGTCGTAGCCGGGGCACGGGGTTGGCTGAATCTTGCCTTGTCGGGGACGGCCTCGGCGTAGGTTCTTCGCTGGAGGGGGACTCGGATGGCGGAGGGGCAAGCTCGGAGAGCCGCACGGGCAACGCGGAAGGAGTTCATGATGGGCTGAGCTGGTGGATGAGGTTGTTGCTTGGGTGAGCTCAAATGAGGCCGCTGGCACGAATCTTTGCCGGAGCAGCAATTCGCGATTCGGCTAGCGGGAAAATCCGATCTCCATGACGGGCACGTGCTGTGTCACGTGATGCCCTTTGTCCTCACTGTGATTCCTATGACAGAGAAACTCTCTGTACATTTGACGTGGAACGAAGTTTTTCAAGTATAATATTGGTACTCAAATACACTATTATGTTGCTTGCTATACTAATATATATTTCATGACATTGGCAAAGTACCGGTACTTCAATGGCCCCTAACTCACACCGACGGCTTCAACAAGCCAAAGTCCAACACTAATTGACAATATCTTTTTCTTAAAAGATTCCAACATCCGAAGAATCTTAGTGTTCTCAGTTTGTCCTTATACGCAGAGATCAACTGATCAACATGGCTTTCGCCAACATTTCTGCCTTTGAGCTGCCCAGCAAAATCTTTAACAAAGCAAAATGTCCCTTTTCTGCTGAGCCATCAAAGTCTAGCCGTGACCTAAACTCTACATCTCTAATTATGACGTGCGAGCTCGGGTCTGCTCCCGCAGCAAAGAGTATCTTCATGTTATTGAGGCTCTACTCGCGTGTTGCTGCCAACAAGAGCGGAGTGCAATCTGTGCCGACAAGAATATCTGGGGACCGTATACATACGGCTTTTTCGATGTCGTCGTCCTCGTTGAACCGGGGATCGAAAACATGCGAATCAGTGTAAGTATCAACTTCGATGCCTTTCTTGATGAGCCTCTCGATTAGTTCACACTTTCCATCGTCGCTGTCAGAATGTTTCAAGATGGTATGCAGCAGGCTGTCGTTGTACTTGAAACGCTTCGAAATCATGGGATCTGCACCACGGTCGAGAAGAAGCAGAGCGACACTCCAACATCCGCTGCAGAGTGCTTGATAGAAAGCCATCAAACCAGTCGCAGATTCCTGGTATAGCGGGAACCCTGCTTCAAGCAAGGTCTCGATCAGCTCGGGGACTGGGAACTCTTATCGTACCCGCCACAGGGGTAGTGCAGGACAGTACGGCCATCGTGATCGACTCATTATCCTCTTTGCACTTAACTGACGATGCGATGCTGCTAGATGGGGAGGTGTCTGCCCGTTTATAGCTCGAGCTTTAAGGTCAACGCCTTGACGTTGAAGTAAGAGCGCCACAACTTCGCAATCTGCTATGAAGCAAGCGTAGTGTAAAAGGGGTGAGTCCACCTTGACCATGGCCTCCTGCGTTGCCCTCTTGTCTGGCTAGTAATCGTTTGATGCTGTTGAGGCTTTCTTCTCTGTAACCAGGTGGTTCGTCTAGAGTATAACTATCGTCGTCGCCTTCATCGTCGTCGTTATTCTCATCATCGTCATCGTATATTGGAACCAAACTTG
The DNA here is from genome assembly GCA_003353625.1 of Fusarium fracticaudum. Taxonomy (NCBI): domain Eukaryota; kingdom Fungi; phylum Ascomycota; class Sordariomycetes; order Hypocreales; family Nectriaceae; genus Fusarium; species Fusarium fracticaudum. The sequence continues at coordinate 3,891,772 of PDNT01000003.1, forward strand.
GATGGTACTTTATCGCGACTTCGAACAGCCCAGTGTAGAGGAGTGTTCCCTGTTGAATCAGGGGATGCTACATCAAGACCGTTTTGCTCTTAGAGGAGATTTACAATCTCTGGTTCCCCACGCGCGGCAGCAATATGGAGGGCACTGGAGTTTCCTGCGTCAGTCCTGCAAGCATTGACTTCTTCGAATTGGAGGAGCAATTCGACTGGTGGTAAACTTCTTACACCAACGGCCGCCTGTGAGGGAGTGAAACCGTTCCTGTCAGGTATATCAGGATTAACTTCTTGAAGCTGGAGCAGTAACTTGACAATATCCACTCGTTTGTACTGAATCGCCCAGAATAGAGGAGTTTGACCGTTAGAATCAGGGACAGAGTCATCCATGTCAGGCCTCTCGAGCAGACGGCACACAAGCTCAGGCTCGTTCGACTTGAGAGCGTATCGTAATACATCAGTAGCATGTCTTGATCCCGGCAATTTAACGAGTACGTCAATGATTTCCCTGTCATTGACATCGTGAGGGTCAACATGCTCCAAAGCAGATGTTCCCTGAAATGCCCAATATGCTCCTAGCTTCTGGAAAGCTACGACAAGTATTTTCTCAGCTCCTTCTAAGTTCTGTCTGCTGGTTTAAGCTCTCAGCCACGAGCCTCAACTGTAAATAACACATCTAGCTAACAACTTAGACATTATACTATAATGACTGTCTCAGCTCCTTCAAAACCACTATTTCGGATGGCCATGTGTAGGGTACAAGGCCTTACAGGCTCTGTATCGCTTCAACCTCTGGCTAGCACATCGGGATCTACGCCAATCTCAGCAGGTACTCGACGTTATCACGATGCCCATGCTTGATGGCGTAGTGCAAATGTGTTGCTCTTTCTTCAGGTCTCATCGTCCCAGTCCCGCTTAGATTCGCGCCATTCTCATGTGCTTTCTTGAGGATATCTAGCTTCCCTCTCAAGCTGCCCAGGAATAGCTTGCTACACGAAGTCGAGGGTTGACAATATCATAGGAGTGGTGATTTGTTTGCGCCAGAGCCAATTGGGCTTTTGCGAAGATGTTCTCCTGATTGTAGGTGCAAGCTTTAGTTGAATGTGGCTTAAGCCTAGGAGAAGAAGTAAAGATATTGGTGTGACCTCTAGTAGATCTAGTACAAACAAACAAGTAAGCAATAATTAACACAAACATCCAATGTAGTCTATCAGGGTTTATTTGGTTCAATCAAAGGCTATATCAAGTGCAATTGCAAGGCTTTCTTCTTTTAGGAATCTATGCTATATCACAATACTTTAGATACTGTAATGTCCCTCATGGATGTATGATCAATACAGCAGAGTGGCAACTACTGATAGAAGCAACCGATCATTGATAGTCTCTCGCCTGTTATGTCCTAGACATATTTCAATGTTGTGCATCAGTGCAAGCTCGTTCTCTTAGGCATGCTGTATCTCATGGTGAATGTGCTAACATGAGATTGTCTAAGACGCCATGCACACAACCACCAATACTAAGCTTGCTCACTTGCGTGGGCGTTTTATTCCAAGCCGTCTTCTCCTGGTAAACTTTACCTCATTATAGGCAAGAAGTTAGCAATAACGACGACATCCGAGGCCGCATTTTGACGGAAGTTGCTTGAGGCTTTTCCCTCTTAACATCGGTGGTGTTATGCTTTGAAGGGCACCCTAAATTTCACGGAAACCTGAGTTATGTGAATCAACTAGTACTGATGGTGACGCTGGAATTGCGCCTGGGATATCTCATTCTCATTTCTTTTCATTGTGGCTCGCTCTGTGAGTATGAAGCTGCTCGAAAGCAAAGGGACCGTGAACTCAAGTCTCAGGCTCACATGGGAGGTGTCAGTATGTGTCTTATTGACATTATATACTGATTCTCATAACATGAGGTTTTCTAGGCATGTACTCTTTGGTTTCTCTGCATTTAATAATCTAGAAACGTCAAGCTTCTTTTCATCTGAGACAAACGATAGTATCGTAGCTATGTTTATTCATCACATTGAACTATCTCATGTGTTTATTACTTGTTCCCGATCAAGTCCCTACGATATCTGACTGGAACAAAAAAGTCAGTTGTGTCTGACCCTACCTGGAACTTGTACCTTGAGACGGTTGAGAATAAGCACAACCTTCATGTGATACGAACATGGATCCTGAACAACCCAACTGTTCATGAGTCTCACGTAAGACAAAAGAGATCTATCATAAGGGTCCTATGAGATGGTCCAATTGATTGTGACATTAGTCGACGGTGTACAAGCCGTCCCTTCGTGAATGACCTTTCATGTGTGGTGTGAAGCATTTGCGAGAAACGGGTTACCCTGTATCAGAGAATCGTCTCCCTCAGATTCTGTCGATTTCATCCACTGGACAACCCCTCAAATTCCCTTCCATGACGACAATATGTCGAAACGACCATAAACCCAGATATTTCCGTCTGGGAAGTATAACCGAGCCGGATATGATTCGGAGGAACCGGGTTCTCCCTCTCAAACATCACCACCAGAGCAAAAGCCAAATAAACAGGAAAAATCTGGACTCGCTGACTCGGCACTCAAAACGCGGACTGTACGATTGCCGATCACCTGAGCTGTCATGACCTCACACGTCGCAGAAACAAGACAAGTCAGCTAGGTATGTAACTTTGATGCTTTCTTGTGCCTGCTTTCATCCAACCCGTCAAATGCGCTGGAACACGCCATTCGTACTCCATGGACTTTCGGGCCTTCGAGAGTCCGCTGGCAGTTGGAAGATCCCCGGGATCCGTGAGGCCCGAGATCTTCCATGTGCGTCTCTGCGAGGTGAGAAGTGAAACTCTGAGAGTTGTCTTTGCCACGGAATACACGTAGCTCTTGGGCATCGTCGTGATAACAGGAGTGGCTCATGGCGTCACGGATCTTCACTTTTCATCATCAACCTGGCGCAGCAGAAACAAGTTCAGCTGTGCTTATCTCACCTTTCTGCGTAATTCCTTCTTGGCAATACAATACACTTCAGCCCGTATCTAATACCTACAGTACGGTATTGTTACAGCACGTTACTGTACAGTACCTGCAGTGGAATTAACATTTCTCAAACCCAGCCCCTGCCAAGACACTCTGAGCAGTGAATTGCATCACAGTTTCAGCCATGTTGACAGGCAAATATCGGAGGAACCAGGGAGACAAAGTGTGCATGCAAAGCCAAAGTTTGAACCTTGGAGCTGGTGCGGGACTCAACAACAGTTACAGAGCTCAAAGAAGAAGGCTGAAAGCCGAAAAAAGTGATGAGGTCTCCACTGACGAGACCGTAATTCGCCGCTAGACTGTGGCTGAACCTCATTCTTGGTGAGAAATTACGATTGACTTTCATTAGCATTTTACGAGCTCTGCCTCGACGGTTCGTCGGTGAGTGGAGGAAGCCTTGGGCTTGGGGAGGTATCGTAAAGTACTCAAACACTAGCGGACCGAGAACGACGAGCTTGAACTTGAAGCTGTTGGTCTAGAAAAGTCTGGACGGGAAGCAAATTTTCAGGAACCCACAATGGCTTCATCCTCGAGCAGGGAGAGCAAGGAAGTTTCCGGTGCACAAGTACTTAGTTAATGAATGACCGTTAGACTTTTCAAATGTAATTTCTGTCGGTATTCAGCCTCGTCAGCCGCCGTATCGTAGAGACTAGAGAGTTGTAGCTGAGGTTGTAAAAGCTCAGGCCCTCCTCTTCGGAGAAAATCAATCTCTTGGCAAAGATCTAACGTTAGTAGGAGGGCATGTCAAGACAAGTCCCGTCCCTGATCGGCAACTTGACCACAGAAGCAAAGGTTCAAACCGGCAACAAGACCGGTACCGTCATCGTCATAGAGGGTGCATCTTGCATGACGAAGAATGCTTGTTCCTCAATCTGTAGATGTGGCTTCTCTCAAGAGCTGGAGCATGGACACCCATATCCCGCGGTTGTATCAACATCAACCCATCTCACGGGCGGTCGGCTCTTCTCAGGATGAAAGGAACCGGCTAGGGAGAACGGCAAGGGAAATGAGATGAGAGTTCACCTCCTCAGACTCCATCGAATGCTGTACAACCCATCATGCAGCAGTCCACACCTCCTTTGCCAAAAAACCGCGCAACTGTCTTCTCTGTTTTCGGCGTAAAATCAACGAGATGATGGGTCCTCTGAGTCGGGCCAGTCCAGTGGTATAACCGGCCGAGACCTGGGTCTGTTTGACGATGCAGAGAGATGGAGCTCCCATTGCGGCATGCGGGTCGATACATATGCTAGGTGCGGCTAAGGACTTACACAGTGGTGACATTGCTTTGATGAGCATGAGTTGAAGGTATTTACCGTAGATAATAAATGCACCTGCATCCTCTTCAGCATCTAACAGTGTCGCAATGTGATACTTTTGAGATTCATGTGCTCGGTCTCCAAACCAGCTAGATCAAAGTCTATGTAGGTATGTTGGATGCAGTTAGAATTCGAGAAGTGTATCGAAACGACTTCTCAGGATATACTGTTTAATGGCTATCCCATATACTGCTTAGCGGTATGCTGAGCAACTTGAATGCACAGAGCTGACTCCATTGTTGCCATGATGGCGGTCATCTCGTGATCATTATCCTCTTTGTAGCTTCGATTTTACTCGATGTTTGCTCGTTCATGATCCCAGCCGCAATTTCAACAACGTAAAGAAATAGCATGTTCACCGCCGGAGTCTCGCGATGTCAGAGCCCTGTTTAAAGAGTGGGTGGGCTGTGGGTGAAGGACACTGGACAGTCAACTTCAGAAAGGCTATCTGGGCTGCATGAGCGAGAGCACAGAAGACACCCTCTCAAACACCATAAGCACGGCAGAGTAACATGCGAATTTAACAGCTACGCGCTGATACCGCGTTGACTGTCATATTGTTTTAAGATGCGGGGTTTGACTTCACAACGCGGGGTTAGTGCCCAGCAGGACGGGTCAACGTGACGAAGAGCGTCAATGTTCAAGGAAGCCAGTGCCAGTGAGTGAGAGTAAGAGTGAGCCCAGCTTGCCAGTCTTGGCCAATGTGCTGTTGTATGTACGATACTACGCGTACCAATTGACATAGCCGCCAGTAGAGAACTGATATCAAATCAGACAGGTCCGTTATCGCAAAGACCGAGACCCCGACTGTCATTCCTTGGTTGCTCGAGCAAGTTCAAGGGGGGTTGCACTGCCTGCATGCAGCTCCAACTCACGGGAAGAGACCGAGGCAATTGGCGATCAGTAAACAGCGCCAGATAGGATTGGACAGTTTCAAACACCTTCCATGATCGTCGCAGTGTTAAACGAAGTGCTGCGAGTCACGAGAAGCTCGGATATCGCGCAGCTTAGGTCGTACAAAGGACCCTTCAGTCGTTTCATCTGTCAACTTGTGAGATAGGAGAGAGAGACGATTGTTTCTGGTTGCTATATTAGTCAGTTTCAGGGTCCCTTGTAGTAATAAACATGAGAGATGATCTCTGAGGATCTGAAGGGATTCTTGACTCGGATTTCATGCGTCCATTGATTCTGCGGGCACATGGATAGGCTAGATAGGCTAGTAGATAGTAGTAAGACACGTCCATGTCGATGTCGATGTCTATTCATCCATGCCCATGCCAAATTGTCGTCATCGGGGGATTTCTGGCTTGCATTGCATGCATTTCTGTATGCAAGTGGGCCAGACGTGGGAGAGCTCACGAGCCTGGTTGTAAGAGAGGAGTTCAATTGGTGGATGGACGAAGGGGTTGCTGTTGACGCAGATTAGAGAGACAACATGACACCCCAAGACGGCTACTGCGTGCGTGCCCTGAAGCAAGGGTAGATCGCAGACAAAGACGCAGACGGCAGCTTAGCTTGCGAGAACGGAAATGGCACCAGTAGAAAGGCAGTCCTGTCATGAACGGAACAGGTGATTGTGGGGAAGTTGAAGAGCGACAAGACGAGCATCAGGTCTGGATCAGTTGTTGCTCTGCTGTGCGTGCTCTGTACCCCCACGGCTGGGGGTTAGCCAAGAGTAGAAACGTGCAATATTCAGTGCAACAAAGCCTGATTGAGAGGGCGCTGAAAGGCAACTCAACTCGTGTTGCTGTTCTTTGTGCATTGTGCATGGTTACACTGACAAAGGGCGTGTGTAAGATAGACCAGACGAGGCTTTGTCGACGCCTGGAACAGGCCAAACCTCCCACTGAAAGATCAACAAAGCGGCCTGTGGCGCATCTTGCGCATCAACCCTTCTTGCATAGGCTAATGGTCCCTTGCGCGCGGGGTGACTGTGTACTGAAACAAGCAAGTTGTGTGTCAAGTCATTGTCTATCATCTGAGGATTTGGTTGGCAAAGTGACTGATTGTCAGTCACAAGCCATCAAATGACCAATACAACACGACGGCGACATCAACATGAACAACTAATGCTGTGCTATGCTATGCCATGTTGTGCTGTGCTGCACTGGCTGCTGCGATTTACAGATACACCGCCTCGAATATGAAAGCGGCTGGTGTTTGCTTAGTACGACCAAAACCACGCTTCGCAACTGGTGGGAAGGTTGACAAGCGACGATTCCATTGTGGGCCTGCCGAGGGTGGATGATGAATCAACGGTCAAGAATTCTGTGGCGGTTTGCTTCTGGAAAAGAAGATGCAGAACTTTAATGTACTGTCTAGACTGTACCGTATTGTATTTGCGGATGATTATGCGAGCATGAGGCTTGGAGGAGGGCAGTGCAAGTAGCGCCCTCTAGTCATCTTCACACGGTATACGAAGCGGCGAGTTGTGACCCTGAAACTGCCTGACAAGGAACCCTCAGGCCTCTCAGGCCTCTCAGGCCTCTCAGAGTCAGGACGGTGTGACACACAGTAGATCAGGGCGACCTGTTTTCGGTTATGGAACAACGTGGATCTACGCTCTATCTCACTCTGGCCGCCGCTGACAGGCGCCACTGGTCAATTGAGAAGACCCTGACTGGTCTGCTACGTACTGTAGAGAAAAGGGAGAAATGCACTGGGCTGAACGAGTTGAGAGCGGTCTGCGTACCGAAATTAGGACCTCGGAATGCGCAAATGCTCGCCTCAAGATTGGATCTGTAATTTTGAATCGGAATGGATCCTATACGGCTGCTCTGTCTCTCGGCGCCGTGGAAAAGCGGACTCGATTCGGAGCGTCAGCAGCGGAGCAAGAGACTTACAGGGCATGATTTTTTATTTTTTCCCGCGGCTAGGGGAGACGAGAAAAGTCACTAGCAACTCAGTACCTCTGTCCTCAGTGACAAAAAGACTTAGGTAAGCTTAGTATATCTTAGCAGGCCTTTAGACCAGTTTTATTTGGCACCCTGACTTACTCCCTCCGTCAGCAGGGGAAGAAAGCCACGGATCGATCTAGGCATCGAAGAGCCTAGCCCCAGGAGGACACGAAAAAAGGGCGCAAAAATATGCCGTGAACCAGGAATTCATCTTCCACAGAAGGCCAAGGCTGGAGCTTACTCGATACTTGGCTTCCATCAGTCAGTCATTTCAAGTCAGCCAGTCAGTCATTCAGTAAGTCAGTCATGTCCACTCACACCTCAGTATCATTTGGTGATAGCGTATTACCTGAAGCCCTGCCCTGAGCCCTTAGCACATGGCGCCCTGTGAAATGTAACAAGCCAGTCAGTCAGGCCAGTCAATTCCTCTGCTTCTGACCCGTGCTAGTAAAATTTCTTTGGCAGAGGTCAACCGGACTCCATATTTTACCCGCTCCTGGCACGGCAAATCGCCCATCGTCCTCTTAATTTAGGGTATCTCAGGGAACGGCCCCCCCTAAATTTCATCCCGTTCCTTGTCGTCGTTGGCCCCAACCTGAAAGCGACCTCCGCCCAGTGTCGGCCGGTACCTTTTTTTTCGCTCGCGTCGTCTCTGTAGCGTCAGGTATTCCCGTCGATTTTCGTTCATTTCCACCTGCATTTTTCTTTCCATTCTCGTTGCTTCGTGCCGATTAACAAGGCTTACCTTATTAATAAATCAAAAAGACGGGACCCGAGGCCACCCTCTCTCTTTTTCCTGGCTCCCTCAAATAATTACCTCGCCCTTCTTCCGCCCTTTCTTTGTTTTGTTTTGTTTTATTCTGTTCAGTATTTTTAGTTGTTTCTTCTAAAACAATCTACAAAGCACTCGTCCATCCATCATCCCTCCCCCCCTTGTCCCTGTCGAGCAACTTTGTCTCAGGCCTTGATCTGTGCTGCACTGCACTGTACACAGAGTTACACTACAAAACGGTGCCGTACTCGTGCCCGCCCTCGGAGAACGTCATATGCAGCAGTCTCCACGCCCAATAAACAGAACAGCGGCTCTCTCACCCTCACACACCCACAACAATCCATACACCCACCTACACAGCACAGCACAGACGCCACCCTGAATTGAGATTGGGGAAATCCTGCAACTTGGGAATCAGCCGCCTTTTCTACTCCTCTTCTAGCTTCTACTCAAAAGCCCAGTCCGGCCCGGCCCTGCATTGCATCTCACTTCTGCCATCGACCCATATCAAAGCACCCTCACGTACAAAGCAACCACCCCAACCAACAATTTACTCTATCCTATTGCATTTGACGATGTTTGTCTCGCTGTTATAGCACCACTGTCCTCAGGGACACTTTTAACGCCTCCTTCGACGCTGCTATTGTCCAGGCAATAACACAACCGCAACGTCTTGCACCTCAACTACTATACGACACATACAACTACACACCTTCTCGACTACTTCAACTACTATTATCCTACTCTCCCGATCACGAATCAATCCTTCAGCTCAATTCTCACACTTGCACCCCAAAGTTGAAGCACCCTACCTACCAACATGACGACCAACATGACTACCAACAACCCAGACACCCTATGGGTAGCTCACGGTTCAGAAGAACTCGAGGAGGCCGACGAACCGCCTGAGATGACCCTCAAGAAGCAGCAGTTTACTGCCAACGATTTCCAGCGAACTACCATTCGACCTCCCACCGAAAAGGCCTCTCTGTTGACCAAGGCTATCAATGGAAACTCAGATGATGACCTCTACATTCCCCAAACGATCTCACGATCTATGGCCAACACCCAGCGACGACGCTCCCTTGTTAGCAACATCAGCCTCGCTTCGACCGCCGACCTCACGAGCGATACTGGTTTTACTAGCCCCTCGCGACCGAACACACCGAGTCCCCCTCTTCCTGAAATGACCATGCTGCGCTTGCACGATGGACGTGCTACCGAGTCTACGCATGTTTCTTTGCTAGGTGCTGCTGTCAAGTTGCAGCAGGGCAAGACTGAGGAGCCTCGCAAGCGAAGCATTCAGTTTGCATGCGGTGGCAAGCCTGTGGTCCAGGAACAACCCCCCCGATCCCAACCCATGGCCAAGGCACCTTCTGCTCAGGAAGCTCCTCGCAAGTCGTGCATCAAGTTTGCATGCCCAGCTCGACCCGCCTCTACCCAGAATACTCCTCCCCGGTACACCGAGGACTGCGCTAAGAAGGACACAACACCAAAGGCCGAGTCTCCCTCAACCCCCAAGCGAATCTCAGCCCTGGCTTTTGCCGCACAAACTCGCCAGACCACACCTCGCCGACACTCCATGTCGCGTCCCAGATTTCTCCGTGCCGATTCCTCTGATCTTGCCACAGACAGTTCACAGTTCCATGAGTTTGCTAGCGGTATCACCCGAGAAGACGATTGGATCCGACGTGATAGCAATGCTGTTGCAACTAAACTGACAATTAATGACACTCTGACCAAAGAGAACAACATTCGACGTCTGGCTACCGAGGCAGAGGAAGAGGCACAAGAGGAAGAAGAGCTTGAGGATGAGGAGGATGCTGACGTCGACGACGACGACGAGGATGACGGGGATGAAGATGAGGATGAGGATGACGAACTCGATGTTGAGGTCGATGAGGATGATGAGGACGAGGATGAGGACGAGGACGACTCTGATGGCTATCACACCGATGAAGAGACCGGATTCGCCGACTCTGATGAGGATGATGAGGACGATGACATGCGTCTCTGGACTCCTGGAGCCAAATCTGTAGTTCACATCGGATCTGGTGCTACTCTCATGCGCCGCCCCTCCCTTCACGAGTTACAATCTGACTCTTCCATCACTACCGTGGATAACCAGCGTGCCAACCGTCGCTCAAAGCGCGTCAGATATGCAGAGGAGGCTCCTGATCTTCCCGACAGCACCGACTTCGTCTGCGGTACATTGGATGAGGACCGTCCTCTCGAGGAAGCCTACCTTTCCTGCCTCGCAGCTCGACGAAATGAGAAGCTTCGCGTCATTCCTCAGGATATCGACCCCAGTTTCCCTGCCTCTGAGCCCGAGGAGGAAAACGAGGGTGAGATCTTCAACCCTGTTCACCACTCAAGTGACGAGGATGATGAGTTCTTCCAGGGTAAAATGGAGGACCTTGATCAGGAGCGTGACCGCCCTCGTCGCCGTCGCAAGAGCGAGCATGCATCTCCCAAGCGATTCCGCTCTCCTCCCCCCAGGCGTCTTCACTCACCCCCTCCCAAGGTCCGAGGCCGATCACCCAAGCCTCTGTTTGACCGTCAATCCCCTCGAAAGGCCAAGTCCCCAGTTCCTATGCGCAAGCCCATCACTACCCCTCTCGGATCTCCCCGCTGCGTCCAAGTCAACTTCAACCTGGCTGGTCGCCCTGGGCTCACTCACACCAAGTCCCTTCCTCGTGGCGGTGCCATGTGCCACCAACGAAAGCAGGCTCGCCACAAGGTCAAATATGACAACGATACCCACATTCGTGGTGCTATCGATATCGTCAAGGGTCTGGAGAGTAAGCGTCAGCGACGCAAAGAGAAGTTCCACCAAAAGTACTGCAACCGCGCTCGACGAGGCCAGATCCCCGAGCGTAAGCCTGTTCCCGGTCGCGGCACGGAACGCATGAGGGAACTAGGCCTTCTCATGGCTGGCAAGAAGGACCAGACCAATTATGTCCTTTCCATCTAAGCATGCCTGATTGTCCCTGCAAGAGAACATCAATGCTTTCCAATTTAGACTGCGAGACACGTTACGACGAAGATGATACATCTTACACGATTTAACTTGATGACTCAAATGTCCTTTCTTCTTACACCTTCTCGGCTAGGTCTCCGAGATTGTTTTACTGTATATACTGGTAATGGACCCTGGAGGCTCGCAATGTTCGAGATTTCCTGTACATATTTTTCCTACTTTTTTCTTTGTCATACTGCATAAAGCGGCCGGACAACGCTCGCTACTGGCGGAAAGGAGCTTATTTTGAACTGCTTGGATACCCGATACGGCATTTGGTATTACTGGGTTACATGCTCGGCGTTGGATGAGAGGCTATCATGACATAAATGCATTTAGTGGAATATCAATCACGACAATGATTCTCTGCCATATATTGTATTGTTCGCTTTCGGTGATGTAAAGTAATTGGTTGGATCAATGAGACTGCACGTAGTTATTCAATCAGGCGGGTAAGTGTGATCAAGTCTCGTTAATTGTTGGGGCTGTCACTAGCTGGTCACTTTGGTGTAAGTGAGTCCTGGAGATGGGCTAGGATTCACTATAATTTGGCAATGAAGCTATGAATGCTCCTGCAATAAGGAACAAGTAAATAGAGATCCTTCTTGTGAGAAATATACAATCATAGCCACTGTTCTTATTCCCATTGCCTTGTGCCAGCTGACCTGCAGCTCGGAATCCAAGGGACGGAACTGTACGGCGTGACATGCACGATGTACGTGCCTTGTAATTCAGGCACCACTTCAGAGTCCCTTTCTTGCCAGCTTTTGGTTCAATACAACCAACGCCTCCTAACAATCCACCAGCAGCTACATTCCACGACGCCAACGATAACGACGACTCTTTTTCTCCAGTGCAAGATAATTACACCACAAACTTTTATTTCAGCCTAATACTCAACTCTAATACTCAAACAAAATGTGGATTGTCAACTGGTGTATGTATTCCGTTACGATTAAACAGCTGGTAACTTGAATGGGCTGACACGTGCTGCGTATAGTCTATGATGTGCTGTCCTCCTTGGGACTGCTCAACAAGCACGCAAAGCTGCTCTTCTTGGGTCTCGACAATGCCGGAAAGACTACTCTGCTTCACATGCTGAAGGTGCGTCGACACAATGCTGTTGGATTGCTGGATGGATGGTTGTCAACTCCGATACCTGATACCAGCGGTGGCGGTTTTGGGGATGTATGACGACTAACGATCGATTTATAGAACGACCGTGTCGCTATCCTCCAGCCCACTCTTCACCCCAGTAAGACACTCTTTGAAAGCATCAACAATGCGTTTATACTGAGACATCACAGCATCCGAGGAGCTTGCCATCGGCAACGTTCGATTCACCACCTTCGATCTCGGCGGTCACCAGCAGGGTACGCAAATACATCACCCCCTCAACCCCGCAAACATGCCTAATAACTTTTATAGCCCGACGTATCTGGCGCGACTACTTTCCCGAGGTCAACGGCGTTGTCTTCCTTGTCGACGCCAAGGACCACGAGCGATTCGGTGAGGCCAAGGCCGAGCTCGACGCCCTCCTCTCCATGGAGGAGCTCTCCAAGGTTCCCTTCGTCATTCTCGGCAACAAGATAGACCACCCCGATGCCATCTCTGAGGACGAGATGCGACACCAGCTTGGCCTTTACCAGACAACCGGCAAGGGCAAGGTCCCTCTCGAGGGCATCCGACCTATCGAGCTCTTCATGTGCTCAGTGGTTATGCGACAAGGCTACGGCGAAGCTATACGCTGGTTGTCGCAGTATGTATAGAGAGGAGTAGGAAAGATGGGATGAGATTGAAAGCAGTGAGGCAGTGAGCTAGAGAGGTATACCTTACGTCGTGTCCTTCTGGGGAGAGGTAGAGAGGACAAGTGATTTCCAGTGTTTATGAGACTCAGAATTCTCTCTTAGGCGAACATTGGTCCTGCAATTCTACTATATTTACTTGCTACAAAATCTAGCCGAGCCTCATATTGAGAATGCTTCTGAAGATGGAAAAATCAGACCCCTGGTGTTATGTGCTGGGGTGTTTTACAAGGGGCGGCTGGATGCTCATGAACGACATTATTGTGCCTAGGCATCGTCGGAACACACACATATCATGATGCGTGATGTGACTAGTTTAAATGTAGCTAAAAGAGAAGGTGGCAAGACTTAGAGAGAGATTGTGCGTATTATATCTCATGATTAGCGCTCGTGGGCTCATTCTAATCGCTGTAGGTGGTGATACCAGGTGTTCGATAGAGGCCTCGGTTCGCCAAGACGAACCCGACTGGTACCTTACCTTATGGATCCCCGGGAAATGTACCTACCTTATGTACCGTTTCCCCAACGGAATCTACGTCATGTTACTAGAATCGTCACAAGGCAACCCAACAGAGCTTCGCATCATAGTAATCAATTTCTCCCTTAATCCGCTGCAACATCTCACGATTCCAAGAAATCCGACTCATTTGTCTCTTTCTGTCAGCAATGGGTTAGAGATTACAGCATAAAATCGATCGCAATGTCGTCCTCGTCGTATTCCTCACTACTGCCTCGCGATCCAGTCTATGGATTTCCACCGGAATCCTTTGACCCCTCCCTTCTTCCTGATGTCGACACTGAATTCGTCGATGCGCAAGACTTGGAAGCCTTTGAGAAGGCACTCCAGGCTCCTGATCCGCTTCAGAGTCCGACCGATGAAAACGGCGCTCGGTCGCCACGCAGCCCTAGTTCGTTCAGTGTGACAAAGAGGCCTTCGCAGGTCGAATCTGGGCTTGCGGATGATGTAGCTGCTGTCGCCGCCGCCGCGGACGCTGCGTCTGGAGATCTTCCTGTTCCCCCAACACCGAGTCAAGGGACATTTATCACGGCGCAGAACGATTGGGCGCCTGTCAACGAGAAGATCTATAGCCGTCGCCGTGGTTCGAAGCGAAGCAAGAGAAAGCGCAGGGGTGGAAAGGGGGCTGTTGAAGGCCTTCTAGGGACCCGCACCAAGGACGAGACTCGAGAAGGATATCTATACCAACTTTCAAAGTGGCCTCTGCTTTTCTTCGTGTTTGCATGGCTGGGTGGACTTGTAGTTGCATATCTCTCGACAAGACTGTATATCTGGGTGTACGAGCATTTCTTCACATGGCGCGGCCAGCGAGAGAGACTCCGAAGAAATTTGCGAAATGCTTCCAAGTATGGGGACTGGGTAAGTGCCGCAAAGGAGCTCGACAACTACCTTGGTCGACAAACATGGAGGGAAGAGAACGATTTCGCATACTACGATTCCAAGACTGTTCGAAGAGTTTGGGAGCAGATGAAGAAGACAAGACTGCGCGCTGAAGAGCAAGAAAGCAAGGGCGAGAAGGATGATGGAGGTAAAGCGGTGGATGATCTGAAGACCTTGATCGAAGCTTGCGTCAAGAATAATTTTGTTGGCGTTGAGAACGCGAGGTTGTACAGTCAAACGTACTATGGAACCAAGAATCTGGTACAAAATTTCCTCGATGAAGGTGAGTGCCCAACTCCCAGCTAGACACTCGAAGATTCTAACCTGAAGCAGAGGAGAAGTGCATCAAATTTCTGATCAACACCAAACAGCTCGAGATGGAGCAGAAGCGCGTTCTATTCAAACATGTCTATGCAAACTACGGAAGAACGGCTCTCTGTCTCTCGGGAGGCGCAGCCTTTGCCTACTATCACATTGGTGTTGTCCGAGCCTTGCTCGATGCGGATATGCTACCAGACGTTATTACAGGCACCAGTGGTGGTGCTTTAGTAGCTGCTTTGGTGGCCACCCGAACGAACGATGAGCTTCAGCAACTTCTTGTGCCGGCACTTTCTGAGCGAATCAATGCCTGCCGCGAACCCTTCACAGTCTGGATTCCTCGATGGTGGAAGACTGGAGCTCGATTTGACTCCGTTGACTGGGCTCGACGATGCGGCTGGTGGACACATGGCTCCTTGACATTCCGAGAAGCTTATGAACGAACAGGTCGCATTCTCAATGTTACCTGTGTGCCAGCTGACCCCCATTCGCCGACGATTCTTTGCAACTACCTCACAAGCCCCGACTGTGTTATCTGGTCGGCGGTATTGGCATCGGCCGCTGTACCCGGAATTATTAACCCTGTCGTTCTCATGATGAAGACTCGAGATGGTTCTTTGGAGCCGTACTCTTTTGGCCACAAGTGGAAGGATGGCAGTTTGCGAACGGATATTCCCATCAAGGCTTTGAACACACACTTCAACGTCAACTTTACAATTGTCAGCCAAGTCAACCCACATATCAATCTTTTCTTTTTCTCTTCTCGAGGCTCAGTCGGTCACCCAGTCACACATCGCAAGGGGCGTGGATGGCGAGGCGGCTACCTGATGTCTGCGTTTGAGCACTATCTCAAACTGGACATGAATAAGTGGCTTAAGTTTATCCGCCATGCCGAGTTGTTACCCCGGCCTCTTGGTCAAGACTGGAGTCAGCTTTGGCTGCAACAATTCAGCGGCACTATTACGATTTGGCCAAAGTCTAGAATTTCAGACTTCTGGCGCATTCTATCAGATCCCGACCCTCATCGACTATCCCGTATGATTCACGAAGGAAAGCAAAGTGCTTTCCCCAAGCTCAAGTTTATTGAGAACAGACTCAAGATTGAGCGATTGGTTGAACGTGGACGCTCTGATTCGAGACCATGGGTGCGTCGGGGTAGCATTCAGACTATTCTCAGCGAAGAGGATATCAGAAACATCCTGGCGGAGGAGATGGGCAATGGCGCGACTACAGAGGACGAGACCGATGTGGAAGATCTCAGTGGTCTTGGTCTTGGTATGACCACCCTCGACGAGAACACTCTTTACGAGGAGCCCGGAGAGAAGAGTGACTCGGAGGTTAGTGGTTGAGCTGAGTATCGTGTAAGATGGTAGGGAGTGGACATATACGAGCAGCATTGGATGTCTCTAGAGTAGTAGCATAACTCCAGGTTGAAAATTGGATTGGGATTGGGAGGAACAAGTAGATCATTTATCATTATAGGCGTCTTTAATATACACCAAGCGTTTCATTTGTTAAATTATACCTTATGGCCAGATGGTCTCGTTCCTATATAAGCAATATAATTCGCTTGCTCCGTTCTGAGGAGCTACCTTACTGGACCTTAGTCGGGCTCGAAATAGATAGAGTTGGGGCTGGCGCTAGAAGGTCATAGACTGCAGGGCTGAGTGCACTAAGACACAGTGGCTGTCCATTCTAAAATTGTTTAGGTAGGTAGGGTCCATTGTGCTGAGAACACGGTGGCGCGTACGGCAAAAGGAGCCATTCAGTGCAGGCGGCAAGTGGGGAGTGACAGATAATCCGATCACCGGCAGCCGTCAACCCGCCCGCTTCCTACTCCAACCCAAGGTCGACCATGGGAAATGCGCTGCGTGGCCGTAACGAACGTAGTAGACAACACCAACACTTTTCTTCAACTTTACTTCATCTTCCCCCCAACAACAAGCACAATATTATCTGCCAGTAAAATACACTCTTTTGGGGCAGAGAACTTGCTTGTTCTTGGTTTTGTAAAGAGCTTGCTTTCTCTTTATTTTATTAGAGCCCGTTTGTGTGTCTTTGTTTCTATCTGTCTTCTATACATTGATAGATCGCCTCGACTTGTGGGCTACGTTTCCCCTCGACCTTGCTTTGAGAGTAGCCCTGGGGCTCTCTTCAACCCGTCAAGATGAGTTCCGACTATTCTTACGACGAGCAGGTAATAAAGGGCACTGTTTTTCTATGCTTCGACACTGGCTAACTCGAATTCCCAGGGCCAATTCTTCCCCTTCTTTATCCTGACCCTCACTGGCATCGTCACTGTTCCCCTTACCTACACACTCCTTCGCCCGAACCGCGACCAAGATGCGCTCGCGCCACGGATCAAGACCAACTACAAGTCAGAGCATGCGGCTACTGTCGAGTCGCTCAAGTCAGCGCAGAAGCGTAGCCAATGGAGGGTCAAGCGGGTCATCTTCGTGATAATCGGCTGGGCCCTCATGGCTGGCATGGCCTACCTGATCATGGTCACCCAGCGAACTGTCCCCAAGCTTTGGAACCCTTACGATATTCTGGGCATCTCAGAGGTAAGCTTCGCGACACCTATATCGTGCTCAAGTGATCTTGCTGACACAATCGCTACAGTCTCTCAATGAGAAGCAAATCAAGTCGCACTACAAGCGACTCTCCCTCAAGTTCCATCCCGACAAGGTTCGACCTGACCCAGCCAAGAACGAGACTGTTGAATCCCTCAACGACTTCTATGTCGAACTCACCAAGGCCTATCAAGCGCTCACCGACGAAGACGTGCGCAACAACTACATCCAATATGGCCACCCCGATGGAAAGCAGAGCTTTAGTATGGGAATTGCTCTTCCTCAGTTTATGGTCTCCGATGGCAACGGCAAGTATGTCGTTCTTCTGTACACTATGCTCCTTGGAGTTCTTCTGCCCTGGCTCGTTGGATCATGGTGGTACGGCACAAAGAGAATGTCAAAGGAAGGTGTCCTGATGGAGAGCGCCAACAACCTGTTCCGACAATACGAAGACGAAATCGAAGAGGGCGGCATCATCACTGCTCTCAGCGCTGGCAAGGAGTTCGAGGACATTCTGAAGGGCGATAAGGGCGAATCTGGTCTTTCAAAGATCGAATCTCGAATTACAGCTGAAGGCGAGGTCGGTCCTACTGCTTCTGGCATGTCGGTTAAGGACAAGGAGGCTCTCGAGGATCTTGACAACGGTGTTCGACGAAAGGCCCTCGCCCTTCTCTGGGCTTACCTTGGCCGTGTTGAGCTCGACGACCCTGCTCTGACCAAGGCCAAGTTTCAGGTTGGCCCTATCGCCCGCGCCCTCAACCAGTCCTTCAACGCTATCACTTTGGCCTACGGAAACATTGGTCCTATTGCCAACTCGTTCTACACCAGCCAGAACCTGATCCAAGCTGTTGCACCCCACGTCTCTCCTCTTCTCCAGCTTCCCCACATCACTCCCGAGATCGCTCGTGCCATTGAAGGTGACTCCAAGACACACATGCCTGTCCACCGATTTATGGATCGACCAGACGCACAGCGCAGACAGCTTGCTGTTGGAAAGGGCCTCCTGACCGAGGAGCAATACCAGACCGCGATCGGTGTCGCTAAGCAGATTCCCTTCTTCCGTGTATCCAGGGCTTTCTTCAAGGTTACTGGCGAGCGCTTTATTATCCCCTCGTCACTGGTTTCTCTTGTCATCAAGGGCCGTTTCATTCCTCCTGGTACTGAGAATATTCCTCCTGTCAACGAGCTGGATCTCGAGGACATTGACCCAGCTGAGGACGATATCGAGGCTATCAACGGACGCAAGAAGAAGACCATCAAGGGCCCTGACGGCAAGCTTATTCCTATCGAGGAGGAGTCAATCCTGCCCCCTCTGACACACGCCCCCTACTATGCCCGTGATCACTCTCCTCAATGGCACGCATTCCTTAGCGACTCTAAGCAAGGCAAGATGGCTGTTCCTCCTTTCCACTTCGCCAAGTTCGACCAGCCTATTATCGATGATGAGGGCAAGCCTACTTTCAACATGCAGACTCTCAAAGCTCAATTCGCTGCACCTCCTCAAGCGGGCCACTACACCTTTGTTTTGCACGTTATCTGCGACTCCTATGTCGGCTTCGATACCAAGATGGAAGTTACCTTGGTAGTTGAGGAAGCAAACAAGGCAGCCGAGATGCAAGCCGAGGACGACATCAGTGAGCCTGAAGAGGGTAAGTCTCAATTGCAAACCGAATTATTTAATGTTCCTGCTAACAACCTTTCAGATTCCCTCGCTGGACAGATGCACGTTCTCAAGACTGGTCAAACTCCCAAGACCCGCAGAAGGGATTCTGACGACTCTGAGGATGAGAGTGGAACAGATGAGGAGGAAGATGACACCAGCGCAACGAATACCGATACTGAGGACGAGTCATAACGGCCTACCAGTCTCTCTTTGTGGATAAAAAAAAGTACTGTAATCACTAAATCATGAGCGAAACCTCTCTCGGGAGCATGATGTGTGTGTACGGAAGCGATATAATCCTTGTGTATGTACGTATGTATTAGGAAGGGAGGGAGTCTGGAGGAAGATGACAAACACTTTAAAGCTTGGGCATTTGTTTCTCTATCCAGAAACAAGTTGGGAGTTTAGGGGTTTCTTTAAGGCACACACACTCAGTATATAACTCTTTCTTGTTGTGCTTATTCTCATTCAACTTCAAATTACTTCCACAGCCGGCTTGTTTCGTTCAAGCACCAAGACACCTTTTCCAGTTTCCATCTCAGCCTCCAGTGAGCAAAACCCCCGTATTGGAGCAACCGTCGTATAATTTAACAAGCGCCCGAACTAACATTCTCCTCGTCCTTTTGAAACAGTGCCCGTGAGACGATGTTCTTGTCTCCATACACTATGTACGCCTATTGTATCGCTTCTTTCAGATTCTCTCGGGACCTTTCAGGATATAGACCATGCGTAGTATATATAGGGTTCCAAAGACGCAAGACCAGCTTTCGTCTTGCTTGTACGTATCTTTCGAACAGTGGGGTGGCTTCTTAACATACTCTTACACCACAGACTTCGATACCCTTGCCCTCAATGCGAGCGGGACGGCCAAAGTACAGGATTGACAATTCACGAATGAACAAAGCATCGGTATCGCTCCAGACGTCGAGGCCCATGCTTTCCACAGCGTGGCTATCTACGCGGATAGCATCGGCATCGTCGGGTTCGAGGTCCGAGTCCGATGGACGAAGTGGTGCTCTTTCGCCCGAAGCTTGGGACAGGCCCTCGTCATCATCGTCATGGTCAGTATATGGCTCGTCTTGGCTGTCAGCTAGATCAGCCAACACTGATAGTATTTGTGTGGTGAGACGGTGGAAATAAGCGATGATAGCAAGCTCAAACCGGGCCTCGCCAGAACCATCGGGGGCACGATTGCTGGCATTGAGAGACCCAAGAGAGTCTGATAATTGCCCAGAGCGAGAACCTGGTCGTGGCATAGTCATAGAGGGTCCAAAATCGGCGAGCAGGGAAGCATCATGAGCTGCCTCCTCTTGCTGTTCCTGACGCAATTGTTCACCAGCGCTGGCCCACCACATGTAACCATTATAGGCAAAAGCTGCCCATGTTAGGGGTTCGACGACCTTTTCCACTGCGTCGTCTCGTGGGTCACGGACAATATGACTTGACTGGGTAGAAAATCTACGCGCAGCACGCTCCTCTTCAGGAGACTCTGGAACCGCGCTAGGGACCTGGCTAGCAGCTGCAAGACGGGCAAGACCGTTCTTTAGAGTAGTAAACCGACGAAGATCTCGCTGAGTCGCCTTGATAGGCTGTCCGCGAGGGCATTCGACCACGGGCCAGACTCGCTCTGTAGCATTAGAGGAGTAGTCGGGAGGCAAAGTAACGAGCATATCCCATAACGTGTCCTTCATAGCGAGAATGCTATCAGTGGTGCACGCAATCCAACCAGAGCCTGATTCGTCATCTATCGCATCCTCGTCATTGCGAGGCCTCTTGGACGCCTCAAAGTCGTCCATGAGGAAAGGTATATCATGAACACCAATAGAGAAGAGCGGTCTTAGACGCTGCGTTGAAGCTGATCCTGGAAGTATATCGGTGACAGATAGGGGAATATTGGAAAGAACAGAGAGGTTATATACTAGGAACATTAATGTAAAGCTACTAGCTGAAGGAATGTAGGGGACTTACCAAAATCACAAACTTCATGGACTGGTGCATGGCATGATATTAGAATACGCTTCCGCAGTAAGGCAGCGCGATGTATGGGAAAGATGAGCGGACCAAGCTTGTCCAGAAGGCTAGTCAAACTCCAGGCAGGGTGATACGGTGAGAGTTTGTTACCAGGCGGTATTAGAGAGGCACCGTCGGAAGCTGATCGGTTGCGGCTGTGGGTTTTGCGGGGGAAAGGCGATGAGTTGAGAGACGGAGAGCTCACAGGGGTCTCTCCTGAGAGTCGACGGTTGCCATTTCCAGACTTCTCGCGATTGTCAACCCAATATTCCTCGAGTATGCTTGTGTTTTTGCGATCCTCGGCCAGCTTCCTGTTCAACGCGTCAGCCAAGTCCATTGCGCATGTGGTAACGTTAGATTGCGTACGCAGCCATCTCCTTCAGTCCTTCAGCATGCCTCCAAGCGCGGCCCAAACGACCATAACTCAGGGGAACTAGAACTCCGACAGCAAACATTCTCGCGTTCCGTGCCTCCTCCTCGTCGCATGGCATGTTAACAAAGGCGCTGAGTCCGGCATGGGCGTTGTCGTGAACGAAGTAGATGAGATCTTCAGAGACTGTATGTAACCCGGAAGGAAGAGATTTGTATTCGACAAGACCTTCGAGGTCGATACCAGGAGCATTCTGTTTCCAGAGAATTGTATATCCAGCCTTGACGTCGAAGTGGATGAGGAAGAGAGCATCGATAGGAGGACGATCGAGAGGTTGGTTCGAAGGCATGCGGACGGAAAGAGACGGTTGTCCTCGGCGGGAGGAAGCCATGGCAATTGATTATCGAGATGCGCGCATCATATGCTGGCTAGATGCTTGCAAAGGCGCAGGGAGACTGCGCTTAAATTGAGTTTAAGAGGGGAGAACAGAGTCAAGAGAGGAGATAGGCGAGCCAACAAGCAAGTAAGTGGCAAGCGAATTGAAGCGAGTTTCGAAAGTCGAGCCAGAGATTATTACGGCTTGGACGGGGCTATAATAGAGTAACTGAGGCAGAAACCAGAAGCCAGAGATTACTGCAGTGGGATGAAAGATTCCAAGGAGGACGAGAGAAAGAATGAATGAATGAATGGTGATGATAGATCGTGGTGGAGTTGAGTTTGGGTCTGGCTTACAGCGGTTACATTAGGTGCCTACCTACCTGAACTAGCTTCGCTACCCTCCACTAGCTCCAGGTAGGTAGCTATCGCAGCCCGGTAGAGTATCCGATAGGGCCCACGTGATACAGGCATGGCAACTGGGCGTGGTCAATTAGATAGATATATGTGTTTAGTATAGGATTTTACCTTGACAGGATACATAACTCTACTATTATAGAGAGAAAGCGTTTTCTGTCAGTTTCGTGTCTCAGACTCAGATGGTACTGTACTACACGGAAGGAAACCAAGAAGAAGAAGAAGGGTGTGGTCGGACAATCCCGTGATCAGTCTCTACCTATACAAATAAAGGATGTATTTTACATTGTTGGAGTGACCACTTGAAATCGAAGGGTGTCGATACCTGGCCATTGACTGTGGAACAAGTATTCAAATGAACAAGTCTGATTATTCTAGGCTGCCACATATTCTATCTATATAGAGCTGACATACATATTGCTTCGTATAGGTAGTTCAATTGTATCAAGTACCCCAGAGATTAAAATACTTGAGAGAACTTGAAATGTAGCTATAGAGTTGGCTCTTCTTAGAGTAGAAAGATTATGAAGACAGCTAGCGATGTAACATTGAAGTGATTCCAAATTGGCAGAGAGTAACAATCAACTTGTTCTTGTAACATTACTCGCGGTAGCACTCCAAGCGGTATAGAACACGGCCCCGGAGTTTGAAGGGACTCGGGGCTCTAAAAATCCACCAAATCCATGTTGATTCATTACAAGTTATCTTAAAACTATCTAGTATTTTTGTCAAAATGTGTTTGCACTTTACGGCGTCATTTCAACCCCAATAGTAGACATTCTAGGTATTGCTTATAGTGGTGTTGGATACAATACAAGTCGAATCAACCGTCAAGACATGAGTAAGAGAAGATGGAAAATCTACAAGTGATTTCATTGTATCATGTTTTCTTTGCTGGTATGAGTTATGGATATAAGGAGGTATCCCCAACTATTATCGTCCCAACCGGATATAGGTACGTTATTAGCACTCATGCTCCGTACAAACCGCTGAGTCATGCATGATCCATGCCATCCATCATCTGTTCCTCATCCTCGGTGCCGACCTGACTTTCACAAGCCATAAAATGAACACCCTGTACCTACCTACCTAGCCTAGGTGCCTGTGACATCACCCAACCAATGACAGCCTCCCAATCAAAGACGTTCCCGTCCCGTGTCAACGGCTGTTGAAGAGCATCCACGGAACTAATTAATTAACAACTCAGTTGCCTCTCTCTGTAGGAGGGAATGTGATCTGATTCAGTACCTACCTATGACTGTACATTAATCCCTCATCCTCTATATAGAACAGTTCATCAACTAACTGAATAATTAATCAGTGTTTAAAGACATGGAAGAGAAAAGAAAAAAAGGACCCCGCCATCCATCGCTAGAATTGACAGTTTTATCGAATCCACTCAACAAACCAACCCCCGCCAAACCAAACCAAACCCAAACCCATACAGGACAATCCAATATCCATAACCCAGCTGACCTACCTAACCCGTAGTCTTTAACCTATAAACTCTCCTTCTCCTCTACTGGTGTCTCACTCTGTCTCAAACCTCTGTCCCCTCCTCCTCCTCCTCCTCCTCAGCAGAATCCGTCGTCGCCCATCATGTCCATCTCCAACTTCCTCCTCTACTTCCTCCTCGGCTACGCCGCCCTGACAATCTTCTTCTACGCCATGTCCCTCGTCGTTCCAAAAGCCGCCTTCGCCGCCCGCGGCCTCGCCTCCTACATCTCTCTCCTCGCCGTCGCAGCCTATGGAGTCCTCGCCTCCATCTTCCTCACCCTCGTCGGAAAGCAGCAGATCGCGCAATGGGCTGTCGGCCGCTGTTTTCACCATGTTATGCGCTACACCACTGGCGTTGAGTTCGTCGTCGAGGACCCCGATAATGTCCTCGGTACTACGCGCCCGGCCATCTTCATCGGAAACCACCAGACAGAACTCGACGTTCTCATGCTTGGAATCGTGTTCCCCAAGTACTGCAGTGTTACTGCCAAGGCTTCGCTGAAGAAGGTGCCTTTCCTCGGCTGGTTCATGTCGTTGAGCGGTTCCATCTTCATCGATCGCAAGAACAGCAAGGATGCCCGCGAGGCTATGAAGGGCGCTGCTAGTGAGATTCAGTCCAAGCGACAAAGCGTCTACATGTTCCCCGAGGGTACTCGAAGTTACGCCAAGGAGCCCATGCTGTTGCCTTTCAAGAAGGGTGCTTTCCACCTTGCTGTCCAGGCCGGCGTGCCCATTGTTCCCTGCGTTGTCGCAAACTACAGCCATATCATGCATCCCAAGACTCTGACCTTCAAATCTGGAAAAATCCCCGTCAAGGGTATGTATACATGCGTGCTCTATTCACCTGCTCTAATATCTGACTGTATGCAGTTCTCAAGCCTATTCCCACCAAGAACTTGACCGCCGCCGACGTTGACGAGCTTACCCGCACAACGCGGGAACTCATGCTCAACGAACTCATCACTCTCACAGCAAAGGCCCGTGGCCAACCCATGGCTGTTCCCGCTTCGCTTGACTCAACAACTGGCAAGAGCTCAGCTATCGACACAAATGGCTCGGCGCACTAAGCGCATCTCATCAAACAAAAAGAACTTATTGAGGAGGAGGAAGACTGGTTAGGATAGGACAGGGATAAGGAGTTTGCCATACGGGGAGTCACGTCGGATGCAAAGACTTGAGGCAGCCTTTTGATACCCCCATAGACGCATGCATGAGGCGGCTTGTGCTCGTTAGGTTTACGGGCTTGAGCTCAGCCCGACTGTTTTTGTGTACTGTTTTGTACTTTTTCGTTACTGGAGCTTGCTTGCTGGCGGATTTGCGCTTGTTTGTTTTTACCTAGGTTGGGTTCATGAGGCGGGCTCACAAGATGTTTTCAGAATTTAGTCGCATGACGGAATGAATAGACGTATATACGTTACATATGCGGCTGTCGATCACTCC
The DNA here is from genome assembly GCA_003353625.1 of Fusarium fracticaudum. NCBI lineage: Eukaryota > Fungi > Ascomycota > Sordariomycetes > Hypocreales > Nectriaceae > Fusarium > Fusarium fracticaudum. The sequence continues at coordinate 3,916,661 of PDNT01000003.1, forward strand.
CCCCCAAGTGTCATGGGGGATTTACATGCATACAGATCTGTATGTAACTCTGTATACTTTTCGTGGTTCATTCGGTATCGTCTATCATCATCTGCACGCCAAAACCGGAGGATCAGAAACGAGATTCAACTCCAAAGATCGCCAGACCCGACCTGCCTTATATTCCGCCATGCTCCAGAGGCCAACCAATTACAAGGAAATATCGCTACACTAAAAACCACACAAGAAATCAATGAAGCCCAGCTTTTGTATATAGCAAATGCACCGACAGGCTTACTCTCTAAGCGCCTGCAGTGCTTGCGTCAGTGATACGACCCTCAGACTTCGGCCCCGTCTCGGTGTTCCCATAGCAGCCGAGCTAGTATGTGTTGCTGTAGGGCTCAGGTCATCTCGCCAGAAACGGAACACTCGCTTCAGATCCCGAGGAATACCTTCCAATACGACTGTTGAAATGGGCACAAAAGGACGGTCCTCCATGCCCGCAGCAAGGATGGCATATTCTTGAGCAAAGTCGAGAGCGTTGCGGAAAGACGAGTATTGCGACTGAGCACGGGCGCCAACAATGATGTACATCTCAAAAAAAGCGTCAAGAACATATATGTGCTCAGGAGAAAGGTCATGCTGATTGAACGGGGCGATCTCCAAAACCTGGTGCTCATTAGTACGCCGGCCGCTTGAGCCAATGCGAATCAACTTACCTGTTGCCTTGTGTCTGCATCCGAGCAGAAGAGTCTGCTGCAGTACTTGGCATAGTTGGGCTTGAGCCTCCAATGATCAGCCGAGTGAGGCTTTGATCCGCTCTCAAAAAGGTTCCAAAACGACTCAGACTCATCACCATCGTCAGCCTCGATTAATTCTCCAGTGAGCGTGAGCTCAATGGCGATGAGCTTCGCCGCACTCAGCTCTGTTACATCGCATCCTCGTCCCTTCCAGATATAGGCCTTACCCTGACTGGTGAGAACATAGACGAATCCTGCGCAGAGACTCGATGGGCTGAAATCACACTCATCGAAAGCGACCTGGCCCTGATAGCGCCGGCCGCAGAGCATGTTGGGTGCCAGTGAGTCGTACTTGTTGCTTGAGCCGCGTCTAATCAAGACAACTCCACCAAGGGCTTGCAAAAACTCGGTTGTCTCCTTGCCTTGCTGCATCTTGACAAGCTTACCGCCCAATGCCTTGGCTTCCTTCTGGACGAAAAGAAGGGCATCGTCAGCCGCCGACTCATGAACCTGGTCTCCGACCCAGAAGTAGATCTCCAGGCGCTTCCAGCCAGCCTCATTTGTGAAGCTGTGAGGGGCAATGTACATCTCTCGCTCAAACAATGTGCGCTCGTTGTGAGCCGAAACAGGTGTCTTCTTGCCCTCTGCGGATATTTGGAACACCTGGAAGCTGAGACTCTGGATCTTCAGGGGGCCTGTTGGTGGTCGGTTTGCAAGAAGCTCTGCAGCATCTACCTTATACTCAGACCTTGAAGGCTTTGGCCCAAAGAAGTCTGTCAATAGACTAGCAACATCACTGCCCTGGCTGGGGGTCTTTGGCGGTGCGGTTGAGGCTGTTTGTTGAGGCTTGGGGGTCTGCGGGGCTTGAGGAGTCTGTGGTTCCTTAGAAGGGGGTGTTGGCAAGGGACGGGTGGCCGCTCGAGATGGAGTCTTGTTGATTTGCAGAGGAGAAGACCGTCCGGGATCTGGAAGGGGGCGAGGAGAAGCTCTTGGTGGTGTCTGTACTCCTGAGGCCTCTGTTCTGTCCCACGAGGGCTTCGCTGCCAGAGGTGGGGATTGAGTAGCACCGCCAAACATGGCCTTCGCATTCTTTACAGAGACAACGGGGTCACTATCAACCTTTGTTGGGGACGAGGGCTCAGGCTCAGGCAGTGATCTTTGGAACATCTTAACAGGAGACCGAGAGCCTGTTCGCTGATGCGTCAAACGGATTGGCACCTTGGCAGGCTCTGGCGTGCCGTTTGATGATGGACGGTCCATGAATCGAGACATGCGGTTGTTGTCAAGTTTCTTAGGTGAGCCAGGCTGTGAAGCAGCGTCACCGGTCTTCTGAATCCTCAGTGGTGAGGGATAATCACTTGGGAGGAATTCACTCTTAGGAGTCTGTCTGGAAGAGAACGCGGGCGTTTTCTCATCACGAGTCTGAAATCGTCGAGGTTCATCCTCTTGAGGCTTGATAGGTGCAGGTTTTGTGGGTGTAGGTTTTCCACGTATGGTAGCCTTGGCAGCGACTTGCTGTTGAATGGAAAGGGGGGCAGTGGTTGACTCCTCCACCTTCTGGGCAGGAGGTGTCTGTTCCGCTAGCATTTCCTTCACAGGCTCAACGGGTTTCGGTGTAGCAGGCTTAAGCTTTTCTTGGGCAGGTTTTGGTTCCGCTGCTGGTGCTACAGAGACGGCTTTAGGGGCAGCTGAAGTCGGAGCCTTTCTTCTGGGGCCTCGTGCTCGACCCTTAGTCATATGTGTCAGCTGCGGGCCCGGAGCAGAAGGTTCTGTAACTGTTTCGGTGGAAGCTCCCTTTGTATCAGACTCATCTGAAGTCTTTCCCCCGTTGGCAGCCATGGGTGGCGGTCCTCGTGCAAGCATGCCGGCGAGGGCTGGGTTGAATCGTCCAGCGAGCTTACCTCCTACACGTCCCTGTAGTCTAGCAGGTGAGCTCGTTTCCTTTTGCAGGCTTGGCAGGGCCCGCGGTTCCTCCGGTTTCGCGCTAGATTCGGTAACTACTCGCTTTAGACCCTCGTCAGCGGGTTCTGGGGCGGATTCAGGAGCGGGCTTGGGCGAAGAAGGGGTCTGGCTGGGTATCCTCTTGGGGCCTGGTGTCGGCTTGGGCGAACTTGGCTTACTCGGTGTAGGTGGTGACTTCAGTTCAGCCATGGACTTTCTCTTTGCCATCTCAGCCCTTCTGGCAAGACCCTCTGGTAGCGGCGAGTCGTTCGTGGGAGTGCTGCTCCTTGAGATGCCCTTGCCCTCGACCTGAGCTTTCTTAAAGTCATCCTTCTTCTTCAGAATAGCGTCCTTGAATTCATCCACACTCTCCGTTTTCTTTGGACCACCTGTCTGGCTGAGGGAAGCTTTGCCCTTAAGAATGTTATCTTTCAGCTCATCAGGAGCCACAAAGTTCTGTGTCTTGGTTCTGCGAAGAGTGCCAAAGACATTCTTGAACTCGGGTTCTTGGGCCTTTGGCGCTTCGGACCCTGTTGGCCGATGCCTCAAGGAGCTGCGGAAATCCTTCTTTGGGGGTGTCTCGGGCTTAGGTTTAGGCACAGGCGCAAAGGATTTTACTTCTCTAGGGCTTATGACCGGCTCATCCCTGGCAGGCCCTGATGCCTTCTTCTCCTCTTCGGTGAGTTCAGGGTCCGGGACTGGCTCGGGATCAGGAACAGTTTCGGCCTCAACCTTGGCAGCCTTATCCTCAGTTGGAGTTCCGGGCTCGAGCTTGGGGGCACTCTTAGAAATGCTCAAACTGGCACCGTGGTTGTAGGGTCGGTTACCACCAGGCGGAGGAGAGTAGATGCCACCAAGGCCAGTAGTATTGGTCTTTGTAGCGGTTCCCATAGGCGTAGACCTCATAAGTCCTCCGATACTAACTTGGTGCTTATGAGAAATAGACCCTGGGCGAGGCCGTGTGGTTCCTTCAGCGCCGGGAACACCTCCCTTGTTCTTGTTCAGCTCTGCCATCCAAGCTGGCTGCGACGAACTCGATTTATGGTGAGTCTTAGGTGACTCAGGTGGCTTGTTCAAAGCACTCTCAAGCCAACTTGACTTGGTAGGGCTCCACCTTCGAGGATCCATAGTCTTGGAAGGGCTGGTAGGAATTGGTGCTCCCTCGGAGGCAGTGCCAATTGTGGGGGCTTTTGGTGTAACCTCGTTATCAGACTCTCCATGTCGAGATGTTGGCCGGCTCGAGTTTGGCGTTGTTGACTCGGGCCGTCCCTTGCTTTGGGGTCGCGCGTTTACAGATAGACCGCCCCCTTGGTTCGACTGGATCGAATTGGCACGGTTCAGACCAGGAGGGCTCGTAACGCTCCATCGCTTAACACTATCTGATCTCTTCATCATGGCACTCTGGACGAATCCGCCCATACCCTTGGTGGGCGAATTGGATCGCGAGTTGGATCGAGTAGGAGATACACGCCCGGGCATGCTTCCGAAGCGGTCACCCACAGGCTTGTCCTCACCAGCGTCAAAGGCTGGAGGATTCAGTGTCGGGGGGCTTGCCAACCTCATATTAGTAGGAGTGGCAGGTTCCTTAGCAGTCTCCTTGACGGGTTCCTCAGCAGGTGGGCTTGGTTTTGGTTGTTCGGCTGTCATGCCTGGTAATTGCGCCTTGACAGAAGCCATGTCCAAACGATCAGTATCCTCGACTTGGTTCTTTCGGTAAGCAGCTGAATTTGCTCCACGATCGGCTGTTTGGCGAAACCAGGAAGGGTCTTTGGATCCAAGGGCGTGGGCAATCTGGTCCTTCGAGAAACTCTGCTCAGTGGCTGAAGCTGGAGCTGGGGAAGACTCCTGCGACCCAATGAACGACCGCTGGGTCGCATTTTGGGTTGCGAGCATGCTCAACGGGCGGGCAGAGCCGCTGCGGGAGTTAGGCCGTCGCTGCCATGATAATGTAGAGTAACGGGTGGGTGTAGTCGCGGGCTTGGTATCGACATCAACTGGAGACTCGTTCTCCTTGGTCGGAGAGAAGCTGACGACTTCCATTGGAGCTTCGAGCTTTGCTTCAGGCTCAGATGATGGCGAGGCAGCGTCGTCCTTGGACAGACCGGGGGAGTCGAGCTTCAATGCCTCGGTTAGATGAACGCTACGACGACTCGAACGTGGTGAGGGAGTGTTTGCAGGGGAGGACTTTTGTGGTGAGATTGATCGTGCACGTTCTGTCAGTGGTGATTGTGGTTAGCAAGAGGACACCATCAGTGATTATGTGATTTCAGCATCAATGCATCCCAAAGCCAAGACAAAACCATGAGTAAGCCAGGAAAATAAGAATACAACAACGGAAAGTAAACAACGGGTGTACGACGGAGGATGTTGCCCTGGAAATTGGAAGAGGGAACGCCATCAATGCAAGCAACAAAGCCTCTCGGGTGGGAGTCAAGCTGCAAGCAACAATGGACGCCCAAGCTTTCTCTCTGTGTCTCTTTTTCTTTGTGTTTTTGGTTATTTTTCTCACCTTCACGACGGGCTTGTCTTTCTCGCTTGGCAGCCAAGTATTCTTCAAGCTCACGAGCTCTCGTTTCGTCTTCTTCGATCTGTTGACCACGCAGGCGCTCGACCTGCTCGAGAAATTGGGAGACTTCGTCGGACATGGCTCTGGGGCCTTTGGGACATGACACGGAAGGGGGTGGATGTTTTAGAAGAAAGACGGCGCAGCGTGGGCCCTTGGCTTTGTTGGATAGCACACACAGTAAGCGCGAGCAAGAAAATACACAATGCAATCCTACGCACAAGGTTGCAGCAGGTGTTATAGACTGCTTTTCTGCTATCTCCCAAGAGCCTAATGTAGCTTTGAGATGGATGTGGTGCTGGTGGGAAGTTGATAATGGGTCGCTCGACTAGGATGGGATCATGTCTGTTAGCTGCAGTGGAAATTTCACATGGCGCTTCTGCGACCTTATTGGTTCATGACCGTCCCCAGGTGTGTTTGTCTCTAAAACCCGCTATGAGAGGGGGCCGCTGTAGCGCCCATGCAACCCGAAGTCTCAGGGGCAATGGTTCCCGCTCGCTAGGGGGGAGGGACTGCTTGACAGACTCCGGCCCAAATGCGGCCATCAATTGTCTTTAATCTTGGTGCATATCAGAGCTCGATCTCATGCAAAAATATGCATGAACCTCGTCTCATCACTTGCATGACGCAGAATCGGAACGACGAAGATTCAATTGATATCGCAGGCAACCTAACTCAACCTCACCAAACTCACATGCTGTGTTCCTATGCGCTATAAACATGGAACAGACCAATATCTAACGTCATCCTTTGTTTACTTTCGACTTTTCCCCACGGGCGATCCACTACAACAACAAACCCAAACCATGGCTTGAATCCGTTAAACCTTGTCACATCTTGGTCCATCTGCCAAAGTGAGCAGTACGTATCTTGCTCTTCTCATGCCTCAGACCACACAAGCAGGTTATCTCAGATTTCTCGATCGCCAATACGACCTTGTAAGGTTAGCACAGGCTGCACGCGGCACTTGGTGATGCTCTCCCGCTTCCCTGCGCTTCGCTAGACGAGGCCTGTAAAGATTGCGTGCTGGAGAGTTTTGCGGGACGTTTTACGTTGCCCGGCGTAACGAGTTTATTATATCAGGTTTCAACGTTTAAGCTACCTAGTTAGCTGACTTTCTTATGCATACCCGCGCTATTCGGCTGGTTGCTTCCAAGTCTCGCAGCTATCCACACTCTGTGGTTTGTTTGTTGCTTTTGCAAAAGGACCTCCTGTTGTGAGGCCAACAGGAACTATTCGGTTGAGCCAGGCTCGTTTAGTAGAGAAATAGTCGCCTTTTTGCATCCTCCACCACCCATGACAGTCCTTCTTTAAGGTTGGTTCCAGTCATAGCGCTACATGGCAGGATGTGCCATCGATGTGTCCGTATCGATTCCAGTTGCAGCTCCTAAACATAATGGTGAGCTTGGTCATGTTCACATGGCATGGCATGGCGTAGCGTGGACATACCGAGAGAATCTCTTCTTCCGTCATACATCCCTCAACATCTGTTTTGTTGGCAAAAACAAGCAGACTTGCCCCTGCAAGACGCTGTACCACTTGTCAGTAGCTATCCGACCGTTGCCGTGTCATCTCACGCACCTCTTCTAAGAGTAAACCTTGAAGCTCGTCTCTGCAGTCTTGGATGCGTAAACGGTCTGTTGCGTCGACAACCCAGATCAAAGCATCTGTCTTTTCGAAATAGTTTCTCCAGTAGGACCGCAACGTTTTCTGTCCACCCACGTCCCCTGGGGGGGTCAGCTCATCTCATGGACTTGGTATATCTAGGTCACACACAGATGTTTAATTTGTACCTGCAAGGCCTGTCAGCGGTGTTATATGACGAATGAAGTCCTTCTTACCCCTCATAGTCAATCGTCTTGATGATGAAACCCAATGTTGGGCTTACGGTGTTGACATCCTCTCCCATAACCTTCTTGACGATTGTAGTCTTTCCAGCATTATCCAGTCCGCTTTGGAGGGTTAGCCGAAATTCTTAATGGAGCAGGTCGTGGTCAATACTCACAGCATCAGGATTCTCATTTCTTTGTCCTTGAGTCGGGCTTTTCGCAGGATTGATAACATTATTATTCACGAGTCAAGTATTGAATAAGCTCGAGAGTAAGACAAGCAAGGCACTCCAACTTGGGTCTTCAGCAGTTTTGTCGTTTATTTGGTCTTAAAGGGATTTCTTTCTGCATTACCGAACTATGAAGGACGTTGAATTCAGTTGACTGCGGCTCTCATGGCTCCACGTGATTGGTGCTCGCTTGATCCCCTTCACCCCTCCAACTTCACCACTCTCACTCATATGCTATGCCTCAACCGCCACTATTCATGAATAATCTACATAATCTGACTCCCATAGACATCATGAATCCTATCGACATCCCGTCTTTACATGCGCTACTTTACATGTCCTTACACTCAAACTTGGCCTGGTAATTCCCTGCCATGCGATTACCATCGCGATAGACAACCAAAACTCAATAGCCATGGCTCTTGTACCTCAATGCCTGTCATCCTCCACGATTTCTGAAGCCGGGCGTACTTCATGTTCCCATACAACTAAGTCCTTCCAGACGCCTGGGTTTCTTCCATGCTTAACAGCTTCCTTGAAATTCCCAACCTTCGCAAAATCGTACTTCTCGAGCAGACGAGTCATCCACTCAATTCGAGAATCGTCCTCGCCATTGAAGAACGTCTCCAAGTATAGCTTACTGTATTTTCGTTCGTTGTGTGCTGGAATCTCTTCGTACGTCTTTCGGGGCTCCGAGCACTTCCAGGTGTAGTCCACAAGACTACGATGGTAGATGGACGTGGACAACATAATTCTGTCTAGCAGTGCTGACCCGACTAGCATTTGGCGATGCTCTGGGTCAACGATGAGCTTGATGTTCCCAGAGAACCTGGCTCCCTGGCATGTGTGGCCTAGAAAGTCATGTCGAGAATCGTCGACAAAGGCAAAGCCAAGGATGGTTGGGCTCTCTGACACTCCATGGGATTTCATATATCCAATGAGCTTCTGATAGCGCTTTTCATCGCCCTTGGACCATCCAGAACGGTCGACTATCTCGCAAGAAGATTCAATCGCCACAATGAAAGGGCGACGCTTCAACGTGCAAGTATTGTACAGTTCTGCAATTTGTGCACTGTCAACTTTGGGTAGGTAGACTTGCGAATCCTCTCGCTGCATCTCATTATTGACGATGTTTGCGATTCTCTGAAAATCCTCAGGTTGGACGGGCCGAAGAGTACAATCTGCATCAGGCCACTTGTCTTCCTCCTGCGTGATGTCGGCATACTTCTGTTCTTCTTTCTTACGCTCAATCTCTTCCTTTTTCGACTTGCGTATATCCAGCTCGCGGGCGATATAGCCTTCAGAATTGGTTACCGCGCGGCGCCAGTTGTGCTTGGCTTGGGTGTCTTTCTGAATTTTGATATAGCGAGGTGGAGGGATGAGTTTGCCTGTCGTAGGGTCGATGTCGCAATCATCCACCCGAGGGTGACGGTTTGCGGTAAGGTTGACGAAGGGATAGCTTTCTTGTTGTGTCTCCCACTTCTCCACGGCCGTCAACAAATTCGGATGGACCTGAACAAGGGCCATATCCTCATCGTTTTCGTGATCATGTGGTTCGGGACTATTCAATGCGGCCGTTTCATATGAAGGCAGTGGGCCAGCACTCAGCGCCATGGACGCGGTACTTAAGGATCGTTGTCGGAGAACGAGGGCGGTTGAAGGTGTAACAGCTTGGATGATATGCAAGGGTGCTGGCAAAGGAGCACCTTCGAATTCCGACGAGTTATTACCGATTGACTGCTCCTTAGGTGAATTCCAAGTGCCCACGGAGCTGTGCTCGAAATCGTCTGTCCCTTCGGAATCCACGATTTCAGGTGATTGGTGAAAGGGTTTGCGAACAACCTCCTGCACAGGCGTTTGATACGGAGCAGGAGAAGAATGCACGGCATCTTTTGAAAGCCTTCGATGCGGAGGAATACGAGTCGCCTCGTTTGTGCTTTCTTGAAGAGGAAGAGGAGAGCGAAGTCCCTTCTGCCTGTTCCAATAGCTTTGTTGGATAGGAGTGGGATGCCCATTACTCGATGTCCCTTGCGACCCCAGGAATCGCTGTTTCACAGCGCCCGCAGGCAGGAGCTGCTGGTTTTGGTTTTGGTTTTGGTTTAGAATCCCAACTAGTTTCCCCATGCCTTCAATGCGCTGCAGCGACTTATTGACGTTTGGCGAAGGCGTGCTGCCTCCGCCGCCCCGACTGCTGGGGGCCCACGACATGGCATACAAAGTAGGCTTTCCATCGTTAGTTCTTGCGGATGATAAAGAAAATGCAGCAAATGAAGGCGCACCTGTATAAAGGCGACACAAGCGAGTGTACTACTGGAAACACGGCGATGTGTGGAAATAGCAGTGCAAACAGCGGCGCGAAGGACGGTGACGGGACAACAGAGTTCAAAAAGTGATATGAAGGAAAGGGATACGAAGTAAGAGGGGAGTGAAAGAAGACCAACAGTATCCTCGGCCGGGCGAGGAAATGTTGGGGTTCAGTACCTAGTGGTGAGGAGGAGAAACTCGAGCTTTTGTTTGTTGCGATGGAGAGGAGAGGAGAGATGAAGGCGACTGGCCTGAGGTTAAATAAGGGACCTAAGTAAGGCAAGGTACCTACCTACTGTGTGAAGAAGAGAAGCACGCGGTCAGCTCTTGCCTAGCAACGAGAGTTGAGGAAAAGAACGAAAGGCCACTGCCAGTTGTCAACAGTTGCAGATTACAGTACTGACCTCTGTGCAAATGCAAATTACCTATAGTACCTTAGTACTAACTTAGGGTACAAGTCGAGTCCAAATACAGTGACATATCAAGGGCTACAGCAGACCAAGGGACGAGGCAATACTCAGAGTAAACCACGGCTACTTGCATGCCATTATCGAGATCAACAGCATTTTCTGTGGTTCAAGACGAATAGGGCCCGTGACTGCAGGGGTTCGGGTGTGACAAGTTAGCAATCAAGATATGAACAATAATATCAACGACCAGATCTAATAAACAAATGGAATTATATTTGCAGAGACTCTGCCATGTGTTGTCCTATATGTTTGTTTCCCAGGGTATATCCAAACTACTATAGTAGACAACAAAACATCAACCCCATACTCCATGGAAATCATCAACTCCAACTACTCCTCATCACTATCCTCCATCAGTCGTCTACTCTCCAGCACTCGATCTAACAGGCTCTTCTTGGGCTGGCTTTGTGTCGACATACGTGATGTTCGACGGCTCGTCTGACCGCCTGGAGCCAATGAACCCACGTTCTCTTGTGAGCGTCTAAACCCAGGATGCGAAGAGTAGATGCTCGACGCTGCAACTGATGGGGCGGCTGAAGCTCGTTGCTTCCCACCCCGTGCTGGCCGAGGTGTTGACGCCTCTCCATCTTCAGATGGGATACCCGTCTTAAATCCGTATTTCCGACAAAATTCTATATGTGCTTGGTTTTCAACGTATGTGGTAGACTCTCGAGCACCTCCATTCGTCGGCTCTACAGTGTTTCGACGAGATGCACCCCCTGCAGCACTTTCTGGGAGCGAAAATACTGAGACAGGCACCCACTCCGTTTCCGTAGGGCTATTACTGCCAGATGTATCAGGGGTGGTTGGTCCTCCGCTGAAGCTGAGAGGAGGCGGGACGGCACTTGGGTTACTATAGACAGTTGATGTTTCCATCTGTTCATCTGGCACGATGCTTGCTCTCTTTCCAGCATTAGTAGAGCCTCTCTGTTCATTTGACATAACGCTCTGTCTCTTAAGAGTAGCAGTCGAGACTCTCTTGTGCTGCTCAGGTGCAAAGTGCCTCTGCATCTCTGCATAGTCGCTGAAAGCAGGATGCACATCGTCCTCAAAGAGCTGTCTTCGTTCATCGGCCGTAAGTCCTTGCTGTTGCATCTGACAATCCATCCATAGCAACGCTTGGCAATCCACGTCTTCATCCATCCAATTTTGCTCGTCCTCTTGGACCGAAGCATTCGACTGACTAGATCTCGACTCTGGACGGAGAAGTGTGCTTCTGTCCTCCTGGCTGTGGTTGCTGTGGCTTGGTCGAGGCGACTGTTCGTGAAAGGATTGCCGAGTACGAGCACGGCCGCGCCTACCGTCTTCTTCATACGCGCTATACGGATGGTCATATACTGATCGGTATGAAGACCGAGATATATGAGATTCCGGGCGTTCCTCTCTCAGGCAGTTGATGGTGTTGATCAGATTAGTAAGTTCTTTGCTAATCTCAACACTTCCGGTGTAGATAGCCCTACGACTATCAACATGCTGGTGTGATATCCAAGACTCAATAAGTCGGAGAAGTCTTGGATCTCTCCCACCTTGCTCGATGTGGCGATCCCTTCGCGTGGTCAATGTCGCTCGTAGATCGCTCAACACCTGAGGCCTACCACCAATGACCGACATGATGCAAGCTTCGCACTTGCTTTTGACCACCAGGTTTGTGGGCGAGACACGTTCGTAGCCAAAGGTGGCATTAAAAGCTTTACGACCGATCCAAAGTCCAGTCACCGCATCGATGCGATCCAACCATGCAATAACAGCATTGGGATAAGCGATACGCTGTCGCCAAGTGCGCAGAATTTGGATGCGCTCAGTACATTCGGCGATGATCAGGAGCATAAGTCGCCGGATCAGCTTAGGGTCAAGACCATGATGGGCTGCGCACAGACATGCTGCTGGCGAACCGTCAGCACCAAGTCTATGAGACAGACTCTCAAGTTTGGCAGACAGACGGGTCAAGAGTTTGGTGGAACGGCGGTTTGACTTGTCAAGCAGAGCTACACGAGCTTGCTGGTCTAGCAACCACTCTTTATCCGGCACAGTTATGTTGACTCCTGGATCCATCCACAACAGGTCTGTGAGTTGGTTGAGCTGACGATTTGAAATATCAGGTAGTGGGACATACCCGATCCCCTCATCAGGGTCGTGATATGTATGATGGGGTACCATTATGAACACTAGGAGTTTTGTTCTTAGTAGAAGACGAGAGCTTCAACACAAGGCTGCAGCATCAATTTGTTTGATTGGTTTATTCGAGAAGCAAGATATCCATAAACTTGCTCCGTGGAAAAACGTAGATCATGATTGTTTGCTTCCTTCACTGGTACCATATTATATAAAAGATCTTGCATGTTGAACACAGACAGTGACTCGAAGGCAACGTCAACGTGTTCCATAGTCGCGGCGCACGTCCTCGATGTGAACAATGCGGTAACAAGTTCTTCAACATAATTGAGTACCGGTGGAATACCGGTGGAATGGATCTGCTGTTCTCAGGGTAAATGGCTTTGTGCGAACAAGGTACTGATATAGACTATCTCTCCAAACAAAGTGTTAGATAGGGCTGAAATCTTGCTATGTTGTTCTGCACACCTACCTATGGCGTCCCAAGATCAACTGTTGAGGGGGAGCCAAGGTGTGAAGGCAACCCAGAGAAGCCACAGGCTACCAGCAAACATAGTGCTATGGATGAATAGGTGAATCCGTTAGTCGTTCGATCGTGTTGAAAACAAGGTTCTCGTGGAACATTTGTCCGATTTTTATTTCTTCTGACAAAGGGAACGAGATGAACAGTCAAGTTGTTCACATACTGCTGGAGCCATATTGGGCTCATCAACGCTGTCCATCGAAAATGCACCAGTCCCTCCAGTCGTAGCGTTGCGGAACAAACCAACTGCCAGAGATAACTCCTAGTAAACAGAAAGGGCGACGAAATACGATGGCTGTGGCACTAGAATACAAGAGCAAAATCGAATCGGCATCAAACATTCCTCTCCTTGCGTCGATACCTATCCTTCAGTGCAACGCCTTGGAAAACCAGAACTCCGTGATCATGCTCATATGTCGTTAGTGGGGTATCAGACTTTGGTCATCAACTTCGGACATATCCATGTCTCTGAGCCTGTTGTTCCATGCGTATCCGCTCCATGCGGATCTTAGCCGCCTCGGTGCCGTCGTCAGGTTGGGCCATCTCCTTAAGCCAAGGATGCTGCAAGGCTTGCTTTGCAGTAATACGATGGGCAGGGTCGTAGACGAATATTTTCTTTAGCAGATCGACAAAGTTCTTGAGGAAAGTGTTGTTTCCGGGAATAATTTGCTGTTGTCTATTAGTACGAGCAACGTCGAGCCATGCTAAAGGGTTCTTACATCGAGGTGCTTCATCGCCTTGACAAAGCGACGGGAGCCGCGGGTTGTATCTGGCGTAGGATAATCAAGCTTGAGTCTCTTGAAATATCTGAAAAGCGTCAGCATGTAAATCAGGGAACATTTCACGGAGAGACTAACTTCGAGGCGGCATTACCACCACTTCTTGTAGACATCTTGTTGACGGCCTGGACAAGATGGCTATCGATTCTTGATCCGACGACAGCTTCCATCATAGCCAGGTGTTCCAAGTTATCGTGAGTCTGGAAGAGAGCGTCACCCGTAAAGAACTCGACAAGGATGCATCCTATGCTCCAAATGTCGCAAGGGAATGACCATCCAAGTCCAAGGATGATTTCTGGGGCACGGTAATGGCGTGTTGAAACCACCGACGAGTGGTATTCGTCTTGGAATGTAGCAGAACCAAAGTCGATGAGCCGAATTTCTGTATCCAGTAGAACACGTCGCTGTGTAGCTTGGCGGTTGATAGTTGAAGAGGAGGAAGGGATCTTGCGGTTATATGTAAAAGTCTGATAGGCGTGATTACAGAGCAAGATGTTCTCGGGCTTGAGGTCGGTATGGATCAAGTTGAGGTCGTGCAGAACTAAGTCAAATCAATACGCTGCCAAGCAAGGTTGTTAATCAGTCCAACTTACAGGCAACACTGGTGAAGAGTTGTCGGGCAAAACTCTGAATCTGGCTGTTGGGGAAAGGAACGAATCCATTGCCCTTGAGAAAATCGAAAACACTCTGATCGAGCAAGTCCATGACGATACAAATGTGGCCGCGATAATCGAAACAGTCTCGTAGATGGATGCATCGGTTACGATTCTCTGCATCGTTTCGTTTGAGGGTTTCGAGAACGCGCAGTTCTATCCGTGAGGCATCTCTGTATTTCTGAACTGATCGAATGATCTTGACCGCCACGGCCTTGTTACGTTTCCGATCGTGGGCTTCAACGACCTTGCCGAAGGTTCCCTGGCCCAGTAGGCGGACAATCTGGTCTGTGGACTGGGTTAGATAAGTCTTAAAAGAGAATACGATAGACCTACACTTTTCTGTGAGTTCAGCATCAGGGACGACAATGTAATGACCATCGTCATCATCAACCTTGACGTTTTTGTTGTAATGTCGCTACCGATTTGTTAGTAATCTCAACTCAGTCTGTCAAGTGATGTGGAGTCAAAACTCACGTCATGGATAACTTGTACGTTCACCTCAGACGCCTTCTTTGGAGGGAAAGGTGGAGGCTTGTAAGTGAAGAAGTCCCCGAGGCCATCCACATCGCGACGTTTGGCTTCGTTAGCCACCTGTTGACGGGTGCGTTTCCGCTTAAGAGGAGCCAGTGCCTCCTCATACTGGCCGTTGGACGAAAGTGATGTCGGGGCGGTGGTGTTGAGTGCCGAATTGGTACGGTCACTGCTAGAATTGGACGAGTCCGCTGGTGTTGACACCTGCAAAGGGGTGTTGTGTTGTGATTCGAGGTATTTGATGTGATAACCCGAGGCCTGGACAGTGGCAGACTCGTCTTCTCGTCTCCTCTTCTTAGCCACCTGACTGCTCGTGTTATCGCTGGGCGCAGCAGCAGTGCCATTCGTAATTTTCCGGCTAGTGTTTGCTTCAGGTTCGGGTGTGTCGTCAATGACAATGATTTCCTTTGGCAGGCCATTCTTGTAGAAGGTGCCCCAATCGGGCTCTCTGGAGCGTCTACGCTTTCTCGAGGGTTGCTCAGCGCGAGTGGCAGGGGCACGCTCCGTCATGCTTCCTGTAGAGTATGCCGCGTCGTGTCGCGGGCTGGGTTCCTGAGCGTGGTGTGCAGAGCGAGAATTGGAGTTGGTCAAACTTATTCCATTCGAAGCCGATGAAGAGTATCCCAAAGGCGACAGCTGGTAGGGCGGCGGCAGAATGGCACTGTGGGAAGGCGACACAGCCGAAGAGACGGGAGGTGGTAGGATATTCTGATTCGATACAGTAGAACGAAAATTGGCGCTGGGGTTCGGCTGATAGGTCTGATGATGCGTGTGCGAATGGGCATAGGAGGGCTGGTAATGGTGAGGATTGTAGTGTGGAAGCGTAGCCGTCGCTGTAGTTGGTGTTGACATGATGGGGAAAGCCAAAGCCACCCAAGGGCTTTAGAGACGGCAGTAGCGATCACGAAAAACAAAAACGAGAGAGGTGCAGTTTCGCTGTATCGGACGGTACAGGCGACCGATCAAATCGTCGCGTCGATTCGTATGTGTAGGCCTTCTTGAGGTTCATGTATGTACGATGGAGGAATCGTGAGTGAAGAGGAGAAGGACACAACCGATGAGCGAAGAAAGGCGAGATGGAACGGGACTGGGCAAGGACCCGGGGGGCGCACCTCCTAGTTTGGTGAATGGTTTTGGTGGTGAGGGTGGTGGATTGGATACCTAGGATAGGTAGGTAGGTGTGCCCAGACGGGATAGAGAGACCAAGGGCGAAGGAGCCCGAAAAAAGCGCTCGTCCAGCGTAGGCCAGTGACCTAGGTACAGTGGCCTCAGCGTGTGAGTTAGGGGTCAAGGTTACGAAGGGGCACTGTAGCAGGAGCCGGGCAGTCCACTTAGGTTCAGCTTATCGTAGCCCAGGTCACGTCTCGTTGGGTTAGAATATTCTTGCTTTTCTTTCAAGAACTGAGACTAATGTGTGGGGATGAATGGGCGAGGCGAGGGTCATAGCCAAAAGGTAGTAGGCAAGCAGGCAGTGGAGTGACTTGAAGAGTCCATCCAAGCCCGGTTGAAGGCGTCACGGGCATCCCATTTGTCTTGGAAAAAGCGTTGGCCAAAGTTACGGGTGGCCGGGGCAGATTTGAGGGGATCCATTTTGGGTGACGTTGGTCAGATAGAGATTTGCTGGTGAGTACATTTGTTACAGGCGGTGACGTCTAGTGGAAGCATGTATTTTTGGCGTCATCCTCAACACCTGGGCTGGGCTCAGTCCCCATCAAGGAGTGGGTGGATTTGTCACTCATGGGTGTTTGTGTTGTGCTCTGTCTCCTCTCCTCTCCTCTCCTCTTCTCTTCTCCTCTCGGGTTACGACTTTGGGGTCAAGAAGAACATGAAAGAGGCGGAATTCCAGTGGAACTGCCCGGGCAGGAAATACAGAGGTACATAAGGTACTTTTATCGTACTGTGGCGGCGTCGCGATTCGGCTCTCCAGGCCCAGGGCACCTCAGTCGGAAAACCAGGGTCCATCACTTACAGGGCTTGAGTGGAAAGGGTTGTTTTGGGGAAGATGCCCGGCCAAGTGAGGCAAAGTGCTAAACGCTTGTGCCTGTCAGTCAGTGAGTGACAATAAAGCTCGGATACTTGATTCATCACTTTGGCTCAGTAGAATTCTCAAGGTAACCGAAAGGCCACAAGTTAGGGTATTGATCATAAGAGAAATAAAGACTTAGGTAAAGTGTGAAAAACTTAGAATGATAGTTTAAGACTTTATTACGCCATTCTCTGCCATGGCCTGAGGCTTGCCTGCTCCCGAGGTTGGGGCGGTGGAATAATAACTTCAGTTGGAATTCTAACGAGTGATATCCAATCTTGACCTCGAAGGGGTATCCCGTCGTTGAAAAGAAATACGAACACAGATTACTCTCTATGTCACCTGAGATGATATTCGTTGCAATGTCGCTAGATTGTCCTCGGCTGTCTTGCTTATTAGGCAATCTGGAATAAATCTTTCAAACATATGTGAGGAAGAGCAGGGACCATTGTGTGAACATAAACATGGGATGCCACTAAAATCAGTCCAGATGACGATATGAGACGTTCAGATCTCGGTACTTTAATAAACAATACAAACAAACCAGTTGATTCCTCGATCGCTTCAGTCTCTCAGGTAGATCCTCACCATTGCTTGATGTGCCTTATCATTGGCTTTTCGTATCATGATGGCAGGTGTGAGGATGACCTGAGAGGCTGGAAAGAGAGCCCGTTCTGTGACGGATGCCTTAGGTACAACAAAGATGTGGCCCACAAAGTACTGCTATCGTATCACACGCATGGTTCTGGCCTGTGTCGAAGCGCCTCGGTACTTCTAAGGTTTCATGATAAAAGTACACAACGCTCTCTCCTGACACTCAGACTGTGTTCCGAAAGAAGAAAAATTGGTTGTGCCTGGACCAACACTGGGACTTTTCATCATCATCATTCGTTTGAGCTTGTACAGAGTTTGCTTAGAAACAAAACTCGATTATGTTCATCCGTCCACGGTCTTCAAAATCAACAGTTTCTTCTTCCTATCTTAACGATTTGCTGGGGACGAGCAGTTAATAACATATCGGATATACGTCATGAGAGATCCATTCACAGGGCAGCCACAGACGCGACCCTACTGCACAGAAACACACGCGGAAGAACCCACACCCTACGGAGCATGCACACCAAACAGTATCCATACAGTACCTATCACTTAACCTAAAGGTGTCCATGAACAATCACACCTGTGTCTGTTCGTACCAACTCCTTCGTGCAGGATTTGGAATTCGACTGGTTGATGACGGAAAAGGAACCCTTTTACAGACAAGTCAGGGACAGTCGCAAATACGGTTCGGTTTACCCGTTGGTACCTCTTTACCGCTTGAAAGAGAGTTCAGCTTTAATCGTCTCGAAGAGTCTAGCACTCTACCCAAGTACTTTCACTCTCTACGGACCTAAAGAGCATCAGATCTGGTACGCATTTCGCCCCAGGGCAGGGTGACGCTGGCGGTGGGCCTTTTAGCCAACCCAAGACCCTCCAGCAACCCCGTGCCTTTTCTGGTGCATATCGAAATGCTCGCTCTTTGCTGACACTTGTTGACGTCGGAAAGAATGTCTGAGGCCAAGGTTGTGGGAGTGGTATAGCCATAACATGACAGACAGTGCTTTGTGTCACTATAGCCCCCTATTTCGCCTTCAACTTGGCTGTATGCCTGCTATGGCTCTGAAAGTCCAATTGTCCGTCGTCTCAGCCCTTGAAAGACCCCGGACAAGGCACCCCACACTTGCAGAGAGGGGATGGATGCCACCAATTCTGTCTCGAATCGTTCCGGGCATGCAGCCGCTACAGTTCCAGAGCCTCTCTGCACCACACTCCAGCATGACCACCAGTGATCAGTGGATAGTGGACACCGTCCGGACTTTTGCTGACCCAATGTCTTGGGCTGATGAGAGGTTCAGTCAGCTCACGGCCTCCGACTTTATTCGTCGCAGCCAGCCGCATATTGAGAG
Organism: Fusarium fracticaudum; assembly: GCA_003353625.1. Taxonomy (NCBI): domain Eukaryota; kingdom Fungi; phylum Ascomycota; class Sordariomycetes; order Hypocreales; family Nectriaceae; genus Fusarium; species Fusarium fracticaudum. The sequence goes on from PDNT01000003.1 coordinate 3,935,290, forward strand.
GAGCCAGAAGGAGCTGATACAATAAACAGCAGCGTTAAAATGGATCATGTCGCTTCCCGCATCTTGTTCTGCGGAAGCACGAGCATACTAACAACCTTGGCTGGGCTTGTACTGAACAATGTGTTCGAGAACTTATTCGTACCATTTCACACAGGTGCACACACTCGTCCACTCTTGCGGCACATGCCCGTCTAGCCCGTCGCCCACCTCGGCGATGGATCCCTCCTATCCGCCAGTCACTATTCCCCGGCTCCAGAATGTTTTACTTGGACCCTCCAATTACAGATTCGAGCATATGGAGGCCAACAACTCCAAATGCATTCTTTCCGAGGACTTTGTTGACCTTGGTGGGCTTCCAACGATTCTCTGTACTGTGAGAATGAACACCATCTCAGGTATCTTCTCTCTTGTTACTGCGTTATCTGTATGGGCGAACAGTGTGTATCTTAAATCGACCGTGACAACTCTGGCGGAGGGCGTTCCTTGCTTCTCTCAGCCCAAGGACACCCCACTGTGCGCCACGAACGTGATTGGGGTTCTCAATTTACGGTTTCCTGTTGGCTGGGTCTCATTTCCTTACTGACGGCGATACGTCTATTATGAGGACATCAAACTTCGCATCCTCTCATCACGGCCATGATTCCGTTGCTATTCATAGGTGGTCCTTGCCGAACCGAGACGCTACGGTACTTGACCAGAACCTCCTCATCAAATTAGTATTAGGCACCCCCGTTTCATCAAACCCAGACGACAACGAACGGACGAGCTTTCGGCTCAGCGTCTCCTGCTTCGCCTTGTGTTAAAGAGTCTCAGTAGTGGTCACTTCTGCCCCATCCATGGCCTATTGCCAACCAATACGCCCCACCAAGAATCGTCACCAACTTCCGTGGCCATGTCACTTTGAATAGTCCTTATCTCCTCCGTAGACAGTTCACGAATATTCCTGTGGAGACCTATCTCACGCACGAGTCTTTGTTCTTGTCAACATGAAAGCAAAGAGAATTTACCCCTCTCTCTTTTGGTTATCACAAGATATGCAGTCCTGTCATTTGCTTCGTTACATTCCTTCCACAGGCGCGACGCGTCGGCTCAGCATCTAGCCTGGGCTAGCCTTGTCGATCCCGGTGGCGATAGTTTGACTCTGTCTGACCGAAATGTGCAATCACTACTCCGTAGACAGACTTCCAAGGCTCTTCCCCCCTTGGATGATGTTGCTATGTACAACGATGCTTTATTAATCGGCTGTGTTTTAATGGAATCAGGTTGTCTTATTCGACTGTGATAGGTAAAGGGCCACCTTGGGCTGCCGACTGCGCCCTTATGGCCAACCCTAGACTTCAACTGCTGTCTATTTTCACCAAAGGGTCAGTCAACATTGGTCGTAAGATCTAGGTCAAGAACGGTATATTTTGCACTCTTTATAAAGGGGGTTGTATGAGTCCACTCATCTAATATCTATTGATACAGTCAGGTCTAGCTCTATTAGCTAAATCGAGCAACTTTTAGCTCTGAAAAGCTCTTTTACTTGCGTTCCTTCATAACATTTCAGACCTGGCACGCTCTCAAAGTAGCAAAGAATCTCTATCTATACTATAAACGCCACCTTTACGGTTCTCGTTGTCTCTCGTATTTTCAAACCAACCAAGAGACAAAATTTTAATCCTTTTGTCCTCCGGGCAAGTTTGAGGCAATTCTGGGTTGTTAACCAGTGATAACTTGCTTTCGCAACAAGATAAGTAGGAAGCCTGTTGACTGCTGTTCAGACAGCATGGTGTCACGGGAGATTCAGCAAGATGTGCCATTGTTCTCACGACCATCATGCTAAAGGGGTTTTTGCTTTATGCAACAGAGGCTGTTTACAGGCCACGGTTGAAAACAACCTTGCCATTCTTACCTCCCTTGCCATGGAACTCAGGCTCGAGTGACTCGGCGCTCACTTCTTGTTGCTGTGGGAAGACAGCCAGAGCGAAAGGAAGGACGGCGAAGGAGGTGAGGGCGATCAAGCTCAAGTTGATGCCCAGGGGGATACCCTTGACGAGTGCTGGCCGTGAGCGCACCCACTCCTTTTGCATGAGGTTCTTGTACCAAGCTTGCCTGCTCTCGATATGATACAAGACCATAGGGGGGAGAACCATGATAGGGGACGCTGTGAAGACTCGGCTGGCTGCGGTTTGGTAGACAGCGAGCTTGGCAGCAGATTGAGACTTGCCCAGCGAGGGGACGTCCCGTTCCGACTTGCCTTCGGCGATGAGCTTCTGCTTGTCATCATCTGAAAGCACAGGTCGAACATCGATACCTTTGACGATCTCGTCCCGGCGCATGAGGTAGGTGTTGAGGCCAGCAGCTGTAGCAACGGCAGCGAAGGGAATCAGTCGACCGAGGATTTGGCGGGTGGAGGGTGTAACCTTGAGTCGAGGCACAATGGCGTTAAGGCCAAGAGCGACAGAGCAAGAAGCTCCCACTGCAGAGAGGTATGATTTGATCATGACTTCGGTCGACATGGGGGAGGACTTGTTGCCGTTGGCGGTGTTGAATGCGACATTGAGGGACTGGTTGAAGACCTGCCATCCAACAATGCCGACTGTGCCCATGCCGGGTTGCAGCATACCGGCGGTCACGACGAGGTTGGTCAGGACATAGCAAGACATTCGAAAGGGAAAGAAGACGGGCTCGCCGGTGTCTGTTGCACAGTATCTCGTCAGCTGGTGTCACGATTGCACTCTGCCAGGGCCATATATACCAGGGTGCAGCGTAGAGTCAACAACCTTCTTCGCATGCCACAAAGATGGTGACATGTGTTCGATCTTTCCCGTCTTGTAATCCGTCACCAGCTTCTTGGCCGCCTCGAGTCCGGTCTTGCCCGCGAACAGGGTCCTGGAGAATGCGCCAGCACGGTCAGCTCATGATATCTCACAGAGCCTCAGCAATTGGACTTACGTAGGGTCTGTAATGCCCATTGTATGGCGCACCCGTCCCATATATGTTTCAAGGTCATACTGGGAAGCGGGAAGCTCCCGCGCGCCTGGAAGCGAGGCCGACATATTCTGTGTGTAGATACGGCACGGATTCGAGATAACGAAGGTATTCGCTCGCGAGCAAGAGGGCGGCGGGAGGGGAAAACAAACAAGGCTTTACTTGACCTGAAGTAAAGCAAGGCAAAGCAAGGGCAATTGAAGAATTGACCGCTAGAGGGGTTCTTGTAGACTAGAAATGCCCGAATGACCACTTCGTGGGACAAAAAAATCCGTTGGAGGGGGATTGCTCTGAATAAACGCGACGATAAGCTAACGTAGCCGCAGGTGAGTCCCGCTTTCGGAGCCGGCACATGGCCTAATTTACGTACATACAGCCCCGGCTTGGGCTATAAATCGTGGGGTTACGCATAAGCAGAATCGGGACGAGTCCCGAGAAGAGATGAGTATCTCTAGAATTAATACATAACTTCTGGTAGAAATTACTATATAGTGGTTAGACAACTTGAAGATCAAAAGAAGCATTCAGGGTTCATCTATATCGGGCCGGTCCCTTATCGGAGCAATGATATCAGTCACTCAAGAGATACCAAAATCCTAAGCAGTAAATCAATAAGCCGCGATTGGCGGGTTGGTATCCCGAGCCCCCAACTCTGAGTACCGGATCTGCAAAAAGAACAATGCCGACAAGTGCCTAGTCGGCAAAAGATATAATCCAGCAAGTAATCGACCACGCCAGGATTCGAACCTGGAATCTCTAGAGAGTTCAGAAGCTGGAGACCGAAATCTAGCGCCTTAGCCATTAGGCCACGCGGCCGGAACCTTTTATTTTCGATGAGGATCATGACCGCTATTCTGTTCCAAGATGGGCGTGCTGACTGCTAAGTTCATTGCTGTCGATGTTGGAGTGATAGGAATGTGTTGGAAATGCTGTTGATATGTGAGAGTTCCGAGTTGCTTGTTGGTTGAGAGCTTGTTTCGATGGTGGAGTTGTAGTGACGCTGAATCTCCTGTGTTCAGTCGCATATGCAAACGCCCCAGTGAAGACATTTCGATATAGAAAGAACGTATAATTGGTTCTCAGTCTACATCTAGTGAGCTTCTAATTCATAAAGTCATTTATCGTATTCTTTAGAGCTTGTGCCGACGGCTGGGAATAATTGAAGACATGTACCTGAGAGAAACTCTCGGCCACTTCGAGCAAGCAATACACAGTCATCAACAGGTCATATATAGCGTTACAACTCTATACTTTTACTATCATACAAGTATGTCTATCCGTACCAAGGACCTCATTTGTCACCCGCATCCGCCATGAGCATAGCAATCGCAGGCTGGAAAGCCGCCGCCTTCTTGAAATCGCCCAGCTTCACACTCATGAGATCGAGAGCCATGAGCGCCTCACCAGCCTGACCTTTCTCGTCTCTCTTCAACGAATCAGCCTTGACATAGCGTTGCGAGAAATGCGTGAGTAGTGTTCGTCGAGCCTTCATCTTGCGTGCAATCTCTAGTGCCTCGCCCATCGTAGAGTGGCCCTTCTTCTTAGCGTGAGCCAGCATGTCATCGTCGAACGTGCACTCGTGAACAAGGAGGTGGGCACCTTCGCACTCCCGAGCGAACTCGTTTGAGGGACGGCAGTCACCTGAGTATGCGATACGGAGACCAGATGTGAGCTCGAGCTCTGTTCCGTAGGAGAGCCAGCAGTGAGGAACTGGAATGCGCTTGATGGCGCGGAGCCCGAAGTCTCCGTTGTCGATCACGAAACGACCGCTGTTGAACTTATCGGGCTTGCTGCTGCAATGGGGGAAATGGAGTCTGTGGAAACCAATATCCTCGACTTGGGAGACTTCTTCCAAGAGCGCCTTGTATCTTGATATGCAAGATATAGCTAGCTTGGCATTGGTGTCTTCTATGGTGTGTTCGTACCAGGCTTTGATCATATTGGGAGTACCGAGGTGATGATCAGCGTGAAGATGGCTGATGACAATGCACCTGAGATCTCGGAGGATATTTCCAGTTTCCTCCTCCCCAAAGAGACGTCGGATTTGACCCAAAGTGCCCTCACCAACATCGAGAAGATAGTTTCCAATACCAGGTACTCGAATCAGTGTCGACGAAACATTGCGATATTTGCCCGGGATTGAAGAGCCAGTTCCAAGGGGAATGATTTCGGCATCGCGGCTGGGAATGTCTTGTTCATCCTCTTCCAATTTTCGCAGAAACTCAGGATCAGATGTCTCTTCACGAGCCTTTCGTGCTAGTTCGAGAATCTCATTACTGACAGACTGAGCTGCCTCCACCAGATTAGGAAACTGGGCAATCTCGCCCTCGCCGAATTTGAGTCGGGGCATAAGCGAAATCTTGTTTCCTATCCGGCCAGACTCAACTTGTGATCCATTTGGCATGGCTCCCCTGACCTTGTTGTCGTATTTGAGGACAGTGAATCTCTCAGGGTCGACCCTCCGTAGCTTGGTCTGTAACTGACCAGGTCCAGCCAGAGAGATCATATTGGGGCAGGTATCGGAAGCACAGAAGAAATGCTTCATCGTGGGGTGCTCGTCTATAAACTTCTGAATTCTAGCATCGTCTGCCATTCCAGGGCCGAGAATCCAATACACAATAGCCACATGGGACATCAATTCGGAGTTAGACCATTCAGGTCGCTCCATGAATGAGTCAATGAGGTCGCGAGATTCGATGTCAGCGAGGATGAATCCTTGACCGGGCTGAGTCTCGCCAAGGACCTGGTCAGGAGTTACAGTGACGCCATCCTTTGTCACTATAGTATTGCCTGCTGTCAACTGCTTGAAGTCAGTGACCTGTACTCCAAGCTCCTTGGCCTTCTGAGGGTTGAATTTTCCGCGGCGGTCGAGGCATTTGACGATATAGCACATAGAGCTTTGGCTGTAGATTGTTGGGGGCAATGGTCGATGTGTCACGTTGAGGATATCCCCACTGCGATCAATTTGAGCCTCCTTCTCGGGGAATACAAAAACAGTTTGATCCGGTTTTGTCAATTCTGACCCATCGCCAGGTCTAGGACCCTTGTAAAGCTTTGCTTCGCCGTTTTGACGTATAAAGATAGTCGTATCCTTTGTCTTGACCTCGCTCAGCTTCATAGGGATGAGCATGCCGTTTCCTTTGAGTCTTCCATTAAACATGACTTTCTCAACAAGAGTGGTCGCATATTCAGGGTCTGAAAGTGGTGACCATTCTTTGAACTGTGGTTGGTCTTGGTCTCCCACGATGGCGCTCGACCTGCGACGCTTCTTTGGGCTGCTGGAGCGATCTCGTTGAATGGGAATCTTCCACACACGAAGCACGTCGTCTTTCCAGTCGGGTTCTATGCTCTCGATTTTCTCAAGACGAGGGTTTTCTCTATGCTCATGCGTGCGCACAGAGATCGGTTGTCGTAGGATGACAGGACGGCATGCGGCGAGAGTGTGGTTTAGATTCTCGCCACCGTGGATGTGAATAGTTTCGAAAGCAGCTTGCCTCGTCAACTTTTGGCCCTTGCTCTTCCTTTCCTCGTTGATCAATGCCGTCTGTTCTCTGCTCGCCTCTAGTGCGCCGCCAACTGTGAGAACATAGCCGAAGAGACCTCCAACCAGCTCCCACGAGACACTGCCGCTGAGAAAGACCTGTTCTGTTGCTCCCATTCCTAGTCTCCTGCTCTGGAAAGCGCGCTGAGTCCCTTCCTCGGGTCGGCCAAACAGATAAGACCGTTTGTCGCTGTGGACAAAGAGACAAGTTCCGGGAGTGTCCACGGTAGGCGCCGAAGCGATCTCAACTGAAGTCGCCATTGGAGCACCAACAGAATTATCGTTCACTTTTGGTTTTGGTTGTGGTTTTGGGTTTACGATAGATTCTGACAACAGGCGGGGTTTCCTGAAAGCTCGAGACTTTACTTTTGGATGTGAACCGTTCCAGGCTCGTCTGCAGAAAGAGAGTCCAGGTGAGGTTGATGAAAAAGTTGGTGGTAATGGACGGCTATAAGAATTGAATAAATGTGCGAGGCGTCGAGTGCCCCATGTTTGCATGAGAGAGTTTCAAAGAGTTAAGAAGGGAATCGGCGTGATACAAAAATGCATCATCTGCCTAAGTCATAGGTAGTAATCGATATAATATTTCTGGTTGAAACGATCAACTTTTTTTTCTTAGAGTCAGACGCGGCGAATGACTCCTCTTTCCGCGTTACGCTAGCTCACGCTGTCACATGGAGTGGTTATAGTGGTTACTTTGTGTAAAACGGTTACCCTATACTTAGAACAATATCACCTGGCGAATCTATCCATAGAATAGACTATGATTCCCTGTATATATATATATATATGGTTGATACGGTAGCATTACGTCTATATACTATTCTTGGATTTAGCATGCCTTCGTACTTATTTAGTTTTTAAACACGTAGCTGAGATCTAGTCATCGATATTGAGTTCTGATGTCAGCTTAGAGTACCATTTATCGGACAACTAGCGAGAAGACTGCTGGAGTTGAAGGCCAATGAGAATTGATAACAAAGATCTTGATGTTAGTCCAAGGCTAGTAATTGGTCAAGTTGTGAGCAATCGACGATGTTGCAGTATTGGCTTCATCCGTTGGAGGAGAGCAACAATGATTCTCTCATATAGTATATCAAAGAAACAATCTTCTCTTCCAAAGTACACCACTTATAAGACCATATGTCTTATTCCGTATTTCCGAAACTAATTGTTTCCCTTCGAATCATAGTCAAGCATGGAGCCTCAAATACCTGACTCGAAATGTACTCGATCAATGACCTCACCCAAAGCCAATACCAGTGGAGAAAAAAGACAATCCACTTGCTTTATCACGCATTACAAACAATCTTAGCAGGCAACATTACCAATGAACTGCCATAGAAAAGATACCGATACCCCGGAATCAACATCTAAACCCGAGCCCCTCCGAATATCCCCATACTTTTATTTTAACCCAAGTCAAGTCCTCCATGCATCGCATCTTTAAACCGCTCACAACTCACTCATCGCGACTATTTTCAACCTCTCGATTCATCATGGGAGACGCAATCATCAAGCGCAATCCTCACCCGGATTTTAAACAGGTCGAGGCTTCGAGACCTGAGCTGGATGCCAAGTCTCAGTTTCGCTACACCAAGACTGTTGATGCCGATTGGACTTTTGGTGAGGGTGCGAATAAGTTGGCCAAGGATGATGGCGATAAGAAACATGTCACCATAGATCCCCATGAGGAGGGTCGTCCTGCGGGGTTCAACTACAAGCTTCTCATCTCTGCTATTGTGCCGCGCCCTATCGCTTTCGTGAGCAGTCAAGCTCCCGACGGTACAAAGAAGAACCTCGCCCCGTTCAGTTACTTCAACATGATGAGCCACGACCCGCCCATGTTTGTTGTTGGTTTCGCCTCTGGACTCGCCAATGCGAAGGATACACTTCGCAATGTCTCCGACTCCGGCGAGTGTGTTATCAACATCATCTCAGAGCACTTCATCGAAGCCGCAAATTCAGCCAGCGTCAACGCCCCTCCTGATGTATCCGAGTGGGATATCTCAGGCCTAACACCAAAGTACGACTGTGAGACCGTCAAGTGTGCTCGAGTGGGCGAGGCTATTGTCAGCATTGAGTGCAAGCTCGACATGCTCAAGGAGTTTGACAGCAAGGCACGACCTGGAAACAAGTCTGGCTGCATGGCCGTTTTCGAGGGAACCCGCTTCTGGGTTCGAGAGGATGCGTTGAACGAGGACAAGAATATGGTTGATCCTGGTGTTTTGAAGCCAGTCAGCCGATTAGGAGGAATCACATATGCCAGAGTCACTGAGGCCTTTGAGATCCCCAGAACAGATTTTGATAAGGACGTTGGTGGCCAAGAGGGGGTCGAAAAGATACAAAAGCAAAAGAACTAGGTCAGACGTGGTATATTTCATTCATGACCAAACACCAAATATATAGAATAAACAAGCCCGCAAATAAGGCTTAATAACAAAATGGCAATCATGCAAAACAATTCCCTAGGAGTCATACATGCCCACCTTTCATTCCCTGAGCTATACTCATAAACCAAACCGTCGCCTCATATAAGCAAAATGTGTAACAAACATAAACCCAAACGGTAGCACAAGCCCACAGAGCTTATAGCCAGGCGCTATAGAACAAAAGAAATCATATATGGCCAAATGCCAGAGAAAGCAAAAAAGAAAATCAAACGCCGGTAAATGAAGTGCTCAGAGATAGATGCTCTGACCAGAATGAGAGATGATAAATTCGCATCCCAAGGGCGACTCAGTTTCGCTATCAAAATTGTGCAGTTGTTTCAGAATAGTGTTTCCAACGTTAGGTCCATCATCCAGCCGATCCTTGACATGGATGATGACAACCTTGAGACCTTCAAGGGGCCGTTTTATCTTGGGCACAGATGTGAAGGAATCAGATGGGTTGAGCGTCAACTCAGCCGTTGGCGAAGCGAGGTGCGGTGTAGGAGGCGTTTCAATACCAGGGTGAACGTAATCCGGTGTCGAAGCCTTGATGGTCCTGGGAGACACGGGGTCTTCAGATGTGAGATTCGCGATAGAAGGATTTCGTCGTGGAGTCTCGTCAGTCGTGCTGCCCATGCGCTTGCGCTTCTTAGGTTCGGAATAATGCGACTTGCGTTCGACTTCGACCTCATGAGCCAGTGCACGCAGCTCCTCCATGACATAACGGGGCTTCAGGTGTCCGTACAGACGATCCTCGGCCTGCGACTCGTCGTAGCTGCACTCGATGAAGATAGCCTTGAGGTTACCAGAGGCGATCTTTGGCGCAGCCTGTTGCCAGATATGCAGATTCCGCGGGCTTAGCGATATGCTATCAGGCTCAACGTCCCCGAAGATCAGGACTTCGCGGTGGGTGGTGGGGTCCTGGATGAAGTAGGCGCTCGAGTTGTAAACGCAGATTTGCTCCTGTTCTGATGCATTCGTTACAGGGCTGAAACTGTTTTGGGGGATCATGAGTGACCCTCGATGTAGAGAAATAGACCCCGGGTAGTAAGATGATGAGCGCGCGATGGGGCCCTGTGGCATAGATGCATCATGGCTGCTGAAGCGAGTAGATGCACTTGATGTTGAGCCTCGGTGACTATGCTTCTCGAGGCAATGCCCATGGCTTACACTCCAAACCTTGATAAGGAGTCCGTCTGCAACTTCGATGTAACCCCTACTTTCACCGTCGCCGAGTGTTGGACTACCACCCTCAACCAATCGCATATAAGTCACCAGACCAGCTCCGTTGTTCTCATCACTCAGGTTTGGCCATATCACATTATTGAAGATATGATTCTTGAAAGCTTGGATTGTGCTTGGCAGAGCAGCCAGTTTCTTTGGCCTTGTGCCTGGGAAGCCAGCAGTATTGACTACAAAGCCCGAGATGTGATCAAGATGAGGGTGAGTGATGAGATATGTGTCGACGAGAGAGCGAGTGATGTGAGATGCATTAGCAGAAGGTGACGAGTAAGGTAGTTCAAGACCTGCAAAGGGGCCTGTGGTGAGTGTGAAGGGAGGAGGAGGTGGCGGAGAAGGTATCGATTCTTCCATGATACGTGTGATGGCAGAGAGATGGACGCCAGCGTCGACGGCAACGATAGAGCCACGATGCCATTTTTGGGCAACAGAACGGACTAGAAAAGCAGTGGTGTTTGATTCTTGAGGACCACCTCCTGAGCCCTGTGATAGAAGGTTAGTTAGAGTTCAACTGAATAGTTCATATGAGTGAGTGAGTGAGTATGTGGAACACAGCAGTGAGAAGCCGAACCGTGGAAATATAGTAGGAGAACGAGGCAAGGCAAACGCCACCACGAATCACGGCATGATCCAAAGTGTTTGTTGTGTTTCTAGCCGCCATGCACCAAAACCGTTCTTATATCACGGGTGAACCTCAGTGGGTGTTGGTTTTTGGAGATGTAACGGTGCACATGTAAACAAATAAGGGACGGGGATAGGCTGTTTGTTAACCGTTGATGATACGTACCAATACAATCACCTGCAAAGCAGGCTTGACTTCGGCTCCCATGATTTACTTTTGTGGGAGTAGAGAGAAAGTAGAGAAAAGAATAGAAATGAGAGAGGAGGAGAGGGAGAGAGAGAGAGAATTGAGCGACGACTGTTGTCTCGACTCGGCCGATTTGATGCCTGCCCTGGAATCTGGGATGTGGATGTGGAGGTGCAGGGGGAGAGGCCCTGGAGAGAGGTCGCAGTGGAGGGAGGCGGGACGAGATGGTCGGTATGGTTTAGGTAGTTACCCCACTAAAAGCCCTGTAAGGTACCGCCTGAAAGGTTCAAGCTGCAAAGTAAAAACGGTGGACCTGTTCCTGTTGCGCGCCGTCTCCGTCCGTCACTGGCTTTGGAGTTTATAGTCGCTAGTAGAATAAGTCAGGACCCGACACTACAAATTCCGGAATGAGAGATGGATGGATCCAAGGTAGGTAGGTAGGTAGTTGATCTACGAACCTGAAGCTGTTTATAACTTGCAGTAGCTGATTCGAGAATTAACCACTGATAGGTAGCTCTCTGATATTCTCCGATAGATAAGGGATGCAACCCCTTCCTTGCCTGCTCTGGTATGTTTGGAATGTGTGATGCAAATACCGACAGCTCAGACGAGCAATTGGAGAAACCCGAAAAATAATAAAAAGGGAAAAAGGTATGCCACACGTGATTGGATTTATCGATGCGCTGTAGAACGTTGGGTGTTCACTCAATGTCGTGTGCTACCAAGGCTGATATAGTAAGTAGGTAGACTCTGCCAATACGGTAGAGGGAACACTGCCCTTTGTATTAAAGGCTCATGTCTTTGTGAATGGTCCGAGTATCGGGTCAAGTCTCTTTGTTTCTTCAACAATAACGACACCATGATCGTGGGATCTCTCTTTCAAGCCACAAGCTATAGGCGACAAGACGCACGGCTCAGCTCAAGGTCCAGCCCTGATCTTCAAAGAAATCCAAGCCAAGCCAAGTCAAGTCAAGGACAATCAATCGTCTATCTGATCAGGCAAAAAGGGTCCAAGCTTCAACAAAGAACCTCGAGCTCCCCCAAGCTCAGCTCGCCCGTTTTAGCAGTGACGTTGTCCCCATCTTGGTGGGGGAAGAAGGGAACGACCCGTTGAGAGGGGTACGGGAACGCCGATGCAGGCTTACAAGCTAAACAAGGTTGAGGGCTGCTAGGTCAGATCTGCGGCCTTGTAGCTGAGCCGGCATCTGAGTTGTGAGTTGTTCGATATTCCTCTTTTAGTGGCGGAGAACGGGACTTGAGAGGGTGGCATGCCTAGAGAGGAGAGTTGCATTTCGGCGAGTGCGAGAACAACAACTCGTGTGCTATTCTGAAGCTCATGTCTCTTGTCTTTGGGACATATTCTTCACCTTCTTTGTTCAGTCTGTTCAGTTCTACGAGTAGCAGGATCATGAATATCGCTCTGCGTCGCCATACCCTGCCAAGCGGGATCAGAGCAAGGATCAACGTGGTCAAGTTCAGTCTATCGACAGGCGATATTCGGCGAGAGCGAAGCTATATCAGCACATCCCACTTCAGGACATACATACATACATACATACATACATACATATGTAGTTGGCCACGAAACCTAAGACCCGTATCCTGGCCGGGTTAGCCAACACTGCCGCTCTCACTGGCTTGTGTGATCATCACCTTTGATCCCCTTCTCATCTTCCGGACAACCATGAACGCCTCCTCCTTCCGAGGCCAGGTCGCCCAGCTGTTGTCTCGTTCGGGTTTCTCTAAGGCTACTGTATCGTTTTAAACATCCATCGTTCACTCTTTCCATTCATCCCAGAGCGACGTATCTTTTCCCCTCCCAACATGTATCCCCGTTCATAACCTATCTCCGTCCCATATCTTGTACTTCAAGTGTATCAGGCAGTAAGCTGCTAACCCTCTACTCCGACAAAGCCCTGATCGCCTGGATTTGTTCCAGAACGCTTGATCGACTGGTGCCACCTTTAGATGATTTTGCATCGACACTTGCTTCATAGTCGAAAGCCTCCACAATATCTGCTGTAAACCGAGAATCAATAGCTTGTAGTTGTTCAAGGCTTATCTGATCCATCGAAATCTCAAGCTTCTCAGATAGTGCAACAACACGTCCAGAGATATGATGAGCCTCTCTGAACGGACATCCGTTCCTGACTAACCACTCTGCAACATCAGTGGCAAGCATTGTCTTATCCAGAGCAGCTAGCATCCGCTCTGGTAGTACCTTCAGGGTAGAAATAACGCCATTGGCAATGCCAAGGCTATCTGACACAGTCTGAACAGAATCAAGCATTGGGAGCCACCCTTCCTGCAGGTCCTTGTTGTAGGTCGATGGCAAGCCTTTCGTATTCTGCAAAGAGTTAGTAGTTACTCCCAACACACTTCTTAAGCCAAGGCAACTAGCTGAGATGCTAGTATGAAGACTTACCATCATCAACCCAGCCATTTGCCCAAAGGCACGCCCGGCCTTGCCACGTAGAAGCTAGAGAACTTTAGTCAGATGCAATTCAAGTGGAAATAACAAAGAAATAATAATGCTTACCTCGCAGGAATCTGGATTATGCTTGTTGGGCATCAAGGATGAACCTGTGCTATAAGCGTCGGCCAGTCGTAGGAACCGGAACTCTGAGGTCGACCAATTAATGAGATCCTCAGCCCACCTGCTAATGTGGTTTGTGAACATCGAGTTCCAGACCAGGAACTCAATAATAAAATCGCGGTCTCCTGAGGTATTCATAGAGTTCATGGTAATTCCGCTAAACCCAAGCTCCTCAGCTATGGCATCCCGATCAATCTTGAAGGCATTGCCAGCTAAAGCACCACAGCCAAGTGGACTTAGATTTACCCGTTCAAAGACTTGGCGTAGCCGCTCAAGATCCTGCTTAAACGCAGCAGCATATGACATCAGCCAGTGACTCCATCTAACAGGCTGGGCGCGCTGCATGTGAGTGTATCCAGGCATCAGATAGTCACTAGGGCCATCAGTTAGTAAGAAGTCCGCATATGGGCTAAAGTGTGGCTAGACTCACATTTCAGACTCAGCACGCGAGGCGAGGACCATAAGAAAGGCAACAAGCTGGCTGTCAATCTCACGGATCCTATCGCGAAGCCACATGCGCATGTCACAGACGACTTGCTCATTACGGCTACGGCCTGTGTGCAGCTTGCCAGCGGTATCCTTGCCGATGATTTCTCCTAGGCGACGTTCGTTCGCTGTATGGATCTAATTCACTGTATTAGTCTCAGAAAGTTATACGGAATTGAGTGGCCTCCTACATCTTCATCATTGGGCATGATAGCAAAAGTTCCTGACTTCCATTCCTCCATCACCTTGAGCAGACCCTGCTCAATCGCCTGGAATTCGGTTTCGGTAAGAATGCCAATCTTGAGGTTCGCTCTAGCGAAAGCAATTGATCCAAGGATATCTTCTCTATAAAGAGCCTTGTCGTACCCAATGGAAGCATTGTACTTGTGCATGAGAGGATCGATTGCACCTGTGCACCAACAGGTATAGGTCAGCATAGTGCATCAAAGCTAGCTTCGGAGATGTTCGAACCTGTGAACCTGCCACCCCAGAGCATACCAGTCTCCGCTGGCTGCGCCTGTTTCTCAGCCATCTTGAAGAAGAAAAAAGTCCGTGAATGACGTTCGCTGCGTTGGTTGTGTTTTCGAGGTCGAGGTCGTCGAGGGTGGGGAGCGCGGGGTCCTTGAGGTTAAAAAGTTGGTTGAGGACGGATCAGTCACAGGAAAATTATGAGTGGCCGACACCGGCGACGCGTTTAAACGAGACAGTGCTAGTAAAAGGTACTATTTCTTGAGTATAATACAAACAATTTTAAATATGTTGTTTTACTTCTTCAATATAATACATACACGCACAGGACTTATTTCATTGAAAGCTATTGGGAATTCTTACCACCCAGTCTTTGGGATCAGTGGTGCTATAACGTGAGGCTTGTGACAGCCAAGGTACCTAAAATAGGAGCACTGTAGGGAGAATCTGTAGGCACTTATGAGTAATACGATACCAAGCACTCAGCTCAGGTTTTGATCGATCACCTTGACTCACCCCCAGATCAAGGTCCCTTGTGCTCAGGTTAATGCAGCGCCAGCTCAGGCTTTGCGCTAAAATCGAACTTGAAAGGTATGAATTGTCGGGGCTGACTAGTGATTACCGATAGAGCCTCTGGTAATGATGATCAAAGTCCACTCTCTACACAACATCCTCAGTCCAAGGCCAATTCTCTCAACATCTTCATGATCACTTGACTTTACTCACTGTAACTCATAGCTCCCTCGGTCATTCATGTATACAATTTGATTCTCTAATACTAAAACAGGAAGGTCATCATAAACTCCAAACTCCGGACTGAATACTAAGCCAAGTCTAATGCACTGATTGCTATGCTATGCTGCTATCCTGAACCATGTTGAATGGGGTATTGAAAAAGCACGGTATGTCCCATGGCTCTATAAATTTTGACCCGTATTCTCTAAACCCAATAAAAACTCCATATTCTGTGTAGTCCTCTGACCAGCAGGGATATCGTACTATTACATACACTCCATGACTCTAGCAACCTTCGATAGTCCTTGAACTAGCAACCTGCTGCCTCAAGACTTCTTCTTAGGGCTCACTCGGCTGCTTCTCCTCAAAGGTGAGGCCTGAGCTTCTCCGCCAGAGCGACCAGACCCCTCTCCCTCTTGAGAGGGTTTGTCCTTTGCTGATCGGGCGGGAGTCGAGCCGAAAAGACTGGTGTCGCTCCCCGAAGCAGCTCTCTGGGCTTCTGGTGTAGATGGCAGAGCCAGGGATTCTTTCCTAGTGGTCGTAGGCAACACTAAGCCAGAGGCTTGCGTCTTTGCTGGCGAAGTGGTAGCCTTGGTCTCGGCCTGAATAGTGTCACGAATGTTCCCAGCCGAGAAGCGGGGGCTTCGTCGTAGTGGCGAGACGAGCTGATCTTTGCGGTCAGTCTCTACTTTGGAAGACGGTTGCGCAACGTCCTCCTGCTCTAGGAGAACACTGGGGGATAGAATATCGCTGATTGATATTCTTTGGGCCCCTGCAACAGGCTGAGACCACTTTGAGCTATCCTCGAGCTTGGGTGGCTGCTCCTCCTTCTTCGCCTCGGGCACGAGTTTGTTATAATTAAACTCATAGTTGTTGGCAACGGCAATACTCGAAAGCACATCGCTGAAGTCCTTTGTCGAGCCATGTGGTGTCAGTTCCGCAGACTTTTGAGTAGAAAGAAATCCATTGGAGGTCGCCGGAATTAACAACTGCTCAGGATCAGGCGCAGAAGCACGAGAATGCTTCGACGATCTCTTCTTCCTGGAAGCAGTGTCGCGAGCGGCCCAGAAGTCGAGGCGGCCCAGGTGAACGTCAATGGTCTTCAACTCGCTTTCTGGTCTATCCTTGTTGCGACCACCACGGCTCCTATGACGAGCACCGACTTGATGATCCAGATGGTGCTTGACAAGCGCGTAGGAGAGAGACTCCTCGTAGTTCGCATAAGGAGCTTGTAGTGGTTGACCTGCACGCATTTTGAACCAAGGCCTGATAGTATGCTTAACGATCGTTGTGTCAGAATCCCGAGTGATGGCCATTTTGTTCGACTTTTCCTTAATGAGATGCTCGTCATCGCGATCATCTGGCACCATCTTCCCATTTGCCATCACCTCTACGGGGTCCATGCACTGCTCGAAGCACCAAAGGTGCATAACACCAGCCATCTTGAAAGGATCCTTCTGACCACACGAAGTATGCTGATAAAACTCGTCAAACGCCACGCGGCACCAGCCAGGTCGAATCGTGTGGTTTGCATCAGGGCAGTTCTCGTATCGACAGATAGTGTCGGCATCGATAGTTCGTTCTGTGCACTGCGCTGGATTTTGTTGGATCCATAGCCTGGGAGTTCGAGGACAGTTATAGATATAGTCCTTCAAGTCCTCGGCCGAGAATAAAATCTTCTTCTCCAACTGTCCCGTGGGCAGGTACAGGAATTTAAATCTTCTGCGCGAGACCCAGTCCAATTCCGGGAAGCGGAACATTCCATACATCTTGATTCCAATCTCGAAATCCTTATCCCTTCCACGTTTAGTCTTTAGGGTTCGCCCCTTTCTACCGGGCTTCCTCTGGGGCACTTCCAAGTCGGAGTCTTCATCGTCGTCAAATGCAACATTTCGCTTTCGCTTAGGAGGTGTCTGCAACCAAATTGGCCGTCCATCTGGTTCTTGGGATGGTTCTTGCTGAATCCTTTGTTGAGGTGGCCGACGAGCCTGGGGAGCTGCCTGTGAAAAGCATGGGCCAGGGTGAGGGTCCTGACGACAATCCGCGCATTTACTCACTTGGATTATGTTGTGCATAGACTGAGTTTTGATTGCGACTGGAGATTGAAGGGGAAACTGTGCCATTGCCTGAGGGCCGTAGATCCCTTGGATACCATTGTCCGGGTAACGATAACTAGGTTGATAGGAATTGTAGGCGTTATAATTGGGCGGAATGTGCCTGGTTTGGATTAGCTGGTGCTTCTTAGAAGTTATACCAGGGTATAATACGTACGAGTTTCTTTGTCCACGAGTGTTAAAGAGTGAAAATTGATCACTTGGTGCGAGATCCACGCTTTGAGAACCTCTACTGGAGGCAGCGTTCTTCACTACAGGCACGTTGGGTAGTGCCAAAGGCCGATGGGCTGGTTGAGACTGCTGCGCCAAAGATGTCTTTGGCATGAGAACTGGGTCCTGTAGCTGATGAGGCTTTGGAGCTCCCATGTCGTTGGGCATATTCGACATGAAGTTTAGATCGAATGTGGCGGGAGTGTCGGCGGTCGACACAAGTCTAGGATCAATCGGAAGCTGAGCGTCTTCCTGGACTTTATTCGGAGCCACGTCCTGGAGTTCTCCAAAGTCGAACGAGTTGATATAATCTTCAGATGATAACGGTACGTTGAAAAGTGCGTCGTAATTGTACTCATCACCCATACCATTCAAAACCTGTTGGTTGATATCTGATATGGTGTTGCCCAAATACTCAGGGGCAGAACTGTACAGGTTGTCCATCTGGAAACGTCCTGAAACTTGCCGGGTTCTGCTAGGTTTTATTCAGATCTTGTTAGAACTGGCGAAGTGGTATCGATATGCCTTGTTGCCAGAGCTGAGGAGTTGTTCAAGCTGTGCGGAAGAGCGTTCAGGAGTAGATAGTTGCTTGGGTGAGAACGAAGAGTGAACTAAGGAAACGAGTCTGTGGCATCCTTTATATTACTACAAGATAATTTAGATACAGTAAGAGCTGGAACAGCACATTGCTGAAATAGCACATTGTCTTGGTTCTGGGCTTTGTTCAATGCGAAAGAACGAGACCCCGAACATGAGAAAATCACAAAAGATAGGTGGTTGTTAGTTGAACAAGGACGTCTCCTCTAGTGAGGAGAGGGTGTGTTCAACCGTTCAACCGCCTTTGTCTAAAAGAGACCCGACTTGAAGACCCGAACAAAAAAAGAACAAACCAGGAAAGCCGAAGCTTTGAAGCCAGATTCCATTTTGGTTTCTATATTCTATCACTTTTAGACCCTGAGGCCTTGTTAGTGCTGGAACTCTGAAATAGAACAAGTGCCAAAGAGAAGTAGAAGGGGTTCGATCAGATTAAAAACATGTTTTTCTACACAAGTGTTCAGAACAGGTCTGTGTTATGTGTGTCTCATCATATAGAAATAAAAATTCGATGAAAGAAATGAACAATAGACATACCATATGATTAGGTCACGAAGCAAATTCGATGCGAATGAAAATCTGTGGTGAGCACGTAGGTGATTCAATTGCGATTTAGCAAATGTCGAGGTTCCCATCAGTCAAGCTGACCCAGACAACACATGACTTCATGGCGTCTAGCGAATGTCTCAGGATGGCCCAAGTGGCCTGAAGTTCGCGGGAGTCGAGTTGTTGTTGTTGAAGTGAAAGGTATGTTGGATCGTGAGGGTAGTAAAATGAGAGGAAATTTTGAAATCGTGAGAGGAAGAGGTGTAATGTGGACCCGGAAGTTCGGACCACCGACATCCGATCTTCGAATAGCTTACCCTACATCTGAGCTTTGCAGGATCTCAGTAATGTAAAATGAGAATGGACATTGTATAGTGTTTGCATAGCTGGTGTTATCGTGGTGGTCTCTCAGGGAGAGAATATCCGAGTCCATCCATTCTTGGCTTGGCCTTGTGGTGGTTGAAGCGATGCGGTCTATCAAAAGCCAAATTAGGTTTCTTAAAATAGAATACCCCATACAGAAAGCAACAGCTATGCACGAGATGTGGCCAAGAGAATGATATATCTAACGGCGCGCGATTCCTAAAAGGATATTAGATTCAGTTATACGACACTGGCTAAAGCACCGAGCCTGCCGAATGCCACGATTGCGACCCCATTGAGAAGAAGAGCATCAGTTCAAGGATATGCATCTTGCTTCCTGCAACCAATGCCACGCTAAAACAGCGACCAGCCACTAAATTTAGCGGCCAACATAGGCTTGGAGCTGCACGAGAGGAGGGGCAGCGGGAGGATGAACCCGCCAGGGACCGTATTCTCAGCTAAAAAAACTGGTTAGAATGGTGATACAGCCAAAACTGTCCAGGGGCACCCCGCCCTTTGGTCCAACGGGCCCCGTCACAGAACCAATAAGAGCAATCTCTTGCCCGCCCTCCAAGGCTTGAGTTGAGACTACGTCACGAGACTCTGCTATCCCGTCGGGTCCCTTCAACTGGACGGACTGGCACTGGACCTGTGAGACTCAGGTCCGTGGCTAACCTCAAATAAACCCACCAAACTTCATCCTTACAGCGGCCTCATTGCCCGACACCGCCATCATGGCTGAAGTCAATCCAGAGCTTCAAGAACGCCTTGAAGAGTTGGATCGCGAGCTTGAGGTATGTAAATTGCCACTTGGTTGTTCACCAAATTCCTACCTTTGTCCCAATTATTGGCTTGGGCGCTTGGGCACGCCATTGGAGCTGGGTTCGAGGCCATTTGTTGATGTCGCATGCGATCAACAATCATCCTCTTGATATATCATGGCTAACTTTGAGTTCTCTGTAGGAAGGCGATATTACACAGAAGGGGCAAGTAACTCTGCGACTCAGGCATTAACCTTTACCGTTCAAACTAACGCGCCCAAAGCTACCAGAAGCGACGAACTCAGCTCTTCTCTCAATTCCTCGGTTCCCCTCCACCGCAAATTGCTGCTCTCGCCGAACCTCAGTCTGGCCTACGCATACACTCTCCCGATGACTCGGCCCATCCTTCAGGCGATGGTCACCGCGCTGCTGCATATGCCTCTCTTGGTGCCAGCAGCGGCCCGATCCCCGATACACCAGACTCACCTATATACCGACCACATTCTGGCTATGCCCCGTCTTCAGAATCACCGAGACCTCCACCGGAGCAGGCCCCGGCCTCGCTTTTGCGACCGGGAGGCCCCATGGCTGCGGGAGCAACGGCTGCCCACCGAGACTCCCTCTTCTTCTCCCCCTCGCACGTCGTTGAGCCTGAAACCCGAACAGGTACTATGATGTCGGGGGACTATGCTTTCAGACCAGAGCAGCAAGGCGCATACCCTGATCAGCAGTATCAACAGCAGCAACAGTATCAACAACCACCACAGCAGCAACCTGATGGACGAACCACCACGCTACTCGATTCGCAAGGGTATTTCTCGGACTTCGCGGGACAGCAGCATTATGATCAGGGCCAAACTATTGAATATGGAGGACCTCAGCAGCGATACTCTTCCAGCGATGCCTTTTCTCCTACTGCCGCCATGGCGCCACCAATGCTTACAACCAACGATCTCCCGCCCCCCGAGGCTCTCGAATACCAACTACCACTAGATCCCCGCGAGGTCCCCTTCGCTATTCAAGATCCTCATGACGATTCGACGCCAATGTCAAAGTTCGATAATATCGCAGCTGTTCTTAGACATAGAGGCCGAACGATCGCCAAGAAACCAGCATATTGGGTGTTGGACAGCAAGGGCAAGGAGATTGCATCGATTACGTGGGATAAGCTGGCGTCCAGAGCCGAGAAGGTAGCACAAGTTATTAGAGACAAGAGCTCTTTATACCGTGGCGATCGAGTTGCGCTTATTTACCGCGATTCCGAAGTCATTGACTTTGCAATTGCCTTGCTGGGATGCTTCATCGCTGGAGTTGTTGCTGTACCCATCAACGACTTGCAGGACTACCAACGCTTGAACCACATTCTTACCACAACACAAGCCCATCTGGCCCTAACCACCGACAACAACCTCAAAGCCTTCCAGCGAGATATCACAGCTCAAAAGTTGACATGGCCAAAGGGTGTCGAATGGTGGAAGACGAACGAGTTCGGTAGTTATCACCCTAAGAAGAAGGATGACGTCCCGCCCTTGGTCGTCCCCGATCTGGCTTATATCGAGTTTTCGAGAGCACCAACCGGAGATTTGAGAGGCGTTGTTCTCAGCCACCGAACCATCATGCATCAAATGGCTTGTCTCAGCGCCATCATCTCTACAATTCCAGGCAACGGTCCAGGGGATACCTTCAATCCGTCTCTGCGGGATAAGAACGGCCGACTGATTGGTGGTGGCGCAAGTAGCGAGATCCTGGTCTCATACCTTGACCCTCGTCAAGGCATTGGTATGATTCTGAGCGTGCTGCTGACGGTGTATGGTGGCCATACTACTGTTTGGTTCGACAACAAAGCCGTCGATGTTCCTGGACTCTACGCCCATCTCCTTACAAAGTATAAATCGACAATCGTGATCGCAGATTACCCTGGCCTCAAACGAGCCGCTTATAATTACCAGCAAGAGCCATTGGTAACCCGAAATTTCAAGAAGGGAACGGAGCCAAACTTTCAGATGATCAAACTCTGCTTGATCGATACTCTGACAGTAGATAGCCAGTTTCACGAAGTTCTCGCTGATCGATGGCTCAGACCACTCAGAAATCCTCGTGCTCGCGAGGTTGTTGCTCCTATGCTCTGTCTGCCTGAACATGGAGGTATGGTTATTAGTGTACGTGACTGGTTGGGAGGAGAAGAACGCATGGGCTGCCCCTTGAAGCTCGATTTAGAAGACGAAACAGATTCAGATGGTGAAGAGAAGGAAGAAACCGAGAAGCCCACAATTTCCAATGGTTTTGGTAGCCTTCTGAGTGGCGGAGGCACCACCACAACGGAAGAAAGAGCGAAGAACGAGCTCGGCGAGGTTCTTTTGGACCGTGAGGCTCTAAAAACGAATGAAGTTGTGGTTGTGGCCATTGGAAACGAGGCCCGGAAGAGGGTGACGGAAGATCCAAGATTGGTTCGAGTTGGTGCCTTTGGATATCCCATACCAGATGCCACACTCTGTGTGGTCGATCCTGAAACAGGTTTACTGGCTTCACCCCACTCTGTGGGTGAGATCTGGGTAGACTCTCCCTCTCTATCTGGCGGTTTCTGGGCACAGCCAAAGAACACTGAGCTCATTTTCCACGCCCGCCCTTACAAGTTCGACCCAGGTGACCCCACGCCCCAGCCTGTGGAACCTGAGTTCCTTCGAACGGGCTTGTTGGGTACCGTTATTGAGGGTAAAATCTTTGTTCTAGGCCTCTACGAAGACCGCATTCGACAAAAGGTTGAGTGGGTCGAGCATGGGCACGAACTGGCCGAATACCGCTATTTCTTTGTTCAACATATCGTTGTGAGCATAGTCAAGAATGTTCCAAAGATCTACGACTGTTCAGCATTTGACGTCTTTGTCAACGATGAACACCTGCCAGTTGTGGTATTGGAATCGGCAGCCGCCTCGACGGCACCGTTGACCTCTGGAGGGCCTCCACGACAGCCGGATACTGCCCTCCTGGAGTCGTTGGCCGAGCGTTGTATGGAGGTTCTCATTGCAGAGCATCATCTTAGACTGTACTGCGTTATGATCACAGCACCGAATACGTTGCCACGTGTTGTCAAGAATGGACGACGCGAAATTGGAAACATGCTCTGTCGCCGAGAATTTGATCTCGGCAACCTTCCCTGTGTGCACGTCAAGTTTGGCGTGGAACATGCAGTTCTTAACCTTCCTATTGGCGTGGACCCTATGGGTGGTATTTGGTCACCATTGGCCTCAGACTCGCGTGCCGAGTTCCTGTTACCAGCAGACAAGCAATACTCGGGTGTCGATAGAAGAGAAGTGGTTATTGACGACCGTACATCCACTCCTCTGAACAACTTCTCCTGCATCTCTGACCTTGTTCAATGGCGTGTAGCCCGCCAGCCAGAAGAATTGGCCTACTGCACAATTGACGGCAGAGGTCGAGAAGGTAAGGGTGTTACATGGAAGAAGTTTGATACCAAAGTTGCCTCCGTTGCTATGTATCTGAAGAACAAGGTCAAGGTGAGACCTGGAGACCATATCATCCTTATGTATACGCATTCAGAGGAGTTTGTTTTTGCCATCCATGCGTGTATCTGCTTGGGCGCCATCATCATCCCCATTGCGCCCCTCGACCAGAACCGACTGAATGAGGATGTTCCTGCTTTCCTCCATATCGTGGCGGATTACAACGTCAAGGCTGTGTTGGTCAATTCCGAGGTGGACCATCTTATCAAGGTCAAGCCTGTGGCCAGTCATATCAAGCAATCAGCGCAGGTTCTGAAGATCACCAGTCCTGCGGTCTACAATACAACTAAGCCGCCGAAACAGAGCAGTGGACTAAGGGATTTGAGATTCACCATTGACCCAGCCTGGATTCGGCCGGGCTATCCTGTTATTGTTTGGACATACTGGACCCCTGACCAACGTCGTATTTCCGTTCAGCTTGGCCATGATACAATCATGGGCATGTGCAAGGTCCAGAAGGAAACCTGCCAAATGACCAGTTCAAGACCCGTCCTTGGATGTGTACGAAGCTCGACTGGTCTCGGTTTCATCCATACAGCCTTGATGGGCATTTACATCGGAACACCCACCTACCTCCTGTCACCAGTGGAATTTGCGGCTAATCCCATGTCTCTCTTTGTCACATTGTCCAGATATAAGATTAAGGATACTTATGCGACACCGCAGATGCTCGACCATGCCATGGCTGCTATGCAAGCCAAGGGTTTTACGCTGCACGAACTCAAGAATATGATGATCACTGCGGAGAGCCGACCAAGAGTTGATGTCTTCCAAAAGGTCAGGCTTCACTTTGCTGGAGCTGGTCTGGACAGAACCGCTATCAACACAGTGTATTCACACGTCCTGAACCCCATGGTTGCATCGCGATCTTATATGTGCATTGAGCCTATCGAACTGTGGCTTGATACACAAGCCCTTCGTCGTGGCTTGGTTATTCCTGTAGACCCTGAATCAGATCCTCTTGCCTTGCTGGTACAGGACAGTGGTATGGTTCCTGTGTCGACACAAATCGCCATCATCAACCCTGAGAGCAGAGTCCACTGTCTCGATGGCGAGTATGGTGAGATCTGGGTTGATTCTGAAGGCTGTGTCAAGTCCTTCTACGGCTCCAAGGATGCTTTCGATGCTGAGCGCTTTGACGGCCGAGCTGTTGATGGAGATCCGAACATTCAGTACATCAGAACAGGTGACTTGGGATTCCTTCACAATGTTAGTCGACCCATTGGCCCCAACGGCGCTCTGGTGGATATGCAGGTGCTGTTCGTTCTTGGAAATATTGGTGAGACTTTCGAGATCAACGGTTTGAGTCATTTCCCTATGGATATCGAGAACTCCGTGGAGCGATGCCACAGAAATATTGTGCAGAATGGCTGGTAAGTTATGAAGCTCTTAAGAATAAATAAACCTGCTAACAAGAACTCAGTGCTGTATTCCAAGCTGGCGGTCTGGTAGTTGTTCTCGTTGAAGTCAACCGCAAGCCGTATTTGGCATCAATCGTCCCTGTTATTGTCAATGCCATCCTGAACGAACATCAAATCATTGTTGATATTGTTGCATTTGTGAGCAAAGGAGACTTCCCAAGATCTCGACTAGGAGAGAAGCAGCGCGGCAAGATTCTTGGTGGCTGGGTCAGCCGAAAGCTTAGAACCCTCGCACAGTTCTCCATCCGCGATATGGATGCTGAATCTACTGCAGGTGACGTTATGGACCAGGCTAGGGCATCCATGGTCAGTGTACGAAGCGGAGGCGGCGCAGCACCAGGATCTTCCAGCTTGAGGAATGTCGAGCCTGCTCCCCAGATTCTGGAGCAGGAGGAATATGACCAAGCAACTCCTCGTCATGAGTATGAGCCAACACAGACGATGGTCTCTGAGCTTCCAGATCAAGAGACACCGACAGGGTTCCAGCACGCACAGTTTGAGCACCCACCTCAATCGGCAGGCTCTGGACCACCGACACAGCTGAATCTTTCTCACCAACCTGACCAAGGATTCGACATACCTGACTTTTCACGATATGGTGGTGCCGAGCAAGGGCAGGGCCCTGTTCACAGACGTCCTGTTCCTGGTCACGCACCACCTCCTGAGCCCATCCCAGGGAACGGTCAAGCGCCGCCCCAGATCCGGCTACCGGGCGTGGACGGACGTGAAGAAGTGAGCTTTTGGCAGCAGCAGAACAAGGGAGAGAAAAGCGAGGAGGACTGGACAGCTGAAGCCATCATGCATATGAATCTGGCAGGTGATATGAACCCTCGATGATAATTACGACATGCAACGTGATGAAGCGGGAGTTGGGATTCATCTAGAAACGAATATAGCAGACAATTGGACTCATTGGCCTATGGCCGTCATCTATTTTCTTTCATAAGAAGATCGTTTCAGTCTAGATACTATGTAGAGAGTGTCTACTACTTGATTCGACTTGCAAGTACCGAGAAGCATTACATGCACCCATGAGGCCATGATTAGCCTTGTGGCCAGCAATCAGCTACGTGGATCTGTCCAAGTGTTGTTGAGTGGCAAAACAAATGGAAAACAAAGGCACTGGAGCAAAAGGAATCCCTGTACAGCGCAAGAACAAAAGATAAACCAATCGACGCAGGCCTGATTCGAACAGACGCCTCCGAAGAGAATAGATTTCTAGTCTATCGCATTAGACCACTCTGCCACTGCGCCTTAGCTGATTGGATAGTGATCGTCGTGTCTAATTCTGCTTGTGGATGCTTCCGTAGTGTTGTGGATATCCCAACCCCAGTCTCCATGTATGCTAACGCTAGTATATAGTAGTATACAACAGTATGAGTTGAATCGGATATAACAAAATGCTTGGTATATAGAGTCGAGCCGCTGCTATTATCTCATCCTTCTCTTCCTCTCCATATCTGCGAGGGTTCGTTTGACTATTCCCTCTGCTTCTGCAATGACATCGTTTCCTCGTCGCCATGTATATAGGGCCACGCCTAGCCCGTCTAACTGTTCGTGTGCTCGTGCTAATCTCCTCCTCCATAATTCTAATTTCTTGTTTACTGCTTGTGGACCCAGTGTTGGCGACCCTGCTGTTGATGTGTTACCGCCGTCTGACTGATAACCTGATCTTACTGAGCCAAAGGACGGAGCGGGGTTTGATGATGGTGGTGGGAGCGGATCGTAGTCTACGTCTAGGTTGGCCATATTCTGAGTTGGTCGCGGTGGGAGACGTGGATTTTGGGTTGACTCTATAATGCTTGAGGGTGTACCGCGTCTTCGTGGGGGAGGTGGAGGAGGACGATCTCCTGAATTAGAGCGTGCTGGGATTTTGAAACCGCCATTGCTGCTGCCTGAGCTCTGCTGCGAGGAGTTGTGTATCTGCTTCAGAGGATGAGGCACCGAGGGTTCTCGAACCTGCACCGCTGGTCTTCTAGGCGGAGGCGGTGGAGGTATCTCATCAGAATTCTGCCTGCTGAGACCCTTGTTCAACTCGGTGATCGACTTGGCACTCCTCAACGCAACCGGTTTTGCCGGTCTAGGCGGAGGTGGCTTACGTCCGCCAAGTAGATCAGTCGTACTGGCACTCTTGGTGGCATTGGCGCTGGTATTTCGAACTTGCGAGAGAGCCGCATTGCGATCGATTTTGGTCTCTCCTGGCTCGTCCGAGAAATCGAACAGAGTTCCCATAGTCGGGCCTGTGGGTGGTTTGCTTTCTCCCCGATATCCGCCAGGCCCCAGGCTCTGGTATGAAGGGTTTCTTGAGACATTCCTTGATGCGTTGCTAGAAGTAGCTGGGGTCTTTGGTCGGCCAAAGTCATATCCAGAGTTGGAGTTGAAGAAGGCTGTCTCTTCGGGTGTTGTGACATCTCGAATGAAGACAGCAAGAATCCGTCCTGGGTTCATAAGGGCAAGCTCTGTGTAAACCTCCAAATCAGCTTCTCCACTGTCTCCCACAAGAATAAACATCCTTTCAGGGAAATCTCGAAGTAGACGAGTAAGTGTAGATCGCTTTCTTTCTGCCACTGGCTCAAAGATGCCCTGCAACATGCCGCTGTATTGTTTTAAATGAAGAGACCCCGGCGGCAGGCCATGCATCTTGAAGAAACTGGCTAAGACTGGGAAAAGCTGCCACGGACTGTTTGAACAGTAATGAATGCTGACGCCCATGTCGGCCATGCGATTATACCACTCCTTGACACCTTCAACAGACAGCTCACCCAGATCTCGGATGAACGTGTTGCGGAAGATCTCTTTGGCGCCCGCAGAAATATTAGACTTCTTGACTGTATCGTCAATGTCGCTGATAAGACTGACTCCATATGGTTCAATGACTTTGATCTCTTGGATAGCTGACAGATCCTCATCCGCCAAGACTCTAACATGAGTTGGGATAAAGTCGAGAGCAGCACGAATGACGAAGTGGCCCGCATCGTTGGTCATGACGGTCTTTGACTGAGACTTGTCGCTGTTGTAAAAGAAGAAGGTGACTGGTAGAGCAACAGAAGGATTTGTCATGAAAGGAGCAATTCGAGCCATGAGATTGGCATTGGCCAGAATGAGATCACTCTCACTCATCTCACTGGCAGTAGTATTTGATGTCATAGTTTTGGCTGGCATTGTTGGACTGGAAGGGGCAGAGTCTGGAGATTGGTTGCCCTGGCGAGAAGGATAGTAAAAGCTGTCGGTGAGAGGGTCATCGTTGTCAGGTGTCTTCTCACTAAAGCCTCCCTGGTATGCGACCTGCTTCTCTCGCTGTCCAACTCTTTCAATGCGCCGAGCCTCAGAATTGATCTTCTCCTGCTCTTTTTGCTCTTCGTGTATTTGATGATGTGTACGTGGAAGTCCAGTCTCTGGATTATATGTTTGGTCTGCCCTTGGTGCAGGGATGCCACTGAGCTGCCGCGCCAGGCCGATGAGAACTCTGTTTCTCCTCGTCATTGGACCACTGTGAGGTGTATAGATCCAGCCTCGGACGTCAACATCGATGATTGCCCTTTCATCTTCGTTTCTTTCCCATTCCTGTCGCCAAAAGCCTTCGTCTCTGATGCTTCCATGTTGCGCATCCGAGTCGTGCATCGCCATCTCGCCCCAATCACGTTTGGTGTGCTGTTTCGCATATGATGGAAACAGTACCATTTGGCAGTCGCCCTTTACAGTGATCGCAACATCTGGAAATGCGCCGGGGATGTGTATCCGTCCGTGGTTCTCATGCCCTGAAGCCGCAGGCCCTGCCCTGGTCTGGGCATATGATTCCTTGATCTCCGTCACTGCGGCCTGGCCGCTTCTGTACAAGTTTCCTGCCATCGCTGCCAAGCGCTTCCTCCTATATCCCCTCTCGCCATCACCAGGGCTCGTAGCCCGACCAGAGCCATATCCCATCATGATTCCTGCTGTCTGGGGCGTTTTGTGCGCCGCTGAACCCTTGGATCGGGTCCTTGCATGCTTAACAGGCCGATTCGCTTGTGATCCTAGCCAGAGCTGTCTCCCTTGCCGCTTCACGATGTCCAAAATGCGCGATTGATCCGCGCGCCTCCGTTGGCGCTCAAGAATGTATCGATAAACTCGGGACTGGAACCTGTGCTTGAGACGTGGAAGAGTGTTGAGGTGGAAATTGAGTAGTCGTTCACGGTATCGGTCTCTTACGGCGCGAGGGAAGAGGAAGCGTGCGAGGCTCTGCTTGTGGCGCGGGTGAGGGCGATAGGGGCCGAAGAATCTGAACGGCGCCAGCTTGTCGACTTTTTATACGGATTTGACTATAGTAGAGTCAGACGAGGCTCTCTCGGGATTGCGATGGCGGCTGACAATGGAAGTTGGGGTATTTATTGGAGGTAGGGACAGATCTCAGGCGGCTGAGTCTTCTGATGGGGGGTTGCTCAGCCTGACACTGGCACTGGCAGGGCTGTCAGTTAACGACGGAGATGATGACGGCAGCACATGATTTGGACGAGTCTCAGTGTATTTGAAGATGGTTTGCTGCTCTCAGATACCGAGACACAGAGAGAGAGACAGTGTAGCTCGTGACTCTAGTCTAGTCTAGTCCAGTCTAGACCTGGCAAGCTCAGTTGCAGTTCTTCTGTGCCGATCAGACCTTACGTCATCACCCATGGCCATTCAATGAAATGCCTGGGGCCTGCAGCTGTAGGTACGTACCGAGTGGCAGTGGAAGCAGGTAGAGACCGGGCTCCCGTGATAAAATCGGAGGTATCCATAAAATGCCGAGATCCAATTTTGACCCCCGAGAATTGAGGTAGACCGGCCGGTCCGTCTTCTTGAGGCCGATGCCGTTGATCGGTGTTACCTTGACTTTGTTACTGGGCTAATTGTAGCTGTCGATTTGCTGTGGATACCAGTATATTGATGAATATCAGTAAGAGAGAATAGGTACTCTCTCACATGTCTTACTCCTTGCTAAGGTAGCTGAACTATACCTAAACTGTTTCATTACAGAACATTCTACTCAACCTAAAAACAACTTCCAATGAACTCACTCTTCAGCTTATGGGTTTAATACAATTACCTAGATACAAATAATCCGGTATATCTTCAATAGAGACAGGGATTCCTCTTCTCCAGTCGTCACTAGTAAACCTTTAATGGGCCCCTCCCTCCGACTCCGGATTCGGATAGCAGCGGGCAAACAAGGTACAAGCAAAAAAACAAGCAGAGCAGCAGAGCAATTGTATCATTTCGCCAGGGAATGCCCCTCCAAAGATGTCAATTACCTTGCCTTTCACTCGCTGTAACCTCCCACCTCAGGGCGCGCCTCCAAATCAAATCTACTAGTTAACTGTAACTCCGTGCTACCCCGCCTCCGCTACCGTGACTCAAACTTTTTTGACTTTGACTGACTCAATCTTTTTTTGACGTCTCATTCTCAGAAACTATTTGTATTCGTGCTTCTTCCCTCTTATTCCCTATACTTTTATAGACACACTCTGCTTGGAATTGAGATCAAGTTGCTCTTTAACATTCTATCGTCAAGATGACTATGTAAGTTGCGATATCGGCGTTTCAAACATGCCATGATACTAACTTTTTCCCCTACCAGGCTCAAGGAACCCTGGAAGAAATACAAGCCGTTCAAGGTGAGTTTTGTTTTCAATCAACCTCAGGTGATCTTATAATTGACGTGCTCAGGCTCCTAAATTGCCAAATCGAACATGGCCCGACAAGACCATCGAAAAGGCCCCTCGATGGCTTTCGTACGTCACCAATTGGCACTCATGAGATACCTGAATTATACTGATTCCCTTCAAGAAGCTGTCTGCGCGATGGTAATCAGAGTCTCCCCGATCCCATGGTACGTTCTCCCCATTCGCGCGCCCAATTGCGACTCGAAACTGACCTGCCATGATAGAACGGCGAGGAGAAGTGGCGATACTTCAAGATGCTCTGCGATCTAGGCTACAAGGAGATTGAGGTCTCTTTCCCTTCTGCCTCCCAAACCGACTTCGACTTCACCCAGCGCCTGATCCAGACCCCAGGAGCTGTCCCCGACGATGTCTTCCTACAAGTCCTGTCCCCCTGCCGACCCGACCTCATTCGCAGAACCGTCGAGTCTGTCCGCGGTGCTAAGAACGCCATCATTCATATCTACCTTGCTACAAGCGCATGCTTCCGTCAAGTAGTCTTTGGCTACACTGAGGAGCAGACCCTGGAGCTTGCCGTAGAGTGCACCAAGCTGGTCAGGTCTCTGACAAAGGATAACCCCGAGGCTTCTGGCACCAATTGGCAATTCGAGTTCTCTCCTGAGTGCTTCTCCGACACAGACCCTGACTATGCTGTGAGAGTCTGCCAGGCTGTCAAGGCTGCTTGGGGACCTGACGCGACCAAGGGCGACCAGATTATTCTGAACCTCCCCGCCACAGTAGAACTGGCGACACCCAACATCTACGCCGATCTGATCGAATACTTCTGCAACAACATTGGCGACAGACAGGATGTTTGTATCTCTCTGCATCCCCACAACGACCGTGGATGCAGTATTGCTGCTGCTGAGCTTGCTCAAATGGCCGGCGCTGACCGAGTAGAGGGCTGTCTGTTCGGTAACGGCGAGCGAACCGGAAACGTCGACCTCGTCACTCTGGCCCTCAACCTGTACACACAAGGCGTCAGCCCTAACATTGACTTCTCCGACTTGAACTCAGTTATCGACATGGTCGAGTCATGCACCAAGATCCCCGTACACCAACGTGCTCCTTACGGTGGCAGCCTGGTATGCGCTGCTTTCTCTGGCAGCCACCAAGATGCTATCAAGAAGGGTTTCCAGGACCGCAAGGCCAAGGGTCTGGGCCACGAGGACCCCTGGAACGGCATGCCTTACCTGCCCCTGGACCCCCGAGATATCGGCCGCAACTACGAGGCTATTATCCGCGTCAACTCTCAGTCTGGAAAGGGAGGAAGCGCTTTCATTGTGCACACCAAGCTCCAGCTTGATCTTCCCCGCGGTCTCCAAGTCGCCTTCTCCAAGGTCGTCCAGAAGAAGAGCGAGGAGGTCGGACGCGAGCTGCTGGCCAACGAGATCACCTCTCTGTTCGAGAACACATACTTTCTCAACAGCAACCCTCATTTCAGCCTGGTGGACTACAGCATCACCCCTGACCGATCGCGATCTCCTGCCCCCGCAGCTCACGGCAGGACCCAAGACACCAAGGACTTTATCCGTATCTTTGAGGGTGTCCTCCTGGTGAATGGCAAGGAGCTGAAGCTGCGTGGCCGTGGTAACGGTCCCATTTCCAGCATGGTTTCTGCCCTCAAGGAGCTTAACATCGAGTTCGATGTCAATGACTACAAGGAGCACGCCATTGGCGAAGGACGCGGTGTCAAGGCTGCCTCATACATCGAGTGCAAGCCCGTTGGTAGCAAGCAGTCAGTATGGGGTGTTGGCATCCACGAGGATGTGGTACAAAGTTCTCTGATCGCTCTCCTGAGCGCAGCTAGCAACGTAAGTCTTCACCAACCTCTCTCAGTAAACCAACACTAACATGAAGGCAGTTTGTCACGAGCAGACCCGCTAGCCCTGTTCAGAAGGCCACTGATGCTCCTGCTCCTCAAGAGGCCCCTAGTGTGGTGTCTATTCTGGAGGAGAAGGCCAATGGCATGTAAAGTGAATGGAAATGAAGAAGCAAAAAAAGAAAACAACAATTTGAAAAGGGGGCCTGCCTCTCGATTTGCCACGAACCGCTTGGCATGTTTGTACAGTTAGTTCATGTTGTCCATATGAATGAGGGGGCGCGGGTGCTGAAAAGCTTTGTCATCTTGAGGAGTTAGTCAAAAAAATTGAAGATAATTGACTTGATCAAAGATTGGATTTCATCGTGATAGAGGAGGGCATTGCATCATGTGTCTTTTCCTGGTTTCTTTGATCCCTGCACCGTGCTACGTCGTCATATGTCTTCGATTCAGTCGTGCTTGGTGATCTCCAAGGACTTCTCAAACGCCAGGAAGCTGCTGAATCACGGTGGCTCATGTCACGTTACAGAAAAGGCCCAGCGGTGTCTCGAATGGCCGTCGAGCATCTTTACTCGTCGTGCTAAGAGGGCTGAAACAGGTGACGATGCCCGCCCACCTCCTGAACGCAACTGTTCACCATAGACAGTCAACTTCAGAGGCATTGGACCAATACAATGAACTGGATACCCTCTAGAAACATGGTAGGATTGTCCTTTTGGTCCGGCAAATCAAGATTATCATCCGCCGCTGCGTCTAAACGGCCGAAAGTGATCAACGTTTCTTGCCGCTGTTAGAAGCTGATCTAGAACCTGTCTCAAACACTCATCAGCTGAACAAAAAGATTCCAAGCAAGCCTATCAAGACAAAAGGGGCTTGGTTGACCGCTGAGATTGCGATGAAAATGTAGATCTCACTGTAATAGGGTTTAAGTTTAAGACCTAGATCTACGAGACCGGAGCTTATTCAAGCCATTGGAATGCCAATCGGCGATCAAGAAGTTGAATGATAACGGCCTCAAGAGACTCCAAATTAGTTGCTAGGTATTGAGACAGACTGGACAACAATAATGTTCAGCGAGCTAATCGAGCTTATGGTGTGTATACTTCGAGACGGCTGAAAAAAATGCTCACCCCTTTAATGTGCACACCTGCTCAGCTTGACGCAAGGAGACATGACATAGATGCAGCTTCTCTTGGCAGACTACACAGAGATTTTGGATCGTCTTTCAAATGATTTTTCTCGATCCATGCGTGGCCCCTCGTCGATTCTCCAGAGAGGTTGAAGTTATGGCTTGAAGACTATCTGTTGGTCTCCTACTGAGCGCCAGCTCGATTCGGATAGACGGCACCTTTTATATAATACAGTTAAGCATGAGAAGTGTTTTTGAAGTTGAAGACAGCTCAGAGATGAGAGTAATTTGGAGTGACCAAGTGCGTATATCAACACGGAGTACAACTCTTGGTCTAGGCCAAGTCGATATGCACTACCAAGACACGAACTCCGCCCAACTCTACGCAACAATAGTAAGACGG
Source organism: Fusarium fracticaudum (assembly GCA_003353625.1). Taxonomy (NCBI): domain Eukaryota; kingdom Fungi; phylum Ascomycota; class Sordariomycetes; order Hypocreales; family Nectriaceae; genus Fusarium; species Fusarium fracticaudum. The sequence goes on from PDNT01000003.1 coordinate 3,969,127, forward strand.
ATTATTAATGGTTATCATATAAATGTTACTGAAGCTTGAGTTAAGTAGATTGGATGAGTTACGAGCGCCAGACCTCAAGCTTCGGATCATTAACGAATAGGGACTATGTCTGCGCTGCATGATCCTATAGCCCACAGGTTATGCAGTCTCAAAAAGGTATATAGCCTATCTGTATGTTCTTTACGGATCTTCAGATGTGGCATATGCAGCCAACATGTATGCATGAAGCCTAGACTCCATATCCCCTCTCGATCTCGCCCATATATCGATCACAAGACGAAGCTGAACACCCTTAAACAAGTCCCCGAAATCTTACTGCTCATATCTGACTCTTACAAGATCTGCTGGAGTGAGAGAATTGTCTCAGAAATGATCAAGATGTTGGATGTAAGTCAGACTTTCCATCCATGGCCTAGAACACACTGCGCCGTCAAGCCGCAGTCGTTCTGGTCCAGATCTGTGATGCAACATATTCCACAAGCAGCGAATGCACCGCGAAAATGGCTTATATGTGAGACAATGGATAGTTACGGACTATTCTCCGTTGTCAAATAACGGCAAAGTGACAGTTGTCTAAGACACACATGCAACCAACACAGCGACTCGGAAGCCGACTGGTTCTTTTAACCCTGCCTTACAGGTGGCATCAGGGTGTCCATCACATATCTCGAGCTGCAGCGGGAATCACAATCTAGATATCCGATTTGCGATCTTGTGCAGCGCCAAGATTACATAGGTGCTTCCAGCTTCGAGACCATTGAGGATCGTTGTGCTTGTTAGCTAAGTGGCTGGCAGAGCATGACCAAACATTTTTTTCTCCGAGACACCAAGCGGAGAGATGAGGGTTTCGATCGAGGCGGCTGAACTTATGCTTAGAATCGAAGTGTTGATTTGAGAAACCACGAGTTTAGTCTAAGCCAACCCTCTACATATAGACATTAGTTTCGGGAGATAACATGGCACGTCTTGAACTAACCCCAGGAACTAAGATAGTGCCCGAGCACTTTTGTAATAGCCTTTCACAAACCCAAGCCACCTTGTCTGCCGCTCGATCACAAAACGCCCGACTATCACTGATGTCTCAAGCATGGGGGAATTACTCCCCTCTCCAAGGCCGCCTCCCATCCAACTCAAGAGAACCAAGACACGATCGACCGTTCCAGACGTCGTTTTGTTCCTCACCAACATGCGTGTTTCTTTCAAAAGGGTAGTACCGCATGCACATCTCCCTCCCTCCCCTGGACAAGCGCCTCCTGGTAGCGGCCCGGCGGCCACGGCGTGGTCCCAGTAGTCAGCCATCGGAGGAAACTGTCAAAGTTAAGTATGAGGCGCTGAGGATACGGAATGGTTGACTAATGATTAAGTGGCTTCTTTATTGGGAGCTGACATTGGATACAAGGCAAATAGAGTCGATTGTGCCTGGAGGAGGAAAAGCTAATGTGTTATTTTTACCGAGTCGCCTAGATCTATCTCACCGAGCGGCGGGAAGTTGATGGCTTGGAATCAATCAATCAACTTTGAGGTGCTGTAATGGGGTCCAGTCTAGAGCTGCAATGCGTGTCTGGGCTTTGGAATGTTGCTCGGGAGGGTTACCCAAAACTTGTTAGTTTGGGATGGTTGTTGAGATCGAGGTGGCGAGTTATACAATGGCTTCTGGACCTGGTGTTGAAGTGAAGTCTATATAACTTGCTTGGTCTGGCGCATGGAAATATCATCATTACCATCACTTCACTCACAACTCATCACACACTCAAGACTTGCCCCAGTCACCCCAACTACCACAATCAACATGAAGTTCCTCAGCCTCATCACTCTTGCTTCCTTCGCCACGGCCTCCCCTTTCCGTCGGCAACAAACCGTCACAGGAACCATCAAGTCCTCAGTCGACACTCTATCTGGCGCCACTACGGTAACTCTCAACCAGATCAGTAAGTCATTTCTCACCAACACTCCCAAATTTCTTGTTACTAACAAGGTTATAGACGATAATGTCGCCTTGATCAAGAACAACGTCGATGCCCAAATCATCGTAGAAGCTCAGGCTCTTCTCAAGGCCAACTACCAAGCCATCGCCCAGGGCCTGGCCACTTCCACAACCACAATTGTCAGCGTCACAACAGGAGCAGCTGGTGGTGTTGCTGCCCAAGCCATTGGTCTCACCAACCAACAGATCGTGACACTCACTGCCTCTATTAACACCGTCATCGAAATCACTCAGAATCTCGGTGCCACAGTCGCAGTTACAGTCACAGACCTGACTCCTGCTCTGCGAGCTACTTTCCAGTCTGAGATAAATGCTGTCAAGGCTGCCATCAACCCCTTTGTTAGCCCTGTCCTCCTCTTCGCGGCTGCTGTTCGAGCTGCGAACGTTGGCGGTAGTGCCACCATCACTGGTCTCGACAATGCCATTGTCAACCTCATCAGAGTCCAGAGCGAGCTCGTTGCGTCCATCGGTATCTCTCCCATTAATCTCTAAGTCTGGGCCCGGGTTCACGAATGAAGCTATGAGGACTTTCTTTTACAAATGATGAAGCGATATCTAGCATGCTTCTTACGACAAAAGCAATGGTGCTAGCGGTATAGCGAGCGATTACACACTCCTTGATATATAATATAGTGATTTCTTTTTATGAACCTTCTTGACTAATGACTTGTGATAACTTGTAATGTCCGTACGGCTCTAAAAAGTGCGAGTGTTGAACGGATTCGTCAATCCCTTAGCGTCACGTAAACGTCAGATTGCCGATCAGGGTTGCATCGATCAACAGGCACGTCCAGTCCCTTCAAACCTTGTTGCAACATTCCTCCCAAAGCGCCGAATCAGGTTAGATACTCCTTGAAAGAGGAAGACAAAGACGGATTGTGTATGGTCATGGATATAATTAACCTGAATCTACCTATACATCGCTGCCAATAAACTCCTCTAAACTTTTAGCTCATCTCCTCTTACCACCGGCTCTTCCCTTTCCCTTGGGCTTGCTAGGGGCGGCATCCTTGCCTCCCTCCTTAGTCGCCCGGCCCTTGGCTCTTGACTTGGCCTGTTCCTTATGTCGGGCCTTCATATCAGCCTCTGACGACTTGCCCTTCCTCCACTCTCCGCCACCCTCGGAACGTAGCTGCTTGTTGTCGAGGCGCTTCTTATCCTTGTTGCTTAGCTTGCCCGTCTTCTTCTTCATCGCCTCTCTCATGCCGTTGAGTTCATCTTTGCCAGCTTGCTTGGACTGCTTCTTGTCGTGTTCAGACTCGAACCATGTTCGCCTAGGTCGTCCCTTGATCTCAGCCTCATGCTGGATCAGGTTCTCACCCTTCTTGACTTGCATCTCGACATGGGCGAGCTGCTTCTCCTCCTTCTCTTCTTGCATGATCTCCTCAATTTCGTCATCCATCTCGTCGATCTGAGCTTGAAGAGCATCAACTTCTGCGGCCTCGATCTGTCGGCTGACAATCTTAGCACCCTGGGCCTTGCCAGCCTTCACAGCAGCCTTGACGACCTTGCGGTCTGTCTCAGAAGCTAATGTCAAAGCAGTACCCTTGCGACCAGCACGAGCTGTTCGACCAACTCTGTGGACGTAGATCTCTAGTGACTGAGGCGCTTCGTAGTTGATGACGGTATCAACGCCCTTGATATCAAGACCACGGGAAGCAAGATCGGTGGCTAATAGGTACGCCACCTTGCCGTCTCGGAAGTCCTCAACACTTGAAATACGCTAAATAGTGTTAGTGATGGCCATAGCTGCGAGACGTAATAAGACTAACCTGTGTTTGGTTCATGCTACCGTGAAGCTCAGCACTTGAGAGGCCAAGTAAACCGAAGATAATTCGAGCTCGATGAGCTTCCTTCTTTTGTCGGAAGAAGATGATAACTCGCTCCTTGTAGAGGTTCTTGCAGACATGTGCCAAGTAACCCATGCGCTTCTCCTCTCGACCAGGGCGCAGGCGCACGAATTCTTGCACCAGTGTAGTAACAGTCTTCTTCTGAGAATCCACCATAACCCTTGCAGGCTTGTTGAGGCCGACCTTGATAAGACGGTCGACAGTGGATGTCATGGTAGCGGAGAAGAGCATGGTTTGTCGGGACTTGGGGAGTGTTGTGAGAATTTCGTTAAGTTCGTCGGCGAAACCGTCCTCAAGCATACGATCAGCTTCATCGAGGACCATAATCTCAACAGTGTCAACGTTGAAGCTGGCAGAGTTTCGCATGTGATCAATGAAACGACCAGGAGTAGCAATAATGACATCTGGGCGCAACTTCAGCTCAACCTCCTGGGCCTTGAGACTCAGACCACCGACGGCAAGGGTGAACTTGATATCAGTGAAGGTAGCAAGCTTTGTGGCTACGGCGTGACATTGGATAGCCAATTCACGAGTAGGAGTAAGAACAACGACGCGGGTGGTAGGAATCTTTTTAGGTCGGTATAGCAAACGCTCCAGAATAGGAACGATAAAGGCACCAGTCTTTCCAGAACCAGTGACAGCACCACCAACAAGATCTTTGCCCATAAGCGCAATGGGGATTGACTTGGCCTGAATGGGCGTAGGCTTAGAGAATCCTACTGTAGCAAGACCACGGAGAATGGGACGTGACAGAGACATGGCCTGGAAAGACGAGGCATTCTTCTTGCCAGGCGCCTCCACTTCCTCCGGGGCGAAGAAAGCCTTTCGCTTCGCTTCCTCCTCGGCGTCCTCCTCCTCGTCGCTGTCGTCGGAAGCATCGTCATCTGGGTGTCCTGTGGGAGTAGCGACAGAGTCGTTGTCTGATGCAGCATCATCGTCGTCTTCCTCATCCTCATCCTCATCCTTGTCTTCAGCTCCAGATTCATCCTCATCATCTTCGTCCTTCTCATCGCCAGATTCCTCAACATCAGAAGCAACGTTCATACCGAATGCGTCGTCTGCGAGAACCTCGTCATCATCGTCGTCCAGATCAACATCCATGGCCTCGTTCTCTTCGGCATCGGCAGTCTCTTCGGAGTCAGATTTGCCAAGCTTCTTTTCGCGACGTCTTCGAATAATCTCATCCAGATCCACGCCCTTCTTTTCAACAGCCATGCCCCCCTTCTTTGCGCCATCGAAACCCCATCCCTCGAATTCTACTGTACCAAGGTCGGTAGCTTCCTCAGCGCCAAACTCGAATTCGGAGTCCATGGCACCATCGTCGTCATCATTGAATCCCCAAATGCCCTCTACGCCATTTTCCTCCTCGTCATCTTCAGGACTGGCTGCACGCTTTGACTTCTTTGACTTTTTGCTGGTCTTGGCCTTCTTCTTGGGAGGTTCCGCGGTCACTTCCTCCTCCTCGACAGGAATATCGTCATTGTCGTCAATTGTAAAGATGAAATCGTCTTGCACGGGTTTTCGCTTCTGTGAGGGCGCCATCTTTTCGGATTAAAAGGCACTCGTACAGCTCTTCTATCAAGATTTGCAGACGCGACTGAAGCAGTGGGGCACCTTTCGCAGTAAATCTCGAACTTTTTTTTCTGCCACTTCTCGAAATTTTGGCGGTGAGAGCTTGCTACTTTCCCACCTGAACCTGGCATCGATGGGCGGCTCAGCACGTGACTTCACTGGCTGGACGGAAGCAAGCTCTAGGGGACATAGCGGGGGGTAGGAGGGGTTCTAGCGTTGCGGTACGTGGCGGTACCTTCTGTGCCAAACACAATCAGCAATAACACAGCGGATGTGCTGGTTCCTCTGGGTACCCCCCACCAACGGCCGGTTGGTTGATTGGGCGACAGGCTACCCATGAACAACTTCGTGGAATCAGCGCGAAGACGGTTGCTTTTAATTTCTCCCCAACTTGACCCGACGAAAGCAATCTCCTTAGCTTCCCATTTGCGCCTTCGTTCGGTTTGTCTTCTTTCCTCGACTCGATATCCTCTAGAAACGAACGCCTTTCGCCCTTCTCCTACGTCGCTTGTTTGCGCTCTCACGATTCCGAATAATACATCACACCTCCCTACAGCAATCAGTTCAAAATGGGCGAGTCGAGGTTGGTGATGCCTCCTGGAGCTGTTTACAAGACAGCTAGCTATCTCCAAATATTGCTTACATGCTAATACATGACGCTGCAGACAAGAGCTTGTTGCATGGCTCAACAGCCTGCTTCAGCTTAACATCACCAAGGTTGAGCAATGCGGTACTGGGTGAGTCCATCCATCTTTTGTTTGCCCCGCCCCCTCGTCACGGATCGCTGCGTCGTGTTGCACCATGCCATGATCGAAGCAAGGGATGATAAACAACACCAAACAACCCCGCGATCGCTATCACGACCACTTCCTAAGAGCCTCACATGTCATCCCGGATCTATACAACCACCACACAAGCATGCATCATCATCTGCATCATGGCACTTTCTAACACCGCCTCTCTAGTGCTGCCCTCTGCCAGGTTTTTGACAGTATCTACATGGACGTCCCCATGGCCAAGGTCAAGTTCAATGTGAACTCTGAATACTTGTATATTCAAAATTTCAAGGTGTTGCAAAGTCAGTCTTCCTCTTACACTTTTGCCCACGAACAACATGCTGACGTGTCTTCAGACACCTTTACCAAGCACCAAATTGACAAGCCTATTCCTGTCTCCGCACTTATCAAGTGCAAAATGCAGGACAATCTAGAGTTCCTCCAGTGGACAAAGCGATTTTGGGACCTCAACTTCCCCGACCACGAGTACGATGCCGTTGCCCGCCGAAAAGGTGGCTCAATGCCTCCCGCTGCCGCCGCTCCCCGACCTGCTGTTAGCACTGGCGCCGCTCGCCGCGTGGGTAGCGGTACCCCCAGTGGTGGACCCCGAGTTGCAAAGGCCGCTGGACCCGCTACCGCAGCTCTTCAGCAAGAGAATGCCACATTGAAAGAAACCGTCACAGGCCTGGAGAGGGAACGAGACTTCTACTTCAGCAAGTTGCGAGATATTGAGCTACTTGTCCAACAGGCGGTTGACGAGGACCCGGAGCTGGAGAAGCAAGAGGATGGTCTCGTGAAGCAGATCCAAACTATCCTTTACTCAACAGAGGAAGGATTCGAGATTCCCGCTGAGGGCGAGGGTCTTGATGACCAAGAGACCTTTTAGACTTGTTGATGACATCGAAGGCTGCAAGATGTACTTAACGCGATCACGATTTGGGTGACACTGGTTACTCTGGCACGAGTTAAACAGGGCATGGATATGGAGTTGTGACCCAAAACCTTGGGGAAGGGAGTTCGCTGAGCTGATGGAGGACAAGATTTGGCTCTAGAAGCAAAGGTTGTCTCTGTACTTGTTCTGGGACTCGCATAGAGTACTCGAGAATGAGGATAAAAATTGATCTTGTTGGACACTCGAGCTTGTGTCGCCGTGTTACGGGTAACGTCGTGGCCAGCAAATGGGAGCGGGACGGGCCGAGACCATGGAAGTCGGGCAAAGTCAAACTTGGGAAGTATAGAAACAAGCATGGCTGAGTTGACTTGTTAGAGTAATGTGATGACTTTGTACATAAACTGTTGAGATACCCAAAGTAAACATTATTTGGGGTGGAGTGCGATATACATGATACTCAAGCTGGCAACCTGTGGGATAATATGCTACTAATACAAATTGAGAGGTGAACAGCTGCCCTGGCGAGTTCTGCCAAATCACAGATTGTCAGACCTAAAGGTTCGTTTACAAATTAGAAGAATCGCCCAAGCACAGAAGACTGGCCTTTTACCATGTCATGATGTCAATATAATCTTGAGGCTCTACGATAATTGCTGGGCATTCTTGTAAGACCGTAATATGCATGAGATTAGCCCCTCCACTTATACACGCTCCAAATTGTCTTTACTCCTTCATGTCTGGCTATCACTGGTAAGCTCATGGATGTTACCAAGTCCGTTCGACCTTGAGGTAAAGCTACTGATATAGCTTCATGGTCTATCTGATAAAAGGATCCGAGAGAACCAAAGTCTCTTTTGGCTGTTTTATCAAGGCGGCCAAAGAGACCCCGATTGATAGAAGGACTTGCTTAATGCCAAGTTACCTTATCAACCAGTTTAGTTCAAGTAGTTACAGTTACAAGAGAGGCATATATAGTTTGAATAATACTAATTGAAGCTAATAGCAGCAGCAATAGCTCATGGGTGTCAGCCATGGCCGCTCAATCGAAACATTCTTTGACTTACACAGATAACATATTTGCGGGTGAGTATGTGATTATCAGGAATAGCTATGTTATTTGCTCAAGCTGTAAACAAGACTCACATTCTCAAGAGATGGGAAGTTCTGAAACCAAATGTACCTTAAACTTATCATTACAAAATAAAAGACTGAAGGGTATCAGAGAGTATTGTCCAATGCCAATTTGCTAAATCACAGGTGTAGAGTGACACCCTGCCATGTTTGGAGCATACTCACATAGCTCTTTGGAAAACGAGCACGCTTAGCAAAATCAGAGCTAAGATCTTCTTCCTTCGTCAACGCTATCACCATGACAGGTCATCATGAGTTCTCACATGACCTTGTTCACATTGTGAGGCTCAAAGGCCTTCCTTCAAATGTGGATCACTCTGGCAACAGGTCGCATGCGCAGCCAATTGTAGTTTAGTGCTGCCAATTGCCGAGCGCCGTGACCTTCACCGACGGCCAGCCACCAGCACTAAAACACAGCCTGGGGCCTGGGCATCCAGTGCATAATAATAAGCTGTACGAATACGTCAGGCAGCTTCTTTCGACAAACGCCATGACCATGACGCATTTATCGTCTTTCATGTCTTAATTTACACAATCAACATTCGCCGTTCGACCACGTAACAGGCAAGCATCAATATCTTTTTCTTTCATGCTTTTCATTTGAATCGAGAGCCACTCTACAGTACCGAGTATCATCACTACATACAACCAAGCTTCTATCAGCATGGCACCGCCGCCAGAAATCGCCATTCCTTCAACAAGCGTTTCCGACGAAGGCTCCAAGAAACCTTATACACTCTACAATATCACACTTCGACTCCCTCTACGATCCTTTGTCGTTCAAAAGCGATACTCAGACTTCGATGCCCTCCATCAGGCTCTGACGCAACAAGTTGGCGCTCCGCCACCAGAACCTCTACCAGCCAAACACTGGCTAAAATCGACTGTCAACTCAGTCGAATTGACCCGAGACCGCCAGGCAGGACTCGAGAAATATCTACGAGCGATTGCGGAGTCACCCGATCGACGATGGCGTGACACATCAGCTTGGAGAGCCTTCCTGAACCTGCCAAGCTCAAGCACAACCAACTCGGCGATATCAGCGGGCGGCATGATTAAGAGTGCCGTCGCTGGTGCTGCTGACCCGGGAACCTGGTTGGATATCCATCGTGACCTGAAGCAGAATCTTCACGAGGCTAGACAATGTCTGTCGCGGCGAGATGCTGCTGTTGATAATGGCAATTCAACGGCCGCCGCAGAAGCGGGCGCAGCGGCCAAAAGGGTTCTCGTCCGGAGTGGAACGTTGATCGCAACACTTGCGGATGGACTACGAAAGATACAAGAGTCGAAACGACTGGGTGAGGGTGAGCTGCTGCGCCGCCGGGATCTAGTTTCCCAAGCCCGCATGGAACGCGAGGGCTTGGATAAGCTTTCCAACAGCATGCCCAATTCCACGTCAGCTTCAGGAAGAGGCGGCTTGAGTCAAGGTCAAGCCTCAGCAACCGACAAAGCTGGGCTGCTGAAGGGAGGACGCCCTGCTGGTCGTGTTCTGGGGGCTCCTTTGCCGGAGACTGATAAGACACGAGAATTGGGCAACGAAGGGGTACTGCAGCTACAAAAGGAGGAGATGCAAAATCAAGATCTTGCTGTTGAGCAGCTCACTGCAGTCATTCGACGACAAAGAGAGATGGGCGAGCGAATCCATGAAGAGGTCGAAGATCAGATTCGTCTACTAGATGAACTGGACCAGGACACTGATCGCACAGGGGCCAAACTGAAGGTCGCGAACAACCGGATCAAGAAGATGTGACAGCTACCTCTCTTGCTATTGGTGAAGCTGGTTCTATTTGTGGTACAAGTCGCCGTTTGGTGGCTTTGGATTCTAAGGGTATTATCTAATGGGCTATCATGGGTTGCAGACATTGCGACATTCCTGGTACAGAATCGATGCGGGAGCGTTTGATATGGGCATGCAAGGCGTCTTGTGTGGCTTTGGATTAAATTGGAATGAATCGAATTGGGGTTCTAATCTGTAGAGTGCTTTATACGCTGAACTGGTGTTTGTAAAGTAAAGTAATAATAGATTGACAGGCAACGAAGGCTGAATGCATCACCGTTGAGAGCACATGGAAGGTTCACGCAGTATGTGAAGTGAAACCTTGTTCCTTGTTTACAGCAGATTATGTTGAGTTAATGCCACCAGGACCCTTTCTCCACAGACAGCCGTGTGTCTCATCCTTGAAACGCGAGTTTGTCTTAATCTCAAAGCCATTGTTTCTCATCACAACTCGTGGTTTTTGGTAGCAGTCGACTACACAATCACATCGCAGTATCACCGTCACAATGGAAACAGAAAAACACAAAACTTGCCTCGTAATCAGATGATCCGACTCGACGGGTAATCAGAAATGGACAAGTCAAGCTCTGCCTGGCGCGCCGGACCGTTCCACGTTGCATGAGGATGGGCGTGGGTTGGGTTGCAGAGGGTACAACAGAGGTACATTGTGGTGACTTGAGCCTGTCACTTCAGCCCACCAAAACGAACAGGGTGACAACCTTTGAGTGATAGTGATAGAATAGTGATGTCTGCAACTCTACGAGGTTAGCATCCCATGAGAGAAATGAGTAAACGTAAAAGGCCATTGTCTTCTTCTCTCTCGTTTGATCTTTGCGCATAAATTGATTTATGTCTGAGATCTAACTTCAGGCTCAGATACAGCGGAACAACTGAGACTCAGACCGTCCCGCCCGTCGGGTCCTTTAGGCTCAATTTCTTAGTGGTGCAGCTACGTCACTAGCCGACGTCGTCACGAGCTTAGCGCGTTTTTCTTTTCTTTTTCCTGAGTTCAACAATGTTAGTGTTGTATTTTGCTGATCTCTGGTTGCCAGGCAACGACGACATAAACGTGGTCAACTGAACGCTTTCGAGTCATTCACCAATTGGTTGCACAAAAGGACTCGATTTGAACGAATTACAAGTCATGATTGGAGCCACGCAGTGAATAATGCATGTTCTCGTAAAATTGATTACTTGCATTCAGAAGTGGCTGGGAAATTATGTTTGAAGATAGGTACAGAGAGAGGGAAAAAATGAGGTGGGTGGTGGTGGATAGAGGGCCTCAGCGGTGAGGCGATGAACGGACGGACGGACATCCACTCCTCTTTTGCTTGGCACTGCGGAAGCTGCGGACATTTCACAATGCATTGTGCCTCTTTCACAAATCGTGCCTGAGAAAGAAATAATGCTCTGGTCGGCACTGAGACCTTTCATAACAACTAATTTTTAGGCTTCGAAGAAGCAAACCCTCTGGGTTGCATCCAAGCGGCATGACGTCGGCAATTGATTATCTCCAAGAGAGTTTGCCGGCTTCAGGGACGAAACTCTAGACTTTTCTTTACAACCGCAGGAGTCGGGGAAGTGGAAGTATATTTGTTGGCTTTACCACTTCCACGACAATCAGCACCGCATCCGTGGCATTGGTGCTGTAGTACCCAGTTGTACAATCTCTATGTAACCGTGGGCAGTGCACTCGGCGAAAAAAAGAGGAGGCCGCGACATCGCATCTAAGCCGCAACAAGGGTATCGTGAGGCCTAGACCACGGATGCGGATATCAGTTACCTCAGCATTCAGAGCGGTGAAAATGCCGACATTGCTAGCCTGAAGTCTCTTTACTGCGGTTTGTCGGTGACGATGTGCAAACTTTGCACAGCACATGTGGGCTGACAGGCGTTACCCACGAGCTGTGGAACTTGGATCAAGTGTCTTGTTGCCGATGCGGGAGATATCACGAATGTTGCTCGACGACAGATATCTGCTTTGAGGCGGGGGATGCATACGAGATCCTGCAGTGATTTTTTGGTCAAAACAATGAGGCAAAACACGCATACACAGTACATGCTACAGGACAAGAGAGCCATATCAATTGCAGCCCAATCGTTTCAAGTCGTAGAGCTTGGATGCCTATCACGATACTGTTACTGATGAGATCGACAGGCGGGGACCATCCCATTTGCTGCAGCGCGAATTGGCCATAGAGTTACGAAGGAGCCAGATATCTTCAACTTCCCCTCTTTCTTGATCCTGGGATCTCGCTTGTTCTATGCACGTTCAAGCTCTGTTGTGTTCGTGCCTTTGATCCACAGGGTCCAGTCAGTGCTTCTCGTGGAAGCAAGCCACACGAGTTGCACAAGGAACTGTGTGAAGGAATAACCTTGAGAATAGAAGATGTTGAGAAGTTGACAAGCAGGGGAGACCCAGCTTTGAATGGTTTCATGTTCTGAGGGGAAATGAAGATGAGGAACGCTGGGGGCTAAAAGGCCGCTTGACCGTTGGACCAGTGGAAGTAACGGAAATGACCATTAAAAAAGTATATCCAAAGTTCACGGATTGCAGGTATACCTCTCAACTCCTATAAGGAATACCTCTCGGCTATCGAGCTTCGATATATGTAAATCAGATATTGAGATCGTTCCGCCCTGGGTAAGAAGAGAGATATCATGAGATTCCTCAAACAAAGACAGAGCCTGGCCGTTTTGCCCATCTAGATAGAGTTCCAGTTCAAACATCGTACCACGAACGAGTGGCCTCGCCAAATTGCGTAGACAGAAAAGCCACCTTACGAGTCGTTGGAAACCGCGGCATTGGATCCTGGTTCCTAGTCTCTCCCAACTGATAGGTTGGGACATCATCCTCGTTTCTGATACTATCCACCAGTCAAAAACCACCAGTGAGTGATGATGGCCCGTAGGTGGGGCTGAATGAAGACGTGCACCGCTGGCGGGGTGAACTTTAGCGCGGCTGGGCTAGCATTCAAGCGTCTCGTGGCCCTGGACTAGCTGCAGCAGGCGCTGAACGTACCTACGATGTACTCTGGTATCTCCAGGCCCATCACCCGTCCCGCCCGGGGCCACAGCCAACTTTCCCCAAAGTGGAAGTAAACAATGGGGGAGGTGGCTCCTCATGGTGCTTCCTTGCACTCTTTCTTGTTCGCTACCTCGACCTTGTCGTCTCTGCCTCTGCCTCTGCCTCCGCTCTCCATCTTCATCTCCACCAACGACCGTCGAGCCATTTTTCTGCTGTGTCTTCCTCCTTTCCTCGTAACTCTCGACATCCTGGTTCTTTTTTTTTTTTTTCCTCCTCTCGCTTGTCCGTCCCTGACCTAACCGGCTCGCCGTACAAACCTTCACCACCTGCACGAAGTTGGAGCAAGTAGGGCTTTGTCGTTTTGTATCACAAGCGGTCGCTTCTGTTTCGTTGCTCTTTGTCCGATACTTTTTGCAACGTTCTTTTTTGTGCTCAGGATCCTCGAGTAGATCCAATCCCCTGTACTCCCGATTTTGTCTTGCGTGAGTCCTGTCTTGTCCGACCTCGTTTCCCTTTGCCGTAACCTAGCCCCAGCCACTCGGGAACGGAAGTTTTTGTCGACTCTCAATCCTCACTTCTCAACTTCAGTGGCTTTGAGAGGTTGCTGTTCATTGTGACAAAATATGTGGATGGCATCGACTGACCTATTCGTAGTTCCAATCACACTAAATAGCCTTAATGGCTTCCTCGAGACTCCCCTAAACAATCGATTTCGTCTGCGTTTGCGACTCCAGAACTCCATAGTCCGAGGAGCCAATATTGAACTACAACCTACTCGAGCTGACAATCGAGAATGAGCGGTCCCCCTCCGCCGCCTCCGCCTCATGGCGGAGTGCCAAAGGGTTCTGGCTTGCCTCCGGGAAAATATGACATTTTTGTTATTCCTGAGCACTCCTCTGGAGGCGGATTCTTGTACCTACCATCCATGCAACCGAATGTGAACAGTTTCGCAGCTGGATTCGCTTCAGCTCTGATCCTCGTGGTTCTTGGCCAGACTTTGGCGCCTGCTTTCCGTACGTGGTGGGAAGGCTTCCATGGATTAGGAAACATGGCAATGGGAATGCTGGTTGTGGGTGTTGGCTTCGGTGCATGGGCACTTGGTCGCTTCCAAAATCAGGATAAGGGGTTTCCAGGTAGTGGAGGTGGTTTTAGCGGTCCAGGAAATCCTGGCCGCGATAATCAGGGCGGATGGAGTTCGGGCTTCCGTTCAGCAAATGCCGGAGCGCCCCCTCCCCCTCCCCCTCATGGCACTCCTCCTCCTCCACCTCCTCATCATGATACACCCCCGAGGCCACCGCCTCATGATGGTCCCAGGACATCTTGGCATGGCTCGCCGCATTCAGAACGCCCTCCTCCTCCGCAGCCAGAGCCTCAACCCACTTCGCGAGATGAACCCGAGCCACCTCCTCGACCACCTCCCCAGGCTCGACCTCCCCAACCACAGACGCCTCCTGAGACGCCACCCCCGAAACCGAAATCCAAGAAGTCCAAATCCAGGCCAAAAGATCCTTCAAGGGACCCTCCAAGGGACCCTCCAAGAGAGCCGTCTCCTCCACCAAAGCCTCGCGCTGAGACTCCCCCTCCTCCACCAAAGCCCAAGGCCAAACCGGAACCCAAACCTGAGCCCAAACCTGAACCCAAGCCAGAACCAGAACCAGAACCAGAGCCGGCTCCTGCAACCAAAGCTGAGAAGTCTGAGCGTGAAAAGCAAAAGGGTTCATGGGAAAAGGCCCGCGAGGAGATGAGGAAGAAGGAAGAGGAACGCAAAGTTAGGGAAGCCGAACAAAAACGACGTGAAGAGGCTGCAAAGAGACTTGCTGAGCTGAGAGCAAAGGACGCCAAGGAACGTCAAGAAAGAGAAAAGGAGAGGCAGCGCAAAGAGCAAGAGGCCCGTGATAAGAAGGAGCGCCTTGAAGCTGAGCAGCGGGCCAAGGAACTTGCCATCAAGCTCGAGGAAGAGAGAAGAGAGCGGGAACGCCTGGAGAAGGAAGCTAAGGAAGCCCGTGAGCGAGAAGCACAACGAGAAAAAGAGGCTCGCGAACTCGAGGAGAAGAAGAAAAAGGAAGCCGAAGAGCGCGAAGCAAGACGAAAGAAGTTTGCCGCAGAACGAGAGGCTTTAAGGAAGAAGGAAGCCGAAGAGGCTAAGCGACGAGAAGAAGAGAAGAAACAAAAGGAGCTCGAGAAACAGCGAGAGCAGGAGAGATTGGAGAGGGAGAAGGCTGAGAAGGAGAGGATCGAGAGGGAGAAGGCCGAGAAAGAAAAGGCTGAAAAGGAACAGGCTGAAAGAGAAAGAGCCGCAAGGGAGACTGCCGATCGACAGCGTATGAGTTACGCCTACTCAGGCGTCGGCGAAAAGATCAGCATGTGGCCAAACGGTCGGCCACCAGCTGCGCCCAAGTCTACAACCTCTTCCACTTCCAAGCCTCCTCCAAGCGCCGCTTCTTCTCAACGAAAGCCTGGCCCTGTTCCCTCTGCCGCCAAGTCCAACGTTTCTGGCGTCAGCACGGAGAACTCGTATCGACCCTACGACAAGCCCAAGTCGCAACCGAAACGTAGGGGCTCTGTGTCTTCGCTTGGTTCTGAATCGTCGTGGGCTGCGTCGCAGACTACTGGTCGAACAACGCCGCCTCTTTCGACACGTGCTGGTCCCTATTCAACCAAGGACCCTGACAAGATTGTTATCTCAGGTGTTTACCTTTTCATGAACCAATTCTCCAAGACGCCCGCTAGCCAGCTTATCTCGGGTGTGGGAACTGTAACCGACGGACTCATCCTCCGCGTGACAACCGAAGGCCTTTTTATCGATGATGACGTCCGAAATGTACCACAGCGGGAATGGGACGTCAAAACTTGGACACTGAAACAAGTAGAGGTATGGTGCCCCCCGCATTGCTTGAAATCGCCTGCTGCTTCTTCCCCCGCCCCTGGTACCAAACCGAACCCTTTGCTTTACAAAATGGCCTCGTCTCGAGCACGCGATCGTGGAGCAACTCAACCTCTCGTAGGTGAAGAAGCCGACGTTTACCTGACCGAGATGCTGCGCGCATGCAAAACTTGTTGTCGTCTTGGTTTATGCAATCGTACATTTCGAGATACTAACATTACGTCTTCGAATGGCCAGACTGGAGAGTGGAAATCCAAAGGCCTTCACCTAGTACGGGCAACGAACCGAGAAGGAAAACGATACCTATTCGTTATCGATGAGTCGGAGAGCTGGAAGATATCTACCGGGCTCCAGCGTCTTCGAAAGAGCCCTCTTGCCCAGCAGCTTGCTGTCAGCGGCATGGCTGCTTCAGACGCTCGAGGAACTCTCGAGATGCTGGGCTGGGCATAATAAGACCTTTGCGGAGTACATACTCGCTTCGGTACATAACTTTTGGGTTAGACGGTACCAATACAGAAGGAAGAAGAATAGAGATGTAGAAAGTGGTGGACAGCGCAAGGATTTATGGGGAGCCAGGAAAACCAGCGGTTACCTGGGTGAAAACGATGGAGTGCAGCATTTGGGGCGACATGGTCGTTGGAATGTCAGTGAATTGCATAGCAAGACAGGAGTACGGGGCACTGCGGATCTGGGTTTGACTGACTGGGCTGGCCGACTCTGCGAGTGTGTCTGCTTAAGGTCAGCTCAGGCGTTTATGTTTTGTTGCGAGCATTCTGATTCTGTTCATCATACCCCTTTGGCATCTTTGAAAAATTGGATCAAGGATAGACTTTACGATGAAAGACATGACCATAATAAAAGGACTTTAATTTCTCATTTCTCATCTCTATAGGGTAATCCCTTCCTCTCTACCTCATACCATCCAATTTTAATTGCAACCGGGGTGATAGAAGTGCTGTTTAGGATAAATACTATTCCTTTGTATGATAAGCCTACTTCGATTCAAGTTTGATTGTGTGTTGATACTATTTGCTGCTGTAGGGAAGTTGTAGTTCTACTTTCTCCTTCGAGTCTTTGGAATGCTCTGTGATTAATACTGCTTAGAGCACCAAACAATAACGACAGCTGAATATCTCTCACAATCGGTAAATGATAACTTTTAATATTCCAGGTCTTTGTAGAATAGCAACATTTCAGACCATCATTGTTATGTAATCTAGAAGAGATGATGGGGCCTTTACTTGCTGGACGTTGGCTGATGGCGTACCAAGTTGGTCATGTGATGCGACCTTTGTCTTGCCTGTTCATGGTAGTGAACAACACAACCTCATGGTGAAGTCTCATCGTGATACTTCAACAACCTAAGAACCAAAGTCTTGGAATAAAATGGAGACAATTTATATCGTATTCGGCCTTTTGGCTCTGTTCATGATATTCCAGGTCAGTAAATTAGCTACATAATTAATTGCGACCACCAAAACTCACTCATCTCCAGGCCGTATTCGCGGATCGTTCACCCATCCCCGAGACATCCGGCAAAGTCTACAAGATCTCGGCCCCGTCTGAGCTCGACTCAGTCCTCGCATCAAACACACACGTCGTGGTAGATTTCTACGCAGACTGGTGTCCGCCATGCCGCGCCATTGCGCCTGTGTTCTCAAACCTAGCAGACACCCACGCTTTAGAAGGACAACTTGCTTTTGCCAAGGTCAACACTGACCATGTGAAGGATGTTACGGCAAAGTATGGAATCAGCGCTATGCCGACTTTTGTGTTCTTTGAGAATGGCGTTGCGAAGGGTGTGCAGGTTGAGGGGGTGAATAGCAGAGCTGTTGCGTTTACGAAGGATGGCAGGGTTGATAGGATTAGGGGCGCGGATCGGGGTGCGCTTGAAGCTGTTGTTAAGGCTTTGGCCAGTGAGAAGTGACGGGCCTGAGGGAGTGAGAAGGGGTTTAGCTCAACATGCTGAATGTCACATGAGAAGACCAGCTCCAGTAGGCAAATGTGAATGAAGCATCACACTGTTTTTCATTGCTACCAAATGATAGGCCACTGCCGCACTTTACCCAACTACTCATTTCATAGTAACAACAATCTTCTTGGCAGATACACCAGAATCAAGGGTATCCAAAGCAGACTGAAGACTCCCAAGCCCATGGCCAACAACCTCTGCCCCAGGTGCCGGCACAAAACTTCCACTTGCCAACGCCTCTGAGATGTAATCATTGAAGATCCACGAAGCAAGATCTTTATCAGTCGCCAGAGGAACGACAAACTTGGTCTCAACACCAGCGGGAACTGGAAATCGCGGCACCATTGTAAGAGGGACAAGCTTGCAATTGTCTGGTGAGCTCAGGGCTACAGCTGCACAAGTGTCCACGATTGAAGGATAGACCGAGACGTCCAAGCCTCCGTTAGCTATGGCTCCAGCCACGACCTTTCCTTTGACTGCGGCGAGGAGATCTTCTTTGATGGTTGGAGAGGTATAGTCAAAGGTCTGGCTGGCGCCGAGCTTCTTGAGGTAGTCAAAGTTCTTGGGCGAGGCGGTGGTAATGACCTCGAAACCAGCTGCTTTTGCAAGCTGGATGATATTACAGCCAACACTGGTAGATCCACCCCAGATGAGAATGACTTTTCCATTGGCTTGCGTCTCTGGAGTAGGGAGATCAAGCGCAAGGTAGTCAGGGTGGAACAAAGCCTTGACAGCAACACTCAAGCAAAGCGGAAGCACAGCTGCCTCTTCAAAGCCGATGTTATCTGGGAGTTTGGCACAGAGATGCTCCTTCACAAGAACATACTCCTGAAAGGTTCCCATGTTAGATCCAATCACACGGTCGCCGATCTTGTGCTTGGTGATACCAGAGCCAACAGCTGTGATACGTCCCGCGACATCACAGCCGAGAATAGCTGGGAACTTGAGCCAGGGGAAGATGGAGGGTCCAAGTCTCTGCTGAGCTGAATCGACAGGGTTGAGAGCTACTGCATGATTCTCGATAATGATCTCGTCATCTTTAGGCTCTGGGTATGGCGCTGGCTTCACCTCGAGAGGTGCCTTTTCAGCGACGAGATATGCAGCGTTGTTTGAAGTCATGAAGGGTTTGGGAGGCAATTGTTTGATGGTATTGAATTAATATCTACAAACCACGGATATACTATTGTTTTATATATTATCTTCTTTATTAGACTATGGACACTCAAAAAGTTGATGAATATGTCCATGACGATAGTGTAGTTGGGTTTACATGAGTGAATACGAGTCGAGGTTAGCGCAGGATGGATGAATGTACGACGTCGGATATAAGTTGCCAAAATCCGTAGACACCGCCAAGGGCTCATGCATTTGACAGATGCAGGTATTCATGCAATAGGGTTCAGCTCTAGGTAGACGATCGGTAATAATGGAGATAACGATAGTTCTATGCAGCATTGGGCTACTGAAGATCTTTGATCAGAGACACCTCGACGTAGCTACACCAACCAATCACAGGATCGATACATTGATAGTGAGAGATGAGTTTCTGGAACAGGCGATATCTGCCGCAAGGGATGGAATTCGAAGACTTTCTATTGTAAGCGCTGTTGAGCATGCTGAGTTTACTCACTGGCACGCACATTCTCCTCACTGAGACAAGGCAGAGTGGCTGGCTTGGGAAGCTTGGTTTCTTACCAATGAACGGCTATTTCAACTGCTCTAGAGTCTTGATTTATCAAATGAATACCAACTGACTGGAAAAGAAGCTCTTGCATATTACGAGTCTCGTTTGTCGAGTACACCTTGCTGAGACCTCCACAGAGGCTGGTTATAGGGAGATTATTGGCGGTTCTTGAAGGAAGGTTGTCAGGCGGCAGATCGAGCTGCGAAAGGAACCGGCAGAACGACCTTTAATGTACAAGTGAATGATATAGGTAGATACTGGAACTCGAGATCCCCAGTCTCAATATTGATTGTTCGGTTGGCTTCGGTTCGGTCGATACTCTCGGATCGGCCCCACATCTCTCCTCCGTTGAATAGCTCCGGCCGAACTGATCCGGACGAGACGACAACTCGGTATCGGCGCTGTGAATCTTATAAGACAATATGATAAAAAAGTCCATCGTAGGATAGATTAGTGAGCGCAATGGTGAATTAGTATGTCCAATTATCACAATGACCTGCCCTTTCAGCAACCCGAGAAACCTCTTCGACGACCTCGCCACAGCCCGAGAAACACCAAGTATAGAATACAGCGAGAAACTCGGAGGCTATGTCATCTCTCGGTACGATGATATAGTCTCAGTTCTAGACAACCCCGGTGTTTTCAGCTCAAGGCCCACTGTACCCGATTTCCCACCACAGGTTAAGCAAATCTTCGCAAACAAGGTCCCGGAAAGGGGGACCCTCCTTGCGTATGACAACCCTGACCACGATAGGTTGAGAAAGAGCGTAGCGTCGTTCTTTGTGCCTAGAAGACTAGAGCGTTTTGAGCCTCTGTTAAGAGCAACAGCCCATGATCTGATAGACGAGTTTATGGAAAAGGGTTGTGTTGATATCAAGAGCAACTTTGCACTTCCATTACCCCTACGGACTATCGTCATAGTTGCTGGCCTTGACCCATCGCGATGGCAATGGATTGGAAGGTGTCTCGCGCTATTTGGAGGAATTACCCAGACGAACGAGGAGTTGAGCATTGAGCAGCGAGTTCAAGATGTATTGGATCTCCACGAATATGTCGCCCAAGTCATCCAAGAGCGCAAAACAGACCGAAGAGACGATCTAATCAGTCATATTTGGAATGAAAGAGATGCTGGAGTTGTTGAGATGACAGACTATGAGCATCTCAGCATGATCCCAGGACTTCTCTTGGCTGGACATGAAACAACCACCAACCTCCTCTCAATGGGGATATCGCATCTATTACACCACGGTCTATGGAACGTCGCCACGGAAGATGAAGAATCGAGAAAAACCGCGATCGAAGAACTTCTTCGATATGAGTCAGCCATTACAGGAATGGAACGTCTCGTTAAAGAAGAGTCCAAGATCGGAGATCACACAGTCCGACCTGGCGACAAGCTCTTCGTTGCATATAACTCAGGAAGTCGAGACACCACAAAATTCGAGAACCCCGATGAACTAGATTTCAGCAGACAACGTAAGCACCAGCATCTCGGCTTTGGACGCGGCATTCATGCTTGTCTTGGTGCACCCTTTGCACGACTTCTTCTGCGAACTGAGCTTGCGGTGCTGAAAGAGAGACTGCCAAACCTGAGGCTCAAGACACCATATGAAGATATTCAATACTGTAGGGTTCATTCTGGTCGTGGACCAGAAAGAGTCGAGATCCAATGGGATGTGCCGTTTTTGGATGATATGCGCGTCAACGTTGGCCAAGCCAATGTCAACTCCATGCTTCGAGCTTCTGCAAAGACAGAAGAGTTGGAGATGGTCGTCAAAGATGTCAAAAATGTTGCCAGGAGGATAGTTCGCCTGACGCTATGTCCTAAAGATGGCGGCAAGGTACCGAAATGGTCTCCTGGGTCCCACGTCGACGTCCAAGCTGGTACTATTGGCTATCGTCAATATTCTATATGCTCAAAACCTTCTGAGGATCAGCATATACAAATAGCGGTACTTCGAGAGAATGACACTGGCGCTTCGAACTGGATATACCAGAACACTATTTCAGGGAGCCAGATGTTAATTCGTGGACCGCGCAACCACTTCAGTCTCGAGTTTGGCTCCCGCAAGACAATACTCATCGCTGGAGGTATCGGAGTCACCCCGATCATACCAATGGCCGAAGCTGCTAAAGAAGCTGGTGTTGACTACTCCATTCTGTACCTCGGCCGATCGAAGAACAACCTTGCATTTGTGAACGAGTTGATTGAAGAGCATGGAGATCGCTTCACACTTTGGGTCAGTCAAGATCAAGGTGGTAAAAGATTTGACCTGAAATCCTACCTGCAGCAAGAAGATCTCAGCGATCTGCGGGTTTACTGTTGTGGTCCGGAAGCCCTCCTCACAGGGGTCGAAGAAGCCCTGGCAGTCGCACCACCTGGGGTCTTGAGGCTCGAACGCTTCGCAGCATATAATACTGGAAACACGAAGCCAAATACTTCATTCGACGTGGTTTTGGCCCGAAGCAACAAGGTTCTGCGAGTACCAGAAGGAAAATCGGTTCTGGAGGTGATCAACGAAGCAGGCGCTGGAGTATTGTCAACTTGTAGTACTGGAGTATGTGGAACTTGTGAAGTGAGGGTTCTTGATGGGCTTGTTGATCATCGAGATGTGGTTCTTACGCATTCTGAGAAAGCGGAGGGGAAGACTATGATGCCGTGTGTCTCGAGATGTCTAGGGAAGAAGTTGACATTGGATCTTTGGTAAAGACAGGTTCTATGTAATATGGGTTTAAAAATGAGTGGCAACATGGTAGTGAAGCATTGGTTGTACGTTAGTGCTACGAAGAGTGAACAAAGGAGTGAGTCTAAGGGCCTCAAGCGCATAAGAGTTTCGTATGTGACTATCGACGATTCATGAGAAAGTGGCGGAAAGAGAGAGTTTGAGTCAATTGGCAATTGATAGTTCCTAAGGGTTAAATAGTAGGAGTTGCAGTAGTGCAGACCGTTGGTGCTAGGTTGTGATGAAGCCTTTTGTTTGGGCAAACAGTGAGTCACAGAAGAGCACAAAATGTTTTGTATAGCATATCAATTTAGGTCCATTGGCCTTTTTTACGGCCTTGATCCAGACTAAACAGCACAAAGCCAAAACTTCACACGTATCCTGTCCTTAATCAGTGGTGGTAGTACCCTTTCGAGCCTCCCTCTCAGCAACGTAAGCACGCCACCTGGGGTTCCAGATACAGACAGGAATACCCAGCAAGAAGATACCACCAAATAATCCAGCCAAGACACCAAAAGCCCATTTATACCCGTGCTCTTCAATCATAGGAGTCAATCCATAAGTAACACCAAAAGAGATGATGTTCTTGGTACCAACGACAGTGACGAGCGCAGGGCCAGGATGCTTGGGAGCAGCCTCAGAAGCAAATGTCGTCGAGATGATGATGACAGCTGTAAATGAATACTGGAAGATGGTCCAGCCGAGATAAGGTCCCCACCAAGTTGCACCACCACCAGCTGTAAAGCCATAGAGTAGAAGCATACCCACACCGACAACAGCTGGAGGGGCCATGGTGATGAGGTGGTGCTCGGGCTGGTGAATACCGCGGTTTCGACGAGCCATCCAGAGAACAAAGGGGTTGGCGAGGAATGTGCAGTAGAGCATGCCCAGAACAGCTCCAACAACTCCGCCAACGTTGATCAAACCAATGTCCTTAGCTTCCCAGTGATAATACTGCATGAGAACTTGGTTGTATGTCAAGGACATACCAACGCCACAGCCAAGAGCGATCGAGGATGTGAGGACGGCGTATAGGATACCAGGTGACGAAAAGGAGGCGAGCATGTACTTCCAGCTCAGCAGAATAACACGCAATGGCTGAGAAGATGGCTTAGACCAAGGTCGGAGACGCTCAACGTATGCCTTGCGCTCAATGTCCGGAGCAGGATTTCCAGCGTTAGGCGCTGTCAAGCCCGATCTCGACATGTCCTCCAGATAAGCCTGAGCCTCAGAATCAGGAATGACCTTTGTAACTCCGAACTCATCAGTGATGACAAGTTGACCATCAAGCGAGGCAGCAGGACGAGTAAACTGTGTCTCAAAGCCAAGTAAGAAAGCGATGATCAAGCCGACTCCCACAGTGATGGTGAATACCCAGTAGTACCATCTCCAGCCGAGATCGGCGTTGATGTATGATGATGCTAGGTTGAGGGAGGATGAAACAGCGTTTTGCACCATCCAGTAGAGACCGAAGATGAAGGCTCGTTCGTGGAGGAATGTTACTTCCGTGAGCATAAGGGGGAGAAGAGACTCGGAAGCGCCTGTTGCGATACCCTGAAGAATGCGAGAGACGAGATGGCCATAGTAACTGTTTTGAGTGGCTGCTGATATGCTAGCGGCGAGAAGAACGACCACAGAGATGAGGAAGATGGGTCGACGACCATAAGCCAGTGACAGAGGGAGGATGATGTAGTTTCCTGACATCGTTAGTGACCTCATGAGAATAGCTGTATCATAAACATACCAAGTCCAATGAACAAAGTAGGTAGTGTAATAAGCAACACAACCTGATCCGAGCTAAACCCCTTGGGAATATACATCTCAAAGAAAACGTTCAAGATAGCTCCCAGTCCCGAAGCAACTGAGAGTCCCATCACCGAGAACCAACAGCAACAAAAGACCAAGCCATATTTCTCCCACGGCTTAAAATTTAGAGGATCATTGGGATCCGACGACGGCACGGGAATCTTTCGAATCTCTCCCTGTCTATTAACAAGAAGAGCGTTTCCTTCAATGTGACCGCCATCGTGTACTGTGTGTGCCTTTTTCTCGTCTTCGATATGGTCTGCTGAGGCGATGGTTGCGAGATCTGGGAAATCTGACTTCTCGGCCATTGTGAAGTTGGGGTCAATGCGGACTGACTTGGAGGCCGGGATTGAGGCTCATTCAGGCTCTTTATGAAGTGAGAGGTTAGAGGGCTTGGGTAGTGGTTCTTAGTAGATAGGTCCGTTGATCGGGGGAG
This sequence comes from Fusarium fracticaudum, assembly GCA_003353625.1. Classification (NCBI taxonomy): domain Eukaryota; kingdom Fungi; phylum Ascomycota; class Sordariomycetes; order Hypocreales; family Nectriaceae; genus Fusarium; species Fusarium fracticaudum. The sequence goes on from PDNT01000003.1 coordinate 3,993,642, forward strand.
TCTGGACTGAGTTAGCTGGAGTTGTTCCCCCACACTCCCGTTCCCGTTCCGGGGAATCGGTTCGGAAACATATTTTTCGGTTCCTGAGCCGTGTTAGCGTGGGGTTTAAATACAGCATCACTCCATTGATATGTGTGGTTGTGGTTCTTTGGCTATTAGATATACTGTAAAAGTTTCATAGTATTGTAATAAACTACATCTTTCCAGCCAGTATTGCCAGTATTCGATACTTGAACTCGCTTCCTAACTGTATAGAACCAAGAGTTGAGGTTTTGGACAGAGAGTTACTATCCATATACTATGAGAAAGTTGAATAGAGTGAATATAGTTTTAGCTAGTAATCTATTGCTAGAATGAACAAGATCTTACCCGTCAACTTTATTTCTTGAGGCTGAACTCTTTGTGATTTTCGTATAAAACGAACCGAAGTCGGTTGGTAATAAATCCCTGTCCGTTGGTCGAACCGAGTCCTCCACATCCCCGATCTCACCCCGCACTCCATATGCTTCCCCATATTGCCCCGGATTTCAGTTTGTCAATATCTCAGCTAATGAAAACACCATCAAAGAGGTCCAATTATCTTTGCCCAAAGCTCAAACAACAGCAGTATACACGCAAATGCAGCAAGAGCTTCAGTGACTACTCTGCTGAGAGGCCAATCTTCGCCTTGGCCATCGACGCGTCGGAGCATAGGCAAGCCAGTGACGAAGAAGATCATGTACCCAAAAGTTCCAACTTTCATCATACGATCTCTCTTCTCATAGAGGAACACGTCTGAAAGGAGGGGACTCGCCATGAAGAATGTCTCTCCGAGCGCAACAATGTATGAAAGAGCCAGCACCACAAAGACACGTCCAACACGTCCAGGCTCAAGTCGACGAACAATCTTGCGCTCTGCGACCAGCAAGAAAGTGAAGTAAGTCATAAAGTATGCATGCGTAAGCGGATACAAGAACAAAGGGACTTCACCTCCCGTGCGACCAGCAACAGAAGAGCTGAAATTCACTTTGTTGTTGAACATGTATCGCATACCCATAAGATCGAAGAAGTAGTGCGAGATGAAGTATGTTCCCGTAAACACTAGGATGGATACCCATAGGTTGAGTTTCACCCAGTATCTGCGGTACCATGGACGACCACCAGGCTTTGACAAGAGTGCTGGGAGAAGTATCGAGGGCAAGGCAACGGTAATAGAGAAGAGTATGTAATCAACATCGTTCCAGGTGTTAATGATGCCGCTCAGCATAACGAATGCCACGGCAATAACCCAGAATGGGCTTTGCGCAAGGATAAGACCCTCGGTCCATCTTTTATCGGCTTCAAGGTATTGAGCAGAGATATGTTTCTTTTTAGGAGATGTCGACATGGCCTGAGTCCTGTTGTAGCTGTCTTTGATTTCGCCTGAGGTACACAAGAACCATCAGAAATGTGTTGAAGTTGGGAGAATGTCAGATTTAGATTTAACCGCCAACTCTTGATTGTTTTTACCCGAAATAACCTTGCAGTCAGTGCCCAGGCTCGTCTGCTTAGATGCCATGCTAATAACATTAGCAAGTTACTCAACTAAGCCCTAACCTACAACTTGAGCATAATAATTCGACCAAACTATTGTATTTAATGTTTGGTAATTTTGTTCAAGTTTGGTTCTGAAGGTCAACATCTTGCCTTTGTCTCACGCCCATGTAACGTTATGTGATGACACCCATGGTTTTGACCAGGATCCATCATCTGATATGATGACAAATCTGTCCAACAACATCTCGTCCACACAGAATATCGCTTCTTAATAACACAAAGTTACTCGTGGAAGAATCCTTTCAATTCTCTGCTTCTGCTATGCCCCCTTCCAACAGAATAGCAGATACGTACACCACCCGATGGAGCACTCACTCAACCCCTATCAATAGCTCCATGAGCAGGAGTCTCCCAACAAAAACAAGAAAATATAATACATCTTGTGACAGATGTCGAAAATCTCGGGTTAAATGCTCAGGAGATGTCCCTTGTCGACGATGTGCTTCGTCCTCTGCACCACCATGCGTTTACAGCCTATCTCAACGGCGTGGGAAGAAACGGGCATGTACCAGCAATGCGTTATCAGCATCAGACGAGTTCCCTTCCATGGACATCAACTCATCAGATCTTGACATGGTAGCATTCAATTTGGAGATCGCACCAACCGCCGTACATCAGAACATAGACCCCAGTGTAGGTATTCTCCCAACGAAACCCGACAGAAACCCATACTGATATAGTTAGTTGTTCAATTATGAGTTCAGCTTTGATCAAAGTCTTCCAGACCTGGATGTAGGAGCCATCTCAGGAACTTCAGGCAGTGCAAACTCTCCGTCTCTGACAGAGATAGTGGACGCTCTGAACTCTCAGCCTCCCTCCTTTTGTCTCAAGCCAATATCAAAGTGTCCCAAAGCGTGCTATGCAGATATAAACGATATGAGTGGCACCGTGGATGTTATAATGAAGAACCCCGGGCAGACACCACTCCACGAGATTCTGTCATTGTTTCAGAGCGTCTTCCACAAGTCTGCACAGTACCTCGCATGCCAGAATTGCGATACAGGCTGTCTTCGTTACGTCAATCTCGTCATACTTCATCAAAGACAGGTCAGCCTTCTCAGTGAACTTGCAGAAGACCCAAAAGAATATCTCGGGAGCGATATGACGCTTGCTACGTTGGGAGAGTTTCAGGCCTCTAAACAGGATGATGTTGCGATAAAGCAGCTGATGGTCAGACAGGCGGCGAGAGATGTCATACTCTCGGTGAATGCTGACCATCAAAGCGCCACGGGGTTTCAAGAGAGGTATGTTGCTGGGACTTTAGACTTGAGTGACACCGGCAAGCTTAATGTGAAGTGGTTGGTGGAAGTGTCGGAGAATCTTAGGAGGACGCTCGAATATGTAAGAGTTCTGCTAGAAAAGGACGATTGGGCCACGAAGCTGCTAGGATCGTAGAACTTGGCCAAAAACGGGGAGGGGCTTGATAGGCATTTAAGTCGTTCTTTGCAATAGTTGGACCATATCAAACCAGTTTAGTCGGGAGACCCTTCGAGCAATAACCCCTTATCCTATATTCCACGGGCACACTAGTCTGAGCATACCTCTTTGGGAATAAGATAAAAGAAAGTATCAAATCTATAAAAAGTCGCTAGTCAAACTGGACGTCGTACCTCTTGCGCAGAGTCTCGCCAGAACAGAAGCGGTGCTTTCGATACTACGATGGCGACGAACCCAAGAAGTGAGTTTCTCTAGGAAGACTAGCAAGTATCAGATGAGGCATATTCGGGCAAACTCACCCATCCATAACCAAGAGCAGAGTACAGAGGTAGCCCAGCAATAGGGAGGCATCCGCCAACTATGCTACGTTTGACGCTTGTAGCGGCTAGAGCGCTAGCCGCATAAGTTGTGAAGGCATCGATCATGTATATCTGAGTGGGGAGCTACTGCGCATTAGTGAGAGGGTACTGAAGAGCAATAGTTTCTTACAAATGAGATTATCGGCCCGGCCGCTGAGAATCCAGTGAAGATGATAGGAACTATCCAGTGAACCTCATACTCTGCCGTCCAGCCGTATGAAAACAGGCCGATTTTTGGTAGAGGCTCTTAGCTACAAGTCCCAACTGCAAATAACACATCTAGCTCACAACTTAGACATCATACCAAATAACTAACCAATTGCTACAGCTAAAGGCTGATAAGAGGAAAACCTAGATTATGCCTCTTTGGCCGGCCTTGGAGGCATATAAGATGGTGCCTCCAATCCGATGACAGGACCCAAAAAATAACCAGTGAAGAATATCGACATCACAAAACCTTTTTTTGGAAGCTTGACCTAGGTAATCAACAATACTTCCACCAGTAATATTCATCGGACCAGCACCAAATTCCCCAGCAATGAACCGAAAGACATCAGGACGCCTTTATAGCTCAGTGGTAGAGCGTTGCACTTGTAATGCAAAGGTCCATAGTTCAATCCTGTGTGGAGGCAATCTTTTTGCCTTCTTAGTCTTTTCTATGCCTCGAACCGAAAGACGATAAGCTTAGCAATGTTCAGTGCAAGGGCACTTCCGATCGAAAAGCCAAGAGTGACAACATTACAAATGTTGAGCAGCAATCGACGACCGTAAAGCTCTGGCAGCGGTGACAGAAGCACAGGACCGAACGCAAAACCCAGAACAAAGATTAAGACGACGAGAGATGTCACGGGTGGCCGAGTTTCGTGGAAGTCTTCTTTTAGGAGAGGAACGCCTGGGACGATGAAGGATGATTCCAACGGACGAACATGAAACTATGAGATATAGAAGATATGTGATATCGGAGGAGACTTACGTGATAAAACCTAAGACAGACACAATTTCCAAGTTTAGTGCTTTCCTCCATGTGTTCCAATTCTGAGGGTTCTCAGGATCTGGTTCCCAAGGGACGGGGATGCCTGGCTGTTGCTTCTCAGCGTCCGATTCGGTCGACATTTTTGCACAAGTGTGAGAGAACTTGATAAAAGACAGCAATGCTAACATGCTATACATTTTTAACTATCTTCTCTATATACTAAGCAAAGCCGTCGTGTTTTCTACCAGTTTCTAGATAATCATCATGCTGTCAGGTAAATCGTCGTTCGCTTTACGAAAATTACCCGATTAGGAAATTTGGCACCTCGCTCAGCGACAACTGGGTCAAGTTTTGTGCCTCCTCGGAGTTTAGTAAGCCTGATCAAACCATGAAACGAGATCTAGACAAGGGTAAATAGCTACACATGTCATAATTTTCTTCAATGCCGGGAAATATCACATTTTAACGTTGACCGTCGGAGATTATGTAAAACTCCAACTCGCTCAGCGATGCTGAAGCCATAACGGTATAAGTGACTAAACAACACCGAAAGAGCCCAATGGTTGATGGACTATATAAAGTCTTCCACACTGTACATGAAATCAGCAAGTTAAACAAATATAGCAAAACATCAAAGAGCCTTTCTTTCATAAGTCAAACAGCGAAATGCCAGAATTCTACACCCAAGTCCAACTCAGCGACGGAGTCAAGCTCAACGTCTGCCTCCTCGGAGCTGAAAACAAGTCGAAGCCCTTGATAATCTCTCTCCATGGTGCCCCGGGACTCTCGTCACACACCGGCATAAAAGAGGACTTCAAGTGTCTCGTAGACAGGTTCCGTGTTCTCGTTTACGATCTTCGAGGCAGTGGAGACAGTAATGTCAAGGGCCCTTTTACGGATGAGCAGTGGATCTCGGATCTTGAAGAGCTCAGGTAAGTAACCGCCGAGTGTTTATCTTAGAAATCGAGGTTAACAGACTTTGCAGAGCTTGGGCGGGAGACGAAAAGTTCATCCTTGCTGGAGGATCCTACGGTGACTTCCTTGCGCTGAACTACGCCCTCAACTATCCGAACCGTCTCCTGGCCTTGATCCTTCGTAACACCTGGGCATGCGGCCCCCAGGGTACACACCGCGCACTAGCAAACATCCTTCTATCCCACCGCATCAATACAGATCCCATGCGCCAAGTTAGACTCTGGACCGGGAACGTACAGAGTCAGGAAGATGCAGAACAAGGCATGGCCGAGATTGTCACCATCTACACACCCGAGGGTAACCCAGAGCCTGAATCGTTCGAGGGTTCAAGTACCGACCTTCGCTGGGAGGTTCACAACGCTGCGTTTTCGTGGTCACAACCTCGTTTGATGTAAGGTCCAGGTTGGTTGAGATTAAGGTTCCGACCTTGGTGGTCGTTGGAAGGCTTGACATAATTTGTCCCGTTGAAGAGTCTGAGATGATCCGGAGGTGTATTAAGGGTAGTGAGCTTGTTGTTTTTGAGAAGTCAGCTCATAATCCTGCTACAGATGAGCCGGAGAAGTTTCGAGCGGTTCTCTCGGACTTCCTTGGAAGGCTTGAGTGGTAACTGGGTTAATAGATCTGGATTATTTATGGCTTTGAGTCGACGTCGGAACGGCAATTTGTTAGCTGGCATTCATTAGTTAGGTACCGTATTCACATGCAATACAATCACCCCTTTTGGGAGTCACAGTAAGTATTGTGAGACAAGCGCTCTATTGACTGGTATCTTGTGGACAATAATGATTCACATGACCCTGTCTTCTGATAGGGTCCATTGTCATTGATTTGCAACTTGAAGTTGACACTGGGCTGTTCGATACTAAGACACTCTCAGATATCCTTGCGGCTATCAATGCTATTACATCAAACAAGCGTCATTCAATATACTCAGCTGGTGCTCACCACTCGCAACCTATGAATTGCCGCCTCCCTCATCCTGGCCATCAGCCCAGACAGCCCGAAGGACTACCTTACCATGTTTCAGAAAATCTCCGCATTTCTCTTGGATGAGCTTCAGGGCTGAATTGTGTATGGAATCGGGCGACTGCTCCATCGTTTTCCGGTCAGAATACATGCACACTAGAATATGCACTATCTTGAGAACCTGGTCTTTGGGATCTTTCCGATAGCTCGACTGAATGTAGGTAATGACGGCATCCAACAAATCCTCCAGTATATTATCCGCGGCGTCGAAGTAGACAGTCTCGAGGCACGGTGGCAAGCCTCTCACTAGTATCTGATCGTCTCGGATATCGTCATCAAGTACAGGCAACCAGATGTCCTCCAGGGCCATGCGCATGTGCTGAACGTTGACAAGTCGTCTTCCCGCTGTGAAGTCATATGCTGTGTGAGCTGGCACTGCAATAAGCACTTTCAGGGTATCCTTTCTGAGTGCCAGGATTTCGCAAATATCTTGGATGGAACAAAAGTTGTCTCCAAAGCAATAGGCACCCATGTACAGAAAGTACTCCAATGGCCCTGTTGCAGAAACCAGGAGTCGAAGTCCTTCTTTGCTCAATATCGTGCTCCGAAGCGCGATGTGACGAACATTGAGGAACTGTAGTGGATCTCGCAGTGTTTGACGAGACGGATTCACAGCTTCTAGGCTCTGGAGGTTTGGAAGCGCTGCAATGAATCCGCCAATAGAACCTTCGGATAGATTGAGGGGATTGTAAATTCCAGTCTCTCTGACAGTCTTGTTTTTGATATCCAGGGTCTTCAAACGCTGAGGCAGGTGGTTTCCATGGATTGAAAGAGGCTTCATGAATTTGTCGAGTATCCGGCATAGATCTTTCGCTATTGTCTCGAGATATTCGAGGTTAGGTGTTTGAAGAAGGACAAGTGCTCCGATATACCGTTCCCATCCTCTGATGCTGAACTCTGCTCCTGGGGGGCCGAGAATATCGGAAAACTTGGTCAAGGACTTGACCAACCAGTCTCCCTGAGCATGATAATCATCCGGATAGATATATCTTAGCAAAGCCTGTTTGACTTGCTTGGCTAGTTCTGGGTTCTCAGAGAGAGCCCTACAGAACAATACCTCAGCTTCGGGCGTTGCTTCAGAAAAGCCAAAATGGTGGTGGAGCGTTTTCTGCGCTATATAACCCCAGCTCCTACAGACCGTAGAGAGGCTAACGAGAGTGTATCGAAGAGTTTTCGCATCGGCGTCTTGTGCGGCGGATACACTAGGGAAGTCCTGGTGATCTCCACGTCCTTCGTGGCAATGAACACAAAAGTTCTCGCATATGATATATATAAAAGCTGCGTCAAGGTTTTGAATATCCATGGCGTAAAGTTTAGGAATTACAGGGTTTGAGATGAAGTGCCTGTAGATTTGGTAGGTTTCTAGGAATTTGGACGCTTTTATGAGCAGCTCAGGCAGCATCACTCTTAAGCGGTAAAGTCAATCACGGTTTGTTGTTGAGTCTGCGCTTCTGTTGCAGTATCTGAGTGATTCAGTCCATATGCTGTGTCATTCGCTGTCGGTCGCAACTGTGAGCATGGTCTTCCTCTCCTTTCAGACGTCATTCACTTGTTACTGAACTGGTTTCCTCAGGAGCGTCAGTATGATTGTTTCTGCATACGTTTGTAATATTCTGGGAATAGAGAGCCAGACTTTCAATAGTCGACTCGCCATCCGAGATCCAAGGGGTATTCACCAGTCGGGAGACAATGCAAGCGGCTACAAGTCAATGCCATTTATCCCGAACAGTACGATTAAATTCTTACAGTTTATTCGCATATTTATTACGTTGAATTTCCCCGAAAAGTGTCAAAACTGCTCCTAAATACAATGTCTCTTCGGGGAAGTGACCATTACATGATGACCAAATTCAGTATATGTTCTTGACTATCAAGCAATTCACTGAGTCCGGGGCTGATATTGTAAACTCTCAGCTTTCAGTCATAGCTAACCCTCAGTATTTACTACGTTAGGGATTGGTAACACACCAACGCATCATTCCATATCGGATGGACCAGAGAAGGGGTGAGACATCCTGATGAGAGTCAACCTAATCAGAGACAAGGCTTCCCCGCCTGGTCTTCCAACACCTGAGAAACATGATTATCCTCCCGTGTCTTAGGAAAGATTTGCATCGTTTCTTGATTTCCTCCCAAACTGATCTGTTTGTAGCCAAAGGGAATTCTGAGGCCTCGCTGTCAACGTCTGTTTGGACCCATATAAAGACATATCGTAGCGTTTGTTCCGCAGGCGGATCTCGAACAGTCGACAAGATATAGTTGACAAGAGCGTCCAGGACTCCTGGAATCGTATTTTCCGAGATATAGAGCCGTAACACGAAGAGATTGGGTGGGAATACATCTAGTAATGCGTGTTTCTCTAGAATTGGCTCTGCGTCCGTTGGACTCCAGAAACCTGAGAACAGTAATCCCATCTCTCTCACATTGGTGAGATGCTTGGCTGCTGTGAAGTGCCGAGATTCCTCTGAAGTCTCCAAACGTAATTTTGTCAAGCTGTGCTTCTTAGGTATTAGAAGTTCGCATAAGTCCTGGGGGGTGACGCCATTGATATCAGAGTGTGACAGTTCATAATAATTAAATTTCTCCAATGGCCCTGTCGATGAAAGGAATAGTCGGAGTTCTTCCCGACTAAAAGCAGCATACAATGTCAGAGCCCGTAAGTTGGACAGGTTCAGCCTGCTTCGAAGTGACTGTGGATTTGGGTTGAATAAGGTCAGGTCGCGGATTCCTGGACTAGCCGATAACAATCTTCCCATAACGGCCTCGGATAGATCTATAGATGCTTCGGTTCTGGATGCGTTGTTATGCCACGGTGCGACATGTAGAGTGGCAATACTTCGAGGAACAACACATTGATTCCCTAAAAAGACCGTACGGAACCTTCTCATGATCTCGTTCAAGTCTTCGTTCTGTACCCAAAGTTGGTCGAGAGTTGGGACTTGGAGCAAAATAAGGGGCGCAATGAACGCCCCCCTGTCTGGCACAGAGGACAGTTCCTGGAAGTCGAGAACTCCTGAGAATTTATCCATTGACTTTACGAGCCATTCTTCATCAAGGATCCAGCAGCATATAGCGATTGGTGTTATTCGAGCCTTTTTCACATGCTTTCCAAGCTCCGGGTTGCCAGAAAGAGTCCTGCAGAACAAGAACTCTGCCATTGGGTGAGTCTCGAAGAAGCCAAAATGATGATGCAGCACCTTCTGTGCGATATATCCCCACCTCTTGCAGACTAATGAGAGACTGAAGATTGTCTGGCGGCGTTCTACGGCCGCAGGAGGGGGTGGTATCTCACCCATATGGTCCATGGCCTGCCAATCCTCATAAAGATTTTGGCAATGAGGACATATGCTCTCACAGATGAGAAATATAATCTCCCGTTGGAGGTTCTGTACCAGCATGTTTTATGAATGACTGCTTCGCGATATATAATAATGGACGGTTCTGTGGGTTGTAAGAGCTCGAGTTGAGTGAGGTTGTAAGCGGGAGGAAGCCGGGGCCTTTTATGGTTCAAGGTTGAGCGGAGTGACTGGGAAATGCAAACAGTGTCTCTAGGTCATCCACTGTTCTCATTCAAGGCTCTTCTTGCATCACTGAAAAACTGTACCTCCAGGTGTCTGATCCGTACGCGCTGATTGTCGTCATGAAGCGCTGTCGGCGAGGGCTTCCACTTTGAACTGGCTATCGACCACTTGCTAGCGAGATGTTTGCATTGGGGTGATATTTTCCAAGTACTCTCAAATACAATCGGTAGGTCACTATCTATAAGCCCTAATTGCATATTTGGAGGTTGGTAAATTGCTGCCATTTGGTTAACCTGTGGAGGTTTTTAATGTTAAGAGAGTCTTCAGCCCCAACACAACGGTAAACAGACAAATTGGAATAACTTAAAATATACTTTTGATCTTTTATGAGGCATGAATAATATATTTTAGCTGTAGAGTTAGATACTCTTCTCTTCTGTCTGTCTCCAGAGGTGTATAACTGCCTTTACTAAGCGATAACATTTAGGATAGTATCACAGGTGACAAGACAAGTTCAGGAGGCTCAAGGTCAATTTTTAGCTTTTATGAGATTCATCTGTTGTTGAAGGCTCTCATGGCCTGTTGGCCCTACATGATATGTGCTGTCTAACCTTGTGTCTAACAGAACGCTGCAAGGCCCCGTAAACTAGTATTCACCCCCATAGTAGTATTTGATTACCATATCTCCCCTCTCAAGAAACTTACAGCACTTCTGTTTTATCTTCTCACAATTCGGATAGTCTGAGGGTGACGGCGAGTTGGGTGCCCCTTCTGGAAGAGGACCTATCAGAATATTGATTCGGACATATTTCAGCACTTGATCCTCAAGCCTGTCGGGACATTGAGATATAATATATGTAGTGACGGCGTCAAATAGCCCCTCTATTTCTTTAAGCCAAATATCGAAGACTATCGTTGAGAGATTTGGGGGGAATACAGCCACCCAGGCCTGGTCGTGTAGTGTCAACTCGTTTTCTGTACTCATCCATATCGACTGAGCTGCGATGCGTAGGCAAGTCAATTTCCCAAGGCTTCTGGCTGCTGTGAAATGACGTGCGTGGGGATACGTCGCTACGTTCGCTTCTACTAATGTATCCTTCTTCATCACCAAGACTTCGCATATATCTTGACCCGTGGCTTGATTCGGTTCGTCTGTAGTTCTTCCCAAGTACGTGAAAGCTTCAAGGGACCCCGTGGCCGACACCAACAGGCGCAGTTCTTCCCGGCTCAAGCACACGTCTTCCAGATAAAGATCACGTACATTGTGGAGCTTTAAAGTACTCTTGATTGTTTGGCGAACTGGGTTTCCAAGTAAAAGCATCTCGACACTTGGAAAATTTGACAAGAATCCACCGCCAGCTGTGCCTGAGAGATCGGTTGGGCATGCCCGATGACGAGCGTCCTGAGTGTCTGGTTTTTCTATCATGATAAACCTGACGACATTCTGGGGAAAGGCATGCAGATGACTGCTATGTGGCTTCCTGAATTGCTGCATCAGATGTTTGACATCTTGAGTATGCACATTAAGAAATATAGCATTTGGTATTTGAAGCAATATGAGTGGTACAATAAACGGCGACCACGCTCCTGTGCTGAAGTTGTAGGGCGCCGGAGGAAGATCCAGAATGTTGGAGAATCTTTCCAAGGACTTGAATAGCCAAGAATCATCACCCTTTTCGAGATCCCAATCTAGCTGAGAGATTTGTTTCAGGGTGATCCACCGGACAGAGCGACCTAGTTCAGGCCTTTCGCAAATAGTTCTGCAAAATCTGATGTGGGTTCTTTCATAGTCAACGAGTTGTATATGGAAGAGTATCCGTTGTGCTATATCAGCCCAGCTTTTGCAGAGTAAGCAGAGGCTCAGGAGTGTGTCTCGTCTGACCCAAGAGTCGGATACCTCTGCATCTAGAGGCAGAGCATTTGTTCCCCCGATAGGACAGTGTGGACAAAGCGCTTCACAAATTAGGGATATAAGTTCCGGGGGTAAGTTCTGGAGGTTCATGTTGTTTGATGTACAACGCTGTGAGGTAATTGTAGAATAGTAGCGGTGAGATGGATGACTTTTAAGACAGGATTGAGCTGGGCGGACTTCCTGAGGAGAGACTGGAGACCTTTTATAGTCCGTAGACGGGGTGATTCACCAGGGATGTGAATGACCCATCACAGACGTCTGAGATGTTCTCTATTAAGTGCGTCCCAGCTATACAACGATGGCCAGTTATCACGGTTCTCTTCTATGTCTAGCGGTTAGTCACTCGCGATCTCATTCGGCATTCAGGTAACTTAGGGGTTAGTGAATATAACCCCAGACTTGACTGTCTGCTTGTGGCTCTTAGGAAGGTGATACAATGTTAGAGTGTCGCATCACTCTCTTTCCTAATCAGAGATAGGTTTTGTTTGTATGAGCAACCGAAAAGTAGCTTGAAGCTCTGTGATATTTGTCTACCAGTGCATCCTGCTCCGATAATACTGAGAATCTCTTAAAACGTAGCACCAATGGTAGCTTATGACTTACTGTAACTCCGAACCTTGGTACTGGGGACGCCGATCAAAAGTCTGATGCCTGTTAAGATGTAGCTTGGTGTGTATTTCTGCGTTGTATGTAGAGTTAGAGTCTACGCTACATGTCGTAACATGTGGCTGTGACATGAATGCTCAACGAGCCGTCTTGGATATTTGTGTATTCAACATGTTTCCGTAAATTAACACCCTTAATCTCTTACACCGGTCTTATCATCAGTTTCTTTTGTTTTTGTGTATGTAGATTTCTGAGAGAACTTGAATAACATCGGATTATATTCATGCCAAAGACTATTATCTCGGATAGTCTTATAGCGGAGAAGATAGGACCAAAAACAGCATTTCCAGGTTCTATTAGACTAAAACAAACGTCTCTAAAAGTTTACATGTGGTAACATTGTGTTTTCACCGACCTTATCGCAGCTATACCATAAGAGCGGTTCCGTCGTGGTAGTTATACGCCCATTCTCAAGCCAGGTTGGGCAAAACTCTCTGCGGAGTAACTCCTCTTCATCTGCGTTTGTTGGCCGTACACCAGGCGGTGTCCACGGTAATGGATTTGGATAGTCTTTGTCCACGAAATGAAGAGTTACCTCTCTTAGCTTTTGCTCTTGAGGAGATTCTCTGTAGGTAGACGATATGTAACACCCCAAAGCCTCTCGATATCGAGGTGCGTCCGTGTGGCTATGGTCGAGGCACAGCGTCTGTAGATTCGGTGGGAACACATCGAGCAGGGCATCCTTTACAAGGTCCAAACGATGATATCTCATTGTGGGGATATCGCATAATACTCCTGCGTTGACTCGCAACTGTTGCAGCTTGACTAGCTGAGCCATAGCAGCAGGGGGGCGCTCTGAGCGGTACATCCCCAGAACGACTCTCTTGAGTGTATCTTTCATGGGTAAAAGCATCTCAAAGATCTCCTGAGATGTAACAAGTCTGGTGGTTTGTGATCTATCGGCGTATTCAATCTCCCTATAAACAAACTCCTCCAGGTTTTCCGTGCTGTTGATGAGTCTCTGCAGACTGTTCTTTGACAGGCACGCATTACCTGTCCGAAGCCTTCGCAGCTTCTGGAGTGGGAGTTTCTCTGGGAGACTTTCGAGGTCAGGTCGTGATATGGAAAGCGTCACGAGGTTTTCCAGTTTTATGAGAAGTCCCCCTAAAGTATTTAGATCTGTTGGAACCTTTGGTTGCAGATCCCCGAGGCAGGCTATGTCCTGCTGCCCTACCGAAAGAGACTCGAGTTTCGTAGTCAGGGCTTTATTCCGTATGACGGCTTCCATACTGAATCTTTGGAAGATGAATTGATTATAAGGCCCGTGAACGGCGAGATGCTTGAGGTTGGTAGCTCGAAGTAGGATAATCGGTGCGATAAAATCTCCCCATGAGGCAATAGAGCTCTGCAGGTAGAGCGGACTTATCCCAAGCAAGTGCCCGTACCTAGTCATGGATTCCTTAAACCAATAAGAGTTGACAAATAACTTCTGGTCGATGCCTGCGTTTTGCCCGAGGATAGCCACTTGTAGCTGGTTGCCAAGTTCTGGGTTTTCGCAAATTGTCCTGCAGAAACGGATCTGATGCTTATCATCCGAATGTTTGAAGTAGTGATGAAGGATATTTTGTGCAACACACCCCCAGCTCTTGCATGTCCTGCTAAGGCTGAGGAGAGCCCAGCGGTTCTCATCCTTCTTATTACATAAGATCTTTTCGTGGGAGACGGAACCTTTCTCCTGACAATGTAGACAGAAGTGCTCGAAAATCTGGTACAAGATCTCTGTCGGGAGTGGTGGGTTTTCCATAATGACGGGCTATATAGGATGTGCCTCGACTTTGTTTCTTCGCTGACCTTGTCTGATATCTCAATAAGATGGATCAAAGATAGAATGTGTAGATATCTCTGGCGAACGCCCGGTGAGCCAGAAAGGATGCTGAAACTTTGACCGGTCGTCTGATGAATGGCTAGGAAGCCTGAAAAGCTTTTGCCAAACGCGAAGTTCCTGGTGGACAGGTCTTTTGTTGCTTGTGACTGATGGGTTGAGCTTTATGCGTCCTCTTAGGGCTATAGTTTAGCAAGTGATACTGGTCCTTGGAAATATTGATGGATGGTTAATATAATTTTGGATAAGTATGAAGAAGGGAGACCTTGGGAGGACTCGCGACGAGATTATAAGGGCTGGAAAGAACAAACTTTGATACAAGATCAAGTGTCGTTGATGTGAGTCTGAATGTGATTTAGTGAGAGTCTGCCTATGTGACAAACTATACGCCTCGGCTCGTAACTGTATCATTTGATGCGACCTCCTGATTTGCCGATTACTGTTTGACTTTGCAAAATATCACTGATGTGGCGTTTCTTAACTTTGTTACCCCTGGGTCCATTCAGCTTGAGGAATCTCAAAAGTCAAAACTGAGGCTATCTCGCTGCCTGTTCCACCGAACATGAATATAAATAATTGAAGAAATTAATTTTCGGTATGTAAATACTTGCTGTTGAGAGCCTGGCATATGCTCTTACAATCAACGATGTTGAATATCTGAGAAACAGTAACAATTCCTATACGCCCATGTTAAACAAACGCCCATCCTGTCAAAAACACATCTATCCAGCTCGTTTACAATCTGACCATCCTAGGGTATCACAACTTTTCACCTTCTGTCAAAAACATCCCGAACCTCAACAACGCCATCCATCCTTCCAAGAACCAAAACCTTAGCATCCTCATCGAAAGCCCCAGACATTACCATCTCCTCCGTAGCCTCATCGTACACAATCGTTCCCGTCGCAACATCCATGATGTCGAAACCATCTTCGGTTCTGCAGAGCATGTATCGGCAATCGGGTGAGATCGCAAGGGGCCATCCCTCACAGGGTCGCACCGCGTTAAGGTTGTAAGACGTCAAATCGTTGGCAGAGGGGATCCAGATGTGAACGCTTGTTCCCCAGACTGAGACGATGCGTCGACCATCGGGACTGACTGCTAGAGCACGGGGGTTGTTTGAGCCGTCGATTTCAAGACGGCGAATTGTCTTGCAGGTCTTGGTGTTGGTGATGCGCAGCGTTCCGTCGCGTGAGATCGTGACGAGGCTCTGGTCGGGGAGGAAAGCAGCGTGAGTAACTGCGTCGATGTGGCTGAGGACCTTTCCGACCCGGACCCCGTTCTTCACGTCCCAAACTCCAATGCGATTCTTTGCTTCACCGACTGCGATGAGTCTCCCATCACGGCTCCAAGCAATTGGCTCACCCTTGGCCTCCTTGAGCTCACAAGCCGTCTTTCCACTGACGTAGTCCCTCAGGAAGACAGTGCTAGTGTGGTGAAAGTCGAAGCCTCCTGTGAACTGAACGGTCCAGTCCCTGACAGTAGCCAACTTTGAGCCCTTGGGGGAGAAGACAGCGCGTGAGCCGCTTGTCTTGGAGTAGCCGCTTTGAGTCTTGATGTCAAAGACGTCGATCCAGGATTGAGAGGTTTGCGCAGCTGTGTAGATCGCGAAGACAGCTGATGTAGCAGGGGAGATGCCTACTGAGGCGATCTCTGCCTTACTACAAGAGCGGCTGAAGCGACGTGTGATTTCCATAAGTGCTGTTGGGTCTCTTGAGCCTGGAGTCTGAGATCTTGATGATGCAGCTGAAGGGGATGCAGGTGGTTGTCCCCTGTAGTGTCGTTAGCTGTGAGCTCGAGGTTGAAAGGGGCTAGACTTACATGTTGACGATGATGGATGGTCAATAGAGAGAAAGAAGAAATGTGGAGCAGGTATCCAAAAGTTTTGTGAAATCTTGATATGATTGTATTGTTTGTAGTATTGTCTTGTAGAGTGTAGTTTGAAGGTATCGCCAACTTCCAAAAAACCGGCAATCACCTTGATCTTTAAACAAACCGTGAAGCCCACCACGATGACTCCTCCCTGCGTCCAAGCACACCGAATCTTACATATTGCTAATCACATCCCTCGATTTGGCGAGGCTCAAAAGCGACTACTAGTAAAACCCGTCAGAAATTTTCGTATCATTCTCAACATGTCGTGAAAAAGGCTGAAGACATGCATCGGTAGGGGTGAGTCACTACTAACACCCGCCGGTCTCCGCTGGAGATACACGGAGGAGAATTCGGCGTGGCAGAATTGGGGATAGCGTTGATGACATGGGTGCCGGCGTCGTTATTTTTGGACGTGACGAGGGAATTGGAGGTTGTAAGAATGATACTCAGCGGGCTCATGATAGCCCGCATCTTGGTATTGTATACAATGACTCCGAATGAAGATCAGTTGCTCTTACCGACAGTTAATCACTCAAACTACCCCCTTACAGCTCATCTTCACAGCTCTTGGATCTTCATTGTGATGTGAAAAGGTGAGATGGAGACCCCCACAACCCCATGAGTTTCGATGTGGGGAGTATACTCTGTAAGTGAAAGTGGTCTAGCCTTCTGAGCCAAAAACTCCAAAACGAGACTACGTGATGGTCCATTAGAAAGCAGAAATGGAATCATTGATTATGAAATCATTGCTTTGTAAATACTCGCTATTCAGCTCATGAACCAAAGTTACAACTGCGTCCGATCACGGAGAGAGACAATGAATGGATAGGTTTCATCATGTTCAATTCATCATTTCATTCAGGCACGATCACGCTGATCATACCAGACAGACTTATTCGTCATTTCGACCCATCAAGGTGTCTTTGATGCGCGCCAACAAGAGCATTCAGCTCCACCATTAACTCATTCATAACTCCCAATGCTACTCCCAACAAACTCCCTCTTTTTATTTTTTTACAATATCACACGCTCAAGCACCAAATGCCTCTTCATAGTTGGTCATGCAAGATCGGTAGCGAACAGAGCTCTTTTCCAAAGCCTGCATGGCCTGCTGAAGACCCTCCTTGGAGATAGGAATCTCCTCAATCCACGACTTAAGGCCCTTGTCAGCAGCGAGCTGCAGCATCTCAAGCATCTCACGTCGGCTGCCCAAGTGCGATGTTCCGATATAGCAACCGTTGGTGATGAAGTCCTGGTTGCGGATGGAGATACCGTCACCGCCGGGAAGACCAACAGAGTTCCAGTGGCCGTGCACATCGAGCAGGCTGAGGTACTCGCTGAGAGCGAAGCCGTCGAAAGAAGTGGCAGTGTTGATGATGATGTCGAAGGACATTTCGTGGCCCTTGGTCCAGTCCTTCTCACCAGTGGCCAGGAAGCCATCGGCACCCATCTTGCGGGCGTCGGCCTCCTTGGCTCGTGAACGGGAGATGGCCCAGACTTCGGCGCCGAGGGCCTTGGCGAAGATGACACCGTAGTGGCCAAGACCACCAATACCAACGATACCGACCTTCTTGCCGGGACCCGCGCCGAGACGCTTCAGTGGGCTGTAGACGGTGATACCGGCGCAGAGCATGGGAGCAGCTTGGGTGCTGGAGAGGGCTTCGGGAATGGGGTAGACCCTATGAATTGTAAGTCAGTGAGATCAATTGAGTGGACAAGTGTACTCACCAGTACTCATGCACTCTGCTGTGAGAAGAGTAACCACCCTGGGTCTTGAAACCAGTATCGAGGTAATCAGCGCCATAGGCGTCGATCTGGTGCTTACAGTAGGTCTCATTGTCATTCTTGCACTGATGGCACTCAAGACACGACCAAACCTGGGCACCAGCTCCGACACGGTCACCGACCTTTGCGAGAGTAACCTTGTCACCAACACGGAGGACCTTGCCAACAACCTCGTGGCCTACGGCGAGAGGATAAGGGCAACCGCCCCAGTCGCCGCTGATGGTGTGACGGTCACTGGCGCAGACACCACAGCACTCGACCTTGATGTCGACATCGTACTCGCCAAAGGGACGGGGCTCAAAAGAGTTCTTCTGGAAGTCGGTCCAGTGCTCGGCGCTGGGGGACTGAAAGCCCTGGAACTTGTCGGGAACAGACATGATGATGTTGATTGATACAGAACTTTGTTTATTGAGATGACGAGAAAGAGAGAGCAAAGCAATTGAGAACAAGTCAATTGGGGCTTCTCTTCCTTTATAAAGCTCATCTCATGACGACGAGCCGACCAGAAACCCCCACTCGTCGAAACAACCTCAGAGCTCACCCCTCATCGCGTTGACTACCGTATCCATTACGTGTGAGGGGCACTTTTTTTCTACTACGACCCCTCCATCATGAAAGATCATCTGATTCGAGTAAGCGACGCGGTTTGGGGGGAAGGCATTGAAGTGTCGCATTGAGAGATTGGGGGTTTCGGGACGCTATGCCCGAATTGCAGACAGGCGACATGCGAGCCGATAGCCGATGTGAGCATGTCATTGGTTGAGGGGCCATCATGACTCTTGACATGAAGCTCGGATTATCGTGGGCCGCCGGAGTCTGAATTCCTCCACCAAGAATCGTGGGGGATGAGGTAGCATGAGAGAAGCTGCATTGGCGATCTGTGAGGAGATGGCTCGAGATGTGTTTTATAGTTCCATTTGTCCTGATGGGGGTATCCTTTCATACGGCATCATAGGTTCTAGACCTTGCTATATCATGTCTTGTCAAGGCGTAGTCAAGTTATATCCAAGTCATTCCTCCTCATGACTACAAATTCGGGTACTACAAACCGAAATCTCGCGTGCCTAGATACCGAAACTCGCTATAACAGTCCGAGAAGCTCACTGCTTCTTCCAATCCTTCTTCTTCAAAGCCCTCGACTCTCCCAGTCCAATTCCCAGCAGAAAGCTTACTCTCATAGTCATGCCAAGATACACAAACGGCACATTCCCCCAATCACTAGCATTCCACGCCATGACGTCCCAATAAATACTCGGCCCAAGCTCACTCATCGAAAACAAATGTCCCAGATCCGCAATAAGTAGTACAAGCAGGACCGTCCTCCAAACCCGCAAATCCGCTGTAGACCGCAGAACGAGCGCTTCATTGAGCGCAAAGAAGAAGAACATATTGGCGAGCTGCGACATGGCTACAGACGTAGCCTTTGGTGTTTCTGCTGGTGCTGAAGCTGAGTGGAGGAGGTTCAGGTAAGTTCCTTGGCGAAAGTGAGTGTAGAAAGCGCCGGTGAGGGCGGAGATGGGTTCAAGAATGAGGAAGAAGATGCGATAGACGGGATGGATGCGGAAAGCCACCTGGGAGGGCCTCGGGGTTGGGGTGGCCATGATGAAGGTGATTTGATGTGATGACAGGAGGTGTATTTTGTTTTTGATATGTTGCTACGTGGTGATAATGAACAGGCTCTCAAAAACTTCAGTACGGATCCTTGACACGGGAAAAACTTGATCCACTGTCTTCCCCACGACAGCCCTGCAGCATTAAACTCCCGGAAGGGCTGTGTCCTGAGACAAAGTTGAAGATTGCTGGAATTGAGATGCAATATTGGATACTTAGCATGAGACCTATTGGCTCTAACATTCTGTAAGTTATAGCGCTTGTCCTGAAGATAGTAATTGTCGACCTTGAAGCAGGGTGTCAAGGTGTTCCGTAGGGTAGCCATGATGTCCAGACTCAGGACACTTGGAGGTCTAGACCTTCAAGACTTGAAGCTTCAGGCTGGAGTCAATTCGAGCTTACAGAAATCCAGATCAACCCATATGGAGAATTTCCCAGTGGTGGCTGACTGGTTCCATGGAACCGGTATCGGACTGTCCGATTCACCAATTGTAAGCCAAACCCAAGTTCTTGACGACTTGTCGATCACTTCCTCCAATCCGTCAGATTTTTTCATTCTACGGATGTCAGGGACTGATCTACATCAATCTTTTCGCAACCCGTTTCAGGCTTAAACTGTGCACTCGTAGAGGTACAATACTGTTAATGAAACTGCAGAATCAGGGTCTTCATCCCCTGTGGATGAGATCAGTCAGCGAGGTCCAGCTGAATCCGGGGTTGCTTTGGGGAATTAGCTTGTTCGGGGTGTTGATCCAGACCCCTGGACATTGAGTGTTGCACTGCGTGGGTTCTCAAAGTAACGCTGTTGTTGTGGTGAATCGATGTAACACAGCCATTGGCCGTTGGAGGTCTGGTCAATAGGGATCAACGGTGTTGTTATGAAGGCCCAACATTGCTGCTACTTTGCAATCACAGTTATTGCGGCATTGTTGCATTACTCAGTACCTGCAGATTTCTTTGGAGAAGAAATCAGCACGGGAATAAGAATACGGAAAGTTTGCATCGCCACCATTGAGTTTCTTTCGCCCTGTTCGGTATTGGCTGAGGATGGCTTGATGGAGGGGCGGCTAGCGACAGATGCTACTGCTACCGTATTCAAGGGACCTCACCGCTACAGATTTAAAAAGCAAAGAGAGTTTTTACGGTCATAGTCTTTGGCCTCATAACCATCTTCTTCAACGACGTAGTGTCTAACTATGAGCTTGTTCAGGCCGGACCGAGTAAGACGAGCATCGCGGGCCCCGAGGAAAACTGGAACCGTACGATCCACCTCCGCCCGATAATAAATCAAGAAATCGTTGTCCTTTCCCGCATTCCAAGACTCCTTCTGGGGCAGCGCTAGCTCATAAGTGCATGTCATCGTGTACTGTAGATGGCGTTAAGCATGACTTGGGACCAGTCGCCTTACATCACCGCCAAGGGTCCTTCAGTATCGTGACTCGCCCTATGAGGCACTAGCTTCTGTTAAGAGATACTTTTGATCTCTTCCCTTTTCTAAATGACACCCTCTCCTTCTTTTATTCCCCTGATCATCCCGTACTTCTGACTCGTCTTGTTGTTGTGCTGTGCTGTGCTGTGCTGTGCTGTACAGTGAAGACCCAATCAGGGACCCCCTGTTTTCCAGATCCCTTCAGTGGCAGTTCAGTTCGCCCTTTAAATTCAAGCCCCCCTGTCTTCCGCTGATTTTACCGGGATTGCTAATCGCAACGGCTTTTTTTCTCAAGAAGCCTGCTCTTCCTCCCTCACATCCATCTCCATTCCTTTTCTACTCCTTTTCCTGTTGTTCTTTTTCTGCTTTTCTGTTGGGATTAGCAAACAGCGTATAAAGAGTACTAAAACTCCCTCTGAAACCTCCGTCTCTTTTTTTGCGTTGTTTGCTTCGTGTACCGTTGCCACCCAACACCGAACGACCAACGCCAGAAACGGGCCCAAATCAAGGTTCCGCGAAACTTAAAGGAAGGCCTGAGACCGCCCCTAGCGACCAGACCTGACCATTACCATACCGACCGCCCGATCGTAAACACAACGACAGAGGTCAAAACCTGCGACGAGCGCATTCATTTAGATCGTTGTTCCTCACTGCTCGACTATTTGGTCGACTCGACATTCCTTTATATACGTCGTCGTTCGATTATCTGCGTTTCCAGCTCCGATAGTTCCAGCACAGCCCGCTTGGACTTGATACACGTTCCTTTCTCTAGTTCGACAGTTTTGCTACCACCTCGACTATGACCAAACGCATCTTCCCCATCAGCGACTGGGCTCCTGCTCAAGAGGCCATGTTGGAATCTACCTCCGAATCTTCGCCGTTTGGCACCTCGACGCCTGCCCAGACTGTGAACAGTACTCTCCACCCTGAAGCAGCCGCCATGCACACAGCTGCCCCCCCTCGAAACCGCAGCATGAGCCTTTCCATGCCCTGGCGACGTCCTAAATCATTTGCTTTTGGTCATGACCATTCTCATTCACAGCATCTTTCTCGGCATTTTAACGATCTCGCTGTTGACGATACCGAAGACGAGTTCCACGATATGAACAGCGCCCATCACGAGACCCAGCACCAACATCACTTCCACACTCCAGGTGCCAAGCAGATCAAGGGCATGTTTCGCCGCGCTTCACTCTCGATCAACCGCATGGTTCATCGACGACCTTCGATTGCTGAAGATGTCGAACAACCCGAGGCTGGTAGACCTACTACTTCATACAACAATGCGCACTCGACTTGGAGCCGTCTTCGACAAGCAACCGTTCGTCGCTCACGATCGATCTATGGATTCGACCTGAAACATGATCAGAACGCCTACAACTACGAGAACTCGTCACATCTCCCGATTCCCGGTTTCCGTGGCGAGCCACCCGTCATTCCCAGCAACTCTGGAGCTGCTGCT
Source organism: Fusarium fracticaudum (assembly GCA_003353625.1). Taxonomy (NCBI): domain Eukaryota; kingdom Fungi; phylum Ascomycota; class Sordariomycetes; order Hypocreales; family Nectriaceae; genus Fusarium; species Fusarium fracticaudum. The sequence goes on from PDNT01000003.1 coordinate 4,016,070, forward strand.
AAGGCCTCAGCTGCTATGCAGAATGAATACCTCGCCCGCCAAGGCCTGTACAACTTGTGGTTGAATCCTAGCACCAACGACGAGAGCAACGATCGTGAGAGCGGAATCGGAATTACGGTGACACTTCCTGGGGCCGAGAGTGAGACTGAGATAGAGCAAAATGCTGCTATTAGCACGATCGACTTTATCTCCAGACTCCCTGCAGAGCTCGCTATTCACGTCCTCGCAAACCTCGACGCTCCAGCACTCACCAAGGCCAGCATGGTTTGCAAGGACTGGAATAAGATTGTTAGCAACCAGCACATCTGGCGTGAGTCTTGTCTTCGTGAGACTACTGCCACTTATGCTACAAGCGAGCCCGTTGCGCCTGGAAGTGGTCTCGGAGTTCCTGCTATTTCACCAGCGAATGACTGGAAGGACATTTACCGTGTCAAGCAGGAGTTGAGCCAGAGATGGAAGACTGGCAAGGCCAGACCTGTCTATCTGAACGGACACAAGGATAGCATCTACTGCCTTCAGTTCGACGAGTAAGTTATTCGGTCCTTTTACAAGCGGTTTACTAACCTGAAAAGGCACAAAATCATTACTGGTTCCCGCGACAAGACGATTCGGGTTTGGGATATGCATACCCTTGAATGCACCCTCATCATTGGACCGCCTGAGGTCATCGCCGAACCCGACATGCTCATTGACGAGGACGGCAACCCTACTCATTTCGCTTCAGGATCCTCCGACAATGAGAAGTCAAACTTCTCTATGCCTCGCAGCACATCATTCCCTACACATCACATGGCCTCTATTCTGTGCCTGCAGTATGACGACGAGATCCTGGTCACTGGATCCTCCGACTCTACCTGCATCGTTTACGACGTACGCGCAGGATACCGTCCCATTCGCCGACTTCGACACCACACCGCAGCTGTTCTCGATCTTGCCTTTGACGACAAGCATATCGTCACATGCAGCAAGGACTTCAGCATCTGTGTCTGGGATCGCCACACGGGCGACTTGATCAAGCAGCTCCGGGGACACAGCGGACCTGTTAACGCAGTACAGATGCGGGGCAACACCATCGTGTCTTGTTCGGGAGATTTCCGCGTCAAGCTGTGGAACATTGAAACAGGCAAAAATATTCGAGAGTTCACGGGGCACACCAAGGGGCTTGCTTGCTCCCAATTCTCCGAAGATGGCCGATACATTGCATCTGCTGGTAACGACAAAGTTATCCGCATCTGGGATGCCAACACAGGCGAGTGTCTCCGTGAGATGCGCGCCCACGAGAACCTGGTTCGCAGTCTGCACATAGATAGTGTGAGCGGCCGACTGGTTTCTGGAAGCTATGACACCGACATTAAGGTGTGGGATATGGAGACTGGACACCAGCTGCTCGACTTTCCCAAGTGGCACGCAAGCTGGGTTTTGAGTGCGAAGAGTGATTACCGTCGCATTGTCAGCACAGGGCAAGATCCCAAGATTTTGATAATGGACTTTGGTGCTGATGTTGATGGTATTGAGGATATCGAGAGTGCCAGGCCTCTACAGATCGAAGGAGGGTTTATCTGAGCCCCGAGCATGCGACGGAATAATACGAATGGGCGGATACTAATATGCCAGACGAACACGATTGAACTGGCTTTACGACTTTATGACATGGAAGGGTTTGCTAGACTGATTTTAAGATGTAAGGCAGCATTAGGGCATGTTGGATGGACATGGACATGGACATGGTGCATGCGTGCAACCTCACGGAGCACGTTTGAGATCCGGTGATGGATCTATCGCTCATGAGGATTACTCGCCAATAGCGTTGATGAGCGATCTGGATCACATAGACTGCGTCTGGAGTTTGAGTTTATATAAATGAATTTACTTAACTATTGCTTTCGAGTTCAAGTCCTGGGGTCTTCCGAGTCTCTGATTCTGTGCTTCGTTTCACGACGGACGGTGAATTAATTTGTTTAAGTGGTTACAGGGTTCATGGCCGATGCGTGAAACAAGGGAGTCCGAGATCCACGGGAACGCGCATCGATATCGAAATGCGGGATGAAAAAGGATGCGGAGTGAAACACATAGCGTGTGATGGATAAACGTAGATCATGTGGAAGGGAATAGTTCAGAAACAGATTTTGCATAAACACGCACCCTGAGCTAATTAATATATTTCATGTCTGCGTCTGCATGTTCGTAGTTCACCTGACTTTGACGGACTATCCTGTGCTATATCGGGTAGGTGGTATAGATTTAGAGTAATTGTTGTACCACATGCAGGCAACCGTTGACCTTAAATGCGACTCTAGGGATACCTTACCCTCAGACTGATGTGCATTGTGAGGTGATGGATTGGGCTGGAATGCGCTTCATGGTGTGGCGGGATGTGGAGAGCTGTGTTTTAAAACAGGGGACCACAAGGGGATTTGTTGGCTGTGGTGGCATCAAAGCCACCGACATTCAATATTTGCGAAAAATCAATGGCATTAATTCAATATCGATAGCTCCAAAACTTGCTTTTCAAGACTCTCATGCTCGGTTCTGGCTCTGAATGGCTTCATAGCCGCCACTACAGAGATCCAGCCAAGGAATAGGTGAGACCCCTACTGTAAATCCCCTTAATTAGCATCACCTCACGTACTGTACCGGAGCCACCTCGGCCGCAACATGATTAAGCGCTTAACAGATGGTAGTCGCGCGCGTGTTTGTAAGGGTCCTGAGACCGTAAGGAGGATTCTATGCCGTGGCGCAGAGAGAGTGGGAATGTCTTGGTAATTAAACGGACCATGGCGTAATGCTTCAGTGGGAGAGGAATGTAGTTTCGTCTTGTATTGAGTCCTGAAGGAATGGTGGATGACATGGGGTGTTGAAGCTACTAGTTTGTCGATACCACGTTACTGGTGGCCACGGGTTATCTTTGCAGCGAGAGCGAGAGAGCACCCACTTTCTTTAGGCGGTGTTATAGTGAATCATGGTTCTGAGATGCATGATCTGGTGGTTTGGACCTGTGATGGCTTCTTAGAGGCTTTAGTTAGTGCGTAGGCACAGAATTGCCGCTGTTTAGATCATGCCCCGGTTCTTTTGATCCGGGAGATGTAGCGTGAGCCACCCGCTGGCTTGTCCGGGGTCGTCCAGTGAAACAGGGCGCTAGACTGATTTCGTCTGGGCACAGGTACTTTCCCTTTTTGTCGAGAGATCAAGGGTGTTCTCTTCGGTAACTGGACGAGCTTGTTCTGTTCTGTTCCCCTTTCCCGTCTCTATTCCTGCATCATCGCCTCGACCTTCATCATCCTACAATAGGTACTCGTCCAACGCATCCAATCCTTGACTTGTTTGTATCATCATCTTTTATCGTTTCATGTTTTGTTCTGGCCTGGTCGGCCTTGTTTGAAACGGTCCGTCATGCTACCATAGCCAATGACGATCACTTTAATCTTGTCTCTTGTTCAGTCCGCCCTTGTCTAGCTTCAGCCCCTTGGAAGAGAGTGAACAGACAATTCAATGGACAACTCCACTCCAATGGCAGGTCCTCGGAGGCAGAGACGGCGGGTGGCGTCCGAGGAGAGTTACTACGATGAGATCCCTGTTCCTGGTCAGGGCAATAATAAGGTAAGTCGAGTCAATAATGCATGTCACATATAATCATCCCAACCGTGTGTGTATGTATATCTTCTATCCTTGCCCTGTCTCGTCTTGTCTTCCCTTTCTTCCGTTCCATTTCAAGTCAGTCGAAAGCTACCACACCACACCCTCCACCCACGACAGTCAGTCTTTATCGTGTGAACACGCGATCGCGTGTGTCTCTCCTTGCCTCTCTTTTTTATTCTTCATATTCCTGCTTGTCTGGGACAGCGTCATCTTTGATCACCACCCTCTCTTTTTATTTTGCCTGCCTTTTAAACAACAAGCCAGTGCCCGTCTCTCCCTTGAATACACTTGTTTCTTGGCTTTTAAGATTTTTGGTCTTATTTTCTTTGACCTATTGATCTACCTGGTAAGTTTCATCTGTGAACAAGCCTCAATATGCAAGCGGAACAAGGGACCAACAACACGTGCGAACCCTCATCTCTCTCAAGTGCCGCTTTCGAGCATTGCCGGCCGGATCATGATCATGATCATGTAAACAATTGATTCCTAGTGGTCTCAGCGTTTATAGATCCTGCTGGGCTGTACACCCTTTCGGTGCCACTGTCGAAAGCTGCCGAGATATCATCACCTGCCTCACTTGGACTCTTACGGCGGTCGACAGTGTCAGGCTGCCAATTCGATTCAGACACTGCACCTCACTTTCGTTCTGCCAGTGCCAGAGCCAGAGTCATTGTTGCTGTTATTCTCTGCCTTATTTATTCTCGTCTGTTCCTTCATCCATCTTCTCTTTTCATCCTTTCTTCACCATTGTGCACATCATTGTTCCCTTCCTTTGTTCACATTGATCTACACAAAACCCAACCCCGACCCTAGTTGACAGCTCTCTCGAGCTCAAGACTGAGATATCCTTTCTCTCACATTTACACTGCTTTCCCCAAAGTTGCTTTGCGTATGATATTCTTCAATTTCTCACAACAAGATATGAAAAACACAGGCATACTGACTGCATCCTTCATAGCCATCTGCAATATCAACACACTCTCTAGAGCGATACTATACCGCTACACCCCAGAAACAACGATTTAGCTGGCTATTCATCGTCATCATGGGGCTTTCGACTATTGTCACGGCCTCCCTCTTGGCCATGCGCCTCTTCACCCTCCCAGCTTCGGCTGCTCCTCAGGCTATTGAGGTTGAGGTTGACGTCGCTGCTCCCGCGGCTTCTGTGTCTACTGTCGCACCGGCATATCCTGCACCTCCTTCACCTGAGTCTACCACTCCCGAGCCTCCTGTTTACTCGGCTGCCGCTGCTGCTGGTTCTTGGTGGATGTCTGACATCAAGCGTCAAGGTGTCGTTGCCTATGGCTCCGCCGACTACAAGATCTTCCGCAACGTGAAGGACTACGGTGCCAAGGGTGATGGTAGCTCTGACGACACTGAAGCCATCAACGCCGCCTTCTCTGACGGCAACCGTTGTGGTAAGGGCTGTGACTCTTCTACTGTCACTCCCGCTCTCGTCTACTTCCCTGCTGGTACCTATGTTGTCTCCAAGCCTATTCTTCCCTACTACTACACCCACATGATTGGTGATGTCAACAACCTTCCTGTTCTCAAGCCAACTGCCAACTTTGAGGGCATGGCTGTCATTGACGTCGATCCCTACAACTCGGATGGCTCCAACTGGCACACCAACCAGAATAACTTCTTCCGCCAGGTTCGCAACTTTAAGATTGATCTCACCGGTATGCCCAAGAGCTCCGGTACTGGTATCCACTGGCAAGTCGCCCAAGCTACCTCTCTTCAGAACATCGTCTTCCAGATGATTGAGGACGCTAGCGACGACAACAAACAGCAAGGTATCTTCATCGACAACGGCTCCGGTGGTTTCATGACCGACCTCACTTTCCTTGGTGGTCGATATGGTGGTTTCTTTGGTAGTCAACAATTCACCAGCCGAAACATGACCTTCCGCAACTGCAACACTGCCGTCTACATGAACTGGAACTGGCTGTGGACTCTCAACGGCCTCGACATCTCTGGCGCCAAGGTCGGCATTGACATGACTGCTGGCGGCAACGTTCAGAACGTCGGCTCTATTCTCCTCACCGACAGCAAGATTGCCCACACTGCAGTCGGTGTCCTTACCAACTACAACCCCGCCCAGCCAGATACCAACGGCACCCTTATCATCGACAACGTTGACATGTCCTCTGCTGTCCCTGTCGCCGTCAAGGGTGGCGGATCTAGTGCTACTATCCTCCCTGGTAACGCCAAGATTGCATCTTGGGTCCAAGGTCGTGCCTACAGCGGCGGCAGTGGTAAAGCTATCCAGGCCACTCAGACTCCTGTCACCAAGCCCAAGGCTCTTCTCGACTCCAAGGGTAATGTCGTCACCAAGAGCAAGCCTCAGTACAACAGTGTCCCCGCTGCCAACTTCATCTCCGTCAAGTCCAAGGGTGCCAAGGGTGATGGCAAGACCGATGATACTGCTGCCATTCAGGCTGTCTTCAACAGTGTCCAAGATGGTCAGATCGTCTACTTCGACCACGGCGCTTATGTCATTACCGATACTGTCAAGGTTCCCAAGAACATCAAGATTGTTGGCGAGGTCTGGCCTCTCATCATGGCTGGTGGCAACAAGAACTTCAAGGATCAGGCCAACCCCAAGCCCGTCTGGCAAGTCGGTCAAGCTGGCGATGTCGGCAACGTCGAAATCCAGGACCTCATGTTTGAGACTCTCGGACCCCAGCCCGGTGCTATCTTGATGGAGTTCAACGTCGCTGGTTCTACTCCCGGCTCCGCTGGTCTCTTTGATGTCCACTTCCGCGTTGGTGGCTCTGCCGGTACTCAGCTTCAGTCCGACAAATGCAAGAAGAACCCCAAGGTCAAGGCCGATCCCAACCCTGAGTGCCTCGGTGCCTTCATGCTCTTCCACATGACCACGCAGTCTAGCTGTTACCTTGAGAACACCTGGTTCTGGGTTGCCGACCACGAGCTCGACCTTGCAGATCACTCTCAGATCAACCTCTACAACGGCCGCGGAGTCTTGATTGAGAGCACCAAGGGCGCTTGGCTGTGGGGTACAGCTTCCGAGCACAGCGTTCTCTACAACTACCACCTTGAGAATGCCTCTAATGTCTACATGTCGCTCATCCAAACCGAGACTGCCTACATGCAGGGCAACCCTGACGCGACCGTCCCTTTCACCGTGAACAAGAAGTACTTCGACCCTGACTTCAAGGCCACCTGCACCGGTACCTCTCAGCGATGTGCCCGTACCTGGGGTCTCCGCGCTGTCAACTCCAAGGATGTCTTCATCTATGGAGGAGGGCTCTACAGCTTCTTCGACAACTACGACCAGGTTTGTGTCGGCGAGAACAACTGCCAGGACAACATGATCGACATTGAGAGCTCGCAGGTGCACCTTTACGGCATCAGCACCAAGGCCTCTGTCAACATGGTCAACGTTGACGGCAAGTCGGCGATCCTTGACAAGGACAACCGCAACAACTTTTGCGCCGCCATCGCGCTCTTCTCATCTTAGGAAGATGAAGTCGACGCACCACCTTATGGTGTGCCTCCTTACGCCTAGCCAACGCGATACCCGAGCGACACGTGCTCATTGCTGATTATGTGCTTTCAACGTGCCTCTGATTTTTCTTTCTTCTTTTTTCCATAGGGTCTTTTTTGTTCCAGGATGGAACTGGAGTTTCGGATAGTAAGCGACGAAAAACGCTTTTGATAACTGCACCTCACCTTTGAGTAGACAGGGTAGCTAAATGAATCAAGTTGAGACAACAAATGTGATCCCCAAATGTGACATTGTATGAGTCTGATGTGATATTATGACGTAGCTAGATGTGACGATGTTTGACCGCGGGACGTTGTGGTCACAAGGCGGTCAGTAGACAGAGCCCGAGAACAAAGGACAAAGAAGCAGGAGCCACATGAAACAAAAGTAGATAAAAAAGAGCTTGAATAAACGCAAGTCATTTATGTATACAGGGTATGTCTTGTGTCTTCAGGAGAAGGGCTACGAAAAGGCAAAAGAATGTTGATGGAAATCGAACCATCAAACCAGCAAAAGCGAAGCCGAGTCCCGAAGGAGATGGGAGGCGGAGTCATGCGACGAAGATATACACCGTTCCGCCAAAGTTGATTTGTTTTTAGCTACTTCGCTGGGAGGGAAAGTAATAGAACGGATTATCAAGGCTGATGCTGATTCAGTGTCGTGGAGTTGAGGTTAGCGTGGTGCCGTGCCGTGCCGTGGCGCTGATGTTGCCTGGTGTTGGTGCAGGGGTTGTAATGATGCACGGCTGAATGACAAGGTTGTAAGCCTCAGCTTAGCAGATTCAGGCACAGAGAACAAGACTGTGGCCAAAGGGAATGAGTAAATTGTAGATTTATCTCATGTATGTAGTGTTTTTAACTGAGGAAATTGTAAAATCGAGAAGGAAAACGTGCGGCATGGTTTGCAAAACTGAGAAGCTCAAGGGTAGCTGGCATTCGAACTCATAGCCAAAAAGCGAAGTCTCCCGAAGGAGATGTTTATCTGGTGATCGAACCGGAGTCCGGTTGAGTTAAAGGTTTAGCTACTTCGCTGATAGTACTGCATGTTGGTCTGGTCTATAACCCATAGATGATGTTGGCTGAATTAGGGTGTCTCGTAGTACTGCTCTACACGTGGACCAAGAGCTTTTGCAAGTCAACGAGAAGCTTGCTTGACTTAGGAGATGATATTACAAGACCATCAACACGGCTTCTACATATTCACTATATCATGTCCAACAGAATTGTCTCCCAGGTTCAGAAACGTCCAAAAAGAAATGGGTATGAGCATCTACGTTCACATTGCGCCTCGAACTGCAGAACTCTGGTGTGACAAAAAGCGAAGGCTTTACATCCGGAGATGGTCAAGCAAGTTTAGTTCAACTGAGCTATTGCGCTTGTAATTTCTCGCTACTTCGCTGGTGTCTGTTTGTTTGCTTTGGTATATAAGCGACTGCTCTTTGTTGCTGTTGTTGTTGGGTGGAGGTGGTGATGTGCTGCAGGGGTTGTTAGTGGGTGTGGGGTTCTGAAGCCGGCGTTGAGTCACCTCGCCGAGCTGCATCTGCAGCTAGAGCTGCACTGACTTGTGGAGGGACTCAAGTACTTTTAACATCCGGAAACTAGGGACGAGGAGATGGAAATTCAAAGTATTATTTAATGACCTGGCGCGAAACATAACATTAATAGCAGGTAATTTGTATTTGTTAGAGATGCTTGGATTGGGTATTTCTGTATGATAGATTCTGCCTAGTTTGACCGCTTGCTGTCTGTATTCATTTGACTAGATCTCCCGCTGTTGGTGCCACTTGACTGATCCCCCAATAACTCTCATCTTCAAATAACTAGTCGTTGTATTGCTTCAGAAGAATGTCGTGGACAAAAAAGAAGACAACAGGGCCTGCACCCCCTCAACTTTGCTTCACGCCCAAGTTGTCAGAATGGAATGAGGCAAAGAGGGCTTCCAATAACGGCCGGGGCACTGATGATGCTCTCACTGTGACCCAAATACTTGAAGCAGCCGATATCCCATGCTGTATAGTCGGTACAAGTGCTCTCATATTTTACGGAGCTGCCCGAGTGCGTCACGTATGTTTTTCGTTCTCCAAAATATGGATGATTTCGTTGACGCCCGATAGCACTGGGAAATCTGCGTACCAACACATGTCGTTGATAAAGCTGTAGCATTATTACAGTCAGAATCTCATTCTGCCACTTACCACCTCGCGGAACCCTGGGACACACCAAGCTCATCTCTATTACATACCTGGCACCGCTTCAAGCATAATGAAACTGACTTTTGCTTTGTCATTGTTCCCGACAGGGACGTCCATATTGTCTGCGAACCTTCTAATTTCACCCGGAGCCTTCGAGGACTACCGTATCCCAAACTGGACGTCTTTATACAGAGTTGTCTAGACACAGGCGACGAGCTAAAGCTCTGTGATGTGATTGATGGTACAGACTTGCCAGAGGAATGGGGAGAAGAGAATCTTGAACTGGACGGTACAAACGACGTCGAATGGGCTATTGAGGCAAACAAGAGAGGTTCCGAATCTCGAGACGAGCAGTTTGCGGGTTGGTCGATTTTTGCGTGCAAACCAAAAAGCAGACGAGCCATGTGGCAATCATACGTACGGACGAAGAAGGACAGATTGGATTGGACTAAACCGAGCCATGTGTTTACTACCCAATATCATATTATCGATACCCCAGATTCATGGACTGTTCTTTCCGACGATTACTAGAAAGGTATAGGGCGAAGAGATGTTGTAGTGTTAAATACTGAACAGTCAAAACATAATAAAAGGTTTTATACATCGTGACCTACCCCCGGAAAGTCTTTACCGCACGGCGTCATAGTCATATTAAATGTTCAGAACATCACTCGCATTTTGACAAGGTCGACATGATGGTAGATGAAGGCTACGTAAGGAGGCTACGTTTGTTTGGCCGCTTGCCTGAGTTCATGCGGCCCCAAGCGCTGAGGGCCTGATAGCAGGCCAACAGGTGGGGGCAAATTGCAAGGCATCACGACATCGTTCCGCCTCAGAACCTGGTGTTGCTATTCAGAGAATTCATGCTAGATGTATAAATATGTTGGAAACTTCCCAACTTAACTATCATGTTGAAGCTATCAGTCCCAGTTCGCAGCCCAAAACTTTAAAAATACGAGGACGTATTGCATTTCCCACACATTTGGTCCCATTACTGTATACTTTACTTTCATCCCATATCTTTTTCACGCCCAACATGGCTCGTCACTTTGGCCAAGATACTCCAACAGAGCTTAGAGACCTTGAGCGTAATGCTATAAGAGCCACCAACAGTCAGATGTCAAAGGCTGCTGCCATGCTTCAGGCAGCATTCGACGGTCGGACGCGCTATGCTTGGTTTGGCGGTTGGGCTCTCAAACTTCGAGGATCTGAGCGCGAAACCCGAGACCTCGATCTTCTAGTATTAGCGACTGATGTTCGACAAGTCAGGACAATCTTATCCCCTTACAATTGGTAAGTGCTCGCTGTGGGACTGCGGGATCTTGCTTTTTGGGCCGGACTAACACAAGGTTCTAGGGCAATTCTCTCATATTATGAGATCATGGGTAGCATCCAAGAAAGGATGTTTGTGGACATTGGGGAAAACGGCCAGGTTGTTGGAGTGGATATTGTTCTCTCAGGTAAGAGAAGGAAGCATATTATGTGTGGCGACAACTAACTAGCTACCTAACCTCACCTATTAGGCCAACTCGGTACCCCCGATTTAGGAGACGAAGGTTCTCTTGAATACATTGCGCCTCACTTCGCAACGCCTCAAGGCCTCCGGGTTCCAGTCATCCCCTTGGCTTGGCAGGTCGAAGGAAAGCTGAGAACATGGATCTCAAGGAAGAAGGCTTCAGACTTTCAGGACCTTGCGTTCCTATTCCGAAAATACGGCAATGAGATCAGGACATGGAGCGAGCATCTCTCAGAGGATTGGCGGCGAGAATTCTACGATGTATTCAGGCTTGATAATAGCAAGGAGGCATGCAAGAACGTGAAAAGGGTTCTTCGACTAGACTAAACTTAGGGTCTTAGTCCTAAATTGTACAAAGGCTTAGTATAAGTTTAGGATATCTTTTACTTAATTTATTTTAGTATCTTATATCATGGTCTGATATTTTCTTGCTCCCTAAGGGCATGACCGGCAATTCTTAACTAAGAATCCGCGGCTTCTATATCGGCGACATCTGCCAATAAGACAAGCTCCTCCTCCAAGCGCAAGGCTGAGCACATGAACGAAGAATCCGCGGCTTCTGCACATCGGTGACACCTGCCAATAAGACAAGAACAGCTATGAATTTGCGCTGGCGTATGAGGATACCCCCCCTCTCAAAACTTGTCACATCACCCCCCCAAATTGATGCGATTGCTTGCCGCGTGCTTGTGATAACCTGTAATCTTGCCGAACCTCGTAAAGAGAGCTGGCCTTCCGCTAATCCTCGAAAAGATTCACTACCTACAGTACGCTGAAAAAGAAGTTCCACAATGACTGGAAAGTAACATGTGGGTGCTGAGTATTGACGTGTCTTTTAGTATATGACAGGAGAGTCTATTGAGATAAGACCATGGACTCGAACCTGTGATACTAACGATAAAAAGAAAAAAGCGAAGGGAGTGTTATGGGATTCCGGACTCCCCACTCGACCACGTTAGTACTTGGTAGTGTTCTAATGTTTGGGGTGTGCAGCTACTTCGCTGGTGGATAAGTCATTTGATTTGGTATATAAGGGTATGTTGCCTTGCTCTTAAAGTTATATGCCTAAACCTACTGCTCGTGGCTCTGGAGTTTATGGCCTGAGAGTACGTAAAGAAGCAAAAGAATCTATAAAATTAATAGATCTGTTTAAAATAGAAAGTCTTGTCTTAGTATCGAATGCATAAAAGGAGAGGGATAATAATATAATGCTATAATATGAGCTCAAAGGGTTCGAACATACGATGTCACGAACAATAAAAAGCGAAGGCAACGAGGCGTTTGCTCCCCGCTGCGTTATACGTGACCCTTAGTATGTATATTTTGGCTACTTCGCTGTCAGTAGTGTCAGAGATTGTAGCATATAAGGCAAGGTTTTGGTACGTGTAGGCAAGTCTGAGCCGCGCGTCTAAGACACACAATGGCCATTACTCAACAGCGATGACATACACATAGAGAATTTGACCTTCAATACGCATAAAAGATATATTTATTCTTAATGGGAGGCTTGGAGATGTGATACAGGCTCAATACCATATGCTGGGCGATGTGGATGGTGGCAGGTTGAAGGCGATAATATGACCGTGGCTGAGAGTGTAAAGCCAGATGCAGTCGGCTACATGCAGAACGACCGGGAGAAGTTTTGCAAGAATGTTTAATTCTACAGGGAACATAAGGACAGCTCGGATGGACATCCTGAAGTTCTTGCGATAATCTTTTGGATCCGACAGAGAGGATGTTAGTGGGATGGAAGTCCCCGTCGTAGGCCAGAGTCTCGACCAGGATCACAGAGTCGTGCTTTCAGAGTGAATGTGCATTAAATTGCAAAAAGGAAGACAAAAAACTAGAATATGATGGCCATCATAGGACTCGAACATAGAGTCACGAACAACTGTAGGAAACGAAGGGTGGACCCGGGATTCCGGACTCCCGCTACACCAAGAGTGTTCATCTTATATTCTTTTTTAGCTACTTCGTTGAAAGCTACTGTTTCAATTTGGTATATAACGCTGCTTCCAGGCTGGTGCTTGTTGTCTGTTGTCTGGTCAAAAGGGGTTGTTGCTGCTGCCTAGGTTGTATAGGCAACAGCCGAGGCGCAGCACAAGTGGCGACCAACATCATTGGATGGACAACTTTGAGAGGCCTTATTATACTTTGCTTTTGGAAATTTGTTTACTTGTATTCACGTTCTCAAAGATAAAGAGGAGGCCTCTGTTGAACTGACGGTTAACTCTGATCTGGGCAGTCTGACCATGGCTCAGGGGTTGGTCATCTGAAGCAGACCAACACACCATAACCAGCACCACGACCACCTGAGACGCGACGACTTCAAAGCTCGACACCACATAAAAGTAGACGACGAAATAGACGAAATAGTGTATTGAAGTGGTCTTGAATAAACGCCTTGTATCATTTATGGGCAAGTGTCGGTTCAGATGAGACAGCGACCTGAACCCCTGACTTACACCAACAGAATCCCTTTCTCGATAAACTACGACGCCCGAGCTGTCGAGGACTTGGGATTAGAGTATTAGTGACGAGACAAAAAAGAGAGACGGGTTTCGAACGTAGGTAAAAAGACAAGGAGTGGGTAGCGGGAGGGAGAGTTTTTAGGAGCGGATTTTAGGATTCATAGGTTCTAGGACGTATACCGCTACACCACTCCTTGTCGAAAGGGTTACATTAATTTTAATATTTAACACTCTACCCTGGCCGGCTTGCGAGTTGCGTTCAAGTGAGCGAGCCCGCCGCTCACACTATATCCAACGACTTACCAGGTCTGGTCACCAAGACCACCACACAATACCCCTGACTTCACTTCTTCATTACATAGAGCCTACGTGTTAGCTTAGAAGGGGAGCTCAGACTTGGAGACAAGTCATAGCAAAAAGAAAGAAATAATAACAGTAGAGAAAGAAGGGCAAGGAGTAAAGAACAAGAAAGGAAAAAGTAAGAACAGAAGAAAGTTGTAAAAACGAAGAGTGGTAACAGGGTCGGAGGGAGGGAGAATTCGTGGGCTCGGGGGACTACTGTACCACTCTTCGCCGGGGATATGGAGAGTGATTTTGGCATATAAGGGCATGTCGTTAGGCCTGGGACAGAGACCCCAGTGGCGGTAGGCTGCCGTTCTAGGCGGGACAAAGCATGCTTCTGCCTGACTGAACCATGGCCCTCTCCCTTTGCTCCCTTTTCTGACTTGACCTTATACTGGCGCTGTTTTGAAGGCTTCCATGTAAAGAGCCAAAGCTTGAAGTTGTCCTTCTCATTGTATCCTCAAGTCGCCCCTGAGTCGCGATTTTATCCAAACAAGGTCAAGTAGGTACAGGCCCTGCCTTGCAACGTACTTGTAACAAAATTCTTCTAAGACTATAGACCCGACTGGCAAACAGGGAGAAGGACTGGCAAAAAGAAAAGAAAAAAGACCATGAGTGTTGTTCACTTGAGCAAAAAACGAGGAACGGTGTAGTGGGAGAAGGAATTGTAGGAGCGGATTCAAGAGTTTTTAGGTTCTTAGGTTATAGGAGCGTATACCACTACACCACTCCTCGCTGAAGGATATGGAAGTGATTTTGGTATATAAGGGGTAGAGTCAGGAAGTGGTGCTACTCAGCAGCCAAAGGTAAGATATCAGGCACCAGTGCGAGCAAGGAGTATATTGCCCATGTGTGTTAATTTGCCTTCTCGTGTTGGGGCTAAAGCTTCTCTTAACCTCTCACCTTCATCACATGTGCTGTCCAGAGAGCAAAAAGAAATGTCACGGACGACACTCGAAGTCGTGACTTTTGCAAAAAACAAAGAGCGGGATCTAGTGAGTTGAGAGAGTTTATAGGAGAGAGTATGAAGATTTTAGGTTAATAGGATGCGGATTCCCACTAGACCACACGCTCTTTGCTGAAGACAATGTGTGTGCTCTTGGTATATAAGGGGTAGGCGGCCATGCCGTGCCAGACGGTGTGGCAGACAGTGATCATCGACGCAGCGCCCATATCACTGGTACGAGCGTCCTTGGACATGGGACATGGTCATCTACTAAACCGTGATGGTAAAAGGGACGTCATCACCGAGGGTGAGGCCTGCAGATGGGTTCGTCAAGCACTGGTCTGGTGATGGTACGAAACCGAGGACAAAAAAAGGGAATTCCTTGTAGGCGAGGATTCGAAGTTGAGAGCCATGTCAAAAAACGAGGAGTGGGCAGTGGGGTGAGAGAAGTTTTAGGTGCGGAAGAGAGACTTTAGGTTTAGTAGGTAACGTATTCCCACTACACCACTCCTCGCCGATGGTAAACAGAGTGATTTTGGCATATAAGGGGTAGGTGACTGGCGTCCGTCTTGTCATCTGTCCAACACTCCACACTGCACCATGTCGAAATGTGTTCACTGTTTGAGGGACGTATCCACGTTGATCGTAATTCGGTTCGCGATAGATGTTTTCGTTACAGTGGATGAGTACCAAGTCGTGTGATAGATATCCGAAAAGTCATCGAAGGACACGATCAAGTACGACGTCGATCGGCAAAAAGGTGATGTCGATGTCAAGACGGAGACATTGGTGTCGAAGGGGGAAACTCGAACTTGTGAACTTGGGCAAAAAGCAAGGAGCAGGTAGTGGGGTGAGAGAAGTTATAGGTGCGGAAGAGAGATTTTAGGTTAATAGGTTGCGTATTCCCACTACACCACTCCTTGCCGACAGTAAACTGAGTGTTTTTGGTATAAAGGGGGTGGGCAGCAGCTCCCTCCTTCATAAGTGCCACACAACGCCACAACAGGCTTGGACCGGAACCACAGTAGGCAGAGCAACCACGACAGACGCAGTCCTGGACTGTCATGCCCACGTCAACCTCAGCAGTCTGACTTAACCTCCATCCCCTTCGATCTCAACATCCTTCGGCCATCTGGCAATGTATAGAAACGTCGGACGAAACCCGTTTTTGGCAAAATTGAGAGGTGCGTATATTCAGCTCTGTTTGCAGCCTGCATCCACAGATCATGTTCGTCGCAATTTTGAATCGTCGTTTGGGATGTCGTGGAACAAAAAGAGGCTGAGTCTGTTGCTTCTTGAAGCAGTGTTCGAAGTCATGAACGGCAAAAATCGAAGAGCAGCCTAATGGGTGAAGAGTTTTTAGGTGCGGATTGAAGAGAGTTTATAGGTTCTAGGACGGATACCACTAGACCACTCTTCGACACAGGCAATAGAGTGCTTTTGGTATATAAGGGGTAGGCTGCAGTGTAGTGCTCATTGCCAGGTCAAGGTCAACCCAGACAAAGTGACCAAACGCAGGGGGAAAAAGTCCGAGTCGGTATAGCCATCATCGATGAATATGATGAAATCGTGAAAAGCAAAAAGTGAAGATATGGTAGCATGTCTCGAATGTACGAACTGGCAAAAATGAAGAGTGGTCTAGTGGGAGACTTTTTTTAGGTGCGGTATGAAGAGTTTGTAGGTTTTAGGTGCGGTACCACTAGACCACTCTTCGGAAGGGTAGTGTGTGCTTTTGGTACATAAAGGTATGATGCCTTGTCGTGCGTAGTGTCAAGATGCGGAGCCAGCACCAGACGAGTGAATGATCAAACCCGGGAGATCAAATTCGGGGGGACAGTCCAAGTCGGTATTGTCATCAGTTGACAACATGGCGAGATCGTGAGAAGCAAAAAGATGAAGAAGACCTGGCATGTTGGTTCGAACATATGAACCAGCAAAAATGAAGATTGGTCTAGTGGGAGACTGTTTTTTAGGTGCGGTATGAAGAGAATTTTATAGGTTTTAGGTGCGATACCACTAGACCACTCTTCGCCAGTATAGAGAGTGATTTTGGTATATAAGGGGTAGGTGTCCCAAGGTCTGTACAAGGTTCCCAGGCAGCTGCGGTCGGCATTATGTTAAAGTAAGATGTAACTTTCGCCACCTTGTGACTCAATATTCCCCAGCCCAGAGTTCTCTTAATGCGCCAGACTTAATCGTCAGATAGGTTTGGGCCACTGTGTGGGTAGTTGGTATGCTGCCTAAGCGGTCCTCATGGTGACTTGCATCACACGCCTTACTCGAGGCAGCTGCGGCAAGCAAAACAGCCAGGCAAGTTGAAGGAAAGTCCTCCCAGTGTAGTCGTTACCGGGGTGACGTTGTCGTATTTTTGCACTCCAAAAAAGAATAATACCAAGAGTCATTCGAACTCATGGACGGCAAAAACGAAGAGTGGCCTAGCGGGAGACTGTTTTGAGGTGCGGTTTGAAGAGAGTTTATAGGTTTTAGGTACGGTACCACTAGACCACTCTTCGTCAAGGATAACTGTGCTTTTGGTATATAAGGGGTAGGTGTCGAATGTCCCCATCTGAACCTCAGTGCCCCTTCATCAAACAAGGCGATGGCATATAAAAAAAGAACCTGGTTCGACGTTGCGTCGATCTGAATATGTTCTCGTATGATCATGTTGCAAAAACCATACCGTTAAATGTCAACCACGGGCGATCGACAAAAACGAGGGGAGGCTCGGTGAGAGGAGGATTCATGGGGACGGATTTTGGACAAGCCTCGTGGGTGCTGAGGTCTGTAGGCTCGGAGGTTCGCAGGTTCTTGGTAAGGTACCACTATACCACTTTTCGGTAAAGGATAGAAGGTAGTATGTGGCATATAGGGGGTAGATGTCGACTGTCCCATTAGAACCTCGTGGCCCCTGTGTCAAACAAAGCAATAATATCCAAAAAGAAAGTCCGAGTCGATATCGCTGCAATCCAGGGATCGTTCTTATATTGTAAAGTCGCAAAAAGAATAACATCAACTCTCATTCGAACTCGTGAACGGCAAAAGAAGAGTGGCCCAGCGGGTGAAGAGTTTTTAGGTGCGGAATGAGAGAAGGTTTATAGGATCTAGGACGGATACCGCTAGGCCACTCTTCGGAAACATGGTCAGTGGTTTTGGTATATAAGGGGTAAGGACGAGGGGTCGTACTGCCAGCGCTGCAGTGGCGAGGCAAGGCAATCGAGGCCACCTGACCAGACTCCTCCAGGCAACCACTCTCAAGTGACCGAGCACTGGGCAAGCATCAACACATTCCCTGGGAGTTCTCTTGCGCGATGTAATGAGTTGGATCCGAACACAACCCTTTGACAACAATGTTTGCCATGTTTGTCTTCCTGTATCCCATGGCAGTTGGCATGGACTGCCATGTACCCCTGAGTCGATATCTTCGTCAACCAAAATTATTGTCCTGTCCTTGACAAGCAAAAAAAGAACGGCCGTGTTGCGGTTACTAGACTTTTTGTATGATTTGGCAAAAACGAAGAGCAGTGCAGTGGGAGGAGGGATTGTAGGAGCGGAGTTTAGAGATTTTAGGTTATGATCTTAGGATCTAGGACGGATACCACTGCACCACTCTTCGCCGACAATATTTGAGCGGTTTTGGTATATAAGGTAATGGGTGTCAAGTCGGTACTGGTGCCTAAGGTGTGAGCCACCCACAAGGTGCAGAGCGTCTTAGCCTCCTGAGCCTCAATGACATGCATTTCGTCAGATCGTTGGTGCTCCTCGTCGTGTGAACAAAAGTGACAATCTCATTACCCCGTCTCATTTCAGTCACGAGTCCTTCTCGGCTTGGTGAGCAAAGGTGGTATAGACTAGAAACAGAACAACATCGACTCCATACCGCTGTTGCTTGTCGCGGTGGCCGCGGCTCGGTCGGTTTGCTGGCAGGGAGAGCAAAAAGAAAGGTGACCGCATGGCCGTGGTGAACTTGTGCCATCCAGCAAAAACGAAGAATGGTGTAGTGGGTGAGAATGGTCTTAGGAGCGGATTTTTAGAGATTTTAGGTGACCTTAGGAGTTTAGGACGTATACCGCTACACCACTCTTCGCATTGGTATAGAGAGTGATTTTGGTATATAAAGGTAGACCCGCAGGACACCCACAGACGCCTAGTGGTACGTGTCGCTGGTTCGAACGTGCCGAAGATCGAAGAGAATAAATCCGCGAAAAAGGGAGGCATGAGAAATAATCTCAGGAAAAACGTAGTTTATTTGACCGGCAAAAGCGAAGAATGGTGTAGCGGGAGAAAGATCTTAGGAGCGGAGAGAAGAATTTTTAGGTGATCATAGGAGTTTAGGAGCGTATACCGCTACACCACTCTTCGCATTGGTATAGAGAGTGGTTTTGGTATATAAAGGTAACCCCCTCCATGGTACGTATCGTCGTGGCAAGGCCTCGCTGCGTTCGAACGTCGTCCAAAGTTGATCATATAAATCCGAGAAAAAAAGAGGTCAGATGTCGAGACCAGGTGAACAAAAAGTTGAGTCGAATGGCAAAAACCGAAGAGTGGTGTAGTGGGAGAAAGATCTTAGGAGCGGAAAGAAGAATTTTAGGTGATCATAGGAGTTTAGGAGCGTATACCACTGCACCACTCTTCGGTACTGGTATATAGAGTGATTTTGATATATAAAGGTAGGCCCCTCAGTGGTACATGTCGACATCGGGGATCATGGCCGCGTTCGAACGTCGTGGGATTTGGCGGAATAAATCCAGGAAAAAAAGAAGTGATAGATCCAGGCTAAGCGACAAAAATTCGAGCCAACTGGCAAAAACCGAAGAGTGGTGTAGTGGGAGAAGGATCATAGGAACGGATTTTAGAGATTTTAGGTGATCATAGGAGATCTAGGAGCGTATACCACTACACCACTCTTCGGTATGGGTATTGAGCGGTTTTCGATATATAAGGGTAGGCATGGCCAACTTGTGGAGGGCGCTGGGTGTAGTGGGCAAGGTTCGGGGGCGAAGCGTGAGCGAAAGAAGGTTTCCGTGCGTTCGGGGTGAGCGAATGAGAGAGCTCGCGACAGCGTGAATGTAGACCGTGTGACTCTTCGGTGTGAGTCGTCAAAAGCGTATTCGGTTTCTCGAGGCTTCCATGATCACTTGATCACAGAAGTATTCGTCAAAAGTAATCGTCGTGTTCGTCGTCGCAGCATTTCGTCGTGAATTTGCAGGTTGAAGTTGTCATGATGGACCCCACCTCAAATAATGATTTAGTTACAAGACGTCAAAAGGTCGGAGCTTTCTTTTTTCCGCCCCCGCCATTAGCTTTTAGTCTCTGAGCTTCCTGGAGCTTCCTTGGCGGCAGCCCACTACTAGCGCGAGTACGTAGACGTCATCGCCTCAAGCCAACTGTCCCCATCGTCAAAAACGCGACCAAGGCCAATCTGGCGCCACTTCTTGCAAACCTTCTCACTCCCTCCAAGCCAGTCATTGACCTCTCCTAATGCTGTGGCTCTACTAAGAACTCTTTTACGCTTGTTTACAATGGTTACTACCCGACGTGCTGCGAGGGCGGCTGCTGAAGCGAACGATACAGTTATGGATTCTCCCTCGAGATCGACTTCGACGCCTCGCTCGTCTCCTTTCCTGCCGACACCCCTGGAGAGAGCTGGGCTTGTGTTATTCCCAGCTCTCTTGATCTTTGGAACCATCTTCTCTATAATTTCACCGCAGACACGCGCCGCACCGTACGATCCTATCGCGCAGTCGCATTTGCAAGATCCTAGCGTTTCTCCGAGCTACTTCGCGCGCAAGTCCAATATTTTCAACGTTCTCTTTGTCAAGCGAGGCTGGGCATGGATCACTGTTACTTTCTTTGTCTTTGTCTTCAGCCATCCTAGCACCACCGACACCGGGCGACGTGTTCGCGCGAGTCTACGATGGGTTGCTGTCACAACGCTATGGTTCCTCGTTACGCAGTGGTGCTTTGGGCCTGCTCTGATTGACCGTGGTTTCCGATGGACAGGTGGCCGCTGCGAGCTCGCTCGAAGAGAGGTTGAATTCGGCTCTGACACTGTTGGTGATAAGGTCACAGCAGTAGCCTGTAAAGCTGCCGGTGGAAAATGGAAGGGAGGTCATGACATATCGGGCCACGTCTTCCTTCTGACACTTGGTACTGCGTTTCTCATGCAAGAGGTTGGCTGGGCTGTGTTGAGATGGTCTGGCAAGCGAAACGAGGAGCGATGCGTTGTTATGACCGACGGAGCTCTCAAGAGCGCTAATGTTGAGTCTGATACATCCCTGGGCGAAGGTTCTGAGCGACCTGCGCTGGGGCTTGGTGGCAAGTTTGCTGTAGGAGTTATGGGATTGAGTGCTTGGATGTTACTCATGACGGCCATTTACTTCCACACATGGTTCGAGAAGGTGAGAAAGCCCCGTGTAGTTCTTGACGTTGTAATCACTGACAATTCCAAGTTTACTGGACTCTTGACCGCAGTGACGGCCTTTTACGTTGTGTATATTGTGCCTCGCTTTGTACCTGCTGTTAGGCAGGTCATTGGTCTTCCTGGCATATAGAACGAGGCATGGTGTGATGAATTATGAGATGCAGACGGAGTACATAGATGTAAGAGAGAACGAATTGCATAGTCCCACTGTTGTAGCATCAATCAATTGCCTTGAAGGCGTGTTCCATCTTAATGGCAGGCTAACTCTGGCTTTGCTTGATCAACAGTAGATATACAGCCCAAGTTTGCTAACCAGTCTTTGTTACTGGTTCATAAGCCCTACGCTCTTGATACCAGACATATCCATCTACGCGCGAACTTCCCTATCTTCTTCGTCGAGCAGATGACTTGGTCTTCTTGAACTCATCGTTAATCTCATCCAACAGTCCATCAACCGTCAAAACATCCACAGCAACACCAGCCAGACCCTTTGCCACCATAAGCGCCTTCTCGAAAGCAGGCTTGCTTCCTGCGGCGACTTCGAAGGGCGCAGTATGAGGGCCACTCTTTGGAACAGTTCCATTGGCAAAGGTGATCTGGAACATGGGGCTAATAGCGGGGAAGTCCTGGCTGATGTTTCCTTGGTCAGTTGAACCACCGGGCTCTCGCATCTTGTCGACATCAGCATCGGGAAGGTCACCACCAAGCTTCTCGAACCAGCGCGTGTATGACGCAGCGAGGCCATCGTTATTGTTCATGTTGGCGTAGCCGTATGGCCGTGTTGTGTAGTTCATCTTTGCACCTGTGCCCAGAGCACCAGCCTTGAAGCAGTTGTATACACGGTCTGAGAGCTCTTCAAGTTGTTCTTCGTTGGCGGCGCGGAGCTGGTAGCTTCCTGATGCATCGGCTGGGATGACATTGATACGGGTTCCTGCTGAGTGGATGATTCCATGGACACGATCTGTTGTGCGCATCTGCTGGCGCATATAGGACAAGGCACTGTTGGCTAGGAGGAGTGCGTCTTGTGCGTTGATGCCTTCCCATGGCCCGGCTGCAGCATGAGCTTCACGACCTGTGTACTCAACATCTACACGATCTGTTGATTGTGCCAGCATGTACGGAGTATCGGGGCCGTTGCTGGGATGTGAGATCAGAGAGATATCAATCTTGGCATCCTTGAAGACACCAGCTTCGAGCATCTTGACCTTTCCACCGAGAGACTCTTCAGCTGGCGTGCCAAACAGAATGACCTTTCCCCCAAGCTTCTCCTTGCGCATGATCTCAGCGGTTGCAAGGGCGCCACCTAGTGATGCCGTGGCAATCAAGTTATGGCCACAGGCATGTCCCAGTCCCTCCAGCGCATCGTACTCGGCATTGAAGCTCACGACAGGACCATCGCCTGAGCCATCAAACACAGCCATGAAAGAAGTGTCGATTCCACCAACTGTATCGGTAACATTCCATCCCTTCTGCTTCTTCATGAACGATGTGAGAAGCTTATGGGCCTTGAACTCTTTATATCCAAGCTCAGGGTTGTCGTGGATGTTCTTGTTGATAGACCAGAGCTCCTTATCAAGTGAGTCGACGTATTCTGAGACTGCGTCTGTGTATGGACTTGTGGCATTCTTCTTTTGGCGTGATTCAAGGGTGGTTTGTAGTGATGATGCTGGGGCTGCGAGGAGTGTGAGGCTGAACGCAAAGGCTGCAAGGCCACTGGCATGATATAGATAGACCATCGCGATATCTTGGTCTTCAATATGTAACGAATCCAATTAGAACCGAGTCTTGGGATTTTGTTCCCGCTTTCCAATGATCCTGTGTATCACCTCAAGCCCGGACAATGTGTAACAGAGTGGCCATCGCATCGCGGACATGGCTATCACCCGGCCTTATATACTACGACCATTCTGATCTCCAATATAACTCAGCTGGGCGAACCACGATTGCCTGTATCCTCGTTATCACTTCTTTGGGCAGTATCTCAATTGCTCCTCAGTCTAGGACCTAGAATTATTGCCCGAGACTCCACCTCGCAAATCCCCCGCCCAAGAAGTTGCACAGTTACCTTCCTAACTGGGGTATCAATTAAGCAAATCTTTAGAGTTATCAGTTAGTTGAACCTGGGTCGTATCGTCACCCCGCTTCGTGGGTCTCTTATTCCCTGCGATGAGCTCGTCTATGTAACCATGACCTTGATAGCGATAGCCGACGCGGCACCGACCAAGGATCAGATTGCCGCAACGACGATTGTAAGTTTCCGAGGATTTGAGCAATTTATATGGTGTCCTCCGTAGGTCCTCCATTGCCGTGGTCTGAAGCCGGCCAGCGTCCGCGGCAATATTGACCGCCGTTTGTCGACGAGCGGGCTTGTGGTAGAGGCCTTTATATATACGGAGTACTTGGAGGAGGATTACATATCACGGTCAATTCAAGAGACGATCCAGTATTTAACAGAACGAGGTGAGCTCTGAAGTGAAAGGTCAGATGGAGTAATCATTTATTCTGGTCACTAAGTAGTTATGTCCAGTAAGTAGCTATTCGCTGGGTTGTCTCTATGCATATTCCAGATACCAAAGTAGATCGAAAGGGCGGTGCCAGTCGTGATAGCACCCGGGATTCATGATAGTTACCTCTACATAGTGATTGAGCGTCCATTGCAGATGGGCTCCCGGTAATGTTTGAGACAAAAAGACTCGACAATTCAGAGTTGTTCATACTTTTGGGTCTTTAACGGGCAGATCTGCGCTCACTGGGTCATCAGTGGAATCTTCGTATGCGGTGCCTGGCATGTTTGGGGTCCGCTCTTTTGGTGCTGGGAAAGAGATGGGATAAGGTCTCTCAGAGGAAACACACGCATGTAACTCCCAGTCGTCCCAATATTCTTCTTCGATGCTTGCAACGGGAAAGACATAAGTTTCAGCCTCTACACAAATACCATTCCTCAAGAAAACTGTGACGGGCATGACTACTCGCCGAGGACTGTTGTAATGATACTCCTGGCGGTTTTCCAGGGTGTCACAGATCAAAAGAAGACCCGGGAGCTCTTTGGGGGCAGGACACTGTGATGGAGGACAGTCAATAGCACTCCCTTTGTATGGCAGTACGGTGAAGACTGTAACAGGATTTGTGATAGAATAGATATATTCTGTGTTGGAGAAGGAGCCGGTCAGCTTAACAGAGAGAAGTCTGATGTGATACGCGTCATTGCCTCGGATAAAATGGGCTTGATGGGCATAGAGGCCATGTTGGAGGCCACGAAGATTGGGCGGAAGGTTCAGAATCGAAGATATGAGAAATGTTAGATATAAGCTTGAGGATGGTGAAGAGAAAAGACGCTATGCTAGAGAGCAGGAGTCAAAACTATCAAGGTGAGATACTTCAGGTAAAGTTTTATACTCAAGAGTATTGTAAGCAACTGCTTTCTCAGGTAAGATATTCATTCCATGTCGAGGGTATTCCTATACTACTAGCCTTGTGTATACAATGCCTCTTTGATCAATCAAAGGCCTGTCTGTAGCCAAAGACAAAGGCACTAGGTGACTAGCCAAGAAAGACAACATCTGAAAGGCAATTTCAAAGTACATTTTTGTTATTTTGAATTGAAATGTAGGACAAAGAGCAGAGTTTACTATCAGAGCCTATGAACGAATCGCATCTAACAATCATCATCGCCAACTTGATCATCTACCTTCACAAGAATCTTGCCCCTAGCATGAAGTCCACCCAGCTTCCTATAAGCTTCCTTAGTCTCTTCAAACGTCCAAATACTGTCTTTGACCAGTTTTATGTCGCCACGGCCCAACATATCTGCGACAGCCTGACGATCATCAAGTGTAGGGCTCATCATAGATGTACCCAACCATCTTCGGCCAACACCACCGAGCCATGGTGATACTGGCCACCATTCATTGAGCTTCATCTGCAACACAGCGCGGAGGAAGTCTGGGACAAAGAAGGTGGGCGGTTTGATGCCGACGGAGGAATAGTTGCCTTCGGGCACGAGATAGGATGGTGAGGCGAGATATAGGGCTTGATGGCCCAGAGTGTCGATGATGGTGTTAAAGGGTTTGGATGAGAACCTTTCGGCGAGGTGCTTAGAAAGGTGGTCATGTTGTGTATAGTCGATAACCTGCGAAGCAAGTTAGTTGGCATTCCATTTCAACCAAGGCTTAACTCACCTCATCCGCACCAAGACTCTTAACCAAATCAGCATTCTTACCGCTGCATATGCCAATGATATATCCCCCAGGCCCTACAGCCTTTCGGAGCATCTGCACCACCAGCGAGCCAATTCCACCACTTGCTGCATTGACTAAAACACGATCACCTGTTTTTGCACCGGACTCATTCACAAGCTGTCGCGCCGTCAAGCCAGGTAGTAAGCAACCAGCTCCATCAGCAAGGCTCACGCCCTCCGGTTTTTTCACAGCATATCTAGCTGGAATTCGAACATATTCAGCCAAAGCACCTGTTCCAGTAGGCAGAGTATGGCTGGCTGGCAACATAGCAAGAATCTTGTCACCTTTATTGAATCTCTTCGACTGTGCTGATCCAGACTCATCATCAGGATGCCAGACATCGATCACAGTGCCTGAAAAGTCCATCTCGGGAACACAAGTTGATTTTCGAATGAATGGCGGAACGAGAGTCATCTGGAATATGGCACCTGGATTTAAGCCTACAAAGGCCACTTTGACAAGAATCCATTCCTCTGGGTTTGGCACGTCCTTCGGTAGGGGAAGAGGAGGTGGCAAACTTGGAATAGGTTGACTTGTAAGATTGAGGACGTCCCAAGGGAGACCTCGCTCTGAGAACACCCAGGCTCTTGAGTCTGTCATTTTTGAGATCTTGGTGATGAGGGGTTTGTGATACTGGAAGATGGGTATGGTGGCTTTTAAGTTAAGCCATGTTGGGTTTTCAGCCGCACTTATAACTTGAGATGTCAGCTGTCATTCAATCTGGACCAGTCGGCATGATTCCGTGGCCAAGTCTGTGCTGCATCTTCACATAAGACGGAGTATTGACGTCCGATACGTGGTCAACGAGCTGAACAGCTCCGTACACGAGTGCTGCTCAAATGCGACAGTGAAGCAGGCGCTTAATGTTGAGACTGGACTATCAACGTATCGCAACTGGACTGCAAGAATATAAATTAAAAATAAACGTGGAAATGAAAGGACTTGATGCTGTGCTTCAGTGAAGCAGCGAATTGATGATGTTGGGATGGCTACCCTAGACATCCAGTAAATGGCACCCTGACTGCGATCTGTCCTATTTGCACAATTGAAAGACGGATAGATTATGCATACTCCTGAAACATAATCCAACTAGTGAAATCTACACCGTATGCCCACTGCTAGTTGGGAATTAGTTCAAGACAACATATCTGGGGCTTGATTGCAGCTAGCTCATTGGAGCGTTGGCGTAATTTGGACCTCAAATTGCATGGGGTCAACAATCCAATTTGCCACAAAAGGAGAAGCGAGATAACAACAACAAATTCCGCCAGCCCTGATATCGTTGAAAGCAGAACAGAACAGATCCCCCCCCCGTACTTGACCCCTCCATCAGAAATGCGCTGTCCCCCCGTAATGCGGTAGCCTAGAACGGAAGAGACCCCTAAGCACCTATCAACCAATCTCCACAGGGCAGAAAATACGGCTGCCTTCAGCGGCAACCCTGCTGTAAGACCCAGCAACCACAGCAACGAAAAGACCACTTTTCTTTTCAGCAAAAACAACAGCGCACGATTATTCAGTTATCCGGCACAATTGAAATTAGCTTATTCCATATCAGCAAAATTTTGGCAGGGCCAATTTATGTACATAATCAGACCACACCAAGGCTACCGCCTTTTCACCGCCAGGCACCGGAATTCTCACTCATTTTACTTTTTAGGCACCATTTTTACCACTTGGTCAATAAAGTCGTCGTCCTTTGGCAAAGCCTCAAGTCAGCTCAAGCTCAGCTCCTCGATACCTTCACCACGTCACGTACTCGCACCCCCGTACGCGTAAGAGGCAAACGTCAGCAAAAATGCGTGAGATTGTGAGACTTGGACTTTTCCCCCCCATTCGCTATCGCGGATTTGAGTTTGACTGAGGCTAACCAACCCCCGTTTGACAGGTGCACGTTCAAGTCGGCCAATGTGTAAGGGCCACCCAACCAATTTTTAATGCTTTGAGGGACATGTGTTGAGTTGATATCATGATTGCAGGGCAACCAAGTCGGCTCCAGTTTCTGGTAAATACCACTGCAGGCGATTATTTTTGAGTGCAGAGACTAACGATTTATCAGGCAAACCGTCTCTGGGGAGCATGGCGTTGACGGTAGCGGCTCGTGAGTGAAATGAAGAGTCGGTGACCCTTATTTGCCTCAACCTAACAATTTCTCAAAGATACACCGGAACCGACGACCAGCAGCGAGAGCGCATCGACGTCTACTTCGCCGAGGCGCGTCTCCCCAATCTCTCTCTCACTCACCGTCTTTTTTTCACTAACCGTCTCACTTTAGGCCACAAAGGATAAGTACGTGCCCCGCGCGGTCCTTGTGGATCTTGAGCCCGGTCCTCAGGATGCCATCCGCGCCGGTCCCCTAGGCCAGCTCTTCCGCCCCGACAACTTCGTCGCCGGAAATGCCAGCGCCGGTAACAACTGGGCCAAGGGTCATTACACCGAAGGTGCTGAGCTCGTTGAAGAGGCCATCGATGTTGTGCGACACGAGGTTGAGAACTGTGATCATCTCCAGGGTTTCCAGCTCACTCACTCTCTGGGCGGTGGTACCGGTTCCGGTATGGGAACGCTTCTTCTGTCGAAAATCCGTGAGGAATTTCCCGATCGTATGATGGCTACTTTTTCCGTTATGCCCTCGCCCAAGGTTTCTGATACCGTTGTCGAACCTTACAACGCCACTTTGTCATTGAACCAGCTTGTCGAGAACTCCGATGAGACCTTTTGTATCGATAACGAGGCTTTGTACGACATTTACGAGAAGACCTTGAAGATCGCTAATCCTTCTTATGCCGATCTTAACTACCTGATCTCGACAGTTATGGCCGGCGTGACAACATGTTTCCGATTCCCCGGTCAGCTCAACTCTGATCTGCGCAAGTTGGCCGTCAACATGATTCCGTTCCCTCGACTTCACTTCTTCATGGTTGGATTTGCGCCTTTGACCGGTCGCAAGATGCAGGGTTTCCAACATCTTACTGTGCCCAGCCTTGCTCAGCAGATTTTCGATAACAAGAACGTTATGGCTGCTGCTGATTTCCGCAACGGCCGATACCTCACTTGTTCCGCGATTTTGTAAGTTTTGATTTGAAAAAATGATGCATGAGATGAGACGGACTAACGTGAGATTAGCCGCGGAAAGCTATCGACAAAGGAGATCGAAGACCAGATGCTCAAGGTGCAAACCAAGAACTCACAGTATTTCGTCGACTGGATCCCCAACAACGTGCAAACCTCTGTCTGCTCCGTTCCCCCCAGAGGTCTCCCCATGGCCGCCACATTCGTCGGAAACTCCACCGCCATCCAGGAGATCTTCAAGCGCGTCGACGACCAATTCTCCGCCATGTTCCGTCGCAAGGCTTTCTTGCATTGGTACACCAGCGAGGGTATGGACGAGATGGAATTCACCGAGGCCCAGTCCAACTTGCACGACTTGGTCAGCGAGTATCAGCAGTACCAGGATGCTGAGATTGACGACGAGGTTGAGGAGTACGAGGGTGAGGGTGAGCCTGAGGAGTACGAGGGCTAGAGGGATTGGAGAGCTGGTTAAGATGATAAACTATTCGGCTTATTATTCCTTTATTACCCCCAAAATGCTTCATCCCCTTCTAGTTCATATATAGCATTCAAAACTGAAATTGGTTTATTAGGCTTTGTTTTGTAGCCGATTCATAATTATATGGTCCTTTTTAACTTCTGAAATACCTTAATCATGCTTGACGTACATGGTGTCAAAGCCAACGTTCTTCCACTCGCCAGTCTCAGTGTTGAGAGTGAGATTTGTGTGCTTTACCTCTCCGTACCGAAGAGCACCGGACTCAGCACGACCACCAGCAACAGGACGCTTCAAGTGGTTGTCACCAGAAACGACGGTGAAGTTAGCCAGAGGAATATCCCAGGAGTTGCGAGAGGCAACAGAAGGAGAGCCTGAAGGTGTTAGTGAGATGCATGGGAGTGATCAGGCGTTTGAATCTTACCATAAAACCGAGACGAGACCTGCTTAGCATTCACATCCAGGATGAAGTATCCTCGGTAGTAACCCTCTTGCCACTGAAGCTCAGGGTTCTTCTGGACTCTGGCACGAGCAGCCTTACCGGCTGCAGGCTCGATAGGGCCACCGACTCCGTTAGAGCTGACAGCTGTTCCAGCGAACTCGACACCAATGCTTCCAGCGCCAGTCTTGTTGTCATATTCCTTGGTTCCAAGCCAGACGAGATCCGAGACCTGACGTACATTAGTTGAGTTAAGATGAAGTTGGCAATAATACATACCCAGTTCTGGTGGCTATCTCCAGCAAGGAAGATGTTGTTTCCGATATCGTTATCGTACAAATGCTCAAGAGTTCGGTTTCGGTTGGCGACATAACCCTTCAAAGGTCAGTACTCGGAACAAAGAAAAAAGACTGGGCATTCACTTACACTCCAGTTGTCACCAGGAAGTACCTCGCCGTTACCCCAATCCTCGGTGATACGCGAGAAGATGATCTGGTTGCCGACAATTCGCCAAGCGGCACCTCGGTCCTTAGACTTACTAAGAGATCGATAGAACCAGTTCTCCTGTCGCCCTCCCATGAGAGTGCGGCTAGGATCATCTCGGATCATGTCGATGTAGTTGTCGTTCCAGTCGAGGCTGGTGATGCTGCGGTCATAGTTTCTGGTGTCGAGGATGATGAGATCCAGGAGCTTGCCCATTTGGAAAGAACGCCAGACTCGCAGGCCATCGTCGAGATCAGTTTGTCTGATATGGGGGTTAGATGAGGCTAGTAGTAGGGTTGGTTTTGATATTTACCGGATGGGCATCCACTCGAAGTAAGCTCGGACTGCGTTAACCTTCCGAGTGTCAACGGTGACCTTACGGCCCTCTTTCAAGAAGGATTCCTCGGTATTGTTAAGACCGGAGAATCCATCTCTGTAGCCGTTGTTGGCGAACTCTGCCAAAAGTTAGAGAAATCTAGAACTATTCACCAGGGACTTACCGTGATCATCCCAAGTAGGGATCCAAGCAAAGTTCTGAGACAGGAGCTGCAGATCGGGATCTGTGCGGTACTAGTGAAATGTTCATGTAAGCAAATTTTCTTTGAAGAATCATGTCGTGGGGAGACTAACCTGTCCATGGCGAGTTCGGTAGTCGTGAAGTGTAAAGATCTCGGTAGAAGGCTGGCTGGCCCGGCTGCCGTTTGCTCCATACTCATAGATATAATCTCCGAGATGGATAACATAGTCGTGCTCATCCTTTCTGGCAGCGTTGCCATAAGCGTTGAAGTAGCCGTTAGCTGGAACGATTAGCTTCAGCTCCTAGTTTTATCAAAGGGAGAAGTGGGCTTACGATAGTTGCTGCAGGAGAACACAGCGAAGCTCAGATCAGAGACATCATCGTTGGCGGTAGGAGCAGTCTTGGTGCGGCCAACAGGACTCTTGACGTTAGAGTCACACACTTTGAACTGGTAGTAGTAAGTGGTAAGGGGCTTCAGGCCATCAGCTTCGACCTAGATGTTGTTAGTCAAGATATCTCGGTCTCGATTCCAAAAGAACGCGCTCACCTTGACAGTGTAATCGATATCGGAGGTGGTATACGCTCGTCCACTGGCGGCCGTCTTCCCATTTCCAGAAGCAGACTTGGACTCATAAACCTTCCACTCCACACATATGGGATGAGGATCAGCCTTGATGTACTTCTCAGTCTCATGGCTGTAATGTCCTGCGGTGCCGTTCACAACATTCTCACTGTCATCAGATTTAACGGAGGGCGCAACACGGGTCCAGAGGATAATACTCTGCGGCCAAGGATCTCCCGAGGCTACTCCATGGGTGAAGTTGAGCTGAGAAGGATCATAAGGAGTGTTACCACGCTTCAGAGATCGCCGCTTGACCAACGGAACATCGATTCCAAGACGAGCATGACGACGGGATGGACTGGCGTAGTTCAAGTTGCCGTCGAACTCAGCTGTCACAGCTGTAGCCAGGAGGCCACAAGCATAAAGAAACGCAGCAGACTTCATATTCACTATGACAAAAGCCGTCGACAGAGACAAAAAACAAGCTTATCCTGCGTATATATGTCTCTTTTTAAGCTTCTACCGACCTCCATCCCAACCCCGCCTCCGTTATCGTCCATATTGCCGCCGAGATGCCGGTAGCCAACAAACAGGCCAGGCCTGTACACGTTTTTTCGTCCTGTGTATTGCATCACCACTCTTGTGGCCCTGGTTTGGTGTAACTGGGTCCTTGGTGTCACGGTCAACGAAAGAGGTAGCGATGTGACGTTGTTGAATGTTGAGTGACCAGTAGGAAAGATAAGGATTGTAAGCATCGAATGCCAAGGTTGGTTGCAATCCACGTGGAGGCTCGGAAGTTTTCATCTTGGTGTTGGTGTAATTCGACATCGTGGCGTGGTTTGAGGATCTCATTGGTTGTTTTGGTTGCATTGATGAGGTTTTGTGGTGTCCTGATTGGAGGTGCTACTATTGAGATCGAGGAGTGGAGACTATAACGGTAGAACGATTTAGCGAGTGTCGATCTGATGATGTCAAGCTTCTGGGCATTCATTAACTGCCTCCCTATCTGAGGCACTTCTTATGTTTGTTTCTCTATGTAATTATTTCTCCGACACAAAGACAGACTTGGCGGTTCAGGGCTGAAGGCGTAGGTAATTTGGGCTGTCACTCATCTACTTCCGGCTCGTATTAGATACGAAACCTGCTTTCATAAAACCCTTGTTTTTGTCACGAGATATATTGCGTATTCTGCTGAAATAACTGGAATAATTTTTATACCTTATAAACTCGAAGCTGCTGTTGGTCATGGCTTCGCTGCAATTAACTGCCGTGATATTTGTTTCTCTCTATTTTTAGCCACCACGTGACCACTGTATATACTAATAGATATGCCTCCTCATGCTTCTATTCACTCTCATCCAACAACAAAGAATCGCCCGTATATGAGTTAGATAAGATGCCCGCACCACCGCCTCGGCCTAGAATATTTCGATGGGCAAAATTTAACCTGGAAGCACTCCTTTTGCTTGCAGAGAAACTTCGCGGTCAATCCTGTACCTTCGATGAGTCCAAGATCCCCAAGAGCGGTAGCTTGAACTGGGTTATATTCATCACCTTTGATGATGGGCTAGAATGGGTGTTTCGGTCGCCTCGCTACGACACCCATATGTTCTCAGACAAAATTGCCTCCAAGATACTCATAAGTGAAGCGAGTACGTTGAAATACCTTGAGAGCCATTGCCAGATCCCCGTTCCGAAAGTCTACTCTTATAGGTAAGATATAGTCAAGCAGGATAGAGAAAAGTCCTATAATGACATTGAATTCAGCGGGACTCACGATAATGACATCGGAGTACCTTATATCCTTCAGAGCAAAGCTTCTGGCCGCCCCCTGTCAGATTATCGTTGGACAGAGCTTGTAGTCCAACCCCCAAATATCAGATATCCCATATCTCAGCTCCAACTCTCCGAGTCAGACCGCAAGAGAATCATGAATCAGCTTGGGGCCATCATGTGTCGTCTTTCAAAGGTCCATTTCGATAAAATTGGATCGTTACTTGAAGACGATGCCAGTGGATTTTCAGTTGGTGAATGTCTATCCCCTGTTTTTACGTGGCAGTCGAGAGACTCCCTTGAAACGCAAATAGAACGAGGTCCCTTTACAGACGAAACTCTCTACCTCCGGTCTTTGATATCAACTTTCACTGCTCATGCAGAGGAGCTAACACTCACACCTTACTTATTCTTCTCGCCACTGCCCAAGCCAGCTGATTACCCAACATGGGACAGCTTTAGGGCTGCTGTCGATAGAAGGGGCGACTTCATAGTCGTCGGCGATAAACTAGAGGGCAGCAGGAATCGACTGGACTACTGCATCGCAGGTCAGATATTAGAGGAAATGATACCACAACTGTCATCTCATTCGACTGTTTTCACCTTACCACACCCTGATCTACATACGGGAAATATATTTGTTGATGAAGACCTAAACGTCACATGCATTATTGATTGGGGCTCTGCTACAACAGGTCCCATAACGGAGTTGTTAGCGACTCCAGGGCTCGAAGGTTCTTCGAAACCACCTTCAGCAGCTCTCACTGCTGCTTTTCAGGCCGGTTTTTCGGAAGAATATCTAAACATCAACGAGAACATGTGGAGAAGAGGTGAGATGATGTGGAGTTTTTCTCGCTTGATACGTCTTTTATCTGGTCGGGATCTTCCCCTGTTTCAAAAATTGTATGATCTTGTATATAAGACCGGAGTTGAAAATCCATCTTACTTAAGAGATTTTGGCTGGCTGTTTCATCAGCGGGCTATGGCCCCAAGTAACAAGCAGCTTCTCTCTAAGCTGAAGGAAGATGATTTGACAGACACTGAAGTGAAAGAACGAGAGAAAGACGTCTTCTCTGGCGACAAATTGGAGAGGTTGGCTGTGGCGAGGAAGCTAACGCTGATGGCTGAAATGAACCCGGGATTTGTTGGAGATAGGCGGCTGTGGCGATGGATCGAAGAGGCTCTGAAGGGCCCTACTCATGATGATATCAAGGAAAAAGGATTCGCCTGCATGGGGACTTCGTCTTAGATAGTTGGCTTTTACCCTCGTGAACTCTCTTGTCGTTGTATGAGGATCCTGACAGCTGATGTGGACATCACGAGCCTCGCACGATGACGCCAGACGCAACACAACTGGTGTATTCTAGTGGATGAAGGTTGAAACATGTCGTAATGGACCAAAATATTAGATTTATCTATTCATTTCTATAGAAGAGCCATTCATGGAATCTCAAAAGCTTCCGTGTCATGACCCTCCTGCTAGCCCTTTCTTGATCCTGAGAACCGTGCTGATATGGCCCATAGCCAGCTGAGTCCTTTCGTGCGTTGCAAGAAGCCTTGCCGTCTTGACCACATTCTTGATCTGTCTCCCATTAAGCTCGACACCGGCCAATTCATCGAGCTCATCTCCAGAAAGACTACTTCTATTGTTGTCAATGTTGACAAATGTCTTCCAAATGTGCAGCCTGCTCGTGTAGTCCAGATTGGGATAGTGAATAGTGAGATGAATCCGAGACTCAAAGGCCGGATCAAATGCCGAGACTCGATTGGTCGTTAGAAACATGACGCCCTCGAAGTATTCGAGGAGTCGAAGGAAAATCGATACGAGTTTGTTTCTTTTTATATCTGACGTAGTTCGACATTCGAGAAAGACATCGCACTCGTCAAGCAGGAGGACTGCTCCCCATCTTGTTGAGAGCTCGAGAGCACAATCTAGCTTCTGCTCAACCTCTTGCGCAACATCTCCCAACTCGGCAGCACTCATATTATAAAGCGGTCTTTGCATGATCTCGGCAACTAAGAGGATTACATTATGTTAGCAAGTTTTGGCCAGCTTCAAAAGCAGCGGAGTAATCACCAGACTCAGCCGTGAGAGTTTTCCCAGTTCCCGGCTCCCCGCTCAGAAGCATTATAATCCCCCTTCCTGCATTGTATCAGCCAAGTTCAATATTTATTTCATCTCGATATCTTTACCTTTGCCTTGGATCACATCGTCAAAATCGTCTAGGCCAGACATTTGGGCACCGACAAATGCGTGGATAATTCGTTTGTAATCGTGCGGCAGAACAAGCTGATCAAAGGCTGTTGAGTTCCATCCAACCTCTTGAACGAGCTCAATGTCGAATAGTCCTAAGTTTCCTGTAAGAAAATAGTCTCAGGTAAATACCTTGAGCCAACATACCCCATTCTTTAGTTTTCAGGCAGAACCCTTTCACGGCGTTCGTACATAGCGCATAATGGCTTTCTGAAAGTACCTTCTTGGATACATCTTCTAAGATGATTAGCATATGTTAATCTACCTAGCGGAGCCTCAACCCCTGGATCAAGAGACATTTGAGCTGTAATGAGGTCAGAATCCTTACGTGACTTTGAGCCATTGCTTAGAACCCCCGTGGCGTGTGGTTTCGTTGGCAGAGGTCCATGAGCTATCGGATCAACCGACTTATCATTACATTGCTCATTACCACGGAACACAAAACTTTTCGAAGCCTCAAGTGGATGAAGTGGACCAGTCGTACCACGATTAAACCACAAGAATGTCCTGCAGTCAATAATGATCCGCTCATTTGTGACCTGCACAACCGTGAGAAGACCGAAGAAGGGATTCAAGGAGCTTCTGACATACATGGCGTTGCTTTGGGATCCCCGATGCTGTATGAGACAGACTATACATACCAGAATATGCCTTGTGGTTGATCCCTTGCAAGCTCTCAAATAGTCGACCACGGTGCACGAGCCGCTCCCTGACTCGATCAAAATCGGGGCATAGTCGTGCCGGGATAACATCCAGCTCCAGAATCGGTAAGACGTTCTCAAACGGTAATATGGTCAAGCTTGTTTCTGTGTACCCGAAGGTGTCTCCATCGGTATCGATGAACCGCACATTAAGCACGTATGCCACTGCTCCATCTGGTGTCTTGGAGTAATTCCCGCTGCTCAACTTGAACAGCCTATCGCGACCTTCGATCTTGGTGTAGACTTCGACGTCGGGCTCAAAGAGTGTCCACACATAATCAAAGGATATGACTCCGTTGTTCAGAAGATCTGTGGCTTGTTCAATACGCGGCTTGATCTCGGCATGAATGATATCTGCCAGAAGTTTGTAATGCGAACACTCCTCAGAGGAATCATTAGAATCGCTTCTAGGGTCGGCTCGAGTGAACTCATCCCATCTATAGAAGAACTCTCGAAAAGGCGCATGAAACTCGAGTTTCTTGAGGTTGGTGTTGATCCCCTTGTAGCCTTTGAATACCGGACCGAGAACCTTTTTGAGCAATGGGCTCTGCACTGTGATAGAATGCAGCGAGAGCACTGATTCGTCAATTTCGCCATGTTCCTTCTCGCGACGGACAATGAGAGCGTATTTGGCTGAGGCTTGGGATGATCTTCCATCGACTCCAATTTCATCGTCCGTCCACTCTTGCCAAGGGTCCCAACTGCTCTTCCGGTAGATATCTTTAGTTTCAGCAGCCATGCCCACTTCTGCGGTGTTGCTCGAGTTGTTTGGATGATCTTGGTTCTTTTGATTATGCTCATCTGAGCGCGTAAACCAAGGACTGCCCATGGTGTTGACCCACGATAGGAATGTGTAGGGACTAGTATCAGAGCTCCCTTTGATGAAAGTAATTGGTCGACTGAGATCAAGTAAGGTTTCACTGTTCACCGAATGAAAGGATCAGCCTTTGAAGTTTAGTTCTAGCACAGACCCAAAAGCAAGAAGAGCGCAGTATGCACCAGCATGTGAAGACTTGTCTCAATAAAGCGACAAACTGCCCACTCCTCTCCCTGCAGGTAAGTGATCTGACCTGCGATTGAACATGCGTGTATACGCCTCGTAGGAACAAAGACAGCTGAAAAGGAGCTCAGAGCCCAACAGCTGATTGGCGATCTGCAGGTGCCCAAAGAGGGATGCCAATCATGACCCAATGAAGAAGCGTCATTTAAAAGCTGGCCAAGCTATTGATTTCTGATCATTGCGTGGCCCCGCCCACCCCGTCCTATCAAAAAAGGGGGTGTAGAGTTTGTTCAGCTCCGATTGTAGCTCATACCTATAAATCACGTTGTGAAATGACGAAGCGTAGGCCTCAATCGCTGCTGTCAGGCCTGCATTGCCGCACTGCTGCATCAACTTCAGTTTGGACACTTCGTATATCATGAACAACAGCTCTTTGAGGCTTTCCGGTGTCCGGACCTCCCGGGAAATACGACGGGGACGAAGCCGTGCTGTAGAACCAGAAATGGCTTAGGGGCGGAACCAATCCGAAAAAGTGACAGCTCTTTGGATTGATCATCGTCAGGGATTAGTCTAAGGCTGCTGGTACCCTGTTCTTCCGTATCATGAATAAGTCTTACTCACTACTTGTACTTTCTACTCAATGAACTGAGACTACCAAGCCAGGCATTACCAGTCTTTGCAGGTCTGAAAAATGCTGCCTCATCAAAGCTGACCACTGGCTCTGTCAGTGTATCCAGCGTGGCGTTGCTCAGTGCACTATGCTAATGCTCAACTGCAAACAACACGTCTGACTCTAAGTCACTAAGTTAGAGGACAAAATATTTCTTCTACCCCTGTCTATAAACCGTTCACGTCTCAATAATACCAGTGTTAAAATTACACTTAAGAAGATGTAAAGATCCAATAATACATGGATTTGTCTATTTCTGATCTAATCATACAAAAACAAAAGCATTTATCTCTTTATTTCAGACCAAGCACTCTATTCCTATCTAAGACTTACCCATACTTCTACTAACTGATAGCTGAGAATCCACGCTTGATCCCTCGGTTATACGACTCCTGCCATATTCTCGCCCGCTTCTTTACTTGTCCAGAGCTTTCACCAGTTCCAAACCCCGGTGAATCTATTTCCATGTCAGTAGTCGTTTCGATTTCAGCTGTTAATTGAATTTCGGATCCATCGAGGTCCGTAGATGGAGCGCTTATCGCCTGCTCGCCACTGGTTCCGAGTAGCTCTTCCAGCCAGTTCCCGGTCGTATACAGAAGTTTGTCGTTCGGGGTTGAACGCCCATTCATATTATCACATAGCCGATCCATCATCTCCCAATGAATCCAACTTTCGCGCTTACGTAGTTCTTTATGCTGGAGGTAATTCTGGTAATATCGGAGGGCCTGCGACAAGAACTCTTCCGGGTCGAGCAGGGCAAGATATTTCTCAGTGATGGAGCTAGTGATTTCAAACTCGGGTTCGGGGTATAGCATTTTCTCGCGAGGCCGACAGGTCATCCTGCGGATTGACCAAAAAAGGCACCTTGAAAGGTCTTCGCGGTCGTCTCTATCCATTTCGGGTGATGGTTTGGTGTCAGCATTTGCTAAGAGATGTTGGTTGAGTATAAGAAATAGTCTGAGTATTTATGGTTCAAACTAGCCTGTGTTCTGGACATTTTTCATTGGTTTAGGATGCTATGTGCGATTGTGTTCGAATGTCTCAAACATCATCGCCTCTTTGTTCAGCCTCCTAGCAAGGCAATCATGTATGTTCATACTGAATCCGTCCTATTGATGGAGCCGAAATCGGTGGGATAATGACCATTGGTGGGATCAGATGCGGATTTATTAGCCCAGTATCCTCTACCTCCAGCACAGCTTCAAGAAAAAGACTGATTTCAGCTTGAATGGAAAACTCTCCTGATTAAGTCGACGACCTGTTCGATCAGTCTCATCGCTCGCCAAGCCAGCAATGAAGACGATACGGGCTCTGTCTGCACGAGCACAACGTAATTCAGTGATAGAATTGGTGATTCCTGGCCCGCTCGTTGCGAAAACAATAACAGATCTGCCAGTCTGTATAGAATACTCTGCCGCAGCAAATGCAGCCCCTGATTCATGGGCAAAATTGTGAACTGCGATGTCTGGGCGATGTAGGGCTTTCCAGATGTGATTGATGTTGGTTCCAGAGACGCCAAACGCTCTATCACAACCCAAGTAGTATAACGACTCAATGGTTTCCTCCACGTAGGGCTGCATGGTGGAATATGATGTCTGAGTTGGTGAGGTGGTAAGGTAAGATTGGGTGTGTTGGGGCACCTCAGAGACGAGGAGTCAGGACTCGGGGTGGTACACCTGCCGGCCGTTCTTCCCGTCCATCAGCTGGTGATAATTGAGATATAAAGAAGGTAATATGGGGTCATATGGGCCACACTTGCTGCACTAGATAGTGTCATACACAAGGATGATTAGGTAGGAGGTAGTCAACCAGGGATCACACTTTCTCATCCCGAACCAAGGTCTAACATGAGTCTTTTGAATTACCAGAGTAGGTAGGCAACGTCATCGCCCAGTTCTCCTACCTTGGAGGGAGTCGGAAGTTCTGGCACCACGATACAGGTAGGTAGGTATCTTTGATAAGGTACCTACCTTAAGTTGACATAGCTTTAGTACATTTCAGCATCTGGTCACAGAGACGGT
Source organism: Fusarium fracticaudum (assembly GCA_003353625.1). Taxonomy (NCBI): domain Eukaryota; kingdom Fungi; phylum Ascomycota; class Sordariomycetes; order Hypocreales; family Nectriaceae; genus Fusarium; species Fusarium fracticaudum. The sequence continues at coordinate 4,055,306 of PDNT01000003.1, forward strand.
AATGGTAGAAGGCCTAGTTCATCCGGTTTGACTATACGGGTGAGTGTTTCGGAAAGAAGACGAGAATTTCATCGTGTTCGCCAAACTTGTGTTCTCCAGACCAACTTGTCATCTGCAACTCTAGGTAGTCCTTGGAGTGACGAGTTGGTCTTAATTATATTGGCAATAGCTACCTACATAGTCACAATATATTTCACGCCGTAAAAGTCAAAGGGATGTTCCAGAATATCAAAGCTTGACGCTGTGCGAAGACAGTACCTACATCTCGAACTTGGGTGTTAGTGTAGAGTCAGCAAAATGCCCAACGCGTCGGTTTCTTTCAGCATCGCCAGGTATTAAGTATAAGTTGTAGTTTGGCCCTAAGATTAATCACCAAATCTGATGTTTGCTCCTGCCTGGCCATTGACTAAAGAACAAATAAAGTGTTGGTAAATCAGCGAGTGAAGAGGCCTCAGTGAGAGAGACAGAGGCAGAGACAGGGGTGTCGCATCCGTGGAAGCCGCGGAAAGCGCCAAGATGGGAATACGAAGGCAACAAGGCATCAACCATGCATTAAACCCTTTGAATGACACGACATGACAACAACTCATCAAAATTCCGCTTTTTACGCTAGAAGCAATGAGATTAAAAAATATGGCATTAATTCCATATTCCCTAAAACTATGTCAATAGCCAGCCATTGCTGTCTTGAGTGCAGACTTTAACACATCACTATCCTCAGATATCTTCAAGAATGGAACCTAGCAAACCAGCTCTCAAAATCGTTCGAATAAGTTCTCGTGAGCAACTCGAAGAGCTTGTCGACTTTATTTGCGATGCCTTCATGGAAGACGATCTATTCTGCGCTATGGTCCCTGGTCGACATGAACATCCCGAAGCAGCTCGCAGCATGTGGCGCATGACCCTCGTCGAGGAGTACGGCAGAAAAGGCTCTGTGCTTCTAGCTGCTCGCCGTCAGGGAGAGGGTGGGGAAAGGGGCGAGTTTGTTGCCTGTGCAGTTTGGTGTCGTTGTGGAAAGAGTGATATCGCTCAGAGCTGGCAGGGAGATAACTGGAACAAACGTAAGTCAACTATGAAAATATGAGGGTCGCAGTATCACTAACCATTACAATTAGGAATTGCCAGGCTTGAAACGGCGTGGACCTTGTTCTATAGCTTCTCCCTTCGACAAGCAGGTCCCGGTATCGCACTGGACGCCTGCGTCGCAGCAGGAGAAGCAGCCGAGCAAGCCTACAAGTTCTACCCCGATGAGCGCTGGCGCCTCGGCCTCTTAGCCACCTCACCCAAATGCCAGAGAACCGGCATCGGAAAGCGTCTTGTCCAGTGGGGCCTTGACCGCTGTGAGGAGGAGGGAGTTCCAGCGACGCTCGAGTCCAGTGTTTCAGGACGGCCACTCTATGAAAAGATGGGATTCAGAGAGTTAGGCACTGTGAGCTTCTACGAAGGAAAGTGGTCCATGCCTGCCATGCTCAGACCTGTGGAGGAGGACAAGAAGACGGTTTAGAAGGAAGCTTTGTTAGATTCAAAGGCTGAAGGCATGGTTTGAAGCAACCGCGAACAAGGGTGTATGCTTGAGGTGTATAATAAATGGCATGGCATTTCTTTCTTGTGTTTGGAAGTTCTTACTTCATTTGCTACACCATTAAACTCGTGATGGTGAAAATAATGGGTTGGATCGGCACCTTGCGGATGACGAGCACCAGGCGTAGAATGCTGACGGAATCAAAAAGCGACTCTCGACAAAAAGAACTTGACTGGTCGTGACTAGGCAGCATTACAAGTGAAGAAGTGGCTTGAACTACGCAGAGAGGTCCATTATATTGATACTGTGTTAGGCTATCCTCGCAGACGAGACCCCCGACTACAAGGTCAGGCTCGCCGTTGAACTATCAAGACTTCACTTTGGGAAAACAAAATGGCTAAAAACGTGTACGAGTCAAAGATGTATATGATTGATTGAGCTCAGCTACTTGCGTGAGATTAATGATGTTTCCCCTTCCCATACTACTAGCAAGTTCCTCAGATCAAAAATTCCCCGAAAGTCCATGGCGGGCATGGTTAAGAGTGTTATTTTGAGTTGATAGACCTGAAAACTGATGCTTGCATCGCGCGCACTTCGGGAGGTGAGGTTGACAGGATCATCCTGCTGCGAAACTGATTCTTTGCCTCGCAGGGCGAATTAGCGCTGCTGTCAGGATTGAAAACCGAGTCGATGTTGATCATAGAGATCTCATTATCAGAACGAATAGAGACGGGCCCATTCTGGTTGTTGGCGGGGGCGTCCAGGTCAGTGGATGCACTGCCTTGATTGACTGGTGGGATCTAAAGATGTCCAAGGCCATGAACATGCTCGTTGAGCTTGTGCCTATGGGGGATGTCATGTGCTGTGCTGAGATCTAAGTTGTGCGTGGCCCCTAGTTACGCACGGTAAGTAAGATAACACCCATAACTTGGCTTCTCAGCACAGCACATGACATCCCCCATAGGTACAAGCTCCCCAAACATGTCCATGGTCTTGGAGGTCGCCCCGTCCATGATTATATGGATGGGCTCTTCCACATCAGACACCATGGTCTCGGCACAACGCATCGCATCGCCGCCAACGGTTGGGGGAGACATTGTTATGGCGACGAATGGTAGTGAAGAGGAAAAGGAGAAGAGGTAGAAGATTGGAGAAGGGGTAAACAGAAAGGAGGGGTGCTTGGTCGTCGACCTCCACGAAACTGCACGCTCCGGAGTGACAGCGTACTGGGGATGCCTGTGTTTACGCAGTCCGGTCCATGGTAACAAATTCCACGAAGGCGTCCATGGTCTTGGAGGTTGCCCTGCCCATGATTATGTGGATGGGCTCTTCCACATCCGGCAACATGCGGCTGTTGCGACCAATAAAGGCCTCATTCTCTCACCCTGAAATCGGTTTGTCCGGAGCTAGAGAAGTGCTCGACCTTCTCGGCCACTCTGAAAGACTTGGCTCGTTCCGCCGACTTTGCAGTCTTCTTCAACTCCCTCCGTCTCTGAAAGACTTTGGCTCGTTCCGCTGACTTGCAGTCTTCTTTGGCTCCCTCTCCAAGTCTCTGCGCTCCTTTGCCCCCTTTGCCTCCTTTGCCTCCTTGACTGTGGGCTTAGTCACGATGGAGCTTCTGCGACCGGCAGCGGAGCGTCGCCACCATCTTGGCTAGAACTTGGGTAGGGGTAAGGCTACCATCGGTGGAGCCGATGGTCTCCACCTACAAGGTGAAAGGTTAATATAACATGATGACTTTGGCTTGATTGAGGATAACTTACTCCAAGTTCCCTGCTTAAGATGGCGGACGATGTCCAACCATACAACCCTCCACCCCTACTCTTGCGAACCAAGAGGTGAGACCTAAAGATCTCAGCCCCCAAGAACTAAAAGTAGGGGTGAAAAGTTTGAATGGTTTGACGTTTCAAGCCTCCCTGTCATCCCCCTGAGTTCAAATGTTAATCATCTGTTTTAATAAGGGGACACGAAATACTTACGTCGCTTCCTGACCTCAGAGTTGCCCTCTGAACGGGCCGCGAACTGAGACTCAATCTCGGATGAATCATCAGCGAGGGAATTGGGGGGATCCCATTCCCCTGGTCCCTCGCTGTCAGACTCTGCGGCCCCACGGACGCTGGATTCGTCCGATCCATCATTAGACGAAGCCTCCCAGCCGCCTCAGCGCTGTATCTCTTCAGCTTGTCGAGACCATCTTCCATCTGGCGGCCATGTTGGGCCCCTTTCTATCACCCGACGCAATTAAAGCGCGGGGGTTGAGGTTCACCTCCTGCGTGCATCAAAGGATGGCAGCGCAAGGAGGGTACAGTCCCAGGTCCGGGTTTGAGGGTCACCCACAGTCAAGTATGACGTGGGGAGAGAGGGGGGAGGGAAGGCCACCGCTATGATCTTATATGCGGGGTAGTTGTGTGTCTAGAACACTTATCTGTCAGCTTCTTTGTAATAGTCAAAGGACAGTGGGATGTGCTTACCTCTGGTTCCGCGTGGAAAATGACAAGTGTTGCGTGATAAGTTGGGGCCCATCAAACTTGACCGCCAACGTGAGGTAAGGGAGCATTATGGCATGATGCGATGTGCTTTTCTGGTCGATGATTTACCGAATGAAGTGAAGGAAGCGACTTGAGGAAAGGTAGTCTGATTGTTTGTAGAAAGGTGGAGGCTGCAAGCTCAGCTCTGATAAAAAGGGAGTAACTTCTGACACTCTTGCGAGGATTCGTTGATGGAGCCATGTGCTTCTCATCGTGCTTGGTATTTGGAGGAAATGGGTAATAAAAGTCGCCAAGTTGGGCAATATGCTACCAACCTTTAAGGCAAAGTACGGGGGAGGGGAGCCTGTGGCAGGGGCAGGGAAGATGATGAAATGGAGAGAGGGTTCTTTAGTCAAAGCGAGTCTTTTGCTCGTGACATGAGTAGAGGTATTGGTGGCTCTAGTGCAAAGGGAGCTTTCTTGCAAGAGTTTGTTTGTTTCTGTGATACTTGTTAGTTTGGAAGGAAAAGACGCGTAGCGATGACAAATTTGGCGCCAACTGGTTGCAGGTGTGGGAGTCAACGACGAATATAAGATTTGTACTTACGTGGAGGGCTCACTTGGCCGCTATATGTGTTGGAGTGGTAGAGGTGCCGTATGATGCGTCTCTAGTAGGAGAAGATGGTGTTTTGTGCATAGTAGCTTTCTGTTCAGGCGTTTGATATACGCAAGAGACGAAGGGAAGAGGTAGAAGTAAAAGGCAGCGCGCTTCAAGGCATGAGAATAAGAGATCGGTTATGAAGGTAAAGAGAAGACATCAAGACGCGTTTTGTTCTCGTGCTTCATTGTGTCTGGTGAAGAGATTGCCTCAGACATGAAGCGGGAGAAGCGAGAGGTGGAGGAAGAGAGGAAGGAAGAGGAGGGTAGATGAGGGGGGAGGGGGGATTTCATCTCCGATGCTCGCACCTGTCAGTTGTGTGGGAGCTGCAAAACGGAAGGAAGGTGTGGGAAGATGATAGAAGAGGGCTAGGCAGTAACTTGCTCATAGGCAACGCGTTGCTAGGGGAAATCAGGAGTGTCTCATCCGGCCAGAGAGCGGCGGGAACTCGGTCTTTTCTGATGCAGTTTTGAAGATATGAAGATCTCGACACGAGGAATGAAAATCAAACGAAAAATTGCATCTATTCACGAGTGCGCGTTAAAAAAGAAGCCATCCTGAAAGTGACTTTCTGGGTTGGGGGTGATGTCAAAGGAGGATGACGGGACGCTACAGGGAGCTCACACAGAATTATGGGACCACGACAGGGGGAGAGGGGCCAGGCACACACTCTTGGGCCAACCGGAGCGAGCCCTAACTTGCCGAGCTCACCCCACGGATCTCACCAAGACATGGGTAAGGTAGCTCGAGTTCCAAGTTTTGGGAGCTTCCATCATTTTTACCTCCTCCTCCACCTCCTCACCTCACCTCACACATCTTCCCCAACTTCAATACATCTACAGCCATGCCTCGTATCAAAGCCCCCTCAAACCTCCCTGAGCTTGTCAAATCCACTTTCACAAAGGCTCGCTCAGAGGGTGATTTGCATTATTTCCCCACTCAAGTCGCCATCCTCAATGTTGATTCCATCCCCGTACGTGTCATCCTATCTTTGCTCACTGGATGAATGAGCAACATAACTCTACAGTATCACTGTTAACACGAAAACCAGTTCCAGCTCCGCTTCTCTCCTTCTTTGGCAAACAAACCAAAGCCGCCGCCAAAGGACCTCACCAAACCTCAAAAGCCCTTTGACCCTTTTGAGAACCCACTCCCCGCTCTCAAGGTCACAGATCTTGGGCCCTCTCACTACCTCGTGCTGAACAAGTTTGCTGTTGTTCCCGAGCACTTCATTCTCGCCACCACCGAGTTCAAGCCCCAAACTCATGTCCTCGAAGAGTCTGACCTTGAGGCCACACTCGCCTGTATTGAGGCATATGAAGCTGCCAGAAGAACCCAAGCAGAGCAAGGCCACCGCGATGGCACACTCGGTGGCGGCGATGGCCTCTTTGCCTTTTTCAACTGCGGTGACCACTCTGGCGCCAGCCAACCTCATCGTCATATCCAACTCCTTCCCATCGCCAGAATGAAAGATGGCTTCGAGGCTGACACTCCTTGGTCTGTTCTCGCCGATCAACTAAAAACTAAGATCGCTCCCTTTGCTACCTTTGCCGAAGACATCAAACTTGGCATGTCTGGTGCGGAGTTGCACTCCACTTATCTCCGACTCTACCGCAAAGCCTGCCGGGCTGTCGCTGTTTACACCAAAGATCCCCTCCACCCTGAAGAAGCACCCGCTGAGGGTCCAACAAGAATCAGTTACAACATGGCCATGACCAAAGACACACTTGTTGTCTGCCCCCGCCTGGCAGAGGGCGTCAAGCTCCAAAGCCAGGACGGTGATATACTTGGTACCGTCGCTCTCAACGGCACTCTCCTCGCCGGTACAGCACTGGTCAAGAACGAGTTGGAGTGGGAAGCTCTCAAGAAAGATCCCCAGACGCTACGCAACGTCCTTCGGGACATCGGAGTGCCAACCACATTTGATAATGGCGGAGCGCTTCGCTTGTAGTTTTCGGCAAGCCCGCAGCCTGAAAATCCTCATGGGTCAAGGCGTGCGCTGTAAGCATCGACTGTCAGCTATCTCAACTCAAAATTACACTTCTCAAAAACACATTCCACGCAGCGTACCTTACAAAGGGCGTGTCCATTTGAGCCAGTCATTCACAGAGCCCATCTGCTGGCGGTCCAGGCAAGCCCCGGCTGCATCTCCACAACACCGTGACGGTGGCCGATACGGCGGAGAACGCGAGAGCCGACGCACCGGAAGCAACATGGAACCCATCGGTAGCCCACAAGCTCTGTCAGTGCTTCGAGCGCCGTGGAAGAATCGCCTGCTAAGAAGAAGATCGAGACTCGGTCGGGTCTTGACCTGCTAAGAAGAAGATCGAAGACCGGCCGGGTCTGGAGCCTGCAAAGCTGTACAGAGAGGCACGCAGTGGAAGGCTGCCTTGGGGCTTGGTATTCGCGTCGCGGAGCTTCATGACTTCCTTGCCACCCCTGAGGGTAATGCTTTCGTGACTCAGGTTTCTGGGATGTCTGCTCCCCAGCAAATCTGGGTTGTGAGCTAGATGTGTTATTTGCAGTTGAGACCTGTGGCTGAGAGCTTATAATCACCACACAGAACTTGGTGCACCACTGCACGGAAGCCGACATCGAATTCGACCAAGACAAACCAGCCTCCCCAACCAGCTCCCCAGCAAATCTCTTCTGGGGACGACCAGACCCAGGAGCTGCCTCCGTGGGGGGCTGGTAAAATAGCACGCGGTGGAAGTCTGCAAGATCAGGTATTGGTCATTGGTGGGGATGATTATGAAGAGCAGGAGGGGGGAGCCACAGAGGAGAACGATAGTGATACTATGGAAGGGTGTCCGTCCATTACCACTAACCGCCATGTCTAACCCCTTTCAACGGGTCCTGGACGGAACCCTTCCATCTGAGTGGCTCCCCCATAGCTCTTGCAAAGTGTGGGGGCTTGATGAGTTAGTGGAAATGGAGGTGATTGCGGGGAGCAAGGAGGGGAAGCCGCCCAAACGAAAACACCGACATTATTGAAGGGGCTCTGTCAACCCATCTGAAAAACACAAAACGCCAAGGACAGAGCCCTTTCATGGCGGCGACCCCTCAAGCTGCCTATATACGGTTGGTCTTGGAGAGGATGTCAAGGACGGGGAGGGGGCACAAAATGCGGAGGACTGGTCAAAAAGAGAACAGTGATACTGGAGGGGACTCCGTCAACATCGTTCAGCAAAAAGGCAAAGACGGAGCCCCTCCGACATCCAGTCCACGCAACCCTCCCCGTCGGACATCAAGAGGTCATGGGGAGGGACAAAACCCTCTCCCATAGTCAAGTACAATCGACCCTTCTGGTAGCAAATTACATCGTGGAGTCTATGAGTGTCATCGTCAAGCGCTATTACCTTGACAGAGAAGAGGGTCTTCGCCTCAAGAGGAGGACGCAGCACGCCGCTTCTACCATTCCGGTGTCCACGGCGAGAGGTTACCTCCCGTTGCTCAGGTTTCAGGCCTAGCCAGCGGCCTTCGCGCCAAGAAGCTGCGCGAGCACGTTGCGATCCGGGATGCAGGCATGACCAAGCTGTACAAGCATGTTGCCATCACCTTCAAATACAACATGGACCTCCGAGGGGGCATATTTGGTGCCTCTTCAACTGGCAGTGATGTAAGTATCTTCTGCTCCTCATCGAATCAGTTCACTAACATCTGAACGCAGGGGGATGGTGAGGCATCATCCGAAGGAGTCTCATTTGATCCTGAGATTCAGATGAATCCAGCATCGTTGAGGGTGCGGTCCTGAGCACCATCTAAACAACTAAGCTCCGTGTGGTGATCATAAGTTACATACATGCCTAGATCACCTCACTGCGCGTGGTAGTTTAGATGGTGCTCAGGACCGCGCCCTCAACGATGCTGGATCCATCTGAATCTCAGGGCCAAATGGGCTCCGTTCTGGAAACACTACTGCGAACGAGCTTCCCTATCTCCCCAAGTACGCCGAGTATGGGCGTGTTGCGAACGTACGCCGCAACATAAACAAGAAGTTCGGCTTCCCGTCGTCATGGAACCCCGAGCGACTCAGGGTGGTGGCACTATGGAAGGGGCTCGGTCAAGACGTGGAGCGAAAGTCCAATGACGGAGCCCTTTCAATTGGGCGGACCCAGGAAGTGGTGAGAAGGTCGAGGGGTTGACAGGTTGTCGGGATGAGGACGATTACGAAGAACAAGGGGAAAGGGAAGCTGGGCAGATTGGGGACAGTGAGAAGGCTGTGAGGGATGAGGACGATTACGAAGAACGAGAGGAGGGACAGATTGTCAGGGACGAGGACGATTACGAAGAACAAGAATGGACAAATAGCAACAAACACAAACTATCGAAACACTTCACTTGGCTTCCCAAACCCATATTCACTCGCAGTCTAGAACATCCAAGCCATACTTAATTCACTCTCGCGATGACTTCTACCATCCATGCTTTGACTCACCACCCACGTTTTGCTATCCCGTGTTTCTCATGATCACCATACATCTATATAGCCTCCATCCGGATAAATTATACACCTCATAGCGCCCTACCTGTCAATTGCTACAGTCTGGGTAAGACTTTTTATAAACCTCATTAATGATACTTAGTTCAACCCTCCAGGATGTTGAATCGCAGTGCAAGGTATTGTGTACTAACATGACACATCGAGATATCAGATAAGGCATAGCAAATCACCAAAGACAGTTGTTGTCGGTAACCGGTCTCATATCTTTGTAGGACCATTATTCTTCATTAAAACGCCGCCAGGAAACTAAAAAACTATTTACTGGGCCATGGTGTTGGCCTTCAGCCGAGCGATGTCACCCCGACTTCGGTTGTCGTACTTGGCCGCGATGGCCTGGGCAGAGAAGGGATGTGAGGGCCCGAACCCGGGCATCACCTGCTCCACGCGACGCCAGAAGCCGGGGGACCCGATTTCCATTGTCCTAACCACCGCATCCACGGCCAGATGCATGACTCTGACCTGTTGAGCCATGTTAGTTCAGTGTCGTGATATGAGATAGAGGTAGGTTACTTACGTCTTTGGCGGTCCAGCGCGGGGTGCGAGGACGATCGGAGGGGGGCTTCTTCATGCGGTCCCAGCCGCGGAGGGTGCTGAGGGAGGTGCTGAGCTCCCCGAGGTTCTTGATGTCGGCGTATGAGACGCCATGGAGGCGGAGGAGCCGGACGAAGCTTCGCTTCTCCTCTCGGGCGACGGGCAGCGGCATGAGTCTCTGGATGAGGGAGGGGGAGGTGATCTCGTACTCGTCGAGCACCGCGCGGATCTTCTGTGCCCGGGTCTGGGCCGGCAAGACTCTGCTGAGGCCGCCCGCCGAACCTCCCACTTCAGCAGCAGGAGATTTTCGGGCCGCACCGTCAGCAGCAGGAGATTTTCGACTGGCGGAGTCAGGAGAGGAAGACATTGCCTCTTGCTGGTGGTCGGAGGTGGAGAGGGGAGGAGATGGGAACTGTGTGCTGGTGGGAGAATCTGTACAGGGTTAGTCTGGTGCACCGAAGATACAGGTCAAATGAGAGGGGAATATAACATACAGGAGGCGCAGCAGGCGCAGCAGTTGTTTGAAGGGAGGCTTGAAGGTGGCAGACGCGAGAGGTAGTTGTGCGTAAAAAAGGGCAAGGGCTCGGCCTTGATGGGAGCGAGCTGGTCTTTGACAAGTCAGAAAAAAGTCAATTTGGAGCGCTATGGGATGAAAGACTAGATATACCTTGGTAAAGACTGCGGTAGATGTTGGGGGAGGGGAGGATGGGCGGAGGCAGATTCGGGGGTGGGTGGTGTAGAAAGCAGTCTTGTTCAAGTTAGATCAGGACTGCAAAGACCTGCAGCATGGAAGAGGGAAATAATACCTGGGCAGCTATAATCGCTGGAAAGACTTGATGGCGGTGGGCTCGGGAGGAAGTTGTGTGTGAAGTTATCTTGTCCAAGTCAGCACATGCGATGCCAAAGCGAGATGGTGTAAGGAGAGGAAGCATACCTGAGTAGCCTAGGCTACTGGGTTGACTCGAGGTGAAGCTCGAAGCGCAGAGACAAGGCTCGGAAGGGAAAAAAGGTTGTTGGCACAGAGGCAGAGGCAGAGACTGAGACTGAGATGTGAAGTGATGAGGAGGATGGAAAGAAGAGTAGAAGCCAGGCCAAGTTGCGGCGTTATATAGACGAGCCAGAGAGCTCTCGTCCTCGAATTTGACCATTTCCATTGTTCCTATTGCTCTGCAAGTGCTCAATAGGAACTCAGATGTAACGTATTGTTGCTATCGTCACTGGCAATAGCTCTCAGTGGAGTGACCAGCCACTCTGCGTTAGTAGTGGCCCCAGACTGGTGCGAATTATGACGACAGAGCCAATGAGGAACTGAGAAGATGGACGACAATGGAGGGGCAATAGCAGAAGAGGCCAAGGCAGCAGTGCACGAGGTCAAGGGACAATAGTAGAAGCGAGAAAGGGAGCAGTAGACAATGGGATATAGTTGCAGGAGCAGACTTGATGGATAATCAAAGGTCAAAGGAGGGAAATGGGCTTCTGATATAGACAATCAGAGCAGTGTACAAGCTCAACAGCACCAAGGCAAGAACAGTATCACAAAGTCCCCCCCTGACGTATTGACACTGGAGGATGTAGAAGACCCAAAAGGGAAGAGTACGTGCACCTAGACCTGCGAACTTGCCTCCACACGGGGAGCTTCATTACCCCCCGAAATACCTTGTAGGTAGACCCAGCGTCCCTGTGCGTGCGCACATACATATATACATACATACATCGCTGGCAGGGGTGGGTTGAGCTGCAGCTGAGATCTGGGCCCTAGTGGGATCTTGGAGCTAGTGACGTCTGCAGGCGGGGACAGGGGTAGCCAGCCCGGGTACGTCGACCCGCTTGTGAGAGCGGGACTTTGCAGTGTTTGTAGTTGTCGTGATGTCAAGGGGAGGGAGAGGGGAGAGAGGAGATGTGGCGGTTCATGGGTATTGGATGTAATGTGAGATGTGATCTATTGCTTGACGTGCTGCATGATGCAGACTAAGATCGTGTAAACTCTGATAAAGGCTATGCACCATGGACGTCTCGATAGGCCGTAGTTTAGGTGGAGATGCTGGGGGTATTCGTTCAAGGTACAACTGTCAGGCTGTGAGTAGGGCCAGATCAGAGTGTGGTACGGCGAGATGCCTCTTGACACCATGGATGTAATCTATCACTGCATAATTGACTTGTCACCAGCACAAAGGGTGAATCACAGGCACTGCAGAAGACGGAGGTAGTGGCACTTGCAAGCTATCCGGAATGGCGGTGATTAAGTGAAAGACTTTGTGGGAGAGAGGTCAAGATGTTAGAATACCGGCAGCTCAACTCCGTGGTAGCACAGTAACAAAGTGGTACAGAGCCCAAAAAACACCAAAGGCAACGACCATCAAGACAAAGAAACCTCCGTACCTAGATCTGTAGTGACATTGCTCGATGTAACGTTTTTTGGCGGTTTATGGAATAGGTTAGTGCTCACGCCGCAATCCAGGAACCAGAAAAACACCAAACTTCTCCACCAAACCGAATTCGGATATCTCTCGTAGCAGACGCAGTAGGTAGTTCAATCTTGTATCGGAGCACCAATGCAGACACTTCGTGAGTAAAGCATCATTCCACCATCAACGGCCTCATTAGCTCTTTATCTTACTTTGTACTATCCGCACGCGTACCTGCAGGCAGCCAGTCCGGTCGATTTCGCCAGAGAAAATCAAACAAGTCAGTCATGCTACGACTTCGGTACCCAGCATAACACTTGAGCATCCAGACCACCGGGAATCATATTCCGCAACGGAAGTACTCACATCTTGACGCCTTCACCAGCATCTCCTCTCATCATAACATGCATCTGCTAACTTCTTTGTTGAGGACACCCCTTGTTTTCCCGTCGAGCCTTGCTCAAGCAAACGAACGAATGAGACACCAACTTCCAAAAACCCGTTTTCCGCTCCCGTCAGCTGTCAGCTCCTCCTCCCTCTCATTTCTTCTTCTTCGCCTTGAAAAACCACATCGTTTGAGATAGAAGAGAAAAAAACGTTTCTTCTTTCGAAACTACAAAGGCCGCCTTTCCTCGTCAGGACGTAACTGCATACCAGCTATCCAGACTTGTGTGGTTTCACGGCATTTGTCATGTAGCCGCGTGGAAACCCGCGTGGGAGGCGTCAAGGATGGGCGGTGTAGTAGAGGGTGTCAAAAACGAAGTGAGACAGAAAACGGTCGTGGGGGGGAGGAAGGGAGGGTGTGCTGGTAGTCATGGTATGTGTGTGTGGCTCAAGCCATGTGATGAGCTGCAACCTCATACTTGCGTGAGTTTGATCTTCGGGAACTACAGCGAACAGACCAGATGCAGATATCGCTTTTGGGAAATACGACGATCAGAAGGAGAAAACGGGTGCTAGACGATCATCAAACTGGTAATGTCGGCTTCGGGAAGACTCGACGGAGACGAGATTGGAGGAGCTCACGGGCTAACGGGTTACAGATTCTTGTTTGCAGAAGATCGAGTTTCCCTTTTCAGGAGATGAACGCCACGGCAATGACGAACTCTCTCGCCATAACAATATAACATACTCCCGACCGAAGCCCAAGCCCAAGTCACTTTCCAAGATCCCCTCAGTTCGCCTCATCGGCTATCTCGAGGCCACCATGCAGCACGAGCCAGCTACATACACATACACACATACATATACATATATATGTACATACCTTACATGACGCACTCAAGGACCTCCACGTCTCCACACACGGCACAATAGACATGCATTGGTGAGAACGTCACGGGAAGGCTATCGCACATTGACGCTGGTTCGACTGAAAGGAGTAAAGCCGATTTTTTTCTGGCAACTTCTGGCTTCTGGCTTCTTCTTCTCTTGTTCTTCTTCTCTCGGGGAAACAATGCGAAGGAGGGTCCTCATGCAAGGAGTGGTCTGTCACTCACGTTTCTTTTTGCGGAGGGGGAATCCTTTCCGCAGACAGACAATTCGTCAATTACATGAACCCTGTTTCTCAGGCTTTACTGGGACGTACTGTACGTGTAATCACTTGATCAAGAACGCGTGTATTATTCCGCGATGCATCGCATATAATACCTGTTGTGTATCCCAACAAAACATCTCTGTACGCATTCTTACTTTATCCCCCCGGGCATTCGGTTCCAGGGGCCGAGACAACGACCGTTGTGAGAAAAGTGCCAGAGCCGTTGGGAGGAAACAAGGCTTGCAGGGGTAGTCCTCTCTTGGACTGTGGCTAGCTGGACTTGGATTGTCTTGCATTCTCAGCCCGTTTTTATCTTGCGTGCATATCAGGATCGAACCGACACCCGGGGGCCGGGTCGATGGACGATTGAGATATGAGTGAGATTTTTCCTTCCTTTTTTTTATCTCCGAGAACAGGTCATATTCGATATGTATTATGCATGAAGCGAGCGTCATTCGATAGCCATTGAAACGAACGGCGCTTCCGGTTCGTTTCCTCGTTTGGTTTGGTGGGCTTTTTGAAGATCTCCTCGTGTTGATCTGAGATCAGATCCGATCAATGTTTCATTGCATGAGCCAGCCTCGTTTTCAGCGGGGACCATTTGTTGCTGTAGGTAGTAAGTATTTCGCTCGTTCAAACCACATTGTGATGGTGGTGATGAACCACGAATTGGCGTTGACGATGGCTTCATTCTGTCTCTCCTCTGCAGCTGCTACAAACGTGCTCTCGCCACGTGTGCCCCTGAACTAACCGTCTTGTTCCCCCCTCAAATCTCTTTTATGTAGGTATCTTGTCAACGACAATTGGGCGACTGCATGTTTGTCCCAACCCACACGTTTTGCCCGAAAATGGCATCAGCTACATGAATGTGGCTTTGATCTGCCTCCCTATTTCCTGCGTGGCGTTTTCTCGTAACTTTGGCTCCGGAAACGTGAAAGGGATAGAGTGTACTTGGTTAGAACGTCTACCTAGGCATGGGCCGTACCGCTCACACCGTCATTAAAAAAAAAGTCTTTAGCTTGAACCTTTGTCCTAAGGTTAAGTTGAGCTGAGTTGCTTTGGTGGGATATGATAGGTGCTCTTCAGCGTGTGGCTGCTTAGTTTCAATTCGCAGTTCAAGAAGCAAACGTGCGAACAACACTAGGCTACTGCAAGACTTTGCACTGACAGTCCATACTCCGAAGGAGCACGGAGTACATGAACCCAATTGGGAACCTGTCTCGTTCAATGTACCCGACACTGTGGATGGCTTGAGGCACTGATAAGACTCGGCCGAGAGGTTTGTGTAATGGTGCAGGGTAACTCAACAGCCATGACAAGACACTCACACAATCAAGACTGATGGCACTCACCAAGCCACATCACATAAGAGAAACACAGACATGAAGGAGGAATTTGATCAACTTTGACATGTTTTTAAAGTACCGAACAATCTCAAGCTCAGTACAACGCGTGACTATTATCGTGCCCCTAAAACTCCGATCATGTCCATTCTAAATATGCGAGCCCCCAGACAACACCCAATGACAGACGAAGAAAACACCACTCATCTATGATCCTCCTACTCTACACTCAATCTTCCCACTCCTCATCTAGTTGGTCAATCAACCGATTCTCGGCATCTCTATCCTGCTCTCTCCGACTCGGACTCGAGTGTACTTGTTGGTAGCCACGGCGAACGGTAAGTCGTCTCAGACAAGCCGTGAAGCAGCAAAAACAAAGTTCCTATAAAACCAAAAGAGAGAACCTCACCTGTCAGCCCCCAATTTCTTTTATATATAAAAAACAAAAATGATAACGGGAGCAAAAAATGCAAAAGAGAGAGAGAGAGAAACAAAGAAATAAACTCAGGGAGAGTATCGCTCGGGCTTGGAGCCGGGGAGGAGGGGACGACGCACGCAGATGAAGCTCCAGATTCCCGCCCATAAGCTGTAGTTGGGGAGTTGTCGCCAGCCGCGCGCATGGGTCACCGTTCGGTTGTAGAAGATGCCGCCGAGGAAGTACACGAGCACCGCGATCACCACGATGAGTCCGAAGATGCTGCCGGGACCGACGCTACCGGGCTTGTGCGGCTCTGCGTGGGCGCATGCGTGCGAGGATCGGACCTCGAAGAAATAGGCGCATTCGTCTGGGTCTGTGCCGACAAAGGAGACGCTGGCAGAGGTCGTGGTTGGGTCTCTGTCGCAGTGGAAGGAAATGGTCGTCGACTTGCGTCTTCGCTTGTCCTTGGGCTTCGGTTCCTCCTCAGTGGGTTCCTCGGGTTCCGGAACGGGTGTGTACGCCGTCAAGTCGTCATCATCCTCGAGGTACGAGTCGCGCTGGGCAGCTCGTTGATAGATCGGTTCCGTCTTGTTGACGTCGGCGCCGCAGGGAGAGCCCCCCGTGTATTGGAGTACCAACTTACGACCACGGCTCTGTAAGTCCATTGACTCAAAACTGCCTCTATGTTAGCTGGCGCATTCCTTTCCGGCGCAATGCACCAAGTTGTGCATGTTCAAACCAACCCTATCGAGAAGACCTCGCCTCCCACCATGTAGTAAGCGCTCACGTTCTGCCACAAAGGCGGCTCGACACCAACGACGTTTGTGACTGGCTCCACGACAGGACCGCAGATGTTTAATGTGAAGTTCTTGCCGTAGTCGTAGCCCTTGGAGAAGTAGTCCTTTGTCACGGCGTACTTCTTTGTGTTCTCATCGGGCACGACAGCCATATCTGGCCGTAGATCGAAGAAGCCGCCCATGCCAGTATGTGAAGTCGCTGTACATTGTGGGACTTGGATCGTGGTTGTTGGTTGCTCTGCGACTTGAGCGCTCGCGGAACCGAGTAACGATAAAGCGAGGGGTAATGCTTGGAAGCGCATGGTGATGGACTCGATGGTTATCGATTCGAAACCGTATGAGGAAATTGGATCGATGGAGTGTTGAAGCCGAGACGAATGGATTAGAATGGATTGGACGTCGGGACAGATCTACTGTCTGGTTGATCGGAGCTATATGATTGCGATAGAGCCTATCATCAAAAACAATGGTCACCAAAAAAGGGGCTGATAATGAAGGGACAGTGGAGGTGAGTAAGCGGAACAACTTCACAGAGAAGACAGACACAAACAATATTAGTAGATTCAGGGCCGAGTCGAGTCGCGAGGGGTTTGGCGATATGGAGATGGAGATAATGTATGTGATTCTCCCTGATTACGCGTTGTGGTCCCTGGGGGCCTGGCTCCTGTTGCAATCCCCAAAACCTCAAACTGTCTTTTCCACAAATAGTAAAACCCGCCCTTGCCATCAGTGCCTGCCTTGCTCAACACCCCTTGGCCGGAGAATTACCTTACAAGACGCATGGGGCTTGAGATCTGTGGCGGTATCTGTGGCTGGTGATTGGCCCCTTTGTAAGAGGACATTCTCCAATATCGGGACAAGTATTTGTCCGGCAGCATCATGGACTCTTGTACCTGGGAGCTTGAAGATGTGCCGATGTCTCTTGATCCATGATTTGGCCTGGAATTTGGTTAAAAGCGATAAGATGACGAGTTGCGTATACCAAGCTCAAGTAAGAGATATAAGAACTTTATTTTAATACTACAGTCAGATATTTATTGCCGAACAAATCTATTGCCGACTTCCGTCGTGTTAGTGAAACTACCTAACTTACAGAGTTTCCAAGCTCTAATTCGCCAATTGACCTGAGACAACTGCCATTCCCGAATACGCGAATACGACAGGGGGAGCAGCAGCGGGGCCCGAAAAAGAATACACTACGCGTTGATTAGATTAAGCTAATTCTGTGTAATTTCGTCACGACTCCCGTAAACTCGCCTTGACTTTTCTGTATATTCTTGCAAAGAGTTGATCTTGTTTCATGAGATCAAGAGGCCTCATTATTTGAGTAGATCTCCTCAAATTTCTCTACTCAAAAAGCCTTGAGCCCCTGATCTGAGTTCTTCAAAACCTCAAACATGGCTGTCAAAGATAAACAGCCGGCTGCAGAGGAGCAACACGGCTACGAGTTCTTTGGCCCGTAAGTTTCAAGTCATCTCCTTACCCTCACGCCACTCTTCAGATCACAACTAACAAATTCTCAGTCCCGGCGCCTTTGTCATCTCGTTCTTCCTCCCCATCCTCGTATACGTCTTCAACTTCGTCTGCAACGACATCTCAGGCTGCCCCGCGCCATCTCTGCTTCATCCCAAGACCCTATCGCTCGATGCCTTGAAACACGAAGTCGGATGGCCCAGCAATGGCGTCGCTGGTCTGGTCAGCTGGAAGGGAACCGCCGCTGTAATTGGATACAATGTCCTCTCCCTGATCCTCTACCGTGTTCTGCCCGCGGTTGAAGTTGAGGGTATCGAGTTGCTCTCAGGAGGAAAACTCAAGTACCGATTCAACAGTTCGTGAAACCTGAGAATGATGAGAGGCAGACGTTTCTAACATGTTTCGTAGCTTTGTACTCTAGCACCTTCACCCTGGCCGTCCTTGCCGCTGGAACCGTTGCCCAAGGTGCCGAGTTTCCGGTCTGGACCTTCATGTCGGAGAACTTCATTCAGATCCTTTCCGCCAACATCCTCTACTCCTACCTTGTGTCCACCTTCGTCTACGTTCGAAGCTTTAGCGTCAAGCCCGGAAATAAGGAGAACCGCGAACTTGCTGCTGGAGGTCACTCGGGAAACATGCTGTACGATTGGTTCATCGGTCGTGAGCTCAACCCCCGTATTTCGATCCCTCTCATCGGTGAGGTGGACATCAAGGAGTTCCTTGAGCTTCGACCTGGAATGATGGGCTGGATTATTATGAACTGCTCGTGGTGCGCCCAGCAGTATCGCAACTATGGCTTCGTGACCGATAGCTCTATCCTCATCACGGCTGTCCAGGCCCTGTATGTCTTTGACTCTTGGTGGAATGAGCCTGCGATTTTGACTACCATGGACATCACCACAGATGGTTTCGGTATGATGCTGGCTTTTGGCGATATCGTTTGGGTGCCATATGTCTACTCGCTGCAGACCCGATATCTCTCCGTTCACCCTGTCTCTCTCGGTCCTCTCGGACTAGCCGGTATGCTGGGTCTTATCGGCCTTGGCTTCTACATCTTCCGCTCAGCCAACAACGAGAAGAACCGCTTCCGCACCAACCCCGACGATCCTAGAATCTCTCACCTCAAGTACATCCAGACCCAGAAGGGCAGCAAGCTTCTCACGACAGGCTGGTGGGGAATCGCCCGTCACATCAACTACCTGGGCGATTGGATCCAGTCGTGGCCCTATTGTCTCCCTACCGGTCTGGCCGGCTATCAGATTCTGAGCGCGGGAACTCATGCCGAGGGCGCGTGGGTTATGCGAGACGGTCGAGAGGTTATCCAGGGCGAAGCTAAGGGATGGGGCATGCTCATCACCTACTTCTACATCCTGTACTTTGCTATCCTCCTCGTTCACCGCGAGAGACGTGACGACGACAAGTGCCACCGCAAGTACGGCAAGGACTGGGAGGAGTATCGCAAGATTGTTCGATACCGAATCATCCCTGGTATCTACTGATTTATGTTATGAATGGGGTTTTAGCTTGAGTTCAGAATAATAAGACCGAGTACCACGACGCTTGGAGACGTTGGCGGTATGACGGCCCGGAGAGGGAAAAAGTGTATTCTATGGAGTCGATGATGGTATTGATTCATGTGATGGGCTAAGCAGGGGGTATCATGATGATCCTTGAAAGAATGAAATCGCATAGTCTAGAGGGGAGCTGACAGACTTGCCTAGAAGGGCAGTAAGCTACCACATAAAGCTACTTAATAATGATTTGACCGTTTAAACAAGGTGCATCTGCATACCACCCAAGGTTGTGCTGCTGTGCCTTTGACTTACAACGTAGCATATCACATCCTCCTGATCCTAGGCATCCAAGGAACAGCGCCAATTCACAAGCCTAGCCGGGCACCCATCACCCTCATAGATAGCTACAGAATAATAAAACTCTTGCTATTTCGCCAAGAATACAAAGATGATCACGACTTGGAATCAAACTGGAGACGGGCTCTAGGCCCGACACTCCGCGGTGGTTCTTCGGACGTAGACGATCGCTGGGGTCGGGGTTAGTTTTCTCTGGGATGCGGGGAAGAAGTGAAAAAAGGTTCCAAGGGGCGGGGGAGCCAGGGCATCGTGGGGAATTAAGTGATGACGACGGGGAAATATGTAGAAAGAAATCTGGTGTTGTTTCGGCAATTGATCAAGGGAAGAAAGATTTCCCCGAAGGAGAGATGCTCCGTAATTTCGTGCAAGGACTCATGCGTGAGGTGAGGCAATTGTGCCGTTTAGACTTTTTTTATTTTAGGTTTTACTGACTTATATTAAATTGCAGGATCTGGAGAGCGGGCGTGACCTTGGTAATTTAGCTATGTCGATCGCGGTTCTGAGCTGACGAGGTGCACTCTGTAGTGCAACGTTGGGTCCAGTTCGTGTTGGGAATTTATCAGATGAGATCAATACTCTCATGATCTAAGAGGCCAAAAAGTTACAGCACCATCTGCCCAGTTCAGTTCCCTTGTTTATGGGTAAACAAAGGAACAATATGCACAATGCACTGCAATTCGGGTCCGGTCCGAGGCAGTAGAGACGATTTGACGTCAAGAGACTCCATTCCGACTACTACGTGCCCTCTCTCTCCTCTTCACAACCACGCATCAAAGTCCATTGATGGTCAGACGAGTTCTTGAGCTGCTTCCTTTGGGTCTAAAGCTGCCTCCAACATCGGCCCTTTTTACCCCACGACCCAAGAACAAGAACCTTTCGACAACAATTGTCCAATACCAGCCGTGATCGACCCTCCCCAGCTGCAGTCCCAAGGTCAACGCATTACATACGCTGTGGGGTACATTGACACAGCATTTGATGACGATGAACCTCTCTAGCCTCTCTCCTTGGTAGTGCATTTTTCATCTCTGCTAAGCTTCGGGAGAGGCGGCGCCCGTCCGTGAGGCGAGGCAAGGCAAGGCAAGGGATGTGCAGTGCTTGTGCTTGTTAGTGGAGTAGCATTTAGTTAGGACAGGGTTTAGAGATGCCCATGTACTGAACTTAGACTACCCTTACCTTAGCTACAAGCCTACAAGCACTGCAGCTGTCGTGCGTGTTCTTCGCTGTAGCTGCACGTGGTGACAATGTTTAATCTCGTGAATATATAAATCTTAAATACCACCTCTTTTCTGAGGCTTCTCTCCCCTCTTCACACTCGTCGATAAAGTTCTTGGTTGTGGCTTGCTCCCTTCGACTTTGGTCCCCTTCATTCCAATATATTGGACTAGCCTGTCAGTCTACCCTCTCCCTCAATGTTAAATCGACGACATTGATCCCCCTCCACTGTAACAGAGGCTCACCAGTTTTATAGATAATATATTATAGGAAGACTCGATCAATATGAAGCTGAATTGGGTCGCCGCAGCCCTGTCTATAGGTGCTGCTGGCACTGACAGCGCAGTTGCTCTTGCTTCTGCAGTTCCAGACACTTTGGCTGGTGTAAAGGTCGGTTTTTTTTTAATACCATTTCCTCATCTACCTAATCTCAGCCTTGTTACCATATCGCCCTTGTTCGCTCGGACGCTACGCTACGCACCAAATCGCGATCATTTCCTCCCTTGCAGCCTTGTTTCCTTTTCCCGATCTTCCCTCCGCAATCCTCAGCGCCCTTAGCCTGCACAAAAACCCCCGAGACAGTCTCTTAATTGAGTTTGTCAACATCAAGTTGCTTCTCAAGTGTGCATTTGCGTGGCTGTCTACTGCTGCTTCTAGACCACCAAATCTGGGCGCAATTGACCGCTCAAACTTTGTTCGAATAAACTTTTCTATTCGAGACGCACAGTTAAAGAAAATGCGCCTTTCAATATTATCGACTTTGTGCATGACGGCGGCTGCTGTGGCGGTTGTTGATCAGAATACTGACACTCAAAAGGTTGTCACGAGAGATACACTTGCACACTCGCCTCCTCACTATCCTTCACCATGGATGGATCCTAATGCCGTTGGCTGGGAGGAAGCTTACGCCAAAGCCAAGAGCTTTGTATCCCAGCTCACTCTCTTGGAAAAGGTCAACTTGACCACTGGTGTTGGGTAAGTAGCTCCTTGCGAACAGATTATCTCGATCCCCTCAGCTAACGACTCCTCAGATGGCAAGGCGAACGCTGTGTAGGAAACGTGGGATCAATTCCTCGTCTTGGTATGCGAGGGCTCTGTCTCCAGGATGGTCCTCTTGGAATTCGTCTGTCCGATTACAACAGCGCATTTCCAGCTGGAACCACAGCTGGTGCTTCTTGGAGCAAGTCTCTCTGGTATGAGAGAGGTCTCCTGATGGGCACTGAGTTCAAGGGGAAGGGTATTGATATCGCTCTTGGTCCTGCAACTGGTCCTCTCGGTCGCACTGCTGCTGGTGGACGAAACTGGGAGGGTTTTACCGTTGACCCTTATATGGCTGGCCACGCCATGGCCGAGGCCGTCAAGGGTATCCAAGACGCAGGTGTCATTGCTTGTGCTAAGCATTACATCGCAAACGAGCAAGGTAAGCCAATTGGACATCTTGGGAAACTGACAAAGAACTGACCCCGTTGTAGAGCACTTCCGACAGAAGGGCGAGGTCCAGTCCCTCAAGTACAACATCTCCGAGTCTCTCTCCTCCAACCTGGACGACAAGACTCTGCACGAGCTCTACGCCTGGCCCTTTGCTGATGCCGTCCGCGCTGGTGTTGGTTCCATCATGTGCTCTTACAACCAGATCAACAACTCGTACGGTTGCCAGAACTCCAAGCTCCTCAACGGTATCCTCAAGGACGAGATGGGCTTCCAGGGCTTCGTCATGAGCGATTGGGCGGCCCAGCACACCGGTGCCGCTTCTGCCGTCGCTGGTCTCGATATGAGCATGCCTGGTGACACCGCGTTCGACAGCGGATATAGCTTCTGGGGTGGAAACCTGACTCTTGCTGTCATCAACGGAACCGTTCCCGCCTGGCGAGTCGATGACATGGCTCTGCGAATCATGTCGGCCTTCTTCAAGGTTGGAAAGACAGTAGAGGACCTCCCCGACATCAACTTCTCCTCCTGGACCCGCGACACTTTCGGCTTCGTCCAGACATTTGCTCAAGAGAACCCTGAACAGGTCAACTTTGGAGTCAACGTCCAGCACAACCACAAGAGCCACATCCGCGAGGCCGCTGCCAAGGGAAGCGTCGTCCTTAAGAACACAGGGTCCCTTCCGCTCAAGAACCCCAAGTTCCTCGCTGTCATTGGTGAGGACGCTGGTCCCAACCCTGCTGGACCCAATGGTTGTGGTGACCGTGGTTGTGACAATGGTACCCTGGCTATGGCTTGGGGCTCGGGAACTTCTCAATTCCCTTACTTGATCACACCCGACCAGGGTCTCCAGAACCGAGCTGCTCAAGACGGAACTCGGTACGAGAGCATCTTGACCAACAACGAATGGGCCTCAGTACAAGCTCTTGTCAGCCAACCCAACGTGACCGCTATCGTTTTCGCCAACGCCGACTCTGGCGAGGGCTATATTGAAGTCGACGGAAACTTCGGTGATCGCAAGAACCTCACCCTCTGGCAGCAGGGAGACGAGCTCATCAACAACGTCTCGTCCATATGCCCCAACACCATTGTAGTTCTACACACCGTCGGTCCTGTCCTACTCGCCGACTACGAGAAGAACCCCAACATCACTGCCATCGTCTGGGCTGGTCTTCCCGGCCAAGAGTCTGGCAACGCCATCGCTGACCTCCTTTACGGCAAGGTAAGCCCTGGCCGTTCCCCCTTTACTTGGGGCCGCACCCGTGAGAGCTACGGTACCGAGGTTCTTTATGAGGCGAACAACGGCCATGGCGCTCCTCAGGATGACTTCTCTGAGGGTGTCTTCATTGACTACCGTCACTTCGATCGACGATCTCCCAGCACCGATGGAAAGAGCTCTCCCAACAACACCGCTGCTCCTCTCTACGAGTTCGGCCACGGTCTGTCTTGGACCACCTTCGAGTACTCTGACCTCAACATCCAGAAGAACGTCGAGAATCCCTACTCTCCACCTGCTGGCCAGACCATCCCTGCCCCGACCTTTGGCAACTTCAGCAAGAACCTCAACGACTACGTGTTCCCCAAGGGTGTCCGATACATCTACAAGTTCATCTACCCCTTCCTGAACACCTCCTCATCCGCCAGCGAGGCTTCCAACGACGGCGGCCAGTTTGGTAAGACAGCCGAAGAGTTCCTACCTCCCAACGCCCTCAACGGTTCAGCCCAGCCTCGTCTCCCCTCTTCCGGTGCCCCAGGTGGTAACCCTCAATTGTGGGACATCTTGTACATCGTCACAGCCACAATCACCAACACAGGCAACGCCACCTCCGACGAGATTCCCCAGCTGTACGTCAGCCTCGGTGGCGAGAACGAGCCCGTCCGTGTCCTCCGCGGTTTCGACCGTATCGAGAACATTGCCCCCGGCCAGAGCGCCATCTTCAATGCTCAATTGACCCGTCGCGATCTGAGCAACTGGGATACAAATGCCCAGAACTGGGTCATCACTGACCACCCCAAGACTGTGTGGGTTGGAAGCAGTTCTCGCAAGCTGCCTCTCAGCGCCAAGTTGGAGTAAGAAGGCCAACCAAGGGTATATTTTCGACAGCAATTTTTTGGGAGGACTTAGTAGCCGCGCGCCAGTTACGTCAATGGCCGGTGAAGTTATTTTCGCTTAGCTTGATGAATAGAATCATGCACTTTTTGAACTGACTCAGTTGTTCGTGATGTCTTGGTTGGCCGGGCTACCTACAGTCTCGGGCATAGTGCTTGATTGGCCTCACAAACACTCTACGTGAAGGATTATGCAGCTTTCCAATTTCCATCGAAGAACAATTGCATTTAATGATGAGGTATGAACATCCGATGTACACTGAACATATGTGAGCCATTGCGGGCCCTCATTTCACATGGCAGTCTACATTACACCCAGCTCTGCGACATCTTAGTACTCTTCGCGATGACTTCATACTTTTCTAGTGGCATAATACGCCCACCATTGGGTTCGCTTCAAAGACGACTTCCTTATTCTTGGCATCATATCCGCTTTATCTGAGCTTTTAAGCAGTTCCGAGCATATTCTCTTGCTGCTACAAAAGGAGCATTCTCGGTGGGAATTACAGAGGATTCTCGAGCCACATATCACTGGTGATATGAGTCACCTCATATACTTAACCGTGGAAATGGACTCTCCACGCATAGCAGTGATCGATGCATGATTATTACTACATGATTGCCAGATGCGATTATGAAAATCAAGAGTCGCCAGCATGGGATGATGGGGGATGTTGAGAGTCTGAGGTTATGGATGGGCACCTTATCCCAGAGTCCAATCATTCTTTCTTCGGGTGGCAAGGCCCGACACGACGATCTGATTGAGATTCAAGGACTTATTCACTGTCTTTAAACATGCGTGCTGGAATCAAGCCGTTGTTTCATAATAGTTGGCTACGTCTTTAGTGGAGGATTGAAGTCGGAAGAATGGATCGTGCATTCTTCGTGATCTGGGGCCATAAATGCCTGGCCGGGAACTCAATGTTAGTTTGAGCTCTAAAAAGATGTTCAGGAAGCGGTTGAGAGAGCAGAAGGGAGGCAGGTGGCTTTATAATGGGAGATGAGAAGCATATGGCAGATCTGAGATGCGTATGAGGCTGGAAGCAGCGATTGGATCTCGGCATTGCGAAAATGACCCCCAAGAGTCTAGCAAGCGTAATCTCGGCCATTTCATCTCCATTTGTCATGTGAGTTAGCAATGTACGCGTGGAACAGATCCAAACAAAATCATAGGAGCAACGATGTGTTGTGTAAGGCAAGTGGAGTATCAGATCGAGCAGTCCGGATAGATAATGGGCTCTCGAAACTGAAATAAATGCAGACTGGGACATCGGCAGAGATGTATATATCAAAATGATAATGGCATATTCTAAGCTGAGCAACAAGTCGAAAGCTAGAATTGATCATTGGGGACTGGGATGAACGTCATTCCTCAGACCCGGCAGTTTGCCTCAGAACGTCACACAAGCGGCTAGGCGTGCACCGATTAACTTCGAAATTTCAAATAAGTTAATTACTCATCTGTCTTCAGAGTGTGAATTGGGTTTGAGCGAGAACTTCTGCAGTTCTTTTCGGCCAATCCCCTGAATACCCCAAGGGCCGCATGATCCATCCAGCACATGCCCAAGAGATAGCTTGATTCCAAGCTAGTGTAGCGTCGGCAGATACAATAGATGCCTTAAATGATACCCTTGGCCAATGGTCACTGGATATCATACGTCAGAAGATGACTCGCAACTTTAACCGAGAAGGGACAGGGGAACGAACCTTGCACTTTGACTTGGGAGGCACAGGCCTGACAGTCATGAAAAGAGCATTGTTTTTCCGAAGTTGATAGCCAACCGATATCTGGCCTGGGCCATCCACCTTTCTGTTGCATTCCTTGCATCTCGACTGAGTGTCCTTGAAATGAGGAAGCCCCATGAACATCATCTTTTCGGCAACTCGCATCTGAGTTGAATACTTCTCCTGTGGTATATAAAATGACGCGTACATCGGGGGCGATGGATTGTGCTTTAAACTTGATCAGTATTGATAAAACAGTCCAGATTTTGACCAGTGTTTCATGCTCTGAGACATATCTAGAGATACAAGTCGAGACAAGGGTGGTGACGAACCTGAAGTGCTTCGGTGTATGGCGTATGCAATGATTGCGAAAACAGGGTTGGAAGTCTATGTCTCGATCAGGGGCTCGTATGTGTTCTTCGTGGAGACGTCAGAGTTCTGTAAAGGGGACGTGCGATGTGATCCGGGAGTTGAGGGGGGTTGAGTTCATATCGGGCGAGCCATGGGCAACCTGCTGATGGAAATGTCAGATGAGAAACCTGTACGCATACACAAGTAACCATCATTATCCAGATCTAATAACGTGATTCGATTTTCAGCACTTGTGAACTTTCAGTCTTCTTGTTGTCGGAAGACACTACCCTTAGGTCTTGGAGGTGGTCCGCCGTGGCAGCATTTTGATTTTTCATTACTGCGCATGATACCACACTCTCTTCATGCCTCATGATGCTTGGGCTGAGCCATTCTTCGATAATTCGAACTCCTCCGAAGAAGTCATAGTCAACGTCCCGTGGCAAAACGTGTCTTTGTG
The DNA here is from genome assembly GCA_003353625.1 of Fusarium fracticaudum. NCBI lineage: Eukaryota > Fungi > Ascomycota > Sordariomycetes > Hypocreales > Nectriaceae > Fusarium > Fusarium fracticaudum. The sequence continues at coordinate 4,082,120 of PDNT01000003.1, forward strand.
CAACAAGGAGATACAGAAGGGAAGGGAAACAGAACGACCGTTGGTCCTACGGTTTCTCACAAGAGAGAAGTTCCTACCGAAGAAAGCACCTCAACGGCTTTGTGATACGTTACTGCTTCCCTCCATCTATTTCGTCCGATCTAACCAGTGATCAAACCAACTGCCGATAACTTGGGAAAGAAAGTTTTCATAGATTCGGTCCGATGAAGACGCCCTGAGATGGTACCAGAGTATGTGGTCTGATCTGCCTATTGCCGAGGCGAATTGGTCACACAATCGGCTATGCAGAAGATTGCTTGGCTAGTAGTTCCTGGGATTTGATGGATATGCTTAGGTGAGCATTCCATAACCCCTGACAGCTCAAAGTGGGATCTCAAACTGGCAGATCTTGCGAAGATGTGGAGGAAGGACAATGTGCAAGGGTCAAGGTCATATTTAAATGCTTCGACACCCGCTCTCGAGATATGTCGCTGAGATGGACGCAGCTGAGAGACAGGTGACGGCGGGCCCGATTGTTGTCAATCATCAATGAGTCAATGTCGGGATGGTGTCGGTTCAGGTAAGAAGCCTCGTTATTATGTCCTATGCTGCGTTTGTGTATGACTGACGAATTGGAAGCAGTGCTTGCGAGTGAAGGCATCGACGATCGTTTGGTGGCTCAAGAAATCAGATTGCCTGCGTTGATGAGTACCTGTCCTTTCATAGACGGTTAGGCGTCAAGCTTGTACCTCGATTGGGTCTGGGCGAACCATGGCTACCCATTTGGTCTGATGTCCTTGGTTCAACTCAAGCCACCTCGCATGGTGAAGTGTCGTCTTACTCTCGCTATGATCATACCATGATCGCTGCCTTGGTCGTGCCCCAGGAGCCGGCGCCGTCACTGCATTTTGTCACCAGACTTATCTCTAAGGATGGCTGATAGCTAGCGCGGGCCTGTTGTATTCAGATTGAAGCTGTCGTGGCTCCCGCCGAGTCTATCAGCACAGGTATCTATGTTGGTCAGCCGTCAGGTGAGTTTGTACTATCAGGCTATCAGTCATGATGCGCGTCAGCTAATCAGATGTGAGAACAAACGAGACTGACGTGACAAAGTATAGAATGTCCGTCATTCGGTGATTCAAACGGAATCGCTATCTGCGTTGGTGTTTGTCTACCAAGTACGAACATCTCCAAAGCGCTGTCGCACTGAGTAGCGCAAGTTCATGCACGGTAGTGCAACGGATTTGTGCAGCGCTTGAAACGATCATATGATATCGGCAGTTGTTTTGTTGGATCCAGCGAGTGTTGTTAGTTGCGAGATCAAAAATCACAAAAAGATGTTGCGTTGTAGGGGGAAGGCGGCAAGATGCATGAGCGACAAAGTGGGACTGAAGTTCAGCAGGAGCCAAGGAAGCAGACGGGAGCTTGTTGGGGGAAGTGGATAGCGCATTTTGAGTGACTGGAAGGCCCCTGAAAATGGTTGGTTCCTCTTGCCTTAGCAAATATCAAAAACACGTTCTTCATCTCCTCTCCCAACGACTGCCCGTGACCACTTTCAGTGCCTAAGCTCGCACAACAACAACAATAACATCATGTTTCAAGTAAGGCTTTCTCTAGATTGCAAAGGGTGCGTGGCAAGCATGTCGGGAGTTCCATTAACAAACATCACAGAATCGACCGATTTCCTTCTGTGACGTCTACAGGCGCCCTTTACCATCGATCAAATATCGAACTTCGTTTTCTATCATTCTAGCTCCCTCTGTCCATCAGATTCCTATATCATGAGAACAATATGAAGCGTTGAGAGCCTCAGGCAAGCGGTACGAGCATCAGTTGCTTCGTGAATTCTCCGATATTGTGACATGTTTGTAAACTGAAGCACAAGAGTAACTGGCCCATTGCTATTACGACATACCAACAAGAGATTCTGACAGAAATAGACCTCCATGAGAGCAAGTCGACATGAGACCTTGTGTCTAGCGCTCAGGACGCCTTAAGACAAATACTGCACTTGTTTTACGACCGCAAGACACCTTGGCCAGTTACATGGTTGCCTTTCTGGTATGGAATTTGCGCGCCGCAAACAACCTGTGACGAACACCGGCCATATCTCTTAGGATCAAAGAATGACTGATACGAGCCATCTCTCAGCGGATACAGAGCTTGAGATAGCAAAGTCATGCAACTCAAGTGATCAAGCTACGACATTATTCGCTACACGAGCACAATCACAGTCACAGCATGCAGAACTATGAGGCTCAAGGCATGAAGTTTGGACCCCCATCCTTTCTGTTTGGCGGTTGCCTTATACACTTCAGTGCTGTCTGGTATGGAGAAAGGGTTGACTACCAAGAAGGAGGGTGGTGCCGATATCAGTACTTGAGTGCAGTCAGACAAGGAGCGAACGTTGAAAGGTCGATGCCATGGATTGACTCCGAAGCCTCCCAAGTTTGTAATTGCTGAGAACCTAACTGGCGATGATTGCTGAGCGAACTTCCATCGACCCACCAAGGGAGCTTTGGTTGACGAATCTCAACCGTGATCTTTCATGGCGTCGACTCGTGGCTGGTTTCTTTTGACAAAGTCAAGTTACCATAGATTCTGATACTGCGCCTCATTATCTATCACAGCGGGCAGAGGGAGCCAAGGTGTACAGGCAGGCAACATTTGTGTCCTTGGCTCCCGGGGTATTACAATACCAAGCATACTATGGAATTCTAGCCTGTGTGTAACCCCTTTCAATATAGCTACACGAAAGGAACTGGATTAAGCCTCTAGCGAATCTGCCTGATTTCGGCTAATTCGTGCCTTGACCTCAGTGAGTGTCGAGGATTTGGGAGGGCGCTGGTTCCAGAGCTATATAGGATGGATAAGTCCCCCCAAGATACAGTTTTCAATACTCGCAATTTGACGAACTCGACTAAGTAGGTTCCCATATTGATCAAACTGAACTTCTTTTGGATCATCGACATATCTCGGTATACTGTTACCTTGGCAAGTATATATCTTATCAAGCATCTAGTATTCCCACTCTACATCTGCGACACTGGCAATTCTGCATACCAGTACCAAATCTCTCATCATGGGCAGCAATGGTAGAAGCAATAACAGCCGGAGCAGTAGGAGCAGTAAAAGAGCTCCCGCTGAATGCAGTGTACCTAAATGCGACCGCCCAGTAGGGGTTTACAGCAATGGCAAGGACGCAGAATATTGCAAACCCCGTGAGCGTGTCCTTGAAGTCTTATCGAAGTCAATTACTTACCGTTCCTCAGATTCTTGCGCATTTGGATCCGATTGTAACACTCGCACGCGCTCAAAAGATAAGTTCTGCGACAACCGTGAGTAGCCTTTTATTCCCCTCCCCCCAGCAAGATGGCTAACTCCTCTCAAGACGCTAAGTGCGCTTGGCTTAAATGCAGTACGAAACTCTTAGATGTCGAAGGAGATGACTTTAAATACTCTAGTATTGGTCACGGCCCTTGGCTCTGTCGCGATCGTGAGTCACTTATCCCAAGCCGAGTCCCAAACCCAAATGCTGACGTTCCCAGACTCATGTAAGGCGAAAGTCAAAGACAAGCAATGCTATGAGGAACGCGACAAGAACTCTCAGTACTGCAAAGAGCACTCCAAAGAGTTCCAGTGCAAGATGCCGAAATGCGACTCCGACCGGGATGGTTCTGAACGGTACTGCAAGAAACATCATTGCGAAGTGGACGACTGCCACCGTCGAACTCTCACCTTAGCAGATGGTGAAATGTCGGGTCGAGACAAGAAAAAGTGCTATCAGCATCAACACTGTGAAGCCTCGAGAGACTGCAAGAATTACTCTCAGTGGGATTCCAATAAAACTCCAACGAGGCTCTGTGCGAACCATTCCAAATGCGAGTTCTTCCAGGGCTGCAACGGCTTTGCTCAAGGAGATTCGAAATTCTGTACTGATCATGAGTGCGATCAACAGGGCTGCCTGCAGCCTCGAGATGCTCATAACGGCCTGGTCATGAGATGGTGTCATATGCGTAGGTATTTGCTTTCCAGGTCTTTACAAAGCTAACAATCCAATGTAGACTTATGCTCCGCACCTGGATGCCCTGACTTTGCCAACGGACATGGTCATGCCTACCCCCAGAAATGCTTCCGACATACTTGTCAAAGAGGAGACTGTTCAGAAATCGTCCAGGACAGCAATCCCAACTCTCATTTCTGCCAAACTCATGCCTGCGCCGACCCTGCATGTACTCATGAGTCAACAATACCCGGTGGATATTGCGTTTCTCATGGATGCACCACCCCAGGCTGCCGTGCCCCCCGAGAACGCGGTTCTCCATTCTTCCCCTACCTTTGCACACGTCATGGGGGAGAGAGAGAGGAACAAGAGAGTTACTATCATCCTGCCGCTTCTCATTCTCGAACAACATCTCGCTCGGGTAGTAGGACTAGTAGCCATGACTCCCGGCGCATTCCGAGGACATTTCGCCGCCAGCAGTACCATTACCCAACATATCAGGATCCGTTTCAGGCCTCAGAAGCTGATCGTCGATATGAATCGTATGATAACGTAGATGATCATTACCAGAGGATGCCAAGATCAAGTTGGTACGATTGACCGGTTTAGGGTCTTAGACACGATGGGGAACGGGAGGAAAGAGTTTGGTACTAGATCTGACAAGGCGCATACGTCACGGGTCATCAACGGCACATGGGATCGCGGTTAAATTGCGTTCTGTTTCCTGAAGGGGGGTTATAACTTGCACACGCCTAGATAGATAGACAGATACAGCTGGGCCTAATGGGTTCGAGACCTAACCATCTGGTTCACAAGGCTCGATGTGAGGAGGCAGCGGGGAAGCCGTGTGGTACAGCATATACTCGACAAGACCCCAGTAGATGTCAGATATTCTTGTATTTAAGCTTAGTTATTTATGTCTTGATAAGCTATTGATCCCTGCTGAAATGTGATGAAGCTTGCCGAGTGTAACACGGGACAGTTCGGGGTGAGTCCTGAATAGGTAGGTGAAGGAACCGCGAGAGGAGAAGAAGGGGAGACGTTTGTTGAGTTGTGCCCATGATCTCACTTCTAATACATGTGGTTCTGGATTATTTCTCTTGGAGATACCTGCTTTTTCCCCTTATTTTTTCGTGTTTGCGTCGTTTGGGCATGACGTTCTTGTGTTCGGTGGGATGAGCTGAGCCATCTGCCTTGTCGCTCAGGCTTTCGTCGCCATCGGAGTTATTGCCATCGTTGCTTTCGTCGTCAGAACTGATCACTTGCTGGCTGTGGGTGGCCCCCTGCTTGGGCTTAGGGGTGGGAGTTGAGGTATGGCTGCGATTGGCCCTCTGCTTGCCCTGAGGTGTCGGAGTTGAGGATGAGGGTGTGGCGGTGCCAGTGGAATGCATCGTCCTGTAGTTACATACTTTGGGCTTTTTGGGCGGCATCATTCAAATACGATTAGTGCACGCTGCAATGCCGTATCGCTGACGTCTGGGTATCACGTCGACCATCTAGCCATTCGACCCGAGCCTCAATTCTATCCGCTGACTTGGCAGCATCTCAATAATTGCTTTTATCGCAACTCTCCCTGGTACGCCAGATGACATCCTTTTCCCCTATTTTCTCCTCCGACATCTTCTCGAAGTTCACATCCGAGGGCTTGGCTTGTTTGTAGGAGACCGCATCAGGCTTCTTAAACACACGTGGTTGGATCTTGGCCCTGCAGATACAGCCGATTATCTTCCCGTTGCCATCACAGATAAATTTGTGGTAGCTGGAGTTTTGGGTTCGAGGACTGTATGTATGGGTTTCGAATCCGGGGAAGATGTTCATTTTATACATGGTGTTGGGAAATCGAGATGACTGATGTCGTAGTGGTTTATGGCGATAAGGTGATCAAGATAAAAGATCTTTTTGTGTCGGAGATGGAAGTATTTATACATGTTTGCGAATTTATAAGCATTTGGTACGAAAGTTTGGTGGCTTGACTTTATCGTGAATTCTTTGAGGAACAAGGTATAGAAGAGGATCCTCGTGAAAGCTTATAAGAGATGATGATGCCACCATAACAATAGACTTTTCGGGATGAGTAGAAAGAGTTTCATGTCCAATATAACACGCAAGCATATGATTAGATAGCTGCAGGAAATGTGTTGGCTGCTAAGGCTTATACTTGACCACATAGCAAACACTTCGCAAAGAAACTTCAAGCCTGACATAAAATACCCAATGCCAGCACAACAAGTGTCAAAATCTCCAAGTTTTCAGTTTGCCCTTGAGTTCCCACTTACGTCACATTGCCCTTTGTAGACATGGCAAAGAATGAAGTAGGGAATAAACACCAATAGCTAGCTAAGTTACCTTTTGGCTTACCACCTCTTCTCCTGCTACTAAATATTTGACTTTTGGAAACGTCTTGAGTATTCTATACAGGCATCCGCATGTTGCACTTAAAGTTCATTCACATGTGTACCGATATGATTTGATACATGACATGGAGTTTTTGTAAGCTGCCCGGTTCAAGACTCTCGGTTCTACATCCCGGACTCTACGGTTTCCCATTACAACCCGCACTTGCCAAGATCGCAGGAGAGTAATAGCAATTATCGAAAAGACTCACTAGTAGAATCCCAATTTACTTCTTGATACAGATTTCGTGCTCTAGTATAGGAAGAACCGTTGAAAGCATCAGACGTCAACTTCGTTGTGACATACCCTAGACTCTGGCCACCGGAAACCGTAGCGGGGACAGTGGTTTCAAAGCATTTTCCTCTCTCAACCGCCTCCATCGTCAGGTATGAATAACTTCAGACGAACATCTTACTCTGCCAATGCAGAATAGAGTTCAATCAATCTCCGATCGAACCATCACCCCAAAGCACGATCCATCCAACACCGATAAATCATATATTCACATGCAGCTCCCGAAGCCCGGGACTCTTCGAGTGGAGCAGCCCGGCTTTCCCCCGATCCGAGAAGTTGGACGAACAAGCCCGTTTCAGCTCCGCCAAGAACGATCAAGCCAAGCAATATTAATCAATGCTATACATATTAAACAGCGATAAGTCGTCTAAATACGGGGGTATTATCGAACATTTCACTTTTCACAAGGCTAGTGTAGTAGTATGGCTGTTTTGCGTGCAGGTTTTACCAACGTCACATCCCGGTATCGTCCCAGATCTGAGACAGATCTCAAAACAGGCTGGAGTTGACCGACCAAACATTTGATGGTGAAGAAAAGAAATGGTCTTGAAGAATAGAGAGAGAGAGATCAAGTGAGAGGAGGGAAATAGAGTTTATAATAAATGGCTGTGACAATGTGAATGGCCTCATCATCAGCTCGCAACTAAAAGCTGTGATCAAGACGGCGCGCGCTTAAGGAATATCCTCAATTGGTCCCCGCGTTGCAGAGTCGCAGATGTTTCAACCAACGAGACGCATCCGCGACCGGGTCGTCTTGGCCCCGTCCTCAGTGAATGGCTGCCCTGAGACTCCCATTGGCTGTAGCTGTGATGGGTGGTATAACCCCTGTAGGGTCTCATGCGACATGTTCCTCTCTTTTGTCAGAGCCATTCGCTCTTAGGTTCTTCAAAGAACGAGCTTGCGTCTTTGCTGAAAATCTCTCTCATTCTTTTCTTCTTCCTCGCTGGCGAGTGACTTAATACCTTACCATTTTATTTTAATTCGAAGGATTTTGCTGCAACTTAACCTCTACCACTTAAACCCATTCACTCATACTTGCATACACACATACTTGCATACACACCACTTACATCCCTCACAATGGGTAACAATCTCTCCTCAACCTTCGTCCCCGACACTTCCAAGGACATCCTCAGTCCTCAAGACCGACATGCGGACATGTTCCTCGGCATCTTCTGGGCATCGTCGCTCTACGCCTGCGCCATGATCTTCAGCACCTGCGCTCTGATCGACCGATGGAAGGGTCCCTACGATCGCGTTAGAATGTCGTTTGGTTCAGTTATGGGAGCCTTGCTATTATCGACGGCGTGGCCTGTTGTCATGGCATACTTGCTCTTTTCGCCGGCCGATGTCTGATGAGCGGAGGAACTATTGGGTTACGGCCTTGGGAATGAGTCCTTGGAAAGGGTTTGGTTGGGTTGGAATTGGGCGATTGGCGTCTTGAGAATTGTGGTGGAAATGGCATTACGGTCAGACCTGGAGTTTGAATGCATACCACGGCGATATACCATCTAATACATTTTTTTCTATGTTTATCATATTTGATCGACTCATCTTGCTCTATGGTTGATTGTGAACAGAGTTCCTTATGACCCCATTCAAGTCTCATTATAGCGCCCTCAGTTATCCGTTAACATCTAACCCACCAGAGTATTTCGTCGACTCCTATCCGACCGCGCATCCTTTCTTCCAATGATAGTCTCAAGCGCCTGGGTCAGAGCTTTGGCATCATATCGTCCACCTCTTCCCTTCTCATCCTTCGGCCCATACAATCGTGTCGCATCGATACCCAACTGTGTAAACAGTGGTTTATCTACTCTCGGCGAGGTCGGTCCTTCGATGTAAATGACATGCGACACATACTGACTGTACTCCTCCTCCGTAGGGTTGGGCAGACCTCTTGAATCAGCGAGAGCATTTGCGATAGCTCCAACAAAGTCTAACCCAGTGAAAGGCGCCGTTGAAGGACCAGTCTCACGATCGGTTGTGCCGTTGAGAATGAGGATCTTGTTGCGCACTTGCGGGCTGACGATGCCATCACCGACGCCGCGGAGGACAAGACTTGGGATTAATGATGTGAAGAGAGAGCCGATACTGTACACTATACTGTGAACGGATCGAAGGGCGTCGAGGACTCTGGGATTGGCGGGCATCTTGATCTCCTCGCCATATGGGTTGATATACCATACTCGCGCAATCCTTGCGGGTAGGTCTTCTTCTTGCTCTTTGGAGAAGGCAATGGCCGGTCGGCGCAATGCAGGTAGCGTTCCTGGTAGATTCGCGTCTTCCACATGGTGATGGTCTTGATCCCATGTTTGCTCTTGTCGCGATACCGTTGGGCTGTGAACACCAGCTGATGCTCCAGGCACAGCGGCGGTTGGAGCGCTGGGATGCGAGATGTCGTTCTGACCTGTGATTATCGTGCCATCCTCGAGGCCCGCAGCGATATGGCTAGCAAAGTTGGTGTTGAGGGCTGGAAGGACTGCTATTCTATCCGGCACTGAACATATTGAGCTTAACAGGTAAATGGCAGCTTCGAAACTACCGGTGAAGAGACGAGCGCCTGTGAGGAAGAGGTTTCCAATGCTGGCTCCAGAGTAGTCAAAGCGACTGCTGGGTTTCATGCGCTTAACAACCTCGAGATTGAAGCTATTCAGATAAGATCTGATGAGTTCTCTCTTGGGCGATGAGATGTCATTCCAGAGAGGGTGCGTCGCTTCTAGAATCTCAAACCATTCTGATCTTGCCGCAGTGTAGACCTTTGGCAAGCGATGATTGAAGAAGTGCTTGATAGCTCTCGTCTCAGAACTTCCATCATTCGGAATAAGACGAACAAGTCGGGACCTCACATCTCCGATGCCTAGAGAACCCTGCTAGTCAACACGAAAGTCCATACACAGCATATAGAAGAGCCACGTGGAAATGGGAACATAACATACCAGGTCCACCAAAGACACGAATGATCTCACTACTGCTACCGCCATTGTCAGAAATGGGTATCACGTAGCTCAGCGTGCACTGATTCGCTTCTCGAACGCTCTCGAAGACATCGACGAGGTTGTTAGCGGCGCTACCACCCGAGAAGACCACTATGCCCGTCGGTGGTGCCGCTGGAGTGAGGGGCCGGCGAGGGGTCGGCGGTGCTGAGGATCCACTGGAGCTTGGGAGCTGTAGACCAAGGCCATTAAGGTTGATCTGTGCCTTTGCCATTGGTTGGGTGCCTAGTCGGGGGAATTATGTGATTTCTGCTTTCTGGCGCAGAATGGGGACGGATTCAGAATCTGGAGATGGTGTTGTTGATGACAGATGACGCTTAGCGGGGCATTCTCGATTGTACAGTAAAAGCCCCGGTAACGTTATTGCTTCATGACCCAATTATTCCCAATTGCGACGGGCTTACAGCTGATAATTCACTCCAATTGATGAAATAATTACTTCAATTAACGATAATTGTAGTGTTTTGACTTGGATGAGGCTGTTGCTGCCAACATGCAATGCTCACTCACCCATGCATATGCTCAATTGCTGCATGAACCCACGAGTCATGCAACAACGTGGCACACGCTCCAATGACTTTTTCACACTCCAACATCAACGTCAACATCAACATCACCAAAAGCGGTAACGCCCCGAGCAACCGCCGGCTCACAACTCTCGAACCGGGACCAAGAAGCTTTGACACTTCGGATCCGTGTGGGTACAGCGCGGACCATGGACCGCAAAAGAGAAAAAAAAAACATGATGGCTTCATTATCTACAGAAACAAGTGGAACTCGGAACTCTTAGTCCCAAGCCCGTCATTGGCTCCCATGGCCCGGCAGTTGAAGCTTTGCCACAACTGGAGAAGAGCCATCACGGCAAAACGTCAAGAGTTACGTCAGTGATGGTTATGGTATGGATCGCAAGGCTGGAGGATGGGTTACAAATCTCATGCACAGACGTTGGTTCCTTACAAATCTGCATGTTTCGAGAATTACCTTAATGGTTTCCTTTTAAAGATTTTTCTTATTATCTGATCGATTGGCAAGTATATATAGACGAGATCAAGCGTCGTTGTTAGTCGGTATCATCATCAAACTCATACAATTCGACCCTTACACAATACTTCACAGCTTCAACTTCATACTTCACAATGGCTCAATCTATTCCCAAGACTGTCAAGCAATGGACCATCCCCTCCCGTGATGGCAAGGACTTCAGCGGTCTGAAGTTCAGCGAGGAGTCTGTTCCCGAGCTCGGTGATGGCCAAGTCCTCGTCAAGAGTAAGTCTCAACTTCACATCATCACACTCACCACAATCTTCTAACACTTACTTCACAGTCCAGGGTGCTTCCCTCAACTACCGCGATCTCATCCTCCCTCTTGGAAAGTATCCCTTCCCCGCCAGGGACGGCGTCGTCCCCGGCTCTGATGGCGCCGGCACTGTCCTCGCCGTCGGCAAGAACGTCACCCGCTTCCGTCCCGGCGACAAGGTCGTCACCCTCTTCAACCAGGGCCACATCGGCGGATCTCTCGACCAGCTCAGCATCCAGACCGGTCTCGGTGGTGTAACTGACGGAACTTTCCGCACCATTGGTGCTTTTGATGAGCACGGTCTTGTCCCCATGCCCTCTAACCTCGACTTTCATGAGGCTGCTACTCTCACCTGCGCTGGTCTCACTGCCTGGAACGGTCTGTACGGTCTTGAGGGCAAGAAGCTCCTCCCTGGCCAGTGGGTTCTTACCCAGGGTACTGGTGGTGTCAGTATCTTTGCTGTTCAGTTCGCCAAGGCTGCTGGTGCCAAGGTCATCGCTACCACCAGCTCTGCTGAGAAGGCTAAGCTTCTTGAGAAGCTTGGTGCTGACCACATCATCAACTACCGCGAGACTCCTGAATGGGGAGCCAAGGCCAAGGAGCTCACCGGCGGTGCTGGTGTCGACCACGTCATCGAGGTTGCTGGTCCTACATCCATGAAGCAGTCCCTCAACGCCATCAAGATCGACGGTGTCATCTCCATTATCGGCTTCGTCGGCGGCACTGATAAGAGTGACCCGGGTTTCCTCGACTGCCTTTCCAACCTCTGCACTACCCGAGGTCTCCTTGTTGGAAGCCGTGCTCAGATGGAGGATATGTGCCGTGCTGTTGAGGCCAACCCTGATAAGCTTCGACCTGTTGTTGACCCCAAGATCTTCTCTCTAGAGCAGCTCCGCGAGGCTTATGAGTACCAGTGGTCTGGCAAGCACCAGGGCAAGGTCTGCGTCAAGATTGAGTAAGCGATGATTTATGAGAATATATTGCCGACGACATGTGTCTATGGCTTTAACGGATGTACATAGAATTAATAGATACCACCATTTTCGCATGACCAAGTTTCGTCCATATGGGCAAGGTCTTTTGACTAAGCACCGACAAGCCATGACTCGTCTCGATTGAATAGTGAAGTTCAGCGAATGCATCAATATCTGTCAATGATTGCAAGTAATTACATTCCATTGGACACTCGAGCGTGTCACAGCTCATCTACCAAAACTGTTTGCTCAGTCCTCCAACCATATCCATTCATCCGAGGCCATCATTCTAACGAAACAAGCAGCCTATTCCCCTATTGCGACAAAGGAAACTTTTCTGTATCAGAAGATGATCGCAGCGATACCAGCCAAAACACCAACCAAACTGAACTTCTTCGACGACCCTTCATTGACGATAACCGTGCTGGGCGTGGGGTATGGTGTTCCAGGCACGGGAACCGGCGTAGCAGGGCTCGGGACAACAGGAGGAACAGAGGCAGTATCAACGGGAGGAGGAACAATAACAGCAGTCGAGGATCCCTCCAAGATAGGAGACTGAGTCTCCGCGCCGCCTCCACCCTGAACAATAGTAGTCGTATCGGCACGAGTAGTACCACCGCCCTCGCCATTGCAGATACTGCCATTAGGACAGCACCCGTATTGCTGATTCGATCCGACTTCGCAGTAAGCTGTAGGAGGACATCCACCTGCCTTGCTAGGACAGCATGTCCAGTCGGTTTGGATGCAGCCGGTGCCGCAGTCCTTGAGGTTCTGGTCGGCGCAGGGAACCTCTACGACTTGACGGACTGCGAGGAGGGGAAAGCTGGGGGAATATTGGACGGCGAGAACACCGGTGGCTGAGAGGGCGACGAGCAAGAACTTCTTCATCTTGATCAAGTTGAAGTTGGAGCGGTATGTCTTGAAGCGAGTGGTTGGTGATGTTGCAACGAGTGACGATGTGGTGAAACTGTATATGTTTGAGAGTGTGAGGAGAGGTGAAGAGAAATGCGAGACATACCAAGCCCTCGAGGGTTTATATGCATACCATTCTCAGGCTCCCAACGAAAAACTTTGCCTTTCGATCGTCTCTCTTCATTGTCGTTCCTCCCTCATGCCGCGTGCGGCGGCTTCGCTCAAAAACGCCAAAGACATTCCAGCCACGATGCATCTACTCCACCACCCGCAACCATCTACTCCCCCCAACATCATTTCCAATTCCAACAAAGTGTCAAGCCTCTTTTTCTCTTAGTGCCAGCTATTTCTTAACATGTTGCTGCAGTGATGAAGTGCCTCTTCTTGATGCGCCCGGCGTTATTGCAACTGTGAAGATAGCCGTCTCCGGCTTTTGCGGCGCATGGCTTGATATTCAGGGCATATTACCAGAATCTGTTATTTTGTGACGGTCGGCGTTCGAGATTTCAAGATGAGATGTTTCGGAAGAGTTTATTGTGCCAAGACTAGTGAGGGGAGTAGTTGATGTCATTGGAGATCGGCCAGGAACAGACGCGGCTTTGATCTCGACTTGGCAAAGTACTAAACAAGATAAGGATCTAGATCTGAGCCAAAGTGTTGGCTGGGCTACCCCAAGCATCTTCCAGAAATTCCCGAACGGTAACAGGCTTGATATTAGGAAAGTCCTTGTTCAGAGCCTTGCTCTCATCCAAGTTGAAACCACCGCTCTCTGCCCACAAACCATAGGCAGACATGACCTTTTTCATGACGGCCTTGGGCGCAGGAATATTGGCAAACATCGCCTCATGGCCTGGCAGCTCACTCAACTCTCCCTTCTCCAGCGTCTCAACACTATCATAAACAACCTTAAACTTGTCGCCTACTAAAATTAGCATCCCGAGCTTGAGCCATAAAGCTTGCCACGTACCTGTAGCTTCTTCGGCAATCTTCACCAGCTCATTGAATGTGACTTTATCACCAATGATATATGTAGCTTCATCCCATTTGTCAAGGTTGAGAAGTGCAGCAACAAACTTGGCTACATCTCTACTATACGTAAACGTGACAGGTACGTCTCCAGATCCTGGAATAGCAGCGGCTCGATGTTTGATATCAACAAAGGTTGAAGGAGTGTGCAAGTTTGATTTCGCAGCTGATTTAGGGGAGCCCCAGAAATCAAGAAAGAAGCCGATATGGATCGACGTCCATTCGAGGTTTGTCTTGCGTAGCTCGTCTTGAGCACGGAGTTTGTTGTTTGCTGAGTTAGCCTGAGCTGCATGCCTGTAACTCTTTGTTAGTTGTTTGTTTTCAATACACACAATGAGGCACTTGTCTGGTGTTTCCTTACTCTTCTGTATGGGGAAGACCCCAGTCACTCGAGATGTATCGTTTCGTTGCCTGAGATGCTTCTGATGCACGGATAATATCAATCTCGATAGGTTCAGGTCCGTTCATGCCAAGTGTCGAGATTACTGTGTGCACATTGTGCTTTTCAAACAACTGAGTCAGGGCATCGACGTTATGGATGTCCACGGCCAAGACAGAAGCTCCAATCTCTTCTTGTAGTGGCTTGTTTTCCTTCGAATTGTGTTAGTTGACTTCATGGATCCATTCATACCAAAACTTACCTCTCGACTAAGAATAACGACTTTATGCTCTCCTGCAGCAACAATGGCCTCGACGAGGGTTCGGCCGACCTTGCCTGTACCGCCAGCAACTGCAACAGTAACCATTATGTCTGATTGTATCTTTAAAGAGGATAGTTAGCGATGTTTGATAAACGATGCGTTCTAAGCTTACACTTCTGTAGCTCAACTCGCATCTTTATATACCTCAAATCCATCTTCATCTCTAACTCATTTCTAATCACCGCACTTACTCGGACATCTCATTCTACGAATTTTCCGTCAATTGTCAGCAATCGCTTATTTTTCGCATTTCTCCCAATACTCATTGGCCATATCAGGTCTGACATGCATATCATATCATCTACGGGGCGTGTTCGAATGGTGTCAGCATAGTGATTGGACCGCTGCAAGATATAGGCACCTTGACCATAAGCAATAAAAATACTTAGGTAAATCTAGCCTAAGTTTAGGGGGCTCTTAGCTAAGTTTATTTCGACAGCCTATATCAAGGTGGGGCACAGCACTCTTTAAAGCCGAGCTACTCCGTCCTAAGTCCTTGCTTCTTAAGCCTTGAACGCATTGGGAAATTGTGTTGGCCGCCAATGCTTCGTCGAATTCCAGTGAATGTCTGAGATCGAGACTTGTGTTCGGATAGAGTTTCAGGGCCGGGAGGTCCAGATCTGGTCGATCTGTACGCTAAGGAAAGTTATTTTGACCAGGGCCAGGAACGAGATATGCCGTTGTTGTTCAACCCCTGGGCGCTTCCGCCACTTGAAGCTGAGCCTGGAGTATGAAACTTGGGAATACTTTGCGATGTGGCATCTTACATCACCAAGTCTCAAGGGCGGTTAACACGGTCTTCTTTCTGTTTATTTATGTATGAGAATTGGCGTAGTTTGTTGTTGTAGGGTAAAGTTTCTGACTGGAATGTCTCATTTCGGGAAGATTTACTGACCACGACCAGATCGCAGTAGCTGCTTTCGTCATCAAGGAAGCGAGATTGTCTCGGGAACATCGAGTAGTGTGATATTGGTCCAAGGCTCAAAGGCCCACTTCTTAACCGACTCTTATCGACCTTATTTTGGAGCCCGAGGACATCGAAGCCAACTAACAGTTCGCTCGAGGCTCGATGCCAATGAATTGCTTAACATTGGAAAAACTTGACTGGAATGACTCAGAGATGGGAAGCACCAGACCTTCAGCAGATCCAAGACCTCGAGCGTAAGCATATAACTCCCCGCCCGTACTTGCATCCGACTGATGCATGCTAAGGTAGGCATGGTTCACCCTTGTGGCTCTGGTGCCTTTGGGTACTTCGAGTGTACCCAGGATGTAACTGAACTCACTTGAAGTCGAAACCACGGGGAACTCGTGTCAACAGCCAACTTCTACACCACGGAGGGAAACCATGACATCGTCGGCCTGAACTTCGTTAGTTACATCACCTACTCTCCTTATATGCCATACTGACCCCATTTTCAGCCCGTCTTCTTCTGCCGCGACCCCATCCAGTGACCAGACGTCATTCGCTTTCAATCCCGTAACCCAACAAACTTCTTCCTCGCCAACGCTTCCGAAGCCAACCATGCAGGCCTCATGTTCTTCAGTGATCACGGAACTCCCCAAGGGTGGCGCTTCAACCACGGCTACGGCTGCCACACCTTCAAGTAGGTAGACTCCTACGGAGAGTTTGTCTACATCAAATACCACTTCATCGCAAAGCACGGTCAGAAGCAGTTCACTGACAGTGAAGCTATGCAATTGTGCGGTGAGGACCCTGATTACTCCGAGATAGATCTTTGAGAGGCTATCGAGAAGGGGAACGAAATTGAGTGGACGGCTCATGTGCAGGTCATGGATTCTAGGCAAGCGGATCCTGATGAGCTTGGGTTTGATCCTTTTGATGTCGTAAAGGTTTGGCCGCGATCGCAATTCCCTATGAAGCAGTTTAGAAGATTGGTGCTTAACAAAAACCCTGAGAACTTCCATCGCGATGTTGAACAGGCTGCTTTTTCGCCTGGCAGTATCGTTCCTGGAATTGAAGACTCGCCTGATCCTCTTCTTCAGTCCTGCATATTCTTCTATCGCGACGCTCAGTGTCATCGGATCGGTGTTAATATGCAAGTACTTGGCGCAGGTTTATAACATCTCAGAGGACTATGCACAAGGCATTTATGATCTTCTGGACCAACCTCAGTTCGAATTTTCCAAGGTAAAAGAACTGGCTGAGACTGTGCAGGAGTGGTATAAGGGCCCCAAGTTTAGGCCTAGTCCTGGATCAAGGTTGGCTGGATATCGTCCTTCAGCAGCTGTTTACCAGGCATGAAGGTATTGGTCATGAATTTAGTTGTTTAATTGAGCCCTTGTTCAGACAATGCTGCGGTTTCCAGACACAATGCCTCATTCATCTGCCGGTTTCCGTTTGTGACTTTCCAGCCTGAATCCTTCATGTAATCCCGGACAATTTTGAGTTTGCATTTTCGATTTATCCGCTTGGAACATCGTGAGATGGTAGTAGAATGGAGTCAAGAGCGCAGTCTATGATGCTGACAATATGCAGAATCCTGGACCAAAATGGAGATAAGCGGTGATAAAGAAGCGGAATGAGTGCCATGGCCTGTGATAAACCCGATTCAATAGCGAAAACGCGCGAAGGATTCAAGTACATCAGCATTAAGACAAACTCATTCAATCATGTCCAAGTATATGTTGGGCCTGTAGACTCAGGATACACAGCCCCAATTCACCCTCGTCAATTTACAAACATTCACAATCATGGCCCTAACAGACGCAGAGATCAAGGCCACTATCAAGGTCGTGGTCGACGACTTCAGGGGATGGGACCTCGCACCAATAATGCACTATCCAAATGAAGAAGGCCTCGAATTCGAAGATGTCTATTTCCCATCCGATGATGGCGTCCCTTTGGAAGGTTGGTTTATCCCCTGCAAGGGTTCCAACAAGATCGTCATCGCCAACCATCCTCACTGGTTCAACCGCGCCGGCATCCCTTCGCATCTCGAGCCTTGGAATCAGCTCATGCCCGGAAATGACTTTGAAGTAAATTTCATTCCGGATTACAAGATTCTTCATGATGCAGGGTATAATGTCCTTGCGTATGATCTCAGGAATCATGGACTCAGTGGAAGTGGAAACCAAGGACTCTTTGGCTTCTTTGAATGGCGCGATGTTCTTGGATCGTTAAAATATGTTCGTGGGAGGAATTATACGAAGGATATGACGATTGGACTGTTTAGTCGCTGCGCCGGTGCAAACGCAACACTCTCGGCCATGAGACATCGCCCTGAAGCCTTCAAAGGCGTAAGGTGCATGATTGCGCCGCAGCCTATATCAGCCGGCTCCTCTATCGCGGTGATGCTTGACAGAATGGGCGCTCCGGCATCGTACATGGAAGAAGCTGATCGACAATTCTTCATGAAGACGAGTTTTCATATAAGTCAATTGTCGCCGCCGACTGATGCGAAGCACGTCAATGTGCCGACGTTTCTGTACCAGGTTCGCGATGATCCATGCACGACGCCGAAGGATGTTCAGTCTGTTTATGATAATATCCCTCTTCAGGACAAGAAGTTGAAGTGAATTGAGGGGACAGATAAGAGGTGGGATGGGTATACGTACTTTCAGAGGGAGCCGGATCAGTTCTTGGAATGGTTTGCAAAGTACATGAACTAAGTATGGCATGATACAATTCTAGTTTCCTATCGCGCTTCTATCATATTATTGTACTGGCTCTATCAACCGAAAAGCAAGGGGTATCGTATATAGTTATCCTGAATCCACAGATCCGGCAACAGTTGTCTGTTAGCAGCGATACTTTCGCTATCTCGTGGCATTCAGGTTTTGAAAAGCCAAGCCCAACTGCTTCATTGTCCAAACACACCTCATACCGTGAAGTGCTCTCTCTGTAGCTGCCGCGTTGACCCCGTATCGCTAGCCACATCGTCGTACTCAGATCTTCTCGCCTGCTTAACAACAACTTCCGTCCGTGTGGTCTTCTGAATGCCTCCCTCCAATCGACCTACCAGCTCTATGTCGTCCGTATTCGCTTCGATAAACGTAGTGTTGCCGCCAACAAACATTGCCGATGGTATTTTGCTTTTCCCAGTCTGCTTAGAGCTCTTCTTTTGGGTGCTGTGGGATCTGGAACCGGAATAGTCGGGATAGTCGCTGTTGTTGCTAGCCTTGACTACTTTGATGATGAGGTCGGTCATGTTCATTTCGATGTGGAGTTTGACGAGGTATGCTAGAGGATGGAACTGGACGTAACTGTGATAGTGAGTCAGTAATGCGAAAGGGTTTTAGCTAGCATGACTTACACAATGTCGTTTGGCAGGGACATCATTGCGATAAGAAGGATCTGGTCAGAATTAGTATCTGTAGCAGCAGCTCAGGGGGCGATGGAAGCATACATCCATAGTCATCGACACAGCGATCATGCCCAAGTTGAAGCGAAACAGTCGAGTGTACTTGGTCAGGCCGTTCGCAATGAGCCTCGACCTCACAAGGTGAATAAAGTACAAATTGAGCCCTGCATCAACCAATAAAAATATGACCTTCTCGATTCTATCCCAGACTTTGTTGATGTCAATCCAAGTCTTGTTAACTTGAAGCCGAGCTGGGATCCAAATTGTGAAGACACTGATGTTGACGCATAATATGATGAGGAAGGAGTATATCTTGAGTCGCTTTGCATTTTGTCGGTTGACCATGAGGATTGCGATTCGGTTGATGATGATTTGAATGAGTGCTTGAAGTTGGATACACCAAAGGAAAACTACACACTGTTAGCCTCTGCTTTGGCAACGCCATAGACGCCAGCACGATATGATACAAGTGGTATGACTTACTTAAAGTAAAGAAAACCGGAAACCCACCGGGGATGTAATTTCGTAGATAACACCAAGTAACAGCGCTCATGATACAGCTGCTCGTCCATTCCAGCCATAACAGTATGATATAGTGATTCATCCTGCGTCCTCGCCTCCATGATTTGATGGTTTGTTGTATTCCTTTGGTGAACGTGAACAGCCCGACTCCAAGCGAGATTCCCCAAGCGATACTCGCAATGTTCATGTCATTCTCGCCAGCATCGACCTCGATAAAGTTCGGTCCTTTCCACAAGTCCCCCATGGCAATGACTGTGTAACTGAATTCGGGCAATTGCAAGCACTCAGCGAAGGAATTGAAAAGCGAAAGGACAGCAAGAATAGAAACGAGCGAGATGTTAAGCACACGGCGGGAAGCCCACATACATAACCAACACAACATCGCCGCTAAGCATTCAGATCTTGCGGATCCCGATGCCTGCGCCCAACTCATAACGTTGATCCTATTGAAGGGTAAAAAGCACAGACGAAGCATCCATTCTCAGGATCCGCAGCGATCGATCTTCGGCAGGGGATCCCAGAGCATAAGACGAGACTCTATCTCAATCTGGCCTTTGGTTGGACCGGGGGTGGGAGGTTATCATCCAGAGATCCTCAGGGCTGCATATTTGCTGGTACGTTATGGGGTTTGTGCATGGTCGGTAAGAGATAGATGAGTATGCTTTTGGAGTGTTTTGCGAGTCGTCTTCACGAAGAATGAGAATATTGCCGAAGATATTGACGCTACCACGAAGTTAACTAAAGCTGAGATCAAGTCGCTTGACAGCCCTACACGTGAAACAAACAGATGTTCCAGAAAACGTCTTGGGAAATGCTTCAGCTTGTAGTACGCATCACGGATCATGGAGTGACACTCTTCTTCGAGTCAGGTGGACCCTTGTCACCGGCCGCATATTACCGCCAGGTCCTTGCTTTCTGTAAGAAAAGAAATATGTCGACTAGACGAGCTTGACGCTATCGAATCTTGTGGTGAGTGGCAGGGAAGAGGTTGATGCTTTTGCGAAAATTGTCGGAGGGGTTGCTCGGTGAAGATCCGGGACTGGTATGAGGAGCGAAGGAGCCCGATCATAATATCCATGCTAAATTTTTAACAGAACAGCAAATGGAGATTTTGTACCTTCGATGTTGGTCAGACAAGCTGGTTCCTTGATGCAGATAGGTCATTCTTCCAGGCCATCATCTACAGCGGGGCTCTCCTGGTGAAGAAACTTGTGCAAAAGCAAAACAGCAGATCCAATCTCGCACAAATGAGCTCTCACAACTGACCAGATCTCGTCTCATCTCTGTTCCCAGCTCCAAATTGCGGCTCAACATCCTCGTTGCCCCAATAGCGGACGATCAGGGTCTAGCACTATAATTATGCACCGGTGGAACGGATGTTTTCTAGCTTCAAGCCTAGAACCAATGGTCTTAGTGAGTCCAGTGCACTGTGAAACATGCCACGTGCATTGTCGGCGTGTTTCGCACGCTATTTATAGCGACCGCTGTAGGGCTTGGTGAGGCTGTAGGTAGTGGATGTGTCCTCTAAAGTTACAAGTATCTTGATGTGTTGAGGAATCACCACTTGCATTTTGAAGCGTGGGGAGGACAACAAAGAAAGTTTGCATATACTATACCCTAGCAAAAGAAAGTAGATCATCCGATTGCTACCTAACATTCTTTGTGACACTGGACGGATCTTGTAGGCATGCCCTGTAAAACCTGGACCCTGTCTTCGGCTCCGCTACGGCTCCCAAAGATGAAGCTGTTGCAGAAACGGATTTGAAGAATTGATGCGCGGTCAATGCAGAGAAGAGTCATGCTTGTATGTAATTGGAGGGACATATCATTCATTGAGATTACCAACAATTCAACGCGGAGATGATGCTCGAGTGACTATGATGTCATCGATTCTCTTCCAGCAGAGCTCAAACCTCACTGCCTCATATCCAGCCGCACTCTGGCAGCCATTCAATAAAGTGAAGTTTACTATCACAGAGTATCTACACTCGGACTGCTATTCCTCGTCAATTCAACACTCTATTTACCCGTGAATCAGCATCAATGAAAATTGTACATGGAAACGTTCAAGTTTGTCATTGTGCGTCTGGTCAAAAGGTATTGATTCATCCGTGTATAGGTAACTAAAAACAAGCAATGCCTTTCTCAAGTACATTTGTAGAGTTACTTTACGGGGCTATGCAAAATCATTGAACGTTTTCTGCAGGTAGTTTTGTTGATCATATACCGTTCATAGTGGCCTTACCTTGACATTCAATTCAAGCTTGTAAGTGATGGGTTGTCGTAGATCATTCGCCAGTGCCATACCATCTAAGTGTCCATAATGGCTATATGGATAGAGAAACACTACTATTTCAATAAGAGTTTATACGTAGATTGTTCAAAGCTGATACTTAAAAGAAGTACTTTACAAAGCCCAGTAACAGAGTGATAGGAAATAGGCATTGAAGGTGTAGGGTGAATGTTTGGGAAAGCATCCATCCTCCAGCAACCATAAGAAATGTTGCCCACTAAGTGCCACCACAACACAAGTTGCACCAAAACAATAATTCTAAGTCTAGTAGTTTACTCATGGCCTCCGTAAAATAGCTCCAGCGCTCTGCTCACTTATGACGATCCAGTAGTGGCAACCACCCCGCAATCCTCAGCAATCAACCATCTACAATACAACCTACCAAGTGCTAAGCCACCATGACTCCTTCATAAATGCCCCCCAAGTCCTCACTTATACGACTCCCGAAAATGTTCGCAACTATGCCACCATGAAGAAGAGATCTCGTGCCTGCGAAGCCTGCCAGGCTCTCAAAGTCAAGTGCGAACCATCACCCGGAGAGTCATCCATCTGTGAACGATGCTCTCGCTACAATCTCACTTGTGTCCCTGCTGCGAGAAAGTGGCAGAGAGATAGGATTGCTGAGCTGGAGGAGCAGGTTAGGAATCTACAGGATAAGCTTGATGGTGCTACCAATTCGACTCTGGGGTTGTCGACTTATGCTGCTTCGACGAGGGCTACTTCTGTGTTCTCTGATGGAGCTTGGCCGCAGACAAGTGCTGGGCCATCCGAACTCGGCTTTCTGGATTCTCGTCTAGACTACGATACTCAGCTTCGATGTCTAGAAGTCTGCTCAACAACCGCTGGACAGTTCTGGTACCTTATACCTCCCGTCGACACCACCTCAGCACGCTCATGGCTAGACTCCCTCAGGACAGGAGCCCCCGTCAAGCTCATATCCATGCTTGCCTTCACCATGTCCCCCTCCTCCGCCGAGATCGATCCCCAAACGCAGGAAGACCTACGAATCAAGACCTTCGAAATCCTCGGCCAAGCAGCTGTCGGTCTCAAACGACCCTCCCTAGATCTGATCCAAGCCGCGCTAATAACCGGTCTCTGGATCAGACCCTCCCTGGACTGCAACCACGGGAACCCGAACCAGCTTGTCTCGCTGGCACACGATCTCAGCGTGGAGCTTGGACTTGGAGGTGCGGAGATGCAGACTTCTGCACCGGCGTGGTTCTTCCGCATCCAGGGGCCGCTGACGCTGGAGATGCAGAAGATTTGGCTGGTGGGCTGGATGACTTCTACGATGAAGGCTGTTGGGCTGAGGAGGGTGCATGATTTTGATTGGGGAACGGCGCATTGTGAGGCTCTGGGGGCGTTGGAGGCTGACGGGTCGGATCCGTTGTTCTTGGAGATGCTTTATACGATTCGACTTCACGCAAAGGTTGCTAGTTCTCTTGAGCTCTGCAATACTCGTACGTTTCTCGACGTCAACTCTGAAGTTGTAGCGGCGACGAGGGATCAGGCCTACAGTGATTTGAACGAGTTGAGCAACAGACCTCTGGCGGGCGATGTTCAACTTCGTTTCTGGCGAATGCTCGTCGCGATACACGTCAACGAACCAGTTCTTCACACAACCACAAACAAAACACTCTTTACATCGCCCTACATCTCCGAAAGAATCGGCGTCCACGACTTTGCTCGCGGTCCCATAACCCCAACAGCAGCAACAGCCCTGCACTCCATAGTAGAAGCCTGCCACCTCGCCATCTCCATAGTCCTCGAAATGGACGCCTCTACAATCCTATCCCTTCCCTCCCTCTGCTTCGGCCCAGCGGTGAGCTACACACTCTCCATACTCATCAAAGTCTTCGTGGCAGTGTCTGCACCGGGAAACACATACAGTCAAATCCTTACCCGCGAAACCCTGCACGTGCGAGAAGCCATGCAAAAGCTCATATCGGTCAAGGAGGAGCTGCTAAGGCTCGATCCGCACATGGGCAACTGGAACACGAGGATCATAGGATCCGTCGAATGGCTGGGCGTTTGGCTGGATGATTACGAGAGTATTATTGAGCGCTATGAGGAGAATCTGCAGAGGGAGGTTGCAGAACAGGAAATCGAAGGACTCAGCCCCAATGGACATTTCTAATCAATTCCTCCTGGCTCTGTACTTTACACCAATCTAGTAATTAATCTTGAGTCTACGGAGTAACATGCACCTTTATTCCCTGTAGCTTGAATATTTCTCCTGCAGAAAGGGTCTAGAAGCCGTTAAATCTACAGGGATGTTTTTTGGCGCGGGAATCCGTGTCCTGTCACTTACATGGGCAGACTTACAAAATGACGTACACGACTCTCGGGAGGCTTCAAGGCTGTGCAATAAGCGATGAGGGCTGTGCTAGCAATTAAGCTTGTCTTTCCCCAGGGTCTTTTATGGAGACGGTGAATTTTGACCGTGGATTTTATATGTGTTTGAGATGTGAGACCCTTGTAGTTGGGGATCAACATCATGATCACTGAGCGTTATGCATGGGATGAACGAGAGTCGATGATGCTTTGACTTTGAAGGAGATGCTGGGTATTGGGATTGAGGAAGGGATTTGTTTGAGGATTGTGGTTGGCTTCATGGGGAGATGTTGTATATAAAGTGAAGGGAGAAGCGCAAGAAGAAGAGAAGTCTCATCACCCACAGCTTCACATCTTCAGCATCATAACATCACAATCGCTCTCAGCTTAACAGCTATCACCAGCTTCATTCTACTCTTGAGCACCAAATCCTCCAAGATGAAGTTCCTCAACCTCGCAGCCCTCGCATCCGCCGTAGTCGCCCAGTCCGACCTCGCCAGCATTCTCTCCTCCCAATCCGACCTCTCTACGCTCGCCGAGCTCCTCGCTCTCGTCCCCGACATCGCAGAGACTCTCGCATCCGCCAGCAACATCACCATCTTTGCTCCCACCAACGATGCATTCGCCTCAGTCCCCCGAGACATTCCCGAGGGAGAAGCTATCTCTCAGCGCAACGACACCATCGCTATTGGTGCTCTGTTGTCAAACCATGTCTTCAAAGGCTATTATCCTGCTAAGGTTGCTACGGACATTCCTGTGTTTGTGCAGTCGCTGCTGGATTCGAGCTTCGTCAATTATCGTCAGCCGTTTGGCAACTTTACGGGTGGGCAGTACAATGGTATTGTGAAGGATGGCGATGATGTTGTTGTCATCTCTGGGGAGGAGACTCTGTCCTATGTGACTGAAGCCGTAAGTACTACTCTATATGGCTCAGACATTGAGCTGGTTCTAATGCTATGATTTGTAGGATATCAAGGTGGGTGACTCAGTCATCATCCACAAAGTCGACAAGCCTCTCAGCTTCGGTCCTCCTCTCCAACTCTTCACCCGCCGCGACAACCTCCTCAACTTCAACGCCGCTCTCAACGCAGCTGATCTTCCTTACAACTTTGGCAACCTGGACCGCGACTCCTCTACCCTCGTCAACATCTCCGACTTCACCGTCTTCATCCCCAACGACCCTGCCTTTGAGGCTATTGGTTCAGTCCTCGAGAGCGCTGATCTCAAGACTCTGCAGGAGGTGTTGAAGTACCACATTGTCGATGATGTCCTCTTCTCAACTGACCTAGCCAACGTCAGCGTTCCTAGTCTGCAGGGTGCTGATTTGACGTTTACTGTTGCTGAGGATGGAAGTGCTTGGGTGAACGGTGCTAAGATTCTCTTCACCAATGTTCTTCTCTTCAACGGTGTCGCTCACGTTATCGATGGGTAAGTCTTTCTTCTGCTCTTAACCACCCACGAACAGTGCTGATATCAATAGTGTCCTCAACCCTGCCGACGACCCTTTTGACCGTGCTGATCTCAAGCCCGCTGCCGACGCTGATGACCGTCTTGCTTTCCCTGGCGCCACTCCCGTCTCCAAGCTCCCTTTCTCGGTCATCAGCTACGCTGACGACAGCCAGCCTACTTACACCACCCCAGAGCTTCTCAAGACTCTCAAGGCCATTGATGTCTCAGCTCTTGCTACTGCCACGGCTACCGCTGATGCTACCACTGGTGCTGGAGAGACTACTCCCACTCCTACCGGAGTTACTCCCGTTGTCAACGCTGCAAGCTCCAAGTTCGTCGCCGGAGGAGCTAGTCTTTTCGCTGTTCTCATTGCTCTCCTGATGGTTTAAGCAGTTTGTACTTCGAGGTCGTGTTGGTAAAGCTCTTGTTAGTGCGAGTCTATGTTCTTCGCCTTAATGCTCCAGATGCAGGTCTTGCAAAGATCCAGAATTCCCCCGGTCAGAGTAGATTAGTACTTAATATCCTGAATTTACGTCTTTTTGTACAATCTCTTGGGCGAATGTGAATAAACGCATACCGAATTGGGTAGAGCAAGCGCCGAAGATTGGTCATGCAGACTCCGTCTCGGAATACCGAGGATACGCGAGGGTCCGAGAGTGGAGATCCCGCGGGCAAGGATCGCCAGAGATCGCTTCCGATCGCGATACCAAGTCCATTTTCGTGTTCCAACTTCGCTGATTCATTTGTCAGATTAGTTACTTATTGTTATAGCACTTATACCAGACGTCAATCTCCCATAACAGACTTCATCCCTCGCTTTGCAATCATTGCGCCATTTCTCAAACCCTCACGTAAGTCTCGTTATGAGGGCGCCCGTGAAAGCACCTTCAACGTGGGGTAGTACAGCTCGTCGTCTCGCATGTTAGTTGTTCTTCATCTTCATTTGCTACTGGAGTGCTGAATGGATCTCAGATCATAGAGGCGCAATCTCTCAACTTCCCCTGGCCGGCACATTAGTCGCAGCACCAACAAGGCTCTACCAGCAATATTTATCCGGAAGAAGGCCGTTCAGTTCATCTACGCTCAAGCTACAGGAGCACTCTCAGCCTATCAACATGGGCTCTCAGACCAAGAACCTAGATGGGCTCAAGGAGCATCTCACTCATGATAAACTTGACGAGCTGCGGAATTTCTGGTTTGAGCATATCCCCGAGGAGGCCAACCGTATCATCGCTTCCCAAGAATTGCAAAAGAGATGGTACTTCTCGGACAAAGAGTTCGACGATACCTGCGTGTAAGTTGCACACTTGCTCTCGATCGACAACGCGTCTAACACATCCTAGCACTCGATTTAGCCCTGTACTTGAAGCCATCCGTAACGCGGGAATTACATCCGCGCAAGAGCTTCTGTCCGTTGCCCAGCCTCGGAACTCGCTAGACTGGCTGAGCCTGATCATTCTGCTCGACCAAATTCCTCGCAACTCATATCGCGGCGAGGAATCATCCATCTGCTTCACTTACTTTGACCCTCTGGCGCAGCAAGTATCCCTTGAATCCATCAAGCAGGGCATCCCAGATAAAGCACCCGAGATCCGCTGGGTCTTCTCCCACCGCACCTGGTTCTACATGCCCTTGATGCACTCAGAGGATGCATCTGCACACGAAAAGGCTGTCGCTGCTTTTGATCAGATGAACCAGGATATACTGAGCTTGATCGAGGGAACAGGCGGTGCAGATGAGTACGAGAGGAAAGCAAGAGAAGTTGTGCAGGCGGATCCTGAAGCAGCAAAGGCAGTTGGTGAGATGAGTAAAGTGTTTGAGGAGAAGCATAGAGTTATTATTGAGAGGTTTGGGAGATATCCGCATAGAAATAAGGCGCTTGGGCGGGAGGCAACGCCAGCGGAGGTGGAGTTTCTTGAGAGTGGAGGTGATACATTTGGTAGCTGAGATGCCTGAGCATGCATTGCATAGCGGATCATTATGATCTACACTATAGACAATGAATGACCTCATTGCGCCAAGATGCCTGCCATGTTGGTTCAGGTACGCTATCAAAAAAATTGACGATCACATTTGCGTATCAAAGCGGGAGCGCCAGACAGGTACACAAGGCATTGATGACAGGTAGGTACCAGATACAGAGCTGAGAGTAAGTTCAGAGTAGATGCTTCGGCGTTTCGAAGAATTAAGTCTCCCAAACTCAATAAACCCAAGGACAATTAACTGCAACGCGTCTCATGACAGCGTATGCGAATTCTATTCAGAGCCACCTCATACGCCCAAAGCGAATACGTCCAATTTAAACGACACCCGAAAACGCCTTCCAGCGCCAATAGGAATCCACGGGTGCGCTAGTGCGGCAGCCCCAACTACCGACAGTCCACTAACGACCAGCGCCCGCCCACCAATTCCCCAGGGGTCG
The DNA here is from genome assembly GCA_003353625.1 of Fusarium fracticaudum. Taxonomy (NCBI): domain Eukaryota; kingdom Fungi; phylum Ascomycota; class Sordariomycetes; order Hypocreales; family Nectriaceae; genus Fusarium; species Fusarium fracticaudum. The sequence continues at coordinate 4,110,041 of PDNT01000003.1, forward strand.
TTTTACAGTTCTGACATTTAATTGCCTAAACGGGAACCTCGGCGTGTCGGATGTCGAGTGATCCGACTTGCAGCATCGGTAGTCAACCTGATGCTACAGTGCCATTGTTTATCATCTTTCCTCTTTGAACTCCTATATATACTAAAGTTGTCTTTAATTCAAAATGGTTACCACGAGAGCGGCTTCTCGAGGCGAGAGTGTTAGTACTGAAAGTTCTACTACGATCGATATTCCTCCTACGCCAGTTACACGAAAACGAACGATGAAGAACACAGACTCGAGCCCCTCACTTTCAAATGGTTCGTCCAAGAAACACGCTGCTCAAACGTGGCATCATACAGCCTCGTCGACAACAATTCTCTGGCTGGCGATATCATTGCCCCTCGTCATATGGGATATAGGCTACGTCTTTGGCCGACCTCACACCATGCCTGATGGTTTCCTCCATTGGCCATTATACGTCCCGTATGCGCTGTACGGCGAAGTCGATCATGTCTACGGATGGAAGGCCTTTAATGCCAAGAACGGCTTCACAGCTGCCCAAACGTCATTGAATGTTGTTGAGACTGTCATGTACTTGGTGTATTTGTACATGCTGTGGACGCGCGCGGACAAGACACTCGATGGCGCGAAGAGAACTTTGAGTGGGCGTGATGGTGCGTTAGCTGTTGTTATTGGTTTTAGTGCTGCTGTTATGACGCTGAGCAAGACAATCCTATACTGTCAGTGAGTCTATCATGGGTATGCATGAGATGGGATCTAACGGACTTAGGGGCCAATGAGTATTATAGTGACTTTGACAACATTGCTCACAACACACCTATGGACCTACTCACTCTTTGGATAATTCCCAAGTAAGTATATTTTCGATGTGCTAGAATTGATACTAATTCTTTATCAGTGGTGCCTGGATCGTCCTGCCTACCTACATGATCTCCAAGTTTGGGGGAGATATTCTCGATGGGTTGACACTTGCTTCAAGCCAATCGGTAAAGACCGAATAGAATAAGCACAAGGGGTCTATTCGCATGTCTTATTTTTTATTTGGCGGATATGTACGAGTTGCGGCAATGGAGAATGGGAGATGATCTTGAATACTGGGATGGTTTCCAGCGCTTTTGATGCTTCATGTATATGGACGAGACAACGGTTCGGTGTCGAATCGAGCACAATTTGGCCTTGAATTTATTTGGGCCCTCACATTCAGTCTCAGAAGCACCTCGCAATAGGAGCAACTGACATCAATACTTGATGATTAACTACTACCCTTCCCACCTCGCCCGAACCTCCCACAGCAAACATAATGAAGCTAGCTATAACTATCGTCTAGACATGTCATTTCATAAAGAAATAGGGGTATTCGCTTATAACAACCAAGAAATAAACATAGAAAAACGCGTCAAGCGTAATGGTAACCACACATCTCCTTGTCAGCAAATTCTCATCCTCACCTCATATCAGTCAACCCTCCCAAGTCAGCATACTGCTCCCAAGCAGGCATCATATCATCATCCTCCTCCGTCATCTCCCCCGGACTCTCCATAAACGTCTGCATCGCCGCCCAATCCGCGTCCTCATTCATGATATACGGCTCCTCCACATGTGTCTTGATCCGCAAGGGCTGCGGAAACATGCTGTGACGTCTGCTCTCAACTTCGTCTGCGTAGCGTGAGTCGGAGAACATGGCGCTGATGGGTCGGCTGCGCTTGGAGACGCGGCCGGACATTGAGCGTGCGACCATGGACATTACGTCGCGGCGGCGCTCGCGGCGTGCCTTTACGTCCTTGGGGATCGTGGGCTCGACGTAGTACTCTGTTAGGGGCGGGGTGTCGAGGGGTGATTCGGTGTCGTTGGTTTCGATGCTCTCCGGGGTTGTGTTGTCTGTGTCGTCTGTTTTTGTGTCGCTTCCGTCTGTGTCGAGGTTGACGTCGTTTGTGCCGTTGCCGTAGCCGTGGACGACGATTTCGTGGTATGTAGGTCGTGATGGTGGTGTGATTGATTGAGGGGGTGTGGTAGCGGGGGATTTAAACATGCGCATTGATCGTCGAATTGTTGAAGAGCGGCTTAGTGCCTGTGTGAATGAGTTTGAGCGAGATGGACGTGAAGGCATTGATGCTCGACGTTCCATCTTGCGGTTGTCGTGTTGTGTCTGGGGACGGTCTCGGTGAGTGAGTGCGAAGTAATCGATGTCCGGTTTGATCTCAATTTTCCCAAAGGAATCTTCTCCTGCGTCTGCTGCACCATCCGGTTGCACACTCCAGGTCGGTCCGCTAGTAACGTACTGGGTCTGGCGTCTCAGGATACGGTCCAGATCGCGAGGTGTATCCCAGGGTGGAAGCTTGTCAGTCAATGCAGAGAGACTGTAGTGAGCCTCATTGATCTCGTCCTCTTGCAAATCTGTTGCTGTGTCTGTTGCGTAGCGGAGGACTTGGTATGTTGCGTAGATGAGAATCCATCGGACCTTGCGAGCATCCACCAGCGATACCTTCTCCTGCTTATCTGCCTTGTTTGGTGACATGATGGAATCTTCTTCGAAGCGTCGATATGCTCTCACGAGGTCGTTCTGCGCAACTCCTGGCTTCATAATATTCGATGCGTTGATCAGCGCTGTGTGAGCCGTTACTCTGCGATCCGATCTGAGAGTCACACGTCCAGGAAACCAAGACATGCGCCGCGAGTTGTTGCCATTCGTGTCTGGGAGAAGCGGCAGTGGATGATCAAGAACATCATATCCATGTTCAAAGTCGAAAGATTGAACCAGTTGAATGGTACAGATCCCTCCGTGCGCCGTAGGCGGCATGGTATGTGATGAGGTATACTGATCATCAACGAGTAGATCATACAAAGCCTCAAAGTCCTCACGCATAATCCGTAACACAGCTGGATCAAACAAGTCGTTGCCAGAGTCCGCAGTCGGCGGGTAATACCCCAGCTTCGTCGTATAGAACGATAACAAAAAACTTCGGAAGCGCTCAAGATGTGCCCGGGCGCCTGCTGAGACGCTCAGATGAGCCTCGGACAACTCATCGTCCAGAAACGTCCTCAGCATAGACGATGACCGCGTCATGCGATAATCAAGTTCGAGATGTCCCTTGCGTATGAGCTTGCGTGTTGAAGGGCTAAGCGCCTATTCTCTTCGTCAGCGGCTGGCCTTAGCATTCTTGCTCAGAAAGGGAAAAACAACAAACCTGAAACCCAGAATTTTCGAACAGGTATTCGCTCATGCCGACGCAATGTGCAAAGGCTCGGATGTACAGTTCCTTCATTTGAAAACACTCTGCGAGCTGCAGTATCGCCAGCGCGTGGTTTGGCTGGTTCGCCATGTCGAGATAGCCCTCCTCGTCGAAATACTCCATCATATCTGAGACATTGTCGTCCACGCCGGATCGAAACTCATGCATACTGTGGAGAAGACCAATAAGAGCGTTGCCGAGACTGTATCCGACCATGGATCTTCGAAACACCCAGGCGAAGAAATTGCGTGTTGCGAGGTGGTAGTTGAAAGCTTGCGTTTTATCTGTCGTCGGAGGTGGCGGGATGTATAGTTCGATTTTGCGTGTTGTGTTTTTCTTACTCCATCTCATGAGCTCGCGAAGATTGGGCTTTTGAACGCCCTCCCAGACGAGAAATCTTTGGATGAGAGGGTAGCATTGGGCTTCGAGGAGTGCTGAGAAGGGGACCTTGAAGGAGGGACCTCGTTGAGAATGACCTTTTGCGTGGAGATGCACCATGCAGTTCCCATTTCGAAACCAGAGTTCAGGGTCCTGTTTCTGTAATTAGATATCTATTCAGTTTCATGAGCAATTCTCGACCGACTCACTCGTCGAATGTTGTCCCATTCTGTGCACGTTCTCGCAGCACCATCCCACCGCTTCACAGTTGAATGGTGATCCATTCTCCCATTCACAAAAGCGCTGAACCGCAGGGAACTCTGTCTAGAGTTCACCTGTATTGACGGCATATTGAGGGTCGTATATATATGCTTTTGGCCCGAATGCCAAAAATATCAACGACTAAAAGCAGCTGAACAAATCTGCAGCAAGCCGCGTAGTCGGGTTGTTGCAGGTATATGAGTCTTTGTTCGTTAAATCCCCCTGCTCTGTTTGGGGAAAAAAGGCCCTGTCGTTTCTTTTACGAGCGCGTAAAATAAAATAAAACCCCCATCACAACTCAAGTGATACGGCCATATCGAAGGGGAAAAAGACGTCAGGCGCAGGGTTCCATGACGGGTCCTACGTAGGAGATCTCCAGAAGATTCAAGACAAGACGAAAGATCTCAGACCTCGCCCAGGGTGGGCATACGGCCATGTTAATATTGGATCACTGCTCTGCTCAGCTCTGAACCCGTCACAAAGCACCAAGCCTAGCCTTGCCCAACAGAGCGAACCCTTGAACCCGGCAAGACAGGGCCCCGACGGTCGGAATTTGAATTCAAGCCAAGACCAAACCCAAGAGGTAAGACACTATCAAGCCACCGCATGCATTAGCGTCCTTTTTTCTCAACGACTTGTTCAGCGTCTTGTCGTCTTTGAGCTGGTTGTAGATCCCTGCAGGCAGCTCGCCTATTAACTAGAGCCTAGAGGCTATGAGCTGGCTCTTGACGTGGTTTGTCTTGTTTGTTGTAGAGCACTGCATACTACTCCATATAAAGTACTGAACCCATAGATGATCAGTGCTTAAGTGACAAAAAAGCAAAAGCTGTTCGATTTCGTCCCGAACCCAAGAACCTGGTATGAGACAGAAAAGTATGTACACCGTTTGTTGGCCCATTGGACTCTCCGATCCGATCTATCGGAGCATCTCGAACACCATCCACCGAAGCTAGTCATGCCGTTACCTTTGGCTTTGGCCACAGTTTGCGCAATACAACTCAACGAGTTACAGCAGAGAGAAGTTGGTGTGTGTCTCTGCATGATGCATCGACAGTCACACAACACCACGAACAGAATCAATGATGATGAATGATCATCGTTCTTTTAACCGGTCGTCCCGGGCAAGACCTGAGAGCCTAAGCAAGCAAGCAATCTTGAAGAGAAAGTGGCGTAATCTCTTTCAAAGGTCAACGAAATTGTGTTAATCTGTGACGTCCCGAAATTTCGGGAATTAAAACAGGGCCTCTATTACTCCACGGGTCTTGTCTTTGTTAGGCAGATTTCTTCAGCTCCACTGGGATATGCCAGATTATCTCCAACAGCAAGGATCATCTACAGCTACAATCCCTGACCCTTTTACATTTTTACGACAATTATCACTCTCTCAGTTCCAGTCTGACAACGAATTGTCTGCCAACTTGTGGATGGCAACCCAAACTCCTCAGCCGCACCGACGGGGGGACTCGAAGGCGTCGGGAGACTTTCAATACTCGAACCATTTTGGGGAATTCAGCCAAGCCTAGTTTTCTGCTTGGACCAAGGGGCAGGTCCAGAGACTCCAGACAGGTCAGAGCTAGAGCCACGACTCAGCCCAGACCAGGGGCGGGACCTGACCATCACTCGTTCGGGCTCTAGCTCGACATGCAGAGTAAGCCAAGCATGAGGTCTTCTTCTGTCATCATGAATCAATAGCCTTTGACCATCGTGAACTAAACACCTCTCTACCCGTAACTCAAAGAACCCCGCAATTGCAATGTCGTGCAGGCGTCATATCATAAGGTAGCTAGAGCCAACATGGCAATATTGAATTGAGTGAAAACAAAATCAATGGAGACCGGAGTCCGAGTCCTCGGGTTCGGAACTGAACTGAACTCATAAAACTCCAGAAGGGATTATCGTTGAGCAAAAGCCTTCACGAGACAAGACAAGGCGAGACGGAAAAGCTCGTTCACAAGGTTGAGCTTGTCTGTTGTATGTCAGACTTTTTACGGTCTAGACGCATCTGGTTCCAGATCCCGTCCTTCGCTTCCCGCCTCATAGCTGAACTCGCCACTAGCAGATAGTCTCAAACGAGATGGAAAACTTACTGCGTTGTGGGCGGGATGAGATGGCATTCAGGGTTCAAGCTTGGAGCATTAGCCGCCCTCAGTTGTGTGTTTCACCAAGCGAAGCTTCGACCACTACCAAATGCCTTTTTTCCTGACCACGCCACAGTCTCGGAATGCATGAAATGTGCTGAATAGAGGGGCTTATTCATGCTTCTGTTGACGACAGTCAGGGCATAAGGGGATTGCTAATTGAAGACTGCTGGAGCAGTTCTGCATTGTGGTTTAAAGGGTAACAACCAAGATTTACGTAAATAGACTTGAGAATGAAACAAGACAACAGCAGGTATGCGCATGATACTGAGTTGAAACAACTGGTATTCTTGAGCGTTGAGAGAGGTACGTTGAACCGGCTCAGCTCTCCAATATTCCTGGTGAGGCTGTGAACTGAGACTGAGAGGAGTGCTGAGGACAGCCGACATTTTCACATCTGCTTTCTGTGATGTTTTTAAATGGTCCAGTTTGTCAAGTTCAAATAGGAATACATGATTAGTTTATTATCACTACAAGTTCACTGACATTAGTGCTACTCGGGAGATGCATTTAGTTGAATGAATCTATGTAGACCCTGATTGGCCCCTCACCGAAGTGACCATAGCTCTACTCACCTCACACCGAGAACAAAGACCCCAGTTTCAAGACAGCTCTCTTCCCAACTTCAACCCGAGTCTGCCAAACTCCACGACCCTCCACTGCCATGGCGCTCGTGATACCTTACACGTACATCCAGTGTCCGTGTTCCGACAACTCTCCCCCCGATCTCCCCCAAGCGCGTCAATCACAATCCTCCGACGAACGAACCTTTGACCCCCGCGATCCTCGCTCAAACTACAGCCTCTACCCTCTCGAGTACCTCCTCTACTGCGAAGACTGCCAGCAAATACGATGTCCGCGATGTGTGAACGAGGAGGTTGTTACATATTACTGCCCGAACTGTCTGTTTGAGGTCCCCAGTAGTAACTTGCGCAGCGACGGGAATAGGTAAATAACACAAAGAAGTGGTCCAGACCAAGCCTGACTTGCGCCTCCTAGATGTACCCGAAGCTGTTACCAGTGTCCCGTGTGTATTGGCCCTGTCCAGGTTATGGAAGCACCTGTGGAGAAAGACCAGTCACACCCGGGCGCCGACGACCCAGGACCTCAATATGCCTTGTATTGCCAGTACTGCAACTGGACCTCCACCGAGATAGGCATCAAGTTTGACAAGCCTAACGGCATATACTCGCAGCTCTCCAAGATCAACAACGGAGGAGATCTCAAGCTCACGGCGAAAGAACTCAAGGAGCGTCGCAAGGAGAATCCAGATGAGCCACCTCTTGCCGACAGCGATGTTGATACAGACCTTCAATATGCCAATTTGAAATCATTCTACCAGTCGCAGCTCGCAGACACAAATGCTGCCTCGAGCGGTATATCTTCACTGAATGACACCACTGGCTATGGATCGCCTGCAGCGTCGTTGTCTCGTATCATGGCTATGTACACTGGTCACGGACATGCCCGCAAGCGCAATGGTCCTTCAGATGTGATGCGTGAAGCTCTTTCGGCAGAGGAAGGTCTCAAGTTGGCTGATCTGGACGAATCTGCTCAGATTAAGAAACTACACCAAGAAGGGTGGGATGCAACGGCTACTATACAGCAGAACCTTGAACAAGCAGAGGCTCAGAGATTCCAAGATGGTCTACGACCTATACCCCACCTACTCAGAACCAAGCGCTCTAAGCGTTGCTCTGTGTGTCGACATATTATCTCCAAGCCAGAAAATAAGGTCACATCAACACGGTTCAAGATCAGACTTGTCGCAAAGGCGTATATTCCTACCATCACCATCAAGCCTCTCAACCCCACAGTTGGAGTAGTCCCTACAACGCAGCGTCCTCAAATTCTAGAAGAGCGACCGCTCAAGCCCCTCACCCCGCATCACTATGTCATAACCTTCAAGAATCCTTTGTTCGATGGGATCAAGGTCACGCTTGCTACGCCGAACAGTACGCCTGGTAGATTCTCCAGCAAAGTGACTATTCTTTGTCCTCAATTCGATATTGATGCCAATACAGACATGTGGGATGATGCTCTGAAGGACGATGACAGAGACAAGAAGCGAAAAGGTGAAGAGAGCAGTGGTCAGCCTGAAGCCGGTAAGATTTGGGAGCGAGGGCGCAACTGGGTCAGCATCATCTTGGAAGTGGTTCCCGCTTCACTACGACTTGAAGGTCAAAAGGACAAGAGCCCATTGAATGAGGATGAGGATATTCTAGAGATACCCATGTTTGTACGGATGGAATGGGAGCCTGACTCTCAGCAAGACGTCGGTGCAGCATCCGCAAAGGAAAAGGATGCTCAGGAAAGGAGGGAGCTGGCTTATTGGTGTGTGCTTGGAGTAGGCCGCATCAGTCACGATTGAACATAAAAAGACATGCATGCACATGAGATATAGATCTAGATACCCAGTAATTGGACGAAGTGAAGACATGGACGGGAAGAAGTGTTTAAGTTGTCTTGTCAAATCATACGCAGCTTGCTTGTACCATTTATCAAGCTACTTTCTTTAAGACGCCAAGCCCCTTTTTTGACCAACCAACCATTTGTGAAAAAACACTCCCAGCCCGAATCAGGGAAAAATAGTCATTTCTTCTATTTCATCTCGAAAGGTAACACACAGACTTAGTAGTCAGCGGGACCGCTCTGAGGGAACTCGAAGTTGACGTTGCGGCCTGTCAAACGACGGTAGACCTCAGAGTAGGTGTCGAGGCGGTAGTCAACACCACCACGCTCCTTCTCGTCGAGGATGACCTTGAGGGTCTTGGAGCCGTCCTCCTTGGTGCGGACGCGCTTACCGACGATCTCGACGGGGTAGGTGAGATCCTCGAGGATGGCGTCGTGGACGGCAGTGAGAGTTCGCGAACGGGGGCGCTTCTGCTTCTGGTTGTTGCGGGAGCGGGCGGATCGCTTGGGGCGGGGCAAGATGCGGCGAGAAGCGAGGATCAGGACATGGCGGTCAGAGAACTTCTTCTCGAGCTCACGGGTGAGACTGAGGAGTATTAGTATCGAGTCTCTGAGAGATGGAGAATGGGGGAATATCTTACCGCTGCTGGACGCGGTGGAAGCCCTGCAGGGAAGGGACGGGGACAAAGATGACAATAGCCTTCTTGCCGTGGCCAACCTCGATCTAGTCAAGATCCCAAGTCAGCATGCGAGCTCCAGGACGAAACCTTGGACCGCTTCCCGTCCTGTTCCACAGAAGTCAATGATACTCCGTTTGACACTCCTCCGCCCCGACGACATGTGTAAGCGCATCAAGTCAATTATCTCTCGAATATCGACGGAAAAAGTGCGCGGTCGGGAGGCAGAGAGGCCATTGCGAGAACAGTGCAGTTTTCTTATGTGGGAACAGGATTTCTCGAAACGAGACACAGGTTCGGAATATGTTTCTTCTTTTTCATGGTATTCTCACCTCACGGGCAGAGACGATCTGCAGAGGTCGCAGGGCAACCTTGAGGTCGGAGGTGTTGGACTCGAGGTCGAAGAGAGCCTGAGCGATGCTGGTCTCAAGCTCGGAGGGGTTCTGCCTCGAGGGGCTGTTGGGAGCGATCTTGTTAAGGGCCTGGGCGCTCATTTTGACGGCTGGTTCGACTACGTGGAATTGACGACGACGAAGTTGATGGTGTTGCGCGGGCCGCTGGGAATTTTTGATAGTAGCCAATTTCGAAAAAGTCGCTAAATTGGGGTTTTCAACCCTCGCTCGATTGTGGGCGGTCCGTGCGTCTTTGGAGAGTTGATGCCTGAGGCTTGAGTTGAGTAAACCGGGACTCACCTTGCAGTCGGTGGATCAAGTCACCGATGGCCCAAAAAGGAAATCGACTTCACTTACACAGCGTCCGTCCCGTGTCTCGTGGCTTGATGCAATGAAAAGTAATCAAGTCCAAGGTTGCACAGCACTTGAGGAGCATTCGCTGATGGATATGCATGATTTCAAATCAACTCTGCTTGAATCCAAGACACGAAGCCGTGTAACTACTGCAGCTCAACCACACTCACAACAATTTCAATGGTGGAAAACAGCCCCGAGACGTCCGATGATGAAACAATGCATCGTTTACAACCTTCATATCAAACAACCAGATCTTCTATCCAGTTTTTACTGTTACACATTCTAACCCTCACCGCCCTCGGGGTCCTCCTCATCCTCATCACCGAGCTGCTTATCAACGTCCTGTTGCACCTTTTCACCTGTCGTGTCCCTTGCGATCTCGGCAGCCTTCATACCGCCAGCTGTGAGCCACAGGAAGTGATTTGTCTTGAACTGGTCAATCTGGTTGAAGAACATGTGAAACCTGCCGTGTCCTGTTAGCCTCTGTCCGACTTGTGCAAATACGTCAATACTTACGAGTTATCCTTCTCCTCCACACTGAAAATACGAGTGTAGATCTGTTTATCCTTGAAGGCTTGGATCTTCTCCTCGTACTTGTCAAAGTCAATCGCTTCCTTTCCGAGTGACTCGGTGGCCTTTCGGTTGTAGTTGTGGAATACGGGTCGCTCAAGCAAGAGTCCGAGACCGGGGGCCTTGGGGATGGCCATCTTTTGGTTCTGGTAGCTCTCGTTGATACGTTCCATGGGAGTGCCACAGCGGACGATCAAACTGGCTAGACCAACCATCTTTCGGATCTGGTGCATCATGAAACTCTGTCCGTGGACCTTGAGAGACAGCCATTCTGTGTCGTTGGTGATTATGGGCGTAGGGTTGACAACGAATGACTTGATGTGTCGCTTCGCCGAGGGATCGAAGAATGACTTTTGAACAGTGTAGTTGTGGAAGTTCTTCGTGCCGTTGTACTTGTTGAGCGCCTCCTGAAGGCGGTTCAGACGCTCAGTGCTGACACGGTATCGTCGCTTAGCCGCAACATAAGCTGCCTTGATGTCTCGAAGGGCGAAATCAACAGGGCCGAGCTCACGGTTCTTGGGCTTGTGGCTCTCCAGAACAAGGCCAGACTGTTGAGCCTCGGGCTCTGTGGGTTGTTCAGCAGCATCACCAGCGGGTGTCTCAGTAGCGGGCTTCTCCTCTGCTGGTGCGCTCTCCTCGGTCTCTTTCGCGGCCTCCTTTCGTGCAGTAATCTCTTCATCATCCATAACGTGAATTCGCTCCAACACAGCGGCCTTGGTCTCGGGGTCTAACCGGGCCAAGATGGGCTTAATCTCCTTCTCTTCCACATCGGACCAAAAGTCTTTGACATCCTCCATCCGAGCAGCCAGCTCATCCTCGACACCGTGCTCCTTGGCCAACTCAGCAAGCTTTTGGCCCAAGAAAGACTCGGGGTGGGGAGGCAGAAGACAGTAGCTAGGCATGAGATACTCGTACCATCTTGAGTCGCAGGTCTGGTAACAGCTGAAGGCGTTGTTCGTTCGCTGAATCCCCCAAATTCGAATCTGCTCAGGTAGCTCGGCGTTGATCTTGTCCACAATATCCTCGTCCTCAATGATAAGCTTCAAACTAATGACGTTGCCGGCTGCATGCACACCCTTGTCCGTTCGAGCGCATCGAACAAGACTCGACTTCTTGGGGTCGTCGGCGTTGGCCTTGGAGATAGCACTTGCGGCGACGAATGCCTTGAATAGATCGGCCTCAATGGTCTTCTCGTTGCCATTGACCTGCATGCCCTTGTAGCCAGTGCCCGCATATCCAATCATGACAGCAACCTTTCGCTTGGGTCGTCGCTCCTCGGCGGCAATCTCATCCTTGGAGAAGGGGTTGTTGCTCGACTCGCCATCAGCCGAATCGCCCTTCTTGTTTAGTTTGCGACGCTTGAACTCCTTGAATTCATCATTCTTCTTGCGCTTGTCGCCCTTCTCGCGACTAGTATCTGGTTAGCGCCGTTGGCAACTGTACTCATTTCACCAATTGAGGCCAGGACTTACCCCCATTCTCCGCGACCCTTCTCTGATCGTCCTTTGCCTGGCTTTCTGTGGTCATGGCGCGGGTTGCGACGATTCTCAGAGCTATTGTTGTTAGAGGCTTTGTTGTTGTCGCCCGAGGGACGAGACTCGTTAGCGCTGCTCGCGGCAGGAGCTTCGTTATCTGCCGCCATGTTTGCATCGGTTGCGACAAATATGAAAGGTCGAGCTGCTAGGAGAGAAAAGTTGTAGCTATCGCGCGGGTCACTTTTTTTGGTTTGGTTGACGACGAGATTTTCGATGCGGGTGAGTGGGGCTTCCCGTTGCGGTCCCGGCGGGGGGAGCTTCATGTGTGGGGGCTACCCTGGATCTCGACATCTCCGTGTAAGTGCTGTCGAAGTATCAGTGTTTCCATGTTTGCTTTCAGGTTTCTGTTACTGCTCATAGCTTGCTTGGATAGTGTCATTAGCAATTGGCTGTGATTATCGTTCTTCACTTCATTGAATTTGGTATTTATGCTATACTTGTGCTCTGTAGACAGTACAGAATTAATCTTTTCAAAGTGATGTTTCTACTTTACAAAAACCAATTAGTCCATGCCCCGACCTAGGCTCTTGTCTCAAGAACAGTAAATCTGCTGTAATCAATTTCTATAGCATACGTCATTTAGAGGAGGTTCAGGTAATATTTACCTAAGGCGAGGCACAGAATCGTGATGCAAACGCAGGAACCATGTCATAGATGTAGTATAGATTGCAGTCTATCATTTCACACTTTAGAGATATATGCTTAATTAACAATGATGTTTAAACACAGAAAATGACCTCTTGAATTTAAATTACATTGTTATAACTATCGCCGGGTATCATTCGTAGCCTACTGCCAAGTTCTTAACTATGATCAAACACGACTATCATAAAAGATAATGATAACACAGGAGAAAGGAGTGGTAGGCGAGCTGTATATGTAAACACAGCACTATTTACCTGAATGGCGACTTGACGGTTTGAGACAGTGCCAGTGGTAGTAAATACATTCACTGATTCGATGATTGCAACTGGTCAAGTTTTATTTCATTCCATGTTTCTATTGTACAAATCCATTCGCTATCTAACAAACGCTTTCACGCTCTCGTAACTCGTTCAATAGTTAGAGCTTCGGCCAGTGTCAGTAGGGAGACCCTCCTCATCGCCAGGCTCCTGATAGGTACCGCTGGGCTGGGCAGCACCTCGGGTACGCTCCTCGATGATGTTGCTTTCGTCGATAGCATCCTTATCATCGCGCTCTAGAACGATGTTAGAGAGATTCATAGACTAATGTAGCAGAGTTTGACATACCCAGTTGAGCGTCAGAGTCGGCCTGCTCTCCGTCGATGGGATCCTCAACTCGATCGGAGTCGGACTGGACTGGGATGGGCTGCTCCTTCTCACCAGGGCGAGAAACGTAAGAGTCGTCCTGAAACTCAGCAGAGGGAGCATCTTGAAGACCGTCGGATGACATGATGAAAGTTGTTGGTGGAGTGTGAAAGGTGGTTGTGGTGTAAGTGGTGAGTTGCAGATGAGAGTGAATACTGAGCGATGTTGAGAATTATCCTATTCTTCCACCAGAGAAGACCACTCTTCTTATAGATTTCGCTTCTTCACTTCAACTGAAACATCCGTTCTCACCAAAAACGACTATTTCGTCATGGCCCGCAAACAAAAGCATCTATCCATGACGACATTGACAGATAACCACTTCAATGAATCATCTCCTCAGGACCAACAGCACGGCTCGCTACTAGCCTTGCTGCAAGCACTTCCGAGCCCGATCCTAGTGCCCCTGATCTCTTAATTGAAAACCTCGATCCGAGAGGTTAATCTCCAGATCAGATGTCGCGTGGCTGGGCGATTGTGATGCAAGTGGCAAGCAACTAACCGCGACAGATTCGCGACTTACATGATCTTGACGCGTTAAGTGGTGTATCTGAATTACAGTGGAGTTCGATCTTGGATATCGTTAATGAGACAACGGGGGAGTTGCATCAACGATCGATGATGCTGAGGTATTGCTAGCCTTTGAATCGAGGTCAGTGCTTTAAGGGATAGATGATCCTTGGTGGAGTTCAAGAGGGAGATTGGCGAAAGAAGCAAATCAAAGACGGAATCTGATGTTGCTATCTATAAATTAGGGATGTGATTAGATCATAGATGAAGTCATGTTATAACGATGTTAGCTACCTACAGTAGCTTAACTTTTCAGGAACAGCGAGCTGAGGCTGAACTAGCGCCCAAGCTTTAGGAAGAAGTCAAGAGCGTCATAAACACCAAAAAACCCACAGATCACAATGCACAGCTACTAGGCGACAGAAAATGCAAAAAGAAACTCTTTGATGAGACTGGGACTCGAACCCAGGAGGATTGCTCCACCAGGAAATTGGTGTTAAGGTTAACCTTAACCTGGCGCCATAACCAACTCGGCCATCTCACCGAGGCTGCTGATAAGGTCTCGTATGCCAATACCACACTATTAATCCATTGCGCATGTGTATCTAGCTTCAGCAAGCTGAATATCAGAAGGGTGGTGATCGCGTCAAAATGCATGTCAGATCGCTCATCGTTGATACTTGGTGCAAAGGTTGCAGTGAGGCGTGGATTATTTGACTATGTCACATTCCAATCTGAAGCCCTTATGCCGAGTCCTCCGCTAGATAATAGTAATGTGCATCATCACCATCAATTCATGCACAATTCACATATTCACCGCTGAAGCATCTACATTGCGCAAGAGTCGGGAGAAACCCGACCTCAAGATTGCGCTCAACTCAGTCTACGATGCAAAAGGTCCTGATCTTGATTCCTCATCCATCTGCTTTTACGGCGAGAATTAGATATCATCTCCCTTGCGAAACCTTCTAGCTGCATATTTGTGCCCGTTGGGCCGAGTCAGAAACACCAACGAGGTAGGATGTTTTGCTTTGTTTCCGAATTTCGCCACACCGCCGTACAATGTCGCGATGCTCTCTGAAACAAGACTGCAGCGCGCGCCTAGAAGGACAAGGCAGGTAGGTAGGGAGCCTGTGGCTGAGGGCATCTATGGAAGCCGGTAGGCCCTGTACGGCTTCTATAGATGGCCCTGGACATGGGCACGCCCTGCGATCTGTGCGAAACACATGCATTCGGGTGTGAGCAAAGGTTCCGAGCCTGATCATTGGTGAGCCAGGATATGACGATCCTCCATCATGACACGTCAATGATTGACCGTCGCTGAGTTCTGTACTGTAAGTACTAAGAAGAATGAGGGAGACGATGAACCAAGACCAAAACAGGAGCTTGGTCATGTAGAGGGGGCAACGTGAGTTCAAAAGCGTTCCCCCTAGAGGAAGAATCATGGCATCGTCAAATTCCATTTGCCAACTATGGGATTATGGTTCAGCGCCATGGTCATGCCTCTGATGATGTGCTCTGGGACCAAAGTGAGCAACAAGGTCTCGACTTGGCTATATGATCAAACATTAACCATGAGTCAATGCCAGCAAGAAAACAAAGTTAATAAGTCGAAAGATACGGAGGCCTCGGATCAAGAGAATTCCCCATTTTCTTGCGTGATTGTTGATTAAGTGATGGTTTATCAGGGCTGAGTGGTTGATAAGCCGCCAGGGTGAGGATGAGTCGACTCGGATCTCGGGATGGCGAAAGATTCGTGATGACAAAGATTGACATGGGACCGAGAAGAGGTCAATTGACATGGCAAAGTCACATCATCTCTGACGATATATTCCAGAACAACAAACGAGCTTGTTTATAGTGGGATTCGTCGATGCGCATAGTATTTAGGTAGATTGATGACTCTGAGGTATGAGTTTATCGTACATACATCGTGGCTGTCTGTGGCGTATATGCAAGATGGACAACGGCCTATTAAAGAACGGAAAGTTAAAAGAATGAATGATCAGCTGCAGGCTTCAAGTGAAAAGAGGGGCAGCAGCAAAGTAAAAAGGAAGCCCAGATCGCCAGCCTAGGAGAAAAGAAAGACGTAAAAAAGAGGAGACTTGGCAAGAGAATTCTGACGATGGGGTCTTGTTATGTAACAGAGAAGAGGATACGGCGGCACTCGAGGATCCATTTTCTTTCCATCTGCCGACAATACCGAAAATTCAATAGAAGTCAACGTGAAGTGGATTATCGTATTCAAGCAAGAGACCACCAGTGGCCAGTCCAGTCCAGTCTAGCCAGTGCCGTCCTTATTGCAGAAGGAGTTTTCTGTGCGCCATGGAGAGGGTCTCAAAGGGTCCAAGTCTAATTCAGTCATGCCCCGTCCACGCCCCGTTCTGATGCATGACTTGGTAGAAGCCAAGTTGCGATAGCGTCAGAGGCCTGAATGATGCTGTGAGAGGTCGTGCCTTGTTCCTGACATGAGATTGATGCTGCAATCTTCAAATTCCATGTCAATTCTCATGGCGATGCTTCAGTGGCGAATGTCATCAACTTTGTATCTCTCAGCAGAGCCGCCATCTTGACTTACACCGACCGAGTGCCGTGTCTCAGCCCCACTTTTGTTAGATCGGCCGCTGATAACGCCATTTCGGTCCCAAATTTTGAAAGAGGTCCAGTGAGATGATTGAACAGAATCAAACAAGGCAGGGCGCCTCCAGGGCTCAAATCAGTGCGGACAAAGCTGACAGGGGGTGTACATGGCCATGGTTATCTGGAATGGAAAGAAGGATGTGGTCGCACAAATGGATGAGAAGAGGAAGCTGAAAGATAACAGAACGAAAGAGAGTGTCGTAGTGATGGGGATAGGGAATAACACTGATATGAGTTTGTTAGTCGCTATCTAGAACTTCAATTGGTCGACAGTCAAAAGTCGAGGTTGTAGTGAAAGACCCTCTTTCCCTGTCATTCCCCCGCCATTTGGCCAGACAATTGGGTTGAGTGTTGGTAAAAAACGGGAATTTCTGGCACAAGTCGGCTCAGCTTAGACGGAAAGGAGGGGGCCCTCCCCGACGACCCGAACCATCCTTCTCTCAAGGTTGCTCAAACGTCACACTCCCATCCAATACTTTACACTTTTCACACCCACAAGATTCTGAGGTGGGCGTACGACACTCGTTACCTTTACAATCACAATCAGCCAACTCAAATCCTCTCGACAACCTTCGGAGACAATAGAACAAATCACGTCCTGTCTCACCTCCTTCCATAACCCAATTAGCGTCTTTCGGAGCCAAGGACAATCGGCATAGGTGGTCTAGTCTCGTTGTACCGCCTCTTGACCGGGGGTCTAAGCTCGTGCTGCCGTTGGTACATAGCACGCCATCCACCAGTCACTTTGCCTCAGATCCCTTCTGCCACTCTTCTTCCCCGGACCAAGACCTAGCCCTGCCAGCGAGTTACGATATCTCACCTACTCATCGCGCGACTCCAATTTCCCACCCCCAGGCCCTTGCTTGTGTTTTACATACATACTTCTGTGCCTCTGAGTCTGCGCCTGCGCCATGGAAAGCCCCTCGCTCGTCAACGGCCATCGGCCCTCCTCCGATACCTCTGTCGCAACCCCCGGTGCTTCAACTCTTCTTCATTCCTCTGCACCTACTTCATCTTCTGCTTCGCAACCTACTTCGGCTACAATAACAAATACTACACATCGCCATGCTTCTGCGCCGTCCACAGAACTTGACTCATCCTCACCCCTTGCTCCTACAAACGGCCACTCTTTGAAAGTCTCCGACATCGACTCCGAACATCTCGACGACAACACTTCCCAACAACCCTCTAAAAACAATTGCGACAGACAACGATCCGATCAAGAAATCAACCCACGTCTCGTCAAGATGCCTTCTGAATTGGTCGGCAAGACCGTCAGCCCCTTCCTCAAGGAACACATTCCTGGCCTCTATGCACCCTTTGGAAAGGCAAAGATAGCCATGCCTCTATCTCCCAGTCCCAATAATACCACTGCGATTCGAAAGAAAGACCCCAACAGCAAGTTTTGCTATCGTCACCGACCTGACTCAAAATGTCGACGCGCCGCCGACGAGACAAAAATGGGTTTCATCCAAACTGTAAGTCCAGTTCCCCCAATCTCAACAACTTCTGCTTGTGGTGGCGCTCTGTCAAATACCCTGATAGGTTATGCTAACATTCATGAAGGAACTCAACAGCCTATCATCCCAAGACCAAGAAGCCATTACTCATGTCTGGTCTCTCTTTTCTGCTGCCCCATCAAAACATCGTGAGTTGATGCTACAGGGCATCATTACACAATGCTGCTTCCCCCAACTCTCTACTGTATCACGCGAGGTACAAGAACAACTCAAGATCGACTTCCTTGCCGCTCTTCCTACCGAACTCTCCTATAAGATCCTATCATATCTCGACACAGTCTCTCTCTGCAAGGCCGCTCAAGTCAGCCGTAGATGGAGAAACCTCGCCGATGACGACGTGGTATGGCACCGCATGTGTGAGCAACACATTGATCGCAAATGCACCAAGTGCGGTTGGGGTCTGCCTCTTCTCGAGAAGAAAAAATTGATGGCGTGGAGCCGCCATCAACAAGTTCACCGACAACCGAATGCCGCCGACGTGGTAGAGATCGACGACGGGGCTGAGACACAATCGAGCGATTCACGAAAACGACAAGCCGACGACGAACACCAACATGATGATCGAGTTGCTAAACGCTCTCGTGTGAGCAACGGAGAAAAGTCAAGACAACAGCTCGAGCAAGAACGCAAGTTTCGACCATGGAAAGACGTCTATCGCGACCGTTTCAAGGTGGGGTACAACTGGAAGACCGGCCGTTGCTCCATAAAGACCTTTAAAGGCCACGAGAATGGCGTTACTTGTCTCCAGTTTGACGACAACATCCTTGCAACTGGATCCTACGACACGACCATCAAGATTTGGAACATCGAGACCGGAGAAGTTATGCGCACGCTCCGAGGGCACACTTCAGCAGTTCGCACTATTCAATTTGACGATTCCAAGTTGATCAGCGGCAGCTTTGACAAAACCATCAAGATTTGGAACTGGCAAACAGGAGAGTGTTTGAACACACTCCAATGCCATACTGAGGGTGTGCTGTCAGTCCACTACGACGGGTGTACTCTGGCATCTGGCTCCATTGACAAGACCGTCAAGGTGTTCAGTTTTGATACCAAGCAGACATTCTGTCTTCGGGGTCATACTGACTGGGTCAACCATGTGCGAATCGACTCGCCCTCGCGTGTCGTCTTTTCGGCATCGGATGATCTCTCGGTCAAACTTTGGGACATCGACTCAAAGCAGTGTATCAAGACATTTCTTGGCCATGTTGGTCAGGTCCAGCAAGTTCTCCTGATGCCTGCTGACTTTGAACCTGATGAGGTGCCTCAACTGGATACCACAGACACTGCATCCGTATCAAGTGGTCGAAGTAACAGCCCCCCTGCAGCGACTGCCGAGCAGCCTGTCGATGCTCGGGCGGCTTATGGCTCGGGTTTCACATCCGACCCCGACCGTCCACTACCCCCGCGCTACATGCTCACTGGTGGATTGGACAACACTGTCCGCTTGTGGGACACCACCACTGGCAAGTGCATCCGCAGCATGTTTGGTCATGTTGAGGGCATCTGGGGCCTTGTTGGTGACACTCTTCGTGTGGTCACAGGGGCTAATGACTCCATGACCAAGATCTGGGAACCTCGCTCCGGAAAGTGTGAACGGAGCTTCACTGGCCATGCCGGTCCAGTCACCTGTGTTGGTTTGAGTGACAGCCGCATGGCAAGTGGCAGTGAAGATGGCGAGGTGCGGTTGTACAGCTTTGAGGGAGAACGTGTTGAAGAGCGCGGCACTCCTTCATAAGCGCCATCTACAACGAGAATTCATCTGTAGATGATCTTCCTTTGTGACACATTTATGACAATCCAAAGTACGAAACAGCGTCTGACGCGAAAAGCCACAAGTGGCACAGCTCGTTTTCTATCTTTCTTTTTCTGGCCAAGTCAGGTCTTCAACATATCAAAGGGTAGCGGGAGTATTTACAATGCGACGGGCAGTCGCTTTTACGGGATTTGGGTGCATTTATAGGGTTTGGGGGAATGGATAAGTCCTTAGGTTATCTGTACTGAGTCAACGGTCAAAAGTCCCCGGGAGTTCTAGGTTTGGGATTGGTATAACACGGCGCTTCCGTAGCGAATTCTTTCACAAGAGTATGATGATGGCATCAACAATGAGTTTGGAAGGAGATGAATTATATAGGCTAGTGATGAGCTTAACCTCCAGACTAGAATGAAGTGGAAAATTATTCATTAGAATATGTCTTGTAAAGTGATTGAGTGAGATGTGAGCTCCAACGACCAATGCTGCCTCATCAACCGCCCTGGTTTCTGATTCACGTATACAAATCACTAGAGATGCAAATACATCTTTGCAATTAATATAACTGAGTGTGGCCACAAGTAATATTCATAATTTTACTCAACCATAGCCTGATGCACTGAAAGACACAATCTGGTTACATATCTGTCAGTGCATAAAGATGACCTCAGGAGGCACGCTCTCCATGGCCACATGAACTTATGGTTTTATTTTATATAATTAAAGCGATGACGTAAAGGCCGAAAACCGGAAGAGTACTCTATTGCAGAGCTATAACGACCGGATATCAAGACCTCTCAAGTGATTCAGGTCTTCATGCTTAAAGAATGGCCTGGGATGAATTTGAGCAACAATTCTTGCTGATTCACAGGCCTGGATGTAACTACTTGTAATATGTATGTTCTGCTTGACAGTACATGAAAAGGAGACATTGCTAGTCTGGAGTTCTAAGGACATTCTCTAATGTCTGTTTAATGCCTGATGAGCCCAACGGCTTTTATTATGCATCTCATGTCATTAAGGGACTACAATATAAAGCTACATGTTCGTAAAGTACAGGTGCAGTCTATCTGATCAGATCCTGTTAAATAGGAGTGACATACAGACGACAATAGGATCATATCTCACAAAACCTATTCATCGTTGAGCACTATACCATTGAAAGCACTGACGAGATATCTCAAGTTCATGCCAAATATGCTGTATAACTCTAGCTAGTAAAGCTGATTTGCATATATGCTAGTGCCCATCTCGAAGAAGAATGTTCATTCATGTGTCCACCCGTCTGCATACCCACCTCGGCTGTTGTATTCTCTTTGACTCTTCCCGCCGGTGTCAGCAAAGTGAAGCATTGTTGCCCTTGCAAACGACTTTTCTCCTTTTGATCAGCAATAAAACATCACACAAACTGCGATGAATCTCGGGATCTGAGATGCCATAAATTCGAATATTGGAAGTGTTCTTTGGACTTGTTCTTTGCCGTCGCTATTTACTACTATTTGAACGAAGTGGTAAGTCTTCTTCTTTCTCCTCCTCCTCCTCCACCTCTTCCTCATCTTCCTCCTCATCTTCTCCGTCGTCGTCGTCGAAAGACCTTTTTATGCTAATGAGTTTCAAGAAATCATGTGCAGAGCAATTCGATACGTCTACCCCGAGTGCGGTCATCCCGTTGATCCTGACTCCAAAGTCTGGGTTCTCGAGAGATGTATTCCTGCAGTATCGTTCGGCAGAGATTGCTGGTTCCCTCGCGACTTACCCGAGAACTTCATCGAGAAGAAGCCCTGGCCCAATGATAACCTCGCTGAGCCTTGCCGCATGCCTCACCCGCCTGCCTACTCCGACGCTACCTTTGAGGTCACGAATGCAGAGATGCAGGACAAGGAAGACACCCCTTCCTCCCTTACCCTCAGCGACCTGAGCAAGGACAACAACCTCACGATTGACGATCTTGACTCCGTTGAAGGAGAGGAGCTTGACTTCTTTGCTCCTATGAAAGTCATATTTGACGACTCTGACTCGCCCGTGATCCTCGCTGACCACAAGTCTGTCCTTCTTGATATGGAACCTCTGTACCTCGACCCAGCCGACAACTATTACCACGATGAGATCAGCCTCCTCGAGGACAATGAGGTCGAGGACCCTGAACTCACCGCCTACAACGCATCTCGTGTCTGGACCGAGGAAGAAACCGCCTACTTCACCAAGGTGATCGAAGAGACAAACGAAGAACTCGCCATCGCTTCAACAGAGGACAACATCGACTGGTTTAGAGTCTCTTCTGTAGACACATCTGCCCCTCTTGGCTACGACCATTATTTTCCGGAGAGCAAGGAGGAAGCAGAAGACATGGATCCGGAGAACTGGCCTTGGTATAAGCCCTGATTTGGAACTCTTAAGATTGAAGTATACAAAGATGCTTGGAATGGGCATATAGGGATGAACTATGGGATACTAGGCTATACCACAGAGCTTGATGAATAGGGAGTCCAAAGACGTATACTTGGTATGGGATAGAATATTGCTTCTAGCTGCTATTCATTGACCGATACAAACTCTTCGACATTGACTAGTGGTCCCTTTTTCGTGACCGCTTCACTTGTGACAAGCATAAAGGAACGTACATCACATCATCGAACTCACAAAGACACGGAGATAATGTTGGAAGCATCAATTAGGGCTAGCAATCATAAAAGTACATAACAATCGGTCATCGTCAATCACAAATGAGATCCAAATCCCATCAAACGCACCCGCAAATTCACTATTCTTTGTCTTTCGCGTGTCCTGCACCTTTTCCACCTTCTCCTATCATTTCATTCTTGCGTTTTTTTAATCACCTCCACAACCATTCATGTCATTAAACGATCGTCATATCATCTAGGGTATCGTTCCAAAAAGAATGTTTCCTCCTAGTCAGGTTTTCATTCGGCTTTACAGCTCGTCCTTCGCACGCTGGAAGGTCTCCTTGACAGCCTCGGTAGCCTCGCTGGCTGCGCTGCCAACCTTGTCAGCGGCAGAGGCCGCAGCTTCGTTGGCCTGGCTTCTGAGGCTTTCGGCGTTGGCGGCAGCGGTGGCGTAGGCTCTCTGGAATCGGGCCAGGACGCTCTCGGTGAAAGAGGGCTCCTTACCGCTGATGAGCTCGGAGACAAGCTCGCTCACGGATTCGTACTGTCTAAGTGCCTCGGCTGAGGCGGTAACGGCGGATGCAGCAGCTGCTTCGGAGGCGATTGATGCCTTGTCTGCAGCAGCGTCGGTAGCCTTGGCGGCATATGAGCTAGCGTCACCCCAGACATGCTCGTACCAGGCGATCTGGGTAGGTTCGCCGTAAACTTGGCCACTGATCTGTTCAACGATGTTGTTCCAAGAATCACCAATAGCAAGGCCGGCGGCTGAGATCTGCTCGTTGGCAGCATCGACAACTGAAGAGATGGAATCATCAACAGCCTGAGCGGCAGACTTGACGGTGTCGCCAGCAGCAGAGTAAACAGATCCTGCAGCTTCACCTGCCGCCTGGGCAGCGGAAGCCGCGGACTCCCTGGCCACAGAAGCGACAGAGGAGGCAGATCCTGCAAGGTCGGTGGGGGTAGCGGTAGCGGTAAGGGATGAGAGAGCAGAAGATGCACCAGCCAAGAACCTAGAGTATCGGTCCTGGGCAGCACCGAGGCCAGCATAGTAGTTCATCTTGGCTTGCTCGTAGTACTTCTCAGGGGCTGAAGAAGGGGTAGGTGTGGCGAGTCCAGCAGCGATGAGAGCACTCTGGTACTGGATCTCAGCCCAAAGTCGACCTTCGTTGAGTCTCTGGGAAGCAATGGATTCGATACGCTCCCAGTCGAGCCAGGTAGGGACGGTAGTGGTGGCAGGAAGTTGCTGAGCGGCGGTGGTAGCGGCCTGCTTGGCCTTGTCAAACTGATTACCGGCGGCTGAAACTGCCTGGTCATATGACGAGGAGAGAGAAGAGAGAAGCTGCTCGTGAACTGGCTTGGGGGTACCATAGATCTGTGCAGAGACGACTGAAAGAGCGCTCGAGTATTGCTCCGAGGCACGAGAAACGGCATTCGAGTACACAGACTGCGCAGCATCGGTGGCGCTAGCAATCGCGTCTGTATCAACATAGTCGTCAAGGACGATCTGTCGGTGAGGGACCTCTTGGGCCGCAGCACCAAGGAAAGCAGGCTTGACATGCTCGTGCTGTTCAGAGAGAGGGGTCTCGTCGCGATGGGTCAGGGGATCCTCCTCAATCTCGACGAGTGGCTCCTTGTCACCAGCCTCAAGGGGCTCTTCACTACCATTGCTGACTACGGAAAAGGTGTCACCGATAAGCACTTCAGATGCTTCCGAGGCAAGGGGGGTCGACATACTGCTGTCTTCTGACTTTGCGACATTAGTGGCTGACTCGACAACTTCCGAGAGCTCGCTGGACGCTTCTTTGATAACGGGGGCGACGGATTCGGAGGCAGTGGAGGACAAGGACTCAACAGTCTCTGAGGCTTCCTTCGCAATGCTGCTGGCGCTCTCCTCGCCTTCGAAAATGAGGCTGGAGGCGTCGCTGGCCATGGATTCGGCGCTGCTTGAGATGGCTGAGGTAGCCTTTTCAATGATATTAGGCTCGTCGAAAACAGACGAAGCGCTGGAAACGCTCTCACTGACAGATTCGGCAACTTCGGATGCTTCCTCCTTGATGGGCTCGGCAATAGAAGCGACAAAGTCTTCCAAGTTCTGTTCGGCGTCCTGTGCTTGAGATGTAGCCTCTTCAACGACCTCTGAAAGGCTGGAGGCGGCACTGTCGTCCTCAACCGGGGTCTGGGCCTCAGCTTCCTTAGCTGCTGCAGCCTGCTCGGCAGCAAGCTTCATAGCATCAACGTCAAAGTTGTCTGATGTATCCCCGGCAGCAACCTTGAAGCGGGCAACGTCCTTAAGGCGAGCCAGCTCCTTAGCAGCCACGGAGGCAATCTCCATTCCCTCGTCTTCAACTCGTGCAGCGGCGTCCTGGGCCTCAAGCAGAGCTGGGTGGGTAACGATCAATTGCTTCAGTTGCTCAGTCCACTCGTTGAGCGTACGCTTGAGCTCGTGGTACTTGGCCCAGTCCTTGTAAGTGATACCATCTGTCCAGGCCCACCTCATTCCGATCTGCTGCAGGGCGAGGTTTCTAGTCTCGTCAAGAACCTGGAAATGAACATCGGCGACAGTGATAACAGTCTCCTGGAGTTCCTGGTCATAGCCTTGGCGCCATTGTCGAATGGCTTGAGCCTTCTGCTTGATGGCCATTCCAGAAGCTCGCACAGCGGTGACGATTTGTTGGTTCACATCAGCACCATCCGCGTTGGTTCCAGCAAGTTCTACGATTTTGTTTCGAAGACCAGTGAGTTCTCGATC
Source organism: Fusarium fracticaudum (assembly GCA_003353625.1). NCBI lineage: Eukaryota > Fungi > Ascomycota > Sordariomycetes > Hypocreales > Nectriaceae > Fusarium > Fusarium fracticaudum. The sequence continues at coordinate 4,135,118 of PDNT01000003.1, forward strand.
AATTGTGGTCTCAAGGTCGTCAAAGAGCTTCTGACCGTTGGTGTTGACATTCTCCTCAATCATGCGCTTGGCAATCTCGTCAACTCGCTCCTCCAAGTCAGTGGCACCCTCATCAGCTTGAGTAGCAAACTTTGTTTGCCAAGTCTCGAGGTCCTGAGCCACCATTTCGCGAGCCTTTCGTCGCTTCTCACTCTCATTTTCGGTGGGAGGAGGGGCCTGGACAGGGTTAATGTACTCAGGAGAAGCAGAATCAACTTCTGGCAGAGGGCTCTCAGTAGCAACTGGAGCTTGAGATGATGATGTTTGAACAGATGTGGTGCTCTGAGGAGCGGGCTTCTGGAAAGATGAGGCAGTTGTTCCAGTGGTGTAGCTATGCGGTGTTAGACAATGCATCAATGATTACTAGCTCGGGGATATTACCTTGAGGAATAGTTTTCCTGGATGGGCTTAGTGGTCTTGGTCTTATAACGTCCCAATCGCTCACCGATGCGAACAAGCTGGGGCTCAACACTCTGGACGTAGACGGCGCGGACATGAGGCCAAACGTTGCTGTCAAGGAACGCATAAGTCTTGTTCCATGTCCAGTAAGCTGTGGGAAGAGCAGTCTTTGTGGTAAAGTCGGAAGCTACATCATAGCCTCGAATGGCGTATGGGTGAACAAATTCATAGCCTGGCTGGAGGTATTCGTAGTACATCTGCAGACCATTGGTGCGGGCGATATCGTAGTATGGGCCTAGCTTCTCGCCTACTTGGTTCACGTAGGGGCCAACGGATTGGTCATAATGCGTACGCGCAAGAGCCTGGTACTTGACAAGCTGAGGCTGGCCATTCTTCTCCCACAAAGCCTGGGTATGCGCCTGCGCCTTCTCGACCCATGGAGCTCCATATTGAACAGCGTATGCGCGAGTGGGCTGCCAGACCTTGCTATCGACGGTATCGTAGTATGGGCGGGCAATCTCAACGTAGGGCGCTGCATAGTGGTTGTAGTATGGTTGAACGTGAGGTTGCACGGTGTTCTTAACCTGGAAGTAGGGTTTACAAATCGACGGAGAGTTCTCGTCGCACTGTTCGAGCGAGGGTGGGCAGCGGAAGAGGACTGTATAGATGGCGAACCATGTCGCGAGTCTAGCAGAAGAATAGTCAGCTTCTTGTGTGTGAAACCAGCAGCATCACAATGCGATAACGATGGAAAGGTTTGGTAAAGAGACATCTAGACGACGCGCAGACAAAACATACCTAGCAACGACACTGAAAGTCCATGCAAAAATACCTCTCCTCTTCTTAATTGAACCTCTGCGGCCTGCGACAGGCTTTCCATTTGCCTTGCCGTTGATGTGGCCGTTGCCGTTCATGATCGAGCCGGCGGACTCGGCCATGATGACGAGCTAGACACGCGCTGCGGTCAAAGCAATCAATCAATGATGGAAGTCGATAGACGAGAGCCAATATTGGCAAGCGAACGGTAGCAAAGACTCCAGCTTTCAGCTACGCGAGAGGGTGCAACGAGGAACAAACGTGTTCTTTGAAGCGTGTTAGCCTTGACAAAGTCAGGTCAGGTTAGGATTGCAAAAGTTTTGGGAGCTTTGAGGTTGAGTGAACGAAGCTGGCTTACCTATAGTGCGTTGCAGTTCAGGACGAACTGCAGGGGTTGCGTGCTGTAAAATACTGGTGCCGTGAAGCAAGCGAGAGGTCTAGGAGCTCTTCTGTGACACAACTCGAGACAAGAGCGAGACAGCGAAAGAAAGCAACCGAAGCTGCAAATAAAAAATGTGTTAATGTATTATCGTAGGAGGAGAAGGATGAAAATAAGATTAACGTAAGGGGAATAGAAGAGGAGATAACTGAAAGTCACGGTTGACGTCGTTACAGCTGCCTTGGTCTTGGCCATGTCCATCCCATCCATGGCCTGGAATCTAACCCCGAAGCTAAGGTTGGTACAGTAGGTAGGTAGGTCTCTAACGTTTACTAGCACGCACATCATATCTGTACAGTGGTGTCATGCACCCATACGCCATCAGTTGATTATACCGTTTTTGTCACTGTCAGTACAAAGATAAGCAACCATCCAACACGGATTGCTTCCTGTCCTGCAGTTTTCGAAACAGTTGCATGGTCGCGACGTCATCCAGAACCACATAAGCTTGCTTTACCCGAACGCCTTTTGATGCCACTGACAGGACCACACGCACTGATTGGATGGCCGGGAACTTAGATATAAACAACGAGCTGAAATGTCAAACATAATACGTCAGGGAATCTGAAAAGGTGTCAAGAATGGTTTATCAATCATAGCCTTTTTATGTACCAAGACAAAGTAAGGGTACGCACTAAACAACACTACTTTGTGTGAGGGTTTCCTCTGAAGTTTTGACAGCCTAACATCCATTGCAGCTAATTCATCAACTGACTGTCCCGAGCCGTGCTGTAGTAGCCGACAAACCGTTTCCATGTGATAGCGTCTCCAGTCTTGGACAGAAAAAGACAAACGTTCTGAAACTTAGGGTAGCCACGATAATAAGGAGACGTCTCAAGCACGGTATCTCATGTTGAGTTAAGGACTTCCAGCGCGGCTCTTAATCTCAATGGACAGGCACTGAGCCTCATAGTCTATGACGCTTCGCCAAAATTAAGGACTTTCTTGTGATACATTCATCAGACAAACACATCATCTTTTTGTCGCCATGAACATCGGCTACGTAAGTTAGGGGGACAGAAAGCTTCAGACCCTGGATCAGGGTGTCAAAAATAGCCGGTCAGAAAGCTTCCTACATTCATACTAAATTACTCCTAAGCGTAAATTCATTACGATCAAGATCCTGACTTTTCTTACGTCCCCGAGGTTCCTGTTGGCTGTTTTACCATGACATCAACTGATCTGGCGCTAACACGTGAGCTGTCACTGCCGGAATATTACTGCCCCGATTCCGATCCACCGTATCTCAGCACAATTGCAAGGCATCTCCAGTTGGGTTCGCAGTTCGGGCAGGTCCAACTGTGGGGGGTGGCGGTTAGCGTTTCCTCCACTTCAACACGGGCGGGCAATTATTAAGAACCACGTCTCTCAACAAAGTCAAGCCCGATCTTTAAGATTCAACTCTTAGTTTGACAGCAACATTGCAGTTAGATTTTACCCCGGCTGGCGCAAACACTATATACATATTCGCCCGTTGACTCCGCGGACCGTTTAATATCTCATCAAAGCCCATACCGTCTCCGTAACGCTCGTCGGTCTGTTCATCGTCTCTCCGTTTCCGACTGCGACTCCATTCAGACCCCTCGATACGATTCGACTCTTCGGCGCATGCCTCTGTGAGCGTCCTGATAAAATAAGCCCCTCGTGGGCGCGATCGATTTGTTTCGAATCGCCTTTGTCAAACTCAAATTGTCATCATGGAAGATCCAACCTCGATTGCCAAGGCTAAGAGCCTACACCGAACCTCGACCCGATCCGATGATCTACTACAGCCTCAAGATAACCCCAGCATCTGCCGAATATGTCGAGGCGAAGGAACTCCAGAGGAACCGCTTTTCTACCCTTGCAAGTGCAGCGGTAGTATCAAATATGTTCATCAGGATTGCTTGATGGAGTGGCTATCCCATTCTCAAAAGAAGTACTGTGAACTTTGCAAGACATCGTTCCGGTTCACGAAGCTATACGCCCCCGACATGCCTCAGTCTCTTCCAGTTCATATCTTCATTGGACACATGGCCAGATATTTCTTCCAAAATGTCTTGGTATGGCTTCGTGCAGCCCTGGCCATCAGCGTTTGGCTCTGCTGGTTGCCTTATTTTATGAGAACCATTTGGTCATTCATGTTCTGGGTCAGTGATGAGGGTTTTGGCAACACTTCCATGATGGCTCGCTCCAATGACACAGCCTTGTCGACAGCAAACTCATTACGGGGGATGTCTCCTTCGACCTTGGATTTCGAGACTTGCCCTGCAAGCCCCTTGTTTGTGGCGACTACTACTCCAGCTTCGGTTGCCAATACTCTGCTTGATGGTTTATCTGAACAGAACATTTCTGACTTCTTCGCACGTATGATGTCTATTTGGGGCGTTGCATTCAAGTCTGATCGCCCTGGATCTACTAACACAACTTCATCCCCGTCCATGTCCGTACCGCCAACCCTGCTTGGAGAGGTAGCATTCTTAAACAACTTGACTCGAAACCCAACTCTCAACCGCGCTGTTATTTCGATCCTTGAAGGCCAAATCATCACTGTCTTGGTCATCGTTTGCTTCATTCTCGTCATTTTGGTTCGAGATTATGTTGTTCAGCAACAGCCAGAGATGAACGTGCGCCCTCCCTTCCCCCCTCCTGAGAATCCCGCGCCGCAGCAGGAGCCGATGCTTGTCCGGCCGGAGGAAGTGGAGGAACTGCAGGGCCCAGATGAATCAGACGACGAGACTTTGGATACCGGAGACCCCTTCGCCACCGCAAATGATGTCGCCTTTGCCGCTCAGGTTCAGACTGATGGACGTTTACGAAGGCGAACGAACTCTGAGCTCGTGGTTCCTCCAGGTCTTATTGAAACCGGCCCTGCTGAGGCAGGTCCAGTTCAGGCAAGTCCAGTTGAGGCAGGTCCAGCTGAATCTCAAACTCCTCCAGAGGCAGTTATTGCTGAGGAGCGTGCCAGCGTCTACGAATACCTTCGTATTTACCGACAGGCAGACGGTGATGCTCGAAAAATCCTGGAGCTTATCCACCAGGAGGGGCTTGAAAACAAGCTCTCATACTGGGTTGATGTTACGCGCCGGGCTCTACATGATGAAGATGACGGGCCTCTCCTTGATACTAGCACTGATCCTTACACTAGTCGAGAGCGGGCAGGAAGTTTCGGCTCTACTGTTGCCAGTTCATCTCGGAAGGCTTACACACCCGGTTCTGACGACTTCCCAACACCAATGGATGGACTCGGCGAATCTTCGTCAAGCAACGGCAAGGAAAAGGAGATCCTACCGCCTCTTCCTCACCAAACCTCCGAGACAAGCTTTGCAGCAAGTCCTTCTCGGCCTCGCGCTGTTTCAGATGGGCCTCAACTTCATGACTCAGTGAACCCTCTAGCTAACAACAGTTGGTCATTTGGAAACCTGCCCGCTGATACTCAGGACGCAGGGGCATCAAGTGGGCTACCAGATGCTTCTCAGGCAGCACTGTTTGGATCCAAAAACTACGAACAGTCGAAGCTAGATGCTGTGGCTAGTGCTTTATCTGATTTACCAGAAAACGGGAATGAGCCAGATCGTCAGATTGAACGCACTGGAACATTTGGGACTCCGGAGCCACACGCATCGGAACAACCTCCAGTTGCTGCAGTCCAGGAGGACGGTCGTCCCGCTGGGTTAGTCGGTAGAGTAACTGATTTCATGTGGGGTGACTTGGATGAGCAACAGCGCGCTGCGCCAGTTGCAAATGCCGGTGATCCTGTCGCCGCTCAACAAGATGATACCGATGGTTGGGAAACTGAGCTTGATGAAGTCCACCCAGACGGACCTCCTCCTGATGCGGCTGCAGCCGAAGAGCCTGAAGAACCTGAGGGACCTGAGGACCTGGGCGATGGTGGAGGTGCAGGACTTGACCAAGAAGCCATGGAAGACCTCGAAGACTTCGAGGGTGTTATGGAGCTGATCGGTATGCGTGGACCTGTTGCTGGACTCTTCCAAAACGCTATTTTCTGTGCGGTCCTCGTTTCTGTGACAATCTTTGCTTGCATCTTTGTTCCTTACAATTTCGGACGTGTCAGTCTCTGGGTGGTTGCTAACCCCATGCGCCTTGTTCGACTGATCTTCGAATTCTCCAAGCTCTTGCAAGATGCTGCCGTTATGGCTGCCGGATTTGGTTTGTGGGTTGCTATCAACATGATCGACATATTCACAGGCCTTATTGGGGGCCTTGTGGGCTCTCGCGTCATCATAGCAAGAAAGGCTTCTTGGTCCCTTTGGACTAATGCCGGTTCGCGAGTACTGGACTATACTTTTATGGATTTGCCCATGTCTGCAGCAGAGATGCAGAACTTCTCTGCTATCAGCCATAGTGCACTCCTCGCAGTCAAAGGCAATATCGGTGCTCTCTTCACAATCACCAGCAAGGTTGTGGGATTTATCTTCAGTGGCAGGATCTTCACCAGCAGTATTTCGGTGGATTCAATTACATCGGCAGCAGCTGTAACGTGGCCCAAGATCACGGCTCTCTCTTCTGCAGTATTGAAGCCGAATTCTTGGGTGGTCGACCTTGGAGAGCCTGATGGACCCCTTAACGTCAATCCGGAGCTGGCTCACTGGTCTGGGCTGGATCGCTTCTGGGCCATCGCTGCAGGCTATTCGACACTATTCTTCTTTGGTGCACTTTACTTGAAGCGCGGAAGCCCATTTTCTCGGGGTCATATGCTTCAAGCTTGGGAGGCTGGCATCATCGATACATTGCACCAAGCTAGTGGTATTATGAAGGTTATCATGATCATTAGCATTGAGATGCTTGTCTTCCCGCTTTACTGCGGACTCCTGCTGGACGGCGCTCTCCTTCCCCTGTTTGAAAACACTACTTTCAAGTCTCGCCTCCTTTTTACTTACCACTATCCCCTAACTTCCGTCTTTGTTCACTGGTTTGTTGGCACTGGCTATATGTTCCATTTTGCCCTCTTTGTGTCGATGTGCAGGAAGATCATGCGTCAAGGCGTTCTCTGTAAGTTTTCCTTCGTTCCTTGCATCATTGAAGCTAACAGATTTACAGACTTCATTCGTGATCCAGACGACCCTGAGTTTCACCCTGTTCGTGATGTCCTAGAGAGAACTCTGGCCACGCAGTTGAGAAAGATTCTATTCTCAGCTTTCGTGTACGGCGCCCTGGTCATAGTCTGTCTGGGCGGCGTGGTATGGGGCCTGTCTTATGCAATCCCAGGAGTTCTTCCTGTTCACTACTCGTCCAATGAACCAGTACTCGAGTTCCCTGTGGACCTACTCTTCTACAACTTCCTCATGCCGCTGGCCGTCAGCTTCTTCAAACCCGGAGATGGGCTTCATGCTATGTATACGTGGTGGTTCAGGACCTGCGCCCGAGGCTTGCGACTCACCTACTTTCTCTTTGGCGAACGAAAAATTGACGAGGAGGGGCGCTTAAGTTTGGGTAATGCCGCCAGAAACCAACGACTTCCATGGTACAAGACCTTGTTTCTGGAGCTCGATATCCGGTATAAAGTCGTACCCAAGACCTGGACTGACTTCTTTGATGGGGGTGATGCTAAGCCAAGGGCTCCTCTTAGCAACAGTGAAATTCGCTCGATCTCTCGACACAAAAATCACCTCAAGACTGCGAATCAACTTGTCGAGAGTGGACGTTTTGTTCGTGCACCTGCATCCGATCGCATCAAGATACCCAAGGGCAAGAGGGTCTTCCTTGATGTTGATGAAAGCGGGCGAAGAAGCGATGGGCAGGAAGATACTGACCTCTACGCCAGCAACCAGTATCAGATGGTCTATATACCACCTCACTTCCGAATGAGGGTCTTCCTGTTCATTCTGTTTATCTGGATCTTTGCGGCGGTCACAGGAGTTGGTTTCACCATTATTCCTCTCGTGTTTGGCCGACGCATGTTCAAAATGCTGATTCCTCAGCATATTCGAACAAACGACATCTATGCATTCAGCATTGGTATTTATCTTCTCGGTTCCGCAGCTTACCTGATCTTCCATGCTCGCAGTGTTTGGGCGAAGATCAAGGATGGGGTTTCCGCTGCTAGAGCATCCCTGGCTGCTGGAAATCTTGAGCGCCGGGCCGCAGCAGTTTTGTTACGGGGCGTCAAGATGCTTTATGCTTATTCTTTCCTCCTTGTTGTCTTCCCGCTCCTCATCTCGGGACTCATGGAGCTGTATCTCGCGATTCCCCTGCACACATACATGTATCCTCCTACGGCGGCGTCAATTCAGGCCGCAAGAGAGGGTGGGCCGGAGGCTAGCCGTCACACGGTGCGTGTGATTCAAGCCTGGACACTGGGCCTACTATACTTGAAACTCGGTGCTCGGATGGTCACATCAATGTTCCCAGATACTCGCCTTGCTGTCGCTGTCCGGACGGTATTGCGAGGCGGATGGGCGAACCCTGACATCGGCGTTCTGACCCGAGCATTCGTGCTCCCAGGTCTTGCGATTGCCGGAGCTGCCATACTTGGGCCGCCAGCACTTACAAGCGCCCTGATCAAGTACAATATCATCCCAGGCATGGAAACAGGAGAGAGCGAACTGGCTGAAGCTGCGCGAATTGCGATAACGTATCGACACTCATACCCAGCTATTGCGCTGGCCGCTTTGTTGGTCAAGAACACGATTGGCCTGGTCAAGGTGTTTAATGGTTGGACGGCCCGCATACGGGACGAGGCCTACCTTATTGGGGAAAGGCTGCATAACTTTGGGGCTGCCGCTGCAGGAGCGGGAAGGGTTAGAGGTGCATGGAGAGCTGGAGGGGCAAGACTGTGATGTGAGTGAACAGCGCAGAACAAGCGGTATGACTGACCTTGTGGATAGAGCCAATGTTAGACATTGGCCTTGATGATATTTTACTAGCGCTCTCTTAAAGGCAGTTGTCAATATGAACTAAGATTCATTAATAAGCACTTCAATTCAATTCAATGTCACACTAAAGAGAACACAGCCTAATTATATACCTATGTGAATCAGGATGATCGTGTCATAGATAAAACTATATAGTTAATGGCTCATTTATTGAGAGTTGATATTGGTTACAAGAAAAGTAGAGTCTATTCTGCCTGAAAGAGGGGGAAAAGCTAATGTGTTACTTTGACCGAATCGCCTAGATCTGTCTCACCGAGAGGCGAGTAAGTTGATGGCTTCGAAGCAATCAATTATTTTGACCAAGTGGCTCGGATCTTTCAAATGAATTCAATCCAACGAACTTCAATTAAAGTGCATAAGCCTGCAGTGAATTATGTCATCTCTTGATTGATTTTGTGGAATGAAGCCACGAACATGTTACCCTCCACTCCATGCAAGGGAGTGGCCCTGTGGGGCAAGTGAAGTGAGAAGATGCCAAAATAAACTCACCAAAGAAGTCCCTAGGTCTAGGCTAGTCCTTTTTGTCACCTGCGGCAAAGACCCCAAGACACCGCCTTGGCTCCCCTAGAGTGGGTCATCTAGGTGTAAACACAACAACGAATATGCTCAGGTGACGCTTTTGTTGACAAGTCGTCTTTCAGGTTAGTTTGTAGAATTTCTAATTTTCTTTTTCTGATGCTGTATGAGTTGTCAAAGCTGCCTGTCATGCGAAAATGACGCACATGCTTGTCAGTCATGGATGTTGGATTAATATCAGCTTCTATTCATAGATTCACATTATGAAACTCGAGTCTAAGACAAGTGGCGAACCCCTGTTAAGGTATCAGAGCGATAGTGCATGCGGATAGCCCCTAGGTCAATGCACTGAGCTTAAGAGAAACTTGAGATGATTCAGATTATAGTGAATCTTTCCCATCAACTTTTAGTGAAGAATTGACAACGCACATAACAAAGAATAGACGGATATGACCACAATTCAGGCACAAAGAGTCATATGAGTCACGTGTGTATCTGAGACAGAGGATTGCTGTCCAATAGTGGGGTCGTTGAAGGAACGGAAACGCCCTGTTGCCCATGGCTGCCATTGACTTTTCCTATCTGAGTTTAGTGCATGATGCTGGCACAAGGAGAATGGGGGGACCATGTGTCGCATCAACAGCCCAAGGTCACAGGCCAAACATTGATTCAACACTCACTCACCTCAACTCAACAACTACGACAATCTTCGCGCGACGTTTCCTACCCATGGAACTTCCGCTCTCCAGCGGCCGCGAATACTAACAACTGCAGATTCCCAGCATCTTGCAGTGCAGTTCTACAGGTAAGACTTAGGTAGGTACCGTCCGTTTGCGAATAGACAAGATAGGGCAGGGTCATCCTCTGTTTCCCTTCCGATCATCGTTGGGTCCTGGAATCGGTGAGCGAAATCTCCCGCCACTTCGCCCAAGAACAGGGCGACTGACTATCCCGACAGTTGCGCACTCATAGCATCAATTCATTCGACGAATCCATCAACGATTTTCATCTTTGTTACCCACGTATTATCGCCTGCGCCACCTTTCTTCATCCCGCCTCCCGACATTTCGATATCGCGACAACAGCCCCCCCCTTTACATATATATCAATGCGAGAGAGACAATAAACAACAACAACAAACACCAGCAAATCAATTAAACTACGCAATATGGCAGAGCCTCCATCCTCTCCGCCAGGTCCTGGGGCCAGCGTCGAGGATACCCTTGGCTGGTACAAGTCACAGTATGAACAGTTAGAATCCGAACTGGCCGAATTCAGGGATTCGAGTAGGGAGCTTGAGCAGGAATTGGAGAAGGATATCGAGAGAGCGGAGAAGCAGGAGCGTCATCACCAAGAAAAAGCCGAAGCACTTGGTTTCGAGGTTGAGGAGTGGAAGGTATGTCTACTCATTCCCAGCAGCCTCTAACTCTGATCGGGCGGGACTTTTTTGGCTGACAATGGCTTCGTTTCGTCGCATAGAGAAAATACAGGGAATCGAAAACAGAAGCCAGCGCATCCCAGAATGCACTCGAGAAAGAAATCACCACACTTCGAGACACAAACAGGACTTTGCAAATGAAGCTGAGGGATATTGAAGTTGCCAACGATGACTTTGAGCGACAGGCGCGCAACACCACGTCATCTCTGGAAGATATGGAGTCAAAGTACAACCAGGCGATTGAGAGGGCTGTCATGATGGAAGAGGAGATCAAGATTGGCGAGCAGGAGCGTGAACAGCTACGTATCGAGTCACAGCGCTTGCGCGAGGAACTGGGCGACCTCAAGATTGAAGCAGAGCTTCTGCAGGACAAGATCAAGAAACAGGAGTCTCGTCACCTTTCTACCATCTCAACCGACCTTTCTATCCTCGAGTCGCCAACTTTCGACCACCCCGCCTCTCCTGGCTCTACAGCCAGCTCTCCTCTTATTACCACGCCTCCAGATTCCAAGTCGCCTGTACCAGACGAGGACACTCTCTCCGAACTTCCTGATCCGCCTTCACCTCCCATGTCTGATGTCTCTGGAACTCTTCCCAAGATGGCATCGCGGACTCCCGCTACTTCAAGGGCATCTGGTCGTTCTCGTTTGCCCTCGTCCGACAACAGTGTCACTCCCAAGCCTCGATCTAAACCTCCTACCAAGACGACCCGCGCGCCCGGCAGCCGCATCTCGACTGGTGGCACAACGACAATGCGCACGCCAGCCAACCGTGCCGTTGGGCCTCGCTCGGCTTCTCACAAACTCCCCGCTTCTAACTCTCTCACCCATATTCGGACCCTTACCGCCCAGATGCAACGCCTCGAGGCTCGTGTGCACTCTGCGCGATCTAAGCTCCCCGGGCCGAGTCGCACTCCACCTCGCGCCTCACCTCGAACGTCGGTTTATAGCTCTACCAATGTGCCCTCGTCGGTTACGATCCGTTCTCGTAAGCGCACTGGTGGCTCTACCGCATCTTCGGTTGCAGGCGACGACATGACACCAACTACCGGTATTCCAACACCAGCAACCAAGGGAAGCCACGTGCCCCGTCTTAGCACGTCTGGGGTCAGCCGCTTATCATTTGGCCCATTGCCGAACCGTGGAGGTCCGGAGGAGATCAGCAGGCCGAGCTCACGTGCTAGTGTCACTTCGTATGCCCGACCACCCTCCCGAACCGCCGGAGAAATGATCCCACGACCTGTTTCAAGGGCATCGCTCTCAGGAACTCGAACACCAATGGGTCGACCTCGCTCCTCGATGGGAGGGTCGATTCATGGCCACTCTGCCAGCATTAGTCACCTGGACCTAGAGGAAGAGGATGAGGGAGAGTTCCGAACGCCAAGCCGCAGGGGTACATACTCGAACGGTGAAGGTAGCGCTATTCCCATGCCAGCAATCCGACGCCAGAGCGGTAGCCGAAGGATAAGCGCAAACACAATGAGGTCCAGTATATCCGGCCCGAGGAAACTGAGCGACCTGGGAGAGACCTACTAAACAGTTGTATCCCACAAAATTCTACGGCTGTCCCAGGTCGTTTATATTCTTTGACATGGTTTTACTTTGCAAGCGGTTCGAGCGGTTTACGCAAATCAGATTGGTCGCATTTCACCTCATCATTGATATCCGTTTCTACAAAACATAAGGGGTGGCATGGACGGTTCGGCATACTTTTACGGCTGGCGCTTCAAGACGGCGAAGACGGTGTTGACGATGGTTACGGAATTCCACTTCTTGCTCTCTGGCAGACTTCGTTACTAATACTTCTGCTTCTTTGGGTACATTGGGATTTCGGCACCGGGGTTTACGGATGTTATGAAGACATGGATGGCATTGTTTATTATTTTTTTCTTTTGTTTTTCTAGAAGGGATGGCCTGGCTAGGTATACATATGTCCAAGTCACATATCCGTATATGCTATACCGGCCGGGCCTGGAGAGACGGGGGTGTACCGCCCCAAAAGCGAGTCATCGACCGGGCAAATGAATTTGGATGGTCCTTATTTTAAAAAACGGCTTGCGAGATGGGAGCGGGTAATACTGGGGAAGAGTTGATGCGAGGCTACCTTTACTTTTCTCTGTGAAGTAAGGTTGCTCGTGGGGGAGGGCGGACATCAGTGGGGAGTCGTACGATGTCTGACAAGGCTGAGGCAACGGCCCGCGGGCTAGATTAGTCTGGGTTGCCTTACGATCTTGAATTATTTAACTATTCTTTTCCTTTGTGCAAATTGGAGTAGGAGGAGCGAGAGGGAGGTGTAGATACAGACAGTGGAGGCGTATGATACAATATCTTAGCTTTTGCTTGAGGACTGGGGAGTTGGAGATGAAACCTGGTCTAGATACGCCCAATACATACAGATAACTTCATGCTGGTTTCAGAGTGTGAAATGTGAAGGTCAAAGCAGCAATGTTTGGAGTGGTACGGAACTCGTAAGAATATCTGATTTGAAAGAAGTAGATGTTGACTCGAATGAGAGATTTGTTTACGATAACCGGTTCAGCCAGCATATCTAACCTTTAATTCATCGTCGTTGGGTTAAATGAAGCTGTTGAGCCGAGATCCATTGATCGGAACAACGGATGCAATCTTGTTTTCCTTGCCCTTAGCAGAGGCATTATTGCTCTGAGGATATTACGCGTAACCAGTAACAACTCATTATTTTAGATCAATGTCAACAGACCAGACTCAGTGATATTTCGAACTCAATCAACATTGAAAAGGATGCAGTCAGTACGCAGCTCAGATCCCACGTATCGCCGAACTTCGGCTCCGCTGGCCATCCGGCAATATCAACACCTCCTGAAACCAAACCCAAATATCCATCCATCCAATGCGTACATAACTACAATGTTGGGGATTCGGAGGATGACCGTGGGTAACGAGGCTGCGGCTCTGAAATTGAACGATAAAAAAACTCCGAAAAGAAAGGTTGTGTTTGATTGGTTGACCTTGGAGGATTGGGGAACTCAACAATTGGGGAGATCCTTTTTTTTTTCTTGACCCGTCAAAGGGGGCGTGGGAGAATTAAGGTAGGGCGCTAGTGGGAAGTGGAGGGGAGTGCTGTTGTTGGATCTGAGATTGAGATTGAGATTCTAGGGTAGGATTTTGAGAGAGCATGACGACGATAGCTTGGGATTGGGATATTGAGGATGGTGAGGGAGATGAAGAGGACATAAGTGTTCTGTGAACTGCTGGGGATAAGAGCAGTTGGTTATCTGAAGGGAAGAGAGGTAATTGGTGAGTTGACTAGTTGTTAGATCGTAAGTGTGTCTAGGTATGTATTGAAGACTATAAGATGTCTTCGACAGATACAAATAGCCTCAGCTACCTATATTATGTACAGTTGGTGATCAACAGAGAAAACACCCAATCAAACGGTACGGCGATAAGCCAAGAGAAATTAAAAAAAATGGTATACCTTTTTCTAAGTATACCGAAATGAGGAATTGACCACTCACACCTTCACTATCACAATCTAACACCAGCTACCCAGCTCTCATCCCTGACCTTCACCCAAGCTTCCTTCATCGTTCGATCTCGCTCGAGAAAAGCTCAAGGCAACGGCGTTCGGATCACAGGAAGCTCAGACGTCACTTCAAAACGTTGGAGCCGCAACTCAACGCCTCGATTAGGATTCCTAACCCCTGACTGGTTCCCAACATGCGGCTCGTGTTTGTGGCTTTTGGAATTCTTGGAGATCTGCTAGTTTGTAAATGGAAGGGGTGTGTACGTACATGAGATAGATATGAGATGCCAGCCTTGTGGTGCGATAAGGCAAGGTAGGGTGTTGAAGGCTGAGGTAGGAGGCTGTCACTGTCCAGACTGTGATGCTCTGGGAGGATGGATCCAGGGACACTTGTTTATAGAAGACAGATACTGTTCAGCATCATACGGATGATTAGAAGGGGTTTATGAGTCGGAGAGAAATCGGGAATTAAAATGACCAGAGAGCATCTTGTGAGCGAGTTCGTTGATGATCGGGTTCCGAACATGTAAGCCACCTCCGATAGACAAGTACCGAAAATCTCCGAATTCATCATCGGAGCCTTGTTGAGTAGAAACCAGCTTCAGTATAAATTAAAGATTCACCGATCAAGATTTCTACTACATTTCTATACAGTTGACACCCGTGATGCGGAAAAAATAGTATATCGGGCATTGACTTCCACGGGCATTAATGTGAAGCCGTCAGCTGACCTTTCCAACATACCCGTTCAGGAACACATTTAGATAGTGGTTCGAGTTTTGTATCATCATAATAAACTCTTTTCTCCAATTATATCATGACTTGTGGTAACGCACAGTGTACACCGGCTTCCGATACGGAATCCGGAGACTTTGTTCGGTCTCCGTAACATCATCATTCATTGACCTCAACCATTCATTCATAGCTCCAGGCCAATGCGGCCCCTAGCAAATGGCATTACCCATGCTCTGTGCCCTTCCCCATCAATCAATCGCGCCCCCAGGGCCGCCTTGGCTTAGGTTGGCTGGGAATGAGGTGGGAGCTGTAGGTAGTGTCCGAGTGTTATTGTCTGGCGTTTTACGCCCCCCCCACCTCCACCCGCAACGAAAAATACCGGCCCCTCAACCATCCATGTCCTGAATCTAATCCCAGTCTGGTTATAGACTGACGGAGACCCTGAATGGCTTCCCCTCCACTGCATTCCGGGTCATTGCAAAGCCGACATGACATTGAGAAACTCCACCCTTTGAGACGATTATTTTTTCTTTTCATTGGGGTACACTGTAGAATGCTGGATCCCTTTGACTGTACCTATCGTCCATAGAACAAGTTAGTCTCTCACTGGGCACCCCGCCCCAAGCCCCCAGGGGGTCCCGTACGCCCAGGCGGGTTTGTCTCCCAACAGTTCTAGTTTCTAGCTTCATCTTCCCCGCCAGGTGCCGAGAGATGCTTGCCACCAGCCAACAGCAGTCAACAGTACCAAGTCAACAACCCACAAGGGGAAGATAGAAGTGGAGAGTCCTTGCAGATCCATTGAATTTGTACATCCCAAAGCCAATCCCAAGCTTCAGGTTATGTCCGTACTTGTACTTGTGTTGATGACCTCCCACTTCTTTTTTTCCCTCTTGATGAAGACTTGTTCTCCTCTTCTGTCCTCCCTCCTCTCACCTTTCTCAATCCTCAAAGTGGTGACTTAAAGCTCAAAGGAAGACGAACGAGATTAACACCTTGTTCATCCCACCCACATAATTCATCTGTTCTGGTCCTCCTCAACCAAGAACGTCTTCCTTTTTACCTTATCCACCTCATCTTAATTACAGACCCGACAGTACCTATCCTTCGACCCTTCTGTATTTTTAGCGCCTATACCACACTTGGGACACTTTTTTTTTTGCTTCCCCAACAGTAACAGCAGAAAAACAGGCCCAGCTCCCGTCCCGTCGGATCTTGTTTTTTCTTCGGCCGGAGCTACCCCTGCCCGTAAACTGCCCTTGCGCGCCCGCCACTTTGACCGGCTCATGACGACCTGAGAGCGACACGACTCAACTCTCTCAACCTGATCAAACTCCTCCTCTCCTCCTCCTCCTCCATATTTCGAATCTCCGACTTCTTTCTCTCGACTTCTCCTTCATAATCTCCTCCTCTCCTCCCCCCCTCTTCCTCTACACACATAAACGCAGTAGCCATGACTGAGATCTCAGCTGGTGCCCAGGAGGGTGCCAATGGGCGGTCGGTGCCCTATGTCAATGGCAAGGCGTCGTATGCAGAGAAGTTCCATATTGCAGACCACTTCATCGGCGGCAACCGATTGGAGAATGCTCCTCCGAGCAAGGTCAAGGACTTTGTTGGCCAGAATGATGGCCACACTGTCATCACCAACGTAAGGACATCTCTTTCCCGCCAGAATTGGAGTGTTGGGGGTTAGAATTGGATCAATTCCGTCTTCCCCGCCAGTTCTGAACTTTGAAGCGACCGCAACGGTTTTGCTAACAGAAACTCTGTTTTACAGGTTCTCATTGCCAACAACGGTATCGCTGCCGTTAAGGAGATTCGATCAGTCCGAAAATGGGCTTACGAGACGTTCGGCGACGAGCGAGCCATTCACTTCACTGTGATGGCTACCCCCGAAGATCTGCAGGCCAACGCAGAATACATCAGAATGGCCGACCACTATGTCGAGGTTCCCGGCGGCACAAACAACCACAACTATGCCAACGTCGAGCTGATTGTGGATATTGCTGAGCGCATGAATGTCCATGCCGTCTGGGCTGGATGGTGAGTTGGCTCCCAGAGACTTTGTCTCGCTGCGATTTCTACAGACATTGACTAACGAGATATTCAGGGGTCATGCCTCAGAAAACCCAAAGTTGCCAGAGTCGCTGGCCGCCTCCCCCAACAAAATTGTCTTCATCGGACCTCCTGGATCCGCCATGCGATCACTAGGTGACAAGATTTCCTCCACAATTGTAGCACAACACGCCGAGGTGCCGTGTATTCCTTGGTCAGGAACAGGCGTCGACCAGGTCGCCGTCGATGACAAGGGCATTGTCACCGTCGCCGATGATATCTACGCCAAGGGTTGCGTGACATCATGGGAGGAGGGTCTTGAGAAGGCCAAGGAGATTGGTTTCCCTGTCATGATCAAGGCTTCCGAAGGTGGTGGTGGTAAGGGTATCCGAAAGGCCACCGAGGAGGAGGGCTTCGAGGCTCTCTACAAGGCCGCTGCCAGCGAAATCCCCGGTTCTCCCATTTTCATCATGAAGCTTGCTGGCAATGCTCGACATCTTGAGGTCCAGCTTCTTGCTGATCAGTACGGAAACAACATCTCACTCTTCGGTCGTGATTGTTCCGTTCAGCGACGTCACCAGAAGATTATTGAGGAGGCTCCCGTTACCATTGCGAAGCCCCACACGTTCAAGGCTATGGAGGACGCCGCTGTTCGTCTAGGTAAGCTCGTCGGTTACGTCTCTGCTGGTACCGTTGAGTACCTCTACTCTCACGCCGACGACAAGTTCTACTTCCTGGAGCTTAACCCCCGTCTCCAGGTCGAGCATCCTACCACTGAGATGGTCAGTGGTGTCAACCTGCCCGCCGCCCAACTTCAGATCGCCATGGGTATCCCTCTCCACAGAATCCGTGATATTCGACTCCTGTACGGCGTCGACCCCAAGACCTCAAGCGAGATCGACTTTGAGTTCAAGAACGAGAGCACATCTTCGAGCCAGCGACGACCCCAACCCAAGGGCCACACCACTGCTTGCCGTATCACCTCTGAGGATCCTGGTGAGGGTTTCAAGCCTTCCAACGGTGTGATGCACGAGCTCAACTTTAGGAGTAGCTCCAATGTCTGGGGTTACTTCTCCGTCGGTTCTCAGGGTGGTATTCACAGTTTCTCAGACAGTCAGTTTGGTCACATCTTCGCCTATGGTGAGAACCGTTCTGCGTCAAGGAAGCACATGGTCATGGCTCTCAAGGAGCTGAGCATTCGTGGTGATTTCCGAACCACTATCGAGTATCTCATCAAGCTTCTCGAGACCGAGGCTTTCGAGGACAACACCATCTCCACTGGTTGGTTGGATGAGCTTATCTCCAAGCGTCTTACTGCTGAGCGACCCGAGACCATGCTTGCTGTTGTCTGTGGTGCCGTCACCAAGGCCCACATTGCTAGCGAGGCCTGCATGACTGAGTACCGAGCCGGACTTGAGAAGGGTCAAGTGCCCTCTAAGGACGTTCTCAAGACCGTCTTTACCATCGACTTCATCTACGAGGGTTACCGTTACAAGTTCACTGCCACACGCGCCAGCGTTGACAGCTACCACCTCTTCATCAACGGTTCCAAGTGCTCCATTGGTGTCCGTTCTCTGAGCGATGGTGGTCTCCTTGTCCTTCTTGACGGCCGCAGTCATAACGTCTACTGGAAGGAAGAGGTTGGTGCTACCCGTCTTTCCGTCGACAGCAAGACCTGCTTGCTTGAGCAGGAGAACGACCCTACCCAGCTTCGATCTCCCAGTCCTGGTAAGCTTGTCAAGTACTCTGTCGAGAACGGTGCCCATGTTCGTGCCGGCCAGGCTTTCGCCGAGGTCGAGGTCATGAAGATGTACATGCCTCTCGTTGCTCAAGAAGATGGTGTCGTCCAGCTCATCAAGCAGCCCGGAGCTACTCTCGAGGCTGGTGACATCCTCGGTATCTTGGCCCTCGACGACCCCAGCCGCGTTAAGCAGGCCCAGGCTTTCGTCGACAAGCTCCCCGCCTATGGCGAGCCTGTTGTTGTCGGTGCTAAGCCCGCTCAGCGCTTCTCTCTTCTCTACAACATCCTCCACAACATTCTCCTGGGTTATGACAACTCTGTCATCATGTCCAACACCCTCAAGGACCTCATTGAGGTTCTCCGCGATCCCGAGCTACCTTACAGCGAGTGGAACGCCCAGTTCTCTGCTCTCCATTCTCGTATGCCTCAGAAGCTCGACGCTCAGTTCACTCAGATCGTTGAGCGCAGCAAGTCTCGCCACGGAGAGTTCCCCGCCAAGGCCCTTACCAAGGCTTTCAACAAGTTCCTTGAGGACAACGTTGATGCTGGTGATGCCGAACTTCTCAAGGGCACTCTCCTCCCTCTTACCGAGGTTCTCGACATGTACGCCGAGGGCCAGAAGAACCGAGAGCTTAGCGTCATTAAGGGTCTCCTTGAGCAGTATTGGGAGGTTGAGAACCTCTTCATGAACCAGCCTCAGGAGGATGCTGTTGTTCTTCAGCTGCGTGACCAGCACAAGGAGGACATCATGAAGGTTGTTCACACCGTTCTCTCTCACAGCCGTGTCAGCTCCAAGAGCTCTCTTATCCTGGCCATCCTTGAGGAGTACCGCCCCAACAAGCCCAAGGCTGGAAGCATCGCCAAGAACCTTCGTGATACTCTCCGCCTGCTCACGGAGCTCCAGTCGCGTCCTACTTCCAAGGTCTCCCTCAAGGCTCGTGAGATCATGATTCAGTGCGCTCTTCCCTCGCTCGAGGAGCGAACCGCCCAGATGGAGCACATCCTCCGCTCTTCCGTCATCGAGTCGCGATACGGTGAGACTGGTTGGGATCACCGAGAGCCTAGCCTTGAAGTTATCAAGGAGGTCGTTGATTCCAAGTACACAGTATTCGATGTCTTGACCATGTTCTTCGCTCACGACGATCCTTGGGTGTCCCTGGCCTCTCTTGAGGTTTACGTTCGCCGGGCTTACCGTGCGTACATCCTCAAGCAGATTGAGTACCACCAAGATGAGAACGATGCTCCCCAGTTCGTTTCTTGGGACTTCCAGCTCCGAAAGCTTGGACAGTCTGAGTTCGGTCTTCCTCTGCAGTCTGCTGCTCCTTCTACTCCTGCTACCCCCAGCGGAGGCGAGTTCAACTTTAAGCGAATCCACTCGATCAGTGATATGTCTTATCTTACTGGCAAGTGGGAGGACGAGCCTACACGAAAGGGTGTCATTGTTCCTTGCAAGTACATCGATGATGCCGAGGACCTCATTGGCAAGGCTCTTGAGGCTCTTGCCCTTGAGCAGAAGCAGAAGAAGAAGAACACTCCCGGTCTCATCCCCGATCTCAGCGGTAAACGCAAGCCTGCCCAGCCCAAGCAGCACGAGGAAGAGCTCTCCGCTGTTATCAACGTCGCCATTCGCGATGTTGAGAGCCGCGATGACCGTGAGGCCCTCGAGGACATTCTCCCTATCGTCGAGCAGTTCAAGGATGAGCTCCTTGCTCGTGGTGTCCGTCGCCTGACATTCATCTGCGGCCACAGTGATGGTTCTTACCCTGGTTACTACACTTTCCGTGGACCCGAGTACAAGGAGGATGACAGTATTCGTCACAGCGAGCCTGCTCTTGCTTTCCAGCTTGAGCTTGCTCGTCTCAGCAAGTTCCACATCAAGCCCGTCTTCACCGAGAACAAGAGTATCCACGTTTACGAGGGTATTGGCAAGAGCGTGGACACTGATAAGCGATACTTCACCCGTGCTGTCATCCGACCTGGCCGTCTCCGAGACGAGATTCCTACTGCTGAGTACCTCATCTCTGAGGCTGATCGCGTTGTCAACGATATCTTCGATGCCCTCGAAATTATCGGCAATAACAACTCTGATCTGAACCAGGTCTTCATCAACTTCTCTCCTGTGTTCCAGCTTCAGCCCAAGGAGGTCGAGGAGAGTCTTCAGGGCTTCCTTGACCGATTCGGTATTCGTGCTTGGAGACTCCGTATCGCCCAGGTCGAGATCCGCATTATCTGCACCGACCCTCAGACTGGCGAGCCTTACCCTCTTCGCGTTGTCATCATCAACACCTCTGGTTACGTTGTTGATGTCGACATGTACGCCGAGCGCAAGTCAGAGAAGGGTGAGTGGGTCTTCCATAGCATTGGTGGTACCCACGAGAAGGGTCCTATGCATCTGATGCCCGTTTCTACCCCCTATGCCACCAAGAACTGGCTCCAGCCCAAGCGTTACAAGGCTCATCTTATGGGAACCCAGTACGTCTACGATTTCCCCGAGCTCTTCCGACAAGCCATCCAGAACTCCTGGGTCAAGGCCGTCAAGGCTCAGCCTAGCCTGGCTTCCCAGCAGCCTAAGACCGGCGACTGCATCAGTTTTACTGAGCTTGTTCTCGATGACAAGGACAGCCTTGATGAGGTCAACCGCGAGCCTGGTACCAACACCTGTGGTATGGTCGGTTGGATCTTCAGGGCCCGCACCCCTGAATACCCCAACGGCCGTCGCTTCATCGTCATTGCCAACGATATCACCTACAAGATTGGTTCGTTCGGTCCTAAGGAAGACGACTTCTTCTATAAGTGCACTGAACTTGCTCGCAAGCTGGGTATCCCCCGTATCTACCTCTCTGCTAACTCTGGTGCTCGTCTTGGCCTTGCTGAGGAGCTCATGGGCCACTTCAAGGTTGCTTGGAACAACCCCGAGAAGCAAGATTCTGGCTTCAAGTACCTCTACCTCGATGAGGAGACCAAGACTCGCTTCGAGAAGGATGTCATCACCGAGGAAGTCTCCGAGGATGGTGAGAAGCGACACAAGATCGTCACCATCGTTGGTAAGGAGGATGGTCTTGGTGTTGAGTGTCTGCGAGGCTCTGGTCTCATTGCTGGTGCCACCAGCCGCGCCTACAACGACATCTTCACTGTCACCCTTGTCACTTGCCGATCCGTTGGTATTGGTGCCTACCTCGTCCGTCTTGGCCAGCGTGCTGTCCAGATTGAGGGTCAGCCCATCATCTTGACTGGTGCCCCTGCCCTCAACAACCTGCTTGGTCGTGAGGTCTACACCTCTAACCTTCAGCTTGGTGGCACTCAGATCATGTACCGCAATGGTGTCTCTCACATGACCGCCAACGATGACTTTGCTGGTGTCTCCAAGATCGTCGAGTGGATGTCATTTGTCCCCGAGAAGCGCAACAGCCCTGTCCCTGTCAGCCCTAGCGTTGATGACTGGAACCGTGACATTACCTACTTCCCTCCCCAGAAGCAGCCTTATGATGTCCGATGGATGATCAATGGTCGCGAGGGCGAGAACGGTTTCGAGTCTGGTCTCTTCGACAGGGACTCTTTCGTTGAGGCTCTCGGCGGCTGGGCCAAGACTGTCGTTGTTGGTCGTGCTCGTCTTGGTGGTATCCCTATGGGTGTTATCGCTGTTGAGGTCCGATCTGTGGAGAACATCACTCCTGCTGACCCTGCCAACCCTGACTCTATCGAGCAGGTTAGCAACGAGGCCGGTGGTGTCTGGTACCCTAACTCCGCCTTCAAGACTGCTCAGGCTATTAACGACTTCAACAATGGTGAGCAGCTTCCTCTCATGATCCTTGCCAACTGGCGTGGTTTCTCTGGTGGTCAACGCGACATGTACAACGAGGTCCTCAAGTACGGTTCTTTCATCGTCGATGCCCTTGTCAAGTATGAACAGCCCATCTTCATCTACATTCCTCCCTTCGGCGAGCTCCGTGGTGGATCTTGGGTCGTCGTCGATCCTACCATCAACTCCACCGCCATGGAGATGTACGCCGACACCGAGGCCCGTGGTGGTGTTCTTGAGCCTGAGGGTATCATTGGTATTAAGTACCGCAAGGATAAGCAGGTCCAGACCATGGCCCGCATGGATCCTACCTACGCTGGTCTCAAGAAGCAGCTCGAGGACTCTAGCCTGTCCACGGAGGAGACCGACGAGATTAAGAAGAAGATGGCCATCCGTGAGAAGCAGCTGCTGCCCGTGTACGCCCAAGTCGCCGTGCAGTTCGCCGATCTCCACGACCGTGCTGGCCGCATGAAAGCCAAGGGTGTCGTCCGTGACGTTCTTGAGTGGACCAACGCTCGACGCTTCTTCTACTGGCGTCTTCGCCGACGTCTCAACGAGGAGTACATCCTCCGCCGCATGACTTCCAATATCATCAGCACTTCGCACAGCCAGACTGCTACCAAGAACACGGAGACTCGTGACAGATACCTGCACCTTCTCCGCAGCTGGTCAGGCATTGTTGATTGGGAGAAGAATGATCAGGCAGTTACTGAGTGGTACGAGACTGAGCGCAAGACCATTAGCGAGAAGGTCGAGACGCTCAAGTCCGAGGTGTTGGCAGCCGAGGTTGCTAGTGTTGTCCGCGGCCATGCTAAGGCTGGATGGACTGGTGTTCGTGAGGTGCTCAGAGTCATGCCCGTTGAGGAGCGGGAGCAGATTCTCAAGTACCTACAGCAGTAAAGGAGAGAAGGACACGTTAAGGAGGTTTCATGAAATGGGAATAATTCCCTGTGTTTTTTTACTGGCGATTTATGCTACCATGATTTTATGTCATGTCATCAAGACAATTAGAAATGAAGGAGGTTAGACAGAGAGCGGAATGTGTATTGGCGTCAGGTACTGGATTAGTTTCGGTTTCAAATATCCATTTTATTACTTCAAGTTTTTGGTCTTACATCCTACCATCGAGACTGCTGTGAATGACACTGACCCGGTCACCTGTGTTTATTCATGATCATTCTTTAAAGTGTTTTTTAGTGAGGGACCTGACAGACAACCCCCCTTCAGTATACTTACCCGCGGGCGAAGAGGAAGTACAGATGGGTAGAGATGTGGAAGCCTAAAAGTCAAACAATATTTGACCCAAGAAGTATACTGTCGGTATGTTCACTGATGATAATACTCGAGGGCGATTCGGACCACAGCCCCCGATCGATGCTGGTACTTCAGGCAGTATCATTGACATTTCCACATTCAGAAATCTCCGGTTGTAAATCAGGGAGCCTTGAGGTATTCCTGAAGCCTGGGACCTCATTCTTACAGCCTGTTCGTGTGTATGCTTGAAGTGATCCTATCGCTGCACATCGCCCAGAGCAATATCCACACGAGGATGTCACCAGGTGCCTACGTGGATGCAGGGTCTCGGGAGCTATCATCTTGTGGCTAAATGAGATGATGGAGTGTGTATTCTCATAAAATAACTTGCGGATACGTGGGCACCGGTGAGTAAGAGATAGTCATCTGTGTGCGAGGGTTACCGAGGAGGGTCACTGACGTAAGTCAGAGGCGGAGTGACTGCTTCAAGCAAATAATGATTGTGGTCTAGAACGACATGGAGCAAAGTGATGGTATCCATGGAATCATCTTTGCGGGAAACCCCCGGGATTGTCGCTGTCTTGGTCAGTGTTGGCACCAATGGCACCTTGATCAAAGTATGTGTCTAGTGTAAGTCGGCAGTTTGCTAAGTGAGCTAACCTCATGAAGGCTTGGTGGAATTCGCATTCGAGTGCGTAATGATGGCTGTCTCGAAGACTGAAGACTACGTTTGCGTAGGACGTAGGTACTCGAGAGTCTTCTCCTCACTTGTACAAGTCTCGTAGGTCACTTGTGATGGCACAGTACTGTGGGTCAAAGTAGGAGATTCTTTTGAGTCTTTGGAGAAGTGGCTGCTATCTCATATTATCATATGCAAGCTTTTGCCGAACTCTGTGGAACGAATTGATAAGAATTGATATCTGTATCATGCAAGTTGCCGCATGTATAAGACATCAAAGCATACCCAACCAACAAGATACTACGTCGTACGTCTGGGCAGGTCAAACAAGACTGACCATCAACTTATCGTCCTGAGGGGACTCTAGACCTCATGTCATGGCGCAAGCCACGTGGTGAGATGGAAACGTCAAAGACTGGATCGGATAGATAAAGCTGGTGATACTGGTAGATTAGTATGTGAGTGAGTAGCAAGGGTTGATAGGCAGCCGCATTCTTTCAATGGAGATCACATGATTAGACACCATCTCGGCGCGGATTATTAGCGTCCGATGAAGGACTGGCCAATAGGGTAGTTGCTGATCCTTCAGGCAGCAGCATTTCCGATTCTGAGACCCTTGGAAAATGACCGCAAATAGGCCGCGCAGCAAGATCCGCTTTGTGTAGGCAACGAAATAAACAGCAGCTTCTTCTCAACAAAATGAATTGATACAGTTTCTTACAAGACATTGCCTATTTTCTCTTCTCACTCACTAAGCACATGTGACTTTTGCTTGGTCCCCCTTTTAACTTACAGTACTTATTTACTGGCCAAGACCGCCAATGGCTGAGCCTCACTAATTACACCACCTCCAAGAGCCCCGCTTCAGATCGCCATCAAGCATCACGATCAAGACATCACTTTCAGACTTGGCGACTATTATCATCATATACAGACTTTACTTCCCATTCTAGGACTCATCTCCAACATATTCACAGCATTTCCACTACAATGGAGTCGTTTCTACCGCTGGGTGGCTTTCAGCTGCCCTTTCAGAAACGCCTCAGCAGACTGTACAACGACACTAAGAAGTCAACCGACTTTGTCAAAGAGCCAATTCAAAATGAGGAAGATCCGGAAATCAAGGCCCTACATCGAAAACTCCGCATTCAGAAAGATCGTCTAGTGAGCTGGGGTCTCGAATGGTCTGATCCCACTCAGTCTGTTGAGATCGACGAGTCTCTATCAAAAGCTGGGTTGAGTGAGGTTGTTGGAAGTATAATGTCCACCATCAAGGACATCCTAGCAGAAGCTGAACCTCTTTGGTTAAGCTCCAAGCGCATGATTTCAGCACCTGCTACTTCAAAAGATACGAAGCCGCCGCTGGTTCAATGGGATAAGAACCATTTTGAGGATTTGGTTAATGACCTCACTGCTTCAATTGATACGCTCTACGATCTGTCGCGGACACGGGCAGCAGCTGGCGGAGTTCCAAGACGATCATCGAAAACGCCGTTCAAGTCCATGTCGTCTACCGAGGAGTACAGACCATTCGAGTCCAGTCGCATGCAAACGCCTCAGCAAATTAACCCCCAGACTCTAACTCATCTGCGCCCCAAGCAAGGTGATGAGGCTTCTATTCCCCGAGAAGTGGTGTTTATGAGCAAGACAGCTTATTCAGAACTCACACATGGAACGACTCGCCAACCGTGGGCTCCTCTGCTTCTGGAATATGCAACCTTTGACTCCATCTACGCCGTGACGGGCATCATGCCTCCAATGGCTCGCTTCGAGAAGCTATCCGCCGGTCTGCAGCAAGATTCTCAACGATCTCCTGGTACATGGACTGGACTACCTCGTCTTCTCGGATATTTCGAAGACCTAGAGAACTCGAGACTCGGCCTTGTCTATCGATTTCCTCCCTCTTTCAATGCCGTCTCATTCGAGCGTCTCACAAAGAATCCTTCTTATAACCTCCCGACTTTGAACGATCTCCTCTCAGTTCCAGGATCAGAGCCTAAGCTTGAGGCTAAGTTCAGGCTTGCTCACAATCTGATGAACACTGTTTTCGATCTACATGCGCGTGGCATCACCCATGGCAACATTGCCCCGACCACAGTCTCGTTCTGCGATGCAGTCACCTCGCAACCTGGTGCGACCAACGGCGAGGTGGACATTCGACGCCCTCTCCTTTCTTCTTTCGATCTCTTTCCTGAAGATACCCCCTCAATGTCACCAATTCTGTCCCGTCATCCGCTTGACCCACGCAATCTCCAATCTTCACATCTTGTCAGCAATCCTGACCAGAGAGTTCTCGATCTGTATTCCTTAGCCACTTTATTACTCTCAGTTGGCTTGTGGAAGACACTTGAGGATATTGTGCCTGAGGGATCCACTTCTATCCCTGACTCGGCCCTGGAAGAGCTTGCTGTTCGATGCGGCAGCTTATACATGAAGGCTGTTCAGGTTTGTTGGACAGCTGTCGATGACGAGCTTGCCGGGCGATCTTCTGGTGAATCATTGCTCTCGTCGGTTCAGGTACGATGCAGCCGTTTCTTGGAGGCCTGCTGTATATTGGACGGTGTTAGCGGTCTGGAGGAGAGGCTCGATCAAGAGCTCAACCCATCCGAGAAACAAGCGCCTACCGTCGATGCAGCCCCTATGAAGACGAACAAGGATGTAAAGGATGTCAAAGACTTCAAGCCATCACTAAAAGTTGCAAGTGAAAAGCCAATGGCAGCATCAGCGCCCAACTTGGGAACAGAAAAGAGTGCTCCCAAGTTTGAGGCGGTCGCTGATCAGGATGGTATGCCACATTGTTCTGATTCATATGTTTACCTCAAGGCTAACTTGTTCCCAGACGCCCTTGATAAGCAGTTAGAAACAAAGATGCGTTTATATCCCCATGTACCGCTGGCGCCAGAAGTCGTGGAGAAGTGGAACAAGATCCTCATGCCCCAGATCAACCACGCTCTTCGTCACTTTTACCGCAAGCATCCTGAATCGGTCGAGATCTCTCTTGAGTCTGTAGGCCCAAGCCCTCAGAAGACTCAACCCACAGTACTTGTTGTGTGTACATCTGTTGGCAAAGTCCGGGCTATTCTTAAGAAGAGGCTCGGTGATCTCTTCGATGGAAGCAACGGCTTCGGGCTCAAGGTTTGTCGTGGGCATGTTCTACGATCTCGACGACAGCCAAACTCGGTCCTAAGATCCATGGCCCGAAGAAGCGGCAAGGGTACTGGATTGGAGTCCGACGACGTAGATGCCATCAACCCAGAGTACCAAGAGCGTCCAGGCAATGGCGCCAGTATTGGGGCATGGATTGGTGATCGGCATCTACCCCCGGTTAGCCTGGGAGGCCTCGTCATGGTTGACGACAAGCCTTACGGAATGACAGTGCATCACATGCTCGATGATCCAGACCGGGACTTTGGGCCTAGCGATACTCTTCGGTGCAGTGCCCTGCCTGATATGGACTGGTACGCGCAATCCGGTGACGACAGCACTGTCGATGATGAGTTTGGCTATGAGCTGTCTGATACTGAATCAGAAGCCTACTCGGATTCCGATATCACTAGTGACTATGAGGACGACGAAGAAGATGAGGAAGACGAGGAGTATAATGAGCCTGGAGATATCCCTGGCATTGAACCAGGATGTGGTGATGGCTACATCGTCACACAGCCGGCTCTCGATGATGTCGAAGAAGGGTTCTACCCTGACCCAGAGACTCAAGACGAGGATCACCTTGACACATACAGTGTCGGGGAGGTGTATGCTTCAAGTGGTATCCGCAGGAAGGAGGCCCTTGGGCTCGTGCATGAGGTTGACTGGGCTCTCTTCGAATTCGCTCACGATAGGCTGCCTGATGACAACACCATGCCTCGTATTGATGGCAAGTCGCTCGCACACAAGCCTGATGGAAATCAGACAGCTGGATCGCCTATGCTGAGACCAACGATCGTCGCTCCTTCAGAATCCTTGCCAAACATGGAGGTGCAGTGCATGGCTCGAACGAGTGGCTTGCAGACCGGTAGAATCCTCCCCGCTCTGACAAGCGTGAAGATTTACGGTCGTGTTTCACCAAGCCATGCCTACCAAGTCACCAGCGCCAACGCACCAGAAGAGGGGTCACAGAACAAGAACGTCCCTCTCGGTATCCCTGGTGATAGCGGTGCTTGGATCGTCAGCCGTGACGAGGGTCAGCTTTGCGGACATGTCCTGGCCTGGAGTCAGCGCAAGCGTGTTGCGTACATCTGCCCCATGGACGTCCTCCTCTGGGATATCGCAGAGACACTGGAAGCTCGCGAAGTAAAGCTTCCGGGAGGACAGGCCATAGTGACTCTCAACAGGTCAGAGACTCGCAGTGCCTCTGTGAAGCAAGATGCATCTAATCTCGAGTTTCATGACGACGATGATCTATCAGACTTGGTTGAAGAGGAGGAAGATTTGCCCCCTCAACTAGGGATGTCCTCTGACCCAGTTAGAGACACCCCCAGCATGAGAAAGTCACCCGTCTCGAACTGCAGTGGCGTCAGCGATCGGAGCTCCTCAAGCCCAATTCGCCTGGATACATCAAGTGACCTCAGTGGAATCTCGAACCGATTTGAAGAGATGAGTATGAGTGGTAGTTTTGGAATAGGAGTAAGCGGTTGACAACGACAGTAGTCGTAGGTTCTTTTTCTTTGTTCGGCAAGGAAAGTTTGTCTAAAAAATACCCTGTTAGCGTTGGAATATGATGAGAATGAAGACAAGTAGTCCAAAATTGGATATCCATAGTTGCATAAAATTGCAAGAATATGAATTATATCATATGATGCTGCTCTGATGTTGGCTCTCTCCTTTTTACATGAAGTCGTCCTCCCAGTTCTCATCGCGGTCCTGGTTACTCGAAGCAGCCATGTTATCCTCTGTGAAGATATCATCGTAGGCATGGTCCTTCTGCCACTTCTTCTCCTTCCACTCCTGAGCCTGTCGAGCCTCCTCCTTCTTCTACAACAATATTAACAAATCTCGCTTCACTACCCACGGAGGCTTGCTTACCCTGGCTTGGAAAGCTGCCTGGTCACGACGTCGCAGCTCCTTGAGACGATCGTCTCTCTCCTGCTTAAAGTCTGGCTTCTTCTCAACCTTTGTCTTGTTGAGACGGTTGACGATGGGGTTCTCGCGCTGGGGAACCAGGACGCGCTTCACTTTGCGGGGGTCCTTGAAGCCGACTTGGCCGACCTCCATGCTGCCGTCTTTCTTGAGGTTGGACCATGGTGTGTAGATTACTGTGACGTTGTCTTTCTTGTTGCCTTGGGTGGGATGTCAGATATGCGTGAGAGGAGATTAAGGGAGGATGGATACCCTCGATGGAATTGGCCTTTGTCAGTTGGGCGAGGTCCATGACAAGATCTTCAGGGAGGGCGTCCCATATCTGGCCTTCCTGCATGCGTAGGTAGATATGCGCACTGGAGAGTTTGTCCGCGTGGAACTAAACAGAGCCAACATTGTCAGTTTGCTCCATTCTCACTGAGACTTGGCTCATCTCACCCTAAATGTTACTTAGCACAAGCCCACTCATTTGACGAAGAGCCCTACCAGATATCCTCTTCCCAGCCGAACTTGATCAGGTCCTCATCTAGCATCAAGTCTCAGCCGGCGGGGAACGCAATAACACATTACGATTGTCATTGGGTATAAGCATACTCTCGAACTTGTCCTTGCCGACATAGATGAATCCTGGAGGATCGACCACGTTGGAGGTGAAGTAATAGACCATCTTGGAGTCTCCGCAGCAAGATAAAAAGATCGAAAACAAAGGAAATGGTATAGAGAGGCTGAATAGGCCACCGTTGGTGATCTTGTGGTGAGCTGTGTGTTCTGGTGAGGGGATCTTGGAGAAATTTCCGTTTGGTGGGAGTACTTGTGTGCTAACAGAAAAGGTCCTCGGCGCTCGCTGTAAGCCCCCTAAAACTGGAGGTGATCAGCCCTACAGGATAGCAAAAGAGTACCTTCCTTTCCTACCAAAGTGGGCTCCAAAGTTTGGTTCACGTGACATCGCGAAGATATCGTGAAAGGCCATTTCACAGTATTTTCTGTGCACCCTGTGACCAGCGCTCCGCCTTTCATTCGACTGCCATTTGTCTCCCGCAGTCATCATCCGAAATACCCAAGTCATTACTCAGGCATTCGTCAAATTCGAACAGCTGCTGATGCACAACAAGTGTTGGCCAAGGTTGTCCAACAATTCAGATCAATGCTCACAAACTGATCATCTAAATCATGTTTTACTCTCTCGGCTGGCATAAAGGCTATGACCAGGAACTGGAATGGAATATCTGACGATCTTCCAATACCACGGACTGTGTCGGGCCGGTGTAGCCCACATGGGTAAGAAGGATTAAAGTGATGATGTCCACTTATCCCTTTCTCGTAAACAGCGCAATGACCAGACAATGTAATTATGACGAGTCAAGCCCACGGCTATCGTAATACGGTGCCGCTGTCACCTTTCCTCCCTGTTGCTCTCCTAGCAAGAAAAGACTGGGAGAGCTGATCCGAGTTTGGTCATCCCGCAGAGCCCCAAAACAAGGACCCCATTCCCAACGTCACACGACATTTCAGTATCGGTATGTGAAATGAGGCTTCAAGAGCTTGTCTGTGCAGTCAGCTGAGCACCCGTGTGTCTTGATCAGCTACAGAATCCAAGATCTTGTCAAAGATCCTCATTCACGATGATCGGCGTCTTCTCAGTCGCCAGTCACTGCTTGTTTGTGTAACACATCACGATAGCCGTGTATGGAGACAAAAGCAACCATGGTGGCTCAACCCCGGCTGTCTCAGCCTCTTATTTCCTTGGGGTATCCACTGTCCGTCTTATTAGCCTGTTCCAAGATCCATCGTCCCTGTTGTGCCGTCTCGCCGGTTGAGGGATCTTCAGCCGGTATTGATGATCTCGTAATTTCCGGTCTTTGAACTCAGATTAGTCATGTCTCACCACGTATCGTGCTGAGTATTGGTCATATATTGCTTTTTCTTGTCTCATATCTGATCGACGTTCGTTCATGTGCTCCGCTCCACCTCTGGATCAGACCCCCAATATCGGAACGGGATCCCCAGATTTAGTCCGATCTCGTATCTCGGACTCGAGGATTTATGTAATAACTACTCCGTAGTCAACTTGATAAAGTGCCTTGTAAGTTGACAGCCACTCTATTCACCGGGAGTCGCCGAGACATTCCGGCTATCGTCATGGGGGGTCACGATAGATACTGCACAAATGGCCAGATACTTGCATGACATTCTTACTAAGAATCCAATCCGGGTTGAACAACGGACGCATAAGGATAAAGATGCAGGCAAATAGACCAATGACTGACTGGCTTATAGATAGACAGGGGCCTCGGGCATATCCCATCTCCATCCACAAGGCTGCCAAGCCAAGACCGGAGAGTGCGATCCTCATGTAGGTATGTCAACCCTAGCATATAATGAGCAAGATAAGTGAGGTTGTACTCTCTTGGAGTTTCCTCTCTGGGCCTCGAGGTGTCAAAAATTAGTGGCTGATAGTCGAAACATGCATAGACGGTAAACGAGGTCCAAGCTCTCTACAGACCTTGGCAAGTTCGTCAGGCCTGAGCTGCATCGGATGTCTCACCTCATCACACCCGGGGACTGACAGCATGTTCTCCTCTCGGGCCAGGCCTCAAGGGAACACGGGTAGTTGCAGGCTTCTTCCGCCCAACCCTGTCAAGATCAGTGACGTTGCTAGTTGGCGTACGCAGGGCAATGTCAAGTCAGTCAGTGCCTACTGTATGTATTCACAACGTGAATGTTTGGCACGGTCAAAGCATTTCATCCTTAGCGTCTTCCTCAAGCTGATAACGTTTTCCGCTTGGCCCTGGCGTCGGGGTATTAGTTTGCCCCGAGGATCTACTCCGAGTGGTGTTTCCATCTCAGCCACTTTTCCATCAGCTAGCATTAGCGTTCCACAATGCCCTGTGGCGTCGTGACGTTGCTTTTTTGGAATGCGTCCCCTAAAATAAGTAGCGTAGTGAACTTTTGGTGTGGAGAATGGCCAGGATAATGCCCCCCCTCCTTTCTACTCAAAACTTCCGAACAACATCAGT
The DNA here is from genome assembly GCA_003353625.1 of Fusarium fracticaudum. Lineage (NCBI taxonomy): Eukaryota > Fungi > Ascomycota > Sordariomycetes > Hypocreales > Nectriaceae > Fusarium > Fusarium fracticaudum. The sequence continues at coordinate 4,167,497 of PDNT01000003.1, forward strand.
CATTCCGTTCCGCAAAGGTGACCATATCGTGGCACTCTCGTGAACCCTCAAAGGCTAGATTATGCACGCTCATCTGCAGGCCGGAGCTCTTGAGCCGTCGAGGTTCCATCGAGCTCTTAAGCGAGACGTAGTGTATCCCAGCGGGCAGGGTCTGAGCTATTATGATTTTTGAAATTTCCGCGGAGGTCGTAGACACACAATAACTGATGAGTCAGTTCCGCTGGCCCTCTAAGATCAAGATATATATATTACACGTGAAATCTCCCCGACTAACCACCGTGGATGTCGCACCGTCGTTCCTCAAAACCTTGCTGTCACCTGGCATGCAGACTCATGCTTGACTTGATACTCGACATTACCCATAAAATTCTGATTAGTTCTGCCTGGTAGCCTTTGCAAGACGTTTATAAGCAGTCTTGCAATTTCGGTTGTTATGTTTGTCATTATGTTCTGAATGTTTCTGTCTTGATATTTTGTGAGGTTGGTATTATGATTGATGGATATAGACCCCAGCGGTCTGGAGAGCCCGGATAATGCTGCGCTCAGCGGAACCTCGACAAGATAAAGTCAGCTGAATGATGTTACTTTTCTTGGACATTGAGCGACTCACCAGCACTTGCAGCCGGCACTGCTTCGTTGACTACGGCGACACGACTGCTCTTGGCGAGGGCTTGAAAATCATAACCGTCTGGGCTGTCGTAGGCAACCTTGTAAACGTCGACTCTGATCTTGTAAGCGCCTTCAGCTAGAATAGCAAGATCTGTGTACGGGAAATATATTGTTGTTCTCGATGATCCAGCTGTGGTCACATCAACGCCGTTCACCGAAGTGGTTCCCGACAAGCCTCCGTCAACAATGTTCCCTTCTCTCGTAAGTAAAAAGGCCATGGCGAAGAAATAGTGACCAGTCACGGCCCCTCTGAAGTTTAACTCGGCAACAAGAGGTGGATGCAGGATGGTCGAGACCTGGGCTCGAGCAGGAGGTTGAATAGCAATGCTTAAGGCTGCCATATTGTTTCTGGTTCCAAAGTATTGAACGATTTGCTTGACGTAAGCTCATACATGGCACTAGTATGCCGCCTCAAAACTGACCCAACCGAGGTTTTATAGCATATCTGGGTAGTACAGTGTTGTGGATGGCCATAAGATATCCCTATCAGAGATGTCCATCCGATGTTTCAATGCCAAAGATAGCCCAACAGCTTGCTTGTCAGAGGGAGCTTCCGCGTGAGGTACGGTGAATTGAAGGTGATGATGGAGTGAGGTCACGAAACTTGGATGGCGAACAGAGTACCGCTGCTCCTTTCTATTGCCTGTCGTTTTATGCTCATATATGACGGAAGAGACGCCGACTGGTAGAATATTGTCCGGCAAATAAGTACAGGCTTGTACCGAGAGATGCAGTCAGATCAATACTCGATTCTCTCAGGAGATGTTTGGGGCAATGTAAGGTATAAAGAGCAAGGAGGGTTGGCTGATGGGATGTGATGTGGTATTGAAGGAAGGAAGGCAACAACAGGCGAGGCAAAAGAAATGAGGCAATAGCCAGCCAGCCACAGACAGACAAGGCAGGTGTGACTCGTGAATATCAGTGTTGGGGTAGGTAAGGTAAAGTACTGAGAGTACTGGAGGCCGGCAGTTTTCGACAAGTAAAGTACTACAAAGTGAACATGCAGGCAGATTGTCACTGACGGAGCAGGACTCGATGTCCGATCCCTACCCTTGACCTCACCTCATCTCACGATCCCTGCGGGCATATCATATCTAAGTGCAAGGTGCAGGGTGCAAGGTGCTAGGAATTCATGGATTAGTGTGGCATGAAATGGCGGCGTCAAGCACAAACAAGGAAACTTCCATTGGCGTTTGTGCCTAGCTCCAACGGTGCCTGCAAGTTAAAACGACATCAGCCCGATTTGTCGGGTTTACAGTCAATCCAAGCCGACAACCGAATAAGAGAAGTTGCAGGGTGTCGCTGGCATAGAATCTGGCGGCAAACGGCACTGGCCTTGGCGCGTTTATGGGGGCGATCTACGTCGTAGTTACAGAACCGTGACGAAACGATCTCGGACGGAGCCTCAACAAGACTTGAACTCTGTAGCCGTCGTGGCTGAGGGCGGTTCGTCAACTGAATCCGAGACCGTGGGATGGATAGACCCGGATCTGATCAGTAATCATATCAAAACAGGGCGATCTTTTCCCCCTTTTTCTTGATTCCTTTTTCTCCTTCATTATTGCTCTTGGCGCGGTTTGGAGTGGGTCGAGATCTTAGACATGCACCTGATGCTTTGGTACCTACATAACATTACGGCACTTCATCGCAGGGTCCAATCGAGAGATTCAAGCCACGTGCCTAGTTCCCACAGGACCTAGGAAACTAGGAAAAGGCTGAAACATGTTTGGCTCGATGCTGAGAAGGGTCTTTGACTCTACAGATCGGAGACTTGCGGTTGGTGGCTGTGACGTCTGCCCATATCTTGATACCGTGACAGATACCGGCTACACCTCATGCCGAGGTTACAAAAAGCAACAATACCCTCAGCTGAGCTGCAATTGTCTCGAACTGCACATTCATGTATATACTCAGACCAAAAAACAAGGTGAAGAGACAAGACAAGATCACGCTACCTCCAGGGGCTGAACCACGAAGCTTCGCTTACAGTGAACGAGCGGCCGACCGGACCTGCACTTCGGTCAAGCGGTATACCGTTCACTTTGCCAAGCCCCAAAAGGCATCATCTCCTGTAGCCTTGAACGCCCACGACCTCAATAATGAAGAAAGATGATGACACTGCATAATCGCGTTTCGGGGTTTGGCTCAGGGGCAAATATCGAGCTATGACCAGGATCTACACCACCGACAGTGCTATCCGGGAATAACTACAGGGGAAGCCTCAGTAGAAGATTTAGAAGGTTCAGTGACCTGGTCATGAGTTAGCGCCAAAGTTTGTCCGCGGGGAATTTCCATGGTTGGTGAGACAACGATCTTCAGCAAGGGACGCAGAGCAGGGTATACCCCTGACACTTTCATTTTTCTTCAGGGCCTTGGCTCTGTCATGTCTCCACTGGCACATTTCATGTTTGTTCCGTCATCAAGTTGTCTACCATTGCGGCTCCGGTGTTGCAATTCTTTGGGCCGGGCAGTCCAGGCAGCAGAGATACATACTCAACAGAATCCGGAAGACTAGCCACTTAACAACAAGCAAGACAAGCCACCAAATCACGCCACTTCGATGTTAGTGTCCTGCAGCCTAGGGACTTCGTTAGTTTGCTACGGGTTTTGACGCCGATGAGATACCTGAACATCCAACACACAACATTGGTTTGGACCAATGATAGACGCTGACTTAGTTGCGCAAGACACGGAGCTCCTTGCGAGGATATGCCCTCAACCGCCCCGAATTTGACTCGCCCCGAGTTCTCTCTGGCTCTGAGTGTCTGTGCAGTAACGCGAGGGGATGTTTTACTGGGCAGGAATGCACTGCACAAGAAATAGAAATGCCACCAGTAGCGCTTCGTGCTATACCCAAAAGTGGCTTGCTTGCTCCAAGCAAGTTACAACTAAAGTGGAGGGGCATGGATGAGGCGGGCGGAACCAGATGATACTGCCATATCTTCGAAAGTGAAGCGTGCATAACTAACTATGGTGTTCATCAGCCCTGTCAAACTGTTGGTTTCTCTTGACCGGCTGGTGTACCCGGCCATTGGAAATGACTCGAGTCCAAAGGTTCTAGCGAGGCACCAAGTTCACTAGATAATCCACGAATCGCCATTCTGCATACGAGGCAGGCATACGGCTTTGTCGGTACGATAAAAGGACGCATTGGGTATTGTCGAGTGCTTTTGGTGTTGTTGAAATGGAGCTCGTTGCTTGATATTCGACAGGGGTCTTGAGTTAGCCCGTGATGTGGGTTGCGTTATTGTGGACTAGGCTGAGCTGATTTGCATCCGGAGCATAAATTTACTGGAGACTCGATCAAGGGTTCATTACCTATTTAGTCCGTTTAGTGTTAGCAGTATTCCATAATCACCAAGTTTAGTGATACGTTGGTCGTTGTCGATTTCATTCTCTGGTCTATACTATAACCATCCTGGACTATAGTAGCATGTTCGATAGTCTCTCTGTCTCCGCTTTGAGGCATTATAGCTACAGTAGTCTTCAGATATGATGAGTCAAGGAACCGCCCGGGGAACCGGAGTGACATATTCTTCCTTTAATAGTGATAGTGCTGCTGCAAACTCCTGCATTGTAAGACGTTACTAAGGTGATTTGCAAGGGACATAATGCATGATATCTTTCACAAACTGACCTGCAGAATTAACGTATTCCACCTGATTTGTTCTTCTAGAATTTTGCGGGTCATCTTCTCTCACAAGTACACACAGCACCTCCACAGAGCAGCCATCCATGTTTGTGGTGTTGTGAACCCTGGCTCGCTTGGACTCTTGACAGCTCGGATCTTGCCATCTTTTGATCATCGTTATCCGAGCATTGCAACCTTTCGGATGTACGTCCTTACGCGGGTTGTCACTGTAAATCCCGGCCTGTCAATATTTTGAAAGTCCACATAGTCTCAGTCTCTATGTTATCCACCTCCAGCGTTGCATTGCTTGAGGAGACGGAAGCCATCGATATTGGTAATAATGAGCCGATTGCTTCTTGCCCTGCGTAAAGTAGCCCCTGCCCGGAAAACCCCTCTCCGCACTTTCCATTCTCTCCGTCTCCGTACCTACCTCCTTGTTTTCTACCTTTACCTTACCTTATTCAGCATCTTAGACAGACCTAGGAGCCAGTCACTTTTTCTCTCCTGCAACCAACCTCGGACAAACAGCAGCAAACAGACAGCGCACACAGATGCAGCCTCTACGCACGGGCGGGCACACATGCACACACCTTGACTCATGACATTCAATCAAGTCTCTCTTTGCACGACTCGTTGAAAAGCACGCAAAAGGCGCCAAGTCTCAATACAGGATACTACCTTGTTCGCAGAAGACGTATACTAGGTGACGGGTGTTTACCCAGCGCACTTCCGGCGGACCAGTTCCTATTGGATCTTGATATCTGCCTGTCCACGATATACCCGAATTGGGACGTTTAGGACAAAGAACCGATACTGCGATATCCATCATATTCGTCGACAAAAATTCGATAGTACTTTTGTTTGCTGCGGTTTATTCAAACGGCCGCCTATGCTAAGCTGTTACTGGCCTTCCTCCTTTGTCTATCTATTTGACCGACTCTCGCTTCACTTCTTTGCATTCATGCGCTCACATTACAACAGGTTACGTTTGTCGCTACCATTGACACACTTCAGAGAATTATCAATCTCCAACACTCACCGGCCGGTCAAACCCACCAACAGTAGTCCACGCTACCTCGATCTGCCTATGGGCTTTGTTGCCGCGAAAGTTCATGACACAAGAGATAGCAGCGTCATCTCGATCTTGGCGATCTCAGATAGCCGGGTGTCAAATTTGTGCCATGCCAGGAACTATTTACGGCACTTGCATTTATGGCATTTCTATCTCATACGGAACTGATCAGCAGTCCAAGACACCTCACCTAAGAAACGAAAACTTGATTTTCATGCGAAATCCTAGTGTTATAAGACACTCGGAGTATCTGCCAGTACGGCCGAATCGACGATCCGTACTTCGATACATCGAGAACCCGCAATGATACCTAGTTATCTATTCACTGGCCATTGGAAAATCAGAGGCGCTGTTAGCCTATACGCACTGTTTGCGGGAATTTGAGAGGCCTCCGCTTGGCTAAAATGCCAATGAACTGGATCTATGAGCATGTTCAACTCAACTTGACCCGCAGATGGCAGCTCATCCACACACCGGCCAGCCAAGATATGCTTTTTATCAACTGCAGTCCACAGCCCACGTTTTTGATATGTTCGGTGTGGGATTGGAAGAGATCTGTTGGTCCGGAAGAAACCGCTCGGTTTCAAAACGTAAGGATCGGCGTTGACAATCTTGAGTAGTCCACATTTCACGACGTGCCGGCCTTGACTGACCAAGCTACCACTTGCCATTGAGTTACGACGGCAGCCTGAATTGGAGATTCGTCGCTTTTTGGGGGTCGAAGTTTCTCTAGGGAGTTAGTCTCTCCACATGAAGCAGGCATCTTCCCGGTTGCAAAGCCAATGGTACCATGGGGTAGCATTCAGTGCTGATTCTATGCCTCGGTCAAGCAGGCAATGTTTGATTTGTGACAGCCGATGACGCGGGGCAGTTTGCTTCTCTTACTACTGAAGGGCGGCCTATTCCTACGAAATTCTATAACAAGGGTTCCTAGACCTACTTCACAGTTTGTTGCGTCTCTGGTCATCCTTGACTTTCTGATTAGCCTGTTGGAAAAGTGGTTGGATCGAACAAAATGGGTGGACCAGACTGAGACAGCGATAGCAAATCAACTGGCGAGTCGCGCTCTTGCAGGATGAGATATGCTCACTAATTTAATACAGTAAGTGATTTTTAGCATCTTCCCTCTATTTTATAAGACTTCTAAATAAAGATGATTGGAAATCATGAAATCATAAACACTTTCTAGCCGTCACGAACGTTATGGAGCCCTTTTTGATTGAAGGCGTCACAAAAATCAGCTTACCCTGTACCACAGCTCGATGCTGCTATCGCGCACGTGACCACTCCGTGAGATGACATCTCCACGACTGGTAGGTACCGCCGAAACAGGCAAGTCAGCACTTTCGCGTGAGATCCATAAAAACTGTCGCCAACATGATGCACTCAATTCAATCTCACTCTCTCAGAATCGCCATCACATCCGGTTTCGAGTGCGCCAAGACCCTCAAAGGTGAACGTGCAGACAAGGCATCGTCATCAAATTCAATGCGCCTAGATTCTTGTTCTTTGTCGCAGAGATACCACCCTCCATCCAGCTCAGTCGCGAGCTCACCAGAGATATAAGCACACCCAGACGCGCCCCATTGCACGACACAATGACGGCAGAATCACCCAAGTCTCAAAGTCCTACCTCTGCCTCTGCATCGCGCAATGACTGGGATCACGATGAGGCGGGACCGTTGCTTGCGCGTTTCGTTGGCGGGGGTCAACTTGCCCCTGACGCCGATACCGAAGCCTCAACTCTGATCGGTACCGCGTCGCCTGCTGATTATGGAGCTGTAACTTCCTCTGGCGATGGAACGGCGGAGGAAGCGGGTGTTGCGAAGCCCGAGGGCAAACCGCTGCCGAAACTCCAGGTGTTGCTTCTATGCTACGCGCGCGTGATGGAGCCAATTGCCTTCTTCTCCATCTTCCCCTTCATTGCGCAGATGGTCCAGGAGAATGGCAACCTACCCAAGAGTGATGTTGGCTTTTATAGCGGCCTTATCGAGTCTCTTTTCTCGGCTACCCAGATGACGGTGCTTCTCAGCTGGAGTCGGCTTGCAGATCGTATTGGCCGCAAGCCTGTTCTTCTCATCACGCTTTTTGGCACGGCTGTTGGGCCTGTGTTGTTTGGCATGTCAAAGACGATCTGGCAGATGATCATGTTCCGGTGTATAGCAGGTCTGTTTTCCGGCTCTGGTCTTGTCATCAGGACTATGTTGTCTGAACTCAGCACCCCTGAGACGCAGGCAAAGGCCTTCAGCTGGTTCGCATTTGGTGGAAACATAGGAATCTTCTTGGGCCCTATAATTGGCGGCGCCCTTGCAGACCCAGCTCACCAGTTTCCACGAGCGTTTGGAAATGTTCAGTTCTTCATCGACTATCCTTACGCGCTGCAAGGTATTGTTGTTGGACTAATCAGCTCTACAAGCTGCATCACAACCGCCCTCCTTCTCAAAGAGACACTTCATGAACCGAAGAAGCCTCGCCATGAAGAGAATGGTCAGCCTCGAATGTCAACTTGGGAACTTGTCAAGTCTCGCCAAGTGGCCCTCGTTCTTTGGGCTTACAGCCATGCCATGTTCCTCGCCTTTGTGTTCACGGCCATTCTCCCCGTCGTTCTTTACACACCCATTGAGCTTGGAGGCACAGGCTTTAACGCGTTCCAGATCTCCATTTACATGGCCATCCAAGGTGCCAGTCAAGCCATCTGGTTGCTCATCGCCTTCCCCATACTTCATCGACATCTAGGTACACGCGGTGTCATGAAAATCTGTGGATATGCGTACCCTTGGTTCTTCGTTGGATTTATAATTCTTAACACGCTCCTCCGCGCTGACACGCACGCTACGACGGTTATATTCTGGATCCTGGGCGCGGTGGTCACCGTCGTCGGACCTGGTGTCTCCATGGCCTTCACAGGCGTGCAGCTAGCTCTCAACGACGTTGCGCCAGATCCTCACTTCTTGGGCACGCTAAATGCTCTGGCCCTCAGTCTTGCAAGTGGTATAAGAGCCATCGTACCAGGTGCCGCAACGGCCATTTATGCCGTGGGTGTTCGTGGGCAGATTTTCTGGGGCCATCTGGCCTGGGTGATAATGATTCCCTGTGCTGTGGGCTTTACTGTAGCTTGTCAGTATATACCTGAGGGAAAGAAGTCTTCAAAGGACGATAACGAAGATGACGAGAACGAATCATGAGAGGGGGAGGGTTCATTGGGGGAGTCTAAGAACTGACTGTACGCGAAGCATAGCGATTGAGATCTACCATTGGTGAAAATGTTAATCTATCCATGTATTGCCTTTGCCTTGAGGCGTTTGCATATGGTAGCTGCCTTGGAAAGTATCCCTATTGCATAGGACATTTACCATGGACTCAGCAGGTAGGTAGCTAGTATACGGATAGATAACTGAATAAGTCGGCATCCATGCTCATAGGGATTTCGGCATCATCTTGAGCATTGTTGATAAAATTCACAACCCACGACATGGCTGACCTCACTGGTTGAGACGATGAGCTCAGACAAGTTAAATCCATTCTGAATCTATTCGTGGGTAGCGATGCTTACAGCTACATCTAAGTTCTAATCTATCCTTAATTATCCAGATAATTAACCAATACCCATTTACCCATGACCATTCCCAAACCCTATTACATCTTTGATGCTTTTGTACAAGAAACTGAAACAAAATTATTCATAATGCCTTTGTAAGCATAGAATCGATTCTTACTTTTCATAACGTATCGTGAAAACAGGCGAATACGCCTCGTCCCAATCCTCTTTCTTCTTCTCATCACCAAATATTCTCAGCGCTCTGTATCTCACAACATACTGTCCCGCAGGGGCAAAAGTGCCATCTGCAAGTTCACCAGTGAAAGCTTGCGAGTTAGCACCCATTGCGTTCCACAGCAGGGGAAAGTCAACCGGCTCTCCGATAACGCGCGGCTTTTTGGGAGATGTAGGCTTCTCGGTTGTGACCGGTATGACCTCAGCGTGAAGTTTCGCTGAGCCTAGAGCGAGGAACCAGGTAAGACCGGGCAGTGTGTCGGTGAGGTTGTTTGCTGTGCCAGGCTTGGGGAGTGTCCACGTTGTGTTGTCTGCTACGGGGAAGCGGTTCTCGTCGGTTGAATTTGCGATCCATGTATCTTTAGGCCCAAGAACCACGGAGTTGTGAAGAGATCCCGTTAAGCCTTGGTAGGGAAGTGACAGCGATGTTCCATCGGTGCCGTTGATAGTTACATAGCCCGACCAAACAGGCAAACGCGTTGCGTTCAGACCCTTGGGAGGCGTAGCAAGAACCTCAATGACAATACTTTCACCAGCATCGATAGTAACCTTTGACTCGCTGAACTTGAGGCTAGCATGCTCTTTGGCAAAGTCATTAGGGAATTCATCCGGATAAATGTAATTCTCAACAAGCGTAAACATCGTAACGGCTGGGACGTGAGAAATCTGCAAATCAATCTGTTTCTTGCCCGTATTCTTAACCGTAAAGTTCAACGACTCAGCAAAATGATCCGTGTCGTTGAACGAAAGACTCGATCGTGATAAAAGAACTTTTGCATGGGCGGCATCGTGAGCCTGCACGATACCACCGCCCTGCTGCGGAACAGGCGCGAGGAAGTCATAGAATGTTTTCCCATCGTTGAATAATTGTGGGTTTGCGCTCGCTGAGAGGAGGTTCTCGATGAGAGCTGGATCGCGGGTGCCCCTGGCTTCTGCGATGAGGGCGAAGATGCCGGCGACGAGGGGTGAAGCCATGGAAGTGCCCGATAACACAGCATAGCTTCCCATGCTTCGGGGGTAGGTCGATAGGATTTTACCGCCTGGGGCTCCGAATTGAGGCTTCAGGTCCATTTCCCATGTTGGGCCCCAAGAGGAAAAGGTACTCGCTGCTCCAGCTGTGATGTTGTTGTGCTTCTGTTCGAGAATAACTTTACCGTCACTTCCGTCTGACATGCTGAGAACAATTTTCTTCTTTGCTTTTAAGGAAGCGATCCAGTCTGCGCCTTGCTCGGGAGACACGATGCTTGCTGCTTTGATACCCACGACGGAAGAGACGTCGAAAGGAGCGAGATCTTCCTTGTTGCTGTAGAACATGATGTACTTTGCCCCAGCCTTGACTGCATTGGCAGCTTTCGCATCGAACGTACACGAACCCCGCCGCAAAAGAACGATATACTTGCTGAGATCAGGTGTGTCTTTAGGCCACTCATCACAGCCATCATCAGCGACTGACGTGTCGTAGTTGAGTGCCCAAAGTGGCAGCTTCACGCCCTTCCAGGCACTCGGCTTACCACTCAAATGCCCAAATTCATGCTCAGGGCCTCCATTGATGCTGTATTTCGACGCATTCAGGAGCGCAAGAGACTTGGTGTTGTCAAAGGACCCAACAGCAGTAACTTTCTTCCCGTTCGCAGCCGTGCTCGCATAAAACATTCCCATGGCCCCTGCATTGCCCGCCGCAAGAACACAAGGAACGCCCTGTTCGACGATTCTCGAGACAGCCACTGCCCACGGTTCCTCAGACCAGCCCGACGGACCCCCGATGGAAGCTGAGATGATATCTGCACCGTCTTCAAACGCCTGGTTGAACGCTGCGATAAGGACATCGTTTCCAGCTTCGCCGTTACAGCCAAACGCGCGGTACGCTCCTATTTGCACCCCGGGTGCGGCGCCGGTGAAGCCCATAGTGTTCTTTTGGGCGGCGAGAATACCGGCGACGTGGGTGCCATGGCCGGCGCAGTCCATGGGGTCGTTGTCGGGTTTGGCGTGGTTGAGGCCGTCGTATGCGTCGCCTACAAGATCAGTGCCGAAGGAGACGAGGCAGCCTTTGCCGAAGCAGCCTCCAAGGGCTGGATGTTTATAATCGATCTGTATAGATGTTAGTCCCGGGTATTAGGGAAGGAGTGTGGAGATGGCTTACACCACTGTCGACGAGGGCAACCTTGAGACCCTTGCCCGTGACACCCTCTGCCCTCAACTTATCGATCTGCGTCATGACATGCGGCGAGAACGTATCATTCACAGCATCCCTCTCCTCGAAGCCTCGTTTTGTAATAGACTTGTACTCCATCCCCGGTGTACCCGTCCAGTGAACCTCTGGTTTGGGGATGCTGAATATCTGAACAGGCCATTTTTGCTTGATGCCCGGCAGCAAGGCCATCTCGGACGCTAAGTCTTCAGCATTATCAATGTCGGTGAATTGGATCGAAGCTCCTTTGAATAGCTTGTAGTTGTACTGCATACGAGTCTTGCCTCGTGCCGAAGCCTTGGCGAAGAAGTCGGCGCAGTCCTAAGCTCTGTCAGTTATGGAAAGGGATATAAGAGACGAGAGGATACGCACATGATTCTCTTCAAACTCAAAGATATAAGCACCCGGTAACCGGCTATGACCCTTCCCAACAGCGATCTTATCAAAGTCCACCGCGCTGACCACCGCAGCGTATAGCGCAGTCACTATACTCAATCGCACCATGATGAAAAGAAACACACCGAATCACGTTCTCCGCAATCACGAAGGAAATCACCAAGATACGAGAAAGAAAAGGAAACGGAAAAAGAAGAAAGGGAGGATTTAAACGAGACAAACCTGATCCCAACATTTCCGCCTTGGAAATAGGTTGGCTGGGGATCCTATATACGATCATCATAGCCCCATTATTGACACAAGCTGTGGTGGGTTGATCCCCATCATGGAAAGAAAAGAAAGATGGAAAGAAAGTGGGTTTCTGCGGGATAGTGGACTTTACGAGATTTCAGGCCATGAGAAGCAATCCTACGAATAAGAAGAGAGAACATATTTGAGACAATTGTGTTGGATATGTTCTCTACCAATGGACTAAATGGCTAGTTGCAGAGTAAAAGAGTCGGTATCACTTCAAAGCTGAGGAATCTGCAGGTGGAGGTTGGGATGGGTTGTCAACATGAGATCGACAGGCACTGCACGGATGATGAAACTGGGTCCCACGTCGCTAAACATAGAGTCATCTATGATAGAGCCGCATGGGACGATTGCGCGTACATGCAGTCGAGACAAATCCAAGGCAAAATTCATGGTTGAAAGTGGTTTAGTTGTATGCAGGTTTGCGGTGGTATATCTATCGAAATAGCAACTCAACCACCAACCTTGAACTCTGGCCGTTGCACTCAAAGCGAATACTACTATGCTCCCGTCCCTCGAAACTCAATCAAACACCGTCATCCGATCCTCTTGATCCTCCTTGCACATCTTAATCTGCCCCACGATCGTTAGGAGAAACAAATGCTACCTTACCTTGCTACGGCCTTGCTTCCACTGCCCAACCCGCGATGGTTTTGTTTCCTTGGTGAAGTCATACCTAACTACATCAGATAACACCATCCATCCCGCTATGCAAGACTTATGCAGCACTTCCCGTGTCGTACCGAGCTGAACCTCGTATTTGCGGTACATACATAAAAAGAAACGCGCACTAGTCTTTGCTTGGATACACGTAGTCTAGCCAATTGGGCCCACGACGACACCTTGCATGCATGTGCATATGTAGGGCGGGAGACGTTTCTAAAATAAAATAATAAAAAAAGAGAAAATATTCTTGATTTTTCTTCTTAATGATGGGGCGTACTATACATGAGGTGATTGATTGATTGATCATGATGTGGCAACTTTGCTCTTTTCACATGCTGTTGAATCGGTGCCTCATTCTTATTACTGACTTTTATCGTTGCATGGCCTTGAGAATGCATGCAACGGGTACTCACACCACGTTCTGTATCACGGTTAAACGGTAGGCCCGTTGTGAGACGCCGTTGCTCGTGATTGTTCCCGCACGTAGTCACACCAACACCAATTCAACTTCAACGCCCAACTATGTACAACACAACTTCCAACTAAAACGCTTGGCTAGGTAATTCACCGATATCGCTACCAGCCACCCAGAAGACCATGGCCGAATTTGCTGAGAAGGGTGACGAAAGAGCATGCACCAAAGTAATCATCGTCGTTTGACCAAGCTGTACGGAGTAGTGAGCATCTGCATGTAAAGCATTTGAGTCTTATCGCAGGTATCAAGAAAGATCCGGCAGATAAGAAAAATCCCGTTGTGGCTACGCCGAGAACAGAGCTCCGTGCCTCCGGCGCCGTCTCCGGAGGGACTGTGTCATGCCCCATCTGTGATTGGTCCATTGCGTCTCAAATGTTCAAAAAGGTTGAATCAGAAAATCAGAAATGCGACATTGCTGTCCCAGTGAATCACTTATTAATTTATGATATCCTCCCTTATTCGAATGCAACATCAAGCTTAAACATTTACAACATCATATCGGTATTGGCCAACGAAGACAATATGTCAGAAACAGATCCTCGTACAAAAGAGCAACCTTCTACTCACGATACCGAACGCAATATACAACCTTCCGAAGAACCCAAAGAGAAGGAGAACGTCTCGGCCTTCAAGTCCCTCGGTTGGCTTGACCGTTTTCTAGCAGTATGGATCTTCCTTGCCATGGTAGTCGGTATCCTCCTGGGCAACTTTGTCCCTTCGACTGGACCGGCTCTTGAGAAAGGCAAATTTGTTGGTGTTTCTGTTCCAATAGGTATGTAAACAGCTTATCCGGTGGGACAAGTATACTGATCAGATGTGCTAGCTGTCGGCCTGCTCGTCATGATGTATCCCATCCTCTGCAAAGTCCGATACGAGAGCCTCCACGAGATCTTCTCCCAGCGAGACGTCTGGAAGCAAATTCTCTTTAGCATATTCATCAACTGGATAGTTGCACCCTTTTTGATGGTAACCCATAGCCCCATTTCCTCAAACGTACAATATTCTGACGATGATAGCTCGGCCTCGCGTGGGCATTCCTCCCAGACAAACCCGAACTTCGCATCGGTCTTATCCTCGTGGGCCTTGCACGCTGCATCGCCATGGTGCTAATATGGAACGGTCTTGCGGGCGGTGACGCCGAATACTGCGCTATCCTCGTGGCTATCAACTCGATACTGCAGATGGCTCTATACGCGCCAATATCTGTGTTATTTATCTCGGTGATCAGTGGAGAGGAGGGCTCTCTTGAACCGTCGTACTCAACAGTTGCAACGAGCGTAGCAGTCTTTCTCGGCATCCCCCTCGGCGCAGCCATCATCACTCGCTTTTCCCTGCACAAGATGGTCGGACCAGAGTGGTATGAGCGTGTCTTTTTGCGCATCATCGCCCCCTGGTCTCTCATTGGCCTTCTTTACACCATCCTCATCCTCTTCGCTTCCCAAGGCCATCAAGTGGTCCATCAGATCGTATCTGTAGTGCGCGTCGCAGCCCCTCTCATCGTCTACTTCGTCATCATCTTCTTCGCAACACTTCTGGTATCTCGACATGCGGGCTTTGGATACCCACTCGCAACAACGCAGAGTTTCACTGCGGCGAGCAATAATTTCGAGCTTGCGATAGCAGTGGCTATTGCCACGTTCGGACCTAGTAGCGACCAAGCGCTTGCAGCGACGGTTGGTCCGCTGGTCGAGGTTCCAGTGCTTTTGGGTTTGGTGTATCTCCTTCGGTGGGTTTCTGATAGATGGAACTGGAAGAACTGAGTTGTTTTTGGGGGTATATGTAGCAAAACATAGTATCAGGTCATATCATCCATCAAAGTGAGCAAATCCGTGTTGCGGACCATACAGGTCTCGCCCTCGGCGCATCCAAGAGCGGCTCGAGCCTGAGATATGTCTGATTGGCCTCGGATCTGAGCGAGGATAGTAGCAGCTTCCATACAGTGAATCTTGTCAAGAGATTTTGGTTGTTGGGGTACGGGCTGTTGTTCTGGCTGCGACACAGGCTGTGGTCTAGGACAGCAGCCTGATTCTTCTGTGCAAGACGTAGCAGTCGTAGCAGGTGTTGGCGGTGAGTACACCTTGGGCTGAAACGCAAACGGAGGGTTGCTATTCTCCCTCACGGGGCCACATCCTTGAGGCTGCGAGCACGGCATAGGTCTCGAGGTAATAACAACAGGGGAAGCATTAGAAGACGGCGTAGAAACAGGCGTGATAGTCGCCACGCCCGCTCTGGCAACCATCTTTTCCTCGTGCCTGGCAGCCTCAACATGAGCCTCAACCTCCTCAGCAGACACGCCCTTGGCAGCAAGCAAACCTCTCAGCGCGGCATTCTCGCCCGCAACGGCCCTTGCAACACGCTGCATCTCCAGCGTAGCCTGGCCATCGCGACGCTCAAACTCACGCACGCGACTCTGCAGATCGTCGAGTAATTCACGCTGTCTTGCGCGAGAGCGACGCTGGTTCTCGCGATTGAGAGCGAGAGACTCGGGGGTTCGAGTCTAGTTGGACTTAGTATTGGACGGATATACGGGAGTAAGGGGGGGATATAATCGTACCTTGCGTGGCATGATGGGCTGGGTGAATTTTCCGGCTGAGATGAAACGGGTTCAGGTGAGATGATGGACTGGGGTATTGGATAAAATGCGCTGGAGAATGAGTCGAATTGGTTGGAAAAAAGATTGTCTGAAAAGGCGTCGTACAGCAGCAATAGTTAGTTTTCCGCCGGTCCCACCAGGCTTAGGCTTGTGTCTATCTAATACGAAATCGGTAATGACTCTTCAGCACTCGATCCTTCAGTGAAGGGCTTCTCAGAGGGATAGTTACTACGGAGTACTGTAACTCAGTGCTGTATTAATGACTGTAGATCAATTGAAGCAATAAAACAACAGCATTCACTCCATTTCGACCCACGCCCACAAACCGTGATCGCTCGATTACAAACCCTTCCCAATTAGGTAATCCCAACTTCGGTCCAGACTCAAACTCCACCATCGTCATTAATATCCTTCACCTCTCTTCCAGCAAAAGCCAATTGATACAATTACACTCCAACACAATGATCTGCAATACCTGTCGCCGCGCTGCAATGCGCTCTGCTCGTCTTTCTCTGCGCACCCTCGTCCGCGCTCCTCCGGCCATCACCCGCATCACAACACAAACACCTACATCAACGCCCCGAAGACTTCTCTCGACTTCTACATCTCGATTCTCTGCTGCCGTTGAGGAAGAGCCCGATCTGCCTTCCATGAGCCCCGCTGAATCAGCCATCGCCGAAATACTCTCCGAGAAGCTTCAGCCCACCGAGCTCCTCGTTCAAGATGTCTCGGGTGGTTGTGGGAGCATGTATGCCATCGATATCACATCCCCTGCTTTCAAGGGCCAGACAATTCTCAAGCAGCAGCGCATGGTGAATGCTGCTCTCGGCGACCTTGTCAAGGGCTGGCACGGCGTTCAGATCCGGACCAAGGTCCCCTCTGCTTAGGCGCAATTGGGTTATGAAACGACGTCTCTTTCTGCATACGACGGCAAAAATTGGTGGAGAGTCAAGATAGGATGATTGTACGACTATGGAGATTGCTGGGTTTCAGAAATATCACGAATGAGAAGACATAACGATTTGCGATCGGGCAAGATACAGATTCTGCTGCGGTTCAGCGGTGAAAGGATCAATTCAGCTTTAAATCGACAGGCCACTGTATAATAGAGAAACAGGGGAACAATGCATGGGAATTACGGCCGGAAATCTCAGCTACGGGACAAATCGAGAAATATAATTCATCAACAAAGCATCTGACTCTCAATTGCTGCCTTTCGATGGCGATTCGAGTTCTATTTTCGCGTCACATGCATTGTCCGATTTCGCTCTGAAGCTGCCTAGACAAACTTGATAAAGTGACTAACTAAGGTATGTGAGTCAATCCGAGGAATCTACCACTTTCAGGTAGCACTCTGGGTAAACAACCGACACATCAATACGGAAGAGCTCATGACTCCTCGGTGTGCATCTGATGTTTTGGATCGTGGAGTTGAGGGCCTTGGTCTATCACTTGCGGATGCCAGAGAAACCCTCGCATCAAATCGAACTGGGCGATTTGAATTAACGAGTTTTGGAGCCGCTACAAAGGTAATTGAATGGGTATATTAAAACTTTTCATAGTCTCGTCTAATGCGCCATCAGTCGAGATAAGACTCGACGCCCGTCATTCCATGCCTTCTTAAAATTCCTGTCCCATTTCTTTTACAAATTCTCCTTCAAACTCGTAGCTTACATTCTATACATCATTAGCAATTACTCATGAATAGGTATCTTTGGGGAACATACCGCTCAACAGGTGTAAGACCAAGCAGACTCATGCCATTGTGGAGGACAATTCGGGCAGCATCGTACAGAGCCATACGAGCCTTCTGAAGCTCAGCCTCGCTGCCGACAATTCGGAGGTGATCGTAGCTGGAGCTGAGCACATGTGTCATCTTGAACAGGTATGTCAAGATGGTGGTGGGCTCAAGGGTCTTGAGAGTGTTCTGGACAACGTCGGGCCACTGGCTAAGCAGTCGGACGAGGTCGGTAGCGTGCTTCTCGGTCAGGAGCTCGTAGTTGGCAGTGGCCAGCTCATCATCGGAGAGACCAACTCGTCGGCGGATAGAGCACAGACGGGCATGAGCATACTGGAGGTAGGGGCCAGTGTCACCCTCGAAAGAGGTCATGACGTCCATGTCGAACTTATAGTTGTTGATTCTAGTGTTGTTAGTAAGAAACTTCTCGGTGAGTTCAGGATACGTACCGCTTTCCAGACATGTCCTGGACCATAACACTGCTGATACCAAGGATATCGGCAACAGCCTCAGGGTTCTCGACCTGAGAGTACTTTGTCTCGTTCTTCTTCATGACTTCGTGCATCTTATCGGCGACATCACGGAGGATGTCGTCAAGGAATTTGACAGTACCCTTTCGGGTGCTCATGCCAAGAACCATGCCGAAGTTGATATGCTGGCACTTCTTAGCAATATCCTCGTGGCCCATAAGCTCAATGGTCTTGAAGAGTTGCTTCAAGTGGAGATCCTGTTGAGAAGCAACAACGTAGATCATGTGGTCAAAGTTGTACTTCTCCTGTCGGTTAAGAAGCTCGCTGATATCTCGGGTGAGGTACAGCGCAGTGCCGTCCTTCTTTCGGAGAATGACCTTCTCGAGACTCTTACCAGGCTTGCCAGGGACGTGCTTGGAGAAGTCAATGAGGATAGCACCGTTAGCGTCCTCGGTAAGGCCCTTCTCAGAGAGGACCTTGGCGGCCTTCTCCATGTCTTCCTCAGGGACCTGAGACTCTCCTGAGTACTCGTCGTACTCAATGTTGAGTCGGGCATAGGTCTTCTTGTATCGAGTAATGCTGAGATCTCGGAATCGTCGCCAGAGCTCGACGGCCTCCTTGTCACCATCTGTCATTCGTCGGAAGTACTTTCGGGCTTGCTCGTCCAGGGACTTCTCCTCAAGCGCAGTGATGTCCTCACCAGCAGCCTTCTTGGCCGCAATCTCCTCCTTCTCGGCGGACATATCCTGGTTGATTCGGACGTAAAGGTTGAAGAGGTGGTTAATGGGATCGGCCTTGAGGGCCTCCTCATCACCCCACTTCTCCCAAGCCAAAGCCAACAGACCATACTGCTTACCCCAGTCACCAAGGTAGTTCATTCGGGTAACCTCCCATCCAGCACTCTCGTACAATGAAGCGAGGAAGCCACCAATGATGGTACTTCGGAGATGACCAGCGTGGAAAGGCTTGGCAATGTTGGGCGAGGAGAACTCGACAATCATTCGCTTCCTGCCAGAGTTGGGGTCGTTGGGGTCTCGGAGACCGTTGTAAGGGTTCTTGCCGTAGTTGTCGGCGCGCTTTCGAATCGTAGGGAG
Organism: Fusarium fracticaudum; assembly: GCA_003353625.1. Classification (NCBI taxonomy): domain Eukaryota; kingdom Fungi; phylum Ascomycota; class Sordariomycetes; order Hypocreales; family Nectriaceae; genus Fusarium; species Fusarium fracticaudum. The sequence goes on from PDNT01000003.1 coordinate 4,186,555, forward strand.
GAGCATGCTGGTAAGCTTGTTGGGCTTGAAGAAGAAGGAGATGAAGGGACCAGCAACGGTAGGCTTCTCAATAAGAGGAGATTCGGGGAACTTGATCATGTTAGCTATAATTCAGCAATTGCTATTTTATGCGACTCACTTGAGCAACCCATTCCTCAGCAAGCTCTTGGGGCTTCTTGCCCTTCACTCGGAGAGCAGGAACAGCAAGAATAGCATCTCCCTTATCGAGAGTCTGAGTCCACTGGATGGCGGGGTAGATAATCTTAGGATCGACACCAGTAATAGGCGCCAAAAGACTTGTGATGTGTGAACGGTAGATATCGACGGGGTTGGTATCAGGGTGGCAGCCAGGGAAAGACTCGATGTTGTCGAGGCCAAGCTGCTGGAGCTGGTCGGCGAGAGCGTTGGCGTCTGTCGCCATGGTGCGTATATATTTGATGGAGGAGGGGTACTTGTAGTCGCGTTGCAATGTCTGTTGTCGCGGAGACTGGCGAGTCGAGAGTAGAGAAAGAGTACGAGTCTGGACAAAAGCTTGTCGCAATGGCAAAGAGGATGTCACAAGATAACAAGAAGTAGAAGAAGAGAAAAAGGTGGAGGAAGTGAAGCGCCGCGCGAGCATCAATGGCGATTCCGAGCGAGTGAGTGTGAGTCAAGTGGGCTCAAGGGTTAACCAAAAAAAAAAAGGCTTTGACTCTTTCACTTCTTTCCTGCGAGTCATCATTCGCCGGGGACGGATGCAGAGCTTGAAATCGCGGGGCACGGTTGCCCTGAAATTCCGCTCCGATTCTACCCCTCCATCCATGTCATATCAGACCATGATAAGATAATGAATGATTGGTTTCGACTTCATGCGACTTTGATATTCAGTCACCTTCAAACAAATATTCATAGAGGGGAACCATTTCTTGGATCAATTTGTATTGAAGATTGAACAGACTAAAACGCTATTGCTGACCATTTAAAACACCCAGTGATATTTGCCGAACCTTTTCACACTTAACATGAAGTAACCCCTCTGAGGTCCTTCAGAGCAAACCAACCAAATTAATAAAGAACCGAAACTAGACATAGCTGATTTTGATGCGCCATAGTTGTCAGACAACTCCCTCGAGAAGTCCATACAACATGCATTAGAGGGGTATAACAAGGAAAGATCTAACTAGACGTTATGGTCGCCAGGGTTCATCTTCATGTCGTTGGTGCCAAACTTGCCGCCGTTCAGCTTCTTGCGGGCAATCTCCTTACGCCACTCAAACATGGTGTTTGGCTTGTCCCTGATAGTCTGGCGAAGCTTCTCGTCACTTCGCTTCATCCATGCGTTGGAAGAGGCAGTGCTGACAGGGTAGAGAGGCATGCTGTTGTGGCTGAGGAGGAACGCATCCGGCTCGCGCTTATCATGAGACGCGATGATATCCATGTCAGCCGCAATCTGATCGCAGTAGATCTCAAGAGGGAGATCGTTAACGTCGTGTCCAAAGGGGTTCTCGATTTCTTGGCCGATGAATAGAAGTCCGAAAATGATATAAGCGGCGACAACAGAAGCCGGAATCGTGATATACTGGAGCTTATCGACAAGCTGGAAGGGCAGGACAAAGACATAAACGAATGTGATCTGGCTGATGGCAATGGTGTAAGCAATGGGGAGAGGAGTGTTGAGAACACGGTCGCAGCCAGTCATGCAGTCGTTCATCATGGTGAGGTGGTTGTAAGCAAGAGTCTGCTGCATTGGGACAGGGAGTTGCTCCTGAGCGACCATTCTATCGATTGTGATGGCAAGATGGTTGAGAATCTCGAGAGGGAGGTTGCCAAGAGGCTTGTCGGTCTTCTTAAGAGCCTTACGGGGGTTGCTCTGGGCAAACGACACACCAAGGTACTCTCCAACGGACTTGAACATGTTCTTCTTCTTGATGCAAGGACCCTCAGGATCAGCGACAGTGGCATCCTTGGCAAAGGTGTTGAGATGGCCGATGAGATGCTCCAGATCGGGGTAGGCACTGTAGGGCTCGAATCGAAGGGCATGCTTGAGAGAAACTGAGAAAGCAACAATAAGGTTCATCGCGCCAATCTTCTTGAGAATGGTCTCGCGAGGGTCTTGGTCTGGGACATCCTTGGCGTGAATCCAGAAGACACGGCCCAATGTCTGAGAAGCCATGGTAAGCATACCCCAGTATCGGCGACCTTCTGCGTAACGTTCGTACGCAGTTGAGGATCGGAACGACAGACTGAGACCGACGACGAAACCCAGAATGGTAAGCAGAACCGAGTCAACAGAAATATCGTGGACCTGCTTGTGGATGAGTGTGATGGCAGTCGACCAGGCGCCAATAGCGACCAGAGGGATGATCAACTTGGGCATGATAGAACCGTGCATCTGCATGACCAGAGGCCATTTTGAGTGCTTCTGAATATCACGAGGACCGGTGAAGTAGTCATCGATGTCGAGAGACGTCTGCTTGCGGAAAAGAGCTGGGTTGACGCCTACGGCGGGAGAAGGGGGAGAGCGAACATTGTCGAGGGGGATTTCGAGACTGTGCAGGCGCTTCTCATTGGAAGTGTCGAGACTTTGAAGACGCGTAGGGTCATTGTTAGGGGATTGGGGCTTCGCTTGGGTCTCAGTATTGGTGTCAATCGTTGGTCGGTTAACGGCCGTGGTGGCTGTATGGCCAGAGGTTGCGGAATAGCTGTCGCCCATGATGCCGATTATCGTGTTCGATGTCGATTTATTGAAGAGATGAGAGATATGGTATCCTGCCAGCAGGCGTGCAAGGGTGAAGGGAAAGTTCAGTTCGATCAGAAAGATGAGAGAGGAAATAGAGAGAGGATGCTCAAAGGCAAAGGCCAAGATCAGTAGGAATCAGTTTATCACAAACGAGAGTGAGAAGAGGAAGAGACCAGACGAAGGAGATGCACGCACGGGGGGAGGGCCTGGGTATTAATGAATCACGAAAGAGGAAAGAAAGAAAGTGGACAGGATGAACGGAACGCTCCTGGGTGATATATGGGGATTGAAGCTCATCCATCTCCATCGGGAGAGCATCCCATTCCCAGGAGGACAAGGACGACAGTAAACAACCTAGGAGCTAATGGCTATGGCTAAGTGGAGGTGGTCTCAATGCCGCCGCCACTCAGGAACGCTTGCAAGCCAGGGTCCCAGAGAGAAGCCCCCTGTAACGTCCTGCTGTTTCGTTCCCCTATTGGTTCGTGGCCACCACACCGGCGCAGCCGCTTCTAAATTTTGTGGTCTCAGCGGCAGGGCCCGCCTGGGCGACAGCACTAGAAGAGCCCTGTAAGTCGTTTCTAGTGGAGAGAATTTTTTCATACTGTGCTGCTGCTGTCGTACCCGGACTCCAGTTATAACGGTCTGCCAGGGAGGAGGAGGAGCCGTCAGCGCTACCTGGTCGAGGCCATCAACACCAACGCACGACTAGAATTTTGAAACGCAACTCGCCCCCTCTAATGCACGCTACCCTCTGTTGGTTTTTCTTCTTCGTTTTGTGGGTGGCGGCAAAAGACAGGATAAACAAGTTTAAGCAAAACATTTCCCACGGGTGAATACGATTCGTCATAAAGCCTCACTTGCGTGTTGTGATCATCAGAAACAGCAACCTCCTTGCTCTCTGTTTGGAGAAACTCAAACGCCATGTCTGGTTCTGAGACAGCACAGATGCAGGTGTGTGACACTGCACAAGTCACGATGCATTATGTAACGGGCAACACAAGAGACGATCGAAAGTTCTAGGGGATGGCGAGACACTGATCGATCATGATGAACGGCATGGCATGCGAGTTTCAGGGGGCCGCAACCTAATTGGAGCCCTGACACCTTATTCGCACTTCCGTATGTCCAACAAAAACCGTCCACTGAACCGCGCTGTCTGTCGACGTCTCTACTGTACAGTGTCTCCTGCGTTTAGTTGAACCAGGGGGCGCCTAAAAGCAAGTCAGGACATTCAAGGAATATGTCAGTGTAATGACTCTCGCCTCGTCCTCGATTGGTCGTTATAACAAAAGGAGGTCCGTGACGTGGTCAAGCTTCCACTATGAGTAACAAAGCCTTACTCCCTTGCCCAAACAAATGGGGCATCTGTGAGCGAGAAGAAAAAATAGGCTGCACAGCCCCCCATCGGACGTCAAAAGAACATATGGATCCAATGAGCAACATTCGACAAGAGACATTCACGGTCTTCTGTTGTTCTCCTTTCTCGGACTAGGGAGACGGCGGTAGAATTAGGCTCGTAACTAAACTTCTGCTGGCTCCGCTTAATCATCTAAATTTATACGAGATTCGTCACCTCATTGGTGTTGAATCTTCAACTGTTGCCGCATAACCTTTGTCTCCCTTTCATCGAAAACAAGAGACTTCTTTATTGCCAGCACATAATCACTCATACATAATTCTGATCATATGGCAATCTTTTCTTTGTTTGATCAACTCTCGCTTCACTATTTCGACAACCTTCACACACAGTGTTCTTCACAGTCCAGCATAGCCCTCAAATCCTTGCGGAGCAATTTCTTGGAAAAATCTCCAGTCTCCACTGCGGGATACGCGTTGCACTAGAATACCAAGCTTTTTCTCTGATCTTGTTCTGGCGAGTCCGTCTGTTGATCAATATTGTAGCTTAATTTTCTCGTCTCCCCAGAAGCCAAGCCTCTCTTCTGTGACTTGGCTTTTAGTAATTCGCGTCGATGCAAGTAAGATTGTTCGCCTATTCACGCCCAGGAGCATCTGCACCTAATCCTTGGCTGCAGTACAAGAAAAGCCTCTTCCGCGTGATTTTTCCTTTTGGGATATAACTTTCGAGTTCATTGCCACTGCAGGTCGCCTTTCTGCAGCCATTGATATGCGGATGCATGGCTGTTCACCTCATCAAGTGAATCCGAGGTGAGGCGACGTCGAAAAAGGGAACAGAGAGGACCCATGTTTTAGCCCCCGTGTTGTCAAGCAAGGATCATGACAGGGCAGCGATCCAGTCAGTAGGGTTCATGCCTCATCAACATGCGGTCAGCAGCCAGCTGAAGTGTCACTAATAGTTGAAGCCTGCCGTGATTCATATCGAGTATAATACATGCTCCGTATTTTCCGCGAAGGATCACCTAGAAAATATGGGCAAATTATGATCGGTACTCACTTTAACCCAGGACACAAATCATCTTATTGTCATGTTTGGTCTTACTGCATCCTGAGATGGGTCATAGCCAGGGTTTTCATTCGATACACGAGTCCTGAATACCTTGGCGATATTGATCTCGCGAAAAAGGAGACCATCGCGAACTCGGACTTTCTTGGACCCCGTAACCGTGCCCTGTCACCTGCAATTGAGTTTCATGAGGAAAAACGAATGTTTCCAAAAACTCACCTGAAGTTCCCTTCTGTGCTACGAAGTTTCTTCCCCAGATCCGATACTTTTCACCGTCGTTTGAGTTCCCTAACTAAAAAGATGAGACTGGTGTTGTCGTTTCATCGTAAGCCTCAAACCCTTCCCTTCTACGTTAGGGCAAATTAGTCTGGAAATGGCGCGGAGAATTACATGGATCTCGGATTGGTCAATGCTACGGCTTCGTAATAAGCACTAGCTGAGACAGGATGAGTTTGCAGGAAATTGGACCTTTGGGGAGGCTGCGAATCGGCAGAGCCCCGGGATACGATGATATTTTTTCTCATTTACGGAATATTGATGGATTGCTGCACATGTAGCCGAGGCCTGAGAACGCGGAGATGAACAAGGCGCTATCCTCTAAGCCTCAATTTGGTCACTTCGGCTGCGTAAAGATGCTTTGAGCTTGAAGGATCAGACATGGTTGCTCATACTATGATGAGGACTTGTCCTTTGGCAATCCTACTAGCAACCGTATTTCGCGGGCATTCGTTCTGTTCTTCCCTTGCTTCAAGCATGCTCAAAGCACTTAATTGTGCTCCGGGTTTATTCGTTTATTTCCAGCTATTTGCATCGGCACAGCTCTTTCGTTCGACTGCGATCATTTTTACTGATCACTTCAAGACGTCAGGCAGGCGGACGAAGCCACAGGATAGTGTATCCGAAGGCCACGACTATTACTCACTTCAGGTGATCATTCTCTGCGGATTCGTGGGGTCAGATGGGGGCGGCTTCAGCCTGTAAATGCCAATCGACGACCCATAGGATTTGGGCTCAATGCCATGAACAATCGAGGCTGGCAGCTGGTGTTGCAGGAACAGGATCCATCTAAACAAGGCAAAGCCCATATGCAGCCGGTTTGAATAGTTTGCAAGAGCATTGGGGGCCATTATGTTGCCCGCTTAAACTAAGTTATAAACTTCATCAGCGCAGAGGGATGGAGACTTAGAAGGACTTGACACTGCAATGCCCAGGCTGATAGTCGTTTCGCAAGGTTTTGTGTCCAGAAAGCTCAACGAGAGCCCGTACCATCAAAAGGGCTTGTGCTTCGTGGCTCATTGTGTCACTGAATCTTGCTGCCTCGCCTGCATAGATGTGCGAGTGATCTTGTTGCTGGTTTGCCTCTATCGCGAGCATCCTAAGTGGCCTTTTGTTCCTCTCGACGCATAGCTCTGCAGAGCCGTTCTGAGTGCACAGCCTGATGTCCTGTTTGAGGTTGCGAGATGGCCGAGCTCTATGCGCTTGGGAGACTAACCAGAAGTTGGTGATCACGATCGTAGGGCTGAGTGGCAGCTCAAGCAGAAAACATGGGGACTCTGGCTGAATAAATCGGTTTCCAGCAGCTGTAGGGGTATTTATTCGTGCTTACCCTAGGCGCTTTTCAAAAGTTGTTAACACGGGCTATCAAGTATGTACAATGTCTCTTATGGCTCAAAGCAGCAATTGCCGAAGCTTATCAAACATTGAGGTATTGAGCTTGGTATGGTGGCTTTGAAGCTTCCCTTCGTAGTGGTCCAATTTCTGAGCGCTGTGGTGATAAGCTTGATCGGTTTGCTACCCGTCACACCTGAAAGGCTAACTTTCTTGCCTGACCGTTACGAGTGTAATTACTGAATGTGTATCATGATCAACACTCGCTCCATTCCTGAGCACGTCAATGATGCAAACGAAGAAGAACCAGTTCCTGATCTCCAATGTTGAAGAAGCCAGTGGCTCGCTATATGCACTAACGCAGGGGATCCAATGGAGACGATCCACCAGATGCGGCCAAGCCACTGCGGCTTTGAAGGGTCTGGCTCTGACAGCCCCAAAGCCATCCCATTGAAGGGCGAGCTCCCGTCACCCCATCCCAGTCAAGGGATAATCCTCAAGACCCCCTAAGAACAAAGTGCCTGACCACCAAACCTCGAGTATCGTCAACCCTGGCTTCAAACTCCGACCCTTTCGACTCTCATTTATCCCCCGTTGCCTTTCAAAACGCTCATTGCCTTTTCGAATTCTGCCTTTTCCGTGCGCCCATCTCGACCGCCATTGTTTCATCATGGCTGGTCATTGGAGTCCTCGACAGCGCACGAATCGCGCCAACACTGTCGGCGCATTTGTCTTCTTCGTCTTCTTTATCTACTTCTTCCGCGACACTTTTTTACCCTCGAGTACGCCGGCGCGAAAACATAGAAATGACTACTCTCATATGGCCCTGGGCGACCACGATGTCGAGATGGTGGTCGCAAGTATGAAGCATGAAAATGTTTCGTGGCTTGATGAATATCTCCCTGAATGGAAGAAGAACATCTATGTGGTCGACGACAACAAGGCCAAGCTGACTGTGCCTATGAACAAGGGTCGCGAGGCCATGGTCTTCCTGACGTATGTCTTTTTGTCTCCTATTCTGTATTCCTGATACTGATATTTCTGCCTGCAGCTACATCATTGATCGATACGACTCCCTGCCCGGCAACGTTGTCTTCCACCACGCCGAGCGCTTCCAATGGCACAACGATAACCCCGACTACGATGCTCTCCCTCTGCTCCAAAACTTCCGTTTCGATAACCTAAAGAAGGTCGGCTACGCCAACTTGCGATGTGTCTGGGTCCTTGGTTGTCCTGCTGAGATTCGACCTATCAAGGACGAAGCTCCTGCCAAAGAGGGCGAACCTATTCACGCTCGCCATGTTTACAAGGCCGCTTTCCAGGAGCTATTCCCCAGTCTTGAGATTCCTGAGGAGGTCGGCGTCACTTGCTGCTCACAATTTGCTGTTCGCCGTGAGACCATTCACTTGCGCCCTCGCGCAGAATACGTGCGATTTCGTGAGTGGCTGATTGTGTCTGCCTTGGGAGATGACCTCAGCGGCAGAGTTCTGGAGTACTCATGGCACAGTACGTTCAAGGCCCACACCCAGTTACTCACCGATAAACTAACTTTTTCGCAGTCATCTTTGGCAAACCCGCAGTCAATTGTCCAAACGCCGCCGATTGTTATTGCCAGAACTATGGCATGTGCGATCTAAAGTGCGAGGCAGATAAGTGTGAAGGCCAATACACGCTCCCTCCCTTCTCAACCCTTCCCAAGGGTTGGCCCCAGCTCGGATGGAAGGGAGAGAACCGTGGATGGAAGGGACAGCCATAAATAAAGGAGGGACAAATATAATGGATCCGCATCGCCTAAAGGGATTTTACGAATGATGGGGGGTTTCTCGAAAGTCTGCACTGCATGTTTAATTTGGAGCCGTTCATGGGAAGTGTTTCGACGCAAGGGAAGCGTAGTATTCCTTACTTCTGGGTTTCTGGAATTATTGGTTATGGGATGGGCGTCTAGGATTGGGTTGGGCAATCTGTTATGTCTGCACCAAGTAGAGTTTCTGTAACATCATAACGGAATAATTAAAAAGACCATTCAAATGATACATATGCCAAGGACCTTCATTCTAGATAACAAAAATGACCAACTCAAGGCCTACTGGTTCTACAAATTTTAGGTACTTGACCTTATCGTAAGAGTGTTCTACGTTTTCTTGCCCCCTGAGGACACGGCATTTACATTGAAAGGTCATGTAATTTAGAGTTCGCGTTAACACATGAAGCTACTAAGCTGTCACATTCCAAACGTATGTACTATACTGTTGGCTCAGAGCTTGGGGCTGGAGATAAAAGATACGGAATTAATTTGGCATACCTTTTGATAGAATCTATGCTATTTTTTAAACCAGTATCAAATAGACATGGATTCATGGATCACAAACGTGTTTCCTTATTCTGTCTTTCCCTGGCCTCAGGGAGCGAGAAAATATCCGACCTTAATAAAGGTATCAGGATACACTTGGTAAAAGGTATACTAAACTTATCCTTAATCTATACTAAGTTACCTAAGTCTTTTTATCATTTAGGATTCAGGTCCTAAGTTTTCTTTTCTCCCCTAGTTATGGTATATCATCATCCATGCTTCCTATTCTGAATCTTTTGCTCTTGTAAAAAGAAGCTCGGCCCCCCACCTCGGAATTGAAGCCCCACCCCCACTTCTTTCAAGCTCAACCTGAAGCTACTGTCAAAGCTCACCTTTAACAACAGATTCATAGCTTCACGAACATCACACTTATAATAATCCATCAGAACATTACAAGTCTGTAATTCTCTCAAGCAATAATAATATCCAGAGCACATAATTCAAGATGGATACATCAACTCCCACCAATTTGATGGGTAAGATCTTCTTCACCGAATATTATCACATTGCTAACATCGCTCAGATAAACATCAGAAGATCATCTCCGAGATCCTCAGGTCCTACCGCGATTTGATGAATTGCGTCACTGTAAATGGCATGGACAAGGAAAAACAAGGCGACTATGAGGCCCAGGCCAACAAGCTCAACTACAGAGACCCCGATACAATGGCAGCCGCTGGCCTAAGGACACAAAGAAAGTTTGACGAACTGGTAAGTTTTACAGCGCGTCCTCGAAGCATCGTCATTGACATGGAACAGTACGAAAGCATCAAGGAACTACTTGCTCTGACTCGCACAATCAAAGAGCTCTGGGTATTTGGGCCTGTCGACAGAGCTGATGAACATCGCAAAGAGAAGGAGCAGCAAATTGATCGCGACGTTGCAGAAATCACTACTCTTTTCAACAAGATTGACGCAAATTCCATGCGAGAGCTGGCGGAGAAGAATGGTGGTACGTGGGAAGATCAAGGAGAAGCTGCGTTGACAGCACCAGCAGCGCCAGCCCCGACTGGAAATTAGAGAGGCCTTGGGGTGGCTTCTCCAGAAGCATCGCAAACGGCCAGCAGTCCGGCGACATTGGGACGCGAACCCTCGGTGGATGGCGATTTCCCTGTGTCTGACACTCCAGCTGAGGGCACAGCATCAGGCCGTAGAAGGTCCACAACATTCAATTATGATAATTAGGCGTGGCCGAAAAGTCAATTCCATGTTCGAAAAGGCGGGTGTTTGGGATAGGCAGAAGCCCTTTGAATGGACGGGACTGGAGAATATTGATATAAGATGGCGTTATCGGAGTTGGTATTTGAGTCAAGATGGAGTTTGGCAGCAAGGTAAGGTAGGTGCGGCCACGGCTCCTGCCCTTAGGTATCAGAATTGAACCTCCTTCCCGAACCACGCGCAGACCACGCCCTCAACGTCCTTCCTCACTTCATATCCTTCTTCTTCATCCATCAATTTTTTCTTTCCATCTTCTTCAGGCCAATATCCCCTCGCCATAAACTTGAACCGCGAAACTCCTCTCATTTGTTCCTCACTTTCATCCGTGTTCTGCTTCATCTCATCATGCTTTCTCATCTATTGATCGCTGCCTTTGGCGTCACGGCTGCCCTTGGCCAAACATCTTATGGAGAGCAGTTTAAGTATTGGGGCTGTGCCACTGTTGACGCTGCGGGCTTCAGCAACCCAATCCCGCTTCCCAACGGTATCTTGACTCCTGAAGCATGCCAGGCCGCTTGCGCTGGCCACATGTTTGCCGCGGTGTCTCCTGAGTAAGTTGTTGCATGGTCATCAAAGCAAGTCTAACATTTTCAGTGCTTGTCGTTGCGGAGATGATGCCAATGCTATCAAGTCGGTCGACGAACACTCTTGCAACTACCCGTGTACTCAAGACCCAAACTCTCCCATGTGCGGTGGGATCTGTCCCAAGGGCACTCCCAGCATCTCGAACTTGTTCATCATCGAACCGGCTGAGCTTCAAGCTTCTGAACCTGTGCCTCAGCTAGAGAACCCGTTGAACCAGCCTATGTCTATCAATGCTGTCCCTGCCTCCGTGGCTCCACAGGCATCATTTGCTTCTGACGCACTCCCTGTGGCTACGTCGTCCCCTCTGCCAGGCGTTCCCCTTTCTCAGAGTGAAGTCGTTCAGCAACCCCCTCTGACATCGGACACTCCCCCATCGTCGACATCCATTCCATCTGATCCTCCTGTCACCTCACCCGATCAGCCTGGGCAGTCACCTCCACAGTCGACCATCGACTTCCCGTCTACTCTCACGCTGCCTTCAAGTGTATCCCCGTTGGCCCCAGCAGCGAGTGCCCCAGACTCTACGAGAGAGGTGCCTGGAATTCCACCCAAGTCTCGAACAGGGCCTTCCACAAGTGAGACTTTGGTGACAGAGACGGGCTCTCTACCCTCCGTGGCACCAAGCCGGGTGGCTGTATCAGAGTCGAGCCGCTCTGAGATCTCGATGCTGCTCACAATCGGCACTCTCCTGTTCAAGGTCATCATGGCTATTTAGCAATGAGGTATAACAATCCGACTTCGCGTTCATATGCTCTTAGAAGCACCAGAGGGAAGCAATGTCTAGGCAGCTGGATGGTATTGTGGTTGATGTCAAGCAATCTTGGGGCCGTCTAGGTCAACAGTGTACAATATTTTAATGTGAGGAGAAAAGAATGCACGGCTTGTAAGGTTGTTTAAAACATTTGTTCAAATCCGAGTCTGCTGTGGCAGTCAACCTGATTGTGCTTATGCGTTTCTTTTTACTTCGAATCACAGATACTGGAGTTGAACCTCAACGTAGGACGAATTTCTGACTAGATCTCACTACGGATAGAGATTTTTATCTATAATTCTTCTCTGGCCAAACATTCAGCCAAACCTCTCTCGTTCGTATCTGCTGTACTCTCGGGGAATAAGAAAACATCAGACCCGATATTGTAAGGAGTCAGAATAAACTTAGCAAAGGTATCCTAAGCCTATGCTACCTAAGTCGCCCAGGTGTCTATTTAAAATTGAGGCCCTGCCTTTTCTTCCTCCCCTAGCATGCTCCAAAGACGTCTTGTAACGGAGTGATTTGACAAATGTAGGGTAAGCAAACCGAGATTGACGTAAATCAATGCATGAATGGCGGCCCCACTAGAGCTCCGAGTACCAACGCAGGGGAAAGTGGCGGGGTAGAGCTGACGACGGAGCAACCCAAGACAACATCGATACCTACACCTACAACCCATGAGATAGGCAAGATGCAGTCCGGAATATCAGGTAAGACTACAGAGACTGTAGCGGTGGACTTCTGCTAACAATTGTAGCCTCTCAGGAGCTGCAGGACCAGTTCAACTCGTTGCTGTCGTCGGACGATACCTTTGGTCTCCTCGCAACCATTGAGAAAGAGGCTCTGGTCCCCGTTGCTACGATCCCTTCAAAGTCAAGCTCATTCTCCGACAACCTCTCTGGCCTCGAGCCTCACCTCAAGCCCGATGCTGCGCTCTACATTATCCTCCGTCGCTATGACACCGCTCCTCGATTCCTAGCCATTACCTATGTCCCCGACTCGGCGAAGGTGCGCCAAAAGATGCTATTCGCCTCAACACGCTTGACTTTTGTGCGTGAGCTGGGAACAGAACACTTCCGAGAGACCATCTTTGCTACGACAGCCGAGGAATTGAGCGTGAAAGGCTTCGAGAAGCACGATGCGCATAATAAGCTGGATGCACCGCTCACCGAAGAGGAGCAGCAATTGGGCGAGGTCAAGCGTGCTGAGCAGGAGGCGGGATCAGGAACAGGCCACAAGGAGATTCATCTGAGCAAGAACTTTGCTATGCCTATCTCTGAAGACGCTGTTGCTGCTCTGAAGGAAGTTGGCCAGGACGGAGGTCGAATCGTGACAATGCTGGTAAGTACTTGAACCATGAACTGATCCTACATAGACTAACCCCTCTATAGAAAATCAACCCCGATACCGAGGTGGTGGAGCTCGTCCCCGAGGCACCCACTCCAAGTGGGATTGCAGAACTGACGCAGGCCATCTCCTCAACTGAGCCGCGGTTCACCTTCTACCGCTACACTCACACGCACAACGGCGCCGAGTCGAGCCCCATTCTGTTCTTCTACACCTGCCCGTCAACACCCGGAAACAGGTCCATCAAGTTCCGAATGATGTACCCCCTGATGAAGCGATCCGTCCTGGAGGTCGCTGAGCGGGAGGCTGGTCTTAAGCTTGAGAAGAAGTTTGAGGTGGAGGAGCCTAGTGAGATTACCGAGCAGTCGGTTTTGGAGGATTTGCATCCCAAGGTTGCGGCCCGACAGGGCTTTAGCCGACCCAAGCGACCTGGTCGATGAATCTGAGTTCGTGAGATCTGAGTCCGTCAGTACGGTGAAACGTTCAGATTACTCGTGCCCTTTTTTCAGCGGCTACAGTTTGAAACGGGGGTTAAATAAACGTTGAGATTGATACACAAAAAAAGTCAATTGCCCAAGCTACAAATGCTGGTATTTATCCAAGATGCATGCACGCAATAAGAACCCAAGCCGCCCTTCACTTCAATGCATGGTATACTTATTCCCTCTCTATGCTCTTCATCCTTCTTTTTCTTTCTGTCCTATCCTCTCATCTTGCCATTTTAGATCGACTCTTCAGCCTCCTTCACAGCAACTTGCACTGTGAACTGATTAGAAACTGAGACGATCTAAAGCGGCTTCCAAGGTATATGTTTGACTGGCGTTCTCGTGGTTCGTCCTTCTGGGTAAAAGGGATCACCAACAAAGAGCTTCAGTTGATGATGGTGATTTCGTGGTTTGTTGCCACTGCTTTATTCCTCGTACTTGCCTCCGACTAGGGAAATGTTGCTCTTTTCTAGCTTATCCTTGAGGAACTCGTAGACGGTAAAGGTGACGGCTTGACCAGGGGCGACGCGCATGATTCGAGGGGTGATACCCTTGTAGAAAGCGTGAATTCCTTCTTGCCTGCGAAGAGTCAGTATATAAATCTTTCTCGCGCCGAAATGTGTGACTCACTTGAACATGTCTCCAGCAATTCGAGTAATACGTGTCCAGGCGCTGACTCCAGGCTCAGCAGTAGCCTTTTGCAGACGAGTCTTGATAGTGTCAATAGGAGCGTTGCTCATAGGACCCATAGCACCAGAAACAAGACCGATAAGAGTAGTTTGCCAGTTGGGCAGGTTTGTGTTCTCATACTGAGGCTGCCACTGCTTCAACCAATCCTTAAAGTAGCTGTACGCAGTAAAGTTGACAGCCTGGTTAGAACCCTGCCTCAACGCCGTCAAGCTCACACCGCGGTACAGCGCGCCGAAGCCCTCCTCCTTGACAACAGTGTACAGCGCATGCGCAGCATTGCGATACTTGGGGACGTCGAGAGGATCCGCCATGGAGTGGTGCTGTGCCTGGAGACGAATCTTGATGACCTCCATGGGCGTGACGACGGCGACGGCTTCTGTGACACCGGCTGATAGACCGGCGATGAAGGTAGCCTTTCCAGAGACGACGCCGGTTGTTGGATCAGCGAGGATCTGCTTGTACCACTCAAAGGACGTGAAGCGGATGGCCATCTTTGGCACGATTCCTGTGAGGACGGCGCCGAGACCCTTGTAGAGACCGAGGGGTGTCTCCTTTGCGATGATGGCTGCGCCGGTCTTGATGAAGCCGCGCTTGGGGGAACCTGGTTGGCGCCCGCGCCTTGAGAGCTGCATGCGGACTTTGATTGTGTCTTTTTTATTATTTCACATGTTAATCACTTTTTCTTTGGTTGTGAGATTTCTTTTTTGGGTTTGCGACTGGAGCTTACCGAGGGGATGACATGCGAGAGCTTCCATCATACCAGCACCACCACCAGCTGCGACTCATGTTAGCTTCTGTACATTTGCGCAAGGAGAATTGTGTCTCCAAGAACCGTTTTCTTTGGCTGCGACATACCAATGAGGTTGACAGCCGCCGAGGGCGGCTGTTTCTTTCCATTTCCATTCTTTGAAGCCATTGCGACAGAATTGATCTCTCGGTCAATCTTGCGCCGAGTCAAACAATAACTATTTCAAGATCCGAGAGTTTTGCGCCGAGTTCGTAGAGCCGAGGTTCGGATCGGTGGATGATTTTATTTACTTTTTAGTCTAGCTTCGAGAAGACAAGAGGAACAGACGAGACAGAGACAGAGAGCAAGGGACGGAAAAGTGAAAGAGAGGGCTAAGAGGAGAGAAGAGAAACAGGAGCGGAAATCGGAGGAGGACGAGGGAAACAATTTAAAGAGAATCGAAAGAATAGAGTAGAGTAGCATATGCCATGACCACGATCCATGTCGGCGATGGACCGAGTCTAGTAGAGGGTCTAATAATACTTACACACCTCAAAAGGTTATGATTGAAGTCCGGAGAACCCCACATTGTGAACTAGGAACTAGATTACGGGGAAAAATAAGTTGGAGTTGGGGAATGGACGGGAACGGGATTGGGGGTGAGAATGGAAGACCTCGGAGGATGCCTTGGCAATGAATTGGCTGAAGACACGGCATTCAAAGGTGCGATTTGTGTGATTATGGTATTATTGAGCATTTCGTTGCTCTGTTTACAATATTATCTGTTGAGAATACATGTTCATGAAGCTGTATACCTTAGTTAATCACCAAAGTACATTCTCATCATGGCATGTAGATTCATGCCTTCACACCCTCTCTCCCAGATGCCGTCCCATCGTCTCTCACATGCAACTCCCCTAAACCCCTTCCAGAACCAACCCAAGAAACTCTCACTCTCACTCTCATTCTCACTCTCACAAAATATTCCACAAACTCTGACGTCGGCCTTCAGCTCTGGGTTTCTTTGGACCGAGAGTCAATGCCCCACCAGTGAGCGAGTGGTCCGGGCAGATGGAGGACCAGGGTTCAGGGCATCATTCCATGCGGCCGAGAACAACGAGCCTCTGACTGACTGTTTCTTCCCAGAGTGGCACGCACATGCTACAACAGCGGAAAAGTCCTCCAGGAAATAAGTTTGGTGATCACGAGCTTGAGATGACTCAATTTGCTAGAGCGAGCTCGGTGAGAGATTGGCTTGACTGTAAGTGACGTCGATGCTCTTTTACCGACGGGTAGCCGAGCTTGTGATATTGCGGGGTCTTCTCCCCGTTCTGTTAGAAAATCAACTTTATTCGTGAGGAGAAAGGGCAGAGCCGTATGTACTGTATGTACTGTATGGTATGTATCATGACAGCCCCAGCCCAGGGAGAATTTACGTATTTATGATCACGAGCTCCAAGCAGGGACTCTCTGTAAATCATTGGTTCTCTTTCATCACTTCAATGGTAGCTACCACCAATTACCATCCCCCACAGCTCTTTGATTCTATTCTCACACCTCTCACCAAGACTCACACCCTCTCCAAACGGCCATCGTCCGCTCGTCAAGGGGAGAAATAAAACAATAGCAAGGAAAAAAAGGTGAAGCGCATGACCGAGCTTTGCCGAGGTCTGCAAGTGGACTCAGCCTACGATTTCCAGTTATTTCCATATCACTTTTTATTAAAAAAAATACTCAGGATCTGTTTTTTAATAAATTTCCGGAAGTGCTTCACCGTCGGGTAAAGACTCTCGCACTGCCGTGCCTGTATGTAAAAGTAAAAGGAGAGGATATCGATTGCCGATGAAGGATATAGTGCCCCCGCGGAAATAGGAAGCTGTGAATATTCACTCTTCCGTGCTGTTCCGATAAGATTCGTTCATTGTTTAGAGACAAGGTTAGGTTAGGCACGGATAGATGCCGATGTTATATGCCTTCCATGTTTCCATCAAACTCGGAGCTCGAGGTCGGAGCTTCGGAGACTCGGATGTGAGGTCTGATTGGCTGTGTACCTGAGGCGCTTCCGAGAGAGTCCTGAGAGTGTCGGAATTGGAGGGTCCACTTCGCGGAGCCGTGACGGTCAGGTCGTAGCCGACCCGGCCAGGAAGGTCTCCGCTAGTCTACCACTGTCTCTGTATTGCATTCTGAAGCTATTTCATGCTCTCTCACCTAATATGTTTGTGAATAGCCTCAAGTCTTTATTCATCTCACCGTTGATGACCTTGAAAAACACGGTATAAAACGGAACAGTCCTTGTCATAAATTATACCCGGATGTGACTTCAACCGCCAGGGTCCAAGATCATTAATTAAACTGATTTGACTGGTCCGCTTACCGCAAATCATGCTGTATCCACATCCCGATATTGCAAACCCCCAAAGTCTTGAATTTCGCCAGGGACTGACGATGGGGGATGTTTGGGATGAAACGTGACAAGATTGCTGTGGCTCGCAGTTGGCTGTCATACGATTGATAATGTGATCTTGTCTGTTGATATGCTTGTAAGACGAGAGCCGGCGCAACTTTGCATTTGCTACATAAACACTTGGTCATAAATCACTGTGAAGTGAGAGCAAACTTCCACCATGAGGTCCATGCACCAGACATTTCGTGTGACACGAGCTGCAAACAGACTGCCTATTCTAATGCTTGCTTGCAAACTTCATTTGCAATGATCCATCTCATGACTATCAATTGTAAACCCCCATCTGTCATGATCAGTGACAGAGGTCTACAGTCAAGCCAAGCAAGTTAACGTGAAGCTGACAGACTCACATAAAGCCACAGGCCTGTCCACTCTTTTCACTTCGGAGTTGAGGACATGCTATTTTATATACGTACGTTTGGATAGTATCCAACATCTCATTTCATTTTCAACCCTCTCATCTGAATTATAGCGCCTGAACCGCAATAACTGGCACAACCTTTCCTTATATATCCGCCGCCTCCCCAGCACTTCTCCCTATATTATTCGCAGGCCCGCACTCAACCACCCTCCCTCTATCCAATCTCAGGCACCACGTCGCATCCTCTACAGCCTCCAACCGATGCGCAATCGTGATGACAGTGCTCTCTCTGAGTTCTTGCCTAAGGATCCTCTGCACCATCGCTGCTGTCCCACGATCGATTGACGCTGTCGCTTCGTCTAGAATGACAAGACCACTTCGTCGCAGTACAGCTCGACAGATACCCACGAGCTGTCTCTGTCCCTGACTGAGGTTCTTTCCGCCTGCGTCGATGCGGGTTTCGAGTCCCCAGTCAGTACCGAGAACCCGATGGATTGCGTTTGTGCAATCTTGGTCGGAGAACTTGGCTTCTGGGTCGATGTTGTCGTGTAGCGTGCCAGGGAAGAGGATTGGATCTTGTTGGATGAACGTTACGCGATTGCGGAGGGCTGTGCGGTTGATGTAGGCGAGATCGATGCTTCCGATTGAGACGGCGCCAGAGTAAGGGGCTTGTGTAACTAGGAGAGCGTTTGCGATGGTGGACTTTCCGGAGCCTGTTCGGCCGAGAACTGCGCATGTTGAACCACCAGGGATCTCGAATGATACGTTGTCCAGCACCGAGGGGAGCTCATCGGCGTACTTGAATGACATATCCTGGAAGCGTACACTATCGCATGGCCTGGGCCAGTCTTGGGGAGGCTCGATATCACCGCTGGGTTCTTCGGGGATACGGTTCAGAGCATCAACTCGTTCGAGCGACACGGCATCGAGCTGAAGAGCCGCAAACTTCTCGCATAGCTGTTGAACAGCAATCATGGCGATGTTGGTTTGAGTCAGAACAAAACCGACTGCACTAGCTGGTGTACCCATGTATACCATAGAGAGAACGAGGATGGTTCGCATGATGGCTGAAGACATACCGAGTCTAAAGTCGAGCCAGAACGTCATACTCCAGAAGAAATGATCGTGCTTTTGGAAGTCGTCAACAGCTTCCAAGTGCTTATTTTGGAAGCGGCTCTCGACCTTGAGAGCACGAATTGTTACAAGACCATCTTGCATGACTCCAATGTTGGCGATGATGGGGGTCAGATATCGCATCTCCATTCGGCGTAGACAGCGCGAAGCGGGGACGTATATACGATAGAAGTATGCGAACAGAATAGCGACAACAAAGATAACCGCTACAAGGAAGATCTGATGTGTCATGATGGCGAAGAGACTCAGAGAGAGAGCGACCAGGTTGAAGACGAATTGTTCCAGGGGCGCGAGAATTCCACCATCGACCATGCCCATGTCGGAGATGAGACGGTTCTTGAGTTGGCCTGTCGGTGTGGTATCGTGGTACCGGAATGAAGCCTTACTAACTCTGTCGATGGCGATTCTGAAGAGCCTTTGAGCTGCGCGGATGCTGATCGAAGCGAGGAGAACTTGGGCCGAGGCGTATGAGAGAATCTGGGCGATCGATAGCCCCGCGAGAACGTATAGCCATGGGCGAGGGTTTTGGTTGGGATTAGGCAATCCCCAATATTCAGTTTCGATGAGAGTTTCCAAGTTTGCAGATTCATGGCCCCATGCTTCGAGAAGTCGTGCTCGCGCAATGTCGCAGTATCGCGATAATGCATAGAAAAAAGATAGAAATACCCATAGGTGCCATCCCCCTGCACCCATATACCTAAGATAGATGCCAATAGGGATAGCTCCTGTCTCGGTCACTTCTTCAGGAAGACCCTTGTCGCTTGGATGTTCTTCCGATACATGCTCATTAGGCATTTCGTGAGGTTGAACTTCAGCAGGGCCAGAGTTGAAGAGATGAGGATGATCAAGCTCTTCTTTGAGTTCCGTCGGAGTGAGAACATGGGCGTAGCCATCGTTGATATCGATAACTTGGTCGGCGTGTCGAAGAACGAGATCATCGCGATGAGTGACGAGGACAATTGTTCGGGTCTTAGCTAGGGGTCCGCAAAGGAAGCGCTGAACAATATAACTCGCCGTATCATGGTCCAAAGCTGCAAGAGGATCGTCCAGAAGGACAATTCGACAGCTACTGTAGACCGCCCTCGCTAGAGCTACACGCGCCTTTTGACCGCCAGAAAGACCGATACCGCCCTCCTCAAGCTTGGTTTGATCACCCATAGGAAAGGTTGCGAAATCAGGAATCAGCGCACAAGCACTAATAACTTCCCGATATCTTGCACTATCGAACGATTCATGGAAGGTAATGTTATCTCTGATGCTCTTATTCTGCAACCACGGGAGCTGCTGCGCATACGAGATGGGTTCATCAGCTCTTGAGAAGCGACCGCTCTTGTGCTCCAGCTCGTTGAGGATCGCAAGCAATAAACTAGATTTGCCTGAGCCAACTTTGCCGCGCACGACGGTCAGACCCGCTGAGAACTTGAGGGTCAAGTCGCGAAGAACGAGATGGTCTGTTGAGGGGCGTGCAAAACTTGCTTTGTGGAACTCGATATCGCGCGCTTCACAGCCGCTGAAGGCGTCTTCGTCTCGGTCGGGTTCGGACATGTATTTGTTGACGCGCTCGACGGGGATAGTGCACTTCCACACTGCAGAGATAAGATCGAAAGCTTCGCGGGTACTAGCTTCAAGCTGTGCAAAGAGCTGTAGTGAAGGCCAGATAACGTCGTTGGGGAGACCGCGTCCAAGGATGAGTGTGTATAAACAGATACTCGCAAACGGATAAACCGCACCGCCAAAGACATTGATGGTGGAGATAGTAGCATTGACCATAGAAATATGAAACCGTTTCCTCATCTCGACATCTCGAAACCTCAAAATGCGATCTCTCCAGGAGGATGTCCAGCCATTGAGCTTAAGCGGGCGACTAGCCTCTACAAAATGCGCAACAGCCTGAGCCCTCCGATCGGAATGTCCTGTTCGTTGACGTTCAAGTTTGATGACCTGACGAACGAGGAGGGAATTGCAGATGAGGAAGATGACCATGAATCCGAAGCCGACGCAAGATGGCCAGCCCATTATGTCGATCAGGTAGTAGATTGTGACGATGACTTTGATGGGCGTTGCAACAACGCGCGGAAACTCCCAGAATCGCTGGGATATCTCATAGGTATCGCCACGGATTAGGTTGACTACCTTTGCGTTTGAGGCTTGATGGTCTGGTGCTGGTTTCTCTGCTGGTCTGGACTTGTTGCGACCGCAACATTTGTTGAAGAACCTGCGAAAGCGGTTTGAAGAAGGATTGCTCTGTTGAGTATCTGCTGAAGGGTCTTTCTCTGTCATTTCGGATCCTGGGACGGCTCTCGTGAGGAGTTTGCTGAAGAGACCGATGAATGTCTCACCGCGACTTCGTTCGTAGGCCTTGCGGGAGTACCATCCTGAAGATGTCCTTGCGATTTGACGAACAGTGTCGATGCTGAGAATGACGACACACCAGAGCCCAGCTTCTGCAGGGTCGTTCTTGTCGAGAGATTGATAGAGTTTGCTTGTGAGACGGAGATTGGAAACTTCAGCGACTCGTTCCAGGATAGCTGCAAATGTGCCGATGAGAAGATCCAGACCGTTTGCTTCGATGAGACAAGGAAGAAGCTTGCCCTTGAGCGTTCGGAATACCTGGTGCAGTCTCCAGTGCTGAAACTCATAGGGGAGCTGCCAGACGTCTTGGATGGCGATTTCACGTTCTTGGGCGATCTTTGATAGGGGGTTTACCCATCTCATGGTCCAGAATTGGAAGAGGGTGAGGTTGTCTTCCGGACTTCGGACGTGGTTCGATGGAGCGGCCTTGGCGTTTCCGATATTTGACGAGCCCCAGAATGGATTTCGTAGAGGCATGTTCATGATGACCAGAAGTGCCAAGATCTCGAGGGTGAGATGTCCAATGTCAAAGGGATTGATTGAGTTGGCCTCGAAGCTGAGATAGTAGATCGCTCTGAAGGTTAGAGTCGTTGCCATCATGAGAAAATACTGTAGCATCAACAACTTGGGGGCTTGGACAGGTCTATCCAGAACTGTAATCAACGCCACAACAGTCCAAGGCACAAGCTCCATAAACGATGCTTTGTGATGAGAATGAACAATTGCAGAGCTGATAGCCAGCCCCAGCCCAAGCAAGGCGAGGAGCAAAAGACATAGGGTCCAGAAAGTCCATTTCCTCTTCTTGGGTTGAAACGGTGGTGGTTCTTGTGCAAACGGCTGCAACCAGCGGGGAGTAAACCGTGACAACGGTGTTCGACAAAGAAATAGCAAGAGTATCGAACATGAAGCTATATCAAGACTGAGCATAACGCCCACTTCTCGCTTCGGCCATGATGTACCCCATGTTGAATACAGTGGTTGGTCTGTGGGTATGTAGTTAAAGAGCTGCTTCGAGAAGCTGGCGTGGTAGAGGTCTACAGCTGCCATACTGGCAAACAGCCAGAATTTCAAAATGTATCAACTGGATAAGGTTCTTAGCTCATCAAGCTTTGGAGATAAACGGCGAGAGTCAGAATGTAACGTAATAAACGGAAACTAAAAGTGTAGTAATAAATGGTGCCAAGATGTCAATGGGTGCTAGAATGGCTTGGTAGGTATACAATGGCGTGGGAGATTCGAGACATAATAAAGAAAAATCTGTCTGTACGGAATAGAAACGTGAAAAACATACAAATGGGCGTTTGTTATGTTATGTCCGGGAGCAGGGCGATTCACACATGGGGAAAAGTTTATTCGCAGGGCGTTACTGATGGGAGAAGAGAGCACAGCACATAAAACGACGAATTATAAGCCATTGGCTCACTGCATAGAGATGAAACAATTCATATGAATCAGATGTTACAACGGCATTGCATTGGTGTATCAATCAATGGCAGGGCAAAAGTGAGTGAGTGAGAGAAGAGACGCTGGCGGTGAATATGGATTTTCCGTCCCAGTCGCGGACGACATCAGATCAGAGGCCCTTAAATGTCCAATGAGAAGCTAGTGGAGAAACATGATTGTTCGTTGTTGAGCGTGGAGTATTTCTCCGGATACGGCTTGGTACAGACAGATATTCGCTGATCATTGGCATGGGGGGAGGGTAACGTAGGATTCAAACTCGACTCAACGATGTTGTTGGTGATCTGCAACTCAGCGGCACGGCACAGTGAAATTGAATTGTTTCGTCTTGTCTGCTCGTGTGATTAAATTAAAAAATACAATGCTCTCGACCAATGTCGTTCAGTCTTTTCTTAAACAAGGAGAGCTCCTCCTGCAATCGCAATGGTCATTAGAGTTATCATGCCCACGCCGTTTGCTGACCAAGCCTGCAGCGCCGCGACAGCGTTGTCGCTCGATGTCGAGGATGCAGCTGAGCCGGTGCCTGTAGCAGTGCCTGAAGCGGTGCCAGTCGATGAGGAGTCGGCCTTGGAGTCGTTGCCGACCAGCGCGGAGAGTTTGGAGTCGTCGACGAATGAGGCCTTGACCGAGGTTGCGTTCTTGCACTCGCTGGGAGGATCGGCTTTGCCCTTGACGAAATTGGCAGCGATGCACTGACTTTGTTAGCATTTGACTTCCATTGTGTTGAGTTTGGACGTACCTGGTAGAGAAGACCGTCGACAGCAGAGGATACAACGTTCACCCAACCCTTCTTGCCAGCATATTTCTCAGGAACAGTGATCTGCGGCTCGCAAAAGTTACCAAGACCGCTCTGCTGGACAATAGGAAAGACCTGCTCCCAATCGCCATCAGCCTTCTCGTTGAGAGTCACGCGGAAAAGCCAATTGCCCTGCTGATGCGTAGATTGCAGAGCGATAGCCTCGCCGCCGACGTGGAAGTCAACGAGCTTGTCCTTGGAGAGGTCGGGCGTGAAGCCGCCGCAGGGAGACTCGCCCTCGTTGTCGTCTTTGAAACCGATGGATTCGGGATACTTGACTAAGAAGTGGGCGGAGGAGACGCCGCAGAGGAGAGCGGTTGAGAGGAGAGTAGAGGAGCGCATTTTGTGCTATGTTTGGTGTTATGGGGGAGTGTTGTGTGTGTGGTTTGCGAGAGCTGACTGAGGTGGGCGGCTGAGCTGCTTTTGTAGGAGTTGCGGATATCGGCAAGGGGATTAGGGAGAGGCTGAGCTAGTGTGAGCTGTGTTTCGCTAACAAGGTAAGTATGTATGTTACGGCGTCAGATATCAGGCCGTTGTGAGAAATGACCTTCCATTGGGATCATCCAACTCGAATACTTTAACGTGATGGCATTGTCAACTCATGTAGTTAGATATTATATCAACTCAAGTTACACATATTTCCAGTAGCACCGCATGAATACACAGCATCTGCAAACTCCCCATCATGAAAGCTACGTCATTGAGGCTCTGTGCTCCCATGATGAACCTGTCCATCAATGCAAGCCATCCTCACTAGCCTGAAGCAATTCACGCCAATTCCACATCAAACATACATCTAAAACACCCAAAGCCTCAAAAAACGCCCATTCTTCAAGGGCGCAGAGACTTTCCACCGCAGAGTCTCGTGTAA
Organism: Fusarium fracticaudum; assembly: GCA_003353625.1. Taxonomy (NCBI): domain Eukaryota; kingdom Fungi; phylum Ascomycota; class Sordariomycetes; order Hypocreales; family Nectriaceae; genus Fusarium; species Fusarium fracticaudum. The sequence continues at coordinate 4,210,896 of PDNT01000003.1, forward strand.
GCCTCCATCGCCAAATGCCGTGTTAGTGGTGAGCACGTTTTCGCTCTACCTACCCCAAGAGTCTAGACCTCGCAGGGGAAAAAACAGGGGTCCTTGACATGCGGAGGAGCCAATCAGAACGAGAGCGTGCACGGACCTGAGGTTATTTGAGCAAGTTTTCTTTCTTGTCTTGTTATTAGTGAGCGAGTTTTTTGTCAGACCATGAGAGTTGATTCATAAGGTAGTGAGAAGGTTTGATGAATGGTGATAAGTGTCGGGTGTTCGGCATGGACGGATAGAACGGATACAGTTTTGGGGGAGATTTGAAAGAGATGGTAGTTGAGAGTTTGAGTTTTGGTAATTTTATGCGCAATTTGACGGTTGTTGGACGTTTCTACTGCCGGGTGTAGCCTCAAAGTATCAAGCTCGCATCGCTTGATTGCCCAATCTAAAGAGGCTAGTTGCAGATACAAGCGATCTGACGGGCATCTCGTCTCGTCTCGCCTGTCAATCACACTCCGCGGGGTTAACTCTTCTTCCACTACCTACCTACCTTATCCAACATCAGCACTCGGGCTCTCCATACCCGGCAACCTGTGACCTTGACACCTTGTTTGATACAGTCGCCGTAAGCCAAGAAGCGGTTTCATCATCTCACATCAACTTGCTCATTCATTCTCACCCGAGCGAGTGTCGACAAGTCACACAGTCAGAGGGAAACTGGACACTTGCACTCGAACAAAACTTGGCTTGTTTGCAGGTAACATGAGTAACTGAAGCGCAAGACCATACCATCATAGCAGGACTGTTTATGAGCCAGAGACACATTGGCTTTATCACGGCGCTGGCCGTCTGAATCGTCCCTTCAACTCAGATCACATCGAACCCGCGCCATTGGCGCATCATAGCCCATCATGGATATGGACCACATGCATGACCCCAGCTTGCGGATGGAAGTCAACTATGCCTTCGCTCGTGGATACTGGTATACCATCGCTGGTGTCGTCGGCGCACTCGCTGCTATTCGTGGCATTAACTATCTCGACGCCCAGCAAAGGTACGTCGCTTGACAACCACTCGCTAAACGGGCTGACACTTCACCAGATTAAAAGCATGTCGCGATCCATCAATAGACCATCCAACACGTCCGCGAGGAGCATTCAGCCAAGCATGGGCGACAGCAACGGCTGCTGTCCGCGAAATGGGCCATCCACAATACTACATCCCCATCAATGGCCTTCGATGGGCAACACCGCTTCCACTCGGCCGAATCATCGTCTTGATATGTTACTGGGTCGTTATTGTCTATTTGATGAGCTGGCAGGTTTCAAAACACGATGTGTACTACTGGGAGCGCATCGGATATCGCAACGCATGGGTCACTCTAACCCAGTTCCCCCTCCTCTACCTTTTGGCGACCAAAGTCAACGTTATTGGATTCTTGATTGGGAGCAGTCATGAGAGACTTAACTGGCTGCATCGATGGGTTGCGCGTACCATGTTTGTTACTGCGACGGTCCATGGCTTTCACTTCTGGACTATGTGGGTGCGCGCCGAGTTCCTCGACACCGCGCTTGAGATTATGCCGCTGGTCAAGTATGGACTCGCAGCCTGGGCAATTCTGCTCTGGAACGTCGTCACTGGAATAGTTCCCATTCGAAGGCTTTCGTATGAGGTTTGGGTGGCTCAGCATGTGCTCACAAGCATTATTATGCTATGGTTGCTCTACGTGCATATTCCCTCGAATGCCCGATGGCTTCTATGGATGAGTATTTCGTTCCTCGTTTTCGACCGCGCCATGAGATGGGTGCTTCTCCTCTGGCAAAATGTACGTCTTCGACCACAAGGGACAGAATGTCAAGGCATGAAGCATCTTGGGCATCGAGTCGTTACGCGCGCTGTTGGACAAGCCACCACTGTCGTTACCATCAAGGATGTACACTTCAAGTGGAAGGCAGGACAGCATATTTATCTCTGGGTCCCACGTCTCGGACCCTTCGAAGCGCACCCGTACACAATCGCGTGTGCGCACAAACTCGAAGGCGCATGTTGCTGCAACAGTATACAGCTTGTCGTGCGCGCCCATAACGGATTCTCCAAACGACTACACGAATATGCGACAAAGAATTCGGGATCCGAACTTACAGGCTTCGTATCAGGGCCATATGGCGTTCCCCCCAAATGGGATATTTACGAAACGCTGGTACTCATTGGAGCGTCAACTGGGGCCAGTTTTGTTGTTCCCATCCTCGAAAGCATTGCGGCAGCCCAAAAGTCGAATTGCACACGAAGAGTCGAAATTATCCTCGTTGCGAGAACATCTCAAGAAATACAATATTACGTCGAAAGGGCCGAAGAGGCTGGAAGAATGGTACGAGCCAAAGTCGTGGGTGTAAGCATCCATATCGCCATAACAAGCTCCAATCAAACAGGCCCGGTCTTCAGCCGATCAGAGACCTCAAACACAAGCGACTCAGACGACATCCAACCCGTCAAGGGACCAACAACAGGATGCTGCTGCAGCGCAAACGGTCCCGACGAGAAAGGCTGCCCAAGCGACTCTCCCTGCCGCGGGAAGATAACCGCCACTGTTCCAGAGCTCATCCGCGAATACACGTGCCGACCAGACATCGAGACCATGATTCGCGAGCCGGTGGAGCAGGCTTGGGGAGAAACAGGGGTCGTTGTTTGCGGCGGGCGCGAGATCGTGGCACGGACGAGGAATTGCGTGAGTCGTTTGAGCGACGAGCGAGCTGTGCATAAGGGAACGGGAGCGCAGGGAATATATCTGCATGTTGAGGAGTATTCATTTTAATTAAGGGTCGATAGATAATGACGATGCTATGATTGATGTAAGGCAAATGCAGTGAAGTGAAGTGGTTGAACAGGACAGGGATTAGTTGGTGGCGGTTAGAATGTGGTGGGTGGTGTGCTACGGCAACAAGCCCAGGTCCAGGTAGGCCATGACAGGCCAGGGGAGTCAAACAGAAGCCTCCACTGTCGGTTAACGAACACTGTACGTACTGCATGCATTGACGTATGATGAAACAACACTCTCCTTCTTCTTTCGCTCTCGATATCGGGATACTCATTCCAATTCTAGACCATCGTGGAATGCAAAACCGAGTTATCCAAACCCACTCTCTAAAGCTCTAAAGCCCCCGGCACGTCGATAGCTCCCTTCCACTAGCGCTACTGCCCTCAACTAGGCTAGCCCCAGCCTCTCCAATTGGTCCCTCCCGTCTTGACCCTTGAACCCCCGATTCTCCATTCCTCTACTTTCTCTTCATCACTTTATTTCCTCTCCAGCATCAACAACGCTGTGTCTCTCTTTTCCTTTTCTTTAAATGCTTCATCGCTGATACTGTTTTTCCTTTGCCTCAGCGCGCCATGCCCTCAAGGCCGCGGCGGCGTAATCGCCCGGAGAGGCTGTCGAGGCCTTATGCGATGGTGCACGCCGGTGTGAGATTGGTTGCTTGGATTACCAGCCTCGCTTCGATTCTAATGCTCGCATTTGTTTGCAAAGAATGGCCTTCCAAGAGTCAGGTCATTATCGCTGGTGCTGTTGGTGTGAGTAACCCCTCTTCTCAATGTCTACAGTTACGCAAAACTGACGTGCTCTAGTGTGCAATTGCAATGCTCAACGACAGCTGGGAGGTTCTAGCAGTCACAGATGCTTCATTCACTGTCCCTAGATTAGCCACCTCTAGAAGAGTTCTGCACGACTTGTTCTCTCTAGCTCTTTGTGTTGGCGGAATCATCATGATGTGGGTATCAAACATCAACATCACCGACGACAAGAACGCCGAGCAGAAGCGTCAAGAGCAGTGGCTCATGGCTGCCCTGTGGGCTTTGATCGCCGTGGTGTAAGTTTCCCCCCCTCTTTTGAAGGGTCACGTTACTGATACGCGTGATGTAGTGGCTGGAGATCAATCTTTGCTGTCTGGGGATGTGTAGATTGTACTGGCGAGGCTAGGCGTGCCGCGCGGAGAAGACAGCGACGAAGGGGAAGAGAAAATGATCCCTGGCGACAGATGGGGATCCTCTGAATGATGTGCTATTGTATTACGATTTGAAGTTTTGATGGCAGACGAGGAACGCTACATTCATGCATTCGAAGGCGCTTGGTGTTTGGGATATTGACACGATAGACCTGCCGACTTGTTTACTACGACTGAGATTCTTTATGGCGAGAGGATTATCGACGACATTATTGGACCGAACCATCACCGGGATTGGCTGTGGCATTGATCGGCCCGGTAACGACTTATCTATGCCGTCATGCCTTGGACATCTGGACCACCTATACTGCGACTGGTTATTCTTGGCCTTTCTACGCGATACCAAGGAATTCACGAGAGTGTTTGCGCGCCAGATCATACCGAAGTACCTGATGGCGTCGACACCAGCATTGGCATCAGGCGCACTTCGCCTTCAGTCGAAAGCGGGGGTTCTACCACTATCATTGTACGGCTAATAGCGACGAAGTTGTAGGAGATATATTTGGTCATATTGCTTTCAACAGTCGTCGCATAACACGTCGTCGATTCTGAGCAATTGCTCTGTTGTTGAAGCTGCGGAAGGCTGCGGCGCATATGAGGTTTAAGTTCTCCCAGAAGCGTGGATGAACGCCCATATCTCCACGAAAAATCGGTTACAGAAGGACAATGGGATACAGAACATGTTGATGACCGCTTGTTGGGTTATTGAGTTTGAGCCTCAAAGTTTTTATAGCTTTTACTATCGAACCCGAAATACCAACTGTTTTCAATATCAACACCGCCTCCAAATTCCATCCTTCACTCTCTTCTCAGGATACTTTGACACTTTGGTTACAGTAATAGCTACTCAGCAAGCCCTCCGAGGTCATCTCAAGGTGGTTCAAGGGATTAGTCTCTTGGAATCGATGCTTATGGTTCCTGCTTCACAGAGGTGCTAAGTCTATAGATACCGACTGTATTGAAATTGCTTCCAGACTGTCCCCAAGGGTAATGCTCCTGCCAGCTGATGGTTTCGAAGAATCTCGTGAGCTAATTCGTCTATAGCGATGAGAGACTTGAACACGGTTTTTTCATACCATCCCCTCATCAAGAGGCTATCTGGAACCTGATCACCCATCAGCCTGCTGTAGTTGGTTCGACAAGATCTGGATTCAAAAATCCTTCTTCCTCGACTGGCTTGTAGGCACGTGGTTCTACACTATACGAGTGATGGCTTCCCTAGAACAGCCAAGGACAATCACTACAGTTAGCGATACTTCTCTTGTGGACATCACATCTCGAGCAATTGACGAGCCGAAGCAAAGCGGTTGCAGCAGTCGAGAGAAAAACGAGCAACAAGAACCAAGAGAACCTCTCAAAGACACCCTAAGAAGACTTCTGGAGGAGCACGAACATGATCAGAATTTCCCTGACGAACTTCTCAAGCGGGCGCGCGAATATCTTGAGAACGAAAATGACGAGCAACAGGATGCCGAGCTGGGCCAGAGCATCTCTAGAGAATTCGAGGCTCAGAAGGAGTTGATGCTAAATAGCTCCATCTATCCTGAAGTCCGAGCTTATGTGGATGATACGGATGACCCAACCTTGCCAATCGGCACATTCAGAGTATTCTTTTTGGGAACGATGTTTTCAATTATTGGTACTGGAGTCGAGCAGTTCTTTTCACTTCGAATGCCTCCTATTGGACTCTCGACGTTCATTGTGCAGATATTAGCGTTGCCCGTGGGGAAGCTCTTGGCGAAATGGCTGCCGACGAGGAAATTCCGGGTGTTTTCGTGGGAGTTCACACTCAATCCTGGACCGTTCAACCAAAAGGAACAGATTCTGATCGCAATGATGGCGAATGTGACATTTGGCGGTTCTGCCATTGGAGCCTACGTCGTGAGCATCATCCAAGTCCTAAAACTCGATGTGTTTTACGGGGAGAAGGAACTCTCGAATAGTATTCTTTGGCAAATCCTCACGCTCCTATCGACTCAGTTCATGGGATATGGATGTGCAGGTCTGGTTCGGAGGTTTCTGGTATACCCGCCTTCGATGATCTGGCCAAAGACTCTGGTGAATATTGGACTCGCCAAGGCATTGAACAAGGACAATGGACATTCAAAAGATATAGTGCACGGATGGAAGATGTCGCGATACAAGTTCTTCTTGATCTGCTTTACTTCCATGTTCTTCTATTTCTGGATTCCCAATTACTTGTTCAAAGCTCTTTACTTGTTCAACTGGCCGACATGGATATCACCAAGCAACGTCACCCTCGCCCTCATAGCCGGATCAACCTGCGGTTTGGGCCTCAACCCCTTACCAACATTAGACTGGAACGTCGCCACCTATCTCGGCGACCCTATAGCAACACCCTTCTTCACACTCATGAACGTTGCAAGCGGCATGGCAATTTGGGGGTTCATAGTCGCGCCGCTCGTGTACTTCAACAATGTCTGGAACACGGGCTACCTCCCTATCAACAACAACTACATTTATGACAACCATGGCTCGCGGTACAACGTCTCGCGCATATTGCTGCCCGACCTTACGCTTAATGAGACCGCGTACCACGAGTACAGTGTCCCCCTCATGACTTCCACTCAGGTGATCAAGTATGCGGCTGCCTTTATGATATACGCTACTACACCCGTGCACATGTACCTCTGGCACCGTAAGGATATCATGTCTAGGATACGGGCTTGTTGGGCACGGAAGTCGCGAGACGAGGAGTTCAATGATGTGCACAACCGTCTTATGTCTGCGTATCCAGAGTGTCCTCACTGGTGGTACATTGTCATTCTCGTTGCATCTTTCATCATCGCCTGTATCTCGGTGAGTCTGTGGCCAACTGGCATGCCAATATGGGGCATCGTTCTAGCTGTCCTCTTCACCGTCGTGTTGCAGATCCCGATTGGGATGCTCTTGGCTGTTACGAACCTGGAGATTTCAACACGTATCCTTTCCCAGCTTATCGCTGGCCATGTGTTTGAGGGACAACCAATTCCGAACATGATTTTCCAGATGTTCAGTTTTATGTCGACACATCAGTCGCTCAACTTTGCCGGTGATCTCAAGCTGGCGCACTATACCAAGATTCCACCAAGGTGGGCGTTCGCTGCACAGGTTTATGCGACGCTTTTGGCAAGTTTTGTTGGGTTAGGCGTGAATCACTGGCTACTCCGTAACGTCGAGGATGTATGTCAAGCGCATCAGAAAGACCGCTTCACGTGTCCCCGTACGCACACATTCTTCTTGTCCACAGTGATATGGGGCGTCGTCGGACCACGCCGACTGTTCGGTACGCAAGGCCCCTACCGAGCCGTCACATACACAATCCCCATCGGTGTCATAGTCCCCATCGCCGTCTATTTCATGTCCAAGCGATGGCCCAACGCCTTCTGGCGCAACGTCAACGCGCCAATCCTATTCTGCGGACCGATGGCGTGGGCTCCGTTCAACTGGAGCTACATGCAGGGCTCGGTAGTTCTGGCGTTTGTGTTCAACAAGGTGATCAAGAACCGGTACGCGGCGTGGTGGGAGAAGTACGCGTACGTGCTGACGAGTTCTGTGAGCGCGGCTATTGGTATTTCTGGCGCGGTGATGTACTTTGCGGTGCAGTCTTCGGGGATTGTGCTGGATTGGTGGGGTAACAGGATTCAGACGGAGGGTGTTGATCAAGGGGGCTTTGTGGCTGGTGGAAAAGCTGTTAGGTGTTCGATGCTGAAGGTGCCTGGGAAGGGCTACTTTGATATCGGATTCGAGTGGAAGGTGTAAGTCACCGTTGGTTCGGTTCTGAGAAATGCTTGCGTATCGACAAAGTAGCGGAAGTGTTTTCATTATCTGCCTACTCTAACTGTTAAGATATCTAGCATAGTCATTGTATTTTAACCTGTTAAGAAGACATTATCCACGAGAATTTGTTAACAACCTAATATTAGGCTTGAATAGTACAGACTTGGAGTGATCTCACCCGGAGGCGAGGGCCAAGAATAGCAACACGAGTGTTCCTGACAGCTGACACTGGCACCGACACACCTCGCCTGGGTCAATAATTAGACTTTGCCCTTGACATAATTAGCAACTGAATTCGCCATCGATATGAGCCTGTTAACCGCGCGCGGATAATGAAACATTATATGCGGCCACACACGCGCCGTCGATCGGCAACCTGATAATGTCGCCACTTTGTTGGCTGTTGGTTCTGTATATTACTATTTCGGTAAGACCAGAAATGACGACCAAGACGGGTTACAAAGCACCAATCATCTGATACACAGTCAAGAGCTGCAATTCGACTGAAACAGGGCGCCAGAAGAATTCATTTTAAATAAACTTTATCGTGATAAACGTATCATCGTTCGGACGTGGCCGCCCGTTTGGTGTTGAAGATACAAGTGACAGCTGCGTACCCGGGAGCTCGGTTCGGCGCTTGGAGTTGACATGGGAGTCTGCGCGTCAATCGCTATGGATACTCGAAATGGAACAGAATTGGCCGTCGGAATTAAGAAACGCTCATGGAAAGATGGTGAGTAAGCTGAACTCGAAGGAAGAGGCAACCAAAAAAAAAATTGCGGAGTTAAAGTCAACAAGGAAGAGAAAAGCGATGATGGAATGGAAGGGTCCGTAGGGAATGAGGTATATCAATCCAAACATGAAAGCTGCTGCGCCTACTCTGCTCTCACTCTCTCACTCTGAGGGGGAGAGAGGCAGTGCCACAGAAGCGAGGGAGCTACAGCAGAAAATCACCAGGGTCAAGGTTCTGCCTTACAGGGCTGGATGGCGCCATTCCGCTTTAGGTCTTGGAGATGGGGTCAAGTTTGAGGCCGTTGCTCAGCCTTTTCTTCGACGGATGCATCATACATGCATGCATTAATTCTTGATCGAGATGCTGCTACATGAGATGATTAAAATTCAAGCTGCGAAACAAACTCTTTTGAGAAATCAGAAGATCTTTTCGGTGAGGCAGCCAAAAAGGCAAATCGTCCTAGTTTTGGGGGCCGTTTCGTTTCGTGCGTTAGTTCTTATCGGACGAGGCAGCACTCTCGGTGCCGGAAGAGTATGAAATCCGTTTGTGGTATTTTGGCTGTCACGAGCCTATAGAATAATGGGATTGTTGCTAATGCCTGTCTACCTACCTATGTAACTAATAACTGTGCCGCGAGCTTGGGGAACTCACACAAATTGAACTGTGGGTTTCTGGTCTAGGTCCTTGGCTTGGGACTTTGGTTTATTAACTTCTCGCTTAGAGTCAAAGGGAGAGTCAAAGGGAAACATCATTCTGGGCCTGAAGCTATTCGCACCAGGTCGTGTAACGCTGCAATGCGCATTTGACAAGTCTACATGAGATGACGTACGTACGCGCGCCCTTGGTCCTACATACTCTGAAAGTGCTATCTTCTGGCATCTTCCAACGGCTATTCATCATGTTCTGCATCATTGTGCAAGCCCTGTGCGTCCCGATATGACAAGCATAGATAGGTTGGTTCATCTGTACGATATTAGTTCCCGCTGCATGTCAAAAGGAAGAGGCATCCAATGAATCCTTGACGTTGATCAAACCTATTGTCTGACAATGATAATATCGATGCGAGGCTGAACAACAAAAACCGTTGCAGTCAATCTTGAAGAATGGTGATGGGATGCTTGATCCTGGTTAGCTTAGGGCTGAGGCTGTGAGAACCGGCGTCGATTTTTAGGCGGATCCAAGCCTCGATAGGCGTCCCCTAGCACTGCCCGCGATAGCCAAGTGTAAGTGGAAGTGGAAACAAGGGGTGACTCAGAGCGAATGAGGACGAGGTCACCGAATGCAGAACATTGCAGCACTTGCATAGCGAAGAATGGACTTTAGTCCTTGACAGGGTTTTTTGGTTGGTCTGTCCTTGATGACTCAATCGCCGGGGGGATCCCATGATGCGAGATAATGGGTATTGTAGTCTTTGACCGAAGGACATTTCTCGAGTCCGACGGACAAACTCGCGATGCGACAAAGGAGACGAAATAGACTCGGGACAGTAATTACACTTGTTGGTCGAATTCATATTCTTCGATTCTCGTGATAGATGTCTGTTGGTGATAATTTTAGGGTCATGTTTCAACCGTGGCCGCGTGTTGTTGGCCATTGAAGTCCTAGATTACGTTGTCTTCTAATTGTAAAACCCCAATTCAACTGCCCATGAGTTGATTTCTTCTCTAATTACGGAATTGTCACTTGTCGTCCGTGTCCTGATCTCCCGCTTCGATACCCGTTTTCTAGATCCCACTAACCTTACAATTGATTAAATCAACGATATTCATTGACTCTGTAATTCGTGTCTGGCGGTTCGAACCAACAGAAACTGTCATGGGTGGCCGTGGCTGAGATGACCCAGGGGGGAGTCATCGGCATGGGCATTTTCCTCTCTGCTTGGGGGCCAGGACTAGACTAGACAGGGATCACTTTTAGTGGCCGCAGACGGTACCTAGGCAGAAACGGCCTTCTCCACCTTCAAGGCTGCCTTTTACCTTTACAGAGACACAGGGAGAACCAAGCCTCTGGGAGGGAACACCACCCTTTTACAAGTCTCTTTTGTATATATCGTCGAACCGCTTTGCGAACCACTCGCTTACACCACAACCAACACCACACTACTGCACACACTCTCACAAACCAAACCCCCAGGCACCAACACCCCATATTTTACACTTACTTTACAAGACGTACAGTCTAGTTCTAGTCCCCAGGCATCCAATTCCTCCAAAAGTCACTCGGTACTTGGAACTAGCTTACACAGCTTTCAAACTACCCTTCCTCATTTCTATATAACCCACCTCCATCTGCCACTCTGTCAACAACCAAACAAAACACTCAATTCATCTTACACAAACACTACTTACTATAAGACCTTGATCTTCCCTCTCTCTCCTTTCAAACTGTCTTCTCAATCATCACCTCTTATCATTGAGAACATCGTACACAACCGTCGTCGTCGTCAAAGCAGCACTTCTTCACCACCTGAGCAGACCATATCAAGAACACATCGTCTGCCTCCGGTCATCATCCAAGAGGATCCCCCACAGCGCAACAGCCGCTTAGAACCTCTCAGCACCGACACAATGTGCACCACAAACATCTACACATACGTCCACCCCGATGGACGCCGCGAGCAGTGGTCTCAACCTACGCTCTGCGCAAACTCTCGCCATGGACAAGTCTGCGCCAGCAACTTTCTATTCGAGCACCCAGTCCAATACGTTCCTGCTCCCTACGATGCTTCTTCCTACCCTTATGCTACTCAACTCCCTCCTACGCCTCAGTATAGCCCTGCCCCTTCTACACCGTCGGGCTCATACCGCTCAGGAGATGAATCAGACCGCTCATACACCAGCAACGGTAGCAAGAAGAAGCGATCATCTGGAGTCTACATCAACGGTCAGAAGGTTCTTGATCTGAACCGTCGTGAGCGTCGACCAAGCTCTCGTCACCAGGAGAGAATCGTCTTGGTCGACAGCCCCCCTACACCACGCACTCCTCCCCAGCAATGGAATGCCCCTCACACTGCCCCTGCATCACCCATCTCAAACACATACATCGTCGACTCTTCACGGGACCCTAGCAAGCGCCGCCCCGTCATCGTTGATGAGCGAACTCTTCAGCCTGACCAGCGCCGTGTCCAGATCGAAGTCGTCGACAACCACCACCGCTCCAAGCACCACCGCCACTCATCAAGCGGCTCTCGACACTCCGACCAGGAGGAAGAGCGCCGCCAACGCCGTCGCGAGGAGAAGCGCCGAGAGGAAGCTGAGCTTCGTCTCCGCACTCGCATCGCAGAGGCCAACGCAAAGATTGCCTCTCGCCCTGTCGCCCCTGCCCCTGCTCCTCCCAAGCGCTCTGCTACATACAAACGCCCCTCCGTTGAAGTCGTCGACAGCCAAGCAGTTCTCGCTGACGAGCTTCGCCGCCTGAGCTTTGAGGAGGAGCGCCGCGAGGATAAGGCTCGTCGCCTTGCTCGTCGCGAGGAGAAGAAGGAGGAGGAGGCTCAGCGCGAGCGTCTCCGTGAGCGCATGCAGCCCAAGCGACGCCTCACAATCGGCGCTGGCAGCAGACGGCCCTCTGAGATGTACGAGCCAGGAGTGTACCGATATGAGTAAACGGTTTAATTGAAGGGTTTGGTCTTGTATCACTTTGATCTGTTTTACATGGAGTTTATTTTGAAGGAAATGATATTTAGCGATTAGACTTGGGATTGGGAATTATCTGTATACGTTTAAGGGAGTTTGATATTGGGATTGGGATACCAGCGAGCGAGGCAATGAGCCGATTTTAAGGATTACAGAACACTTAGTTAGATACAAGACACAAAACAGCAAGAAAAAAAAAGAACTCAGAATGGGTTTTGTTTTTTGAATACTTTGGTTCCAACTTGCATTACTGTGAATGTTTACACTGAGAAGATGACGATAGAGAGACAGAGGCTCAATGGCTTGGAAGAGGTGAGACACTAAAGCAGGTACAAGACATTCCCCATCAAAATGTGCAAGAATAAGAAAAACTTGTCTGTCTCATGACCCTAGGACTGAGGGTGTGCGAGTTCAGTGTAAGTAGAATGGGCTGCACACCAAGACATGACGATCTCCCTCACCGAAATTGTAAAAATCAAGCGATTTCTAAACCATATCACGATATTCACTCCTCGGCATTAAAGTGTAAAAAATAAGGGAACCTCAAAACACCGAAGGATCGCGCATGCATACATCGTGAATCAGAACAGGGATAGTCCAACCAAAGTTCTTTTTTGCCCCTGGACCTGGAGGAGTGGAGACACACACGCCGGGGGAAAAAACACCAAGAATCGAAAGATGGGGCCGTTTTGGGACTTTGGTGAAGCTTCATCTTGAGGCCGCGGGATCAAGTTGTTTCGTGAAGATGAGGTTTAGGTGAATGCAAGTCGGGGGCGTATTTTGGATCTTGGGTTGATGCCCTGAGGTATAGCATGAATTGCTGTGTTGAGTATAGGGAGGCATATTGCAAGGGCTTGGAGGGGTTGTTTTCGCCGCTATCAGTAGCATTTCAATTGGAATCTCTCTATTGACCGATTGCCTTGTCTGCCTAAAAATGTCCTACACTAGAGAAATGTATGTAGCTTTGGTCGAACCCCGCTCATGATGTGCCGATCGAGACATTAGCCGATAGGGCCTCATGACACCCTGTTTCTCAAGGCACCCATTGGCAGGTAACTAAGTTCGCTTCTGGTGCGGGCATATGGCGGGGTTCAAATGACTGATGTACCTGTATGTATGCATGTAGGTCTGAGATGCTTTCTCCAGTGACTCACTGTTGATCTATGGCGAGATGATAGCATGTTTGATAGAGTACGTTTTGGGAAATCACCGACGATGCCAAGACTGCACAAGTCATGTACCAACGTGAAAATGTATGAAAATGCAAATAGATTTGGTAAAGATAGTGACAGTCTAGACCATCATACGAATGTAAATTCTGGCAGGCATGTTGAAGCCTGACCGTAGCTGTGTGCAGTAGTGTTGGACTACTGCTCAGCAGGAGGAAATGGTGTTGAATCCATTCCGATATCATGTTGAACCCTTCCCGTCCCCAACTTCACAAAATAGTGAATCATTCTCAATTTAGTAGTCACTTCCACGACTAATAACCTCCTTGTGCGACTCTCGAAGCAGAATAGTCTACAGCCATTAGCATCCATCTCATATCTTCACTCACACACCAACTTACATGCTCGAACTGCGCCGAGTAAGAACCCTTGATATCAGCAAGCGGTTCATACGCTTCGAGAATACCATTCGAGACCAAAGAGTTCAGCTTTACAACCCGTCAGTGATATTCCCCCTCACATAGGGTTGTAGCACTTACACCAGCGAGATATCGCTCTTGGCCCAAACGCTCAAGATAGCGACGACAAAAGACAATAGTGCCAAACTGCTCGCGAATGACTCTATAAAGCCGATTCGCCGACGCAAAGGGTAAATTCACATGTCTTGGCGCATCATGATGCAAACCATAGCCATAAATGCCCACCTAAGCTCATCAGCAACAACCCGACTCACTTAACATGCATACTTACATCGTCGTAAAGTCGTCCAGTGCCGGTTGTACCAAACGTCTCAATGGCAAACACTTCGCCTTCCTCCATCTTCGTCTGATCATTGTTCTTGATAAACGGGATCGACTTTCCGCCGTGGATCTGGTAGTGCTTGATGTTGTGCGCTGAGATGTTGCGGACGGGCTTGACGGGGTATGTCTTTCCGTTGATTTCAACCTCATAGCTCTCCATTGCCTCTTGAATTGCGGCGCTGACGTCGCAGATACGAACGTCGATACCAGAAGCCTGCAGCTGTCAGACATGTAATACGTGAGAGAGAGAAATGCTTGCCTTGATGCCGCTGTTGGTTGCGTCTTTGACGGCATTCAGAAGACTATCATATGTAGGATCGAACGACATGGTGAATGCACTGTCGACGATCCAACCATTGATCTGCACGCCGAAATCAACCTTCATGACATCCTCATACTTCAGAAACACATCCTTCTGGCCAGGATTAGGCGTATAATGCGCAGTTTCATGGTTCAGACAAAGACCCGTCGGGAACCCCATGCCAGCCTTGAGGTTATCACCAGGTTCAATACCCTGGTTGCCCAGAAGCGCACGCACGCCGTCCTCAATTCTATTAGCGACATCGACGAGTTTATCACCCGGCTTAACATTCTCCTGCGTCCACTGTCGGACTTGACGATGAACTTCAGCAGCTTTTCGGTAATCGTTTAGAAACTCTGGATCTTCGAGTTGTCGACGACCCATGAAGCGAAATTCTTTCGCTGTAGTACGAGCAGTATTGTAATCCTGAAGTTCACCGGTGGGAAACTCCTTGAATAGATCACTCAACGGGACTCTGGGAGGTGAAGATTGCTGTGTAGGAGCCTTCTTCTTCTTCTTTGGCTTTCTCTTTTTCTTCTTCTTACCAGCACCGTCAGTTAGCGGTCCGGCGGGAGCGTTGTTGTCATCATCGTCGTCGTCGTCGCCCCCTTCACCTCCCAGACTACCGTCGCCATCGCGGGCGAGATGAGCACCGCGTGGTTCTCCGCCTGCAGAGGATGGCTTGGATGAGAGTGGTTCCTGGCCTGAGACGTGTAAGTGAAGTTTCTATGTGTATCAAAGGCTATGAGATGTACCATTTCCTCCAGAATGATCGTCTTCAGATGTCTTGGCGCCCATTTCGACATGAACGCTGCTTCAAATCCCAGAATTGTTGATGAGTGACTGAAGTGAGGTGAGATGACGATGATGGACCAGGATAGGGTGCTATAACATGGGGGGTAAGCGGTTATCTGCGGCAGAAACGAATATGGAAATGCAGCACATGGGCCATCAGGATCACTAGCTTCACAATGATAGGACGCCTGACAGCAGTGAATCCTTCAGACGCTGTCTCGGTGTGCTATTGAGTAAGTCCATTGTGAAGCTGTAAAGACTTAGGAAGTAAACCGCATTTGATCCCCAGTAGACCCATCCGTATTGTTCAGTGAGTACTGACTCGCTCGAATACTACGTCCCATCTACACGACGGCTTTACGGAGCTATGTGGATTCTTAGAACATTCCAAATCGAAAAGCCATCATGGGTCCATCACGCAGCGGGTCTTGATGGGACCCTCGTAAAGCACCAAGACCCTGATTACGAGTCAAGTAGTTCCCTTGGCTTCGTAGATTGTCGCAGCCACATCGCAAGAACACGTGGGAATGATGAAAGCGACGGACGGGAATATGCTGACAAGTCTGGATATAAATTCATGATGCACTCCAACATATATGCCTCTGATCCCATAATGCCACGCCTAGACTATGTGCAAGGTAAAAAGCCATGTACAATGCTCGTGCCAAACAGCATAAAGCACGGCGCCCCAAAAATAAAAACAAAATGACATGCAGATTCCGTGCTCTCAAATGTCCCAAACCATGATGCGTGAAATGTAGGTGAGTAGGGTAAGTAGGTGAGCCAGTTGTCTATGCTGCTGGCTGAACTCCGCCGCGTGGCCGAGGCTTGAGGTTTAATATAGGAACATCCGCATTATCGAAGCCGTGATGCGATGTGCGATCTCTCAATCGCTCGTAGTGTTTTCGTAGTCGGCTCTCACCAACAACTAGCTCGAATCCAACCAGGAAACAGAAGCTTATCTCCAACCTAGCCAGTTCTGCCTCACTGACGCCACCCACCTTAGCCATCTTGGCATGGGGATAAGATAGATCTTCAAGCGCTTTCATGGCAACTCTAAGACCAGCCAGGACTAAACGATGGGCATTGCGCCGGGTGACAGGGATAGCTCGCTCCTCGACGGCTAATCTGTGTATATACAGTGATGTCGCGAGGTATACTGCGGTGCTCATGGGACAGAATTGGTGTAGTCGCTGAAGATATTGGTTGATAGTGATCGGAGGCTCATTCTTGCTGTAAAACTTGCGTGTTATAGCGCTGTGTTGCAAATTGACAGGCTGAGAATCGGCTCCGACGACAACATAAGGCTCTGATTGAGGTGGCGGCGACATGAGGCCTGGGTGAGGCTTCAGTTGCACGCCATCAATATCCCCCGATTCTGGTTGATTCACATGCACAGGCTCAGGCTTATCTTTAGCAGCCAATCTCTTAGCCTCAAGCTCAGCCTGTTTCCTTAATTTCGCCAGATTCTTATCAGAGTATGATCGCACAATATTCTCCTTCTCGGCTTGCATGCCACTCATGTGCGGCACGGTAGGAGATTTCGGCGGTGGTGTCGGAGGTACATCGCCCGTTATCCTGACCAGGAGCTCGACGCCAGCGCTCAGCAGAGCGAGTGCTTCTGCTGGTGACATCTCGAAGAGGCCATGATCGGCAGAGGCTTTCGGTGCGGAGGGGTCGTCGGCGATCAAATGAGGATCGGAGGAGGGCACTGGGGGAGGAGGCGGCGGTCGATCAGTCGTGGTATCGGGATGTCGCAGTGGAATTGTGCCGGCCTGAGCCTCGGTAGTAACAGCTGTTTGATAAGACATGGCTGGAAAAAGCAAATTGGGTGTAAAAGCTTGGTCGATGGTCAAGACACAGAGCTATTGACGCGTCTCAATCTCTTAAGGCGCTGGGCAAGATCGGGCTCGACGCCTTTCATGATCTCTCGTTAATCGAGACGTAGTGGAGGAGAGTGAAGAACAATTTGTTGGAGCAAGTTTTCGTATCACGGGCTAGGCCTGTTTTTGTTGTTGCTTTGGGTCGAGTCGGGCGTAGGTAAATAAATGCCAAATCCAATCCAATCCAATACCAGCGCAAAGTTGCGACTTGTAGTGGGACGAGAATACCGAAGTGGAGTGGCGGGGCCTAAGATCTCGACGTGGGACCCTGGAGGAGTAAGTGCAGTAGTGGCAGAGGGTCCCGTGAGGGCGTCGAGTCGAGCCTTTATAGTTTATCGACTTCAGTATGAGATCGTAACGGTCGAGAGGAAGCGAGCGAGCGAAGCCTGATGATACAAGAGCCGGACCGACTACTTTAGCGTGGCGTTGTTTTAGGATGAAGAAGAAATGAAATGAGATGAATTGTCCGAGATGAGTCGCGGTCGTGAGACTCGAACTCGCCAGGAAGAGCCTGCGATAAAGAACTCTAAATGAAATCAGATCAAGGATCGAAAAGAGAGGTTGCGAGATTAAAAAGAGAATGTAAATGAAGTGATTTGTTTGCTTTTGTTGACCGAATATTGTACGTATGTATCTGTCGGCGGCTCCCCGACCCAAGAAGGGGACCTGCCCGCACCTGCACTTGCACTTGCACTTGCACTTGCACTTGCACCCGCTTGCGCCTGCACCCGCCAGCACCTGCACCAGCAGCAACTAGCCGCACCTTCCTCCCGAGCTTCTTTTTTCGTGTCACGAGCACGTGGTGCGGGGGAGAAATAAGATGAGATTTGATTTGATTTGACTCAGTAGATCAGCAAATGCCTATCGTGATCAATTCCCATGTTTTTCGCGTCTTCTTTTTTCTTAGCATCGAAAAACTAATCACCTTCTAGTCTTGAAAGTGAAATGTAACGGTACCAATCTTGTCAAATTAAGTCCAGGCCAGGACATTCATTCACTCAGATTTAGCCTCCGAGATGGATGAATGGTGTTATTCCACGGTAGGCTCCGGATGTGAAAGCAGCGTATTTATCGTGTTATCCTGGCAACATTGCAGTAAATACGGGGTATGTTTACGCATACGGATATACAATCCACCCGCTGAGGATCTAGACCAAACGGCCTCTGGGTTAAACTACTGCATGACCAGCAGAGGAGAAGAGCCGCAAGAGATGATGATCTTCCCTGCCAACCATTTAGGCGTCGTCTGATATTTTTCCCGGCGTCTAAATACGGCCACCCCGAATCTGGGCTCTAAGCCTGCTGACCTATTCTGCATGAGAATTATCAGAAACTCCATCAGTTACGCGCCCTTGCCACGATTTCTCTTTTCTCTTTCAGATCACACAATCAATGACGAATAACGTGTATGCGTCAAGAGTTCTGGTGGCGATACGACGAATCACTTACCTGTCCTGGCCAAATAAACGCCGTGGAAACAACCTCGGCACGTCCCGTTGTAAAGGATTAGACTTGTACAAAGAGAAACAGTATTATAAAATAATATTAGCAAGGACATAAGAAGACCTTCAACAGATGTTTTATATCCAATCGTAACATGTTCACATGATCAGGCTCCAATATGCTTGAAAGACGCACACTTCCACACATACCCTACACTCCCATTATACTGCATCTTGATGCAAAAGAGCTCTTTGACTGATACTGATGCACTAGATGAACAAGTAGCTTTGTGATGTTGGTGAAACTCTGCGCCAGTATGGTCGCCTTCACTTTGCGAATTTGTAAGAGCATTCAAGAATGCTCTGTGATATCCTGTGACTGCAAGAGCGGGTAAAATCTATACGCTGAATTGTTTGTCACGTACATATTAGGGATGGCCATTCTGAAGTGCTGCGATGGGATGTTACTCAACAAGTGGACTCGCAATTCTAGAGAGACGAAGAGCAGATGATATTGGAGGTATATCCTTTTCCTAATCAGCACGATATTCACTTTACCCTTCCGCAGTTTCGTCCCGCCTCTATGTTTCAATAGTGAGTGTTTTGATGATGAATCGTTCAGTAGCGATGACAAATGGCCACATCCTTCTATTCAATGGTTATGCACGCCAGCTTTCAATTCTGGGTCTCGTTGATCGAGTCACAGCATCGACATTTCGTGAAAGGGTCAGGCTCCCTCAAAAGGCAAAGCCGCTTGACTTAACCCACGGAACAACCGTATTCACAGGAGAAAAGCTCTTCACGAGCCTAATGATCAAAACATTGCTCTTAATGCACCCATCAATGCTACCAATCTAAACAAATCCTGGCATTCCCACCCCTAGATCCAAGCCCAGCCCAAAAATCCACATTATCATCTCATCATTCATAAATCTTAGCAGTCCGGCGCAACCTTGCAGTCAACCACTGCCGTTTGACCCGCCTGCACCTTAGCAATCGCTTCCTTCAAGACACTCTCCAGGTCTGAAGCCTTGTCAACTCTAGCAGCGTGAATGTCCCCACCTGCAGCAGCCTTGGCGATACCAGCGTAGTCTGGTACAGGGTCGAACGAAATGTTGATCTCTTCGTTTGTGGCCTTTGAGCCGAGACCGTCGGGGTGAACCAGTAGTAGAGATCTACGAGGAGCGTTCCATCCTGTTACGAGTTAGCATGTTGTTGGTCTGATTGGTGAGATGACTTACCCTTGTTGTTGAGCACGATGGTCAAGACGGGAATCTTGTATCGTCTTGAGATCCAGTACACACTACCAGGTACTGTGAAGAGATATGTTCCATCTCCTACAATCTGCACAACAAACTTGCCCTTGTTCGTACCGCCGTTCTCAGCATCGGTTGCAAGCTTGATACCCAAGGCACCACCACCGGACCAGCCGAGACCACCGCCTCCACAGTTGATCCATGATCCGGGAATCGTGGGCTGGATGTTGTCGTGTACGAAGCCAGTGTTGGTGACAGCCTCAATGGCCCAGATTGTATCTTCAGGGCAGAGATCACGGAGCTTCTTGCTAAGATGACCGGTTCCGAAAGTATCATCTGCGAGAGGCTCAGCGGCCTTGGCGATGCTAGCGAGCTTGTTCTCGTGGACCTGAGCGCGCTGCTTCTCTGTCTCGGTGGCGTTGACCTCGAGTTTGCTCGCAAATTCCTTCTTGTTAAGAGCTTCGGTAATTTGCTGGATTGAAGTGAGACCATCGGCCTTGTAGCGCGCATCGGCTTGGATGTAGTGAGTTGGCATTTGCTGCTTCAGGGGATCAACATCGATGTGGAAGATTTTTGCATCCGCACGAGGCTTGCAGCGGGTTTGGACCCAGGGTACGTCGCAGTCCAGAACGACGATGGTATCAGCAGA
This sequence comes from Fusarium fracticaudum, assembly GCA_003353625.1. Classification (NCBI taxonomy): domain Eukaryota; kingdom Fungi; phylum Ascomycota; class Sordariomycetes; order Hypocreales; family Nectriaceae; genus Fusarium; species Fusarium fracticaudum. The sequence goes on from PDNT01000003.1 coordinate 4,231,316, forward strand.
CTCAACAGCATCGTCAACGCCAAACTTCAGTCCAATCCAAGCGGGATGGTCAGCGGGGAAGCACATGTCGCAGCCACCAGTATCCAAGACTCGTAGACCCTTGACCTTATCCGCCAACTCAACAAGCGCAGCAGGAACCTTGTGGTTTCGTCCGCTGTACCCTGTTACCAACAAAGGAGCCTTTGCACCAGCCAAAGATTCAGCGATCTTATCAACAGCACTTGTAGGAAGACCTCCAAGCTCAACCGGCTCCCAATGTTCTTGCTTCAGCGAATAAGGCTTAAGATCAGCCTCGAGAATCTCTCGTGCACTGCACAAGTACACAGGACCTTGGGGATCGGATGTAGCGAATTGCAGAGCGCGATTTACCATTTGCTTCACGTTAGCCCCTGTCTTGATCTCGCCTGTGTATCGGCAGTACTGAGAGATGATCTGTTTTTGGTCTGGTACATCCTGGATCCAGTGGATGTACTCTGTGCGACTTCCACGGTGTTCGCCTTCTTGCGTGAATGGCGATAGACCGGCGAATACTAACACGGGGGCACGGCCTGTAGAAGCGTTGTGGACGGCTGCTCCGAGGCCTTGAGTTCCAACGTCAACGTGGACGATTACACACTGAGGCTTGCCTGTTAAACGGGCGTAACCATCTGCCATTGACATGGCCACCATCTACATATGTTAGTTTTGCCCAGAAATGCTCATCGAATTAGGCATACCTCATTGGGGCATGTGATGATCTTGGGAAATTTGCCCTTCTTCTCCCTCTGCCCCTTGACCATAGCCTCAATAATACTCGGATGATCGGTGCCCAGGTTCACAAAACAATGGGTGATGCCAGCATCCCAGATAGCCTCAAAGAAGGCAAAGGATGCGGTATACATATCCTCACTTGCTGTTGAGTAAGAACGGTTCATGACTGCTGTGGGTGAAGGTGTATGGAGGGCTGTTGTCGCTTTTGAGTGGCTGGCAGATAGAGACAGAGCAGGGCTTTTTCCATCTCGTTGAGGAAGTGATGAGATTGCTGCAGTGTTGTATCTCCTCACTGAAGATTGAAGCTGTGCTGGGCGACATTTTGAGAAGCCTTGAGCGGCTAATCTGGATCTTTGAAGGAGAGTCATCATGGATTGTATTCTATGCTCGGGTTAGTATTTTGATGCGTTTACATAAAGTGGTGATGAGGCTGAATGATGCATGATGGCGGTGTAAGTGTCACCCCAAAGCGTAGACAAATGCCGAGCTCACTCACTACCTCCGATACTTACAGGAGTATCCCAGTCAATGATCAACACCAATCAGCTATGAGGGTGTCTACGAGATGGTTGCTGTAAGAATCTTGTAATTGTAACAAACACAAAACAGAAACAGGCCAGGTTTTGTTGTCAAACTATTGCAACGCCCTTTGTTGTGTCCAAGCGGGTCTGCATAAATGCCGTGTCTGGCCGTATATGTTGCGCTCACGCGCGGGCAGTACGAGTACGGATGATGACAGGCTGATGCGGGGTTGGGGAGGGGGAAGCTAGAGGGTCAACTGTGGATATAGGGCGTTTTTGACAAGGGGTTTTATCAGTGAGGCAATGACAAGTTGATATGGAGGGTTTTTGACATGATAAGTATAGTAGATAAGGATTGGACTTCTACTCTACATTCTATAGAGAACTACACTCCCGACTTTGATTGAGAGTCGGGAACTTGATTGTATTTGTATTGAATGTGAGGTGTGTTACCCCAGATTTTGAACAAGCCCCCCACTAGTTTACGGCCAGAAGATCTAGATACGCGGGGAAATGATGCACTAGAAGCCGAAGCGGGTCAGTCTTATTGACAAGAACTCCAATGTGATCAAGCAGCTCTCGACTACAAGAAGTGGAAGTATCGGTGAAGCAATTATACCTATCCCAGGTATCTATCAGTCTGTAGCCGTCATGAGCTAAAAGTTCTCTTCCTCTTCCTCTTCCCGACCAAGTTAGAAGCTGAAGACTTGGTCCTCCAGCTTGCTCACTGGCCTTGCCTTCTGATAGCCCAGTGATTCGGTCGCCCTCTTCATTGCGCTGACCATTGGCGGCGGGCCGCATAGGAGAATCTTGATATCAGAAGCAGGCGCTGGGAAGCGTTCCTAGTGAAAAGATTGTCATTCGAGTGTCGCCTTCCAATCATTGAATGAATATTCTTACCTTGATCATATCAGGCGTAACAAATCCGACGCCTCCATCCCATGAATCCTGGGGATTGTTGAGCACATAGTACACCCTCAATTTAGCATCCTCTCTTGCAAGCTTATCTATCTCTTCTTTCAACAGAATGTCCTCTGGGTTGACGTTAGCAAAGATCAGGTCCACCTCCGTCTCATCACCACCCTTTCTCCCGCGCACAATAGCCTTGATGATCTGCAGCATTGGAGTAATACCAGTACCACCAGCAATCATGCCGAACCCTCTGACCATGTTAGGCGTGTAAACCATGGTTCCCTTTGGACCCTTGACCTTTATCGTGTCACCAGTCTTCAGCGTAGCGAGATGTCTGCTGATGTTGCCATTCGGATAGGTCTTGACAAGAAGGTCAAAGTAGCCGGGATCGAAATCGGAGGAAATTGGCGTGTATGATCGAATGACCTCCTTGTTCTTGACCTCACCGGTCTTGGGGTCCTTCACATCGAGGTTTGCGGCAATGGAGATGTGCTGGCCGATCGGTAGCCCGAGGATCGAGTTTGGAGTGGGCAGGCCGAAGCGGTAGATGGCTGTATTGTGAGAGAGGACGGTCCTTTTGATAAGAGGAAATTCTTGGAAGTTGACCGGGTCAAGGACCTTGTTTATTTCTGAAACAAGGTCAGTATCCGTTGAGAAGTCGTCATGTCACAGGGTCTTACGATTGTTGAAGTGTTGATATCCCCCGAGAGCTGCGCAGACTGCGAATGCTAGGGGTAGCCATTGAGGCTTGAAGACGAGTGTGCCTAGGACGAGGGCCACACATGGCATGTATACACCAGTCACATATTGCGGTGGCAGTAGGCCTGCGGGCTTGACTGTGTGGCTTCTCGACATTGTTGCTTCGCCGACAATCGTTCGATGCTTGGGCAAGGCGTTCACAGGCGGTCGGGTCTCCTCTTATTGTCAGGAGGAGTTCAGATAGATCTTCCCCGAGGCGCAAGAGAGCAATAATATGCGAGAGTGAGTGAGTGAATCCATCATGACTTCTCCTCAAAGACCCCACGTCTACTCGAAGGGGCCCGAGCGTTGCCACCCGATCATCATAGGCGGACTCTTCCCGGAGCCGTTGTCGAAGTCAGGACGTCCACTGCCGAGGCGCTCAGACCAATCGACCGGGGAACAGAGCTAAAGAGATGGTAAGAATAGAGCTTACATACTCGGTGATGATCTTATCTGTAGGACTACGCAATGGTCGTAAATGAGTGGCTTCAGAGTGCAGATCTATCTCATGCGCATACTCGGGCCGCGGCCCGAGATTTTTACTACTATTCTGAAGGCATCTCCAGCGATGTCTGACACTCTACCCGCAGAACGATGCAAGATTACAACAAATATCGCTGCACGCTTCGTACATACATATATTTTTACAGCTACGCAGAGCATTCTTAATGTTGCATCAACCTACTTGGCCATGGAGTCTCTCAGCTGGCCCTCTCCCTGAGGAAGTAGGAGTGCCGACATAGGCGCCATGTGACAGCATTTGTTGACCCGAGTTCTTAACCTCAGGGTAGATATATTACTAAACAAATCCCTGTATTAACAAGAACTTGAACGTGATCGAGCAGCTGCGACCACCCGAAGTGGAAATATCGTTAAAGCAATCAATACACCTATTCTACCTGACTGTCTGTCGTACAGCAAGCTAGTGTTGTAAAACTGATACCCGGCCTCTATCGGCCCCTCTACGGCGTCCATCGGAGGCTCGGAGCCGGTACCTCACAATCTCATTCTTCACTCGTGGAACAAGCCCTCGTGAGAGAATGACAGTTCCTTAATCTCAATAATTCCGGTCTAGTCAGCCGGCTCAACGCTCTGCGGATTTCTGAACACCTGGTCCGGATCCCACCTCTTCTTTATCTCCCGAAGCCGCGGAAGGTTGTCCGCCCAGTAGAGCTCCTGCGCCGCCTTTCGGTCGAGCCATGCATCAACGTATCCGGCATAAGAGGAGCGTGCGCCCGGAGCCGACCGTTGGATCCGCTCGTGAATCCCATCCAAGAGCTTCCGAGTTGCTGCCGATACTTTGCCCACTCCGACGCCGTAAGATTGATACATGATGACAGTTTCCCGGTGTGGATATGCCGTTGCATTGACGGGTGTATTCATCATGGCGCCGCCTTCGGTATTGAAGATGACTGTGAATGGTGTCGATTTGCTGCGAGCATCCTCAAGGTGTTGGAACAAGTCCGTGATTGCCGTGTCATTTAGAAGGTCTCGTTCATTGAGCGACAGTGACTTTGAGTAGAACGCGGTCGGAATGCTGGCTAAGGTGCAACCAGCGGCTTCAGCCTCATGAAGCAAATGACCCATCCAGTTTGTAAGCCACACTGCACCCTTGCTGGCACCAGGAAGGCGATCAGGGATTCCTGATGCCTGGTATTCAGCCTCTGAACCGAAGAAAGTTCCCGTGATGAGGGCTCCTAGAGGTTGAACGACGAAGAGGCTGGCGAAGCGTCGGTCCATAGTTGGATCTCCAACCAATGCCTGCCATTCCTTGTATAAGTTGGCCGTTTCGGTTTGTGAGTTAAGAGTAAGGCTGTAGCTGTATTGGACAATATTGCCAGGCTCTGGGCGAGTCTTGACCACGAATCTGGTCACGATACCGAAGCTTGCTCCTGCACCACGCATCGCCCAGAAAAGATCGGGTGTTTTGTTTTGACTTGCGAGATAGATCGTGCCGTCTGCTGTCACGACCTCCATTTCGACGATATGATCGAGGGCACTTCCCCACATTCGAGATATAGGCCCAAGGCCGCCCTTGCGTTGTTAGAAGCAAGCAGACATGGGCTCAGTGAAGACTTACTACTGTCAAGTGGCCGCCGGTGCCAACACTTGGACAAGTTCCATGGGCGATCGCTCGTCGTCCGAATGTATGGAGATTCTTGTCTAGTTCGCCGAGGTTAGTGCCTGATCCAAACGATGCGAGCCAAGTTTCGTTGTCCATCTCAAAGTCCTTGAGGTTGACAAGGTCAATGGAGACTGCGCCGTTGTCACCACCAAGACCATAGTTGCTACCCAATTAGCTTTGTTCTACATGCCGGGAAAGTTAGCTTACCCATAAGAGTGTCCTCCAGACTTTGCCTGCACTTTGAGACCACTCTGTTTGGCGCACTTGACAGTCTCGGAAACTTCAATGACATTCTGAGGACGAATAACAGCGGCTGGAATCACTGGGAACTCGAGGTTGAACGGCTTTGCCCACTAAGCGAAGAGCGGATCACTCGGGTACGTGACGCAGGAGCTGCGATTCGCACAGACGGCATCGAGACAGTCGCGAACGGAGATGCTTTGACCGTTGCCCATGTTGAATAGAAGATCGCTGTAAAGAACTATGCTTCTGAAGCCTGTTGATTTCTTCGTGGGAGAAGAAAGTGGATGTTTATACCCGTCGATAAAGATGGTAATGAAATATCAAGCGGTTCTAGGATGAGAGCCTTGGAGAAGGTCGCACGCGGGAAGCACGTCATGTTCTATTGGACATCCCCAAGGCCCCTTCCGAGGTTGACGTTCCTTCCGTCTTCTAATCGCTGTACAGCACTCAAATAGGAAGCAAACATTTCTGATGTCGGCCGCCGTGACCCGAGATGAGCCACGACCTGATGGTGTGCGCAGTCTTTGGCGATGTCTGTGCTCTGCATAAAGGCTTGCTGCATCCATGCGCCATCATATCCTACCATTATGCATATTTTGCAAGATTACTTTTTGGTAAAGTACCTAGGCGTCATTGCATACCTTTCAAGAATTGCGGCACCATCTGAGGAAGAATTCATGGGGAACGACAAGGCCAAGGGACATGTGCATGTGTATCGGTCACAACCTCTTCCCACACCACCGAGAAGATGATGACAAGCACTAAGTCAATTTTGTTCTTAAAAAGTGTATCTGAAGGAAAACAGGAGCTGTTAATAAAGCTCAGAATACAAATACGTCACTCCTCATCTCCCGTTCAGTGCCAACCTTTTCAGAACCCAGGGCATATATCGACATGTAGAACGCCGTTGCAGCATCGTGCGAAGCACCACATCATGTTTGAGCAGACTCTATAAATTTAAGAGAATAGTCGCATTTAGTTGAAGACACTGAACGTCAGTGATGATTTTCAGCGACGAGCGATTAGGTAGACAGAAACTTCATTCGAAACGAGCTGCTCGCGGCTCTACAATCATCCTAACTTTAGGGTCTGTTATCACAAGCCACATCTAAAGTCATATAAACTTTAGGCTCCTCTAGTCTAAGTCCAACGACTTATTGAAGGATACGACGAGTATAAGTTTTCTTGAGTGCGTGTGGCCACACTCTCTTTATAGAAAGGCTATTTTAAACTCTGTGCATGAGACGAAGACTAATAAAGGAACTACAAATAGATCTAGCATTTAGAGCCTTGCTTCATAATATATTACTTGAAAAACACGATCAAAGCCTTCATTTTTCGCACTTATTAACGGTTTTCTGGACAACCATGGAACTCAGCAATCTCACGCTCAAGCCCGACGGACCTAACGCCGGTCCATCTTTTGTTTTCGATAATGTATACCGTACCTACAAAGACGATCAAAACCCCGAAGCCCTCTTCGGAAAGGCGTTGCGCTACCTTGCTTCCTTGAGAGTGAATCATACGTCGGAGCAACAGGAGATCATCCATACAGAGGTCATGGAATCGCTTTTTCACGCAATTTACGGCAGCAATCGCATTGAACAGGCCGGTCTAGGCTGGGACGCCACACGGCATCTCTGTTATAAGACCCTACATGAGCCCGACTCCATACTAGAAGTTAATGAGGGTGATTTAGACTCCGATGAAAAGGTCCAAGATCTATATGCTGCGGATCCCACTTTACGAGGAAAGTCGAGAGGCCATGTTGTTCGTGGCCGGCGTGAAGTCGTCCAGCACGTGAGAGCCTTCGAACATATGCTGGACAGGTTCTGGGTCCATAGCGAAGACCTCACAGAGGATCTCATCAAGAAGACACATGAGATTCTTTGCAAGGGAGTCTCGATCATTGATCCGGGTGCCGAGAGTCCGGAAGTACCCTATGAGAAATACGCAGGACAGTATCGGGATGTCCCTGTCGGCGCTGGGAACACCATGTTCGTGATGCCGCAATACGTGCCTGCAAAGATGGCCGAGATGTGCGCGAATTTCAAAAACGACATCGACGGGAAGGAAGTTTTGGACCCATTTTCACTCGCCGCCAAATACTCACTTCGGTTTGTCGAGATTCATCCATTTCAAGATGGGAATGGAAGAATGTGTCGCATCATCCTCAACGCAATCTTATTTCGGTACTTCGGAATTTTCATCTCAATCGGGGAGACGCAAGATGAAACAAATGAATATATAAATATCAAGAAGAGGGCGTCGAGAGATATGGAAGGTCACAGAGAGTATGCTACGTTTGTGTTGAAGAAGAGTGTGAGGAGCATACAGAAACTGAAACAGAAGGTCAACGGGAAGAAAGCAGCATAAGTAGCCCTTCGAGTGAGCTCAGTTTACGATGAGTTTGAATTGATATGTAATGGGATGAAATGAGGTATGAGATAAGAGGGACAGACTCCAGTTCTCAGTACTACTCATCCCATCCTATCTCATCTCATCAAAACTCAACAAATTTTATCAAATTCACCATAAACTCATCATAAATTTATCCTGACCATACCTAAACTTAGGATTCCTATGGACCAGATGAAAGGAGCACTAGTCACATCGAGGAGGTCCTAACAGCTGTCGGGGCTCATTGTACTTTCAGGTAAATTCAGGTTCTCGGGCATAGAAATTGGCGGGAAAAAGGAAATTCACTATCACCGGCTTGGGATAAGCATTCACTGACAATATTGGCCAACACGAACGCATCCTAACTTCATGAATTCGAGTTTGTCACAGCATCAATTCAGAGTTCATGTATTAATGTGTTGACTCGAGGATTCAAATTGGCTCATTACATAAGTTGGTATCTTTCAATAAATCATTAGTATGCCACCATAGTGCTCAATCCATCCAGCTCTCGCTGCCAGTTACGGTGCTGGCTGATGTTGAACACGAACTTCTCCAAGAAGCCCTTGGCATCAGAAGCAACGGTGACAATCTCCTTGAGGCTGTCAGGTGAAGCATTCTTGAGAGTAACGACGCCATAGCTATCGACAACACCGCTACCGTCTGTCTCAGAGAGTGAGACTTCAGGAAGCTGGATAGCCTTGTTGATCAGGTCAACGGCCTCACCAGTACCACCAATGGCCTTCAAGTGACCGAAAGCCTCGCGAATGTAATGCAGAGCTCGGCCATTCTTGGAAAGTGTCTGGATAGACTTCTCACCGCCAGGCACAAAAATAGCGTCAAACATGGTGCTTCGCTGGCCCTCGAGGTGGTGGTCGGGGACAATACCCTTGGAGGAGGATGAATCCTCGTTAGCAGAAAAGATGGCGGAGCGTCGGGGCCCGATAACGAAGGGAAGGGCGCTCTGAGCCTTGATTGCGCCGTACACGGCGTTGAAGGCAATGGGGTCGTAGCCATCAGCGATGATGATGGCAATACGGCGAGACTTGATAGTTGGAGTCTTGGGAAGGAAGTCAAGCTGGCTCAGGTTCTTGGCCTTCTTCCCTGGGTTAGGCTTAGCTTCGATAGGCTTCTTGCCGCCGACCATTTCAGCGATAGTGTTGGCGAGCTCGCCATCAACCACACCCAGGCGCTCAGTCAAGCGCTCGTACACAATGGCCTCGTCGCAGTGATCCAGCTCGAAGGAGAACGCAGCCTGGATGTGAGCCTTCTCAATCTCGGAAAGAGAGTTGTAGAACAGCTGGGCCTGGGAGAAGTGATCCTTGAACTTCTTGCTAAGAGCGCGCTGCTTGATACCGGCAATCTTTTGCTGGTAGTCAACGTAGGCACCCTCCTGGACGGTAGCAGTGGGCTGGTGGCCGTATCGGTTAGGCCAGTAGTTGACCTTCCCCTTGGAAATGGTGTGTCGCATGGCACCATCTCGGTTAAAGTTCATGACCGGGCAAACGGGTTTGTTGATAGGTAGCTCTTCCCAGTTGACACCAAGTCGGCTAAGCTGTGTGTCCTGGTAAGAGAAGTTTCTACCCTGAAGAAGAGGATCATCTGATGGGCCAACACCAGGTACGAGATGGCTAGTGCAGAAAGCGACCTGCTCAGTCTCGGTGAAGTACTCATCAACAACTCGGTTGAGCTCGAGTTCTCCGATATAGCGGACGGGGATCTGGTCTTCGGGCCAGACCTTAGTAGCGTCGAGAATATCGAAGTCGAAATCATGCTCTTGAGATTCTTCCAACACCTGGATGCCGAACTTCCATTTTGGGTACGCGCCGTTTTCGATGGCCTCCTGAAGATCCTTGCGGTGGAAGTCGGGGTCCTGACCAGCAAGCTTCAGAGCTTCATCCCAAACAAGGGAGTGGACTCCAAGCTCAGGTGTGAAGTGGAACTTGACGAATCGGCGCTCACCCTTGTCGTTGATGAGAGTGTAGGTGTTGACACCGAAACCTTGCATCATGCGGTAGGATCGAGGAATTGTGCGGTCAGACATGGCCCACATGTACATGTGAGTCGCCTCTGAGTGTCCCCAGACGAAATCCCAGAAATTGTTGTGTGCAGATTGCGCTTGAGGTACCTCGTTGTGTGGTTCCGGCTTTCCAGCGTGAATCAAATCAGGAAACTTCATCGCATCCTGAATAAAGAAAACAGGTATATTGTTCCCGACCACGTCCATGTTGCATGTTAATCGTTAGCTTAGAGTTCATTAAGTTTATCTGATGAGAGCTTCATGGTGTTGTGGTAGTATGGTGTGGTGTTGTGCTCGTAAACCTGTAATGCTACAAACAAAGACTTTTGAGCAACAGAAGAAGGCACGAAGGGGCAATCGAGAGATGACATCCGAAGGTCCCCAAGGAAGAAAGGTGAAAGGGGGGGAAAGGATGTTCTGTTGCACAAATATATGGATTTGGTGTGCAGGGGATTCACAAACCTTCTTGTGTGTAGAATTTCACTGCAAACCCACGGACATCGCGAACAGTATCAGCGGATCCTCGGCTTCCCAAAACAGTTGAGAATCGAACAAATACGGGAGTTTCTCTCGACGTATCGGTAAATACGCCGGCTTTGGTGACATCTTCCGCAGATTCGAACAGCTTGAATGTGCCGTGGGCACCAGCACCACGGGCATGGACAACGCGCTCAGGAATACGCTCGTGATCGAACCGATGAATCTTGATAAATTGTTAGTATCCAAATTCTCTAAAGTGGACAAAATCTGCACGATCCATATATGGGGTAGCATACCTTCTCACGTCCAAAAGCATCCTCGAGAAGACTGGCTCCCGTCTGATCCTCGCTGTTCACGCGCAGCCAGTGATCGGTGTTATTCTGCTTCACTCCATAATCGGAGGTGATTCGGGTGTTCTCGCTGGGCTCAACAATGTTGGCCTTGAGCTGATCGATCTTATCGCTTCGGTGTCCCATGACTGCGTGTTTGATAGCTCCAGTAACTTGCTCGGTCATGTCGAATCTTGGTCGTGATCCTTGAGTAAACAAAGAATAATTCGCTGAAGAATAAGCTCGAAGGATTCCGGGTTTCGAGATCTTTTGTAATATTTCGAGAACACAGTACCCATAAGCTGCCCGACTTCAGAGCACGTTGTATTTACGTCACACATGCGTTTGTCGATTCATCTTTCCCCGCGGGCTGGGGAAAATGGCAGTTGCAATGGGACGACTTGTTGAGAAAAGTCGTCATGTTTCGTCAGGAACAAACATGATCGACCTATGAGAAGCTCAGAATTTCCAACGAGGAGAAATGGAATGCACTTTCTGATGCGATCGTGATCTGTGTTTGGGGAGGAGGTGCTTTTACTGTTACACCCAGGAAAGAAAGCTCCGGTTTTTGTATCCCCCACTTTCCGTATCTGTCTGCCACTTGCCTGACCTGCCGTTGAAACAACTCAACAAAGGGCCGAGGTCGGTTTGTAATGGAAAATTGATGTGGAATCTTGAGGCTCGATGACCGCTACAATTCTGGATTTCGCAGGGATTGTTTTCGTTCTAAATGCGGCAGGAACCAGAAGTTCTAGCCTCCCACAACTACCATGAACAACGACCCCTCAGTCAAGAGGCCAACTTCCTGAAGCTGATGACCGACAACAGCGCAGTTTTGATGCACAGCATCCTACCTATGCAACATCGAGACTATCCGGGCGAACGCAATACTATGAAGGAAGGAAAAGTCCGGCACTGATACGTGGCAGGTAGACGGCCCTAAACCATCATATCAATTATATGAATTGGTCCAAACGTAGATAAATAACTGGAAAACACAATAAAAAACACTCTACGTCTTCTCGAAGAGGACATATCAGTGCTGGACTTTCCCTCCCTTCATAATATTGCGTTCGCCTGGATAGCCTCGATGTTGCATAGGATGCTGAGCATCTAAACTGCGCTGTTGTCGGTCATCAGCTTCAGGAAGTCGGCCTCTTGACTGAGGGGTCGTTGTTCACGTTGTATATGGGAAGCTATAACTTCTAGCTGCTGCATTTGGTCTTCTGCTGCAGTCGCACTGAAGAGAACACGGTCTATTTACAGACGAGCATAAGGAATGGTTGAGTCATGATAAAAGTATATATTCAATGGCTTATTTCCTGAGACTTGACATTGGGTAGCAGAGAATTAGAGTCTATTCTGCCTAGAAGGAGAAAAAGCTAATGTATTATTTTACCGAGATGCCTAGATTCATCTCACCGACTGGCGAGAAATAGATAGCTTCAAATCAACCCATTGTTGTCTTTCTGTGGAACTTTGAGAAGGCGGCTTGTATTGGACAATCGGGCGATGATGAACTATCAACAAGCAAGGCATTCCCGTATAGCCGGACCAATTTTCAATATTTCCGTGAGTGGAAGCCAAAAAGCCTCATTTAGAATTTAAAGTTTAGAACATCTTCAACATTTATGTCCTTTCAATATCCGACACATCCGTTACTGATATGGTGCTTCACAAATATCCAAGTTGTTACGTGGGGCTGTTATCAAAGCGACGTCAATGTACGTCATCGATATAGCATCATTCCCTGCTTGAAACCGCGTCACTATCAAACAGTTTGAGTGAAATCAATGCAGTAAAAAACTGCCGATTCTTCAACCGATGTAATCTCATGCCTTATGTGACCGACATTTCTCTTCCCTTTCTCGGTTTCGCGAATCTCCTTCCGCTTACCATCAACTGCAAATTTGATCTCAGACGCAAGATGCCAGGTGAAGTGATCGATCGCCCCAACCCGGCTCCGCTGGACAGTCATCTTCCAGATGTAGCTCTGGAATTGGCACTCAAGGCGCCCAAGAAGCAGTTGGACAAGAAGATCGCCCAATCGCTCAATGATTTCCAGCATGCGGCATGCTATATCGCAGGGTGTAAGTGAGATCAATTAGTGCGGCGCATGTGGCTAACGCCAACACAGCCATGATCTTCCTCAAAGACAACGTCTTACTTGAGAGGGACTTGGAGGCAGAAGATATCAAGCCACGATTATTGGGTATGTAAGCATCGCTCAGTTTGGTGCCTAGCTAACGTTTGAAAGGCCACTGGGGTACATGCCCCGGCATTATCCTCGTCTGGTCGCATCTCAACCTCCTCATCCGCAATCATGATCTGGAAGTGATCTTTGTGATCGGACCCGGCCATGGTGCTCCCGCTGCTTTGGCCTCACTGTGGTTGGAGGGATCTCTCGAGCGATTCTTCCCTCAGAAGTATGGAGTTAGCAAGGATGGCCTGCGAAATCTTATTACCGGTTTTTCGGTTCCTGGAGGGTTCCCTAGGTGAGACAGGCGTTAAACGTCAGGATAGAACCAGGCTAACCAGTTCAGTCACATCAATTCCGAAACTCCGGGTTCCATCCACGAGGGTGGTGAGCTAGGCTACTCCCTAGCTGTTTCATTTGGTGCCGTCATGGACAACCCAGACTTGATTGTCACTTGCCTGGTTGGAGATGGTGAAGCCGAGAGTGGTCCCACCGCAGCGTAAGTTATTCGCATCTTTTCGTGTCATTTACTAACTGTTTAGTGCTTGGCACTCCATCAAGTACATTGATCCCGCCGAGTCTGGAGCCGTTATTCCCATTCTGCATGTGAATGGCTTCAAAATCAGCGAGAGAACCATTTATGGATGCATGGACAACAAGGAACTATCCAGTTTGTTCGCCGGCTATGGATACCAGCCAACAATCGTGGAGACTCTTGAAGAGATCGACAACGAGCTTTCTGGTGCTTTGGAGTGGGCTGTTAGTGAGATCAAGAAGATCCAAAAGGCAGCTCGGGATGGAAAGCCCATTATTAAGCCACGATGGCCCATGATTGTTCTTCGAACACCCAAGGGTTGGACAGGTCCCAAGAAGGTGGATGGCGAGTTCATTGAGGGATCTTTCCACTCCCATCAGATCCCTGTCCCCAACGCCAGCAAGGATGAAGAGCACCTCAAGATTCTTCAAGACTGGCTTAAGACCTACGATACAGCTCACTTGCTCAAGGACGGAAAGCCTGCTGACAGTATCTTGGAGATCATTCCTCAGAAGGATGAAAAGCGACTTGGACAGCTCAAGAAAACATACGATCCTTACCAGCAACTGCAGGTTCCTGACTGGAAGACTTTTGCAGTGGAGAAGGCTTCGCAAAATAGCTGCATGAAGCAGACTGGCGATTTCTTGAACCAGGTCATCAAGGAGAACCCCAAGAGCTTCCGTATCTTCTCTCCCGATGAACTGGAAAGCAACAAGCTCAGTGCAGTCTTTGAGAACACAGGCCGGAACTTTCAGTGGGATGAGTTCTCTCGAGCCCAAGGCGGCAGAGTTATTGAGATCCTCTCCGAGCATTGCTGTCAAGGATGGATGCAGGCAAGTATTCCGGGCTGAAGTTGGTGGTATTGCTAACAGCAACCAGGGCTACACTCTCACCGGCCGTTCTGCTCTCTTCCCCAGTTATGAGTCTTTCCTCGGCATCATCCATACCATGATGGTGCAATACTCCAAGTTCAACAAGATCGCGCGCGAGACCAATTGGCGAGGCGATCTCAGCTCAATTAACTACATCGAAACCAGCACTTGGGCTCGTCAAGAACATAACGGCTTCTCTCACCAGAACCCATCATTCATCGGCTCTGTTCTCAACCTGAAGGCTGAGGCGGCACGCGTGTATCTTCCTCCCGATGCCAACTGCTTTCTTAGCACCATCCACCATTGCCTGAAATCCAAGAACTACGTCAATCTTATGATTGGTTCGAAGCAACCCACTGGGGTCTTCTTGTCGCCTGATGAGGCTGCTGAGCATTGCCGAAAGGGCGCGAGCATCTGGGAGTTTGCCTCAATTGACAGCGGCAAGGAGCCTGATGTTGTGATCGCTGGTATTGGTGTTGAGGTTACATTCGAGGTTGTCAAGGCTGCTGAAATTCTTCGCGCCTGGATCCCTGAGCTTCGAGTCCGAGTCGTCAACGTCACGGATCTCATGGTTCTGGCCGCCGAAACCCGTCACCCACACGCACTCAGCCGAGCTGACTTCCTTGATATGTTCACGGAAGACAAAGCTGTTTGCTTCAACTACCACGGATACGCCGCTGAGCTCCAGGGTCTTCTCTTTGGACGTCCTGGTCTGCACCGCATGACAGTTGAGGGATACAAGGAGGAGGGTAGCACCACCACGCCATTCGACATGATGCTCCTCAACTGGGTCAGTCGATTCGACGTCGCCAAGCGTGCGCTCAAGGGTGCTGCTGAGACAAACGATAAGATCAAGGCCAAGCTTGACGAGACACTCAAGAAGATTGATGACAGAGTTGCAGAGGTCAAGAAGTACATTCAGGACGAGGGCAAGGGTAAGTAAGCTCAATGCACAAAAGGTTCAGCGCTAACAAATGACAGATCCTGAGGACTTGTATGATATGCCCAAGTTTTAGGGGGTTATAGAGGATTTAATGGGGTAATTAAAACGTCTAGAAGTAATTTGAAGAGATAAGCGAATGAGACTACGATATGTATGCTTTGCCCGAATATTCCGTGATTGCTGCGACGCGAGACCATTGGAATCATTGCTTCAGAGACATGGCAACAGATATTAACAAGTTTCTTCGCCATTTTGAGTCTTTACGTGGCGGCTGGAAAGTCTCGAAGAAGTTGAACCGTGTCTCCAACTTTTGACTCGATGGTCATGGCTGGCATTGACAAGGATGCGAGCCAGGGTCAACGTGGTCTAGACTCCAAAGCCAAGCCAATCAAACAGCTCAAATTGACGCCTCAAGCACGATTCAGGCAATTCTTGATCTCGGCCGGAGATAACATGGGGACGACGAAAACACGGTTCCTAAGACATCATGGAAGCAATATCTTTCCCTTGCATCATAGACCTCGTCTCAGTGTTAGGCTTCTCAATCGGCACTCTGAGTCATGGAATAGCTTGCTAAAGGTGTATTGCAAATTGGATTTGGGTGCGGTCCTACGCTCTGTTTACGCTATCCTCCTTTGAGTCCTCTTTCTCCCATAACGCATGATAGTCGAAGTCAAGTATACACAATACAGCAAGCCTTAGCATGGAGCCAATCACAAAGAAAGTATTACCCATGCGTCTTCATACGAATCTTCCTTCTCTTTCTGCTCCTTGTATTCCTTCTCACCACCCGAATCGGCGGTCCTCGCCCTTTTAACATTGGAGTCATCCATGAAAGGGTCCCGCCCCTCTTGTTTTTGTTCACTGGGGGATGACTAGTCCTGTTCGAGGCAGTAAAAGAAAACCATATAACGATTTCGCAAAGCCGCCGCTCTGCACTCCAATGACCTATAAAAGATTGTCAGTGACGTTTACTTGGTGAAGTATATCTCTTACATTGTACTCTGGCTCTCGATCCAGGCGGTCTCGACCCTTTGCCTTTCTAGCATTATTTTTGTTGCCTCCTGCAACTTATCCTTGGTGTCCGCACTGTCATTGGTTTTTATCAGCTGTGTGAGAATTTTGACGCCCTCTCTGGCATGGTGAAGCCCCATTTCGGGGATTGCGGCCAGTTTCTTGTGCAAATGTGCGGCATGGTAGGGATTGAGGCCTTCCTCCTGGACTAGTGCTTTCGCCGCCTTTAGTACTTCGATCGGAGGGCCCTGGCGTTCGCGACTGAGATATTGCTTGAACCGATCATGCAACTCCGCTGACTTCTGTTAGTCTCCAGACTTCCCCCGAAGAGGCATACGTACCTTGGCGGGCTGTTGGCATGGGGATTGGGGAGCTCATGGTTGATATGAAGATGGAGATATCGTTTAATCGTGTAGGGCTGTGATTATTGAGTAGAACTGTGATTATTGTGATGAAATGATGGTGGTGGTTGTGATGGAGACTGTGATGGAGAAGAAGATCATCCTGGAGCGAACTGTCGGTAAACCCCGAAAAACATGACAGCGCCTTCCTTTACTCTTTGGATGTCTCAAGTGCCAGGCAAGAAGCAGTTGGCGATGGGAAACCGAGGATATTCTCGTCTGCGGAAGGAGTTGACTGCATGACCTCAGCAAAATGACAATAGCGGCTTTTTCGGAAAGTTCGCATGTGTTGCTCAAAAATTTGGCATTCGTTCTATTCCTTGTTACGTAGTTATCATACCTTTGGGTATTGGTGCTGATGCCGTCAACCTTATCACAGATAGCATGTCGTAGTTCTCATGAACAAGGAGCAAAATAATAAGCTACCCTACAATGGATGAAATATATTATTGCGTATTAACCAAACCCTGCGCAACCAAGGTCGTTAAAGGCAAAAATAGGTACATAGGAAATGCCTTCCATTTGATGAAAAAATAACGAAAGAAGAGCAAGCAGTTTGTGTGGTCGTATACGTTGCCTATTTCCTTTTGAATGTCTCTGTACCCCAAACGAGTAAGGCCATCTTTGCTCCTTCAAGAACACCAACGCTCCACGACTACGCCCTGAAGACGTTCCAACATATCAAAGTCAAGACCCTCCTGACGAAAAGCGACAATAATCATGTCAAAGTCTCTTTCAAGAGCCCTGGCAGTCCAGTTGGCTTCATCGAGTCTCTGAATCTGAGGAACAGCGTTTTGCGACACGAGAGGATCAGCCCAAACGACATCGACCTTGCTCGTTTCTACCAAACGCCTCGCCAATTCGAGACCAGGGGAGTTGGCAAGATGAGACTGCCCGCGCTTGAAGCCAACGCCAACCACAAGGACGCGTGGTCGCACGCCGTTCCTGTCAACACTGTAGAGACGCGTCACAGCGCGTTGTGCGATTTCGGAAGGACGGTCGCGCATCTTCTCAGACGCTGCTCGCAGAAGAGGGAATTTGCTGTTGGAAAGCAAATACCATGGATTGACGGGAATACAATGACCGCCAACTCCAAGGCCTGGTGAGAACGGGAGGTAGCCAAACGGTTTGGTGGCAGCTGCGCGACACACTTCATACGGATCGATGTCATGGGTACCACAAGCATCCGCCATCTCATTGGCGTAGGCAATGCAGACCATGCGCTGACAATTCTCATATAGTTTCATCATCTCGGCGACTTCTGGCTTCGACACTGGCACAACATGATCGAAACTCTTCGAGTAGAGCCTCATGATAGCATCAAGCGACCCCGGGATCACGTCGTCAAGTCCAGACACAATCTTGGGTATGGAGTGGGCTGGCGGTTCTGTGCGACCAGGGTCAACACGCTCAGGAGACATGCCCGCGAAGAACTCACGCTCTTTTGCAAGAGGACCAAGAAGAGCGCGCGTCATTCCCACTGCCACCGAACTCTCCACGACGACCACAGCGCCTTGACGACCGTAGAGCTTGACCACGCCTAGAGCACTCCGAAGGTATGATGAGTCGATCGTTTTGTGATCGATCAGAAGGGTCGGTACTGAGATGAGAAAGTGGGTGACTTCAGCAAGATCTGAAGGCTTGCATGTGAACTTGGCACGACTGCCGACAGGTTGCTTCTGAGTCAACTGTTGAGTTCGAGCTTCTGATACATCGTATCCAAGCACATCGTGATTTTTTGAGAAAACGTCGACCAGATGCTCTCCAACATAACCGACCCCTATGACAGCAACAAGGGGCTCAGCAGTTGCATCAATGGGTTCGGTAACCGCGTTGAAGACATCTTCTGCCTCTGAAATTTCACTTGGAGGAGTGATGTCGTAGTATTCTCGACTGGAAATGTTCCACGACTTGGTGTCTGGCTCATGACTAACAAAAGGAAGCCCCTGAACAAGGAGGCTCTCGGCAAGAATCTGAGCCATGATGGTAACGATCGACAATTAACGAGTGAATGGGGTGAAGTGGGAAAAGATACAGAGAAATTATTCGGGTTCGACGGGAGCATATGTATCATCAATGGACGACTATGGGCTCGTATCGAGCGATCCCTCTACACTTCTGGCTTCACAACACGACCGATGAATCGAGAACTTTCCCTTTCCGTTTCAATTCAACGGCTATACCGTGCGGCGTCAGGCCTCAGTAATCGGAACTTTCTTACACGATACTCCGAAGCTCAAGTGGAATCTTGACCTACGACAGGAATTGCCCCTGAATAACTTGCCGCACGAATGCATCTGGCCACGCAATATCTTTGCACCAACCAAGATGTGATTGTTAAGTCACAACGACTGAAACTAGCAACAGCCACTCCGCTATCCCAACTCGAGAAAACTTGCGAGGACCAATACAGCCTCACCGACGCCTTGGTTAATCCCCTGTATCCTATGCAGGAGTCAACTAGCCTGGAAGCACTGCATCCATTTCAGCTGACGTGCCTGAATTGACATCCTAGCTCAGTCAAAGTGTTGTACAGGATGACGAGGGTATGTCGAGGTTGAAGATCAGTCAATTGCTACTCCATTTAGCGATACATTTCCACGGACGGATATGTCAGCATACTGCGCCGTGATTGGTCTATTGGAAAGCTTCTCGGCTCAATGGCTGGTACTCATTCTTGCTGGTTCGACATTATGATCGCTCAAATTATTGCGTTGAAGTATGATTGAAGAACCAGGGGATGAAGCCTCAACTCAAGCTTGCGGGCTGTTGAGTATCGTTTCCGATGCCAAGACGGCTTCACAAGTATCCATGAAATATTCAATGCGTTTGGAGGGAAAAGTTCAATCGCTTGAGGGCGATTGCATATGAGATGCTGGCAGTATGTTCACTGTGACACGATCAAGGACAATATTAGGAACAGATTTTCAACGTGGGGTCAGAAACTCCCCCTCAACCCGACAGCGGAAAACGGAACAGCCTTAAACCTGGCAAGGCTATCTCGCCTGGGATGTTTACATGGCTTGCTGAAGTCGAGCTGAATGACGTTACACAAGCTGACGGAACACGTCAGTTTCTTCCCGACGGGCATTAAGCTTACTGTCCCTGTTGCGTGTCCCGGGACGGCTCATATTTTTATCACGACAAGGATGCGAACAAACAAGCGTCTTCAAATCGGCAGCCAACCTTCAAAACTATTCTGGACCTTGTGTAACGATACGCGAGAGACATTTAAATGGGACGAATACGAGGATATGTGCCAAGAAAAGCTCGGATAATCCGACTGGAAGACGCTGCAAAAGCAAGGATAGCTGCAGGTGACTCGCGTTTTTGGGTGTCTGGAGAAAGTTTCCCCCATGGACTTGAGGCTGATAGCAGATCCTGGATACTACCTGTTCTTGTTAGCGAATCGTCACATTCAAGAGCCAACATAGTAACATTTGGTGCCGATGAGAATGTTGAAACCTGAAGAAGCAATCAAGTCTTGCTGCCACACCTGGCAGCAATGGGTCAATATCTGCAAGTCGAATATTCTTCACATTGTCAAATCAGAGCACTATCGACATGCAATTGCCCGAAAAGAAAGCAATAAATCAGAGACAGTGGCCTCACCTGATGATGGCTGGCTTGTTGGGGATGGCTTATATCGATCTCAACGTGGATCCTCATTGACCATTAGGTGACCTGGTATGAGGCCTAGGCTGCCGGGCCAGTACATTCAACTCGGCTGACGGTCTCTCGTGTTCAAGGTGCAGAACTTGGGCGTTCAAACCCTCTTAATCTTAAGTTGGATGTTTACCTCGCTCAGGAGCTGCAGTTACGCGTGCCCCACGTAGATAAACTCTCTCGAGGCTTCATACAACTACCCATCGGCCGCTCGCATTGCCACTCGTTCAACTCATCATTTTACCTTTCTTTGTTCCAAGTATATTGCCCCCGTTTCATCACTATCGTTCAAAATGAAAGCCAGCCTTCCCGTCACCCTTGCTTCCCTGTTGCTTCATGCAGGGACTGTTCTGTCTGGACCAGTCTTTGCAGCCGATGATCTTTTGTCATTGCGCGATTCGAAGTTGAGGAAACGTGCTGAGTGTGGTCTTGGGATTGGTTCGTGCAATCCTGGATCCTGTTGTTCAGAGAGTGGCTTCTGCGGAACAACCGGAGACTTTTGTGGTGGTTCTGCTTGCCAGCTCGAGTACAGCGATTCGTGTGATACTTTGTAAGTGCCATCTGAAGCTTGGGAATCACAGACAAGATCTTGTATCTTCCAAGTCCTCGTACTGCAGCAACGGACATGAAGCTGACGTGAAGACCAGTTTCGGGCCTCGTGGAAGCAGCACGGAAGGGATTTCTCGCCCACAGCTTGGCAATGTCCCGTATGGTATGTTTTTGCATCAAATCTAATGGCCGTATGCATTATTAGATGCTTACAGCAGAAACAGGCTCTGTGATCACAACTTGCACCACACCCGGTGTGATTGCTCTGACGTTTGATGATGGCCCTCTCGACTACACCAATGACCTCTTGGATCTTTTGGATGAGAGAGATGTCCATGCGACTTTCTTTGTGGCCGGTAACAACAGGGCCAAGGGGCATATTGATGACTCGTCCAACCCATGGCCCGCTGTGATGAGACGCATGTACTCTGCAGGCCATCACATTGCCAGCCACACCTGGACTCATCGCAACCTCAACGAGGTCAACAGCACCATCCGAAGATCTGAGATGATCTACAATGAGATGGCCTTCCGGAATCTCTTTGGTTGGATCCCGACCTACATGCGGGCGCCATACCTCGAGTGCAACGCCGCATCTGGCTGCCTCGATGAGATGTCCGAACTTGGCTACCATGTTGTGGACCAGAACATCGACACGAAGGACTACGAAAATGATAGCCCTGCTTTGATCCAGATCTCCAAGGATCGCTATTCTGCTGGAGTCTCATCCAACTCAGACAGTAACCAGTACATTGTTCTGGCACATGATGTCCATGATCAGACTGTTCACAATTTGACTGCGTTCATGATCGATACTGCCCAAGATCGTGGATACAGGCTTGTGACTGTCGGGGAATGCCTTGGTGACCCTCGGGAGAACTGGTACCGAACGGTTTCCCGAGGCCGAGATGTCACATCTACAGAGTCGGCTGCCCCTACTCGAACTGTCCCTCCTACTAACGTGTCGGTGACAACAAACACTGCTACTGCAACTGCAACTGGTGGTCTTGTAATTTCCCCAAACCAGCAATGTGGTGGTAACACAGGCTACACTTGTCAGGGGTCAGCCTTCGGAAGCTGCTGTTCCTGGTACGTCTTCCCCACTCTATTCATAAAGGTTTCGAGCTTGCTAACATTATCTAGTGGATCGAGTGAAAGCTACTGTGGAACAGGCTGTGATACAGACTTTGGGTCGTGCACGCCTTCCGGAAGTGACATTCACGACACCACCAACGGTCTTTGTGGTCCAGGTGTCAGGGCTTCATGCGGAAACTACGGTGACAAGACCTGCTGCTCTCAGTACGGGTTCTGGTAGGTACCCCTCCTAGGCCAAGATAACAGATGTAACTGACATGTTCACAGCGGCAATAGTGCTGCTCACTGTGGAGCTGGCTGCCAGGGGGGCTTTGGAGAGTGTAACTGAGGTACATGTTTATCCATCAATATGATGTTAATGTTGTGACTCAGACGGGAGAGGCTTGCGGAGAGGGTGAGACAGTGATAGCTGTCGGGATATTCTTGTTTACTTTCTTGAATCCTTCCAGGATCATTAATTGTCCACGTGTGGACCTCTTTAACTGATATTTAGACTTAATTGGTATTGATTGACGGTAATTCTGCAATAAATCTTGTTGAGTTAATCTATCTTACATGCGTTCAGCTGAAAATGAGCTGCATGGAACTTTTTCCCGGTGAAAATTTCAGTCTTGCTGAAATTACGAGTCTGATGTCTCACAACATCAAACGTGCATTTAAACATGCAGAGCCTCCTGAAATAGAAACCCATGCAACTAGTCTGGGACTATATCCGCTGTATCACCACAAGAAACGCGTCACGGCCTCACCTTGACCTGCATATACCAAATCTCGATTCTTACTGGACAAGCATAACTTGCAAACGACCAACCAACGCAGTGTGATTGGCGTGGGGTTCCGCATCCCGAGTGTTACACAACATCTCGGGATGCTACTGGACGTAAGCAGTTACGCAACGGGGATATCATGTCAGTGGCGGGGATGTTGGGAAGAAACTGGGTGAAAGACCGGGATGCGTTTGTAGTGACGGGTGGGTGAACAACTGGGCAATCGGGTTGCGGAGATCGTCTTGGTGCATCTTGCAGATTGCGTGCTGAGTTTGCTGGCAAGAGTGTGGCTGCATATAATGGTGCTTTTGTATAATGCGTTTGTGTGGTGGTGTGGATGGGTGGGCTACTGCAGGTCCGGCCGTGTCTGTTCGGGTTGGGCCGTAGACTTAAGTTTAAGCTTGAAGTGGGATCTTGATATCTCACTCCAGGTGTTGTGGGAGAAGGTTCTGGATGGTGTTGAGGTATATTGTGAGTTCACGTTGGAGTTTGGGGTGCTGATACGGAGGAACTCTTCAATGCTGGAACAATGCCTCATTCCATATCTTCATATCTTAGTCTATAGTCTTCTTACAGTAACAGGCTCAGCTTCAGAATGACATTCTTGAGCTGTCACGTATCCTGTCAAGCTGAGAGCCTCGTATTCTGCCATCTAGATCTTCCTCCCCTCTGCAAAGACCCGAAATACCAGATACACATACCCTGTTCCTTGCAGTGACATGCCAATGCATCGAGGCCACTGTGATATTGACTCTCAACAAGTCAAAGATCCACGCATCGAGATTCCACAGGCCTCATCCCGAAATAATCGCCCCATACGGTTCGGGTGAGATTCACGGTGACACAACAAACCCAATTGCCAACAACTCTCCCGCTGCCTTGGCTGCATACCAACCAAGCAAAAATCCGTTTTCCCTACTCAGTAGACCATACCATGTCAAAAATAGCCTACGGGCCGAGCTGATATCCAAGGATCGTGCGTGTTGATCACTTTCACCCGTATGCAAGGTCTCCATTTCAGGACTATTACTTTTTTAGTTTCTTTTCCAATTTTTGTAAAACTTGGTTTTCCCGTGATGGAAGCATTGGTCAGCGGAGATCCCGCGCCCCCCCTCTCTCGTGTGCTGTCGTGTTAGGCTCGTGAGGGCCAACGGTGAGGCTGGACGGCAGTGTGAGGCCTTTGTAATATTTGTTGTTTGGGGACTAGTGTTTTTGTGCTGGGGAGATCTTGCTATAGCTTCAATATCCCCCAGCTTAGAAAGTGGTCTTCTTGTTCGATAGGAGATAGACTTATCACTCGCTTTTGGGTTCTGTTGGAAGGGTGTTCTTTCATCGGGTCTTTGACCTTGTCACTCGCTTTTGTCTCTCGTTACTCTTGTGACATTGGTCTACAAACTCGGCTCTAGGGTTGCGATCATCTTCAGCTTCACTAGAACCGTGAGTCTTCTGAACCTGTGTCCTAGTATATACTAAACTCTCAGTCAACACTTTCTGATCGAACGGTTCAAGTCAACAATCACAATGGCCAACCTCGTGCCTCCCGGTTCCGCCAGGGAATCATCCTCTTCGGAGACAGGCAATACAATGTCCTTCAACAAAGGAAAGATGCCTGCTATGCCATACGGTGGTGGCCCTGGCCCTTCAACATCCCACGGCCAGATCCCCCTCAGGCCAAGCGGAACAATATCGAGAGATTCAGTAAGTCCCCTTGAAACACTTACTCCTAAAGTTCATCCTAACAGGCCACAGTCCGTTATTCGAGGTATCAACGGTGGCTTCCACCCAGGCGCCCAAACCCCAATGTCGGGCGTAACCCACGCCTCGTGGCTCACAAACAACGGCAACGAATCGAACCTCTCCTTCACATCATCCATCATGCAAGAAGAAGCCAAACTCCGCTGGGACTCTGACGAGGAACTCAAGAAGATGTCCAAGAGCATGCTCCGTCTTCAAAAATGGAGTCTCATCATCGGTCTCGCTTCTATCAACGGTGCGCTTATCTATGTTGGTTGGAAGTACTACCAAGTGTACTACTTCTTTCTCGTTCTCTTGAGTTCCAACACCGTTCTTCAGTCGTTTATGTGTATTTGCATCATTCTACATTGGTTTATTACGCATGTTCTTTTGGGATGGTGGAAGAGGGAGGAGAATGTCCCTGCTGAGCCGGAGAAGATGGTGTTGCTTCTGCCGTGCTATAATGAGACGTATGAGGAGTTGACGAGATCTCTTGATTCTCTTATTGCGCAGAAGAATATCGACAATCATCCTCGTGTTATTTTCATCGTTGTTGATGGAAATGTTCGTGGTCCGGGCATGGAGAAGACTACACAGGATTATCTCCTCCAGGATATCCTCGGGCCTGGTCCTTCTAGAACCTTTGAGAATGGATATCGTGCTCGGGACGGTTTGTTTATGCCTGTCAAGACACAAACCGGCTTCTACAAGGGTATTCCGTACGTCTTCGTTGGAAAGCGATACAACCAGGGCAAACGCGATAGTCTCTGCTTCGCCCGGTCTCTTATTTACCACTTCAAGCAACGCTCTGAGAACATCGTCACCATGTTCAACAATGAGCTGTTTGAATACATCGGCAACAACTTCATCAACGCTGGTCTTGATGACATCACTTACCTCTGTGGTATGGATGCTGATACTGTATTTGACGAATACTGTATCTGGGAGATGATCAAGGAGATTCGCAAGAACCCAAAGCTCGTTGGTGTTTGTGGCCATGTCTGCGTCGACTTTGATGGTCACAATTGGGGATACTGGTCGCTGTACCAGTCTGTTGAATATTCGCAAACTCAAGGCCTTCGACGCATGTTTCAGTCTCGCATCACTGGAAAAGTCAATTGTCTCCCTGGATGTTGTCAACTCATTCGCGTTGATGAAGCTACCTTTGGCGATGCTGTTCTTCGCGAGCGCTTTGGATACTGTCCCAAGCCAAACGATATTATGACACAGCACATCATGGGTAACTATTCTGAAGACAGCATTCACGCCTCCATCATCTTCAGTCTCTTTCCCGGCAAACAAACCGCTCAAGCCCTCCGCGCCAAAGCCATGACGATTGTTCCCCAAGACTGGAAAGTCTTCCTCTCGCAGCGCAAGCGTTGGGCTCTGGGTAGTATCTCCAACGAATTTGTCATGATCTTCCGCCCCGGCATCATCCTCATCGAGCGTCTGCAGAGTCTCATCGCGGTTATAACATGGGCAATCACGCCTTTCATCATCGCCGCGTTTGTCGAACTCCTCATTGTCTTCGCCAAACGAGGCAGCGAAGTGATGCAAGACCCCGTGTTCCTCGGTCTCATCTGCGTATTATTCTTCCGCTACGTAAGTCACACTCTCGTTACCCCTGCAGCAAATCTCACGCCAAGAAAGCTTGGCTAACGTCTTTTTTGCAGCTTTACTCTTTTTGCATTGGCTTCTGGCTGCCTCGCAACAACCTCGAGCGCGCACAGTACTTTGTAGGCTATGTCATGCATCTCTTCACGTCGCCTTTTATGAACATCATTATTCTGGTGTATTCCCTGTTTCACTCTGATGACTTCAAGTGGGGTAAGACGCGTGAAGTTGTCAGGGGTGTTAACGAGAAGGATGGTGACGATGTTGGTGGTCGGGGCACACACTGAGGCTGGTGAATACCTCTACATTTATCTTCTACATATTTTCTTAAGTGGTGGGTTTGGTTTGATACGATATTGAGGGTGTTGAAAATAGACCGGAGTATACGGACCGGTCATCATTGTAATGTATATTTCTTGTTACAAAAGGATCAAATTATTGCATTTTCAGATACGGGAGAACCAATGACTGCATAGATCTTAGTCTTCAATTCTAGTGGCGCAACGATGAGACTCGAGACCACCACGTGCTGTTAAGTTGCATTAGTTGACTGTTGACGACTGCGAATTGGGTGTGCCAAGATAAGCCCATCCGGTATCCGACAGCTTGGTCACTATCACAGAAGTAAAGCCAAGAAGGGAGAGGGTAACTTTACTATTCATGGTATCTCGACACGCCATGACCAACTTTGGGCGTAGCAATCAGTTATCAAGGTCCTATCTCAGTGTCCTCATGATCACAGCATTCCTATCAGCGAGATAGACAACCCCGCCCGTCCCGTAGATAGCAACAGGGACTTTTTATCTTGTTTGGGTATAGCTTCATTCTCACGAGCTACGCCGATCTCCATCGCCAACGGTTCCCCTCCTATTGGCTCCTCGGGACATGCCAGGACATGAAATCCGGGGGTGGATACACGCCAAGCGCAGCTTGGTCAACAGCTCTTTTACGTTCGTGGAGCTCTTCTCATCTTAGCTTTTTCCCTCATGTAATGGCAATTATGAAAGGTCAAGCAAAGTCCCGCTCTGGCTGCAGGGCCTGCAAGAGCAAAAGGGTAAGAGTATCCGGAGCAGCTTACCCTATTTCTCACTAACGCTGTGATGTGTTGTAGCTCAAGTGTGACGAAGGCAAGCCTAGCTGTAATAATTGTGTTGCGAGGAAGATTAGTTGTCCGGGGTATCAGCAAACTCTCAAGTGGTCCACCAAATACGAGCGGCGAAAGGACAAGACGAGTGATCCTCCTGGTTTCAATCAACTCATCTTTGCTGCGTCTGAGTCGGTTCAACGTCGTGGTTCTGATGTGACGGTATCTCCACCTCAAAGCAGACGATCGTCTACCACTTCGCAACAAGCTTCAAGTCCTGCTACGGTGCCATCGGTTTCTGCAGTTTTGCCTGCCGACTCAAGTTTTGTATGTCAAGAAGACAAGGACATTAAGAGTACAGCCAATGCAGCTACGAATTGTGGCCAGCCATGCGAAATTTCTCGACGCCGTTCAACATTGACATCACCTAACGTCGCGGACAATACGACGTCTTCAAACAAGATGCCTCTCATACTACTCCCCCAAGACCCAATGCCGAAGGCCCCCGAAGAGACCGAGGACCAAGCCGTCGCTCTCTACAGACGGCGCTCATCATGCTATAAAGCAATGCATACTCCAACAACCATCTCGGAACCATCAACATTCCTAATCGAGCTATGGTTCAAATCTGTCTGCGGCTCATGGGCAGCATACGACTCTCCAACCAATCCCTTCCGGCGATTAGGATCCTCCCTTTGGGGCTCCTCAAGACCATTGTTCTACTCGCTTCAGAGCATGGCAGCTGCTTCTCTCACGCGCCGACAACCTCAGATCCAAGAAATCGCTGCATCGGCCCCACGGATAGCGACCGAGGCTATAATTCAAGAGCTCAAAGATCTTTTCGCATCGCCGAATAGTGTCACCACAATACCTCACGCACTCATCATATCACTGTTCTGTCTGAGCTCATCGCTTTGCTGGATGGATCACAAACAACTTGGTCTGCAATATCTACGACATGTGCGCGTGATACTAGCGCTCCTCGAAATGCGATCTGAGCACCTCTCAAAACAAGACCAAAGTCTGGTCGGCTTCTTCAAAGAATGCCTTATCTACGAAGAATCCGTCCGCAGTATCGTGACAAGCACCAAAGACGACATCAGCACGCTCACAGAATGGACACCAGCGACATATCCACCGTATGACTTTGTTCTTCATCCCTGGACTGGTGTTCCGCCCAAAATAATTGCTTTGTTTGGAAAGTCAATGTCGCTGTGTCGCAGATCGCGAGATACTTGGCGGAACTGCACTGCGCCGACGTATGAGGTGATGTGGCAGACAATGATCGACATTAATGAAGCGCAAATCCTCGAAGAGACGCTCTTGTCTGTGCAAGTGCCGAAGCTCATCAGCGACGCGGCAGATGCGTATACGAACAAGGGCCAGATCAATCTCGATTTACACCACGCAGCAGAAGTCTTTCGACTCTGCTCATTATTACAGCTTTACCAAACATTTCCAGATCTTGTGTCGAGAAGACTTCCCGAGAGGATCAACGGGAGTGTAACACAAGTTACATGGCCCACGTCACTCGCCCTTCACATCACAGGCCTCTTGTCCAACATCCCTGCCTCGTCGATCCGATGTCTGCAACCCTTGCTGTGTCTCGGAGTCGGCTCAGGATTGCGGTGTAAGACGGTCTGCGCTGAGGAAAAGCCACCGCAATTAGAGCTCCTAGACGCCACCTCCGAGGAGTGCTTACTGAGCGATGAAGACTCTAACCAGAAACATTTCACAGACGTCAACTTGGCGCGTGAGTTTATCGTCGAGAGACTTAAAGGGTTTGGTAACGGTCCAGCTGCTGGGCCTATTGTTGTGCTGCGGGAGTTACTGCAGGCTGTGTGGTCGTATTATGATTGTGAAACAATGCCGGGGTCTGTTCATTGGCTTGATGTGATGGATGATTTAAAGTACGAGACTGTATTTGGTTAGATTTGAGGCCAAACGTAGCTCTATGTTTAATTGCTTAGTTCGATACCCAATTCCAAGCAGTCTCTTCCCTACTGTTAGCCTCAGACCCAGGCGGTAGGCTCACAAGGGGATGCAATAAAACTTGTGACCTCTAAACTAGGTGACAAAAAGCCTTAGGTAAACTTAGTGTAGTTTAGTACATATACAGAGGATCTTAGACTAAGTATTTTTGACACCTCAGTTTAACGTCAGAAGTCACAGAGGGTAGGCTCATATCATGACCCCAACCACCGGCACATCATAGACTATCTCTCCAAGATCCCTGTGATGGTCAATCGAACTTCCCGTCTTGGCGGCCGCATTCCGTTCAGCTGCGCCCACCATCAGAGACACAAACACTCCTCGCAGGGTTAATACTGGGATCTCTTATCTTGTCACCGACACGGACCATTCCTTATCAGGGTTGAGTTACCGTGCAGAAACCCAGTGGATTGGTCTGCGCGCGGGATAGAGCAGCGCCCGTGATAGCTACACCACACTAACACATTCTAGGCAAAAATGTCCCGGCTACAAGTAGAATCTGGGGAAGGGGGGGGGATGCTCGTGATATCACTGTGTAGTAGGCGTCACAGAAGGTTTAATTTCTTGATAAGGGTGTGTGTGGTTTATAATACAATGCTACCGCCGCACGTTTTATGTCAACGTCAACTTCAATCCCCCTGCTTCATCATACCTAATTGACATTTATTGTTACCGTCGAGATGAATAACGCAGAGAAAGGTGTATCAGAAAAGGGGAGTGATCATGAGCAGGCAAAGAACTACGATCACGCCGTTGGTGATGCTGGCGATGCCGCGGACCTGACGGCGCTTGGATACAAGCCCGAACTCAAGCGTAACCGATCAATGTTTACCCTTCTTTTCCAATCATTAGCCATTGCTGCTGTAAGTCTCCCCCAAATCCATCACTTACAAACAGTGGCTAATTGGTGATAAGATCCCCTATGGCTTCGGCGCACCGCTCATCAACTCCGTCTACGGCGGTGGTCAACTAACCATGTTTCTCGGCTGGATCATCGTCTGCATTCTCGACGAGTGCATCGCCATCTCACTAGGCGAACTTGCTGCTCGATGGCCTACATCCGCTGGTCCCTATTACTGGTCCTTCCAGATCGCGTCGCCAAAGTACAGAACTGTCCTGTCTTTCATCACCGGCTGGACATGGCTTGTTGGAAACTGGACCATCACGTTATCTGTCAACTTTGGTTTCGCCTCGCTTCTTGCTGGAGGTATTAGTATCTTCTTGCCCGACTACGACTGGCAGCCATGGAAGCTCGTGTTGATCTTCTACGGACTATGTGTGTTCACCTTCTTCATCGTGGCATTTGGCAACAAATTCCTTCCTACCGTGGATACGTTCTGTGCAGCTTTCACGGCTATTACCATCTTCATCGTTTGTGTTTGTCTGTCGACCAAGGCAGATAAGGGCAGGCATTCGGCAAGCTACACACTTGTAAGTACGGAAGTCTCCGATCAATCGCTTGTCAACTAACCAAACCAGGGCAACTTTGATCCCAACTTATCAGGCTGGGGAAACTTTGGCTTCTGGATCGGTGCTTTGCCATCAGCTTATACGTTCTCCGCTATCGGCATGATCACTTCCATGGCTGAAGAATGCGGCGATGTTACAGTCAAGCTCCCAAGAGCTCTCGCTCTCTGCGTCCCCGTCGGCGGCATCGCAGGCTTATTCTTCGTAAGTCACACCTAATCTCCCTTGCACATTGATCCCCTAACAATGACTAGATCATCCCCATCTGCGCAACCCTACCCCCTCTAGAAGAACTCCTTGCCGCACCACTAGGCCAGGTCCTCCCCATGATCTTCTATCAAGTAATGGGCAACCAAGCCGGCGGAATCGCCCTTACCGCACTGGTGCTCATCATCACACTGTTCTGTTCCATCTCCATCACAGTCGCCGCCTCACGAACAACATGGGCTTTCGCACGCGACGAAGCTATTCCCCTTTCTCGAATTTGGTCTAAAGTCAGCGAGCGACACGGAACACCCATCATGGCTCTCCTCCTTACGACTATCATCGAGATGCTTCTGGGTCTCATCTACCTCGGTTCAAGCTCTGCCTTCAACGCCTTCATCGCCGTCGGTGTCATTGGTCTCGCGAGCTCGTATGGCATTCCAATCTTACTATCCATGCTCACTAATCGAGCTGGAGTTAACACGGCGCCCTGGACTTTCGGCAAGCAGATTGGTTGGGTCATCAACCTCTTGGCTCTGGCCTGGATCTGCTTTGAGATGATTTTGTTCTGCATGCCTGTTGCCATCCCCGTCAATGCTGTCACGATGAACTACGCCGTCGTTGTGTTCTTTGGCTTTATGGCGATGTCGGCAGTTTGGTATGTTGTGCATGCTAGACATGTGTATAAGGGACCACCAGAATCCGACGGCCTTAGCAAGTAGGGTGGAGCTTTTAGAGGTTGAGATCGTTTCTCCTGTTTCCAACGGGCATTGTCCCCTGTTGTCTTGTATATACTTGTAGTTATCATCAATCATAATGTCACCCCAAACATTTCAGATGGCCTATCTATATCAACGTGTCTCCCTATGTGTGATCATCGTATTTGATCAGCTCTCGCAAGATACTCCGGCGTATATCGTCCACTCTCTCCCCTGCCACTGAACTCCTCCATATCACCCTCCTGAACATCAGCCAAATACCTATCAAACTTATCTGCGACGTCAATCGCCCTCTTCAGATGCGCAAACGTCATCTTCTTCCTCTTGTACTTAGCCAACTGCCTTCCTGTTGTAATAGAATTACGAATTTGTCGTCCGTTCATGGGATACTTCGCCAGCTCTTCCAGATATAACTCAACATCATCAAAGTCGATGCTTTCTTCCTCACCAAGGCTCTTCAATCTTACCAGGAAGTTCTTCCAGATTTGCAGTCGCTGGTAATCCTTCAACTTCTCATACCGTAGAGCCAGCTGTATACGTGACTTGAAGGCTTCATCAAATGTCCCCACGCGATTCGTCGTCAAGATCAGGATTCCCTCATAGTACTCCAAAGCTCGAAGAAATACAGACACCAATGCATTCCTCTTCAAATCTTGCAAAGTGCGCTGTTCAAGAAAGACTTCTGCTTCATCAAGAAGAACAACACAGTCCCAAACCTTGCCTAGATGGAAAACAGATTCGAGATACTTCTCCACATCTGCAGGTTCAGTGCCAATATCCCCGCATGTAACTGGATATAAAGGCTTCTTGGCGATTTCGGCCACAGACTCAGCTGTGAATGTCTTGCCTGTTCCTGGTGACCCGTGCAGAAGCATGATGAGACCGCTGCCTTTGCTTTCTATGAGATCTGTGTTCTTCTCGGCGTCGAGTTGGTTGGTCACTAGGGCTAGTACAAGCTCCTTCATAGCTTCGTCTGCGACCAGGCTTTTGAAAGCCTCTTTATTCCAACTGACGTCTCGAATTCGATCGACCTCGAGATCAACTGCATATCCATAAGTATGTCATTCTCAGCTCATCATGCGAAGAAATTTGCTTACCCCATTTCTTACGCCGCAAGTCAAAACCCGGGATCAGTTTAGGGAACAGGTAGATCTCTGGCTCCTCAGGCTCGCTTCCATCCTTTGGCAAGTTAGGCTTTCGACCTGATATATAGCCTTCTTGTCTCATGTAGCTGCTTCCTGGATGGAGTTCCTTGTAGGTATCAAAGTCCACCATAAACCGTTGTCCCTGCTGTGTTTCAGTACAATGTGCCAGCTCGAGTGAAGCTTCCTTACCGCTTGTATCCTATCGGAATCACTGCCTTCATATGAGATGAGCGTCTTCTCACGCAACTTCCAGAACCTCTTGCCTCGTTGTCTCAATATCTCCTTTACCTTTGGCTTTGCATATGACAATGGTATAACGTTGAGATCCGTGATATTGATCTCCCCACCTCTATACTTGGGTGGAAATTCGATGAAAAGCTCCTTGTCAACAGCAAAGAACTTCCCTGCATATCCATAAGAGCGCGTTTCCACAATCCAAGTATGTATGCCCTGCTTCTCTTGGTCCTTATCTGAATCTTCCGATTTCTTCTTCTGTTTGTGAGGAGCCGGTCGAGTGGTAGCAACGCGTCCACTGTATCTGCCATTCCTGTTTGCGACGAGGGTATCCCCTGGACGTATCAAGAACTCAATAGAATCGCTCGAGACCTTTCCCCTCTTGAACTGGTCGTCGATTTGTTCATAGAGTGGTGCAAAGTTACTTTCAATCCATTCAACGAGAAGTCCAACCAATTGGCCATGTCTCTCTGATAGTGCCTCCATCTTGAAGTTCGTTCGGCAGTGATACCACCAGAGATGGGGGTCTTGCAAACTGCTCATCTCGTACACATACGGAAAGTCGTCGCTCATTGAAGGGAAGAGCTCGAATAAGGCCTCGACTGCCTCAACCATTTCTTCAGTCACTAGAACGACATCCTGGCTGGCTGGTTCTGGTTCTGGAAGCGGTTGCTTTGCTCTCTTAGCAGCATTTACTGCGTCGTATTGGTAGTCCACAGAGTAATACTTGTAGACGATGAGTGATGCGCCTTGTTCTTCAGCGTAGTCACCAGGGTCGGTGATGGGGAATCGACCCCTGAGGTCGACATCGTCGCCATAAACTACCCACTCAGGAGGAGAAAGATAGACTGTCCGGCTTCTTTCGTCGACACTGTCGTCATCGAGCTCAATTCTTTCCAGACAATAGAAGAGCTGAACTTTAGCAGGCGATTCCGTGGTAACAGTTGAAGCGTTGTCCGCATCTTCACGAAGGGTGGTGTTTTCTTCTTCTAATTCCTCAACACGTTGAATTAATGCCTGTAATGTGTTCTCATCGACGAGAATCTGGTGGGAAGAGATATCCTCTCCAGTAACTTCGCCGAAGTCATGAGATTCTTCCTCCTGTATCTGAGAAAGCCCGAGAGACTCATTTGTCTTTCCCACATTAGATGGCCCGCTTCCATGCTGAAGCTCAACGGCGCTTATAGGCATGACATTTGGCTCTGAAAGCTTTGCATGTGCTTCTGCTTGCTCTTTGTTGGCTTTGGTGAATGTTGGGATACGATAGCTTCGAGTTGCTGCGTAGCGGACTGGGACAGGTACAGGACCTAGGGGTTGGGGTGGTGGTGGTGGTGGTACGTAGCCGTTGAGCCCATTGACACCATTTGTTATGATTGGCCCATTGTCTATAGCTGCAAACTTATCTCTGTTACTAGCTCCTATAGAGTCTTCAGAGATGGTGTAATGTGTCTGAGCGGGCTTGACAACGGGTGGTATAGGTGACGGTTGAGGCTGAGCTATCTGTGGGTAGCCCGGGGGAGGCGGTATAGGTGGAGGATTAGGATTGACCCATTCACTTGGAGGAGCAACTGGAGGAGGCGGAGGAGGTGGCATCACCTGCAATTGATTGCGGGGAGACCTGGGGAGGACCATGGGGGGAGGAGGTGGTGGAATTCTTCCTTTCGGCGCCTTTTGAGGATACTTTGTCCGAGTGTTTGAAGGCGCAGGGCGAGGTCTCCGAGGAAGCGCCAACATTGAGGGCCTCGCAAACAATGCCCCCTCCCTTCTCAGAAGTCGACTGAGCTGCTGGTGAATGTCTTCCTCTTCACTATCATCCTTGTCCTTGTCCTTATCCTTATTCTTGTCCTTGTCCTTCTTGTTCTTGGGGAGGGGCGATACGCTTCTTGTTGGTGAGTCCATGATTTATTTGGTATTTCGAACTATAGTGATTATGAGATGAAATGAGGAGGTGTTAAGGTGAGAATGGATCAGGCTGAGGAGTTGAGACTCAGCCGCAAAAGCGCCTGACAAGGGTGTATGCATGAAGCTGCAGGGTGTGTCATCTTGATTATGCCTCATGATTGCTCAGCCTCCAGCGCCTCCCCTCTCCCTCTGCCGTTGGCCTCTGAGACTCGATTTCAAATATCTCCCAAAAAACGGTATTCGCTATCAGAATTCATCTCAATATCCTCTACCGTCATGTCCGTTGACCAAGTCTTTCAGTCATGGTACAAGGGCGATGATGCGAGTAAGCAATCACTAGCCAATAAAACACTTCATACAAGCTTACTCTGTCAGATAAAGCGGATATAGCGCAAGAGGCCTTCAAGTCGGTTAAGACACACTTCGAACAGAGCAATTCATTAAGTAGGGACGAGAAGGCTCTTTTGGGGAAGAAGTCATCGTTACAAGATGTTGAAAAGGCAGTTAGCGATGCTTTCGCAAAGTACGAGGCTAAGAGCGAAGCCTCGAAAACACGAAAATGGTTATTGAAAGCTTCTGAATCAATATGCCATTATGGCCAAGTACTCGATGTCTTTGTTCAGCATCATCCAGAATATGTTTCTTTAGCTTGGGGATTGATGAAGTTGATGTTCATAGTGAGTTGCCTGGCCCCGTCTCGGAACATCAAAATCTCACCTTGGTGTGCAGAGCGTAGTAAATCATGGCGAGACGCTCAAATTGCTCTCAAAATCACTATTTGAGGTAGCGCAGCGTCTTCCGCGCATCGAACACCTTTCCGCCCTATATCCTACCAAGAACATGAAGCTAGCCATCGAAAGCCTCTACGCTTGTATCATGGAGTTCCTACTCATAGCTCACTCGTGGTGTAATGAATCAAAATTCAAACACATTTACCACAGCTTCACAAGACCACACGAGTTGCGCTACGGCGACCTCCTACAGAGGATGGAAACTTGCACGGACAACATTAACGAACTTGCGACTGTGGGGTCACAGACTGAGCTTCGAGTTATGCACAACACCCAATCATCAAAGCTCAATGAGATCATCCTAAGTTTGCAAACCAGTGAGAAGACTAGACAAGCACAGATAGATGGCCTCAATTGCGCTATCTCAAGATTGGAGATATCGAGTCGAGACCATGACAGGAAGCTCGACTTGATCATGCAATGGCTTGAGGCTTCTGGGTTGACAATTAACGACTTGTTGACAAAGATAGAGAGTATGTGACATTACAATATCAGTGTGAGATCTTTTTACTGACTTATATCAAGCTTTCCACTCTATTCAGACAAGTTCGCAGCTAGATACCAACCAAAAGCTCTCTTCTCTGCAGTTATCCCAAGCCTTGGCAACCTTCTCTCAGAGCCTTGAAGATCCCAAATCTTTGTATAAACACCACCTATTCCTTCGCAATCGGCGAGCATCGGGCAGAGGAGTAGCAGTATCCACCAACGAGTTTTGGTTATCGCCCAAGCTTGCCAAATGGTCCTCTTGTCTACATTCTTCCCTCACTATCATCAGAGGCAGTTTCACGACCCGCTGGGCGATCCAGGATTTCGCTATAGATGTCATACAAGCAGTTACCATGATGAGCATACCAGCTATTTGGGTATTGGGTAGCGCAAACAAGATGAGCCCCAATGCGATGCTGAGTCCTGCCGACTTAGTGAGGTACCTGACTTACCAAGCACTACAAATTGAGGGAACAGTTACGACAGAAAAGCAGATGTCATTGCGACATTCGCAACTCGAGGAAGCGAAAACTAGTCAAGACTGGCTTGCACTTTTCAAGTTGATCATGGAAGACTTTGGAGGTCAGGTCTATATCATCATTGACCTTGCGACTGTGAGCTCTGGTGCGAAAGGATCTGGCCAAGTCAACTTGATCACCCAACTGAACCATATGTTAGAAGCGTTGAGCATGAAGAGACTACACAAAGGATCACAAACAAGAGTTAAGATAATCTTGCTTGTCTATGAGTATAATTGGATGAGCTTGATCCCGAGGGACATTTATGATCGCATTGTTCCGGTTAAGATATCGGGAACTAAGGGATTACAAGGAAGAAGAATGCGGGCAGCGGTTAATACACGAATTCTACCGAGACACAGAGATTGACATCAGGTAGATACACGCCTTGCTTGCAATCTTCTGCATAGCCCCAATCCCGAATTATGTCTAGACACCCTTGTAAGTGCATAGTGGCAGGGCTGTGCGGCACA
Organism: Fusarium fracticaudum; assembly: GCA_003353625.1. Lineage (NCBI taxonomy): Eukaryota > Fungi > Ascomycota > Sordariomycetes > Hypocreales > Nectriaceae > Fusarium > Fusarium fracticaudum. The sequence goes on from PDNT01000003.1 coordinate 4,268,239, forward strand.
ACAGTATTTTGTTTTAGGTGGTGTACTCCGCCTAATCGCTGTGATCTTCAATCACCTAGTTAGTCACATGATGGGCTGCATAAATGCGACAATTTTGGGCTAAGTTTGGTATATACTGATATAGAAGCAAACAAATCTTTTGGCTCCTCATTGAAACCAATCTCGAATATGTCGTCGCCTGTCTCATTATGCGAATATTGCTCGCGGGTTCCTCTAGATCCAAGGATACTAGATGATCCAGAAGGGGAGCATGTATGGTTTGAAGACCGTAAATGGTCCCTTGGGGCTGTTACGCGAATCAAGAACAGTTCTTGTCCATTGTGTCGCCTTGTCATATCTCATCTTAAGCCAAACTTCTTCACTGATCAATCCACCAATGAAGTTGATCTCTTGTGGACATTGGGGCCTGCAGGGCGCTGGGCTTTATCATCTTCCTGGTCTCGACAAGATACCTGGATTGGCTTCAGCTCAGGCATGGAGACGTCTGGTCACCTTGATCCTGCCTCGGGGTTCTTTCTTGAGCCGTGGACGGGCCCTGTGGTGGACACTTCTAGGATCTCACGCTGGATCTCATATTGTGAGCAGCTCCATGGCTCGGAATGTGCGATGCCGACGAACTTACGCTTTGCCGAGGCATTTCCTGGTCTCAGTGTTCTCCGCTTCATTGATGTTGAGGCCCATTGTATCGTAGAAGTGGCGAGGCTTCACGAATATATCGCTTTGAGCTACGTATGGGGAGCCGCCGCAAACTTTCGACTCACCAAGGCGAATCGAACGGCGCTCCTTACGCCGGGTTCTCTGAAAGAAGTCCTTGAGATGCTACCAAACACAATCAAAGACGCTATCACTTTGACAAGGCGTCTTGGGTGTCGATATCTATGGGTTGACGCTCTTTGCTTGCTACAAAATGACACCAAGGACTTGGAGCTAGGCGTCAATGTTATGGACCTTGTTTACGAAAGAGCTTGGTTAACAGTTCTCGCAGCCTGTGGCCATGATGCTAACGCGCGACTCCCCGGGGTTCAGGAAGGGACTAGGGATGGTTCGTACAACACGTTCAAGATTGCCCCCGGCGTCGAGATGGGAATTGTGACGGGACTAGACGGCTTGCTCAAGCACTCAGTCTACGACTCCAGAGCTTGGACGTAAGTCGGCCATCCAATTCTGGTGGATTAAAGATTTTGATTTGATGCAGGTTTCAGGAGCATGTCCTATCTCGCCGAGTCCTCTACTTCATTGACAACAAGGTCTTTTATCGTTGCCGTGTAGGAGAGCATGCCGAGCATTTTGTGGACGACCTATCCAAAACGCATATTATTACGTCTATGGGATCTCTGCTTCCACTCGCCGTACTCATGACCGAACCGGTGTTCGACTTATCGGAAATGCTGTTCTATTATACCAAAAGGGTCATGACAAACCAGGATGACGCATCGCGGGCCATGGCTGGCATTACCAGGCGATTTTCAGAGTTAATGAAGTGTAACTTCTTCCAGGGGCTTCCAACAGCCATGTTTGACCTTTTTATCATATTCTTTCCGTATGGTAATGCCATTCTTCGCCGGCGCTCCACATTTCCAAGTTATTCGTGGACAGGCTGGAGTGGTTCTATCGAAATGAGCATGAAAACGTCTGATAATGAGAACGCCAATGATTGGCTCAGAGACAGAACATGGATCATATGGTACAAGAGGAACCCTTCTGGTATTACCAGTCTCGTCTGGGATCTGGATGCAAACCCATCGTTCCCGTTGTCAGATTTGAAGTATGCGGGATATCGTCACAGACGTCCTTTCTCCCATGATCGCCATGTTCCCAGACGACTGGACACAAGGCGAACCATGCCGACCGAACAGATTTCTTTCTCTCGAGAAATGCCATCTTACCCCATGCTCCAGTTCTGGACCCTTTCGCTGTTCTACAGAATCTTTGATATCGATGTTTTTAGGGCCACCGGATATCTTCAAGATTCTAACAACAAGAAATGCGGTTTCGTATTTCTAGACGGCTTTGAAGAAACGGAATTTTTCGAATCGCACAACTCCTTTGAGATAATACTTCTATCTGAGGCATGCATGCCTCGATATTTGGACTACAGTTGGGTACAGTGGCAGGATCCGTATCCTATAGTATCAGGCCAATGGAAGTATTACCACATCATGATTCTGGAGTGGCACGGTGGAATAGCGGAAAGACGAGGTGTCGGTCTGCTTCACCAAGGGGCTGTTGAGTTTAGTCTAGCTCCTGGTCCGTCTTGGAAGGAAATATTTCTGGCATAGAACCTCGAATCGCATGATAGATTATATTCGAATAACGACTGCACTGGCATCCAAAAGATAGACTTCGAAGGGTAAAGAGCGTGAGATATTCCATGACAAAGTTAGATTTGGTAGAGGCGTATGCACGGCATGGAGGTAAGGAAGAGTTACCTTTCAGAGAATATAGCCTTGGTTTTTTTACTTGCTAAGACCTTGCTTCAGAGGGTAGGACTTAGGTTTTCGCTATCAAATTGATGTATCTGACTCAAATATGAGTATGTAAGTCAATCAATATCGACATAAAATAATTGCACAATACGAGGAACAATTATTCGCATCGGGTTCGTAGTCAAGCTGACTCTACTCCACAGTTCTCACACGGCACAGTTGCAACTGGTTCGGCGTAGTGACTCAACAAAGACTTTAGGACAGCACCGTAAGAAACACAATGTTTTCATCTCAGAGATCAACATCAACATCGGTTAATATACTCACAAAGACAACATGGCGCATAATTCAGACAGACTGCCCTGGGATGCTCTCGCCTCAACGCTCGAGCTGCGACATACCAATCCTTGCCAACACGACGCTTACAGCCTTCATGCCTTAATACAACCAGACAGCAAAGCAGAACTTAGCAACTTTGTTGATATCTTTATGCAGAATGTCGTCGAAGATGCAGCTCAGCAGCGCAAGCAATTTCCAGAAGAACATAAAGTCCCTGACGGAAACGAAGTCATCGTTTCAGATGAAGTGGCAACCAAAATTGAATCAACAGTCAGGCGTTGGCATCCAGAGGTCTATTGGCCTGACAGCGACGACGACCCCGAGGCTTTTCAGCAACCAACGACTAAAAAAACTATGCCTTCACACAAATCAGTCTGATAATTGCGGGTGTGTGCTACCTTATAAAGAACGCAAGATGTCTGCGTTCCAACGCCCACAAGTTCAGAACGACTGTTTCAAGTTCGATATAGACAACCGGGAATCATTTCCCAATCTTTAAGTCGTCGAGAGTTTGATTTTTCATGGAGAGATGGACCCCGTACTTCGCTCATGCGCTTACGAAGAGTGTCAGCTGGCGAAATGGCGGGAGCATAGAGAATGCGATTGTACACAGGTTTATTTTGGATGGAGAAGTATATACGAAGACGCGATGAGAATGTATGTAATACTCAATATCCTGCAGCAGTTTCCCGAAACATGGGATGCCGCCGGATCTCCCATCGATGATTATCGCAACTTAGTAGCATACCAGCGGGCGGTACGATCGAGTACGGAGTCTGGTTACAGAAGCGAAATTGCTATGTTCCCGCATAGAGACTTTCTCGGTATTGAGAAGGATCAGTTCTGGTGGAATCCTCGACCCCATGATGTCCCTCGTTGGAAGCATATTATGCGGTTTGACACAAACGGGTTTGAAAACTACCAAAAGGGTTTGGATCGCTTTGGCTTCCCTTACTCTGATGATGAGTCTGACGCCGAGTCTCACGACGGTTCCAGCACCAGGTCGGACAAAGAGTCTAGTTCAGACGACGATTCCGTTGATAATTCCGTTGATGAACGTGAAGAGAAAGATCCCGAAGAGGTTGAAAATATGTTTTATACACTGGAATTCTACCCCTTAGGTCTCATGTCATATGACAACTTCCTCAACTTCGAAAGGCTCATGGAATATCGGCCTAGTCCACCAGATGTATCCCACGCCACAAGCATACTATGCCATAAAGGCCTCCCTGTCGAGATATCAGATCGTATCCTCGAGTATGCCGATTACTTCCCAAGAGGAAGCCTCCCTGTCCCTGGACAGCCACTGCATCCTCAATGCAGGCAAGAACCAAACCGCTATCTTGAACACTGCTGGCAACTTATTGTCCGATGCTATATGTTAGGTCATGAACTTGATGGGAGAGATGGGATGGATATTGAGAGTTTTGTAAGGGAGGAGGTGAAAGATTGCTTGGTGGAGCTATTTAGCTGTAGATGTGATGGTGTACAGGAGATCTTTTATGGTTTTGATGCGAGATCTACTGAGAACTCTGAGGTTGAGTGGTAGATAATGGGGTGACTTCTTTCAATTATGTATACATTGATCTCTTGTCTATTGTTTCTGTGTGAGAAGTCAATAGAGTGAGAAAGTGACTGGATGCAAAGTATTCAGATCAACTGACCCTCTGTTTTAACCACTTATTCTATGTGAACTCTCAAGAATTAGCTTTATTGGTTTCATTGTAGGTTTGATAACAATACTTCAATCATTTTCACAGGGTCACGGCAGTCTCTACCCGTCTGGTTTTGGGGTAAAACCAGGGTAGAGGTGCATTAACGTTAGTGCGGCGACAAATCGCCATAGTCTTCAGTCCTCTCTCTCTCTCTCTTTCTTTCTTTCTTTCTTTCTTTCTTTCTTTCTCTTTCTCTCTCTCTCTCTCCCTTCAATAACGCGCGATAGCGACAAGACTAAACGAATCACTCTCGCATCTTGATTCTCCACCATGGATTCTCTTCCAGATGAAATCCTACATAAAGATATTTGCCGAACTGGAGGACCAGATGCCTCTAGATCAATGGCAGTTGTATGGAGCTCGACTGGATCATCAAGGCTCAGCCGCACTCCACAACCTCTGCCTGGTCTGCCACCAGTTCCGGCGTATCGCACAACCCTTGCTGTACCGTACCATTGTCATCGAAGGCCGCAAAGGCGCAAAGATCATTGGCACTCTTCTTCTCAGAACGTTCGTCGAGAATTCGCAGCTCGCAGAGCAAGTCCGCGCCGTCTCCTTGACCGATTATGTCAAGTTCTTAGACCAGGTAAGGATATTGGGCAAAGCTGCAACTAAGGCGCTCGTTCGATCAGCAATGGAGAAGCTGGACATCCCGTCTGCCCTCAAACGTATGATTAAGAGAAATGTTGCATCTTGTGGCTTTGCTGCTCTTATCCTGGCATATATGCCTCATGTGCAGGTCGTCGACTGTACTATAGGGAACCAGCGAGCCATGATCCCCTGGCTGTTGAGTGCAAGCCCGGATGCAGGGAGGCCCTTAAGCTGGCTTGTACTAATTAGAGAGAATGACTTTTCCGATGATGAATATTACGTCAAGAAACTAGAGTATGAGTTTTCTGATGACGAATATTACGAGATAGAGTACGGGACAGAATTAAGCATGGAAGAGTACGAACAGAAGGGCATTTCCAAGGGTACATTTGCAAACTATTGCTTTGCGAACCTCACCGAAATTCGTATTAGGGTAGTGGAAGGTGGATGTGCCATCGAGGGTGCTTGGACTATTGAGCCTCTGCTTCTCAACTCTAGGCTCAAAACACTACGAACGTTTGGTGTTGCCTGGTTCGGTGTGGAACTCACCCGCTTTGTGTGGCCTGAGCACAAGAACTATAACCTGGAGTATTTCGACCTCATGGAATCATACATCGATGCTGAAGGACTAAAGACAATTCTCACTCGCTGTCCGAAGCTGAAGGGAGTCTCGATTAGATTACCCGACGAGGAAAGGAATTTACCAATTATGTGGGATGATTTGGGCATGGATGTGGATGAAGAAGACTGTGTCCTCAATTTTGATGACTTTGGGGACGTTCTTCGGAACCAAGGTCAAAATCTCGAAGAGTTCGACTTCAACACCTTCTTTTTTGAGAGCTACAGCACATATCAGCGAGATCGCGGCCCAGGTGAGGGAAAGATTGGTTCCCTCCGAGAACTCAAATCCCTCAGACACCTCGGAGTCAGCAAGGAGGCTTTAATCGGAGAGACTGAGCCTCTGTCACGACTGAGTGAGGTCTTGCCGGCATCGATTGAGACTCTTCATCTGTACTGCAGTAGAATCTGGACGACAAAGGACTGGGTCGACTCTGAACGCGAGCTGCATAACCAGGACGTCTACAACTTGCTTCTCGACGGCATGCCTAATCTCCGCGAGATTCGGGTAGAGAGATGCAAGACTGATTTCGACATCTATAAACAGTATGATTCAGATTTAGGTTCAGATTTAGGTTCAGATTTAGGTTCAGATTATGCGGCTGCTGCTGCTGCTGCTGCTGCTGCTGACGATGATGATGATGATTCATGTTTTAGCGATGATGACTCAGAAGGTCTTGATAAACCACAGTTTGGACAGGAAGAATTTATGTACTCGAAGGAGGCGGAGTGGCCACCTGAGCTACATGTCGACGGCTGGGTTGTGGACATCGTCGAGACGCGCCTATATAAGCTACGTGGAAGAACAGCATGCGACTTTCGCGTTATCACTCTGTCAAGGAAGCAATGAATGGACTCCCATTATGTCCAATGGATGCACATCAAGGGCGGGGACGCTCGGCTGAGAAGTTGCATGCAACCTTGTGGCCCAGGTCCTGTCATCTGTAGCCTATCATAAAATACAAGTCATCGAACTCGCTAATCTGATCCCCTGATCTTTGTTCCCTCCTCAAAATACATTGATACGAGGTGCCGAAGCGCGAGAAGAGAGATCTTGGTGAATCTATGGCGTGATGGTCGCAGAAGAACACAGTTTACTTCAAGGCGTTATTACTACAAAACAAGATTGATGCATCTCATCTGACAGAGTCTTCGAATGATAATCCAGGGCATCATCATGGGTGTACTTCGGTGGTAATATTCCCGAGAGATATGATCACTAATACGGAGAGCATTGCGAGGTCAATATCTGCATCAAAGCGGCAGCATGTTATCAACGCATCAGAACCAAGTGGAATAAGTCCTTACTTATATAAGTAACGTGCATGAAGCCAGAGCTTTAGCAGGCAAATAATGATGCATCGTTCTTGGAGCTAGTCTCAAATCACAATGACATACATCTTGCCCGAACAGTCATAACAAGCACCTTGCCTGCCGGAACCAAAAATGCGAACCAAAGTACGAGGCCAACACAGAAAGGCAAGCAAAAAATCTCGCTGCGGTCATCTTTATCAGCTATGGCAGCCTAGTCCAGCCTGCATCACCACACCCCCTCATCCAAAACCTCACGCGCCATTGGTCAACCGTCGACCAACTGACCTAGATACAGTTACATCGTAGCCCGCGTCCTAACCAGTTTCCGCTGCAGATAAAAAAAAAACCAGAGTTGTTGGTCTGTAGGGCTGTTGGTACAGTGAAACAAAAGTGTATCAGCAGATGCTCATGATGGTTGCCTCTTGTGGGACGGGACGGATGTTTCAAAAAGGGTGTCATGGCCCCCGATTCTGCTCTTTTCTTTTTTTGCACTTTCTGCTTTGTGAATAACTTCACTTTTGCCCTTTTTTCTTCATCATGGGCGTTCCCCACATAAATGCCCGCCAAGAGGTGCAGGTCATAACGCAGACTGTTCACCTCCCCACGACCACTTACACCACCCAAGTCACGCTAGGCGTAGCTTCGGCTCCAGCCACGGACCGTCCCGTCGTGACGTCTCAACACAGCGGCGATGGATTAAGCAGTGCACAAATCGGAGCAATAATCGGGTGTATCGTTGGAGTATTCGTGCTCGCTTTTATTGTGATATGTTGCTGTCGAAGACCGAAGCAGCCCAAGAAGCGGAGGAGTTATCGGAGCAGTTACGCGGATTCCTCGGATGGTTGGTCTGAGAGGATGCCGAATGAGAACTGGGTAAGGCCTGTGCCTGTTCCTGTTGCTAGACCTGTTCCTGTTCAGTTTCCGTCTCCGGTTGTGCAGAGGGAGCAGATTCCGGGGGGGCCGAAGTTTCCGACTTATAGAGCGATTCCTATTCCTAACCCGAGAAGGGGAGAGAATCCACCGAGGACATATAATTCACCAAGGACATATTGGCGATAGACTGTCATGTCTGTCAACAGAAGATCACAGGATGAATGAGTTGTGAGTAATGTGGAATGAAGGATACGACAAATGAAATGAGGGATGGGGAAGAGAGCTGTAATGCATTGCAATCAGGTATCATATGGGAGGCATTTACAGTCAGCAAGCAAGCGAGCGAGCATTTTCATTTACCACGACACTGAAGTAAACATAAGGAGCATCGCAGTCAAACACATTCATAAAGTCTATACACTAATTCATGATCATCATAACCTCGTCATCCCTCTCCATCACCACTTTCTTGCCATGCTTAGACAACAACCTTGGTCTTATGGTTGCACTTATGCGCATTGCTAGCAAGAGTCTTCTTCTTCTGCCACTGCTCAAAACGCGCCGCAACAGCTCGCTTGCTCTTGGGGTTAGCAGAGGTCTTGTCTCGTGCAGGAACGCCTTTGAGACTAAGAGCGAATTGGGCAGCAGCACGACCAGCAGTCTTGGTGTTGAGGGTCAAAGCACCCCAGTGGATGTTGTTGATGGTGTCGCATTCCAAGTGATAGCAAGGATCGGTCTCAGCATCAGCGCCGGTGAAGATTCCAGAAGAGGGGATGCCGAGTTCGACGAAGGCGGCGTAGTCGGAAGATTCACCAAACTCCCTGTGAAACTGTGAGTAATGTTCTTGCGAATAGTGTGCGCCTGGACTTACTCCCACTCGACGGTCTTGCCCTTCTTGCGGAGCCAAGCAGCCAGGATATCTCCTCCAACTCGGTCAGCGGGCTTGCTAGCCTGGACCCAGTACTTGGGCTTAGGAGAACCGATCATGTCGTAGTTGAAGTAGAATCGGATTCTGTCAGCTTCCTCCTCGGTGAGTTGCTCGCCGTAGTAGTATGATCCAGCAAGGCCACTCCTGTATCACAAATCAGTCAACGGCAGAGAGACGTGGACTATATCACTCACTCTTCAGCACCCCACCAAGCAAAGCGGACCTTGTTCTTGTAGCCAGTGTACTTGGTGAAAGACTTGGCAATCTCAAGAATACCGGCAGTTCCACTACCATCATCATTGATACCGGGACCAGCTTGGACACTGTCAAGATGAGCACCCATCATGACAACGTTGTTGGGATCACCCTGCTTGGTCTCCGCGATGATGTTCCAGGTCTCACGGGTCTCATGGAACGAGTCCACAAGCAAAGTGGCCTCGAGCGTCTCACCGTCCTCAATACGTGTTCTCCAAGCAGTTCCAACTTCAAGAGGAATCACACCAACAGGGACGATGAGCTCAAGGTTCTCAGCGCTGAGAGTCGCACTGGTGATGCCCTCGCCAGGCTGGTTGTTGACAAGGAGAACACCACGAGCACCGGCCTGCTTTGCGAGCTTGAGCTTGTCCGAGATAGCACACGAGCCGCGCTTAACAAGAGCGAGTTTATCCACGGCATCGACACCCTCCCATTGGTCCGCGAAGCATCCAGATCCACGCTCATCGTCAATTGGGACGAGAGCAAGAGGAGCAGTGACACCATCGGGTGTAGGTGTGCCGACGTTGTAGATGAGAGTGATGACATAGACGTCCTCACCATCGGGCCCTCGGACCCAGATATCTTTGGTCTGCTCGAAGGTGTAGTTGAAGGGCTGGATGTAAGTGTTGAGATGCTTTCCGTATTGACCCTTGAGCTGCTTGGAGATGTAGTCGACGGAAGCCTTGTAGCCGGGGAAGCCAAAGGCACGGTTGCCGCCGTTCTTCTTGGCGATTGTGTTGAGGTCCTCAAGGGTCTTGCGAAGACTGTGGATGTTAGTGGTGTTAAGCCAATTGACCAAGGTTCGACATACTTGGACTTTTTAATGTCACCCTCAACTTGACTGGGGGTCAGCTTTTTGGTAGCCGACACCTCGGAGAAGAGGAGAGCTCCGTAGAGCAAAGTATTAAGAAACTTCATGCTGATAATTATCAAACGAGTCGTTAACAATGCCTCTCGAAGAAGATGATGTAACTTGAAGACGATAATGTAACTTGACAGGAACAGATCCTTAGATCAATGATCGTAGCAAAAGAACAATCCCCAAACAATGCGATAGATCCTTCCCTTTTATACCAATACAGCTTTTATCCGTATAGGTAAGGAGCTACAGCTACACAACACCCGTCGCTACTACCGATTGAATGGCTCAGTACCTAAGGTGGGCAACTACAACTCAGGGCCCCCAATGCAACAGCGTCTAGCAAAGCTCACATCGAACCCATCGGTAGACGATGCGAAAATGGCAGGTCGCAACACTACAAAGTCTTGGCATCGACTGGTGCTCACGACCCATGTCGCGGCGCCAACGATAAACAAGCATGACAGAGATAAGATCTACAAGGAGGTGCGGGGTGGAAGCCAGGTCCGGGAGGCTGATGATAGGTTCGAGCAAGTGGCGGAGGAACTATTGTAAACGGTTCGAGGACTTTTGAAGAGGGTGAATAGGTATGCTTACTTTTAGCTAGACTGGTTGTCAAGAACTGGGATGAATGGCCGAGGATGATGGTGCCTTATCAATGAGATGGGTCAATTGGGTCAGCGAGTTTATTCATCATGACATGAATTTGGTGAACGGTTGGATTGTGAGACTGAGGTTATGGTGTCATGGGGGGAAAGTTGATGTGCTTCTGTTGTTACCAGCCAAGGTAGATCAAACGACAATATGTGTTCGTAAATGACAATGTGCTGGGTATCAGTATATCTCAATAATTTACTATGAATGATAGTTCATCTTCTTTCCAGGCATTATTGAGTTGACATAGACATAATAATAGGTCGACTTCAACTACATTTAAGCTTAATGCGTAGCCTAAGTTGGTCCAAAACTTCATGATGCCGATGCTCCCGGGTAAGCCAGCGGCTTTCGGTTCTCCCAAAACCGAGCATGATCTCCTGACATCTTCACCGCCTACCGCATTCCGCCCTCTCGACCTTCTAGCTCACGTTCTAGAACGGTTTTAAGAGGATACACTCGGCATTGGCGGGGCACATCCAAAGTTTCTGTCATGCCCGGCCCCGCCACCTTTTACCCATTAGCTAACAATGTTTGCGTCCCGTGGCGTGCTTAACTTAAGTCGTCGGTTCTCGTATGAGAAACTCTTTTTTCTCCTTCTTTATTCTTCAAATACAATAATTTATTCACAATGGCTTCTCAGATCCCTCACGTTCCGCCTCGCGCTGCTACTGTCCTCTCGGCGACAGAGCTCATCGGAAATACTCCTCTCGTCAGACTTAACAAGATCCCCCAGTCGCTGGGCATCGAGTGCGATGTCTACGTCAAGCCGGAGCTGTTCAGCGCTGGAGGCAGTGTCAAGGATAGAATTGCTCTGCGCATGATCGAAGAGGCTGAGAAGAGCGGAAGAATTAAGCCTGGTGACACTCTTATCGAGCCTACCAGTGGAAACACGTAAGATCACCACATTTCGAAGCTCTCGGATCTCAACTGACTGTTCACAGTGGTATCGGTCTTGCTCTCGTCGGAGCTATCAAGGGCTACAAGACTATCATCACACTCCCCGAGAAGATGTCCGCCGAAAAGGTCTCCGTCCTCCGTGCCCTCGGCGCCACCATCATCCGTACTCCTACACAAGCTGCTTGGGATGCCCCCGAGTCTCACATCGGTGTTGCCCGCCGTCTCGAGAAGGAGCTTCCCAACGCCCATATTCTCGACCAGTACAGCAACGAGAACAACCCTCTCGCCCACGAGTACGGCACCGCCCAGGAGATCTGGGAGCAGACTGCCGGCAAGATCAACGCTATTGTCGCTGGTGCTGGTACTGGTGGTACCATCACTGGTCTCGCTCGCGGTCTGAAGAAGCATAACAAGGACATCAAGGTTATTGCTGCGGATCCTCATGGCAGTATCCTTGCTCTGCCTGAGCTTCTGAACGAGGAGCATGCCAATGAGTCTTATAAGGTGGAGGGTATCGGATATGATTTCATTCCCGATGTGCTTGATCAGCAGATCGTTGACAAGTGGTACAAGACCGATGACCGACAGTCTTTCCACCTTGCACGAAGACTTATCGCCGAGGAGGGTATCCTCGTTGGTGGCAGTTCCGGTTCCGCCATGGCTGCCATGCTCCTCGCTGTCAAGGAGTACAACTTCAAGAAGGGCGATGTTGTAGTTGTTGTCCTGCCCGACAGCATCCGAAGCTACCTCTCCAAGTTCGCTGATGACGACTGGCTCGCCGCCAACGACCTCCTTCCCGTCAACGGTGTTGAATCCACCATCAACGGCAACAGCCAGAAGAAGACTTCCGACCCTTATGAGGGTGCCACCATTGCCGCTCTCCGCCTCAAGCCCGTCACATCCGTCGGTGCCAACTCCTCCTGCTCCGAGGCCATCGAGACCATGCGCGACAAGGGCTTCGATCAACTCCCCGTCCTCTCCGCCAACGGCCACAAGCTTGTCGGTCTCGTCACACTGGGCAACCTGCTAAGCTACATCTCCCGCGGTCGCGCCACCGCCCAGAGCCCTGTATCAGACGTCATGTTTGACTTTGCGCGCCTCGACGAGATCGTTACTGATCCTCGCGAATTCGCTTCCCCCATCAACCCCGGCAAGCGTAGGCAATTCGTTGAGATCACAAAGGACACGCCCCTCACCACACTTAGCAAGTTCTTTGAGTGGAACAGTGCAGCGGTCGTCACCGAGAAGACTGACGACTCCAAGTCTCTGTCTAAGCCTATCGCTATTGTTACAAAGGTTGATCTCCTTACATGGATGATCAACAAGAAGTTGTAGATAGAGGAAATCTCGCGAGAGGAGGGGGGAACGAGTACTCATGTTTTCAACGACATTCACGTCTGGCGTTCCAGGATACCTTAGAGAAAAAGATGGGATTTATTTTGATAGACTGAATTTTGGGCGGTAGACTCAACATCTACATGGCATTTGCGATGGAATCAGCTGCATGAATTAAAAATGTCATTAATATAATTGTGTCCAATTCCTCTCCCTTTGTGATGTATTGATCGCCGCTGTTATACCCGCTGAGCGATCCACCACCACCACTTGTCTGCCCCAGGACCATCGCCAGTGACGTTTCCAGGGAGGACATCAACGTCAATTTCGAACTCCTGGAGCTGACTGAAGGTGAACTTGAAGGATCCGTACTCGCCCAGCCAAGAATCCTGCTCCTCTGAGCCAATGTCGTCAGATCCGACGCCCGAGTCCAACAGTCCCTTGCTTCGTGAAGCACGAATTCTCGTCAGCTCGGCTTCAAGGTTGGTCTTGACAAGTGTCGATGGCAAAGCGGTGAAGAGGTCCATCTTGTTGGCGGCGATAAGAATAGGGATGGCAGCCTTGACCTTGGCGGTGGTAGCGCGCTTCTGCAGGAAGAGCAGCACGTCGTAGAGATACGCAGCGGTGGGCGCAAGAACCTCGGGCTCTCCGATAGCAGCGGCATCCACCAAAAAGACAACGGCCTTTAGTTTTTCAGTGCGGTCCAGCTTGCCCATGGGCACGTTTCGCAGCTTTCCATGCCCAGGAGTATCGACAAGCAAGAATTTGGTGTATGTACCATCGTGGGTGTCGTGGTTACGGTACGAGTGCTTGTTCTCCGAGTCGGTAGAGGCGTTGAGCTCGACATCGTGCGACACCTGGGAAGTGTGCGTCTCGGTACCAGAAGCGCCGCGCTCAAAGAGTGTGAGAAGTGACGTCTTGCCAGCGTTGGCGGGACCGAGAAGGAGGACGCTGGGGGCGACGGTGTATGTCCGTGATGAGGATAGGATGAGGTGAAGAATTATAGGAGCGCCGATGATGATAAGTGCACCAATGACGATTGTGGCCAGCGAGGGTGTCATGATGGCCTCGACGGTTGCGATGAAGTTGGCCATGGTAGGCGATGTGTGGCACCAACTGGCGCCTGAGTCGTCGCGGTAGCTGTCGATTTCAGAGCAAAGGGAGGACAATCCAGGCTTCTCTGTGAGTTGACCAGCCTCGTTGACGTCGAATGCGATCGCTGGATGACGCTATTCAGACAGAGTTGGCTGTTAGTTTGACAAAGCTGTGCGAGGCGATATCTGGCCAGCCCACTGGAAGCTCCTCGACCGGCGTCCCCACATCGGTTATCAGCCTCAGCCACAGCCACGAACGACAGGAAATACGTTGTGACCAATGAGTGAAGATATCGAAATCCCACTGGAACAGAAAGGGGATAAAGGGGAAATGGGACGTAATCAGCCACAAAAAGACCCTGTTAATTAAAGGCAATGGCAGTGCCGGTTCCCTAGTGCAGAGCCTAGGGGAGTCCCAAACTTGGGTTGTCCCCGCGAGAGAAGAGAAGAGAAGTGAGGTCAATTAATCAAGTAAGTTAGAAGATCTTATGATGTAGTGTTTGCATTTTGGAATTGTATCTAGTGTAGATGATAAGCTGTACTCTTGTGCTCACTACCGAGGTAGTTGAATGGCAATAATACTTTAAAATAAGGATAAAAAGAACCAACTTCATCTCTCAGCCCTGAGCTTTTCTTGCGGGCGGCTTTCCCCATATAGGGGAGGGTCTGAGCTCAGCCTCTCGGCATCACGGCTTCAGTAATACGTAGACCTGCTCCACGCGCTCACTGCCTTCCAAAATTCAGCCAAGACTCAGCCAAGCCCATTCACTTTTTCCCCTTCCTCTATCCTTCACAGCTTCTCTTTTCTTATTGCGCGTGTACAAGCCTGATAGATAATGTTTATGTACGAATAGTCGACTTTCTCAATCATCTTTCGTCTTTACCTAGGATCGCGTCCACCCGAACTGTTCCTCCCCGCGCTACAAGCCAGCCTGCCATGGGGAGCATCAGCACCAGTTCCACCTCCGGTCAGACCGCGCCCATCCAGATGACGGGCAAATCGAATGCCGCTACGCCAAAGCTGAATAACGAAGTCGAGATGGGCAGTCTACCGGGAGATACGCAGGCTCAGGAGGAGGATATCATGCAGATCGCTAGGATAGGAGACGTACCGGCCATGGAGAAGCTTTTCGAGTCGGGCGAGTACGATGCGACCTACCATGACGATGAGGGTATCACGCCCTTACATGTGAGTTACAAGCCATGTGACGATCGTTGGGATGATGGAGGGCTTTGGCTGACATTGCGTACAGTGGGCTGCGATTAACAATCAATATGCGATGTGCAAATTCTTGATCGAACATGGCGCCGAAATTAACAGAAAGGGCGGAGAGTCGGTAGCAACAGCGCTCCAATGGGCCGCCCAGCGATGCCATTACTACACCGTTAATCTGCTCCTCCAGCACGGCGCCGACCCTCTCATCACCGACGCTCAAGGTTACAACACGCTTCACATCTCGACGTTCAACGGCAACGTCCTTCTGATTGTCCTCCTGCTTCACCAGGGAATCCCCGTCGACGTTATCGACACGTTCGGCCACACTGCGCTCATGTGGGCTGCGTACAAGGGCTTCCCTCAGTGCGTGGATCTGTTTCTTCGCTGGGGCGCAAGCGTTCATGCGACAGACGAGCAAGGCTTCACCGCGTTGCATTGGGCGCTCGTCAAGGGAAGCCCGGGATGTATTCTCAAACTTATCGAGTACGGCGCCGATCGATTCGCAAAGACACAGACGGGTAAGACTCCTGCTGTGACGGCCAGCGAGCTTAATACGGAAGGCGCCTGGCACAGAGCGCTTCGAGAATGCGGTTTCAACGAGGACGGTCATCCTGCAGTTCCGCCCTGGCCTGGTGCTAGCTATTTCTTGAAGGACAAGAGAGCCTTCGTCACGAGGTTCTTGTTCATCTGGCCATTCGTTCTTGTTTGGGGCATGCTTATGGCCGTTTCGAGTGCGCCTATCTACATTGGCGTTCCTGTTGGATTCGCTGTGGTTTACGGTGTTCAGTGGGTTGCTCAGCAAGTACTGGAATATGCGCCTCCCGATATGCGGCACTTTCACAAGACTCCTTGGCTCACTGGTATCTTTGCGGCCACACTCTTCTTAACAGCTGTGAATTGGTTGACGAACGTCCTTTTTGCCACAACACTTGGCGCCAGTGAGGGTCACGGCCATACCTTTCTCAACCTCTTCTTCGGCATCTTCTTGGGCTTGACCGCGTACTTTTACGTTGCCAGCATGAGATACGACCCGGGTTTTGTGCCAAAGATGAACGGAATTGCGGAGCAGAAAGCTGTCATTGACGGACTATTGTCACAGTGGAAATATGACGAGACTAACTTTTGTGTTACTTGCATGATTCAGACGCCTCTTCGAAGCAAGCACTGCCGCCGATGTCAACGATGTGTTGCCAAGCATGATCACCATTGTCCTTGGGTTTACAACTGTGTCGGCATTAACAACCACCGACACTTCTTCTTCTACCTCATCTCGCTCACCTTCGGTATCATCTCATACGACTTTTTACTGTATTACTGTAAGTTCAAGTCCCCCTACTCTGACGTTATGCCCACGCTGACAATGTCGTAGACTTCGAAACCATCAGCAGCAACGCTTCGGATACCTGCAACGTTCTTAGCCCGAACCTTTGCAAGTTCATCAATGCTGACTCGTACACTGCAATCTTGGCCGTCTGGATCACGCTTCAACTCCTCTGGGTCACCATGCTTTTGTTTACCCAGTTCATTCAGGTAGCTCGAGCTATGACTACGTATGAGAACATGTTTGGTGTTAGGGACGGAACTGCGATTACCGCTCTGACATCTACTGGTGCCCCTCTCGACCCCAACCACCCATCTCTATCCGCAACAGCAACCCCTGGTGGCCACCACCACAAGCACAAGGGCGGCATGCTCAAGTCTTTGAGCCGCACCCTTGGCGTCGACCCCTTTATCGAGACCATTACCGGCAGAGGTGCCGTTTCCACCAAGAACAAGCGCAAGAAGAAGAACCCCTACAGCCGAGGCTGCATTGCCAATTGCAAGGACTTTTGGTGCGATCCTGCGCCTATCTTCGGCCAAAGAGAGAACGGAGCAGCTGTACTTGGTGGCGAGAGAGTTGACTACACAGCCATGTACGAGAGTCCTGGTCTGATGCAGTTGACGGGTCGTAGAGAACGCGGTGGTTACGAGGCGGTTGGAACGGAAGAGGTTTAGACGATGGCAAGCGTTGCTTTTGGGAACAGAGGAGTCGTTAATCGGGACACGTTATACGACCGGCGCCAACTAGATAGAGATTGGTGGTAAATGACGGGTGAATGATGCATTACGACTATATGCGGGTATTTGGGAGAGTATTCTGGTAGACCAGGGGCTTCAAGAAAGAATAGAGGCGTACTCATTATGACCATTCTTCTCTTTTTTCTTGTACTCTAGTGGAAAGTGCTCAGTTGGGTACGGGATATATGACGAGAACTGTATACTAGCAGTGGTGTATGTAATGTAAACCTTTTGCGGTAAGGGCGTTGAGATGAAGAAATTGTTATTTCAGAAGTTTGGGTTTCCAGAGCTGTCAGAAGTTCCTGTGAGGCCTGCAGGATCTAGATGATGATGAACTATTGCCAACTGAGACCATAGCTCCCGTGCTGATCGGTTACAAAAGTCAGATCGTTACTGAAGAAGGCTACAGAGCGTTCGTGCCACCAAAAAGGCTAAACTACTAGCCTCCCGCTCGTGTGATATATATCGCGGAAAAACTGTCTTCAAGAACTGCGAACACCTTCTCAGTGGCGAGCTTGAAACATGATATATCAACAACCGCTCGCAAAGGCCCCAATCGCAACTCACGCCCAAGACACACCTCGTTCCAACCCCAATCAAGACGTCGAAACCGCATCGATCTTGCGGGCCTCCGATCTCAAAAGATCGCACGCAGTATCAGCATGGAACTCGGTCAGAGCAAGGAGATGTAGGTGATATGTGATATCCACGGGAACTTTGGCAAGGGTTTCCTGGGTAAGATATTCTTGCGAGACAGGGGGGTTATGTGACTGGTAGTGTTATCTTACGGGGGGAGAAAGGTGGTCAGCATTTTGGAAAACAGGGAATTCGGCAGTTGAGTTGTGATCTTGCATTGCTGCAGGATCTGGTTTCGTGTTGATTAGGGAGGGTTGGGCTATATGAGATCGGGTTAAGTTTTCGGTGACAAAAGGTCCATCATAGCGTAGAGCAGCTATTGTTGATGAGAGAAGAGTAATTTAGTGGGATTTACAAGGTCGTTCCCACCTTTCTCAACGGTTGCAGGGGAAGACGGGCCGCTGTTTCATCAACGCTCGTCCCGCACAGAGCATCAAGTTGAGGTGGACCTCTTCAGTAAACCAAACCCTCAAGATCTTGAATGAAAAGAAGTTGGAATAGAGTAATACTTGTATCCTTCTTCCAGAGTCAGATTTTTTATTTTAAGACATTTACACGAGTAAGCAGGTCAGCCACAGTCGGTACCTGCATTACAATAACCCTAACCGAGGTGTAGACTATGAGCTGTATTTGCTTTTTCCTCACAAGCCATGGCCTGATTCCTCATTCAGCCTTTTGCCGGTTTGCGTACCCGTTTGGAGACGAGAGAAAACTGTGACATATCCGGGCGGGACCGCGCACAAAGACTTACAGAGTAGACTGTCATAAATTATCTTCGGGGTCATTGTGGTTCTAACAATGATTATTGATACCGGACCGGTTGTAAGTTGTGATAACTCACTTTGCCAAGGACCTTGAAGAACGATGGGTCTGGAGCCTGTCTCGAGAGAAGCAGCACCATGTTGAAGAATTGAGCTGTAATATTGACGAAAACGCAGGTACCTCAGTATAATAATCTGCAGATGGCTACGAGGAAGACTCGTGTGTCAGCTGCATCTCGTTCCTGAATCTTCCCCGTGTAAGTGGAGATAACTCGGACACAACTCCAGACCTGCGTACGGATACGCAAAACCTCAATGTCTCGCATGCACTCTCTAGATACCGACTTTGATGAAGAAACGAGCACGGTATTTCAAAACCAAGACCCATTCAGCGACAAGTGTGTCAATGCTTAGCCTCCAGAACAAGGGTCCCTTAGAGTATTTGCGAAAAAGCAATATCGCCAACTGTCACTTCTTCCTAAATTGCGGATCCTATCTGTGGTCTGACGAAATAAATGTCAACTGACGATGAGAATTTCTCGTCAAGAAGGCTCTTCCACGGGACTAGAGATCGAGTCTAGAAGAGCAAGCCACCCGGAGGCTTTTCGTCCTGTCTTTTTAAAAGCGTCCCGATCGGTTCCGGAATTTGATGTTGGTTGTTAGTTACCGTCGAGGCACGGATGTTAAAGATTGTCGTGATGTCTCATTGTATCTTTATTACCATAGAGAGGTTAGCAATTGTACCTGTGCTCGGATGTTCTCTCATTATCCGCGACTCCACGGGGTTCATGACGACAAGATCATTGGTAAAGCACTAAAGAGGAAACAAGAGCGAAACCATGGAAAACATATCAATCAGTGATAAGATCAGCGAGACTCGCTTTCAAAAGAAAAAGAAACTGTCTCATCGGCAGGTATGTATTAGTATCCTCTGAGTAAGCTTCTCGGTTGGATATAGCCTACATCCTCCACAACGACTTCTTCCAACGGTATATAGATATGGTGGGTATGATGCGTCACAGTAATCCTTGCCGCACTTATGCCCCTGGTAAGCACACCGGTACTCACGTGAGATACACCAAGAATAGACGTCGACGATTATGCTGTGCAACAGTGATTGCAGGCCTCATTGTTCACAGAACTGCGGCGTGAGGTACATATGCGGCTTTCTTCCACCGGTGAGACGACAAACGCCTCAACAAACGGCTCCCGGACAATGAGACCACTAATATTGAATAACCTTCCTCGTGGCTTTTCTTCACCATCAAAAGCCACATGTAGTACTTAACGGCGAGAAAGAGACAGGGGTCCTCTATGAGAATGCCTCTCTCTTTTCCCCACGAGCGGGTCTAGAGGGGGACTTCGGGTTCCTGAGAGCCAGGGGTATTATCAGACGCGCTAGAATGAGAACCGCATGAAGAGCGAGAATAAGCAAAAGCAAAATTGAAAAAAAGAGACGTCTCTAAAAAGTTTGCCTCTCGTTTTTCTTTTTTCTCATTATGCGACTTTGTTAGTAGAGTTGAGTCGTCACTTTTGAGTCGAACGATTCTCACTTGGGATCCCCCCCCGCTTGTTTGCTAGAAGAATACAATATTTGCGAGAAAGAGTAGAGATCGCTTGGGGAATATCAGATTTTCTGTTGTAGTGGTGGAGTAAACCTTGTCGTCCTGTCTTTTTCTACATCCTAGCTCCTTGTTCGAAGATATAAGTTCCTCTGCATGTCCCATCATCATGGAGAAGGGCTGTATTCTGCACAGTCATCTCCTCATCTAGTGACTGCTCAGTTTCAAAAAAGCCTCTTTTTTATTCTTCTAATATCTTTAGTCGAGATACAATGGCGCCTCTTGCTCATGACCCTTCGGGTTTTCTCATGGAGCCGCCGGAGGGACAGACGAGGACTCTTGTTAATCCGCCGAGCAGTGGGAGCGGAGTTATTCCTTGTGGTGTTACGACGACGATCATTGCTTCGATCATTGTTATCTTGAGGATTTTTACGAGGAGATATGTGGTAAAGAGTGTGTTGGGTGCTGATGACTGTATGTCTTGTTCAACAGTTCCTCATGGAAGCAGAACTAACTGAGTTGTTAGACTTGTGCATAGCTGGCCTCTGTTTCTCTTTCATCTTTCTCGGCATCACATTAACACGTATGTATTATAATCGTCCACTTTATTGCCTTGGCTAACAGTGGTAGTCCTCAACCTTGGTGCTGGAAACCACATGTGGGATATTCCAGTGGCCGAATACGTTCCCAAGTTCTGGCAGACGAGCATCGGAGCCACGCTCACATACGCTGCCAGCATCAGTCTCGCCAAACTCTCTGTCCTTAGCTTCTATCTTCGAATCTCTCCCGATAGATTCGTCCGTCGAGCCGTCCATGTATTGATGGCTCTTGTCTGCTCATACACTTTTGTCTACATCTGCCTCGTCGTGTTTCGATGCCAGCCTGTATCTGCAGGATGGGACCTGACCATCGAAGGAAAGTGTATTGGCATGGAGGTTCTTGTTATCTTCCTGGTCATCTGCAGCGTTGTCATCGACACGTTCGTTCTTCTTCTCCCGATCCGCATCGTTCAGCCTCTACAGATTCCCACACGCCAAAAGATCTCACTTGCTATTCTCTTCGCAACTGGGGGTGTCATCATCGTCGTCACAATCCGGAGAGCCACTATCACCCTTCCCATCTTGGACGCTCCCGACTATACGTGGGCTCTTCCACGACAGATCATCTTGAGTTTCATCGAGGTCAACACCAGCCTTGTCTGTGTTTCTGTCCCAGCGCTGAAGCCATTCTGCGTTCGATATGTCCCCTTCCTCATCCATCCTCGTCTTCGATCACAGGAGAAGAACTCGAAAAAGTCCAACTCGCATAGTCAAGAGAAAAGAAAGAGTCACAACCTCGACAACGATTCATACGAGATGCCTCACAGACGAGACTTTAGTGACGAGAACCCTCAAGAAGATGAGGCACGTCTTTGTCCTGTGATATCAGAGCACAACCCTGCTCTGGAATCAGATGGACCAATGGACACCGAGAGCGTTGACAGCTCAGCCGATCAAGTACCTCCAGTAGCCGCCAAGCCTAGACCTGCTCTGGCCAGCTTCTCTACTAAGCGCAGCCAGAGCATCAATGGCATTCAAGTCACGCGGGAAACAGTCATTACCTACGGACCAAAAGATTAATACATGGTTGCTACCCTAGCCAAGTGAAGGATTTCCTTATCTTATAAGCGCCGCGCCGCTCAATAGAGCATGTTAACACTCCAAGGATGGTATGATGTCGGCGAGTCTGACCAGAGAGACGTTCATGGAGATAATAAACACTTTTTAACGGTGTGAAAGACAGGAGGCGCCGGCTGGTTCGAGCCCTAAACAGTAGGCTGTTGGCATTGGCCAAGTATGCGGATACCGATGTGGTACATAAGCATAGAATCTAGACTTTAACGGAAGAATCATGCAGAAGAATTTAGGATCAATCACATATGGCGAGTCACATTGCAGGTTTTTCATGAAAGCTCGTGAGTGAATGTCTGGTTGTTTATGTGTATAAGTTTGTCCATGTGTCAATAAGGCTGTTGGTTGTGATGTGAATTGACATACCAACTTTTGTTCGTACACCCTTCATTGGATGGTGCCTGAGACTTTCTTATTGTCATCACTCCCTTGTTGAGCTGTGTTTGTCCTGATTGCCATGGTAATACTTCTGTTCAGGACCAACAGCCTCGGTATGTCTGAGACAGCAACAACAGCTCGATCATGCAACCGAAGTGCCACGGGAAGACTCGGACCACAGCTAGTACCTAAAGTCTTCATGTGAAATGCATGTGCGTTTCCAGAGGCTTCGGGTCCCGTGTTGGCTCTTGATGAGAAATGTGACACGAAGCTGTTTGCTCTCGGATCAGTTACATATCACCACACGGTAATAGATCATAGATGTTGAGCGGAAGCAAATACTTTCATCATTTTCCCTGTACGAGCACTACAGAAATCACCTAAACAAAAACGCCTATGTGCTCATAATTAACCCGAAACCATTACAATAGCTCAATACGCCGTCATTAGTCGTGTCATAAGGCGTGTTCCATCAAGTCCCAAATCAGGATTCTATCGCAAACCCGCATAATCCAAGCTAAAACTTAGCAAGTTTCTTCTTCGTCTTCGATGGTGTACCATTGAGAAGAAAGTACACAGGCAAGAACAACAAAGATCCCATCACACAAAGCCAAGTGCTGTAGAGTTGCCAAATAGTCCACAAAAAGGGACCAAGACCAGGACACAGGAACTGAATACAGTCATTGACTGGATACAGGTCTTCTTGGCTGGCGATGTAGTAACGGGGATTTTGTCGACGCGGCTTGCTATCCTCTGATCCTTCATCCTCTGATGATGACTCGGGTGAGAGCTGTGTAAGCTGTAGAACAGACACAAGCTTTACGGGTGCTTTGTATAGAGGGATGAACCAGAGCGCGAATGTCTGGCGGATGGAGACATATAGAAGACCACTCTTCTGATCAAATGCTGAGAAAAGTTAGCAATTGCAATTAAGCATTGGATGACGGGAGACTGACCTGCTGAATCGACCTTGAGGTCAATGTGTGGACTCAGAGTACGATACCATCGATAGATGGCTAGGATCAATTGGATAGACTCAAGCCCTCCTGCCAAAGGTATTTGTCCCTTCGATATCGAAGGAACACGGCAGTATGGGTGTGAGAACGAGGCATTGGGGAGAAAGTATTCTCTCAGTGTCGACTCTTGGACATCAGGGCTGCCCTGAGTAAGGGCCTTGATAACGCCGCCAATTTCCTTGACTATGCTTTATGAGCATATCACAGTCTGTAATATGGAAAGAACACTTACCTGGATGCTCCATTTTTGTAGTTATCGTTCAATTGATCAAATTCAAGAACGCGAGTAGCTTGAAGAGTGGATGATAACGTGGATGAGCTTCAGGTTAATTGCGCTAAGATGCCTTTATGAGAGAGAAGCAATTGAATTGGATTGATTGATACAGACAAGGAAGGTCTGGAGTAAACAAAACAGCGGGAAGAGGTTGGAATGAAGTGATTTATTCTTGTTTCAGCCATTGTCTGTGGGTTCACTATCACTAACCAGACTAACTATCCCGCCCTGAATTGAACTGAACTGACCTTGAAATCATTGACTCGTCATTGTTCCAGGGCCTCTAAATTAGCATGTGAAATATTGACGTCATGTTTCGCTTTCACATGAAAGACACTTCGAGATATTTATGAGAATACGAACCTCAACCTCAATTGTCAATTGTCAATTGTCAATTGTATTTATATTCAGCAATTACAATGGTGTCTGATACCGGCCTCGTCAACCCCCTCTTCCACCCTTTTCTCTTCTTCTTCCAGATCTTCCAATGGCTCACAGACAAACTCCTCTCGCCCAAGCCACCGAGTGAAAACGCGAGGATTGGGCGTAACAGACCTAAGATTGCAGTAATTGGGGCGGGAATCACGGGCGTTACGAGTGCGGCTCATTGTATTGGCCATGGCTTTGATGTAGTGATTTTCGAAGCTGGGTCCAAGGATAATGTTGGTGGTATTTGGAGTGTAAGTTTCACCACGCTGTGATGTTCTAAAAGGAATGACCTTGAAGCTTATAAAGTGCAGAGGGTCAATGAGACGTCTGGGCTTCAGATCCATTCATTGATGTATCGATTCCATCCTTCTGTCCAGTGGAATCGTGGATATCCCGACCGTCAGCAAATTCTCAGCCAGGTCCGACAGCTCTGGGAGCGCTATGGTCTCAAAGAGCGAACACGCTTCAACACAAAAATCGATCGCGTTTACCAAGATGACCAGGGACGATGGATTGTCAACGACCCTTCCCTCGGACGCTTTGGCGGTGTCATTGCTGCGGTCGGAACTTGTGGCGCCCCAAAGATGCCAAAGATTCCTGGCATGGACAACTTCAAAGGTCCTATTTACCACTCTAGCGAACTCACTGGGTATGTCGCTCGGCCTCCCAGCTTACTATGCAGCCCGCTAATTTGTTATTAGAAAGGATGTTAAGGGTAAAAAGATGGCTATCATTGGCGGAGGTGCCTCTGCAGTTGAAGCGCTTGAATTCGCCTTTACAGAAGATGCTGCCAAAGCAACCATTCTATCGCGCTCAGACAAGTGGATCATTCCTCGCAACATGATCGTCGATACGCTTCTGAGCTTCAACATCTTTGGCCAGGAAACTGTTCTATCGTTCATCCCAGAGTTCTTCCTGCGCAAGTTCTTCTACCGAGATCTTGAGGACATTGCGCCTGATAAGAGCCATGGTTTGTTCATGGAGACACCTATGGTTAACTCTGATGTTATGGATAAGTTGCGCGAAGGCAAAGCTGAATGGGTTCGCTGCGATATCGATGAATTCGTCGAGAGCGGAATTCGAGTTAATCGACGTGCCAAGGGTGTACCGCAAGGAGGTCCTGGTCACGAGGAAGTCATCGACGCTGATATTGTCGTTATGGCTACTGGTTTCAAGAGACCTTCTCTTTCTTTCCTCCCCAAGGATTGCTTCGAGGAACCCTACCCACCGCCAAACTGGTATCTCCAGACCTTCCCGCCCACTCACCCCTCAGTTTCAGCCATCAACTGCACATACGTCAACGCCATCGGCACCGTCGGAAACTGGCACATTGGCATCTACACTCGAATCCTCCTCATGTTCCTCATGGATCCGTTCTCTCGCCCCAGTCCCTTCTGGATGCAGCGCTGGATCGACATGACCAAGACACTCAAGCTTACCAGCCCAACTGGCGCTTTCGACTTCTTTACTTACTTGGAGCTTATCTGGTGGTTCTTCTTCTGTGTGGTTATCAACCCTTTCCGATGGAAGTGGGCTATCTTTGTGTTCTTTGGTGTTGGGTTTGGACTTCCGAAGCTCGTGGTGGGGCAGGAGGAGAGGTTCACGAACGGAAATGGATACCATGCTACAGATGAGGGTAGAAGCTTTTAGGGAAGTGTCGATGGTTTTACTTCGTCGAGAGTCATTGAAGATGGGGTGAGAAGATTTACGAAAGTTCGAAAAGTGAATAGTGATCCGAGGGGGGAAAGAGGATAGAGATTGTCAGCGAAGCCTAGGCTTCCTTTATGATAACGAGATACTGAAGACAAAAGACCAATGCCGTATGCCGCTACACTGTGTTTTCATCTGTGCGTAGCCTGTCAAGATCCCGTCAGCCCACAACCACCTTACTCCAAGCAGGTAATGTTTCGCACAGTTCAGCTTGTTCGTGAGAAGTGGATGAGACCCCAGATATCCACGAAAACCGCCTGTACGTAATGAAGGAGTCTAGCCTCAACAGCTGCCTTATTAAGATGAGCTGTTAGACATGGCGGGTCATGCAAACAAAAGAACTCAACGTGGGGGAATATGATTGAGTTGGCAGATAATCTGGAGAAAACTTGGGGAAATAAGTACTCCGTAAAGCATGCGAAATGAAAAGGAATCATATTACGTTACGGCGGCTACGGAACGCGGGTCTGGGATATGCGTATGTAAACGCTTTGCCGAGCTGAAGCATAAAAGCACAGCTAGAACTGTTAATAAAAGTGGTTTGCTAGACCTTTCAACTATATAAATAGTGCCATCTATACCCGTATCCCAACGCAGTGTAATTCAACACCACCGCTATAAGTCGCGATACTTGGTGTAACAATCACCATATAAAGTTTAAACTTGTCAATCTCCTCCATATCCGCCGGCACCTCTCTTTTCCCTCGGCTCGGCTCCGCGTCTGTTCTGTATCAGAATTCAAGGGGGCGACAGTCCATTTCGCTGAAGCTTCTGACTCGGTGCCTCCGCTTGAATCCAGGTTGATTAGGTAAAATGGACCGACTTTTGAGTAACAGAATCCACAAAAGACGATCAGCTTTTTTCTCTCCTTCAGGGACCTTTACAAGCTTCCCCAGGTAAATAAGTACTTCTTCTTACTAAGAACAACGAGAGAAGTTGATTCTTATTCTGCAATTGTCATTTTTTTATGAGTAACTCGAGTCGAAGTGGTAGAGAATGTGAAGAAAAGTCTTATAAAAATCTGATGTTGTTGAGCTATTGACGTTAGTATTACTTGAGCCCCATTACTGTAACCAATTAGGGGCTTTTAAAAAGGGTTTACTTGCTAATCCTTCTAGAAACACCACGGAATGATCCACTTGTACTCCATCATGGATCGTGGAATGGCCCGGTCCTGGCTTTTCGTATGACATGCCATTGCCATGGACTGACAAACTTTTTTCTTAATTCTCGCCTCTCCTCACATGGATCCAGATGGTCAATATGGAGTCTCCACGTCCCATCCGACGTCGGTCTAAGGGGGAGTCATATACCGTGGGCCTACAAAGACAGCTCAGTCCCTTCTCTTCACTCACACCCTCCTCATATACTCAGTTTCTCTGAACCTCAAACGAGTTCACCAAATAAACAGTCTGTGTGACAATGGGAGACTAAGCTACACTCATCAAAAAACAATGACCTCTTCCATCACCCCCGCGGCCTCCACCGCCAGCAAAAACAAGGACAAGCCCCAAGGCCCTCAGGACAACAACATCCTCTCCAGCCCCGTCGCCCAAGATGACGATTCCACCAGCGAAAAAATGGTCGGCGAAGTGACCGAATTCGAGAAGCGCAAGATCCTCGACGGCAAGGCCAAGTTCAGCCGTCTGGGCTGGAAGCGCCTCACCATCGTCCTCATCGTCCAGGCCATCGCGCTCGGCTCGCTCTCCATTCCCGGCGCCTTTGCGACGCTGGGCATGGTCGCGGGCGTCATCTGCTCGATTGGCATTGGCCTCATTGCGATTTACACGTCGTATATTGTTGGGCAGGTCAAGGTTAGGTATCCGCATGTTGAGCACTATCCTGCTGCGGGAGGACTTATGTTTGGACGCTGGGGTGCTGAGGCTTTTGGAGTCATGGTTACGCTTCAGTTGTTGCTCCTCACGGCGTCGCATTGCTTGACGGGGACTATTGCCTTTGCGACTTTGACTGAGAGTAATGTCTGCAGTCTTGTCTGGGGTGTCATCTCTGCTGTTCTGCTGCTGCTTCTTGCTGTGCCTCCTAGTTTTGCAGAGGTGGCTATTCTGGGCTATATCGACTTCGCCTCGATTATTGCAGCTATTGGAGTCACCATCATCGCGACTGGTATCCGAGCTTCTGATGCACCTGAACCGGCTAATTGGTCTGCCTGGCCCAAGCCTGATGTCACATTTGCTCAGGCCTTTATTGCGCTTTGCAACATCTTCTTCGCATACAGCTTCTCCATCTCGCAGTTCAGCTTCATGGATGAAATGCATACGCCTACCGATTATATGAAGGCTATTTGGACACTCGGCGGTATCGAAATCGTTATCTATACCCTCACCGGCGCTCTCATCTACTCCTTCGTTGGTGTCGATGTCAAGTCTCCAGCTCTGCTGTCTGCAGGGCACACTGTTGCTAAGGTTGCCTTTGGCGTCGCCTTGCCAGTTATTTTCATCAGCGGCTCGATCAACACGACTGTCGCCGTGCGCTATATTCACGGCCGCATCTATGAGAATTCGATCGCCAAGTATATCAATACCCCCAAGGGCTGGATCTCTTGGCTCCTTCTCATCAGCATCTTCACCTGGATTGGTTTTGTCATCGCCGAGGCTATTCCCTTCTTCAGCGACTTGATTGCCATTACGTCCAGTTTGCTGAACTCGGGCTTCACTCTCTACTGGCCCGCCGTGATGTGGTTCATGCTTCTAAGAGAAGGAAAATGGTACAGCAAGAAGAACATCCTTTCGAGCGTCGTCAACGCCATCATCTTCATCATGGGCCTTGTCTTCTTGGTTGCTGGAACCTACTCCGCTGTCGTCGATATTGTAAGTCAACTCACATAAACGTCTTTGTAGCATCAACTAACATGATTCGCAGATCGACCAGTATGACCACGGAACTGTCAAAAACGCTTTCACGTGTGCTCCTCTTGGCTAAGACGATCACAAACCTGATGAGTGGTCAAACACAGCCGGTGACGGGGTCGAGTCCAGTCACCGAACTTTGGGATATCACATGTCACACGTATTTCCATATCCCACATAATACAACACCAAAACACCATCGTAGGGGCCATGCGTAAACGTAGGCGTGACATGTACTTCGTATACAAGCATTAGGTCTCTCTTTAGCATGCTTGTCCGAAACATTTTATTGCTCTATGTGGTATGCGAAACGCGTACGATGTTGCATGCGCCCATGACCATGGACTCGTCCCTGATCATGACTGGTACACTACTTCATGTCGCATGACTATTGTGGTGGCATGGAACAGAGTGACTCGTAGCGCAAAGACCACCGGTCATGGTTCACAGGTGATGATACTTTCGGTTTTGGTGTATGCTCCTCTTTATCTTAGCAGCCTATCACTCTCAATGATCCAATACATCTATTCTTTTCACAGCTTAGTCTGTTCAGCTCTTGTCAACTTCCTCAAAGGAGGTCCGCCTCGACTGCCATCACCCTGCTTCACCATATCCTGCCCAGTTGGCGCTCGTAGCCTCCATTTATGTCGAAGCTCCTTGGGAGCCTTATTCTCAAAACAATCAACGACATATCTTCCAAGCACAGGGAGAAACTTGAACGCACTACATCATCGTCAGCAAAACTCCACGTAGACTTCATGGGGTAACTCACTGTCCAGCCCCACCGGTAGCAAGGAAGAGACCCTCGCGCACAGGATGATGGTCCACGATAAAGTCTCCCTCAGGTGTATCAGAGTACCAGCAAAGCCGTGTTCTTAACCACTCCCGATCCGCAACCTCAGGTACAAGATCTTGTAAGCCTTCACGAAGAGCTTGTAGTGCATCTGCAGGTAAATAATTGGTTGTAGCGTTGTTTCCATCTCGTTTAGGAGATGATACCATTCGAGTTTGTCCAAGAGGGTCTTTAACCTCCACTTCAGTGGCCCATCCGTAACCGTGGCGAGCAATCTTGAGAATAAGTGTCTTGGGCGTGGGAGGAAACACAAAGACTCCTGTGCTGAGATTGATGATGACAGGCATGTCCTTGAGTCTCTCTGCTTCGTCGGCGGTAAGGCGGATGAATCCGA
Source organism: Fusarium fracticaudum (assembly GCA_003353625.1). Lineage (NCBI taxonomy): Eukaryota > Fungi > Ascomycota > Sordariomycetes > Hypocreales > Nectriaceae > Fusarium > Fusarium fracticaudum. The sequence continues at coordinate 4,297,904 of PDNT01000003.1, forward strand.
CTGGTTGTCCGGAACCAGACGAGGCGTGGCTGATGGGGAGGAGTCTATTTGACCACGCTCCAGTGGCTATAATGACTTGTGCAGCAGGGATAGTGTCACCTTCGGCGACATTTACGCCCGTGACTCTCTTGTCGCTGTAACGTAGTGACAAAGCTCTTCCTCTTGCGCCGGTGATGAAGGACACACCAGCAAGAGAACACTCAGTAGCTAGTTGCTGTATACTAGACTCTGCATCCGCCCACCCACCGGTCTTGTTGAAGTACGCCTTCTTGTCATCAAGCTGAGCCTGAACAGCAGGGAATTGTTTTCGAATATCGTGTGCATTCTCATACTCCTCCAGTGTTCCGCCAAGGCTCTTGTTCGACTCTCTACTCTTCTCAACAAAGGAGTTGCCAGAAGCATCAGTGAGCATCACAAAGCCCGACTGGTGGTAGTGCTGTGAATATTGACCGGTCCAGCCCTCGAGGGCTTCAGTTGCCATCTTGCCGTAGAAAGGATCAGCATATTCCACGCGAATCACACGTGAAATATCAACACTGCTTCCGTCCATCACAGGTGGTAGATAGCGATCTAGGACTGTGACATGTTGATAGCCTCTCTTCTTGAGCTCAAGGGCAGTTGAAAGGCCAAAGACACCAGCGCCTACGATGACGATGGGCTCATTCTTTGATGCAGGCGTTCGAGAAGTCATTTTGAGGTTGAAAGAAGAGACGCTACTGATAAGAACAAGTAATGATCTGGAGAATGGAAAGAAAGAAACAATAAGCCTGTCTTATAGTAGACAAGGGATTGTATAAGTCGATGTCCAAGACGGAAAACTGGTCTAAAACTCCGTGTCCAGAGGCATTGACCAATCGTGTTTCACCGTCTCATCACCAACGGGCACGGAAAACTACCACGACAATTCTCCGCTCAACGACTCACTAATAGCACTATCACTAGATCAACTCTCCAAATCATGAGATACACCCAAGGGGAAAGCTCTGGAATTCGGTATCTTTTAATATTCAAGAGCCAGTATTACGGAGTCATCTATAAGCTTCTCCAAATCGAGTCACGTGCACTTTTCCCTAGCAAAAGGTGGGCACGGTGAATCCGTGCTTTCGTCCACTTCATCCCAATTACATATTGGATTGTATAAGCTTCCCATGAATGCTTGTTCAACAGCCCCACTGTCGACTACACAATGACAGGTAATCCCGAATCATCCGTCCGGCGTGCGTGCGAGAGCTGTCGGTAAGTCGTATGATTTATTTACAAGGGTCTCTTTCTAATCCGGGAGCAGACGGAAGAAGACGAGGTGTACGGGAGAAAGACCTGTGTGCTCTTTTTGTGAGAGGCTGAATCAGCCTTGTGAATATTTACCTAGGAATCGAGAGACTGTGAAGCGGAGAAGGAGGACTTCTAGAGCGTGAGTTGTGATCTTAGCTAAATAACTTGTCTTATAAGTGACCAGGAAACCGGGTTCGAGGGATCGTGTTTCGAGTGTTGAGAATCGGGGCGATGAGATATATGATCTTATTCAGTGAGAAATACCGAGGTTTTACTGTTGCTACAACGGCTAACAGGTATAAAGTCATCCTCAAGCTGCCTCATCAAGCAACGGCTCAGTCTTGACTCCAGACTCCCTGCCTAGGCACACAAACAGGTCGGGATCTTTCGTCGAAAGCGCTTCAAGACGGATGAACAGAGTGAGCATTAATGATAAAGTCTCAGTATCATGGTAAGATAGGTCTTTCTATCTTATCATACGTTAGCTTACATTTACCAGGCTCCCTTCAGCAACAGAGGCAAGACCATCGCCGGATTCACTCGACCGTGCTGTAGAAGAGTACCGCAGACGGTTATACTTCCAACCACTGCCTCTCTTCAATCCAGAAGGTCTGAGAGATCGGATCGAGAGATTCCCCATGTTTCTCCAATGGATCTTCTTAGCACTTGCTCTATCAAACTTACCATACGATTCGAGCAGTGCAAAAGAAGCTGATTTGATTCACTCCCATGCGAGATCTGCGCGAGATATGGTACTCGAACTCGCCATGCGAGGAACAGCCCAGCTGGAAATCTCGCAAGCTCTATGTCTCCTTGCTCTGGGTGACATCCTCGGTACCCACCTCGCTCTCTTTGATCACCACCGCTCTAACTCGTATGCAGAAGGAAGACCAGCTTTGGCTCTGATGACAATAGGAGCAGCCAGCAGACTCGAACTCGTCCGCGGAGCAGGCTACTCTGAATCCCCTCACAATCCGCAAGGCGACGCCAGCCTCAGGTGTTACTGGAGTGTCTTCATCCTCGAGAAAGGCTTCGTTCCTCGTTTCACGCTTCTCTCCCAAACACACACCAAGCCTGAATATCCTCGCAGCGCAAGAGAGCCCTCACCGCCAGCATATCTAGGCGATGAAGAGTACGCGCCTGATCTAGAAAGTATTCGCGATGACTTGAGGACAGATCCCGGAATAACATCACATGCTGTACGCGCCGTATCGTTCTGCGGCGACGTTATCTCATATCTTCATGCACTGCATATCGGAAAGGCTGATAATCCTGCTGATACGAATTCCAACTTTTACCAATTGACTAACACACTGTATGATCTCGAGTCTAGACTCGGCCATATACATTTCGTTCGCAACGTGGGCTTCTCGGAACGAACACCAGAGGAATTCGAAAGACATCGAGAGTATTGGGCCCCTTGGCTTCTCTTCCAAATCACAGCACATGCAACACAAGGATTATTGAACCACCCATTCATCCATCTCGTCACACTCCGAAGAGCAAATCGACCGTCTCAACCGAGGCTATTCCTTCAACAAACAGTCGATCAAGCCATGTTTCACTCAGCTTGGGTAGCGCGCTTAGTCCAAACGTGTATAGATCGTGGATTAATGATATATGACCCCCTAATAGGCGATCTAGTCGCTGCGACGGCGACAATACCGTGGCTTTTCCAGTATGCGAGGGATGCCAAAGTCTCAGAAACTTCAAAGGAGAATTACAGAAAATGCATCGAGTTTCTAGAGTCGATGCCTGATCCTTCACCGAGAAGCATACACAAGGTTCGTCAGAATACACGCAGCCACGAGTATATACTAACCATGACAGCGAGAGCTCTTACATCAACTACAAACAATGTCGAGCCAAGCCCAGGATAACAACATGATTAGTTTCCAGCCCTCCAAGATCTGGCAGCTCATCGACTCAGACATCATGGACGCGGTAGCACCGCAGCCTACGACTAATGGGATACAAGGCGGTCAATCTGATGCTTCAAAGACGACTGTCAGTGTGCAAACGACTTTTGTTCACCCTGTCGGTGAAAGACGAACAGACCAACGACAGACTTCGCTGGGGGACTCGATGACTGCTGATATTTACGAGGGCTTGGAGCAGTATTCTCTCGATAGTATATTCTCGCAGCCTATGTTTATCGACCATGCATGGCTGCATGTATAGAATATTAGATAACTAAATGATAATAGATCATCTATGCACGTCACCCGAAATGTCTTGTTGGCCTATGGTGCCCATCTTTGTACAAACTCATCCTTCTTCACACTCTTCGCCAACGCCTTTTTGGCCACAACACCCTCCAACTTCTCCTTAACCTTATCCACCTCTTGACTCAACACCTCAATCGACCCCTCAAACTCCGGATCAACCATCTTAATCTCCCTAAACGGACTCTCAGCCAATACACTGTCACGCAAAAGCTGGATCGCCAATCTCGCATCATCCAACCTCGAAGTGACGCTCGTCTCAAAGCTATCCTGTGCATTGCGCACCACATCTGTGGTTTTGCCAGATCTTTCGGTGAACGCTTTGTTTAGAGCTGATACTTGGTCTTGAATGGAAGCTTCTTCTGCGTCGGGTAGCGAAAGCGCCAAGTCACGGAGAAGAGCTTCAATTGCAGGTTCGTCGAGAATACCGGATGAGCGACGTCTGTCATTGTTGCCGCGACGAGCACCGTCTGTGTTGGCGCGCATACGAATAGGTGAGGGGTTGCGAATGGGCGATGCTGGCATAGCAGCTCTGATGGATTTCTTCTTTTCAGGGGATAGCGAGGCAGAAACTTCTGCTTTGGCTGTAGCGATGATGGAGGATGCTGCGGCATTGTGGGACTTGAGAGTTTCGACACGGTCTGTGAGGAGTGTTATCCTTTCTACGAGATAGTCAAGACACTCGTTGACCTAGACAATATTAGCGATCAGAAGAATATGGTGGTGAGAATGCACGTACGTAAGAAACTGCTACTGCTGAGCGATGTATGCTCTGTCCACTCTGAGCATTCGTAGCCTTCAGCGCTGGTTCCAAATGCTGCTGCTCAGCAGACATTTGTGCAACAGGCAAGATCTCCGAGTACAGCGACTCGAGCTCTTCCTCGAGAGCTTTGACGTCTTCTTGAGTAGCAGCTTTGACATCCCCCGAGCGCTCCGCTTCAAGGATAGCCTCGAGATATATTCTATCCAATCTCGTCCTCAAGGTCTCAACAGTCGTCTTGATCAGTCTACACAAATTAGCACATATCAATACAATGATGAACGGAGGACTTACCTCATACAAGTCTCCCTCAACTTCTCAATCGTCTTCTCCTCCTCCGGATCCTGCTGATCAAGTTCCCACCCAAGCTTCTGCAAACTCGACAGTAACTTATCATCAGACTGAAAACTCGTATCGACCGTCTTCTTAAGATTCGATCGCGAGTCCTTAGCGATCTGCTCTAGATCTGCAACACGATACTCCAAACTCTGTGCCTCGCCATCAACCTACACCACATTAGCAACTCACCCATCTCAAACAGCCTCGGACTAGTTTGTGTTACCTCAAACACCAATTTCTTCAAGGCATGTTTTGTCTTATTGAGACGAACTTCTTCAAGATCTCTCCTCTGAGTCTCCGCCTCGTCCCGCTTCTTCACCAACCTCGCCAGCGCATCACGCTGCTGCTTCAAGGTCTCAGTCTGCTTCGATATCGTAGCCGTCGACCTATTCAGCTCTTCAATCGCCGCACGAACATCATCCTCATTCACCGCCTGCACCTCCCCCAAATCATGCAGGTCCGCCAACCTGTCAACCTGCCCGCTCTTATCAAGCGCAGTATATCTAAAACCCCCCCGGCCCTCATCAGCATAAAACAGATAAGATACACAAAAGGTAACGACTCACAGTGCCAGCTCATCACCCGTGAGGAGGTGATCGCTTGCGAGATGCAGATTCGCCCAGTCGACGAATGAAGCGTCTGATAGGGCGTGTTGCACGTCTTCCTTGGAGGCGGGGATGCCGTACGCGCGGGCTGCCTTGAGAAGCAGGGCTTCAGCGCGGTGCTTGGGGCTGAGATCCATTTTGGACCTGTGGAATAGCGAGGTGGCGTTTTTGAAGTAACCGTCCGTGATGGGGTGGTACAGCTACCGTTTGGCCTTTCAGGGTTTGATTGAGTAGCGGTGTTGACGATGACACAAGTCGTCCCTGGGAAAAGATGGAGATGTTGCTGAGTGCGATGAATAGAGATTGGTGTTGTGGGGGACTCAGTCAGACGATGTACTGAGCCTCAAGTGTTGTCCCCCCAAAGAATTAACTCCCAGCTGAAAACAGGGGACACCAAAAATACGAGCAATTTGGTTTCAAAATCAGTTCACTCAACCGTCAATGCCGTGTCGTGCCGTCGTGATGATGCTCAAGATAACCTCACATTCAAACAAAACAAACGTCCCAGACGTTAAATGTCGGCCCAAAGATCCCGAGCGGTCAAACAACCCCTGGACCCTTGTCGGCACTTTTTTTCCAGTGGACGTACACCTGAAGACCAGTGAAGGCGGGGCTAGCGTGCCACAGCATCTACAGCGCATCTTGCATGAGGCGAGCTTTCACGAGCATCTTGATGCTCTTTACAAGAGGCGATTATTGGTGAAGAGACAAATATTCTCAGATAGCAACGGTTGTGCATACGCTCAGGTTGTTTAATGCAGGGGAGATGTCCTGTTAATGCACTACAAATGCAAGACACCACAGCATGGCCATCTTCATAGCTGCTCTTATGCAAGTCTCAGATATCAGCTTACAATAGTAAAAAATAGCTTAGCAAACACTTGGACGCCATCATACTCGTCATCTGCATATATGATACATCCCCCTCATCATCCGTTTGAACCTCCCGTCCCACGTCCCCCAGCATCGTCCTCCCTGCCGTGACCAAGAAACCGTCACCATCTAAACAACTCTTCCAACCTCATATATCCATTGCTCACCAGTACATCGACTCTCCATGGGGAATATAGTCATGCTTGAATCTATTTCGGGCCCTCTCCATCATGACGTTTTGTCAAACAACCCTCGTAGCGGGAAAAGAAATGATACAAGATCGAAGAACACCCTTCAAACGAGAGGGTCTGACTTCGAGGCGGTGTTTCCCCGTACTTCCCGTTCAATGTGTCAAACCGACGCAAACAAGATATTATATGCAGCCAGTCTTACATGGTCAAAGGTGGTCCAATTCCCTCAGACATGCTCGGCAACAGGCCGATCTAGATTGGAGATATGTCGGGTCCCTACATCATCTTTCCAAAAAAGAGCTGCACACGTCAACAGATAGAACGATAATATGTTTCAAACAGACCTGTAACTGTGAATATGTGACCATTGGCTGCAGAATACGCTCTGCCAGTGCAAACGGCCGGCCGGCTTGGCCTAGGTTGTCACTGTCAACTCTTCTGCTCTCCACCCATTCACCCGTTTCCAATCCCTCTTTTCCCTTTTCAACACATCTCGCTTGTCCCTCGAGCCCTTTTTAAACAGTCACCCTTCCGCAAGTCGCGAAAGGGGTGTATTGTATCTTCATGTGTAACGCCTCCAAAACCGCCGACCTTGTGCTTCTTCACCCTCACCAACCTGGCTGTGCTCATCACGTCGACGTTGCAGTTGCAGTTGCAGTTGCACCATGACTACTACCATTAGAAACAACGTTTCTGAAATCCTCCGCTGTCTCAGACCCTCAAATGAAGCTCGCAATCCGCTGCTCTCGAGGCCATCATGGATCAACTCCCCACAATCACTGTTTCAAGCAGCCCGAGACATGTCGCTATCAGATCTCTGGAGGACGCGATTCATCACTGTCGCCAGCAATGTGCTGGAGTTTGGCTGGGTCGTCGTCGTCTATCTCATGAGCGAGGTCATCATCTGGGGTTTGAGTCGGGCGTTGGCTCCTGTGCATCTCGAGTTCTTCTCCTCTATTTTTGGCATGGTTCTGACATTTTGCTTCATGGCTGCGGCCTACCTGTGCTTCGCTGATGTTGATGGTGTGTATCGAAGGCACATCAAATCCAAGGTAAGTGAACGCTATTCTCCATCACGGCAGCACTAACTTTCGTTTTAGGTCGACTTCATCAATGTTCATCTTGGCTTGGGCTTCCCAATTCCTCTCGTCATGCTCAACCAGAGCGACATTCTCAGCGGCCGCGATATCGGCTGCGTCATCGGCAACTTTGGTACGTTTCAATGCAAAACTCACCGAATACCTTTCTTATCGTCACTCCAGTAATCACCAACCTTGCTTCCTGGGCTATGGTCTTTGCCCTCTCGCTTCTCGTTATGAGCTGTGTGGCGCGAATGACTGGTCAAGTGCCCAACGACTTTTGCCTTCCACAACCTATCACAGGAACTATTCCCCGGGTCGAAACAAGCTGGCTCACCGACTCAACTCTGGACCAAGGACAACAGCGTATGTTTGGCCGTCGCGAAAAAGTAGCAAACCCACCGAGAGCCGGGCCGGGCGAAGCAACCTCAGCAACAGCCAGCCAACGATCATCCGTTGTTTCCAAGGATCCGGTTCCCGTGTCACAGGTTTGGCACTTTTGGACGTCCAACTTCCCACTGATCGCATCGTCCCTCTCCATCTTTGTGATTGGAGCACCAGTAGCTGCCGCCACTAAGGATGACCGCATCCTCGATGGTTGCGTTCTCTGGTTCGTCTGGGTACTGACACTGCGACTCCAACGGGCCTTCAGGGCCTCCCAACTTTGCACTGACATGCCGAAGCTCAAGAACACGATCGTCACGCTTATGAACCCTGTCCTGTTCACGACCCTCCTCATGACGGCATATACCCGAGCCAAAGCGGGCGCATATGGCTACGGCAGTATAGACAAAGTGTTGCGCGATTTCAGCGGAGGGACGCCCCTCTATGTCCTTTGGACCTCTGTAGCAACTGGAACACCCCTTTCGGATGGACGAAGCCCATGGTTTGGCGCCGGTGACGCTGCCCTCTCAATCCTCGAATGCGGAATTTTGATATGGGGGTTTAAGCTATACGAATGCCAACGACAGCTCTTCAGTCTCGCTGGCTTCCTCACTATCATCCTGGCAACGGCAGCCGCAGCTGGAAACGTGTTCCTGTCGGTCCTGGGAGGGAAGCTTATTGGTCTAAACGCACCCGCAGCGCTGGCATTCGCTGCACGAAGCACAACTTTGGCACTTGCCAAACCGGCCATGGAAGCACTTGGTGGAAATCTGGGTGTGAATGCTGCCCTCGTGGTAAGCAACGGAATCCTCGGTCAGCTTTGCTACCCGTTCGTTCTCGACAAACTAGGCGTCAGACGAGAAGATCGCGTCTCCCATTCAAGCGTCAACATATCCGACTCTGATGGTAGAGCCTCACGTCTGAGCTTGAAGCCTCTGCTGAGAACAGCTCAAAAGGATCTGCCAAGTGGCGATGATCCCTTTACAATATCAGCCGGGATCACAGTTGGTATCAACGGCGCGGCAATGGGCGTGTCGTATCTGTACGAGACTAGAAGTCGCGCAGCTCCGTACGCTGCTCTTGCTATGACAGTCTCTGGTGTCATGACGGTGGTCTTCACCACTGTCGAACCTTTCAAAGGCGCTGTGTTGGGTCTGGCCAGCTAAAAAGAAATGGCGATAGAATCTCGGCAGGATAGACGTGGTAGCGTTCGTGACCTGGTGTTTAGAGTTATATACTTGCTAGGAAGACGGATAGAAAGACAAAGAGCAAGTCTGGTAGAAGCCAGTTGTGGCCGGGTACTGTAGATACTTAGATATGGAAGAATAATGTAGACAATCAAGATTTTAAAAATGCTCGTCTCACTCAAGTTTGAAGTATGACGTCCAAGTCAACCACACATATGTCACTTCAACTGATATCGACAAGGCGGTCGAGGGGCATTGCGCGAGGACGTCAAGGATACGCTCTGCTTTGTCAATTTACAAAATTTGTCAATTATATGTACTTTTCAATTTACTCCAGGCTAGGGAAAGTCAGTCAGTAATGAGCTCAAACCACAGACATTGGACTTACCGCTCAATCAAGTGAAGGCCGCTAGCTGTCTCCACAATTCCGCTCATCTGGCCAGGCTGGAGGCCAAAGGAAGCTTCTTCAAACTCCTTCTGCATGTCTCCCTTGCCAAAGTATCCAAGGTCGCCTCGCTTGCGGGCGGAGGAGCAGTCGGATTCGGTGAGAGCGAGCTCACCAAGTGTGATACTACCAGACTTGATCTTTTGCTCGTGGTCTTGGATGATCTCAAGAGCCTCCTCCTTGCTTCGCGTAATCTCAGCCTGCAGCAATTATGTTAGTCAGTGGTCAATGCGACTGTCGGATATGGTGGTCGGGTATGCGCACCTCTCTCCAGCTGCTGGGTCGTCGACTGTCGCGGTGCTTGACTAGTAAATGAGCAGCACGGATCTTGCCCTCGGGAACACCAGCAACGGCACCGGGACGAGAGCCAGCACTGTGGTTGGTAGCCATATAATGCTTGAGCTTCTCGGTATCGGTGCCGGAGGGAGGTTCCCATCGTGAGAGCTTCTCGGCAGAGTTGAAGTAGTAGGGGAGGTTCTTGGAGTTGGAGTGTCGGACCTCCCAGCCCGGAGGAAGACCAGTATCAGCCTGTAGTGTGCATGTTAGACGATGAATTGAGTCTGTGAGTTGACTGACGCAGTCGAGGGAGGGGGCGGCAAGAGGCCTTGAAGGATCTGCGACAGTTGTCGAGACTTGCTGTTGAGCTGCTTACCATGTTTATATCTGTTGTTGTTGACTTTGATGAAGTGGGTTTAGGCGAAAGCAAAAATGAGCTGTGTTCAGCGTCGTCGTCGGGGTATCGATCGTCAAAAAAAGTCGTCTTTGAGGGAAGCAAAAGTTGCAGCTTGAGAGATGTGCTGCGAAGAGGAGTGATGAGATGGATGGGCTACCAGTTAAGGTATGGTAAGCTGGAGCTGCTGGAGCTGGGTTGGGTCTAACTGGAACAATGACGTGCCGTAACTTTACTGTACAACAGAAGGACGGGAGCGACAGACCCCCCGCGGTTGCCATGCAGCGTTGCTGTGGTGGGCGGGGTTTGACGCGGGGTGGCCCTTCCTTCTTTCAGTGGGTGGGTGAGCTACCCGACGCTGTGATAGGCTCCAAGGCTCGCAGCGTTGCAGCGACTCAACCTCTAACAAGCGCCTCAATACGCCCTTAGTTACCTCTCTTAACGAGGGATATATCCAACTCGGTTGGTAATAACCCATGCTTACTGGCTTTAGATCATGGGATCAGCCTTTAGTGCATGCTTAATCAAGGGGTTACTTGTCACCAGACGCTCGGCATCGTCGAGCTAAAGGCACATACATCGCCGGAGACCTTCTAAGCCAGTAATCTTCCAAGGTGCATGCAGTTTATAGAAATGGCATCTGGACGGCATTCGCGAGTTTTGACAGGAGGGGAGATGCAGTATCAACGGTGAACCTCGGAGGTTCTGTCTATCGGAGCCTTTCGCTGAGCCAGCTTCTCCGCTGTCCCTCCCACACAGTACCAGCACCAAAGGGAAAATGCGGAGGTGCGCTTCCATCCATTCGGAACAACCTGCAGATCTGTCAGTTGTCACTAGCCCTGAACCTGGCTCGGATAGTTGAATGTGGAATAGAACAACACGGAGATGCCAGCCGGTAAATCGATAGTCTACAGGTTAAGTGGCTAGCTGAGTCTATCATCAACTTTACGCGCAAACTTTGACGGAAGAGTCGGGGAAGTTAATCACGAATAATTAGTAGGCAAACATAATTTTTTCTTTGCTCCTATCGATCCCAGAAGTAGGGGTTTAATCGATAACAGAAGGGAGGTAGGCGTTGCGAAGACTGCCATCAAGATCAGACTAATACACCATTTGCCATAAGCTACCTAGAGGTAGACAGGCCAAAGGAGGAAAGAAATTTCAGAATCTCGATCCTGAGTTGCCTAGGTAAATTAGCATAAGTTCAGGATACATTTGCATGTTAAAAACACGTAATTACGTTGGGCCGCTTAATTAGAAACATGTATTCAATCTCATTATGCACTCAGCTAAGAGATTTGGGACCAGGGCAGATAGTGAGACATGTCACCATGCTGCCACTTCAACAGAGACGTAAAACTTTCCTATAATACAGCCAGAAGAGATATAAAGGCAGCACTTACATTTCGAACAAGCGATTTTCTTTGAGAGCCCTGATCCCACGTCTTGTTAACACCTCAGAGTCGAAGACGGTATGGAATTCAAACCGCGCTGTTGAGCGTTCATTCGATCACTCTGTGGAATCATCCTCTGAACATGTCTGAGTGGGTCGCCAACTCTGCAAGTAATGGCTAAGTCACCCCAAAGCTCTCAATTCACCTTGGATATCCTTTATCTATGCAAGTTGTTGGTTGCCTTTTGAGCAAATGGTATCACCAAGATTGAAAGCCAATGTGTAACTACCTCTACGTGTGGGGTTGCAAGTGTGGTTTGTTTGCTGACTGCAAAGACACTGACGACCTAAGTGAGGTGGCCAACGCAGGCAGATTGCGAACAGTTTACGCAAGGCAATAACGTATATTCTATGTATTTCATGGTACACCCCGGCCTGAGGTTCACACGAATCACTAAATCGCCGACCTTCCAAACGGCAGATCGGACAATTTTCTCTAGGCCCAAGAACAACTCCCTGCCTATTCACCAGCATATTCTCTCTCGGCCAATTACGAATTCCATGGCCTACGTACTCTCTACACGTGTACGTGCCTGCGGCCATTTTCGTGTTGATCGTGTCTCAAGTTCCGCCTTGGTACGATCGTGATGGTCTCGTGGACCTCACGTAGCCCTCCATGTGCCACTTATTGATCACTTGTCAACGCCTTACCCAGTTAATGCTGTTTGAAGTGGCAGAGAACCATGTTCCTGCGTCTTGTTTCTAGTTCCTAATTTGAGAGATGTCTTTTTCACGCATATTTCTAACATGCACGTCACTCTAGTTTACTCCTCGTTGTGACGGAGGTTACATTGTGCCTGATTAACGCACCAGTAATGATGTGAACATACAGAGACCAGCCCGTTGCGCCGGACAAACCTCCGTAGCTGTTCAGCTTGAATGAATAGCATCATCTAATAAGAGCTCTTTTCAAAGGATTCACAGCGATGTTGTTTTATGCACGCGTAGGTACCAAGTAACTATTTCGCTGCCTCATGATTAGATGACTCTAGGGCATCACCGCCTCATATCCCATAGAGTTGAGGATGAAGACGTGAGTCACCGCAAATAACCAACCCCTGTCGATGAATGAATTGTCCCCAGTTTTGCCTTGCCACTCACAACATGAGACCGTGAAATAGAGAGAACGAGTCAGCAATAACAAGGCGCGGCAGAGGGACATAACTCTTTCGTCTCGTTTCGATTGTAGACGGCCCACGTGTGACAGTACACACGAGGCCACTGAAGGAGAACGCGCTGAATCACCCACTGTTTATGCTGTGCCTTGGTTTGTTCATGTCACTTGCTGTTTATGCATTCCGTACAAAACTCAACCGACCCCAACACTGAAGCCTTGTTCTTTTTTTCTCTTCCTTGTAATTTACTATCATCTGGTGTTCACGAATCTACGGACTTTGAACAGCGCCCGTCAATCACAAGCCTGCATAATCACCAATTTCTCAGCTGTAAAGCCTCTGAATTTGTGGCTGGCTGCCAACTGTCTATTATAAACCCAACACAGCCCAAGCCCAAGCTCAAGGCACCAAACCCAGAAAAAAACCCAACAAGCAACCAAATTCAAGGACTTGCACAGAAAAGTGGGACAGGAAAGCCAGCGGAAGCCAGAAGCCCCTCCCACTTGAACTATTTTCCAGCCCTGTCGCCTTTCATCCATCACTTCTCACCTTCTTTCTTCTTCAACAACAGCACGACCTCTATTCTAGAGCGACAATCGCCATCTCCCATTCACCGCTTGGAATATCTATTCGATATTTCAGCTCTCAGATTTGTTTTTGCTTCTTGCATCTTCATAAAAAGCAACCAAGCATTCTCTTCAAATTGAACCCCCCATACAACCACCACCCGACCGACCAAATGGCTACCCCCCAATCCACTACCTCTTACGAGGGCGCCGAAGGCGACAAGAAGCTCGAGCAGATTACCTTCCGATTCTGCTCCGAATGCTCAAACATGCTTTATCCCAAGGAGGACGAGGATGCTCACAAGCTTCAGTTTACCTGCCGAACTTGCCAGTACACCGAGGACGCCAAGTCTACCTGCGTCTTCCGCAACGTCCTCAACACCTCGGCCGGTGAGACCGCCGGTGTCACCCAGGATGTTGGCTCCGATCCAACGGTTAGTCATCTTCCACCTGTTCTCTGTTACGGCTGTGGCGGAGTCATCTTGTGCACCTCTTGCGGCCAGCCCGATTGCCAAATGGTCGTCTCCAACGAGAAAGTCAGTCAGCCCATCACGGGCATGTGCCAGTTCACCTTGCCATGGGAGGATCCTTTCGCCGAATACGACGAGGAGATGATGGACGAGGACTACGATGACACAAGGACCGAGTCTGATGACCTCCTCTCCGACGCCAGCGAAGAATTCCTCGAAGAGATCTCCATGTGCTATGATTCGTCCATGAAATGTGAATCATGAGCACCTTCAACAAACCTCGCATCACGACACTTATGTAACTGACGACACGACACGAATGGCACGACTATATTATTTTATCTTGGGCTGACTGGCACATGCTCTGGGCTTCTGCATCATTATCCGGCGGCGAGCAGTTGGCGGCCGACCGTTCACATGACAAAGTATAAGTTGGAAACAGCAGTTGGAGCACTGGGTGTCGCGCGTCTTCTTTGGAACCCGCTTGTCATCGCTTAAAGACTGCTGGCTGACTTTATCTCTTTTTTTGCGCGCTGCAGCTCCCGCGATCTACAAAGACCTGCCCTAGTTGCCAGCACACCGAAGCTGTGTTTTTCCAGTCCCAGCAGCGAAGCGCTGAAACCGGCATGGTAAGTTGAACTCTCTTACGTACGTTTCAGAGGTCAGCTCACTAACGCCACGGCAGAAACTCTTCTACGTCTGCTGCGAGTGTGGTCACATTTTCACTTAAGCGAAACCTTGTATCGATACCCGGGCGACGAATCGTCGACGCCCAAGTTGTGGAGGATACTCGCATCATCATTTGAATTCGCAAGGCGTTTTTAGAGAGGGTTGTGGCAAGGTTATGCCACCGGCGCCAGGTTATAAGGAGGGAAATGCAAATTGTATTCTATCAATGATCCTGTATAAGACTGCTTAAAGCAGCGAATAAGATTTAGGAGGAGGGTCACAAATGTACCAAGCTTACCCTAGTTCTTTTGTCGTTTAAGATTGAGGGTTAAGTTTCTTATCACCTTTCGTAGGAGGGGTAAATTATCAAGATGCATTTGCAGATTTTTAATCATGCAAAATAGGTTTCTTACATTAAACGTTTCCAAGTTATGCAACCACGGTGATTCTTAGTTTTGAGAGCTGAAAGGTGTCTGTATTTTCGTATCAACGCCTCGCAAATGCCAAATGTAGTAATATTCGTAATTGTACAGTGTTCCACTCGTACACGGCTGTATGCAGCCAAATCATTTCCCCTGGTCTATCCTGTCTTTTGTAAATAACCATCTACTCATCACCCTGAACTCCTTGCCAATTGTTTATGCCTGCATAGGCGCCATTGACAGAATCTTGCTCCACTTCTTGCGCTTCAGCTCAGCGCCAACAGCACCGTTGATACGTGATCCAACAGGATCTCCAGACTTGTTCAGCAGCACACAAGCATTGTCGTCGAACTTGACGACTGAGCCGTCTCGGCGCTGTGTAGGGTATCGGGTTCGGACGACGACGGCGTGACGGATATCACCTCGCTTGACCTTGTTGGCGGCAGAGATACCGGCCATACCACCGGAGGAGCTACCACGCTGCTCCTGCACGACGACGACGACACGGTCACCTGAGGTGTGTTAGCCCACTGTTGCATTGTTTCGAGAGGATCGAGTGAGGTGTTCGGAAGAGTGTATCGTACCGATTCGGGCATGTCGTTTTTGGCCGACGACCAAGACGCATTCGACAAGGGCAGCGCCCGAGTTGTCGATGCAGTTGAGCATTGTCTACCATGATCAGTCAGCAAGTGATTGACAGAATGGGAGGGATTGAGTCACCTTTAATTGAATCATCTTGGCTGTGTTCCGCGCGCGGAGGTTCAATACTCAACTCTCACCACGGTCTAACTCGGGATATCATCAATCGCCCAGCCTGTCGTTGAATTTTTGGACTAGCATCACGTGCTCATAGCCACAGTTCAAGCCACACTTGTTACGGCGGAACCCAAGGGATTGGATCTCAGCTGGGGTAAAGAAATCTGGAGATATCGTGTCGTCTTATCATGAGATTGTCTTTACGACTGGCCTTTGACGGAATAATGCAAAAATAGCATCTCTTCAATGCTCGTTTGTCCTATACATCACTCCCAACAAACAACAAAGACCCTTTGATCATCGTATCCGTGCCATGGCTTGACAACTTGAGCTGATTTAATGTTTGAGAGTGATTTCCTAGGCCAACACAGCCCCACCCGTCGCCTAGCCAATGCCCCAAACCGGCCTCGATCCAGGGAAGAGGAACAAAGCAAGCCCCCCCTAACCTCGAAAGCACCCGAGAGAGCTGCAACCATGTCATTCCACCTTGAACATCACTTCCCTCCTTCAAGCCTGATTCCTTGAAAGGCACCCGCACCACGATCTTTTACTCACCCAAGTCTCAGCCTCGTCTGTCTTTGTTCCATCGATAAACGGTCCTTACCTATTTAGAGAGACGGAACCTATGACGTTGCGGCACTGAGTTAGCTGAGATCCAACATAAAGCGCTTAACTTTTGCTTCTATCTTTTCAACTCCAGCGCATTGCTCTGCAAGATTCGAAAGGTTTCAATTGTGGTATCGTCTGAGTAGACTCTCATCCACTGGGCCAAGGATCTACATCTCCGCTCTTTTCTCGCTCGGACTTTTACAGCTAGTTTCGAGGGACACGTACGCTCTTTTATTCCTTGGACGACAGCTTTACGCAGCAGAACTGGCTTGGGAGTGGAATCGAATTAGGCAAAATGCCTCCATCACAGAAAGCGGCTGCCAAAAAGCCGCGCATGACGTTGGCACAAGTGTCAGCATATGATGACATTCTCACTGACGCCCTGGTCGATCATGTGAGTGGTTTACAGCTGAGCATCGTTCATGAGGCAATGCGACTCTAACACAGGCAGGTCTTTTACTGGACGACGGTCCCCAAAAACCGCACATCATATCATCCATCCAGAGGTGTAAGGGAGGAGGAGATCGCCAAGATCTTACAAGAGGAGGTGGTTCTCAAGAAGGACTTGGAAAGTGCTGAGAAACGATTGCTGGCAACGAACGGGCTGAAACGGTTTCACAATGGATTGAAGACCGACAATGAAAAGGAGAATTTCCGAAGGCATCTTAGGCGATATGTTCAGATCTACCTCCCGGATTGTCCGTGGGAGGTCAGCTCGACAAACCGATACACAATTGTTACTCACGAGGCTGCCGTAACAGCCAGACGACCTATCCGACGCAACGAGGCCGTTAAATATTTATCCGGTGTACAAGTCATTATCACGCCAGAGGAGGAAAAGGCAATCTCATCTCAGAAGAAGGACTTCAGCATTGTGGTCAGCTCACGAAGCAAGTGCACCAGCCTGTTTATGGGCCCTGCCCGCTTTGCGAACCACGATTGCGATGCGAACGCCAAACTTATGAGGACGAGCCATGCCGGAATCGAGATTGTCGCAACAAGACCCATTGAGGCAGGGGAGGAGATTACAGTCACCTACGGGGACAACTATTTCGGGGACAACAACTGCGAATGCTTGTGCAAGACATGCGAGGATCGTTTACAGAATGCGTGGGAACCAGAGGAGGGCACAGTTCCAGTGAAAACTAGTATTGAGCTTGAAAAGTCAGAAGGTTACTCATTACGGCGACGGCGGAGAGATGACAGTATCTCTGGCTCTTCACGGACACCATCGGTTACTCCTGATATGCGACCACGGATTACAAAAGCGACTTCCAGGGGATCAAAGCTGGCCCGCGACTCTTCGTCGGCCAGGTCTCCATCCACCAATAATCGAAAGCGACAGCATGATAGTCTGGCAACACCGCCCAAGACTCCAGCGAAGCGACAAAAGGTTTCGGCTGAGAAAACTGTAATTATCATCGACGATTCGTCGCGCAGTACATCTGTCACTGCCAGTGAATCTTCAAGTGGCGTTGTCGAGACAGATGTTACTTCGCCAGAGAAAGAGACTCCAGAGCCTCTAGGACATACTACATTGAAAGGGAATGCGAACAAGGGCAGTCAGCAGACAGAAGGGGCACCAGTTTCGCCGCAGAGCAGTCAAGGTTCGCGATCACCGCAGCAAGCGGCTGAGATGACGAGAGAGAGAGCCCGTCGAAGTGGTCTTGAGAGTATGACTATCCAGGCCATTTTGAACGCTCCTCTAGAGTCCGAGGTTGAAAGTGAACCTGAACCAGAGAAGCTCGAGGAAGCAACTGTGGTACCTCCACCAACCGCGCCTATCGCAACCAGTATCGAAACTGTCGAAGACAGTCAAGTGGCAGATGAAGATCAACCAAAACGAAAGAAATATCAACGCCGTGTCTATAAGGAAGATACACCCCCATCTAGAGTGCGAGTGCCGGGGGATTACCTCCTTACACCGCTACTCTTATCAGAACCGGAGATGGCCTGGATCCAGTGCACCATCTGCGACGGTTACTTTGTACAACAGAACGCATATTTCACACGAGCTTCATGCCCTCGCTGCGAACGTCACTCAAAGCTTTACGGGTACATCTGGCCCAAGACGGACAAGACCGGACCGCACGACAAAGAGGAGCGCATTCTGGATCATCGCACCATCCATCGATTCCTGGATCCCGATGATGAGCGAAAAGTGAGGTGTCGCAAGAGTTTTGGAAACCTCAAGACAGACACAGAAGAAACAGAAGAGCCCGAGCGGGGCCGGAAGCGACACAGCACATCGGGCTTGATGGGGCGAAGGGGCCATTCAACAGAGCAAGACTCAGCCCATCGAAGGAGCGGAAGGCTTCGTCGAGTGAACAGTAGGTTCCTCGACCCATGATGAACATACGTGGAGAAATGTTGGAAATAATTCGGACCGAGCATGATTTTTTGAGGCGAGCGGGATTCATAATTGTATATCGTGTTTTGTTATAACGGCATTGCTAGGCCAAGAGGTCTAGTTTAGATAACTGACCCACCCTGAACAACGTTATTTATTATAAATGTTTCAATGCATCGAAAGAACCAATGCTCATCGCCCGTCGCCCCTGTGAAGATTCGCGCCCTACATACCGTAGATCTGGAGCTTTCCGAAAATTCAACGTCAAAGATTTCTAATCACAACGTCATTGACCCATCATGAACCTGTATATAAATTCCTATTCCCAATTCCCAAGATGTTGCTTCTGAAGGATCGTCAAGTATAACATTCTATCTCAACACTCATCACCATGGCTGCATATCTCACCAACCGCATCTGCCATCCTCACCACGGCATTCCCGTATCAAGACCCGAAACTCCTGCCCCCGCAAAGACCGAGAAATGCAGCCATCCCATTGTCAACAAAGCTGCCAAGGGCGTTCCCTTCTTCACCCCCGAGCAGGATCCTCCGCCTGGTCTGGCTATCCAGCCCAGTGATGGGAGACCTGTTCCTCGCCTCTTCCAACCCCTCAAGATTCGAAATGTCACTATGCAGAATAGAATCTGGGTCAGCCCTATGTGTCAGTATTCTTGCCATGAAGGGTTCATGACGCCTTGGCATATTACGCACTATGGCGGTATGGCTCAGCGTGGTGTAAGTGGCGCTATAGCAGTGAGATGATCAAAGCTAATCTTTGTAGCCGGGTCTTATGATGATTGAAGCAACTGCCGTCCAAGCCAATGGTCGAATTACACCTGAGTAAATATGCTCCTCAAAATTTGTTGTAGCTCATTATCTGATCTTCACAGGGATGCTGGTATCTGGCTCGACGCCCACGTCGACACTCTTCGTAAGAACGTCGATTTTGCGCACAGCCAGAATACAAACATCGCCATTCAACTCGCCCACGCAGGCCGCAAGGCAAGCTGTGTAGCACCCTGGCTCAGCGCCGGCGCCACAGCCACCGAGGAAGTCAACGGGTGGCCCGACGATGTCGTCGGCCCCAGCGACGCACCCTTCAACGAGAACATGCCCGCCCCGCGCAGCATGAGCATCCAGGAGATCAACCAGCTCAAGAAAGATTTCGTCAAAGCGGCCAACCGCGCCGTCACCGCTGGTTTCGACGTGATCGAGCTTCACTTTGCGCACGGCTATCTCGTCAGCTCGTTCCTCACACCGAGTGTGAACAAGCGAACGGATCAGTATGGTGGAAGCTTTGAGAACAGAACCCGTCTGGCGCTTGAGCTTGTGGAGGAGGTTCGTGCTGTTATCCCTGAGACGATGCCGCTGTTTGTGAGGATTAGTGCGACGGATTGGTTGGATACTAACCCTGAGTACACCGGCGAGAGCTGGACTGTCGATGAAGCTGCGAAGCTTGCTAGCCTCTTCGCTGAGCGCGGTGTCGATGTGATTGATGTATCTAGCGGCGGAAACCACCCACAGCAGAAGGTGCAAGGCGGACCAGGCTACCAAGCCAAGTTCGCAAAGCACATCAAGAAGGTTGTTGGCGATAAGATGCTCGTTAGTTCAGTGGGCAGCATCAAGACCGGTACACTTGCTGAGGAGATCATCTCTGGAAAGGACGATGGGGTCAAGTTGGATCTTATTGCGGCTGGAAGGATGTTCCAGAAGAATCCTGGGTTGGTGTGGGCTTGGGCTGATGATTTGGATGTTGAGATCCAGCTTGCGCATCAGATTGGATGGGGATTCGGAGGGCGGGCTACGAAGAAGCAGGACCATGTCAAGATGAGTATTCCTTGATTGTGTTTTTCTTGTCATAAAAGGTGGTGGTTCAAGAGTAGAGATTGAAGTTGAACATGGAGGTACAAAAGCTTCATTCAATGCGAGGGATGGGTTGATAATATGCAATACGGAATAAACACTTTGACAAATCGATCTCGTCGTTTCCGAACCATGTGTTAACTGATCATGTCTGACTGGCATATTTCTGTTCCAGCAATTCCTTCTCCGATCTCCCTTCTTCCACTTGCTTCTCCGTAATCATCGGTTTCTTCTCATCAACCTACAACTTCAACTTCAACAAGCATTCCTTCATTTCAATATCACTCAACTTACCTGATACTGCGCATCGGTGGGTGCACTGAACCGTTTACTAACAGTCGCATACATGTCGTTCTTCCACTCGGTCACACGAGCTTCGAGTCCGATATATAGTGTATAAGCTGGATGCATGCTGAATTCTCGTCCTGACTTGAGATGAAACGTGATGAAAGAGAAGATGAGTTCAATTTAACCACGGCGTCAGCGTAATTAGGCTGTGTCAGCACTTTATCTATTCTTGCTCGCTGAGTGAGCTGGCGGTATCTGGGTTGTCCATCTGGATGGGCTGGGCGTAAGCATGGTAGCCCAATAGAGATGAGAGTACAGAGTTGGGGGCTGTTCTGGGTGACCCAAAATGATATTCATTGTTACGCCGTGTGGTGTTTGGGTTACATGTAGGTATGCTTGGCGGTTCTGGACTTGTCAAAAGGAGGATATTCGGCCTAGCATGGATGGACTTGATGCGCCTCTCACATCACGATGATTTTGGCAACTTCATCCCATTGCTCACTTGACCTGAATCAGCTTTCTATGCAGATCACTTACCAGTGATGCTTTTCCTGTGATCGTTAATATCGCCTGTTACCAAGTCAACGAGGATATAAACCATTCGATGGTTTGATCGAGTATTACACAGATGCCAAATTGTAGGCGAAACACCAAAGCATGATTCGGCACACTGCGCTGCGCTAGGTCATAAGATGTCAAGGCGACGCAAGAAAACGTAGGAGCTCTATCCTCAATAACAAAAAGACGTAGGTAGATTTGGAGTAATTCAGTATATATTGATAGGAGCTTAGATTAGACATTTTTCGCAATTTATTTCATTCACCTTGAGCTTCAGAGGGTTTCTTGCTTTTTGAGTGATACCTGCCTAATACTGGTCAAACAATGACCTCTCATGCCCACATTGGTTTGCTCGCCGAATCCTATAGCACTAAATCGATATCGATGGCATAATCTCAAGAGCCTTTTGCACAATGTTCCTCCTTGTCTTTCGTTACCAACTGTTGTGAAACAAATGTGAGGCGAGTTAATGCATCACTCCTCGATATTTTCTATATGCCGACGACAACGGAAGACCCTTGTAGCAAATGAATGCAGCCAGCAACTAAATTTAAAGACGAAATACCGATTTACGAATAAAGAGTTAGCTTACCAGAGCTCATTCAAGATCCGATTCAATGTGCCATCAGAGTCCAGGGTAGTTATCGACGATCATCGCCAAGACACAGCTGAGACAAATCGCGGGGACTAGGGCAAAGATAAGCAATGCCTCGGGTTCCTGGCAGGGCAACCAAGCTAAGCTATAGTGAGCTAGGACGCTATAGCTCCAGGTCCCAGCATCATCACGTCACAAGCTTGTATCACCTGCGCTCCAGTCAGGTCCGTCCATCCATGTCTTAACCAGAACCCTCCCCTTCCCTTCTCCTTCCTCTCTCCTTCACAACAACAAACTCCAACATGACGACAAAGGGCCTTTGCTTAGTCGCCGCCACGGCCGCTCTCCAGGGCGTGTCAGCTCTTCAGATCCCTCTCAACCTCCAAGTCCCCAAGCTCTCTTGGAATCTCTTCGGTGATGATCTTCCTCTGGTAGATACCAAGGAATTGCAGAAGAGCATCAAGCCTGAGAACCTTGAGGCTAGAGCAAAGGATCTGTATGAGATTGCTAAGAATGGAGAGGAGGAGTATGGACATCCGACTCGTGTTATCGGCAGTGAAGGTACGTTCTCCGAAATCGGGCTGTTATCATGAACGCAATGACTGATTGTTCTCAAGGCCATCTTGGTACGCTGTCGTACATCCACGCTGAGCTCGCCAAGCTAGGTGGCTACTACTCCGTCTCGAACCAGCAATTCCCCGCTGTCTCGGGCAATGTCTTCGAGTCGCGTCTCATCATCGGCGACTCTGTTCCCAAGCAGGCATCGCCCATGGGTCTGACTCCTCCGACCAAGGACAAGGAGCCCGTCCACGGAACGCTTGTCCTCGTCGACAACGAAGGATGCGACGAGTCCGATTATCCCGAGGCCGTCAAGGGCAACATTGCTCTCGTCCTCCGTGGAACGTGCCCCTTTGGTACAAAGTCCGGCAATGCTGGTAAAGCGGGTGCTGTTGCTGCCGTTGTGTATAACTATGAGAAGGACGAGGTTCATGGAACTCTCGGTACCCCTTCGCCTGACCATGTTGCTACCTTTGGGCTTGGCGGCGAAGAGGGTCAGGCTGTTGCCAAGAAGCTCAAGGATGGTGAGACGGTCGATGCTATTGCTTACATCGACGCTGAGGTCAAGACCATTTCTACCACCAATATCATTGCTCAGACTCGGGGTGGTGATCCCGACAACTGTGTTATGCTCGGCGGTCACAGTGACAGTGTTGCCGAGGGCCCTGGTATCAACGATGATGGATCCGGCAGTATCTCTGTGCTCGAGGTCGCCGTCCAACTGACCAAGTACCGCGTCAACAACTGCGTCCGCTTTGCCTGGTGGGCCGCCGAGGAAGAAGGTCTTCTCGGCTCCGACCACTACGTCTCTGTTCTTCCCGAAGATGAGAACCGCAAGATTCGTCTCTTCATGGACTACGACATGATGGCCAGCCCCAACTTTGCCTACCAGATCTACAACGCCACCAACGCCGAGAACCCCAAGGGCTCAGAGGAGCTGCGCAATCTGTACGTCAACTGGTACGAGGAGCAGGGCCTCAACTACACCTTCATCCCCTTTGACGGTCGCAGTGACTACGATGGTTTCATCCGTGGTGGTATCCCCGCCGGTGGTATCGCCACAGGTGCCGAGGGTGTCAAGACAGAGGACGAGGTCGAGATGTTTGGCGGTGAAGCCGGTGTCTGGTATGATAAGAACTACCACCAGATCGGGGATGATCTGACCAATGTGAATTACACCGCGTGGGAGGTGAACACCAAGGTAAGTCGCACCCAGCCAATGTCTTGTCCAGAAAACGTGACACTAACACGGAACAGCTCATCGCCCATTCCGTTGCAACATACGCCAAGTCGTTCAAGGGTTTCCCCAAGCGAGAGATTGAGACGTCTGTCCAGGGTTACTCTGACAAGACCAAGTACCACGGCAGCAAGCTCTACATTTAAGGGTCGTAGGAAGCTCTATATTTCAAGATTAGCAGCAAGAATAGCATATCATAGCATAGCACAATGAGTAATGGGTGATTGATTAATTTGAATGGATATCTCTACGTTAAAATTGCAAATGCCTAGCTAAATCGACTCCAAGTGCAACGAAGCAAGAAACAAATAAAAACATCATTACACGTAATAACCGTTTGGTAAAATGCCCGTCTAAGCCCTCCAACCGGTCCTGTAGCCAGGCATGGCCTAAAATGCCTCGCACTATTTCCCACCTAAACACCGACTTTGCAAGTATTCATCTAGTAAGATGAGTATCCACTGGGGATAGATTGATAGTTACTGATTGATAATGGGTCTGTCTCATCGAGCTGAAGCGAGATCAAACGGAGTTCCCATCAAGACACCGCCAGTTGGAAACTCACAGCTTCCAGTCTGCGAGGGGATCATCTCGGTGTAGTACTCGAAATCATCACGCAGCTCCCTCAGCTCAATGGGCAGGATGACCTTGGACAGAGCCTTCGGGGTGGTGAGCTTGGAGAGGGTTCCGGAGTAGGGGGCGGGTCTGGGCCCCACATTGGCGGGGGTGATCTCGGGGCTATCGGGGGTCTGGGCTCCCGATCCCGTTGTCTTGGCAGCCGAGGATCCGGGGCGACTCTGTTGTAATCGAGCAGAGAGGTTGACGTTGAATGTGAGGAGTCTCGTAACGCGATGCGCCAGCTCGTCGCGACTGTTCTTGGCGTCCTTCTCTCCCGGGCTATTTTTTTGTGTCTTGTCAGCAAAACATGCACTTGTTCACTGGGCGGTCCGTGTGCTGTGTCGCTTAACTTACCAGTTCACTATAGTCATCATCATAGCATACGAAAGATTATGCCATCTCAACCTCGCACATAGCGCCTTGATCCTCTTCTCGAACTGCTTAGCGGCGTCTTCAGGCGTGGTCCTATTGGACTGCTCGTCGAGCGCACAGCATAGCGACGAGAGACGTGTGAAGGCGAGGACGGTGTCTGTGAGGGTCGCGACGAGGGTATCGAGAGAGATCCAGGCTGCGCGGGCGGGGAAGGGGATCTGGTTGTTCTCGATGAGGTTGAGGGTCTTGTAGAAGGCGTGGACGGAAGATCGACACTCCTTGAGCTCGCGGAGGAGGATGTTGAGGATGACGGTGTCGTGCTGGGGCGAGATGTTGAGGTCGCTGAGGATGTCGATAGCAGCAGCGCCGACGTCGAGAAGGCCTGTGATGGCTGTTGTGGTAGGGAGGCCGACAACGGCGGGATCCATGTCCATGTCGGCCTGCAGAGCGGAAGGCATCTATCGCGGTATCATTCAACAGTGAGGGAGGTCGAGTGTTAGGTAATCAATCAATTGTCGAAAGAAGCAATTGATTTGTAGTGAAGTGAGGTGAGGCTCAAATCAAGATGCAGCAGATGTAAGTGATGTAAGTGATGTAAATGCCAAAGGGTCCTGAAGTAGACGGACGGGATGGAAATTCTTGGCAGAGGCTTCTAGGCCCCCTTTGGCTTAAATGGAAGTTCGAGCCAAGGCCCCAGGTCCAGATCAGATCAGTTACAGAAGCACAGCGCGAGAAGAAGCGAGCGAGAGGGGGTGGTCTTCTAAAAGCAGGAACCGAAAAAAGCGAGAGAGAGAGATACGGACGGCAGATGTAAGTAATATGTAAGCCCCAAGGCTGGGGAGGGGGGGTATTATTTTTAGGCGCGAGCCAAGCCAAGGGGAAGAGAAGAGTCCAAAGTCTGGAAGAGACGGCACCTGAAAGGGCCCCAGAGGCGCCGCAGTTTCAAAGGCAAGGCAACTTTCAATAGGCAAGACGATGAAGCCGTACTTCCGAGACAGCAACGGGCTTGTCCACTAGCGGATGAGGGTGGGATTGGGGAATGGCCTGGCCCCCCCTTGGAGAGGAATTTGTGGTGCCGAGAAGCGAGTTGAGTGACATGCATCTAATTTAGACCAGATATCTGAGTACAGACGTCGAGGTATGAATGGTGTGTGATTATAGACGGTAAAATATCACCATCTCAGGCTCTACACTTACACGCATCCTAGGACTCTGCTATCCTCTGCACATGATTTCCTCTCTCTGTTTGTTCCTATACTCACTCGTAAATACCATGCAAACCAATATCAGACTAAAAACTGGGCGTTTAGAAAAGGTGGATGTCGACGTGCCGACTTGCCGGGGTCGATTGGGCGCGATCGGATACCGGCACGGCGCGGTGAGATGATGCTATTTGCCCACTTTTCCCTCTTCACTCACTGATCTTCCTCACTGTAGGTACTGTATTTCGTTTATATTTCCAACTATCGGCATATATATTTCGCATTCGAGTCATGGATGGCCTGGCTGATGAATATCACTCTGGAGCCGATATCCGTGTATTCGCTTTTCCTGGATTACGTGGCTGAACTATCTGTCTCTGCAGCCTCAAACAATAGTCCGCGCGCCTAGCTGACGTACGATTGCATAGCATTGTTTCTTTTATTTCCTAATTCCATTACATGTCACGGGTTTCTCCTTTCATACATCATCATTCACTAAAGGGATCGACTGATACCAATAAACTCAAACGGCTCTGACGGCACATCCGAGCCCCTTGAAACATTTCTTAGACCAATTTGTTTATTCTCCGCCAACATACATACATACGTATGTACACTGACTAATGATTCAGCATCGTATCAATCTAATTTATCCCCGGTTGATCCTGATCCGAAACTCCGTTTCACCGAATAACTTCAACTTCAAATACAAATAACTTTTCCAGTCTCCTTCGTACTTGATGCCGTTTCCCGTGCCGTGCCGTCCGTCCCATCCATCTCTCGGTCCGAGCGTCTTTCGCCTACTCGACCACGGCCCGCATGCAATATCATCATGCCCTTGACTTACACGCGTCTTTCCACAGTGGATAATGGAGGAGATCCTCAGCGCTGAGATACGGGCTGATCAACTGACAACATGTCCTCGTCGCTATCGTCCAGGTCCATGGAGCTCAAGTCCTGTGAGGCACCGGATGCCGGACTGGACGACGATGCAACCGGTCTATTGGCCACAATCCTTCTCATATACTCTTCGTGCTCTGCGATATACTCCGCTCGTGTATGGGGGATCTGGTTAGGATCATTATAGTGGGCAGCCGCATACGCATTCGCATCATCAACAATTTCGTCCCAGCTAGGCATATCAGCTGGTCTAGTAAAAGACCGTTCTAAACGGTGAAACATGGGCGATAATTGCGCAAGTATTGCTGACGCCGACCCCTCTGGATAGTTTCGAGCTGGTACTGCTGTCTGTGGTGCTGCAGTACGAGACTGACGTGCCATAGACCCTGCAGCTGTCGACGCTCTTCCTACTTGTCGAGCGGGAGGCTCTGGAGCTCCTGGTGCTGATCCTGGCTCTCCTGTCGCCCGTCTAGTCGCCCATCTAGTTGACCGTGTACTCGCCTGTGAAGTCGCCGAACCTTCCTCCCGATTGCTCCCAATCTGTTGGACCACTTGGCCGATTCTATCTGTCAGACTCGCAATCTCGTTCGCATCTTCATAATCAGACGCTGCTTGAAAGTTACGAGGTGCAGCTGGTCTGGCCGCTTCAGCTGTCGCTGGAGAAGAATTCCGTTGTAGAAACGCAGTCCAGCGCCTGATGTCTTCATCATCTTGAGCTGATCTAGCTGCCTGTGCCGCTGCATTTGGAGGTGCAATGCCATCCTGGACGTCATACGGATAGACATAGCCACGATGATCCACGGGATTGTTCGCCAGCCTGCCCCGTACAACATCCCCGGGCTGAGGCTGTAGTGGTGCAGGCTGGTGAACCTGTCTATCACCCTCACCAAGTAGAAAGGGATTTCGAATCGGATAAGGGACACCAGCGGGAGTGTTTGCATGAGGCTCCTCATCATCCTCCGAGTCAAAGCCGATGATCCCGTGACGGCGGTTCTCCTGACGTTTACTGTTCTCAGCGTACCATGGATTCGCCTGTCGTAGCGTGTTCCCACGATCAAGCGTGACCATGCGACGGCTCACCATCATGTTATCAAACTCCTGCATGATGGTGTCGGTAATTGCATCCTGAACACTCCTCTGCGTAGCAACATCACCCTTCTTCTCAATGTCGTTAACAACATGGTAGAAAAGGCTGACAAACCCAGGCTCGATTTCATCCAGGTTACGAGGCCACTCACCATTCTCAACGTCTTTGTGAAACTCAACCTCAGCCTGACAGTCAGGACACAAGTATTGATTGCCCTCAGGAAGACCGGGAGGAAGACTGGATTCTTCGCCATTCTTGGGGATAGCCAGAGCGATGGAGTCCACTCCGCAGCGACTGCAATACAGAGAGGTTCGGCACGCAGGGCACCGGTCTCCCAGGTTACTTCGCTCCCATTGTTGACGGCAAGGTTGGCAGAGAACATGACCGCAGAGCAAGACCTCAGCATCCAACTCACCTTCAACAGGGAAAGATTTCACTGGGAGGGGCTCCATACAAATAGGGCATTGAGGGGTGATAGCCTGGTTGTCAGAGTTGGTGTTGCTGCCCTTGTCTATAGCCTGTTTGATAGTTGGCCAGAAGGCTTCGGGGTGAGGCTTAGAAGGAGGAGACATATTGAGAAGGGGTACTTACCAGTGAGATGACTGACTGATGAAGTGAGACAAGATGTAGTTCGTGTTGTGTAGACTTACCTTTCGTGTTCGTGATCTGTTTTTTGGTGTAAGACTTACCTGGATATGAAAGGGGAGAGAGTGAGAAGATGATGGTGATGATGAGATGGATATGCTACTGAGTAGGCTTCATTCGTTATATAGTCTCATATAATGCAGTCATTGAAGTCAAACACTTTCAATGTTCACAGCCCATCTTGTGAGTTAAAGCTGAACCATGACTTGATGGCGTTGTTTATTTTCACTCATGGTTCGGTCTGAACAGTGATGTCTTGATCGTTCGAACAACCTCTACAGCGGGAACACTACCCTGGCGTGCATTGTATGGCAACGAAAATGAAATAGACGACTTCGAACACAATAAGCGCGCCAATGAGTATCAATTGGTTCTAGCCTTCATCAAAAAGGTTTCTATGCAGATGTCCTACTTTTCAGCCTCATTCACCTCCTCCTCTCCCTTTTTCCTCTCAATCGCAATAATCTCCTCCACGGTCTTAGTGCTCACCCCATCGCCAAAGTACCTTTCCGACAGCTCCACACAGCGGAGGTTGGCGGACAATTTGTTCATCGTCTCCATCCACTCGTCTGTAGGGTCACTGTCGTAGACGATGCCACCGCCGGCCTGCATGTATGCCACGCCATCCTTGACGAGCATGGTCCGGATGGCAATGCACGTGTCCATGGGTCCTTCGTCGACGAAAACCTTGTCCTCAGGCTTACTGCCCTCGTCCACCCGCACAATGTCGTATCCAAACCATCCTGCAGCTCCCGCGTAGATACCCCGCTTCTCCTGCTCCAGGTCGTAGATGAGCTCCATAGCTCGGATCTTGGGTGCTCCAGAGACTGTTCCCGCGGGGAAAATGGAACGCAGGGCATCCCAGCGTGTGCACTCTGGACGCAGAACTCCCGAAACCTCGGAAGTGATGTGCTGAACGTGGGAGAAGCGGTCAATCCTCATGAGCCGGTCAACCTTGACGGTCGTGGGGTGGCAGACTCTGTTCACATCGTTGCGGGCGAGATCCACCAACATGACGTGCTCAGCTCTGTCCTTCTTGGAAGCCAAAAGCTCAGCAGCGAGTCTATCGTCCTCAGCAGCATTCTTTCCACGGTGAATTGTACCGGCAATTGCGTGGTTGACGATACGGGGCCTTGATCGAGCTTCGGCAGCTGAGTAGCCAAATCGTGAGTCAGAGGGTAATGGGGCATATCCATCAGTCTTCATCAGACACTCGGGCGAAGCACCAACGATGTGAAAGTCGGCGCATGAGAGGAAGAAAACATAAGGGGAGGGGTTGAGTGTTCGGAGAGTTCTGTAAATGTTAAAGGGGTGAAGCTTGGTGCTTCGGCGGAACCGTTGTGAAGGCACGGCTTGAATGATGTCTCCCTTGACGATGTATTTCTTGAGCTCCTTCACGAATGTCTCGTAACCTTTGCGGCCAACGTTTGACGAGTATTGCTGCTCTGATTCCGACTCCGTACCCAGAGTTTGAGCAGGTAAGGGAGTCTCGGGCTGGTAGATGATGTCGAGGGTCTTGCGGAGGGTCTCGCGGGCCTCGTCGTAGGCAGGTTGAAGATCGTCAGAGGGGCTCTTGGGTAACTTCATGTGTGTGACAATTGTCAATGTCGAACGGAAGTGGTCCAATGCGACAATGGTGTCGAATAGCATGAACAAAGCCTCGGGGATCTGGAGGTTGTCTTTGAGTGCTCGCTCGGTCTTGGGCTCGAAGTATTTGATACAATCGTATGAGACGTATCCAACAGCACCACCAGACAGCTTTGGAAGTGCCAATGAAGGAATATCGAGAACTCGATCATTGGAAAGCTCGGCCGCTAAGGTCTTGAGAGGGTCGCCATTGTGTTCGTAGCCGTCGCCAGTGGCCAGTACCTTCCGCGGGTCTAGAAGAGAGACTTAGAGGATGTCCAGCACAAGAGTCTCAAAGAAGCTTACTGGCGCCAATAAAACTATATCGCCCAACTGTCTCTGTACTTCCAGTCGCACTTTCGAGGAGAAATGAGTATTCGGCAGTTGCGCTGTGAGTGGTGAGTCAGAGGACGATTCGGCGGTGGAAGCATTGCAGTCTTTACCCCGATGACAGCTTAAGGTAGATCGCTGAAGGAGTCAATAGATCGGCAGGAGCAGAGGCGCAAACGGGGAGAAGCGTGGGTTGAGTTGTAGGAGTCCATTCTTGGTTGAAGGCAGCTCGAGCTTCATCGGCAGTTGGCCGTATATCGAGCTGGTGTAGAAGATTAGTATGGTCCATTGCGGAAGTCTCGGTGAAGTTGATTGATGGCGATTGCGATGGAGAGGTGTTCTTACATGTGCTGCACACATTCTTATAGCAGTTATCCCCGAGTATCACGGCAGATTGGTGGCGTGAGGACAAAGAAGGAGAACAATGGAGGTGCTAGTTGGTGGAAAGGTGTTTGCTTCGGAGTCACTTTTTATCGAGTGCCAAATGAAGACGTCTCAGATGTTAGTGGGGGCGGGGCACCGATAGCGGCAGGTCGGCAGTTCCTGAGTGGTCAGTGTAGGGTAGCCATGACGATCATGCAGGGATGCCTTGCGCACGAGGCCATAATCTCAGCCAAGCTTGCTTCCGCATTCAGATTAGCGTTAATTGCTCCAGACGAAGCTGCCCACCAAAGACTGGATCTCACGTTTACGCGAATCCACACGCGCTCAGGAACCATCATTTGAACCATCTTTAAGTCACTGATTTCGGCACCAATTCCACTCGTTTCAAACAATTGACCTAATCACTCCTTTCTAACTCGACGCCTAATTCATTCACAATCATGCCTACCGATCAGCACGAGGACTCGGTCGAGCCCACCGGCGATGTTGAGATGTCTGAGACCCAGAACACGCAGGACACTGCGCCAGAGGCTACCCAAGAGGGCGAAGAGAATGAAAATGCCGACAACACCGAGCTTCCCTTCGCCGACTCTGAGATCGCAGAGCCACGAGTTACCTTTGCGAATTATCTCATGAGCCCAATCGTCACTCTGCTCATCGGATCTGGCGACCAATCTATCCTCTCAGCGCATCAGGGACTTTTGACACAAAGCCCCTACTTCAAGGGCATTTGCGATGGTTTCGTCGAGGACGGTAGCGTTAGTGCTTCAGAATCTTTGCGCCAGCGACATCTGGCCGTGAACCCCTTCTAAGTTCCCCACAGCCTCGTCAGATTGAGCTCCCCGACTACGACATCGATACCGTCGGCAGCTTCCTCGAATACCTCTACACAGGCGAATACTTCCCCAAGAAGCTCCCCGGCCAGCGAGTCCTCGAGACAGACCCCTCAGTCCCCTCGGTCGACAACAGCGGCGACCAGCTCCTCAAGCACGCCCGCATCTACACCCTCGCCGAGAAGTTTGGCGTCGCCGGTCTCAAGGGCCTCTCGAGCTCCAAGATCCACTGCGTCAACTCCACCGCCAAGGGCGAGATCGCATACGCTCGCTACGTCTACGCCTACACCAGCAACGACGACACCACCATCCGCGCCCCCGTCGCAAGCTTCTGGGCCACACGCTCGCACACCCTGCGCGCCGAGGCGGAAGAGGAGTTCAAGGCTCTGTGCTTGGAGCACCCCCAGTTCGGATACGATGTTCTCAGTATGTTGGACGGGTTGGAGAGAGGAGATTTGTGTGCTAATTTTGTTCAGCCCGCGTCTTGGACGACAAGCTCAAGAGGGAGCGCAACGACAAGATGCACCCTGCCACAAGCAGCGGACGAAAACGTGCTCGTCACAGCAGCGGATCGCGTGCCGATTAAAGATTCACGCTTTAGAAGAATTGGGCCGGCGAGATATGGATCATTGGTACCTACCGAACATTGTTTCTTTTGTTTCCTGGGTTATTTAGGGGCGCGCATTTGTACTGTAACACTACATGGGATCTACACGAGTGCCGTCTGCGCTCACTTGCGAGATTTGGTAATGGGGACAGAAATAGACTCTTTTGAGCTATGGAATTCTTGTTTCTCAGCTAAACAAGCTCACCGCGTACTGTCTCCATCGTCTGCTTCTGACCTAGTAGGAATAAGGGTCAACAGCAAGTTCCGCCAACAAGCCCTCCTGGTATGAAAGACCGTTATCGACCTCCCGCTTCACTCGGTTGTACTGAAGACAGAGTGGGACTCTCCCCTTCATCGAATTATCCCAGGCCTAGCATCATTAGAGACAGTGAACTCACGGGTCGTGCAAATGACTTACCATATGCTCTGGTCCACGAAGATGGTCCTCAATATCCTCACCAAAAGCTCTCCCATAACAAGGTAGGTCCAAGACACGGCACACGTCTAACTCCTCTTCGTATTCGAAGTCGACGAAAGAGTTTGGGAGGTGCTTGTACAGTGCCTCGAGAGTATACTTGTCCTCCTCTTTCGCCAGCTGCGCACTCTTGGGATCATCGTGTTTATTCCACCGTTTGATTCTGGCGCTGATGAACTCGGAGAGTTTCTTCAATTCTGCGACGTTCTTTTCCGTGATGTTGGGTGGTGTTTCATCTCTGATCTTGTCCGCTTTCTTGACCTTGAGTGCTTTGATCAGGTTGGCCCTCTCCCTTGAGAGATCGACTTTTTCTTTCTTGAGTGCGTCCCTTTCATTGAGAATATGATCAAGGGTCTCTTTCTTATTAGGTCGCTTGGTGGCCTTGTAGAGGTCGACCTTGCTGGCCCCTTTTCTCGATAGCATGGCCATTTCCCTGTCGAAATTATACTTGGGATTCTTAGGTTTGGCATCTTTACCTGCTTTGTCATTCTCAAGTTCAAGATCACGGATCTCTTTCTCAATTTTTTCGTTTGCTGTACGCGTTAGTCGGACTAGAGAAATGATGAGGGAGGAGATACTTACGGATCGCCACGAGACACTCGCGAGTGCAATCTTTGCATCTAGTATCATCGGGCTTCTCTATCGCGGCTTTGCTGTTGGGATATCGCAGCATAGGAAGCGTTGGATTGTGGCGAAAGTAAATCTTTCCGTGTTCATCGCGCCAGACGACTTGCGGTTCAGGTTTGGGCTCATCATCTGGCGGCTCTGGTGGGCGAGTGATGATTTGGATTGTCGGTTCATCCATGGTTACGATGAACGAGTTGAGAGTATCAAGTTGCAGAAGAGAGGAGAAAAGTAAGATGATGCAGTCTGCAAGACGACGAGCTGGGCACGTGCGGGAGGAAAAGATCAGAGTAGACAAAGGATTAATAAAGTCGTTTGATGATGATGAATCACGGGCTGCCACTGGCAAGTGTAACTTGAGCCAGTTGGCACTTTTGACATCAGATGCGATTAACCGCGAATGCATATAAGAAATAGAATCCAACTTGAAAGGCGGATTTCCATGTTAGAGGTATGAAAGAAAAAGTAGACAAGGTAAGTGGGCGGTGATGTAAGTGATTGCTTGCTAAAAGTTGTTTGCTATTGTTGGCACTTCACTCAAACACCATGCGACCCTCCATACGCCAAATCAGGATACATAGTCAGTGACTACTTAAGAGTAGAAAAAATCACAGAATTATATTAAACCCTTCTAAATCCGTTTCAGTTGGTGCAGAATCAACTCACCCTGCGTTGTCCTTGCCTCCACATCAAGTAAGCACTGTTGTAGCCGCTACATAAGTTCGATATTTATATAGTCACCGATTTTACTCAACGTATCGAAGTTTACGAAAATTATCACGATTCATACACGATACAAGTGTCATCAGGTTCTGGTCTAAAATTCAGTTTTATTTCCTAAGGTCTGCCTAAGTTCAGGATCAGCCTGTGTCGTTCATCATCCGAATCCCAATACCAAAAATGCAAATAAGAAACGTCAGTCATTAAACCAAAGAGGCCCTAACAGCTCGACTCAAAGTCCACTCTTTGAGTTCCGAAACATCATAACTCATCACATACTCGTCAAACTACCCATCAGGTAGAAGATCCCAGAGAGAAGACACGACGGAAGATGCTCTGTGTCTTGGGAGTCTGGGGAAGTGGCTTCATGGTCTTCATCAAGTAGAGACACAGAGCGACATTAGACAAATCATGCGAGATCCAAAAGGTCTTGAACTTCAGCACCCAGACCTTTCTATAGGCTTCCCAGATAGTCTTCAACTCCTCTGGAGTTCGAAGTCTTCGGACACGCTCACAAAGAGGTCGCTTGGGGTCTGCAGAACCGTCCAGGTACATGAAACCACCGGTGCGTTGGTCCACAAATCCAAGGGTGATATACTGATGGGTAGCCTCGACTTCATCTTCCCACTTGTAGATGCCGGTGTACTGGGTCATCTCGGAAAAAGTACGCTGGATTTCACAGCTGGTACATCGAGCATGGATAAAGCCACCCTCACTCAGAACAAGAGGGACGTTAGAATAGTTGGCGACCAATTGCGGGATTCGTTGACCATGGCATACATGACCACACTCAGGATGATACATGATCTCAGTGTTGCAGACAGGACATGAGTAGAACTCTCTACCTCGAAACCGTTCAGACTGACTGTCAAGCCAGTCCATGAGGCAGGAAGCGCCGACCATATGGCCACAGGGGAGGATCTGGGCATCGTGGGAGATTTTGCGGCCTACTTTTTGAATCCAATGGATGGAACCACTTCCGGATCCTTGGGTTGACATGTGCTCGGTGCAGATGGTGCAGGTCAGATCGACAGGGCGGAGTTTCTGGGGATCGTTCTCGACTGCCTTTTTGAAGGCTGGCCAGTAGATGTCAGTGATGGGCATGGTATCACTGCGGATTGCGTCGATGATGGATCCAGGATTCATAGCTGGATTCATGGTGGGCATGATGAAGAATGTGTGAGTTTAGAAGTGATGAGATGATTTAGGATTGAGAATGATGGGAAGGGATGTGATAAAGAGGAAAAGATTGCTATTTGTTTCGTTTACGTTCTGTAATCCTTTCCATTCACTTCGTAGCCTGGAGTGTTGTTCATCAGATATGAACGCTTCTGTCACTGTCGTAACTCGATCACAGTGCCACGGGAAACGAACAGTCAGCGTAAAGATGAAAACTGCCAGTGCCAATATAGATGGAAGTCAAGGCAGCGGCATATGGAGATGAACTTGTATATGATGTGAGGCTCGGATACTGTTCGTATGCAGCGATGCCCTTGTCTGATTACTGGCACTCCCTGAGTTTTGGTATATGTTTAGCTACCAGGACTTGTATTCCTGAGTGTTCTTTGTCTGGTACTGGCACAGTAAAGAACAACAAATTGTCAAGATTGTTCGGCATACTCAAAGGGGAGTGAACAATAAAAGTCTTTGTCAACGACTGTTCATGCTGTGTCTGACAGACACTGCTGAACAGCAAGGGACATTGAATCAGTGGATAAAATACCAAGTATAATTTCTCTGCGTAGCCCTCACTTTATAGATATCTCTTCCCCTGACCTTACCTTCGTGTGTACATCTAACAAGAATCACCATATATCATGTCTTCCATAACCGACGACAACAAGATGTCCATCGAGACCATCATCCACCCCGAACCCGAAGAGGGCAGACCAGCGTGGACCACACCATTCTGGCCTCGTCTCAGAGACTCCCTCATCGAAGATCCAGAGCTCTTCGACCATCTTCATCTCGAGTGCGGAATCTGCCTCACTGAGATGTCTATCTTTCGCCACGACCACACTTTCACCCCTGATGAAGGCTTGACCCCTAAGGAGAAAACGAGATCCCACCGAGCTTGCATCTTACCTTGCGGTCACATGTTTGGACACAAGTGTCTTCAGACCATGATCGACGAAGCCGTGAAGGAAATGGAAGAAGGAAGAGCCCCGGAATTGTCTTGTCCATCCTGCCGCGAGGTTTTCTCGCCTCACAGAGACTGTCCTCATCCCCACTCAGGTAAGTTCATGCCAATCACAATGGAGGGCGTTTACAAAATGCCGCCCGCATTCTCAGAGGGTGGTGTTCTATCACATAGCTGCGGTAACTGTATAGCCATCGAGACAATTTCCGTCGTCGCAGCTCTAGTCCCCATGTTCACACCCCCACTGGACTTGACAGAAAGAGAGACGCTCATGGTGTACGGGGCTGCGGACAATGGCCACATGTGGTGGTCTGTAAACTTTGAACAAAGCATTGATGTCTACGATGAAGTTGTGCGGGAGATTCCTCTGGGGGATGCGTTGCAGCGGATCTGCGATGAGATCAATGAGCGTCTGAGGGAGAATGCGAAAAAGAGATGGTACTCTGAGGACTTTTCAGAGCTCAAGTTCAAGGTCATGCTCCAGAGAGACATTCGTCCCGGAATGGGATATGAGGAAGCTGTAGATGTTGTGCAAGACGGACAAGCGAACGACAACGAGGTATTGGAAGCTGTCAGGGTCTTGCAAGACGGACAAGCGAACGAGAACGCGGTATTGGAAGCTGTTAGGGTTTTGCAAGACGGACAAGCGAGGGGCGACTTGGTATGGAGGCTGGAATAGGGAGTTATTTTCGCCCCCCCCCCCCCTTTATTTTTTAGGTGCCTGAATAGAAAGTGTTTTTGCCTAATCTGTGTGTTCAAAGTCAACGACCAAGCCGGGAAGTAGCTCAATGGACTTGGGGCTCTCCTTTGTGCCCAGAAGTGTCAATTTGATCTCTGCTTTGCCATTTCCACCTTCGAGTTTCGATAGAACGACCTGGTTGCTTCCTGAGTTAGGTCCAGCGGGAAGATCGTAAGGCCATGAGTATCCATCTGATCCAGAGGTAGCATTCTGGTTGTGAATGGCATCGTAAACAGGCTTGTATGTCGCAATGTCCTTCTCAGGAAGCAGAACAGTGACTTTCGATACACCCTTAGCATGAGAAGGATGTTTCGTATACTCATGTAGTCCATCACCATTCTCAGCCTTGAACGGCGATCGCAAATGCCTCTCCGTCTCATCAACACACCAAAACGGCACCGTCCCAGGAAATATCCTCCCGCCCTCCGCATTCAGTGCCACCGAAACAAGACACTTCATCAAAACCCCATCAGGCCTATGTCTCTGCAGAGAAGTAAGATCACCATACGTAACGCCATTCCCAGCATCAGCCACGCGTTTCTGCAACTGTGCGTAATCAGCTTCACTGGGTAGAGTGTGAGCCCAATCTGCGATCTTGCCCTCTTCGAGGTTTCCCCAGCGGTGAGCACGGCGTTTCTCGGGGTCTACGCCTTCGACGAAGGCGATGAATTCGAGATATGTGCCGTCGGCGAGATGGATTAGTTTGTTGACTGTGAGGCCATCTGCGTGGGCGCCTCCGTCGATTACGAGGAGGGAATCTTTGAGGGTTTGGGTTACGGTTTGGAGGGTTTGGTAGGAGACCAGAATGGCGAAGTGGTCGAGAATTGGGAGTGACATTTTGAGTTGTTGATGGGTTGTTTGTGGTTGTGTTGGATGAGAGTGTTGATTTAAGGTTGGTGATCAAGACTGCGGGGGTTCGGGGTTGTTTCGGAGGAAGTGCATGACAAGCGTTGGCTTTGAAGTCATGATTCACCTAGTCGTATCTGTTCAACATGGATATTAAAATTTCAAAACAAATAAGTTGTTTTTCTCGTATCAAGATGTTTCACGGTCTCGTAGAATAAATTCCACGTATCCCTGTTTTGAGCTTCTGTGCCAAAGCCTCATCGGGCCCTCGGCAGACATCCCGAGCAAGCATTCAGCACCATTAACAGCACTTTAGGCCGATTGAGTTTAGTCCAATGATCATCGGAAATTAGTTGGTAAGATTCGAGCATACGATAAAGGTACTGCTGTCGTATCAGTATGAGCGACTACTAACATGGCTACTACGATGCCAAATGGTACCTCCTCGGCCAGCGACATCCACCCAAGGTCTGATGTATGCGCCGACCTTCCGAGACATCACTGCGGATGACAAATCAACTATCTATAGAGTAAATATTCAGGATCTATGCATCCTCTGTCAGCTTACACGGCGCTTAAGTTCCGTCAGCCGATCATCCCGTGTAGTGGGAGTGAACTGTAGCCTGGCGCAATGGGATCGGGGCACCAAACATCACAGCATCATATCGAATCATCTTACACGTTTCAAGGGTGGTCAAAGTTCATTCAATAAGCACTAAATCCTACGCTGCAGTCAGCAGTCCGGACTCACTAGTATCTAGAAGCGAATAGGTGAGACTGTGCCGGGCGAATAGAGTAAAAAGGTCGCGAGGTTGGTATATATACTGGCATTATCTCCATGTAATAGTTTCGATAGATAAAAGTCTTAGTACATCAATTCCCAGCCAGTAAAATGACAACACTCTACCAACAAAGCGTTCCCGTGCTGGTCAAGTACCTCAAGAACTTGTCCTTCATGCTCCAGAAAGGTGCCAAGTTTTGTGATGATAAGGAGATGAAACATGAAGACCTTCTTACCTACCGCCTGATTTCCGACATGAGAGGGTAAGCAACTCTATTCTCGTGCATATCCCAACTAACACTTGTCAGACTTCCCTACCAAGTCCAATCCTGCTCCAACACAGCCAAATTCCTCGCCTCCCGTCTCGGCGCACAAAACATTCCCACATTCGAAGACGACGAGCAAACGTTCGAACAGCTCCAAGCCCGAATCACCCGCACAATTGAAGTCCTTGAGGGTGTAGACCCTGAAGTCATCAACGGTAAAGAGAATGAGGAGATTATAATGGAGAGCAAGATGGGGAACTTCCGCTTCACGGGCCAGCGATACGTGAGCGAATATGTGATTCCCAATTTCCACTTCCACCTCACGAGTGCGTACTGCATCATGCGCACACAGGGCGTTCCATTGGGTGCGTTTGATTACCTGAAGGATGTTTTTGAAAAGGTTTAGGAGTTGGTATGCGAGAAGAGAGGATATTCATCAAAGGAGGGGCGGGAATTGCCCGATGAGGAAATTTCTCTTAAGAACTCAGCTAGACAAACCATTCAAGAACAAGACTCATAAACAATCTCAACAAAAACAGTCCCACCTTCAATTTCCTCAAAATGTCTGAGCCACCTTCAACTCGGGTTCAAACCCCGGATATCGACTCCTCAGAAGTCCAAAGAACCGCCCACGTCCAATCCCTCATGGACCGTCTACGCGCCAAAAGCCCCATCTACAACTTCATCATGTCCTCGGCGCAACTCATCAGCGCAACGCAGGGCAGCGTAACAACACGTCTCGTACTAAATGAGAACCATCTCAACAGCAGCGGAAATCTTCACGGCGCTGTATCAGCGACCATCATTGACTTCACGACTGGTTTGGCTATTGCGAGCTGGGATCTGAGGGATACCACTGGTGCGAGTGTCGATATGCATATTAGTTACTTGAGCGCGGCGCGGTTAGGGGATACGGTTGAGATTGTTTCAACGGCGGATAAAGTCGGGGGCAGCGTGGCGTTTACGTCGATCAGGATATCAAAGGTCGAGAAGGACGGGGGGTTGAAGTTGGTTACGCTTGGACAGCATACTAAGTATGTGAAGGGATCACAGCCAAAGACTCAATAAGACATGTCAATTAGAGGGTTAGAGGAGTTCACTACAGGCAAAAAGACTCATTCGCTCTGCTGAGAGAAATCATAACTCCCCACTCGACGACCAATGGCAAGCATGTGAGAAGAAGGAGGTATACACAAAGATTCGTCACATTGGGCTTCTCTCTTGAACAAATGACCTCTAATATACACAATGCTGTCAAGATTATACAATTACATACTCAAAACTTAAGTGGCTCTACCCCGACCTTGTTCGCCTCAGCATTCAATGCATCAATTTCGGCTTGCACAAGCGGAATGCCAGTCTGCTCTCTCTCCTTCTGAGCCAGCTGCTCGATCTCCCCAGGGAAATAAATCCTCTCAACCCCAGCAGCTTTTTCTGACCCAACAACACGCTCGTAAAGGTACTGCATTCTCTCCCTAAACTCATCCAAGCTCATGAACAGGTCAGGCTTGATAGCTACCAAGAAGTGGCCAACATCTGCAGGCTTGGAAGGATCGTAGGGTCCAGTGACATGGCCAGCAAAGGCTGAACCCGATAGAACTCCTGAGAAGACATCCATCATGATTGACAGTGCAGAACCCTTGGGACCACCCATTGGTAGCATGACACCACCGAGAGCAGCTTCGGGGTCATCTGTCGGACGGCCCTCAGCATCAAGGGCCCAGTCCAGCGGGATCTTTTCACCCCGTCTCTTGGCCTTGTAAATCTTGCCCCTCGCAGCCACAGAAGGCGCCATATCAAGGATGAAGTTCTCCATAGGTCCTTTACCAGGCGCACCACAAGCAAGAGGCGAAACACCCATCAGCTTACTCTTTCCACCAAACGCAGGCAGCGCAGGACTCGAGTTTGTAAACACCAAACTCATCATATCCGCATCAAGAGCCTGCTGCACGATCCAAGCAC
Source organism: Fusarium fracticaudum (assembly GCA_003353625.1). NCBI lineage: Eukaryota > Fungi > Ascomycota > Sordariomycetes > Hypocreales > Nectriaceae > Fusarium > Fusarium fracticaudum. The sequence goes on from PDNT01000003.1 coordinate 4,338,601, forward strand.
TCATGCCAAAATGGTTAGAGTGCTTGATACTCGCCATACCGATACCAAACACCTTTGCAGACTCGATCGCAGCAGCCATTCCCTTGTGAGCAGCTACAAAGCCGAAGCCGTTCTGGCCGTCGACTTGAGCTACGGCGGGTGTGACTTGGGTGAGGATTGGCTGGGCGCTGGCGTTGAGGACGCCTTGACGGAGACGCTCCATGTAAGAGGGGATGCGGTTCATGCCGTGGGTGTCGACGCCGCGGAGATCGGCGGCGACTAGGCAGCGGGCGATGATGGAGGCATTCTCAGAGGGGATGCCGTTGCCTTTGAGGACGTCTTCGACGAAGCGTCGTGCTTCTGAGGCAGCGATTGGGAACTTTTGGGAGTCTTGGTTTTCAGCCATGATGTAGTGAGTAAGGTAAGATGAGATTTATCTAGTGTATTAAATATCACTGAAATGTTTTGATAGTTGTTCATTCTGATGTTGAGCAATTCTCTCCATTCTTTTAATACTGGATGTCACCGGAAATACGAGCGGGGAAGACCCGTTCTCTCAAAGGCGTTACAGCGGCATCTCCCCGCTCAGCGGATTTTCGCCATCCTCGCATCGACATCCCTCACACTCAGTACATCATTGCATGCCGAGAGACTCGATCCGTTACCGGCAGAATTACGAAAATGCCCGGGGTGAGGAATTCTAATGGGAAACGATCCCGTCAAGCCTCCCTGCCTGATCGGAGTGCTCCCAGGACACGTATGGCCTGTTCTCGGTGCCAGCGGCTGAAAAGAAAGGTACGTTTGGCACCAACTGGAGATAACTTGTTTTTCTAAACCGATATTTAGTGTAATTTGGAGCTACCGACCTGTAGCAATTGTCGTAGCGCTGGAGCTGAATGTGTCGATGGAAAATCGACCCGTGTTGATGTGGCACCTCGACAGTATGTGACTGCAGGTCATCTATAGCCCGCGTTCATGGTCTCTAATTGACGATATAGATACATCGCATCCTTGACGAACCGCATTAATTGGTTAGAGTCCATTGTGCGATCGAATTGTCCTGACGTCGACTTATCTCAAGGCCCGCCCGTCTTAGGAGAAGTTTGGAACGACACCAACTCTGAAGTTGCAGACAATTCCACCCTCCCAGCCCCAGCGCCAGAGCCTGTTCAACAAAGCTCTGAAACCGCACTAAATCCTCAAAACGAGCCGCTGGAAACTCGGCCAGCAACGCAGCCTATAACATCTACTTCGGAACCCACAGGAGCAAGTGCCATGACCCACGAGATTGGGCTTGTCTCCCTTGCCACGAACCAAGATCCACGATACATCGGCCCATCCAGTGGTTATTTCCTAGCACGAGTCTTACTAGACTCTGCCTCGAAATCAGACGATAGCGTTGGTCGCGCCAATCGCAATGCTCCGTTCCCTATAAGGCTGGTTGAAGCCCTCCAGGGGCCACTTCCACTCCCGCCCAGAGACACGGCAATGCAATTATGCGAAGCGTACTTCAGCGCTATCAACTTACAGTATCCAATCTTACATCAAAATAGGTTCTATGAATACCTGGATATGGCTTATGGTGAAGAGAGCCAGGACCCTGCCGCCCATTTCCAAGTGTTCATGGTTCTGGCGATAGGATCTGCTGTTCTTTCTGCTCGAACTAGGGCTCGCATACCAGCAGAATCGTATTGTCTCTCTGCACTTCAATATCTCGATGAACTAAATGTCGAGAACTCGTTGAAGGGCATTCAATGTCTTGTCTTGCTCCTCATCTTTACTATACATAGCCCATGCGTTCGCCTCAATGTCTGGTATCTCAACTATCACTGCATCGCTGCCCTGGTCGATCAAGGTCTCCAGAGGAACATCAGCATGGGACCAGATCACAGCCTGTTCAATCAGGAGATGCGAGCCAGGATCTTCTGGGTCATTTACTCTTTCGATCGCATTATTGCGACTATGATGGGTCGACCAATTGGACTGCGTGATGAGGGCTGTGAGCTCCGTGTAAGTTCACCCACATTGTTGAATCATGGCGCAAACTAACGAGAAAGATGCCATTGGGTCTGTCCGACGAGCAGCTTGTTAGCCAGAGTCAACAACAAACCAACGAACCGTCCAGTGACATGGCATTTGCTATTCACTTATTTGAAGCGGCCAAACTCAACTCGGAGATTAAATATATCGCGCAAAGCATCATAAGAGAGACCCCTAGATATGCTTATCCCAGAGTGACTAACATTAACGACTGGCAAAACGCTATGCTGCAGCGGCTGGATGAGTGGTCAGACAAGATACCATGTCTTAGTGACCCTGACGTGTTGTATCTGCGAACGACTTGCCAGCTTCGATACCACGGTCTACGAATGCTTCTATTGAGGCCCAGTCCTGCCATTCCCAAACCACCCAAAGAAGCCTTGATAAAGTGCCACCAAAGTGCTTGCGAAAGCCTACAGCTATTTGACCAACTGTATAAGAAAAACCTGCTTGTTCATAGCTGGACTACTTTCCACGGGCTTGTTCTCAGTTCAATAACTCTGTTATACTGCATCCAGTCAGTGTCAGAAATCGCCCGCTCTACCGGCGTGGACGCTTTCATGTCTGACCTGAGCATATCCCTCAGCATTCTGGGTGCTACAGGCGAGCATTGGTCTGGCGCCAAACACAGTCGCGATATTCTGGATAGCCTGGGTAAATCAACTGTTCGATACATTCGAGAGAAGAGCAGGCGATCGGAGGGTTTGCGTGACCGCTCTGCACCGCAAGTCAATGAACAGGTGATTGATCCCACACTCTCAACAGATGCGTGGGAGAGTTTAGGGCAGGAGTTCAACAGCATTCAGGGATCTTCATCGCACATGAATATGGACGACGATATGGGGTTCATGCAGAACCAGTTCTACGAAGGGTTGCTTAACGAGACATTCGCGGAATACTTCGAGCCAACTGAGTCGACAAATCTTGATAACATTGTTCGCGACCTGTTCCAAGGCCTTATTCCAACAGACTCAATCTAAACCAATACATTAGTCTTGGGACCTTTGTGGCCCTTCAGCAGTCAAAAAGTCAAAATCGGCGCCTAGCTCAGCCTGGTTCACGCTGCGCATGTATAAACCTCGATAGCCTCTCATTCCTTCCCTCTTCACCCATGGTGTGGAAGCACCCTCGGCTTGCTGGAAGGTCTTGAGTCTCTCCTGGATCCTCTGTGATATTTCTTCATCAGATAGATCAACAGAGAGCTGCCTCTTTTCGACATCGAGCGTGATGAGATCGCCGTTCCTGACGATACCGAGCGGGGATTTGGGGTCTGCTGATTCTGGGGAGATGTGCAGCCCAATTGTCCCACCTGCTGTTCCACTCATGCGGCCGTCTGATAGCCGCAGCATATCCAACACTCCCTGAGAGGCAATCTTTCTTGGGATAGGGATCATGCCTGCTTCTGGCATGCCAGGGTTTCCAATTGGGCCAATGTTCTGGAGAACCAGGACACTGTCGGGTGTCACGTCCAGATCAGGATCATCTATTCTCTCCGCCATATCTGCAGAGTTCGCAAAAACGACGGCTTTGCCAGTATGCTGTAGTAGCTTTCGGTACTTTGAGGCACTAGCCTTCATGATAGCACCTCCTGGGGCTAGATTACCCTTCAGCACTACCAAAGAAGATGCTGGGTATAATGGCTTGTCAAATGGTTGAATGACACTTAGTTCTCGGGGGACGGGGATGAGAGAATTGTGAGCAATTTCTTCTCCTAGTGTTCGGCCAGTAACTGTCAATGCGTCGAGATGAAGCAGGGGCTTGAGTTCATGGAACAAAGCGAGCATACCACCTGAAATTGTGAGCGTTGACCTCACAACAGAATTGATGACATACCTGAGTTATGGAAATCTGTCATGTAGTTATCACCACTTGGTTTCAGATCAACCAGCAACGGTGTCTTGCGACCGATCTCGTCGATGGTTTCCAATGTTATCGTGCCTGCAACCTTGGGGTGGCGTCCGATGATAGCCATCAGGTGGACCACAGCATTCGTTGAGCCGCCGATTGCCTGTAGTACAGTTATGGCGTTTAAGAACGACTCCCGTGAGAGTAAAGCTTGTGGCCGCAGGCGTTCAACGTCTTTGCAGGCTGCAACGGCTAGTCCACCAGTGGCTTCTGCAATTCGCAACCTTGTCGCCGATACAGCTGGGGCTGTGGCGCCAGCAAAAGGCATCATGCCGAGTCCAACGAGAATGGAGGCCATGGTAGATGCCGTGCCCATGACACCACAAGTTCCTCCCTGGTCTTGTTAGACTTGATATCATGAACTGGATGATTAGAACTTACAGTTGGTGCTAGCTCATCGTTGATAGCTGAGATATCTTCAATGTCAAGAGTGCCGGCTCTGTACTTGGCCCAGTTGTTACGGCAGTCTGTACAAGCTCCAATGCGTACTCCGCGATGACTACCGGGCATCATTGGGCCAGTGACTAAATGAAGAATTGGCTTGTTTGCTGAGATACCTCCCATCAGTTGAGCAGGGGTAGTCTTGTCACATCCTATCCCAATCAGCATCACATTCTTTCAGTATACTACAGGTCAACATACCACCAATCAACACAACAGCATCACAAGGCTGCGCCGCAATCATCTCTTCCGTATCCATACTCATCAAATTCCTCAAATACATACTCGTCGGCGACGAGAAGCTCTCATGAATGCTAATAGTAGGAAAGTCAATCGCCAACCCGCCATTGAGCTGAACGCCCCTCTTGACAGCATCAATAAGCTGAGGAATATTGGCATGGCAGGGGTTAAAGCTAGAGTACGTATTCACGATGCCAATGATGGGACGTGAGAGTGCATCTTCGCTGTAGCCGAGGGCTTTGATGAAGACTTTGCGTAGGAAGAGGGAGAAGTGAGGATCGCCGTATGAGGCGAGACCTTGACGGAGGCCGACTTTTGATGTGATGGGTTGATCGAGGTCGTAGTCTGGGTTGACCACTGGTTTCTTTGGGTCTGACATTTTGATCAATGAAGTTGAGAAGAGATGATTGCAGGGGATTTAATATCGGCCTATCAGTGTTTATGTATTACTCTCCCCCCGTGGCGATGATCACATACCGGCGTTGGAGGTGCAGACGGAATGACCCCGCGTCGGCCATCACGCAATATGGCCGATGGAGCACTTACACGACATGCGGGAGAATCCCGCTACACACCAATCCAAGGAATAAACAGATATAATAAAAAGCCGTCGGTATGATAGATTAAATGGCCATTCTTAGTATCCTTCTTGATTCTTTGATCGTCTACTTAAAATGCTCAACCTCTCAAATAAAGTTGCCCTCATAATCGGTCTCGGCCAAACAGGCACCGAGGGCTGGGGAATCGGTGCAGCATGCGCCGTAACCTTGGCACGACAGGGAGCCGTCATCTTTGGCGGAAACAAAACCCTCGCTTCAACTACAAAGACAAAAGAGACTATTGAAGCAGAGGGTGGAACATGCGATATCGTCGCTACAGATGCTACAGTCTCAGCTTCTGTGAAAGCGCTCGTTGATGCGTGTATGGAGAAGCATGGACGGATTGATATCCTGTTAACAAGCGTTGGACAATCCCAACCTGGAGATCCTGCGTCTATGAATGAAGAAGTTTGGGACTCGCAGATGGACATCAACCTTAGGAGCGTCTATCTCGCAAGCCATCACGTCCTCCCAATAATGGAATCCCAAAAGAGCGGCTCCATAATCTGCATCTCCAGCATCGCCGGCCTTCGGTACATCGGAAAACCCCAAGTAGCCTACAACACCGCCAAAGCCGCAATCCTACAGTTCGTCAAAGCCACGGCGGTAATCTACGCCTCCAAGGGCGTGCGCTTGAACGCCGTTGTGCCTGGTTTGATGAACACACCGTACACGCGGAGTTTGGCGGAGAGGTTCGGGAAGGGGTATGAGGAGTTTTGCAAGGCGAGGGAGGAGCAGGTTCCGATGGGGAGGATGGGGGATGCGTGGGATGTAGCGAGTGCGGTTGTGTTTTTGGCGGCTGATGAGGCGAGATATGTCACTGGGCAGAAGATTGTGGTTGATGGCGGGATAACGAGCTCGACGGGGAGGGCTTAGGGTTTGGTGAGGGGGTATGTGAGAGTTTAGAAGTAACTTTTGATGTTCGGTTGAGGTTTGATAAGATGAAGTTTGAGTTAAGGTTGAACTTATGGTTCTACGTCATGAAATATCATTTCTGAGGGGGAGTTGAGTCATGTAGATATTCAAGCTGGCAAGATGTTTCTGACTCAGCCACCGGAAGCCCACGATAGTCGATATTTGAGGACGGCTTATCCAACGAACTTTTTGACTACGCGTAGCATGCTAGTTTACCTTGTTTGTATTGGAGCACAGGTACCAGAAGGTTCCGGTGTCTCTTCGAAGTATCCCCGTACCTATGGGGCGTGAATGTCAAACGACATACATTATTTCAAGAGAGAAGGCCTTAGAAGTATATGGAATAACGAGGCTCGGTACAAAGTACGTAAAGTATGATAACCAAGAAAGAAGGTGAGTTGATGGAGAACATGTTCTGTATCTGATGGTGCCAAACTCGAGGTCTGTAATTCTGCGTGGTAGTGAGTTGGCTGCATTACTGCCGTTGCACTTACACTAAGTTGTTTAATTTGATCTGCCATATCCACTGAGCTTCAACTTGATCTGATAACGCATACTTTTTCTTCTCGGCGACACGATACCATTTGTGCACCGGCGAAATTGCGTAGGCGGCTTTCCCCCGTTTCTTGGTCCACATGCGGCGCAAACCCGTCCGTGGTGTTAGTTCAAGCCAAGTCCAATCCGCCATACATTTAAACTGATCTCCATCACCGCCAGATCAATAAATCATTGGTAAATTATCACTCATTACACAATGACAGTCGTTCATATCGGTTCGTCCCCTCTTTCGCCTCAATGACTCCTCCCCCTCTGACTTACCCCTCAGTGCTCTTTAAGTTTCGCTCCGATGTCGACGAGTCACATCGCGAGACATTTGTCAAAGAACTCAAAACTCTCAAGACATTACCATGTGTCAAAGATGAGCGTCTTGTCGTGGGTGGTCCGTCTATTACAGATCCGATTGCGAGGAGTAAAGGCTTTCAGATATGCCTGTTGAGTTTTCACCACGATAAAGCTGCGCTGGCAGCCTATCAAGCGAGCAGTGAACATCACAGGTAAATCCACCTCCCGATCAGTTACTAAAAAGAACAGAAGCTGATGAGTTACAGGGTCACGAGTCAATATCTCTGGCCTTTTGCAGAGGATGTAACGCGCTTCGATTTTGAAGTTGCAGAGGAGGATGAGGATACATTTGAGAAGAGCTTCAAGTTGTCTAGCCAATAAGCATAAAAGAGACTTACACGGAACTTACCAATTGTTTGAGCATTACTCATCAGAATGCGATAATGCAATGCAGAATCACCCCGCACCGAGATAACATCGGCGGCCGGCGGCCAAGGCTTGACCCACCCCGCACTACTACACTACGGCCCGCCGCCGGCTTTTGATGATGCTACGACGACGACTTGTGAAGGTCTAGAATGTTTGTGGGGTTGAGAAAATATCAGCCCTTTCTTTTCTATTCACAGACTCTCCCTTGTGCTTTGTTTGCGCTCTCTCATTAAAGTTTCTGTGATTCTTTGTCTGTGATTGTCTCTGGTGAGCTCAACACTATCGTTTGTATCACCACTTGACTACTCATCCACCGTTTGGCTTTCACGATGCCCCGCTTCACCATGCCTCACCTTCAGACCCTCAACAAACCCAAATTTCTTAACGGCATACCAAACAATAGTATCTTTGCTATAGCGACTCTCATCGCAGTCAATGCCCTGGTATGGATCGCTGCAGGCATTGTTCTGCATTTCCATCCGCGCCTCATCTCGCCAGCTGCCCTCTCCTACGTCCTTGGTCTTCGCCATGCTTTGGACGCAGACCACATCGCAGCTATTGACCTGATGACACGTCGTCTCATAGCATCAGGTCAACGCCCAGCTACAGTGGGGACATTCTTTTCACTTGGGCACAGCACCATCGTCATAGTAACATGCATCGTCGTCGCAGCTACGAGTGGCGCTTTGAGGAAAAGGTTTGACGGTTTTCAGCACGTGGGAAATATAGTTGGCACGAGTGTCAGTGCCACATTTCTTATAATTCTCTGCATAGGAAATGGCTGGGTTCTGTACAAGCTCATCCAGCGTCTGCAAGTGATTCTGCGAGAGCGGAGAGATCAGGTCCGACTTGAAGGATTTGTCGAGGAGGAGACGCAGATTCAGGATCATTTTGCTCTGGAGGGGGGAGGGTTCTTGACGCGTGTGTTCAAAAGGTTGTTTCGCGTTATCGACAGACCGTGGAAAATGTACCCCCTGGGCGTGGTCTTTGGTCTTGGGTTCGATACAAGCTCAGAGATTGCGATACTGGGGATTGCGAGCATTCAGGCAGTACAAGGCACGAGTATCTGGTTGATTCTGATCTTTCCTATTCTCTTCACAGGTGAGTGGCGATGTATTTGCATTAGGGTTGAAGTTTACTCACGCGTGATAGCTGGCATGTGCATGCTCGACACCACAGACGGAGCCCTAATGATGGCCCTGTACACGTCGAAAGCGTTCTCAAGAGACGTGGTAGCTATTCTCTATTATTCCATCGTCCTCACGGGAATTACAGTCGTAGTGTCAGCTTTCATCGGCATCGTCCAGGTCCTCTCCCTTATCCAGAACGTCGCAGACCCTCAGGGGCCTTTCTGGGATGGAGTCTCCTCTATCGGAGACCACTTTGACATTGTCGGCGGGAGCATCTGCGGTGTATTTCTCGTCGTGGGTCTCGGATCAATATTCGTGTATAAACCTTGGAGAAGACGTGTCGAGAGGCAACAGCAAAGCTTGGTTCAGGATGCGGAGCCCTCCTTGGACGCTCACTCGCCTGCGCCTTCGCCAGAGCGTGAGGATATTGGATTTGTTCAGGCACAGAGAGTTGTTTAGCTTTCGTGCGTTTCTTTTTTAACTTGCGCAATTGGCTGCGGGGTTTTGCGTCTTCACGGTGATTCGATAAAGATTGTAGTGTTGAGGCTGCGTTCACACTCTAATTGGCAAGTGTGAGAAAAATGAAGGAGTTACTCCTCAGTTTTGCGAAACCAATTAGGTATAAGGAAGCACTTGGTCACCCTTTTTTTTTCCCTTTTCTTTCCCGTATCATCATCATCATTTCGATGAGTTTATGATCATTGGTTTTGGCATATCCATCGATATCGATATCAAATCAACAACATCAATATCATGGGTTCAGATGCATCATCTGGTACGCTATCAGACCCCTACGCGGGTGAACTAGGTAAGTATATGCATCCTTTGCCGTCTTCTTTCTGGCCGACCACAACTGACAAGGTTAATTCAGAGTATCAAGACCTACAGGGCCAATCGGGTAACGATGTCACTTTCATCGACGACGACGTCAAGACCGCCCTGAACCTTTCCATAGGTGACACTGCCATCAGTTTACCTCTCTTCTTTCCAGAGGAAACCTTCGCCAATCTAGAGGAAACATTCACCAACCCAGCGACGTACAGTTATGAGGAAACTATAAGTTGCCTACAACGAGGTATCGATCAATTCTGGGACGATGATATCGCTGCTCAACAGATTGATGCCGGTACCAATATGTATGATCTTCCTGAAGTGCAGATCTCTCCTCAAGAACAGAATCTTCCCCAAGCGCAGAATCCTCCTCAAGAGCAGAACCATCCTCAAGAGCAGAGTCCCCCTCAAGAGCAGAGTCCCCCTCAAGAGCGAAATCCTCCCCAAGCGCAGAATCCTCCTCAAAAGCAGAACCCTCCTCAAGGGCAGAATCCTCCTCAAGCTTCAAGTGCCACACCTGATGTCAAACCTATACCTCAGGCCAGGGCCCGAGGTGTAAAGAGGGGGAGCCCCGGACCCTCGCCTCGAGCAGCAAAGCGACCCGCTGACAGGGACGATCAGCCCACGACCAAGAAGGTGAAATCCGGGGAGTCTCCCCTGCCTCGAGCAGCAAAGCGAACTACCAGGAGAAACCGCCAGCCCGCGACCGAGGAGGAGAATTCTGAGAAGCCCCGTACGCTGAGAGAGCTTCGACCAAAGCCTCCTCCGCCTGAACCTATTCAACCATACTATATTTCACCAATGGCCGCTGTACCTTATCGACAGGAATTCCAGGCCAATAGGGGAATCGCATATAGTGTGGACAATCCTACCTTGTATGGCGCTAATTGTCAGCCAGCTTCACATTGCAATGGGATGGTTAGCCTGGGTATACAGGGTCTGTATCACGGTTCTTCGAGGACGCGGGTGGGAATGGATCCTGGCGGTGTTGCGTTTTCTGACAACGCAAACATCCATAGGTCTTCCTATATGGTACCCCAGTCGCAGCGGACGATGAGAAGCACGCTTCCTACTCCAATGTCTTCTCCTGGCATGACTCCCAACCCTATGTCACCTCAGCACCAGCAGCTTGCCAACGGGGTGACAATGGGAAGCACGCTTCCGAGCCCAGTATCTACGCCTGGTCAGATTCCCATTGCGACTAAGAATCTTCCTCACCTGAACCGCTCAATGCAGGACTCCCAGGTAGGTTGGTTTCCAGCCATGACCCCCGAAGTAACCACGAATCCCCTACCCTGGAGCCAACAGCACAGTTACAATCCTTTCTTCGGGGGTCCTCAGTCTATGCGTCAACCCGCCGTGCCCACTGGGATGGGGATTCGAGGAGAATGGATGCCGCCAGTGAACCCCAGCCAGCCGGAGCTTGGACACCAGTACACAGGTCTATATCCTACGACGAGGTAGTACTTGGGTTAAGGAGGCATTCTAGGCAATTACGTGACAAAAATACTTTTAGACAGTATTAGGATGAGGTACTGCCCCAAATGGTCTGCCACTGTGGTGCGCGCACTTGTTGGTGTCACTCGGTTAAAGTGTATATACACGGTAGTATATCGTCGGGAGAGACAAGACAAGGCTCTCGATTGCGGAAATTGATAGTGTTTCCCAAGATCGAGAATGCGGGGTAGTCCATTCGTGAAGCTGGCTTGTATCGTCCGAATGGGTCTTTGACCAGGCTGAGTCGTGTCGTGTTAGGGAAAAGAGAGACGGATTTGCAGTCTCAGGTCCCCAGTTTCTGAGGCTGATTAACCGAAGGGCCCTCAGGGAGCAAGAAAACTCAAGACCTGAAAAGAGGATGCCAAAATAAACTTAGCAAAGAACCCCCTTAAGATTAGGCTAGATTTACCTAAGTATTTTTACCGCTTAGGGTCAAGGTCCTGAGCTTTCTTTCCTACTAGCCTGTCTTGCTAGGGGATTGAAAGAGTCAGATGCGCCCCCGTTCTCGGAAGCGTTGCCACCCTTGTCGCTATTAGCTTAGGTAGGGTAGTCCTAATCTCTGCCTCCTAATAGGCTAATTACTTATCGCTGGTGTAACTAAAGTACCGCGAGGTACTGATAACACTCTGTTTCCTTATCCGGGTGCCTTTGTTCCAGAAATAAGTCAATGGTATACGTACAGGCGCTTGCAGTGAGAAGCATTGCTTCGTTCGCTGGGACTTTGGATACCAACCCAACCTCCTGAGAGTAGAGGAAGGGCTCATGACCAGTCATTTTGGTAGGTAGTATCCGTATCACCGCCTTGAAGGCCTCAGGAGAGACAGTCCAGACAGTATTGCGCCCACTGTCGATCCGTGAGGTGGTCACCTCAAGGCTCAACGAGTCCTGTCCCTGCATGATAAAGCGCTGTGCCTATCAATGGAGGCTCAGTGCAGTCTGCAGCCTTGGAGCGGGCGTCCCTGGCGCCCCGCACTGTTTGCCTCGCCAAAGTACCTTAAAGGAGTCGACCCCCAGGACCCTTACTCACTAACTGTGCTGTAGGCGTTCTAGGTTGGACCCCTAGAAATCCAATGCTGGGGACCCACCCACCGGCCGGGTCAACGACTCGACTCAGGAGTTCTAGCCTCGCTATTTCTGACGAATCGGATCAAAGGGATATTCGAGGCCATGCCCATAGCGGATGGCGAAAGATTAGTAGATCTTTGTTTCGACGGATCTCTCGTGCTTCGCTTCGCTTCGTTGTACAGCACAGCACTACGTACGGTTCGAGTCTGCTTTGTCATCTAAACTACGGAATCGGACTGTCCGTCGTCAAAGAAGAATGTCATCGGAAAAGTGAGGGTGTCGTGGTGTCAGACTGACACACTTGGTTGAGCGTCAAGTCAAGCCAAGGAGAATTAAACCCAGCCCCAACACAACACAACACAAGAGAGAGCGGTCTGGAATCAGCGCGGCCAGAAGGGGGAATTGCTCAGCAACCCTGTGCCATGCAACCGGGTTCGAAATCGCGTTTCCGTGAAATCAATAGGGCGCTTGGTTGAGCTGGGATGAGACAACAATGTCTCTCCTCTCCTGTCTCTCCTGCAGGCCCCGGGTATCGGGCCCTAGTTCCATACTGTACGTTCTTATACTTTCCAGTTCCGGGGATGGGGAGGACCCTTGCCAGTCAATCCACACTGTCCGGTGCTCCGTGCATCAAATGGTGCCATTCGAGAATGTCTAAGTGCCTGCGGGTACGGTACCTCGACAGCTTTGTTTTGCTGGCGAGGAACATGGCGAGGCCTTCTAGTTTCCGTCGGTGAAAGTTATACTGTGTCGTGTCGTGTCGTGTGTCCGTGGACCCTTGGTCTCTGGGGACTTGGGTTGATGGGTGGTGGCGGAGGAACTAACTAGTGCGGCAGTGAAAAGCATTCCCATTTCCTTCGCTCGACTCTTGTCATATATAGACCCTTCTTCTCCTCCGACTTCGGTTTCCTCCTTTTCTTTTCGATTTCCTTTCAGTTCTTAACGGGACGCTGGTTCCTTTGCCATATCTCCCATCTCTCTTATACTCTTGAAGGGTGTGCCATCTTATCTTGTATAGCTCAAGAAGATACACCCACCAACACCCTACCTACACGGTACCATCCTTACTCCAGATAGCAAATCTGCTACTCCTTGGGAGACCATTCTTTCTTTAATCTATTATATATCACATCCAGCACAATGCACGGCTACAGTTCATCAGAAGAGTCCGACGACCCTCGTCGGCCTCGTGCCCAACCTGCCACCACCACCAACAACGACCAGAAGAAGAAGAAAAAGAAGAAGCTCCCGCCTCAAAAGAGCATCAATCGCATCTGGAAGAAGTTCTCCAAGCGCAAGTTTCACAAGGCTCTCGCCGTCCTTCCATTCGACCCCGTGCAACCTCCTGCTACCTACCATTCTAACGAGCTCTTATCGGCCGGTTACGAGCGAGCCGCTGAGGAATGTCGACGCAAGGTTGAGAAGATCATCAAAGAATGCAAGCGAGTGAATATGCGATATCGAGATCCTGGTTGGGATTTGGTGAGTTTACCGTCTGTTTGTAGTCCGATGTGAATTTGGCGCTAATGCATCTACTAGGATTGGGATCTCAAGTATGAGAAGGGCCACTGCTTGAATAACCTGGGATCGCAGAAATTCGAGCTCAACAGGACAACACTGCTGAGCTCTAAGGCGGCTGTTCCCAAGGCCGTCAAGCGCGTGCACGAGATCTTTGAGAATCCCACCTTCATGAAAGAGGTTAGCGGTGGTGACGTCAAGCAGGGAAGTCTAGGAGACTGCTGGATCATGGCTGGCCTAACAGCTTTGGCCAATGTTCCAGGCGGTCTACAGCGGATCTGCGTTGCCCATGACACAAAGATCGGCATCTACGGCTTTGTCTTTTATCGAGATGGCGAATGGATCTACTCCATCATCGACGATAAACTCTATCTCAAGTCCCCCTTGTGGGATTCCCCCTCCATGCAGAGAGATCTTCTGCAGCAGATCGATCGTGAGGATAACGAGAACGTTTATCGCAAGACGTATCAGACTGGCTCAAAGGCTCTTTTCTTTGCGCAGTGCAGAGACCAGAATGAGACTTGGGTTCCTCTCTTTGAGAAGGCCTACGCCAAGGCTCATGGTGACTATGCGTCATTGGCGGGTGGCTGGATTGGAGAGGGTGTCGAGGATCTCTCTGGTGGAGTTACTACTGAGCTCTTGACGTCTGATATCCTCGATATTGATGAGTTCTGGGATCAGGAGATGTCACGAGTCAACGATGAGTTCCTCTTTGGCGCTTCCACTGGTCTTCTTGAGCACGGCTACGGTGAGCGCAATGGCATCTCTGAAGGGCATGCCTATGTCGTCATGGAGGCACGCACTCTAAAGTCTGGCCAACGCTTGGTCAAGCTGCGCAATCCTTGGGGCAAGGTCCGCAAGGGTATCTGGGAGGGAGCTTGGAGTGATGGTTCCAAGGAGTGGACTACTGAAGTGCAGGAGGAGATGGACCACAAGTTCGGTAGCGACTCTGTTTTCTGGATTTCTTACGAGGATCTCATTCGGAAATATTCTCACTTCGACCGGACTCGACTCTTCCGCGATCGAGACTGGCGATGCTGCCAGCGCTGGATTGGTGTTGATGTCCCGTGGAAGGCGGCTTACCATGAGAAGTTTCACATCAAGTTGACCCAGGATTCACCTCTTGTTCTGGTTCTTTCACAGCTTGATGGTCGATATTTCAAGGGTCTTCAAGGACAATACTCCTTCCGTCTTCACTTCCGGCTTCACTACGAGGACAGTCCCGATGCCGAGGACTATATTGTCCGATCTCACGGCAACTATCTAATGGATCGTTCTGTTTCTGTTGAGCTGCCTGATCTCCCCGCTGGCAACTATGTTGTCTACCTCAAGGTCACTGGCGAGCGAGATTCCAACGGTCAGTCTGTCGAGCAGGTCGTCAAGCGCGAGGCTGCCGACAGAACTGAGAATGAGAAGCTCGCTCAAGTCGGTTATGCCTATGATCTAGCTCACAGCAAGGCTTGGGACCACATGGACAAGGTCACCAAGCTTCGTCAGAAGAAGGATCAGAAGAAGGCTTCTGCCAGCCGCCAGAAAGAGCGTCGCCGCATGTGGGAGAAGCGCTCTACCAACCGCGACGTCACCAAGCAGCAGACCAAGAAGAACGCGGACAAGAGAAAGCGACGTCGCGCAGAGTGGGAGGCTGAGCAGAACCGTCTTGATGAGGAGTTCAACGCCAAGGTCAAGGCTGAGCGTGAGCAGATGAAGAGGGAGAGATTTGCCAAGGCGGAGGCTGAGAAGGCTGCTGAAGCTGAGAAGAGAGCTCAAGAAGCTGATGATGAGGCTTTGAGCAAGAAGACTGAGGAGATCAAGATTTCAGATGACAAGGATGAGCCTGTTATTGTTGACGAGCATCACAAGGATCATGACGATGCGGTTATTTCTGTCTCAACTGGATCGCCTCACTTGACTCCCAAGTCTATGGACTCTACAGTCGAGGGTGCTGAGGAGAAGCAGGAAGTCCCACCAGTCAGTGGAGGACCTCCCGCTCCCATCGAGGAGGAAGAGCCTCTTCCCGTCCGCCCTCGACCTGCCTACGATTCCGCAGGCGAGTCCTCTGATTCTCCTGTTGAAGACTGGGAAGCTCTCTACAGTAGCGACGACATGGCTCGCAAGCCTCGCCTCACACAAGCCAACCAAGCCACCGCCCAAGAGGACTACGACTCGGAGGAGGAAAAGATGCCTGAGCCCTGGAACGCCATCTGCATCGTTGGCGTGCGCGTTTACTCTAAGGACGAGAACCTCGAGCTGCGCACTGTCATGGAAGGCGGTGAGCTTCTAGAGGGCGGCATGGGCTCCAAGGGCGCCGCAGATCTCGACAACGCTCAGTCCAACGCAGGCGGTGGACGAGCCGACGACAAGGATGCTTCCAAGCCGAAGCAAGATGACGACAGGTCGTATCCCCCCGTCATCCGCAAAGACGGTAAATACGTGGAAGATGAAAACACCTCTGGGGAGAAGTATTCTTCTATCCAGAGCTATTTCCACATCGACTCTGCTTTTACAACGAGGGTTAATTCTCCAGCGCCGACGCCTTATGAGCATGATCGGAGGCTGGAGTCCCCTGCTACTAGCCGATAAGGCTTGAATTTTGATTGAGAGCGTATTCGAGATTCTAGAATGATCATGACTCGAGGGTATACGGTATCGAGATGACATAGATCATACCTTGGGTTAATATTTTGATGTTTTAGGAATATGATGGATTGGAGGATAGGCGCAGGTGTTGGGATTCTTTCAGGAATGATGACATGAACTTATTTAGCAGAGATATCAAGACTGTTTTGAACAATGAATCACAATTACAAACAACTTCAGTTTTCCGCACAATCTCAATGATACCATTTTGCGCTGGTTGATGTGAGACTTGCGACAAAGTAACACAAATGGCGGCATCAGCTTTTCCACGTGCAAACAATAAACAAACTGGAATGCAAATTCCACGTTCCAGGGCGCAAACAGACGGGAACTCCACTGCCAAACTGCAGGTCCTGAGACGGGCAGCCTATGGCCATGCGCTAAAGGTGCCTAGACGGGCCAGGTTAGTCCCTGGAAATCACGAGTCAGCTCCTGTAACCGAGCTTTTTGGGAGGCGTCAGCTGCCTAGACTGTGTGGAGCCTAGGCACCTTCATGGAAAGTGGGTGCGATAACGGAATCACAGCTTATCGCACCCCAAGTTCCGTCATCGTTCAAGCTCCCCCGTCCTCTATCTCAACTTTCTTCTTCCCTTTCATCTCGTGTAATTATTACCTTTTTTATCTTTCTTGTACCATCTATTATTATCACTCCCATCATGTAGTCATGGGTGAACACTAGTATCTAAACATTACCTACCGACATCACACATTCAACATGGCTTCTTCCTCCTCCAAAAGCTCTTTGCGCCGTAGTCATGGCGACTCATCCGGAGCCTCGTCAGGACATTCGCATCCTCGATCAGCGACACAATCTCGACTTTCCACCGCGCCCTCTATCGATATCGACACTCTCGTTAACCACCTCCTTGTCGCGAAACGATCGCTTTCTTCTATGACTCTTGTTCTTCGTGCGAATGAGATCGCGAATGATGCTAGGCAGTCACATGATGATTTATCCATCCTAGCTGCGCAAGCGGGCTTCTTACGAACGTCTATACTGGATCAGACGGCGATTCTTGTGAGAACTAGGAGGAGCTTGCAGAGCACGTATGAGTGGGGAAAGAAGGACTTCCGAAAGCTGGTCAAGTCGATGGACTTGGTCGACGGGCAGCTTGATCATACTATGGAGATGCTGCAGGAGACTGGGGTTGAGAGTGTTTTTAGACCGAAGGGTGAAGAGAGACGAAGTCTTCTTGATTTTATCGATGAAGGGGGCGTGGACGGAGTGCGCGAGGCGATGAAGCAAAGCATCCAGGAGCTACAGGTAAGCTGCCCGCAAAAGGCATCGCCAGTCATGCGCTGACACCGACTAGGCTATTCAGCAATCTTTCGACGGAGATCTACTCCGTTTCGACAACGACATCCGGAACCTGAAGAAAGTGGTCGCCGATACGCCCAGCATACAAGATATACCACAGGGCAATAATCCATCGGCCGGCGAGATCCTCGAGAGTCTAGTCGACCACTCAGCCAACATGGCCCAGCTCCTCGCATCGCTGACCCATCACTTCGACATGTGCGTCACCGCGATCCGAACGACCGAAGGCGGCGTAGCTCTCGCTCGTCGTAGAGCTGCCGAGGCTACACAGTCCCAAGGAAACGACGGGGTCTCCATTTCAGGTGTCATCGCCGAGCAAGAATCTAATGTGTCCGACCTCGAACCCAAAACGGCCAAAGACCGAGCTGAGATGTTAAAAGTCGTCGTGCAAGACGCACGCGAGGTCGACGACGTGGTGCAGGAAATACAAGAGCGCCTCACGGCAATGGAGCAGGATTACACAGTGCTGCAGGAACAGCACGACATCTCAAAACAGGCCTACACGGGCATGCTACAGGCATACGCCATTTTGGGCGATATTGGCGATCGACTCGCCGACTACCTCGCGGCCGAGGGAGACTTTAAAACACGATGGGATATGGAGAAGGAGAGCGTCTTTGCCAAATTACAGGAGATGCAGCAGCTCAAGGACTTTTACGAGCGCTACGCGAGTGCGTACGACAGTCTGATTCTCGAGGTCGAGCGCCGTCGTGCAGTTGACGATCGCGTGCGCAGCCTCTGGCGCAAAGCACAAGAGAACGTGGACAAGCTCCTCGAGACAGATCGCGTGTCGCGCGAGGCGTTCCGGCAGGACGTGGGGGAGTTTCTGCCGACGGATTTGTGGGCGGGCATGCAGGGTTCTGCGAAGAAGTGGACTGTTGTGAAGGAGGGTGAGGATGAGGGCGATGGAGAGGTGCAGCCGCTGAGGAGGAGTGTTGTTGAGGCGGCGAAGGAGAGACTTGCGAGGGCAGGTGAGAGACGGGGAGTGAGATAGGGGTGGTAGTTAGATATGTATTGATAGCTGGGATGGCGTTTTGGATAGGCTGGTTCTCTGGGATTGGGATAATACTCCACATATTGCTCTTTTTACAAGTCGGGATTATCTGACGGTTGTGGTATCTTGACAAGCTACCAAGACAGTGCAATAACTCTTTGTTTTCCTTGTGTATACTTTGTGCAGACAATAGTTTCTTCTGATATCAACTCTTCTAGTTTTCAAACGATCGACACTTGTGACGGCTCAACGGCAGCTAATCTTAGTTGCGGCTACTTGTAAGAAGTTATCTCGAGGCGTCTTCCTTTGATGCTAAACATGTTTATGATGCCCGGGTTATCTCCAACAAGCTATAACACGGGCCGTGACCGCGACTAACTGCATTTTATAGCTTCTGCGTAGATCTCTTAGACGACGGACATCAAATCTGTGGATGGTAGACAATCACTGATACCAACTGGAGTTCCTTATCATTTGTTTACTTGAAGGTAGGTTCATGTGACAAAATAAATTAATTAAGTGAGGGTTATGCTAAGATCTTAAAATGCTAAGCCGTTGATATTCGTAAAGATCGTGATGATTTAAGATTCCCATACTCCATCCCTGTTGCTGTCATTATTCCGGCCGTTTCTCATTACACACACAATAACCTAGATTGAACAATTTGCGTCGTTCATTTCAACTCTTCGTTTGGACTGTCGAAACAATCTCCAGAGCTGCAAGAGTCTAGCTCATCAGGCTTGATAGATGGCAGGAACTCTGTCACCGAGCTCATGATAAAGACTTTGAGGTCCTCTTCATTTGTGAGGTCCACATCTGAGAAGACGGGACTCAGCTTGCGATACATGTCTGGGGCGATGGCTGGCCTGATGGTGACGATGTTGCTGAGGACATCGGCGAGCATGTGCGTTGCTCGAGACATGGAGCGAGCTCCTGTTCCTCCTAGCGTGTCGACAGAGTCTTTGACTGTGTTGTGCAGCTCCTCTGTGATGGTGTAGACATTGTTGAGGAAAGTTTGACTATCGTCTTGAGCGAGATCAAGAGTTGGAGTCCTGTCCATGATGGAGACTGTTCTGGAGAGTGTTGCTCTAATGCTGTTCATCTTGCGAACGACTTTGTGCACAGCCTTGTCTCTCGACAACCTCTCATCCTTCGTTACTTCCAAAACAGATTCTTCAATCACTTGTTAGCACAGTGTACGCTAAATCACAGTTGGTGCCCTAGACGTACCAATTTCATCACACCTCTTCTTGATCTTCCCAGCGATACGATCTACCAAGCTCACCAAGCTCACACCCTTACGGCTGATTGAGCGCTTGACGCGTGGAGAAGATCCTTTACTTGCTGGAGCTACAGTGACGCCTATGCGAGGTGTAGCAAAGTCGGGTAGGCGACGAGCCTCAAGTGTCTCATCTCTAACGATGACTGTCTTGGATAGGGGAGCAGCCAAGACACCAGTGAAGAGCGTGACCGTGAGGAAGAGTGTCAACTTCATGATGAACCAATTACTCCTTAGAAGAAGAAGAAGAAGGTTGGAATGGAAGATAGGAGGGATGAGAAGCAGAGCTGCCAGAGCTGAAGAGATCTTGGCATGAGAGGACATCACAGCCTTATACTTCCAGGGACGAGCTTGACTTGACAGTATCTCATCAACGGTACATCATCAACGCCGATCTTATCCTGATTCTACAGGGAAATATAAAGCTTAACGCGGGAGGATCTGCAAGTTCCTGAGGTAAAACCTTAGTTTGGGCTGTAGCATTCCCCCCCTGCGTTGAGGGAGAAAGAAAAATAGCACACCAGAAGTCGCTTGTGATTTCTATCCCCCATCAAGCCTGCCCCAGGGTTCAGAAAAGCTTGTTGGTACGGAGTAGATTAGAGAGTTTGGTGTAACCTGGTCTTGAGCTTTTTGGTATTGGTTGAGAAGATGTCGATCGTCGCGGGTGGTCAACGTAGCTAGAGATCTATGTTCTGTTGGGTATGGGATGGGAGGAGTCTGGGCTGAAGAATATGAACGCAGCATTCAGTATCTATAGATAATTTACGTGTGAATATCTACAGTATCGTCAAATCTTTGTGTCTTTGGGGACTCTGCGGAAGATACTGATCGTAGTGTCACCGAGTTCATCCCCATCCCCTCCGAAAGCAACCAAGTTGACTCCAATCTCTCTTTCACTCTATCATCCGCCAAGTCCTTTAATCCCTCACGACCGGTGACAGATAACCGTATTCTCGCATTCCCATCCCCATCCCCGATCGCAGATCTTCAGAACCTGAACTGCCGGATTAGTTCCCATCCAGCCCCGATAAGCTTCTCCCTGAGACAGCCAACATTCCTCCCCGTCATATTCCCCCTAGCTCTACACACTTATGATCGTTTCAGGCATTTCGTGTTCGGCCGCCATGGTTTAAAATTGAATCATAGATCTCGGTTGTCTCGGCAGGAAAGTGACCTGTCAGTCCGTTGATCTAGATGAGGCTTGATATAAAAATGGCTGCTTTTGGTATGGTGGGCGGGACGGGAAGTGAGGAGCCACCCATCTGTCGTTTATAAAAGAGGTTTAGAGGTTTTGATACATGGGAATATGGTATAGCTTAGCTTTGATGGGGATAGGGACGAGGTTGTATCTTAGATTGTGGTTTTGCGAGGCGCGGATGAGGCTGAAGGCGGGTGTTGGGCTGATATCCAGCATCACTCCAAGCAGCCTCAACTCAGACTGCGGAGTGTGGACCTTCCGGAGAGACTTGTCTCTCTGGTGCTGGCCAGGCCTTCTCCATGGATTGTAGGTCGAAGCAGATCTCTCCGATCCTGGCCTTGCAGGCGTCTAGTTCGTCGTTGTCTCAGCACCGAAAGGTTTCCGTCCATATACAACGGTCCTATAGATCGTCAGCACACCCACATCCGCTCCTCTAACAAGGGCCCAACTCACGTCTCAACCCAAGCACATTTACTCTTATCCTTCATCTCCTTACGAAACAGCCCCAGCAACACTTGAACCTCCTCCTTATACCAACCCAGCAGATCCATGAGCAGCAAATTCGCATACCCTTCAATACTCTGCTCCAAAGCCTCTAGGAACAGTTCTCCTGCTCGTTTCAGTCTCTCGTCGCTAGCCCATAAGTGCATGGGCGCCTTGATCTTCTTTTCCACGATGTCGACGAAGCCTGCTGCTTTGAGATTATCGCGCATCGTGTGTCCCTTGCAGACGCCGAATGAACGGCCCATTTTCTCGCCGGCGGTGTAAAATGCGTCGGCCCAGACGTTGAAGACGTGGTCGGGGGGTAACTTGACGTGATCGGACTGGAGCTTGACGTCCATTTCTAGATCTTGGATCCAGCCTCCTGGAGCGAGGTGTGTGTATGCCTTGCTGTACAGGTCGACCCAGTCGGGAACACTGCCATACATGGCGCGGATGTGGATAAAGTCGAAGTGGTCTTTCGGCCAAGTCCAGTCGAGCAGACAATCCTCAATGACGAACTTGACGTTTGGAGGGACCACGACTGGTTGGATGGGACTTAGATCTGTGCCTGTGACTTCAGCCTCTGGATACTCATCCCCAAAGTCAATAGCCCAAATCCCTGTGCCCGTGCCGATATCCAACACACGTTTCGGTTCTTCTATAGGCGCAAGAAACAGTTTCTCGTCAAGAGTATAGAACAGTCCAACATGTGTGAGGTCCAGACCATGGTTCTGCTGCGCATCATTAGGCGCCCAATACTCGGTCGACTGAATATTCTCATACGTCCGCCCATAGTGCTTCCGGTACGCGAGAATACTGCTCGTTATCGACACCGTCGACATATCGCCAGAAATCGACTCACCATCCTCATCATCAATCAGATCAGCCAGAATCTGCTCATTTGGCTCGATTTCCGGCGACGCGGACTCGGAATACACGGTAGGTGGTCCCATTGTGTTAGTGGCTTGCTCGATGCACGTTTTGTCCCTGTCGCTAGATTAATTTGGAGAGGAAGAAGAAGAAAAATGACGCATTCTTCAGCTGTTGGGCGCTGTTTGGTCTTTTTACGTATCATGCATCGATTACCGAACTATGGAGTAATGATCTTCTATGCCCCGCAGGGATCTAAGTCTGAGACAAAGATGACATGTCTCATTTTCAGAAGCACGATGAAGTGTTCGTCACAGGGATCAATCACCACCAACATACATATAGCTGAGATGAGTAATTATTATCTGTAAGGTACAGTATAGTATTGATGTCATGGAGTGACGCAAGTTGGCTTAAAAGGTAGTCGCATCACGGAGCGAGGACTGCTTCTTCATTACTCTACTCTACTATACTTGCAGGCGATCAATGAGGACCAGAAACGGGGAGCCGGAATAAAGGCTGAGCTGAAAAAGCCTCCAAAAGCAATATTATCAGGCAGCACTCTCGCTTTTCTTCCAATCTTTGTAAAGTGCTTGAGCCACTCCAATCAGAGGGAGGAACTTCCTGAGCGGTGCATAAGCCACACATCACCAAGAAAGCTCACGATGCACTGCAGCAATGTGCAGAGCTAGAGTCAAGCTCCGATGCGACGGACCAATTGCCTAGAGGAAGAAGAGTAGCGGGCTGGCAGGAGTAAGCTGACATATGCAAGTTGTTGAGACAGATGCTCGTCCTTCAGTCCTTCACACAACATTCCTTTGATCTTGTAAGGATTGGCCGCAAAAGTGAATATCTCATGCATCAATAGCCTCAACTAGTGGATTTAGTTCAAAGTAATCGGTGTTATAACAATTCCAACAACGACAAAAGACCGCGGGTTTATAGGCTATATCTATCGTTGAGACCAAGTCGCAAACAAGTAATACCCGCCAGCTAAAGAGCTTGGCTAGTACTAAGCCAAGACATTCGGAGCTGAGCTCCGGTGTATCACCCCCGTACCCGGCCCGTGTTAATTTCCTATTCAGGCAATGCACTCAATACCTCCCTCCACTGCTCTATCACCAACTTATTCTTAAACATAAAACTTCACTAAAAAGGACGAAATGATTCCTCAAATATCTCACATTGAATATCCCCCACAGGAGGCTACCCACAAGTAAATATCTACATCAAATGAATATATACCCCGTCCAAGAAAACAAACAACATCCCCAAGAAAGCTTATACGCACACACTTCACCACTTATACTCAAGCAGTGCAAGCAGGAGCGTCAGCAGTGACGGTGACGTAGTGGGTCTCAGCAGCAGAAACAGTAACATATGAAGTCACGATGGTGTTGCTACCAGCATTGTTGTTGTTGCTGCCAGCGTTGTTGGAACCCTTGGAGCCCTTGGAGCCGGAACCAGTCTTGTCAGATGAGCTCTGTCCAGTGGGCTTGGGCACGGGGTAAGCGTTGTCCTGAGTCTTAGTAACTGCGGCGGTGTTAGCGGCTGCGGAGATTCCTTGGGCCGTGTTGCTGGGTGTCGCGGGTTGGGTGTCGTACTCATCACCATCGTCGGCAGGGCACTCCTCGTCATCATCACCGGTCTCGGGCTCGTCCTCATCATCACAGTCCTCATCGTCACCCTCGTCAACGGGCTCCTCGTCGCAATCCTCGTCGTCGCCGGCGTCGGGGGTAGTGGCAGTGGCAGTGGGCTCGGGAACGGCGGTGGTCACGCTCTCGAAGATGGGGCCGAGGGCGGAAGAAGTAACAGCGACGGCCTCGAGGGTGGTAGCGCTGGGCTTCTCGGCAGCAGGGGCGGAGGTAGCGACGGGGGCAGCAGAGGCAGCGGAAGAAGGCTTGGTGGAACCAGATCCAGATCCGGAGCCGGAACCAGCGCCGACGACAAAGTCAACGCAAGACTCGTAGGTCTGGTTGATATCAGGAGCATCCCAGAACCACTGGAGAACACAGTCACCAGCCTTGGTGCACTCACCACCCAAGCTCTCAGGAAGAGTGACGCTGAAGGCAGTGTTGTTGGGGTTGAGACCAGCGTTGGCAGCATAGTTCTCAAACTCGATAAGAGGCTCTCCGATCATCTTATCAGTGGAGGTCTTGACAACGGAGACGTTGGCATAACCGGTGTGAGGAGCAGCGATGGTGACATCAAAGTCAATCTTCTCGCCGAGCTTGTAGCTCTGGACATTATCCTTGTTGTCGTCGAACTGGAAGCCCTTGCACAGCCAGAGGTTGCAGTCCTTGGCGTCAAAGTCGGATCCGACGACCTGCTTGATGCCCTGGACGTTGCCGTTGATGTCGGCCGACTGCTGGTAGAAGGGCTGCTCGCCACAGGCAGCCTTGAAGGCGTTGCCGGGCTTGCGGGGAGTAGGAGACTTGACGAAGCCGTGGGCGGCGACGAGGGGAAGAAGAGTAAGAAGGGCGGCGGCGTTCTTCATTTTTGCGGTAGATATAAAAAGTCTTGAAATTTGGGTAGAAAGGTTGGGCTTCGTGAGAGTCTCTAGGACCAGATGTTTAAAAAAGAGTGAGTTTTGTTTGAATTGAACGGCCGTCAAGGCTCTGAACGAAAGTGAATGTTTGGAATGAAAGTGAAGTACAAGAAAGTACAAGAAAAAGAAAGAATGGCGAATCTGGTCCTTCGAGGTCCGTGAAAGAATAGAGGTTGAGGAGAGAAGGAGAGCAAAAATGAGGGTTGATCAAGTTGGATATATAGTCGAGACACTGCTCGGCGGATGACTTCTACACAGGGTTTAGCGATGGGGATCTGATACTCGGCGTCTGAGGCGAGGCGGTGGACCGTGGGCCTCGCTCCGTAGTCAATCTCGTTGATGTTGGTGATCCTTGTCGTCGAGTGTAAGTCAGACGGGGGGGGTTAGTTAGTTGACGGCGGCAATGAGTTGATGCTGGGGTTTAGACTACAAGCGCTGGTCTAGAAGCAAACAAGCAGATCATGTTACTCTATGACTTATTCTTTATTCTCGATTTTATTCTTATCGGTTATACCAAAGTCACATCTACAGTACTATAATCCTCTGTTCATACAAACATGTTTAGTTTCCCATCAAAACATGTCACTCATCCCGTTTCGTCCCTCTCCAAACCAAACACTTGACATCTCGTCTCCTTTTTTTCGCTCACAATGTTTCTAAGCGACAATAACCCCCATGTCTTACACCGTCGCCAAGGCCCGACTTCACCGGAATTCGAATCTGCCAAAAAGAACAATTCGTCCGTTGAAGCGCTCCCAGGTCTTTCCCCACTGTATCTATCTATCTCTCAACCCCTTGTCAGGGCCTGTTTGGAGCCAGCGCAAGGGGCGCTAAGATCATTGGTGGAACATCCAACGGCTGTGTTTGAGCCTCAAGATAGAATGATAGAAAATGTCTTGAACCGCCGAGTGTAATTAGAGAGGTTGTTCCGGAGATGTCGCTTATTTATGATGACCACTTACTCCTATCTTCACACACAGATAACACTAGTCCTCAAGATGTAAACGATCAATTACTTATTTGTATACAGATAATTCGCATTCAATACGACGGCTTCAACACTAACAACAAGCATAACATCATCCGCCAAAGCATATCGAACCCCTGTAAAGTGGAGCGGCCCAGCCCTGTATCCCCCTCCAAACAAACGCCTCTCATCCACGGAAAAACTCTCCCCCAAAACTTCGAAACCCGTCTCCGACAAACACCAACTCCCTTGTTTCAGGATGACATGCGGCCAAGGACCGCCTGCCTATGCATAATTATAAACATCCATCGTCTATTCTGTTCTATTCTTCCGCCTACGATTAATTAATTAGTCCTTTGACAAGCCGGAATTCGGCAGACAGGCCTGAATAGACAAAGTGCCACTCAACAGCTTGACAGGCTAAATGCTTTCTTGTATTTTCGGATTCAGGGGGCATGTCACTGTGTAGATGAACTTTTAATCAACTCGAGACGGTTTTAATAGATCCTTTCGTCAATTCATCAGTCAGTTTTACAAACTCATTAATGCTTCTCCCATCACGGCATTGCAGTTCATCCCTTCCCCCACGTGGTGAAACATGCTGCCAAACACTATTTCATTTTCCATCCCAATATCTCGTGATCCAACTCATGATCATGACCTGGTTAAGCAAAACAAACAAGAGAACAAATTCCTGAGATCATAAATCTAGATACAAATTTTGTTTCACGCCATGCATAAACATTCTAAATCGGCTCATCACGAGGCTCAATGAGAACCTCATTAACAGCAACATGCGGCGGCTGACACACAGCGTACACAATAGCGCTAGCAACCTCCTCAGGCTTGAGGACCTCGGCACCCGTAGGCTCACCGTACTTCTTCAGCGCCTCCTGGTCGGTCGACATGCCCAGCAGGTCCGTCGCCACATTTCCGGGCTGCACGGCCGTGACCCGTAGGCCAGAGCCTGCTGTCTCCAGGCGCAGGGCCTGCAGCGTCGCTTCGACGAAGAATTTACTCGCGGAGTAGACGCCCAGACCCGGGAAGACCTTGCGGCCTGCGTCGGACGAGATAGCCACAATGTGGCCTGCGCCTCGGGATAGCATGCCTGGGACTGTGGATGACAGGCAGTGCAGAAGACCCTTGCAGTTGACGTCGACGGTGCGCTCCCACTCGTCGGTCTGGTTATTCGCCATCATGGTGAAGTACATCACACCCGCGCAACTAACAAGAATATCGACCGGTCCCAGCTGTTCAGTAGCTTCCTTCATGAGAGATTCCACCTGAGCCTTATTTGTAACATCCGTCTTGTGGATGAGGACTTTACCGCCGTAGACGCTGATCTTCTTCTTTACGCCTTCGAGGGCCTCAGTCCGACGAGCAGCGACTGCAACGTGTGCGCCTTCTTTGGCGAGACCAGCTGCTACTGCAGCGCCGATTCCGGAAGATGCGCCTGTTACGACGGCGACTTTTCCTGCGAGACGGCCCTTGCGGCACTTCTTGGCTACGCCGTTGACTTGTTCGCGACGGGGAGGGCGGGAGAGCCATCCGCGGGCGTAGAAGTGTCGCATGTAGATCTCGAGAAGACCATCGTTCATCTTAGGGCGGGGCACGTCGTACTTGTCAAGTGTGGGCTGTGTCTTGCCGTCTTTGAGAACGATGACGGACTTGAGGACTTCGACGCTGGGCATACCACCGCGGAGAATGTCGACTGTGAAAGGATCGTCGCCCGTCTTTCTGTTACCGCGCTTCTCCCACCACAGAGCAACCCAGTCGTCCCAGGGTAGGGTCTCAGTAGGGTAGCCCAGCTTGGCTAAGGATGCAAACAATTCTCCAGAGGGAACGGGAGCAGGATCGCCGAGATGGTACATAGTCTGCTCGGTGTCGTTGGTGTGGTTTGCGAGGGTGACGATGGCATCGCTGACAAAGTCCACGGGGGTCATCTCGATATACCAGCCCTCAACATCAGGAGCACGACCAAGTTGAAGAGACTCGACGAGAATAGCATTGATCAAATCCCAGGCGTTGGTTGAGCCAGAGACACTGTGGCCAGAGATAGTTCCAGGACGGTATACACGCACGGGAATACCGCGACGGCTCGCCTCGTTAACAAGCTTCTCAGCAACCCACTTGGTCTGGCCATAGCCATCCAACAACTTAGTAGGAACATCGTCAACATCGATGACAGTGTCCTCACACCAGCCAGTATGCGAAGGAGGGAGAACGCCATTGGTAGAAACGTGGTGAACGGTAGCACCGCTGCGGCCTGCAAGACGAAGAATCTCACGCGTGCCCATAACATTAGCGTTTCGCAGTGCAGCATAGGGATAGACAAGGTTAACGGTAGCAGCAGCGTGGACAATGACCTGCACACGAGTCGCCAGCTCATCAAAGACATCAGGAGCAAGACCAAATCGCTTTCGGGTAAGTGTACCAGGCAGTATCTCAATACGCTCCAGGAGATAATCCTCCCAGAGGCCAAGATCGATCAAGTTCTTTCGGATACGGGCCATACCAGCGGGTGCACAGTCTTCGACAGGTTCAGGGAATCGCACGAGACAAATAATCTGTGCGTCTGTAGAATCGACCAAGTTCTTGAGGAGGAAAGCACCAAGGTATCCAGTAACACCAGTAAGGAGAATGGTCTCAGCATCTCTAAGCGCACGCATAGGGGTACCATTACCCTGAATATCTTCAGGAAGCACAGAGTCTGCGCGAAGAACAGCGGGGAGATCAGCCTGCACCGCAGCAGTGTGGCCATCACGAGCAGCCTTGATGGCTGAAACATGTCCCTCAAGAGTCGGTGTTCCAGCAAGCGGAGCCAGAGGAACAGGGAAGCCAAACGTCTTGGTGAGGCGGCCAGCAAGGTCAGCGAGAGCCAGCGAATGGCCTCCCAGGTCGAAAAAGTCGTGCTTCGGTGTGATGACGCTAGCGGGCATGTTAAGCGACGCAGCCCATAACTGAATAACAGTCTCGGTCTTGACCTTGATGTTATTCTCCTTCTTCTTTTTCTCAACAGGTCTCGGGGATCTCGGAGATGGCGGTGCAGGCAGGGCCTTGAGATCGACCTTTCCAGAAACGCCATGTGTAGGAAGCTCTTCTAGCTCAACCCAGACTGAGGGGATCATGTAGTGGGCGAGGTGGTCAGTAAGAGCACGTCGGGCGACGGGGCTGTAGCCATATTCATCGACGAGAGGAATGGTTCGATCTCTAGTCTCGCCCTTCTCACGAACGATGTAAGCAACAATTTGTCTCTCCAGGCCTTCGCCGTGAGCTACGACTGCACAGTCACGAACAGCGAGATGCTTTCGGATGGCGCTCTCAACGGCTCCGGGCTGGACGGTATAACCACGAGTCTTAATCATGCCGCCGACTCGGCCAGTGATCTCCAAGAGGCCATTGGGGAGAATGCGAGCCAGATCACCTGTTCGGTACATGCGTGCATCCTTATCTCCAGCGAAAGGATCCGGTTGGAATGCCTTGGCTGTTGTTTCTGGCAGATTGAGATATCCTCGTGCTAGAAGTTTTCCACCAACGTAAAGCTCTCCGCTATCACCTTGGTTGACTCTGTTGCCAGCCTCGTCCAAAACATAGGTATGCTCAGGGTCTGTTGGAGGACCAACAGGGCACACTCGTGTGTCAAAGTCGACAAAGGTTCTAATATCTCCAACAGCAGTCTCGTGAGTCTCGCAAGCACTGTAGACGTTGAGAAGACGTGTCTCGGGAAGAGCATCCATAGCACGACGCACAAGATCTGTAGTGACAACCTCGCCGTTCAACCACAGCGAGCGAAGATGAGGCAACTTCTCGCCCAGCTTGGGATGCCGGGACAGAACTGTGGCCAAAAGCGTAGGTGTCATGAGGGTATCGGTAATTCGCCATTGTGAGAGAAGCTCAACAAGAGCAAGTGGGTCGTAGCTGGCGTGGTCGGGAATAGCGACAGTTGTAGCACCTCGAATCAGAGGTCGAAGCATCTCCCAGATGAAGAACACATTACATGCCACCCTATCACCGGGCTTGAGATCGCTGACAGCAAATCTCAGGTCGTAGGAGCGAACCGCCGCCCTGTGGGGATTCATAATACCCTTGGGCTTTCCCGTCGTACCAGAAGAGTACGACACAAACAGCAAACGCTCCACATCATCATCCTCCGGCAGCGATCTCCTCTCATCCAGATGAGGCGAGATCCTTCCCCTGGCCAACTTGTCGGGACTATCGACAACAATAACCGGAGTTTCAGAGGTGAGATTGCCTGAGTACTCGGACTGAGTGAGGATGACAGTTGGCTTCGCATCTTCGATGACATCTCGCAAGAGGCCAGCAGGGTACGCAACCTCAAGCACCAGGAACGCACCGCCTGCTCTGAGAGCAGCGAGGGCGGCGACAACGTAGTCTGCGCTTCTGCCCATGAGGACACCGACAAGATCATCGCGGCCAACACCGTAGTCACGCAATCGCTCGGCTAGGGCCCATGTTTCTCTGTCGAGCTCTGCGTATGTGAGGGATCTCTTCTCATCCTCGAGGGCCACTGCGTCTGGAGTAGCTTGGGCCTGCTGCTCGAAAAGAGCAGCGAGATCCTTATTGACATCGATAATTGACATGATGCCAGGCAAGGTTTGTGTGAGATTGCGAATGAATGTGAGGAGGGAGAGAGTTGTAGTGAGTGAGTGAGTGAGTGAGCTGGAGGTAGGTAGGTAGAGATGAAGCGGTGGGTGGGTCACGCGACCACTGACTGGGCTAAAAGAGATGTCGGTGACGGGTCCGGTAATGTTCTGTCTGTCTGTCTATCCCCAACAATTGGCCTCCCACGTACGTACACTACAGTTCGTATAGTACGGAGTAGATGATAACCTTTACTAGGGGGCTCGGTAACGTTAGTCTGTGATCCCCAAGCGAGGTGTCATTGCTCTCTCTTACTCTTACTCTTGTAACAGTAGACACTTTTCAAGCTGCCATATCCCAAAGTTTGTGGGGTTGAAAAAGGCCAGCAAGATAACACCCAGCTGTTGTGCTACAACACCGGTCAAGGTCAATTGAAGATAAGAATAAATAATAAAGATACAGAAGTATCACCAAGTCGCTAGGTTTTTAAAAGAAGCCACTTGGAAGCAAGGAGTAGTTGACATTTTATTCACAGCAGAGTACCAGTGCCTCAATCACTGTCAGGGCGGGTGCCAATTGACATGCCCCCACGTAGCCCATGATTGGACTGCCCTAAAGACATTTCAGGCCTAGCTGCCCGCCAATTTTGGGACCTGGAGGGGGAGGGGGTACTCCATTTGGCCCTGGAGAAAGGTCCCTATCGATGGAGGGGAATAGAAGCATGTCTTTGGTTCTCTCGTATTTTGATTCAATTCATGCTCCTGTTGATATCCCGATGTTCAATCGCTGAAACATAATCTTGAAGAATTACGACCCCTGTAGAGAAGAAACAGGGGACTTCTCAACGAAACCAAACATCTGGGCACTTTCACGTGCTAGAAACATCCTTTACAACACCCCTGCTTCTGTCTCGTAGCGCCAATCGGAACTCCCCTAGCGACGTTACAGGGTAATCTTCAATTTGTTTTCTCTCATCACTTGAAGCTGTTCAACATCAACTTGGCCGATTGATATAGAGTTTATGTTTCCGTTACAGACTTAATTTGAAAAAGCATTGCTACAGAAAGAGGGTGAACCGTCTACAATCAGACGTGATACTTCATGTTACTGCAGCATGGTTATGCACAATGTGTTAATCCCAGCATCTCGACCTGGATTCTTTCTCCAAGAGCACGTCACACGCATATCAATTGCGGGATTATTCAAGAGTTCGTACATACATTTCAAGCTACTCGTCACACGAGACGCACCAAATTAGCACGTTGACGGTTCGGATCTCGCAGGGCAGAACAGATTCTCCCCGTTGCCCTTCCACTGATATCATTCATTGCCTCTTGTCCTATTATCTGACCGAGCTGCCAACGTGTCACCACCCTCCTCTGCCAACTTTTCCAACTCTAGACCCTCAAGAACCGGAGTACTTTACCCTCAGAAGCCTGTCACATCGCGATTCTCCCCGTCGTGCGCAGCCCTGATTGGCGCCGACGACCCGAAGCAGAGGGGTCGGACCATCGCCACTATTTGTCGAGCATTACCGCTTTCATACTCGTGCATGACGCTCGGGGAGTCTATTTTCTTGGAGGGCCAGCGAATCAGGGTGTTTGTGATGAGCTTGTTTGAGGCACAGGATGCGACCTGGATTTTCTTGCCCTGAAAGAGTCAAATGATGGGAGAGTTTGAGGTTTGGCGGTGAGCTAGACGCGTAAGACATGCTCTCACTCTACGAGCGAGTTGAAGAGAAATACCTAGCTATTAGTTGCAGTTCATTGCTGTGAGGCAACGGCAATAAATGGAAGACGACGGAAGAGGTGGGTTGTAGCGTGGGGTGACCCTCCATCTCCATCTTGGATGCGCAACATCAAAAGAAGCTTAAGGCGAGGCTTGGCACAAAGAACGTCAGCAACTTTGTTCGCCTAGAGCCGCCAAGCCAATCGCATCCGCTCAACCGTGCAGCATTTGATCTGCAGTCAATGGTTTGCCTTCGGGGAGATGAAGTTGTCGCCGGAGCTGACAGAGATTTCCCGAGGAATTCTGTTTCCTCCTCAGTTCCCCCCCCAAGACCAGGTTATTGACACAACACCTATACCAAAGATTGAGCAGTGGACCGTACAAGTATTTGAGAGCCTTTGTGGTAAATGAACGTTCATTGATCCCTATTGTTATTATTTTATACTGATTAGGTATTCCCCAGGGTGTAAAAAGACTTCTGATTTTAAATCAAGGTATTAAAAATACTTGGTCTAAGATCTTCTAAATCTATACTAAATTATGCTCAGTCTATTTAAGTTTACCTAAGGCATTTCATCATCTAGGATAGAGGTCCTAAGTTTTATTATATCCCCTTGGTATTCAAGCGTCCAGGTCCAGATTTCCTCGCTGTCTGGTTGGCTCTCAGTATTGAAGAACAGCAACGCGGACCTCCACCACTGAACCAGCAGTAAACGGAGACAACATAATTGAACCGTTAACAAACAACCATAATAAACGGAATCCCATTCAGCAAGTCCTATAAATAAATAAAATAGCATGATTCTTCTCCATCACTTTATCCGGTCCCACCAAAGCTTGTCAAACGATAAGATAGAGGGACCCGCCTTGACAACGCCCTTTGCCATGTCTTGACATGCTGCTAATAAAAATTTACCAAATAATTTGATGCTTTTACCGAAAAAAGAGTGCCATCCCGTGGTCTCATACCACCGCTTGACGTAAAATAAATTCATGCTTCGACAATAAAACCATCGATGCCCCCTGCCTGACCTTTGATGCCCGTTTTACGCTATTATCCTTCCCCTGACTTCAGATCATCAATTCTACAGTGCTATAAATTCGACTTCACTGATGAGACTCGTGTATTCAGGGTATCATATCTCTCATTACAACTATTAACTGCTATACGCCAAAAAGGACACAAAACTTTTACTACTTTTCCAACACCCAAAACTCCGAATCGAAACTCGTCTAGATTTCCTCTCGTCCCTTGCTCAGATCGACCTCAGCCAGAGGAACAACCTTGGTTCGGCAGATGAGCTTATGACCAATATACAGCGCGGCGAAAAGCATCAAGCTGATGTAGTTGGAGAAGAAGTCGGCTACGCTCCAATCGATGAAGGCGGTGAAACCACAAGTGATGGTGATCAAGCCCACGAAAAAAGCGCCGTAGTAGGACAGGTAGGGCTGGAGAGGAGCGAGGTAGGGAAGCTCGGAGCGAGGAATTCCCTGCACGCGCATGATCTTCTGGAAGCGGATGTGGCAGACGTTGATGAGGACCCAGGTGATGAAGCACGAGGTGGAACTGACGTTAAGAAGCCAGTTGAACACCTCGGCTCCGCTGGAGGACAGGTTGATGTAGGCGATGAGACCCATGACGGAGCATGAAGCCACAGCAAAGTAGGGAGTTCCATACTTGTTGGTGCGCTTCATGAAAGCGGGAGCAAGACCATCCTCAGCGAGCGCGACCATGATTCGGCTACTAGAGTAGACGTTTGAGTTGGCAGCTGTGAGAATGGCAGAGAGAAGAACGGCGTTGATGATGTCAGGAAGAATCTTGACACCAGCGCGGGTAGCAACGATGACGAGAGGTGAAGCAGAAGCATCCTGCGCACCAGAGTCAAGTCGGGGGTCGTTATAGGGAACGTTGATTCCGACGAAGAAGACGGTCGCCATGAACAAGCTGAAGATTCCCCAGAAAGTCCAGCGGATAGCCTGGGGAATGGCCTTGCGGGGGTTGGCAGTCTCACCAGCGCCAACACCGACGAGCTCAGTGCCCTGGTACGAGAAACCAGCAGTGACGAGGACAGCCCAGAAGCCGACGAAGCGGCCCGTGGCACCGTCAATGTCCATGTAGGTGTTTGTGACGCCAGGATCCTTCCAGTACTTGAAACCAATGTAGCCCTCCTCGCCAACACCAGCGTTTACGCAGATGGAGAAGATGATGAAGCCAATGATGGTAACAACCTTGATCATGGAGAACCACATCTCGATCTCTCCAAAGATCCTCACAGGGACAAAGTTCAACGCCGTAAACAACGCCCAGAACACACTAATCCAGATAGCAATGCTAAGATCCGAATCCCAATACTGGATGATAATTCCCGCGGCGACAAGCTCCAGCGCAAAAGTGATAGACCAGCTAAACCAGTACAGCCAGCCCATGGCGAAGCCCAGCGTGGGATCGACGAAGCGAGCAGCGTACGAGGTGAAGGATCCAGTAATGGGGATGTACGCTGCCATCTCGCCCAGGCTGACCATGACGGAGTACACGACCGAGCCCATGAAGGCGAACGCGACGAGGAGCGACACGGGACCTGCCTTGACGAGGGCAGGGCCTACACCGAGGAACAGACCTGTTCCAATGGTACCGCCGATGGCGATGAACTGCAGATGACGCGAGCTCATGGCCCTGTCAAGGCCAGCCTCGCCGGTCTCGACATCTTCCTTGGAGGGGGTTTTCTTCTCGTTGCTAACACGAGGGGACTTTTCGTCCGCTGAGGAAGAGTCCATGAGCATGATGGCTGTGTGTATCTCAGACGTTACAGTCTTGTAATGAAGTTGTTGATAATGCAACACACACACAAACGAGGAGAAGACAGGATGACTCGCTTGAAGGAAGGGAGAAAAGAGACGAGCCCGAGTGGTAAGATGAGATGAGTAGAGAGAGACCGAGACCAAGTGGGTTGGCAGATGACTCTGTTATGTAAAAAAATGAAATGTCAACGGGGATGGGTATATCAATCGGGAATGAATGGGCCCATTACGAAAATTTTCGATGTCGGACCAGACGAGACCATACCAAAAACCTTGGTCTTGGTGCTGTAGGAATTGGTCTGTGTGAGTGGATGTAATCCATTTACATCCAGCGAGATTTTCTCAAGACATTTGCCTCCCGGTATGAGCGAGCGATCTCAGCGATCACTACGGAGCATAACACAATACTCACCATTACCCGATTTCCCCAGCTTCCTATTCCAACTTAATCACGCTATATACAACAGTTAAATAATACACATCATATTCCACATACACAAGCAGTAAAGGAGAGCTCCGTGTTATTTGGGTTAATCACGTTGAATGTGAAATATCGCGAGATGTTTTGCAACTCTGTGGTTTCCGGCTCGTTACCGATTGAGTTAGGTCTCCCGAGCCGCCACGCTAAAAGTATTCTAGCTCCTCAGTGAAAAGTTCTCAGGGGCCAGGGGTTCACATTTTTTCTCACACACGCGCCACTGATGAAAAATCCTTGCCACGGACTGTCCGCCGCACAACAGCCAATAAACGCCCCTGAAAGATTTAGAAAAGAGAGAAAATTTCAGGTGGCTTGATATTCTGCATGGAACAAATCGAAGCCTGTGGCTCGTGGTCTGACAAGGCAACCCTCCCAAGCTTTTAAACTATCGGGCCATTTCGTACAAGGATATGCGGCTCTTTTCGGCCGACGACAACCTCGCATCTCCGACGTTGACTGTGAGTGAATCACTCTCTCCATTATCGGAGAGCACCGACCGTCGATAAAACCTGCTACTGGAGACGAAATAATGGATCTAGCTGAGTGGTTTTGATACGGTTACGTGATGCACGAAATAAGCATTCATGGCGTCGAACGGGGATTGAGGAGAACCTGGGCTTGGGGTGTTTTCATTATGTACTGACTCCGCAAGATGCCATCACCGTTTACGGGCCGAGACTGTCAGTTGAGTCATGAGGCGATGAGAGTGGTTGTGATGCTTCAATCGGATATCAAGCCTCAATCCCCAGCTCACCCAACGGCTCGAGATGCTCTGCCCCCAAACTACGAGTACAGTTGGCCATTGGCATCATCATAGTAACATCCACTCAGATGACAAAACATTCCACCACTGCATACCCTCCGCGTTATCCCCATCATTCGACAATCTCGCTTCCCTCCCCCGGACGTCTCACCACAGTTTAGGTGACAAATTCTTTGGCGATCGAGTTGTGTAATACTAACCCTTCAGCTTGGACCTAGCTAGGATCGTGATAGGGAAATAAGATCCGGGAGATCTTCCCGCGAGGGCATGCATGAACTGACTTATTCCCTTGTGCTGTAACGGGCGCAGGCCCCATAGGCTCTATGCTGATGGCCTATTGTTGGTTGTTTGATCTGAGATTCAAAAGAACCTTGTATCCATGTAAAAGGTGAGTGTGAGTGTGCGGCGTAGTTGGTGTTGATGCTGGAATGTATACTCACACCACTTGGTTTGCGGCCAACCTGTGACGGATCACCCAAGCCGACCTGCGAAGACAACTCGGAAACCCTCTGATCTTGGGTTGTACTTGAAAATTTCTCCGAGCAACCAACGGCTTCCAGATTGCGCTTCGAGTCGTTAAAAATTGTTCATTGCTTGCTCTTTGATTGGATCTGATCTGCTCAGCTACTATCCAAACCTTCACTGCAATTTTAGCCACTCACAATGGGTAGCTCAAGTCAGCTTTCGGATCTGCATACACTTTACTCCGTATGCAAACATTCAAACCCGTCAGCAACGCTCATGCAGATTGCTGCCGCTCAATATCACCTGTAGACTCAGAGAAACAGTGGCAGCGTCCAAGGTAAAGAAAGGGTAATTATTTATTATCCTGCAGCATTAATTATTCTCCGTGGTGCAAAACAATGACACGAAACAAAAGACAGCTTCCATCATGCACAATACACAATAAATCCTCCAGTATCCTTCTATGGTATCATTCAAAGACACGCGACCAGTCAATCAGTTATTCGTAAGAGCACCACAGCCTTCGGGCCTAAGCTTAGGCCCTTTTCCCTGTCATTCGTCATATGTATTCGCCATTTCAGCTAGAGCAGTACTCCGCTTCGGCTTACTCGGGGCAAACTTATGACGATACCAAAATTCATGACCAGCTCATCGGTCGCGAATGACCTGCTGAACCTTGGGGTACACTCTGCACATCTCCTGGTAAAGCTCGGGGTGGTCGCGCCACATGACCTGAGGATCCCAACCAGCAGCAACAAAGATGGTCTCGACACCGCTCGAAATCGGGGTGGTGAAGATGTTGGCGATTTGGAAACCGATGAGGACAGCGAATGCCATGACGACCGCTGTGTATTGACCGTTATTGTTGTAAGGGGGGTCGGTGAAGTAGAGGTAGAGGTAGGCCAGGAGACCACAAGCGTATGCAATGAAGAGGGCACCGAACGAAAGGACGGGTCCGATGAGGCAGTCCTACAAAGGTTAGTAGTGCACGGAGACAAAGACAATTGTACTTACGTTGATCAGAGCGTCAATTCCACGGTCCTTGATCATCTTCCATGTGTCCTTGGCAGCCGCAAAGTAGGCCTTTCCGTAGAGCGCAATGTGGCAGAAAGCATATCTGTTGATGAACTCAACAGCCCACTCCAAAATACCAAGAAGGCAGCCAATGCAGCAGAACAGAGCATAGCCAAGCATACTGCCATCCGCAGCCTCCTGGTTCCGAGCAGCCTGGCAGATCTGACGGACAAATTGGATTATAGCGACCAACAAACTACCCAGAGCGATAGAGCCAAAGCTGTAGGTCAAGGCTCGCTTGGCAGAAGCGCGAGTGGCATCCTTGGGGAAGTTGTGTGGGTTGAAGTACCATGAACCGTAGACGCCGGCAATCGTGGTGTGGATGGTGTTCTTGAGCCACTCGGAGAACCAGTACATGGTGAAAGTGATGAAGACGATCAGGCCAATGACCTTACCTTTGCCACAACTGCCATCGGTGCAAGAGGGGTTATCGTTCGCAGGCTGGTACTTGATGTAGATTGCGACGAGAGTGATCGAGAACCAAGCAGACATAGCCGTGGCGATGATGCCGCCAATCAGACTAGTAAGGTAGACATGGCCATACTTCTTGCTAACGTCGATGGTCGTTCGAAGCATCAGCGCCGAAAAGGGAATTCGCGAAATCCACGTCCAGAAACAAAAGGCCATGAAAAGTCCAAAGATGAGGAACACAATTCCCGCAGACCAGTACCTGCGCCAGAGATAAAAGATCGCAGTTCCAAGAGCCCAGCAGACGTTGAGAATACCAGTGACCCAAATAAACTGCTTCGGAAACAAGCGCGCCATCCAAACGTACGCATACGAGAGGACAAACGCAACAGCGAGCACAAACATGAACAAAATAATAGTACTCGTGTTCAGCGAAAAGTCATTCTTATTACCGTAGATTCCCGACCCAGCATTTCCCTTATTTGCAGCGTATCCCTGGAGCGCTATACCAGAGACGACGACGTAGCCGGCCATGAAGAGGATGAAGAGGATGCCAGCCCAGAGATCGTTCCACTTTGGCTTGGGGATCTTGAACTGCTCTTCGAACGAGGCCTTTTCGTTGCCGCCGTAGCCTTGGGCGGGCATGTAGCCGTTGCCATTGCCATTCTGAGGGGGGTATGGCTGCTGGGGAAGAGGCGGTTGTTGGTATTGTTGCTGGTGTGTCGCGGGGGGAGGTTGAGGTTGGTATTGTTGTTGATAGCCGCCGCCGCCGCCGTTGGAATAACCGTACGGCGGCTGTTGGTTCGGATTGTAGTAGTTGTCAGCTTCGCCCATTGTCGCTGATTGCGATGAATTAGGATGTTTCTCTATCGTGATGGAGTCGTGATCAGCGCAGGGATACCAAGTACCGAGTCGCGATACGAAAAACAACCGCGCTTGATAATTGATTAGTTACGATTGATGATTCAATCAATTCTGATGATGAAGAAGTCAAAGTAAACATAAAAGTCAAAGGGAGGGCACACCCCAAAAAAAGATCATGATCACACACAGACAGTCCAAGCGGGTCCCTCCAAGATTGCCCAAGAATCAAAGACATCACACAACGAACGAGCTTGGCCCCAAACTCAATGACCTCATTGAGGCGCCAGAGCTGTAACGCAGAACGGCTTAGATCCCCCCGTTAAGCCAATCAGGTTCCTGACCAGCGGATAGCTCCCTGTAGCTACAGGGCCTGGAGAGCTGAAGACCAAGAGCCGCTAGTGGCTTGTCCAAATGCCGACCTGCCGAGCGCCAAACCTAATCTTGCCTGTGATTTTGGGAAAT
Source organism: Fusarium fracticaudum (assembly GCA_003353625.1). Classification (NCBI taxonomy): domain Eukaryota; kingdom Fungi; phylum Ascomycota; class Sordariomycetes; order Hypocreales; family Nectriaceae; genus Fusarium; species Fusarium fracticaudum. Next base: position 4,377,970 of record PDNT01000003.1, read on the forward strand.
TTCCGTTATGCTTAAGAGACGTACGTCCGAGCGGCTTGGTCAAAGAGTGGGTGTGTTTGTTTGTTTGCAATTCTTTGTTTCATATGGATACACACGTAACTGCGCTGTGTGATGAATGCAGCTCGCCTATTGTTGAATTCATAAAGGGTCGTCGCGACGGAGACGGAGAACATTCCAGTGCTTGGCGTGAGCTGATTCAAACCCTGGTAATTAGTTGTTCTCGCATCTAACGCGAAGGGAATAAGAGACGGAGAATTTCCAAGGTTGAGTTTACAGCTCCATCTTCGGTAGTGCCTGGAGCTTTCAACGCTTTGGGCTCGTTCCTGGATCTTAGACATCACGCCCACCATCACACATTACATGCTACTTAAGACAACGCACGGCACGGTCATTCCTCGCGAAGACTACCTGATCAGCTCTTCTGTATCTTCCTGATTAGAATGTAGTGCACTAATTACAACGCCAGGGTATCACTCAATTCCACAAATACAAACCCTCGATTGCATTGGATCACCAACTGAAGGATGCCCAAGCCATCATCGCATATCCAACGCCTTCGCGTTCTTATTATCTCAAGCCTTGACCTCGATCCCAAACCTGCATCCAACGTCAAGAGCTCCAGCTTCTAAAAGACCCCGCATTCGAGAACGTCGAATTATCCGATCCAATGCGCCTCTAGGCATCGTCGATCTGCGTCCCCGTCTCATCATACTCCATGACCTCTTCTAGCGCCGCAAGACTTTCATTGTCGTGCCCAATCTGCCTTCTCGCATTAAGTACAGCAATCCGCTTGTTATCAGGTCTGAGAATGCTCCACATCTCAGCCGTCACTGCGATCGCACTTGCGTCTGACGTGCTGCGTGACATCGTAGCCTTCATCCATGCGAGCTGCTTGCCTGAGAGACGCCAGAGCATATTATACGACTTTTCGTAGCCGAGTTTGAACATGGTTGATGCCTTAAGGAGCTCCCATTTGCTTAGAGATGGGTCGCCGTTCCATTTGTCGAGAAGTGGCTTGACCTGCCTCGAGGTTAGGAGTTCGGGCGGTGGTTGATATGAAGACCATTTCTGATGCAGTTCCCTGACTTTGACGCCAAAGTCGCTGTTTGAGGGATCGCTTTTACCGCCGGCCATTGTCTTCTTCCACTCCTCTGTGATATCGGAAACCTCCGCGCGGAGTGCAGTCATGAGTCTGCCAATGATCCTCGACTCGTTCTTCTGGCTTTCGAAGTCGTCCCAGAGACGAGCTAGATCCTTGTCCCATGCTTGCACGGGGACATCTTTTCCAAAAAGAGCATCCGAGAACTTCTTCAATGCGTCTGCGATTGTGTCTTCAGCTACTATGAATTTGAGCTCGTCCAGAATATGTATGGAACCATCCCTGTTGACGTAGTTTCTTCTAGAGCTCCTCTCATTCTCATATTCTGGGTCTTTGCCTTTCATTTGCATTTCGCGCTTCAGCCGGTCGTAGTCTTCGCGAGTGAATAGCAGTCCTTGTTTGGCTTGGTCGACAAGGAGAGCAACCAGTGTGCTCAAAGCAACGGCCCGTTCGCTGTTGACGCCTCTTTCCAGATAACACAGTTTTTCTTTGAACTTGGTTGCGATGCCTAAATACCCAGGTTGCATATTAAACGAGATCGCGGTACAAAGAAAGTCTGTGCATGCACTATCGACATCCGTGGCTGCGTCTAGGATGGACTCGAAGCTTGGGTTGCACTTTCGGAGGTATCCTTGTCCGACAAGATCCGGCTCGACTGGCTTCGGCGCGTTGTTGAAATTATTGACAACATCAGGGTCCCAGCAGATCCAAGCCAAGTCGCCGTCGTAGTCGCCTCCAGAGAGCATATCAGCCAGCGGAGACTTGCCCTTTGACGAGAAGACAATAACATCTTTGAGTCTTTTCAAGTTCGGCCGGAATACAGCTTTGACTTTCTGTATATCGCTGACAAAGTGAGCTGGAGCTCGAGCTACGAGGATATCGATGCCATCGAGTAATGTATCTGATTCTCCGTCTGCTTGGAATTTCGAGGAAAACGCAAGCTGTACCTCACCTTCTTCCAAAGTACCAGTGAAGTCGACGGTCATGAATGCATAGGTCGACCGAGGTATTTTTATATTCATCTTCGCTTTAAGCTGTTCGGCCTGTCGCTTCTGGTTATTCCATACCATATCTCGCAGAAACCGACACTTGGTGGCGTCGAACCCAGCGTCGAGCATGTATGAGATAATGTCTTCTTCCCGTTCCGGCAGCGCGCCCAGGAAGGGAACGTTTCCCAATGTCGCTCGGTCAAAGCCGCGATGTGTAAAACCACGAAGATTGGTCGGATGGGTCATGGCAGCGAGCTGTCCCCCAATCTCCTCTTGAAGGCCATTCGAGAGGTGACGGGCGATGACATTGCGCATATCCCGGGGTACAGGCGCCTGCGCCTCAAGAACCGGGATGAATTGTGTATTGAGAGCAGCGGACCTTAGCTCTCTGGACCACTCGCGTACTTCAAATGTCCGGTGATGAATATCTTCGAAGTCACAGTTCCATTTTCGCTGTGAGGGATACGTCTCGATCCAATCATCATTGTCCAATCCATCATCTTCGACGTCGACAATCCACATACCTTTCGCGCTGCCAATACGAGCCTGGAACGCACACGGCGTTTCCAAGAGTCCCATGTGAGTCGCTATCCTTCGCGCCAGGTTTCGAGACATTCGACCGATGCCGTCACCCATATCCTTTTGCTCCTTCTTCTCTTTCTTGGTCATATACTTGTGGAAGCCTAACATAGTGTCGCGATGTCGAAATTGGTGAGGTTCAATGACGATGGTGGGGACAGTCTTACTGAGGCCTGGACTGGGATATTAGCTAAGAGCACGGGAAATAGTCGATCAAACAACTCACTGAGAGCAAGTCGTGAGAAGAGCTTGGGCACCGGTTGCGACGAGTTTTGCTCAATGTTAATAGCCCAGTTCAAGAGATCACAGCGCCTCATCTTTGTACGGTGTCCCAGAGAAGTTGCTTCTTCCAAAGGAGGAAACTGGCTCATGGGAACACGAAAGTTAATACCGTCAGTTGCGAAGAAATACACGCGCTCTTGCATGATTGTAATTGACTTGTGAGGAGGGCGCGGATCCTTGATAGATTTCTTGGCCTCGCGAGTGTAGAAAGCTGCCCATGACCGGCCGGCAAAGTAATGGAAGCTTTCAGTCAACCATTTGATGACCTTATTTGCACCTTGCGGGTCTTGCTTAATCACATCGGGAGCATCTCTAGAAGTGGGCGAGGGCATAATAACTTCTAAGAAGCGATCTGCACCAAAGCGCCGAGCCAGTCGATGCCCGAGTTCAAGACGCGGAGGCTGAAGTTTTAGCCGATATAATTGCCCAGTATCTTCTGTATTACAGAGAAATTCTGCAGCAAGGACGACTACTTTGTCATTTGAGGCGAACGATCCGAACGCGGCATCCCACACGGCACGATCACAAGCTGGAGGCAAGCCCTGTCCCACGAAGAGTCGATGTCTGAAGAGCTGGCCTCGGAATTTGGTCTGGTCATGCCAACTATCGTTGGGCTGATATTCGAGGTCCCATGTAGACAAGTCCACGCGACAATGAAGTGCAGCACGGGTGAGCTCCCACAGGATAATGAGAGGCGCCTGATTCAATCCGGGAATTGGGAACTTTGGCCAGATGTTTCGAAGACGATCTGTCAGTGGACATTCAGGCGGTTCTGGATCGAACATTGGAGCATCGAGCAGCATTGTATCGAACTCGTTCATGTCTGGCAGGCTAGAGTAGGCTGTCGCGGGACTGCTGGATCGAATCATGCCTGTTCTCTTCAAGTCAACTTGACTTCTGATCGGCTTAGGCATCGACAGAACTGGAAGTCTTGGTTCTTCCTCAGGCTCATCATCATCGGTGAGATCGATGACAGGCTCTGGGGGCGTTCGATCCCCATATCTTCGAAACGAAGGCGGTTCCGGTGACTCAATGCCATTGCGGTTTTCCTCGCCCGGAGGTTGGTACGCAAATCTCTGAATGCTTTGAGAGAAAGGAACCTGAATGTCCTTAGATGATGTCACATTGCTAGTGAAGGACGGTTGAGTAGCCTGGAACGGATACTGAGATCTTTTGAAAGAGGTGTTCGTCACAGTAGTTGCTTGAGTACTCGGCGCATAGTCATTTGTGAAAACAGTTGGAGCCAGTGAAACTTTACTGGAATTAAATGACCTTATACCAAAGGACGATGGCTGCGTGCTGGCAAATGACGTGGTGGCGGAATTGACTATACCATTGGTGAAGGACGATGTACCTGCGCCTCTAGCGGGCCGTCCCGTTGATAGACGGCTACTGGAGGAGGGCACAGCTCTAGAGCGAACTGGGATACTGTCAATGCTCTCGCACGCAGGAGAACCCTCGAAAGAGTTTCTAGATCTCTTGGAGCTAGGATCTGGGAATTCATCAGACTTGCGCTTCGAGTACTTGGAGCGCTGGCGATTCGCGATATTGTCGTCTTTGAGCAATTGTAGTAGAAAGTCCTGCAGCTCGGCCCGCTCCTCAGAAGTCAAGCGGGTACGGCGTGGGCCAAAGGATTTGCTCGGGGTTGTATCAGGGTCAGCGCGGGGCTTCCGGATCCAATTCTTGAGATGTTCGTCCGCCTGCTCGCGGAAGCGAGTCAGACATATCGCAAGACGGTTGGGGTCCTGGAACTTGAGGCGATATGCGCATAAGTAGATGTGTTCGCTTCGCTCTTGGTCTCCATTGCGATGCTGTTGCCGGCGCTTACTGGGCGACAGAGTTAGGTCTGGGATGTGCAGCTGAAGCTGAAAATCAGTGCTGAGCGAGCGAACTGTGCGATTGAGTTCGTCTTTAGCTTGCTCTCCTTTCCTGGGTGAGAGCTGACTAGCCATGACAACCGGCGCTAGAAGCCGAGAATGAGAGTCAAAACGGTTGAAACAGTAGAATGAGTGAATGAGGAATCTGTGATACGAGCATGAGAGCAGAGCCTAGAGTCAAGTAAAATTAGCGCGCGACAATTGAGGGCGGGAGATGCGCTCAGCCTGCGCTGGGCTGCGCAGAGGCTCAGCCAGCCAGACCTGCAGGCCGTACAATTGTGATTGAAGTGTTCCTTAACAAGCGGAATACTTCATAAGCGTTTGAGTTTTTGGGCACGTTGTCGAAAGTGTTCAAACGGCTGCAACGGTTTGGTTCTGAAAGACGGTGATGGTTCGTTGCAACAAAACAGCTCTATTCAGCAAATCAATACACAGCCTCGTGAACCAAGTCGAGTCCAATGCCGGATCATGCAAGAACAAATTGGTTATCACAAAAATATGGTGATTGGACAGGGGAACATGAGCAAGCGCAGGTGTTGGAGAGAAGTTGAGGGACCTGAGACAGGCAGTGAATGGCAGGCCCCCACGCAAAAGAAACAGAAGGACGAAACGACAAAAAAGAACGAGAGATAGAGCGATTCATGTTAAACTGAAGTTGCATTCATTGAGTGCTAATAGGGACTGTTGATAATTGTGAAAATGAAGCTGATCATGATAGACAACTGACGATTTATTCATGTTCTCTCTTGTCTCTCTACCCTAGAGACGACATCATGCGATGACTGGCTGTGGCTTGCCTCACGGATTCGGCCTCAGTTTATCCGACCGGTGGCTTCGGGATGTCGGGTCTCGTGCCCCATCGAAGGAATCAACAGTCAGCCAACCATAGAGGCAAGAGTCAAAAGCGACAGAGAATCGAAAGGTCAAAAGAAAGATCAGCCGCCAAGTACATTCTTCCTCTTCTTTATTACCTTATTAATACCAGCCCGATCCTGAACTAAAACCAATTCGAAAGCCGAACCGGCCCCGCTCGTCAGCACCACAATCTTCCCCTCCCTCGCCCGCTCTCTTATCGCTATCGCATGGGAGGCTCTCGGAGTTCGGCATTCGTAAACCCTCATCTGCAATCATAACATCACATCGCAATTGCTATCGCGACCTTTGTTTGGCTCCACGGCTCGTCTCTGAGCCCATATCCCCGATTCACCATGGCTGAGAACCCTAGTCCAGAGGAGCGGGTAGCCATTGATGATCTGACCCCAGAGGAGGCCAATCGAATCATACATTCCCATCGCAAGGTTCGCTACGGTAAGACATGTTGTGAATAACCTCAATTGGGGAATTCCATGGCTCATCATCACGTTAGGTACTGCATGTTGGCCCTGTCGCCAGAGAAAAGTCAAGTGCGACAATAAACAGCCTTGTGAGAACTGCGTCAAGAGAGAGCATCCACGACTATGTTCCTATAAGCCCAACCGCTCATCAACCTCAAAGCCATCAGGCTCTGGTGCACCCTCAGAAGCAAGTCAAGGCATCGCCAGTCGCAAGAGGACACTTTCATTCTCAGAGGTTCCTCGCGACGAGGGAGTGCGCAAGGTCGAGCGACAGGACAGTTGGCCACGCACCCTTGGTGAGTGTCCGAACATCCGGGTCATGCCACTGTTCATACGACTAATAAGCAACACAGCAAGCATCGATGAACCTGAAGTCGCAGCAGACCGTTACGTTGGACAGAACAGTATTCCTGCTCTACTGCGCGAGCAGTCTTCACCAGTTCACAAAGGCGACGGCCTTGACATTCGACAAGACATGAGGTCCATTCTCGGCTTGGACACATCGGCGCCTTTCCCGCTGATGTCGTCGCATCACCTTCAGAAATTGACACAGGATATATCAACTGAATTGCCTTCCGACCGTGAGGTTATGAAGTGAGTATTCGCCTTCCGCTCAATTCCTGTGGCGAGACCGTAAGCTGACGAGCCTTTCAGGCTGTTCCGCACATACAAGGAAATACCTCAGCCTTTTTGGGGATTCGTTATGGACATTGATGACCTCGAGGCCAAGCTCATGACCTACCTAGAAGATCGTTCGCGAAATGCCACAAGCGGTAGCAAGTCCACCAAACCCGTTACAGCATCATGGCTAGCAATACTCTTTGCCGTTTTGGCCGTCGGATCACAGTATCACGAATCGCCATACCATATCCGCACCCGAGACTCTCAGCGCTTCATTCAGATATCATTTCACTTCCTCCGACTTGGCAACTTTCTTCTTCGGTAATGCAACTTGCCAGCTTTGACAAACTTGGACTGACACATTGCAGACCTTCTTTTGACTCCATCCAAGCTCTTCTTCTAACGTGTTTCGTTCTTCTGAATGATATGAAGGCTGAAGCATCATGGGCGCTGATGGGATTGACCTGTCGTCTTGCCCAGTCGCTCGGTCTACACAGAACACCGCGCAACGAAAGCCGCGACTGTACACCCCCAAACACCCAATCGAAAGAAATGGTACGAAGAAGATTATGGTGGAGTGTTGTATGGCACGACACCTTGACGTCGCTATCCTTTGACAGGTGAGTATCAAGTATCGCATGTTGATGGCTCACCTCTGACGATGTCAGATCTCCAATGACCAACTTCCCCTGCTGTCCGATCCCCGTCATGACGCCGACACCAAACGGCAACTACTCATACCTCGAAACAATGTATCATCTCATGGAGATCATTTCTCGTCGCCTAAACCCCGACGACATGATGAGTGCTTCATACACTCAAATCATCGACGACTGCGAAGCCGTAGAGACCCTTCGAAGCCGCACTGCACCACAGTTACGAAACAAAGAAATCTGCAAGACAGCCCTCGACCGTCTGCAACACTATGCAATCCGCCTCCACACATCATTTGTCATCTCCGTCGCATGTCGCCCAGCACTCCGAAAAGACAGCGAATTCGAACCTGAGCAGCGAAAGACGCTAGCAGATCGCTGCAAAGACAACCTAACCGAAACCGTCAGGATGTTCCTCGCCATGCACCAGCTCTCCTCCATCCCAACGCGAAGCTGGGCCTTCACGTACCACGGCCTATCATCAGCTCTGCTCCTCGGCATACTATGTGAGACAAAGACGGATCCAGAAGTTCGGCAGTTACAGGGGGATCTCATCGCCGCCCTCTCTGCCACTGCTGCCAAAGACGTTAGCTCCCCCGAGCCGCATGTCATGACCACCGACAAGGACATTGAACTCTCCGGCCCACTGTACCGCGCCCTCACGGCCCTCAAGAACATTTACGATCATGGCTCTATTGTCCCGTCACATCTCAAGAAAGAAGGCGACGCCTCTGCCGCCGGCAGCGGGAGCCGGACGCCCCTTAACCTCTTTGGTAACCCAGGCCAACTTCCCGGAAATGGCAATTCAATGTTTCGCAACGTTTCCCAGAGCGCGGACCCAAGAGAGGACGCAGCGCTTGCTATGGCGGAGATGCAAAACGGAGGAGCTTCGATCCAAGACTTTCCAGGGTCAGTATTCTATTCTCCCCGATTTGGTGTGAACGTTTCTAAAAGTGTGTCTAGTCTTGCGTACGGTCAGCAGATGCCAAACGGAAACCTGAATCTCGACAGCATGAACGCCATGAATGTCGATCCTACGCAATACATGGCTCCCATGGACCTCTACGAATCTATCTGGGGTGGTATGTCATTTCCTATCTGTCATATTTCTCTTTTGAGCAGCCCCCGAAAAGCTAACTCGCCACAGAATCGCCGGACCCGTGGAACACGGGAATGGACTCGTTGAACTTTGACTTCCTAGCCCAGCCACCGCCAGGCCAGCCCCAGCAGCAGTTTTACTTTTGAACGTGACCAGTCCTGTTACGGTATTAACTACCGGGTGGTGAACCCGACAGGAGGGAGACGTTTGAGATATTTTGATCAGATTGAGATTGTACGTTATCACGGAATGGCGTCAAAGGGGAGGGTCAACGTTTTGACTTTTTACTATTTGAGTTGTAAAAAATACAACTGAGTGATAAAAGCAGGGCATTTCATACATAATATTCAAGTCGTTACTCTTTTTTCCGGTGTGCTCTGTCTTTTAAACGCCCCCAAAACCGAGGTCAGCCAAGCCTCATCCGGAGCTGGAAACCCTTTCCGTTCCGTCACGGGAAGGGAGGCAAAGAAATACAAATCGTCAGAGCTCTCTTTGATCGTTCAAAACGGACCCAAAGCAAAGGAGGGAACGTTCAGATCGCCGCGGGAGCCAAGAGAACCGGAGGTTACACAGACCCCAAGGGGGAATGCTAAACCGTCTCGGCGGTGACATCTCCGGGCGACGAATCAATGTCTTCATCATCCGATTGCAGTTGCCTAGGGGGAAGGGGTTTGATATAAGCTTTTCGTGTTATTCCTCCTTTGGGCAAAGGGGCTTGACCCTGCGTCTCGACACAACGGTCCCTTGCCCGGAATGGGGGGAGAAAGCGAATAAGGAATCGCCAAGAGTGAAGTTTTCAGGTCTATTTCTTGCGACGGGATGATGTGGCGACGATCTTCTTCTTTAGGTGCTTGGGCATCTTCTCCTTGCGCTTCTCGCGCTTAGCTTCCTTGACGGCTTGTTTATGGGCCTGGAGAGTCATTGGTCAGTCAAGTTCCTCGAGGAGAATAGGTGTTGAGATACAAACCTTCTTCTCATCCTTGTCCTCAAAGCGACGGCCACGGGGAGGACCCTTTTCGAAGTTGGCCTCGTCGTTGGAGTCACCTGAGAGAGATGCGCCATCATTGTCAGAGTCAGATGTAGAACCTTGGTCCTCTTCGCCATCTTCGCCGTCCTTCTTGGGAGCAATGACCTGATCTGCCAGTAGATTACTGTAGACAAGGTCGTTGCCTTCACCTTGTGTCACCTTCTGAGCATCCTTCTCAATATCGTAGACTTGTTCTAATGTCTGAGGAATGTACTGATGTCTGAACACCTCGTTGTCAACCTCGATCTGAGCAGCCTGGTCTTCACTTGTATCAGCACGAGTCTCGTACAGAGTCTCGATCGCCTTGGACATTTCTGGCTCCTCTACAGGACCCTCAGGGGTAGTGATGAAGTTGAAGATAGCGCGGTCAGCAAGCGTATCAACGCCCTTGCGCCTGAAAAAGTCACCCACGTTCTTGATATCCATACGCAGGAACTCAAGAGAGCGAGGATGATCAGGCTCCACACTCTGCGATACATCAATGATGTACAGCTTCTCCTTGTGGTAGAGAATGTTGTACTCGCTCAGATCGGCGTGCACAAGACGGCAGACCTGATAAATTCGGCGCATGATGCCAAGCAGCTGGACATAAAGCTTATACCACTGCTGATCGACATCGTCGCCCGTCAGAGTAGCGTCACGGAGGCGAGGATACGCCCATCCCTTGCGGTCGCCGAGGAAGCCCATGACGAGAACGTGAAGCTTTAGGCTGATGGGCTCTGGGCAGGGAATACCAGCTGTGTAGATCCTTCGCAAGTTACGGAATTCCTTCTCCGCCCAAAGTTTAACCATCTTTCTGTTGTTTCCCTTATCGAAGCCACCCTTGAAACGGTGCTCACCGGTGATGTAACGTTCTCTGTCCTTGAAGCTGAGAATGGCTGTCTTGTAGACCTTGATAGCTCTCTGGGTAGCCTCGCCGGTTTGATCATCGTGGAGCACGGCGCCGTAGACGTTGGCTTCTTTACCGGTGCTGATAGCACCGTGGACTTCGCTAACGAAGCCACGGTTAATCATCTGGAGGAGAATCATGCGGGTGCGCTGGTCGAGGACTTGTTCGCTGGTGGCGCGGTCGGCCTTGTCCTTGTCCTTCTCGACATCTTGCTTGACAGTGTCAAGACGAAGCTTAGCGGCGTGCTTAGAGAGGGCGGATACTTGATCGTCGACGCTGGCAAATGTATTCGCAGTAGGTTTCTGCTGATTCGAGCGAGGAGCAGCGGCGCCATCGGCATTGCGCTGGCGGTTATAAGATTTTGTCAAGTCGCCCGCATCAGCAGCCCATTCATTATCGTCGAAATCTTCCTCAAAGATATCGTCAAAGTCATTATCGTCTTCTTGCTCGAGAAGAGCGCCGTCGTCTTTTTGGGTCTGGAGTTCGCGGGGTATTTCTTCTGTCTGTTCGTAGCCCTGGTTTGCTGTGTATTGGTAGGGAGGCTCGTGAGGAGCAGCTGGTCCTGCCGCAGGATCCATGATGAATAATTTGCAATGGGATTTAGCGAGATTGCAAAATATGTCGGTTATGTTGGCGAAAACAAATTCGATGAAGGCGTTGTGGAATTTTTGTGCAACCTTGTTACCGCGGGGTTCAAAAAAACGTTATCTTATCAGTGGATGTGTCTGTCTACCAGGGTTCACTCTAACGTTGTGAGATGACTCTTGGCAGATTGAGAACTGTAATTGAAGTATTTATATAGAAATTTTGCCTATTTTTGCTGAATATTTCTCAAGGCAGATCAATCATTTTTACTCATATTGACGATCTGGATAATATCAATTTCCCTTCTGCCTGGTGTTTTTTTCTTCTAGGGGGATGTCAATGGAGATGCCGCTGTATTTGGTGAGTCATGGAGGGGTAATTTTCAGTGGAGGAGTCATGAGATGAGCCATCGATGATGACTTCACATTGAACCTCGACTATCTTTGTCATCCAGTCTAGTATCGTGCAGAGAGAAGCACGATGACTGCGAGAGTGAATGACTGCAATCATCGCCACATCAGTCATTATCAGGCCTAAAGCAGAAAAGCACAGACATGACTGTTGAGTGTAAAATTAGAACTCGTTACGACGCATCTGTTTACAGTAATTCAATGGAGAAACTTGTATGAGAGACTTGATTGGACCTCCAACTCTACTGAGAAGTCAAGAGCCTCAAAGCGGAAGGGACCGAGCCTTTGTTAAGCATTGACCAATGGCTGCCGCTTCACTCTCTTCGGAGCATTTCCCCCAGAATCGCAAGAGACGGCTTGAGCATCGTTTCAAACCTCAACACCACCGCCAACATCATCATAACGAGTCAGTGCATTCCCGCTCGCCGACCGCTCAAGCCACGACCATCTCTAGTTAGCACTAAGATGAGGTTATTTACGAAACCATGGAACCGACAACTTGGATACGGCCCGGATGAGAGATTTCCGTCCAAGACTCGTCGGTCTATGACCTTGGAAGAAGATGGACGACAAGATGTTGCTGTCATACTGTAACCTAGGCGCCATTTACGACAGAAGTACGAAAATGCAGGAACAGAACTGGGCATGACCTAAATCCAATCGACCAAGACAGAAACAACGACATTGTTGTAGATCTAATGATCTATCATGGGTTCTTTCATCATACCCGTCCCAACTTGTTCAACTGGTCCGTCGATCATCGCACCAAAAAGGTCTCAAAGCAATCGTTTTTGTCAGTCTCAAGCCGATACTTGGCCGATAAACACGCACACGCAAGACCCTGACAATTAATTGCGGCGCACGCCTTCAACGTCAAGATGGGGACCCTTTACGACAAACGCGGACAAATCAGACGCAGGTACCAGGAACCAAGAACGGACATTTTGGGCCATGTCTCGGTCATGGCTGTTCTGCCGTGCTCGTGGCATTCATTCTAGGGTCTAAAATGTCTAGTCCCAAGGCCCCGGAATGCAGATGCCAGGCCATACCATACTCGATCCAGATACATTCCACGCAAAACCACCCTCTTCACGGGCCACATTCCACATTAGGCTCTCCAGCATGGCTTCACTTAGCTCCAGGCTTGCCCAGAATGCCATGCTATGGATCTCGAAGTGCCTCGAAAATAGACTTTGCCCTCGATCCGGAACACTCAACCCGCCCCTTACAATGGATCGCTGCTACTCCCATTGTCTTGATATATGAGGTCCGGCCCCCCGTCCTCCTAATGCATCCGTATCTCACGATCACTATTACTTCTCACCTACCCATCATTCACGATGAAATTCAGCACGGTTTCCTTCCTCCTCCTCGCCGGCTGTAGTACGGGTATTCCTCATGAAATCCGTGGCGATGTCTACGAGGTGAAGAATCCATTCTCACCCAACGCCGTTGATCCAGAAGTTGAAGGAGTAAAGGGTCTGCAAAAAAGGGCAATAGAAACCAAGGGAGACCAAGCCCTCGCGGCACGTGGCGACGTGTACGAGGTCAAGAATCCCTTCTCACCTAATGCTGTTGACCCTGAGGTTGAAGGCGTGAAGGGTCTGCAAGACCGGGATATAAAGCCCAGGAACGTAAAGGCACGTGGCGATGTCTATGAAGTCAAGAATCCTTTTTCACCCAACGCTGTTGATCCAGAGGTTGAAGGAATTAAGGGCCTGCAAGATCGGGGCATCGATCCCGAGGAACAAGAAGAGGAGGAACTCGGCAAGACGCTGCGAGGTCGAGCTATCGATCATGAGAATGATCCCGACTCGGCTCACCTCAAGCCTCGGGCTGGCGGAGAAAAGGTCAAGATGGACCAACTCACCAACACGAATTACAAGAAGCCTCATGCCGAAATTGCCCTCATCCAGGCATACAACAAATACAAAAAGCCTTTACCCCCGACGCTCAAGAAGATTGCTCAGCATGAGGCTGCCCTCATCAATAGCAAGCTTGGTTAGTCTCGTCACTTGGCTTAATGAATACGACTAACACTCGCCAGGAATGAAGGGCTCTGCTTCGGCAACACCGCCTCAGTACTACGATTCACAGTATGTAGTTCCTGTCAAGATTGGTACTCCATCTCAGCAAACATACTTGAACTTTGATACTGGCTCATCTGATCTGTAAGTGCCTGTCTTTTGTTAAGAAGGTTCGTTGCTAACTGTCGCAGTTGGGTGTTTTCTACAGACACATATCAACCTGACCAGGCTGGTCATATTCTCTACAAGCCAGACAAGTCAACGACTTCCAAGCGACTAAACGGTCAGACTTGGAGTATTAAGTACGGTGACGGCACTGGCGCCAGTGGCATTGTCTACACCGACAAGGTTCAAGTTGGAAAGACCTATGTCAACAAGCAGGCCGTTGAGTCTGCTACTGAAGTCTCAGATGGTATTGCCGCAGACAAGTTCTCGCAAGGTATCATGGGCCTCGCCATGTCAAGCCTGAACACTGTCCGACCTACACCTCAAAAAACCTACTTCCAGAACGTGCAGGACAGCCTAGCAGTTCCAGTCTTTACCGCCAATCTGCAGAAGGGCAAGGCTGGAAACTACAACTTTGGCTACATCGACCAAGGAGAGTACTACGGAAGCATTCAATTCGCCAAGGTCACGAAGGGCAGTCCTTGGTGGCAGCTTAACATTGAGGGCTTCCGCGTCGCTCAGGGTGCACCGTGGCACAAGTACAACTACTCAGCCATCGTCGATACCGGCACCACACTCCTTCTTCTGCCCAGCTACCTTGTCAACTTCTACTACAAGAAGGTCAAGGGCGCTTACGTCGATCAAGATTACGGTGTCTGGGTGTTCCCCTGCTCAGCCAAGCTTCCTAGCTTCTACTTTGGCTTCGGCAGCTACCGCGGCAAAGTCCCCGGAAACTACATCAACTACGGCCGTCTCACCACCACCGTCTGCTACGGTGGCATTCAGAGCTCTGACGGTATTGGATTCGCCATTCTGGGCGATATCCTACTCAAGGCGCAGTTCGTCGTCTTCGACCTCAAGGGTCAGCGTGTTGGATTCGCCAACAAACTCACGGTCACGTCATAAGGCAAATTCATTTGAATAACGTTCTTCCGTGATACTCATTCACTAGCTAGACTATAATCTCTTTCCTAGAGTCGTAAAATCATCATTGCTTTTCTTGGTTTGCTGCATTGGGAAGCGTGGGCGTTCTTGTTGGGGTAAATCGGTGCCTGCATTTACTACCGTATAGCTCAAATTTTAATAAAAAGCCGACCAGGCCTTTTTGGTATTGATTTGCATTTCGAAAATGAAATAAAGTCCGTCCAAATTCCGCATTTGTCACGTTTGCCCCTGGCTTGGAATACATGGCTTGTCGATGGAATTCGATTATTCAGCTGCCGGATATTGAATGAGCAATGTGGATCATGGACCAACAAGGATCTTGGCATTTATGGGTGATACAAGTCCTTAGTTCTTATTACAAATACAATAATAAAAATAGGAATATTTTCATGTTCTCGGAGTTTGACATGGAGATAGAGGATTGCTTACACCCAACGCCAAGGCTATTCGTTCACCCCGCGTTAAGGCTCCGCCAAGATGCAGATCCAGCCTCATTCTCGTCCTCTCCAAAGTTGCATTCACGACGTAATCATCATGCACCGCAGAATTAAACTATAGCCTAAAATACCACTTGTTCCTCTAAATATGACGCCCGAAACGCCTCTTGAACTCTCCATCGAGAACTTGCAAGCCCTCAATCGTCTCAACGATCCATCCATACCAGTACCTATGACGCCCCAAAACATCCTCATCCTCGGCGCCGGGGAACTAGGCCTCTCTATCCTAGAAGCCCTCACCTCGCACCCCAAGCGTCAACGCTATTCCGTTCTCCTGCGTCAAGCAACGCTTGACTCCGCTGCCCCTGAGAAGAAGAAACTAGTCCAGCGCATTCGTGCCCTCAACGCAGGATTTGAAGCAGCTGATGTCGTCAACGCGAGCGTTGAAGAGCTAGCGTCTATCTTTGAGAAATACGATGTTGTTGTGTCGTGTAATGGCATGGGCTTACCGTCTGGAACGCAGCTCAAGCTTTCAGACGCCGTGCTTAAAGCAGGTGTCAAAAGATACTTTCCGTGGCAGTTTGGGATGGACTATGATGTTATCGGGGAGGGAAGTTCACAGGACTTGTTTGACGAGCAGTTACAAGTGCGGAAGAAATTGAGGGCGCAGAGGGACGTTGATTGGACGATTGTGTCGACTGGGCTGTTCATGAGCTTTCTGTTCCTCCCAGACTTTGGGGTCGTTGATCTCGGGAATAAGATCGTCAGAGCACTCGGGAGCTGGGATAACAGAATCACACTCACGACACCTACTGACATCGGGCGCGTCACAGCAGATATAGTCCTCGATCCACGGGGTATATCGCACCAAGTTGTGTACATAGCTGGAGATACTATATCCTACGGCGAGCTGGCAGATTTACTGGACAAGCATTTCGGAACCAAGTTCAAGCGCGAGGTGTGGGATCTAGAAGAGTTGAAGAGGCAGATGGAGAGCGAGCCGAGTACGATGGTCAAGTATAGGGATACGTTTGCGCAGGGCCGTGGGGTCGCGTGGGATAAGAGTGGGAGTGTTAATGAGGAGAGGGGAATTGCGATGGTTGATGTGAGGAAGTATCTTGAGGGAATGGATGTCAAGTCAGATGAGTGAGTGATGGTTGCTCTGGGATGGTGAGTGTTACCTTGCGGTTATGTGAGTGTCTACTTTGGGCGCTGCACATTCACCTTGTATGTCTTGTTGGGGGTAACAGCGGTTGGAGAAAATGCAATATTGATCCGGAGCTGAAATGCAGTCAATCACAAGAATTGAAAGCAGTGTCGATATACAGTGTAATATCCAACATTGTACTCCGTACAGCCTCCCGGCACGTCCGTCCAGCCGCCGTAACATCCGGGTGTTATCGGGATATCCTCATTGGGAAAATGCCTTATCACCCCATAAACAAGCTCCTCCAACAGAAACCGTCTTATCTTGCACCGTGATCCTATCTCATCGTTATCGTTGGTTAACCCAGTTTCCAAAACCGAAAACAGCTCCACGGCGATCAAACATTCTCGTCGTCACCCGCATTGTACCCAGTAACATCATGGTCCCCCCAGACTCTGGTTCCCTGTCTTCATCCATGCAGTTTTGGTCATCGGGCACAACTCATTCAAGAAAAGAACCTTGGTAGAATACACTTCCTTCTAGGCAGCTCTAGGTATCAATGCACTATAACCACAGCGACGCTCTACCTCTGACAGATGACGACACCCTCTTCGTTCTGCTTATCGTCATGAGTCCTACGCCCAGCAACCAATCAGGACCGCATCACACGGACGTTGCCTGTCAATCAAACCCATCATGCGCCTCGCCATGCGCTGTGCCTCGTCGATAAGGCTTCCCCAACCCCAAGGCCTTGTCTTATTCGCTGCGCCACCTCGGCTATCTTGGCCTTGTAAGACGCGCCCGGATCAAAGCAAGCAATGCAATATGAGTCACGTCACACAACTAGGACTAGGGCCGAGGCAGCACTTGTTGTTGCTCACAGTAACAAAGATGAGACAAAGGCCGTAATCGTAATGTAATACAGTGTAAGAGCCTAGTCTAGGTTGGTAGTGTAGTACGCCATCCGCAGTCCATATGACTCCTCCGGCGGCCAATCACGACGATATCGCCCCGGATGAGATGATATCGTATTAATACACCCTCCAGCCTTCGACTCTTCCAGATACCTCTTTCATATTCCCTAATCTCGCGCCCTTTGGTGTTCAAGCACGCAACTTTGCGCCTTTCTTGACAACATAACATCTTTACTTACAACATAGTATCCTTCCTTCACTTGTACAAACCCTTGTTCATCTAACCTAACCTGACCTACTTATAATACGCACCCCCAAGCCCATCCATCATGGACGTCTTGCTCAACAGCTCTGGAGACCTTCCAGCTGCAAAGCACTTTGCTATCAATCCTCCCAGCACAATAAAGACCCGCGCCCACACAAGTCGAAACCACTTCGTCCGCGCCACAGCAAAGCGTCAGTCCCAATACAAAGGCGCCAACCTGTGCCGCGAGACCGGGTTTCCCTGCACGACTTCAAATTTCGGAGAGACGCACTGTCTGCGCTGTGGACAACAGGATAGCACAAGCACAAACGGAGGCGCGCGCCGTCCCCAGCTCGAAAAGATCCTGCACTACGAGATCTCGACGGGGAACTTGCAGCGTGCGAATCCACGATGGACACACGTCCATCGGAACCGCATGGCCCGGAAACATGACCACTCCAGTCTGGGTGGTTCTTCCGATGAGGTCGAGGGGCGAGATCTAGCGAACAGCAGGATTTCTCTGCCCGTTGACCGATTCCGACTCGTGAGGAGGCCTACGCTTGAGAGGGAGGAGGCATTCCGCGATGCTTCGACTGCGAGGGGGAATGTGTACCTTGGACGAAAGATGCCCATGACAGAGGATGATGAAGTCGCCGAGCTGTATCGCATGGGCCTGCTGTACGACGACGAGCAGGTTAGGGGTGAGGGCTTCAGCCTTGACAGTATCAAGCACGAAGAACCCATCTACTCCATCCGCCCAGCCAAGCAATCCCGCAAGAAGCGCGCCCAGAGCTTCAGCTTCAACCAGCCCCTGCATCTCGATCTCTCCTTCACAGACCTCGGCGGCTCCCAAGCCCTCGCGCAAATCCTCTTCTCCTCCGACGACACAGCCCCCTCTGCCACACCATCACGCAGTTTCGCTCCTCTGCGCGTGATATACGAACTCGACGGTTCAAACCCCTCCTTCGACGTTGATACCTCTCAACCGCCCGATTTGATCTCGGATTATGATTGTGTTTCAGACAGTGAACTCGATGATTTACCCTCTCAGCGGGAATTTCTAGATAGTGCAGCTACGCCTGGTTCGGAGACGTGGGTGGTGCTAGGTGACGACTCGTAGCAGGTCCGAACTCGGAATACGCAAAACTGCAGTTTTTGTGGTTCTGAGTCAAGATAGCGATGGGAGAGCCTTATCGTCGGACTGGTCCTCATTTAAACCTGGCGCTGCTTGGGAT
This sequence comes from Fusarium fracticaudum, assembly GCA_003353625.1. Classification (NCBI taxonomy): domain Eukaryota; kingdom Fungi; phylum Ascomycota; class Sordariomycetes; order Hypocreales; family Nectriaceae; genus Fusarium; species Fusarium fracticaudum. The sequence continues at coordinate 4,396,528 of PDNT01000003.1, forward strand.
GTTTCTTGAACTGGGCGTGAGGCGCTGGTGCTCGCAGAAATGCTTGAGCATCGCGCTGGTGTTACTTGTTATGGGTAGCAACCTGCTTGCATAGTCGAAGCGAGTGCTGTTTTTGTTTTTGGATTGGTCCTACGGGACTTTGGATATTTTTATTTGCATAGCGCAAGTGACGCTTCAGACTTGGTCTGGACTTGTATTATCTCCTCAACTTTTGATCCGTGCTTGTGCCGCTGTGATCCTTGATGATATGTTAGAATTCTTGAGGTACCACTGGGAAGTTGTTCACCGTGTAAGATCTTTCTGACTGGTCTCTGCCTAACTTCGTTCCTGAGCATGGCAACCAGGCCTTGTTATCCAGCCTAGTCCCGGGCATATAGCGGAACCTCTTAGAAAGAAAGATTTGTGATTGCGAATGTAATTAGCATTGTTGTTGTTGTTGGTTCAAGGCTTGCCGCCCATCCGTACACACGGCAAATCGGCATACACATGCAAGCTCATCACCAACAACGACCTTCCTGATCTAGTTCAATCAACCATCAGTAAGTCCTAAAAGTGTAAATTTTTCGAATAGATTGATGGATAGTGTCTTATCGTAGCTACATGTGCATATGCTGGTGTTGACACTAACGTCGACCTCACTCTGAGGCGTCATCCATTGGCGACACAACCAACGACGTTGAGCCACAAAGAATGATCTTTAATGACAATAGCCTGAGCGCAGATGGAGATATTTCGTGCATCAAGTCAGCGGCACCTTTTTATCCAATCTCAAGATGATTCCGACCCATCATCAAAGTCTCCGACCGGAGATATTCAGGATCTCTCCGTAGAATGTATATAAGCCAAAGGGCAACTATATCATATCCTGGAACAGACACAGCTTACTTCTCAACCTCTCTCACTTCTCGTATAATCACAATGCCATCTAAACTCTACGACGTCCTTATCATCGGCGGCGGCCCTGGCGGTCTCGCCATGGCATCCGCCCTCGCCCGGCAAGTCTACACAGCACTTATCCTCGACTCAGGCGTGTATCGCAACGCACCTACAAAACACATGCACAACGTCCTCGGCTTCGATCACGTTGAGCCCTCCGTCTTTCGCGAAAAAGCTCGTGAAGATCTTGAGAAGCGGTACGAAAGCATCGAGTTCAAGCCCACAACCATCACAACCGTTCGCAAAACAGACGCTGGTGTGTTTGAAGCAGCCGATCAAGATGGCAATGTCTATCAGGGAAAGAAACTTGGTCTTGGAACTGGGGTGAAGGATCTTGTGGAGGAGCAGCCTGAGGGATATGCTGAGTGCTGGGGAAAGGGGATGTAAGTGAATCTCTGGGGTTGTGAAACGCACCTTGCTGATTTTCAAGTTTCCACTGTCTTTACTGCCATGGCTTCGAAGAGCGAGGAGCAGAGAGCGTTGGAGTCTTTGCAGGCGGTATGGTCTCCAGCGCCGACATGCTCGCGCACGTAACTCCCATGGCCAAACGCCTCTCCCAGTCTGTAACAATCTACACCAACGGCGATACCTCTCTCCCCTCACTCATCCAAACAAAAGTGCACAGCAGCAAAGTGCACTACGACACCCGAAAGATCACATCCTTCGCGCTCATCAACGGCGGCCCCACCGTTGAAATAACTTTTGAGGACGGCTCGTCCAAGACGGAAGGCTTCGTGGTAAGCCATCCTAATGTCGCCCAAGCAGCACCGTTTGCGGAACAGATGGGGCTGGAGAAGGCGGCAACGGGTGAGATTAAGGTTAATGCGCCGATGAACGAGACTAGTGTCAAAGGCTGTTTTGCATTTGGCGATGCGGCGACTGTTATGAGGAGTGTGTTGCAGGCGATGCATATGGGTGGTTTTGCAGCTGTTGGGATGGCGATGCAATTGCAGCATGAACTGGATGAGGAGGATGAGCTATGAGAAGTACGTTATGTGCTAATAGATCCATGCCTGTTATTTGTCAATCTGCTTATGCGCTAATGCAGCTGATCCGCCCTTGCCTATTGGTTGCATACATCTCATCTTTTTGCCATTGCTTCTCACTTGGGCCATTTTACGAGACAACTCAAGACATACATGTTCTCGACTCAGACCCTGTCCCGTCATAAAACAATAAAAAGCGCTTGAACCCGTTTTATTGTGCTCTTCCATTCGCCGCTAGAACAAAAAGCCCCCGTACCGGTCGGTGTGTCTGTCTCAGTTGAGACTTGTGACTATCGCAATGCAAGGGATGGAGCCGTTCGGCATGACTTCATCTCTCAGCTGCTTTGGCCAACAAGATCTGGTAGTCTTGGTAATCTATTCGTCATTTCTGCAAGCGGCCATAAGTTGAAGAAAAAAGGTCAGAGGGTCAATTGAGTTTGCTACAAGGTTTACATTGACAAATGGTCCCCGATGACATGACATTGCATCTATCACGTCAAGAGGCTCTCTGCAAGGGGGGGGATGATTACTCACTTACACCGAGTATTACGAACTTGGACCGATTGGCCTTGTTAAACACATGTGTTTTTGCCAAGATGGATACAGCGGATAGGTCGTTTCTACCGAGTGAAGATCTCAATAGACGACCCGTTGCATAGCGTCCGTGGGTATACCGCACATAGAAATTAAATTCTCCGCTAGTGCCTCGAGTGCCGTGCTACTAGTAGTAGTATCCATAATAACAAACAAACATTCTGCTATTCCTCTGTGCCGAACCTAAACTCTACATAAAGGCAAGTCGAAGTTTGTTCAGGAGGTATTACCTAGGTTGAGTTGAGTTGCACTGCCCGGCATGGTCGGACCTCTTCTCTCATGTGGAGTAAGATCGAAGATGATATCTACAAGGATGTAAATGTATATGCAAGAAGAAACACAAATTAGTAGATGCAGCTAAGCTCTCTCTGCAGGACCGGTCAGCGGATCAAGGAGAAATTTGTAATTAAGACATGCATATCCTCTTCATATAAAGATCATCACTTCCGAGGCTTGATATTGTCTTTCTATCTTGACTCAAGGTAGCCTCAGACAAAAACAGTTGCCTTATAGACAATCGTCATTATGATCAAGTCTCTGGCCCTCTTCACCCTCATCACCGCCGCCACGGCGCGAAAGTGCACAAACATCACAGTCCCTGTGTCACTTACCTCCCAAAATGCAGTTTTCACCATTAAGGCTCCGTTGACGGGCATTGACGTTACGAGCCTTGCTGTCAATCTCGCACGACAGGGAGCACCTTCATATCCTGAGCAGGTGCAAAAGGGTGTAAGTCAACCACTCACTCAATGCTTTGATATAAGCTTATAGTGATAGTTTACTACTGTCTCGGGTGACTATAAACTCGCCGCTACATACTGCGAACCCGATGCCGGTCCTGGAAAAGAACTTCAGATCATGACGCACGGCATTGGCTTTGATAGAAGTTACTGGGACTTTCCTTACAACAATTACAACTACAGCTATGTTGCGCGAGCAGTCGATGAGCATGGCTACTCGACTCTTACCTGGGACCGTCTTGGAGTCGGTGCTTCTTCCAAGGGTGATCCATTGAACGAGATTCAAGTCTTTCTCGAGATTGCAGCTCTCAAAGCCCTCACTACCAAAGCCCGCGGAGGATCTCTTGGAGTAGGATGCAAGTACTCCAAAGTTGTTCACTTGGGCCACTCGTTTGGTTCGGTTATTACTTACGCGCTTGCGAATGAGAGTCCTGAACTCACTGATGCTATTGTCTTGACGGGCTTTTCACAGGCGACTGCTTATCTGGGGCTATTCGCGGTTGGAAGCAACTTTGTTCCTATTACTGCCACACCTCTGGCTGATAAGTACCCCGCCGGGTACGTCGGTGTGTCGTCTACAGTGGGCATTCAGATCAACTTCTTTGCAGAGGGCGACTTTGACCCCAAGATGCTGGAAGTGGCATTTGAGAAGGGTCAACCTGTTTCGCCTGGTGAGCTTCTTACTTTGGGAGCACCAGCTGGGAAGAACAATACATACACGGGCCCTGTCCAGATCGTGACTGGCGGTAAGTCAACACTCACTTTGTGTAGTGCAGGATGATACTAACAGCTGCAGCACGCGATGTTCCTTTCTGCGGCGATAACTGCTACTCTACTGTCAGTGTAGACGAGAAGCTGCCCTCGTTACTCGACATATCGAGACAGTTCTTCACACAAGCTTCGCGATTCAACACAACTGTTGTTCCAGGTGCAGGTCACGGACTGAACTTTGGGTACTCGCACACTGTTACTTACGATTCTATTCTCGAGTTTCTCTCAGAGTTGGCTTGATGCCTTATTCCACCTTCCGTTCTTTCGCGTAATATTCTTTCAGCATCGTTGTACATAGTCTAGCTTGCATCTAATACATTTCATGTTTATTCAAACGGATCATCAATTCATCCGTCAAATTCCCATCTCAAATCTCCATCAGCTCATTGTCGAGTTGTTTTACCTGCAGAAGCCGTTGTCAGCCGTAACCCCACCTCTGGGACCCTGTAACGGGCAGCCGATTAGTGAATGCAGCCACTGGAGCTTCCTAATCTGTGAACCTAATGCTAATGCACCTCCGTCATGACCAAGAATCCGAGGTCCATAGCGGGGTTGTTCAAATCTCCCCTCCATCTTTGTTCTTCTCAAGCAACAACACGTATTCTCTCTACAACAAGTGCAAGGCCAGCGCGACGAAGCCTGTACACGGAAGTGCGACGTCTGAACCTGATATCTTCAACGCGACCGCGTTTCTTATCGCAAATACCCTACGCTAGAGCTATCACCATGGTCGCTGAAGACTATGAGGCTGTCCTCAAGGGCAAATATCCAGGCAAAGACCATGCCAAACGTGTCGTGGACCTCATTCGCAAGGATGTTCCTGATGCCAATGGTATTCTATACCTCGAGAGTCAAGTTACTCGAATGATGGAAGATAGCGACGAGCCCGAGCCCTTCCGGTGCGTATCCCACCTTATCTCCAAAACACCCACCATCTAATCTTTTGATCTTGCAGCCAGCGACGATACTTCTACTACCTCACCGGCTGCAACCTCCCCGACTGCGCTTTCGTCTACGACATCCAATCCGCGAAATCCACACTCTTCATTCCTCCCATCAACCCGGACGATGTCATCTGGTCCGGTCTCCCCGTCAGCATCGACGAGGCCCTCGCGCAATACGACGTCGACGAAGTAAAGCTCACCACCGAGCTCAACGCTACCCTCGCACACCTCGGATCCGAGAACCCCAAGGCCTCAGCCTTTGCCATCGCGAACCAAGTCTCCGACCACGTTTCCTTCATTGGCTTCGACAACAAGAACTTCAATGTTTTAAAGACCGCTATCGAGACGTCCCGAGTGGTCAAGGACGAGTTCGAGGTTGCTATGCTTCGCAAGGCGAACTATATCTCTGGCATTGGACATGGCGCTGTGTTTGCGAGGGCCAAGACTGCCAAGAATGAGCAGGAGTTTGAGGCGGCGTTCAAGGAGAGATGCTATTCTTATGGTATTAAGAAGATGTCGTATGATCCTATTGCTGCTGCTGGAAGAGCTGCTGCTACGCTGCACTACGTCCCGAACAATGCGCCTTTGGAGGGTAAGCTCAACCTGTTGATGGATGCCGGTGGCGAGTGGAACAACTACGCTGCTGATATTGTGAGTACATGAGATGCTGGGTTGGATTGAGCTGACCGTTTAGACACGAACATTCCCCCTCTCGGGCAAGTTCACTAAAGAGTCTCGCTTTATCTACGAGACCGTCCTCAAGATGCAAAAGGAGTGCATTTCAGTTCTCAAGGAGGGTGTTGTCTGGGACGATGTTCATCTGCTCGCCCACAAGATCGCCATCGACGGCCTCCTCGAAGCTGGCATCCTCAAGGGCGACAAGGATGAGATTCTCAAGGCTCGCACGAGCGCTGCTTTCCTCCCTCACGGTCTAGGTCACTATCTTGGCATGGACACCCACGATACCGGCGGCAATCCCAACTTTGGCGACAAGGATAAGTTGTTCCGCTACCTACGCGTGCGGGGCACTCTCCCCAGCGGCAGCGTAGTCACTGTCGAGCCTGGTGTAAGTAAGATTCACAGCGTGGTTGAGCGGGTACTGACGTTTTTAGATCTACTTCTGCAAGTTCATCATCGATCCTTACCTCGAGGACCCCGTGCACAGCAAATTCATCGACAAGGACGTTCTGGACAAGTACTGGGATGTCGGTGGAGTTCGGTAAGTTGTGGCTCTGGTGGCCACCGTCGCGCTATCGAAGCAATTTGCTAACCGGTATTTGATAGCATCGAGGATAACATCCTCATCACCAAGACTGGCTCTGAGAACCTGACTGATGTGCCAAGGGAAGCTGATGAAATGGAGGCCCTGGTTTCTGCAAGTTAGAGTGAAGCGAGCCCCAGCACAATAATAAGCTTATTTGAGAGATGATCAATAGACCAATAAATCGTTTCTATAAATATCATCCTCGCGATTATAATTATGTTTCGATATTTAATCTTTTATCCTGGTTTTTGATGTCGAAACACTCGTAGAAACACTCTTTGTCTGAATACTGTGTGCAATCTAAGCCCCTGACCATCCACACGGTGCAATTTCTTGGCCACCCAACACGTATACTCTCCCATCTTGTACATACCTCTCCTCTCCTCTCCCTTCTCGAAACTCAAACCAAGTAAACCTCTTTAATACTCTACTCTCTCTCTCAGTGGCAAAATGAATCCGTATTTCCCTCCAACGCCAGACGCAGAGAAATGGTCTGATCCAAATTACTACACGCGACCAGCCCCCGTCGCACCGCCAACTCCGTCCCCGCCCCCGGAATACAGTGCCTACCGTCCCGAGTTCGGCGCCGGCCTAGCACCACCTCGACGGCCTCTACGCCCGGTCCGCTCGGCGACGAACCTCACTGGCGCTCATGCACCGCAGCAGTCGGGGTTCTTGGACCCGAGGGGGAATTATCAGGTTGATTTTGTGGTTGATGAGATTCCAAGTCCGACCTCGTTATCACCTGCGCCTCTGAGTCCTGCGCCGTCAAATGAGATCAGAAGAGTCAAGAGCTCATCTGCTCTATCAGCGAGGTTGGACGCTCAAGAAGAGAAACCGAAGGATTCGTCGAAATGGAAAGCTGCGCTTGGAGAAGCGCAGTATTTCGCTGGTGGGCTTATAAGTCACCCTGCAGAGTCCAACAAGCATTTCAGCATCATTCGACATTCTCACGCTCTGATCTGGTACAGAGGTCCAGCGACTTCAGTGCCCATCACTATCCTCTCAGATGAACCTCTCCCGCCTACAAGGACTGTGTGGTTACAGCAGAAGGGATATTCAGGAAACATGGGAATGACGCTCAAAGCAATGATGGGAACGACGGGGACTTGGATCGACGTCACGCCCGCGACAAAAACAGGCGTGGAACACATCTCTGAGGCGGAAGAACGTGGTATACAACGCGATTTCAAGCGTTTCGTCAAGAAAGCCTCTGGGCGGATGAAGAAACACCTCCCGAGAGAAACACACATCATTCGCATCCCCGCCGCAGCAACAGATGGTTATTTCCGCCTCGTGCTCTGCTCCAATGCCGACGGGAAGAAAGTCCTCTGCGGGAGTCCCGTCTTCCGCATCGCCAGTACATCAACCGACGTAAGCACAGTTCGCGGATCAAGTCTAAGCACCATGCCTTTAGAAATGGGCATCAAAGTCGCTAGCACGATTGGGTCACAGGTAGCAAAGAAATACACCGGCGTCGCAGGCGCAGTCGTCGAACAGGGCGCCAAGAGACTCACGCCTGCGAACGCTACTATCAAGAAAGTCGCTACGAAAGCGTATCACGGGAGTGGCATTGGGAATGCAGTTAGTGAGAGTTGGAAGAATGGTAAGGCGGGACGGTATGATCCGCTGATATCGGGAGAGGCGATGGAGCCGTTGACGATACTTGGGAGTGACGAGGGACCTGAGGCGCCGTTTCCTTTCAAGTTTGCGGGTAGGGTTGTTCGCGGGACGGGGATATCTACTCGTGAGTTGGGAATACCGACGGCGAATTTGAGTGAGGTTGGCGATGAGGTCAAGATGCGAATGGGCGGTGTCTTTGCAGCGTGGGCGCGCGTCCTGCCACCGAAAGAAAGCGAAGATTTCGACGATGACTGGCACGAAGCAATCGTCACCATCGCACCGCTCCGCAACGCTCCCCCGGGCGTGGTTCTTCGAAACAAAGTAACAGTTCACATTCTGCACGACTTTTCCGACACACTCTTCTTCGATCTACGCATGAAAGTCATGCTAATGGGGCACTTGCACGCTTCCTCGCCCAATCTCAGCAACGAAACCTTCTTGGAAGAGCACACACGCGATGTGATGACCACGACAGCGAGTCTGGGCCGGGAGAACTGGGGTCCGGAGGTTTCTGTGTCGGCGGTCAGGGCTGTCAAGAGCGAGAAGGGGTTTAAGGAGCGGTTGGGGGATGCGACGGGGGTAGTGCAGAGCCAGATGGATAGGATACCGAAGCATTGGGTTGGAGTTAGGAGTGAGGCTGGGGTGTTGAGGGATCAGGTTTATGGGAATGGGGGGTTGTGGGTTGAGAGGTGATGGGGAGATATAAGTAATGTTAATAAATGAGCGTGTTTGTCAAGTTTTCTGATGTTGGAGTGAAATCCTTGGCATGGTGTTTGGGGATGAGAAGGTAATTGCTCTGAAGAAGTCAAAATGCTGCGTTGACCTGCGAGAAAGCTGGTGCAGTACGAGGCAGCTTTTTCAAGAAGGAGACCTACAATAGAGATAACTCAGAATACATTGAGGATACATTTCGATGCGGGAACAACAGGCAAGTCTAACAAGCTCGTGTACCGTAGCTTGTCACTTGAGCAAGAGCTCAGTCAAGGAGATGCATCTCAGACAACGCTCACTATCAGCAGCTCAACGACCAGCTCTTTGCCTGGACGTCCCAAATACCTGAGTAACGCTTCCTATCCAGACTGCAAGCTTGTCGCCACTATCTCAAATCAACGGCCAAGTCCCAAGCGTAGAGCCTCTACCCAAAACGTCCCCGCGATACTTCCCTCGCCCACCTAAATCTCATATCATGGCGGAACATCACGGCTTCATTCTTCCCATGACATATCCCCGTGACGTCTTCTCCCATCATCAAACTCTCGCGGCATCCGCGGATATGTTCAAAAAAACACCATCATGATCAGATCGTGGGTTTTCCAGCTGGAGTTCTCTCTTCCCTCATGAAATGTCCCTTTCAAAGGTCCCTTACACCCCCGGAACTACATACTAGGATCTCATCATACCCCCAGGACCCTGAAATCAAGAACCCTTGAAGCCATCGCGCAAATTCCCCATGTTCCAGAATGCCACGCACATTTCGGACTTCGACCGGGCTCTGCTCTGCTCTGGGTGTGCAGCTATCACGAACACAAATCCCAGCGCTAGAACGAACACCTCGGTCTTCATAATCATGCCATTGTGACGAAAGCCCAGGCACGTGGAAGCATCATATCATATCACTCGCAGCCTCCCAAAGTTTTCTCCTACGTAACAAGACAATCAGACCACCGTGCCAAGCATACCGGGATGTCATGTGATATCACAAAATCCCAAGTAAAAAGGACGGTTTCGTGATGCAGGGTCCTGGGTGTATGTTCTGCACGTCGTAGGATACAAAGTCTCACATGGTGGGATTGACGAGGGTTTCTCGTCGTATAGTTTATATGATATGATGCTTTAGTGCAGATGGCGGAAGCCATGGAACTCAGGATCTGTGGAGGCAAATCCAGGGTCTCGGTAGCAAAGAGGCGTTCTAGAGCGTTATCTGTCAGCGGGAAGGGGGCGACGGAATGTTCGGCATATTGATAAGTCAATTCAAAAGAACAGGGGACGGGATCAGATCATGGAAATGGCCGTTTCATTCATCAATCTACCTAGCGTCGCCCAAGTCATCCGCGTACAGGAACCCTGTACTACTTGTTGTTTTTTAAGTTCGCAAATGCATCGCTTATCTGCAAATGTTCATGTGGTGGTGGTGGCTGGCGTGCGCTCTTAATAGCGAGGATTGCTTCCGTAGCCCTGGTTTTGTCCGTACCCTTGGTTCTGTTGGTAGCCTTGATCTTGCTGGTAACCCTGATTCTGATAACCCTCGTTCTGCTGGTATCCCCCAGAGTGGCTTGACTGATGCTGTGGCGGCGGAGGATACTGGTCGGGACGGTACTCTTGATGCGACTGTTGTTGCTGAGGTCTATACTCGTCCTGCGGTCGGTAGTTATCCTGTTGCTGAGGTCTGTAATCCTGCTGAGACTGGTGCTGTGGTCGGTAATCGCCCTGTTGTCCTTGAGGTCGGTACTCGTCGTGACCCTGAGGTCTGTAGTCTTGACTCTGCTGTGGTCTATAGTCCTGCCCTTGAGAAGGCCTGTAGTCCTGTCCCTGAGGAGGTCTATAATCGTGACTCTGCTGTGGTCTGTAGTCCTGGCTCTGCTGGTGATCAGGTCGATTATCCCCAAACTGTGAAGGAGGATTATACGGCTGTTGATAACCCCCTCCATGCTGCTCCGGTGGTCGCTCATAACCTCCCTGACCCGACGAGTATCCTCCCTGTCCTGACGAATGCCCTCCCTGTGAAGCCGGCACAGGCGCATTCGAACCACCAAGATTCGCTTGAGCCGGGGCCCCAACACTAACACCCTCATTCCCAATATCATCCGGCACCGAGATCTTAACCTTGGGCAGATACTTCTGCACCTTCATCTCCACCATATTCTGCACAAACACCCAGCTCTGCCTCTCAAACTTCCTATGCCCACCATTAACAACGCCCAGAATACTCTCCCTCAACGTCTCCTGGACCTTCCTCACCAGCCCTCTAATCTTGTTCACCAGCTTCGCCTTGATATCGTCCCCAAACCCTCTATCCGCCGAGTGACCTGGCCCCGCGTCGCGGTCGAGTTGTGTATCGAAGGGATTCCCGCCGAGGATTTTCTCGAGAGGACGTTGGAATTGGTCGGGCAGTAATTCGAAGAGTTGCTTTTCAATACCGCCGAGAATCTTGCGGAATTCGAGGCGGACTTCTCTGTGGACTCTTGCGATGCCTGTGCTGAGCTTGTCGCTTATGACTTTTGAGAAACCGCCGCTCTCGCCATCAGCGCGCTCGCCATCACGATCTCCATCGCCAAAGCCTCTCGCCGAACCCTCATTGGACTTTTTGCTCCCGAACAGTCCCCCAATTCCCTTGACGAGATCCTTGACCTGATCTTCAATCTCGCCCTTGACACCATCGCCTAGATCCTTCGTGCTCGTGTTTCCTCGTAGCCAGCGCTTGATGTGGTCGAGAGCAATGCGCGTGAATTGCTCTGCGATCGGGGCATGCTGTTCGCGGAGTTTGGCGCCGACTTGTTCTTTGATCTCGGGACTGATCATGCGTGCCTTTTCTTCTGGGTTGCGTGCGGCGTCTTTAACCGTGTTGCTAATCACACCTAGCAAACCATCAAGTTCAAAGCCTTGACCTCCTCCCCTACCGTTATTGTTCTCAAGATGGTCCTGCACCGCGTCAAAAGCAGCAGACAAGAACCCCTTCGCACCACCTCCACCCCTCGACGTCTCCCCCCCTCTCGATCTCGTATCCTGCCCACCTCCTCTCCCCTCCGTAATATCGAAGATATCCCGTAGATCATCCCCCGCCTCATCAGTAATCTTTGTAAAACTCCTCGTCAAGCTCGCCAACTCGTCCGCGAACGGCAGACTCTGTCCTCCATATGCATCAGGCGCATCGTCCTTAAGATCGAACGGACTTCGTGACGAGGAATCTTTGTCTTTGTTAAAGAGCGATCGGAAAGCGTCGACGACTTTATCTTCGAGGCTGTCGATGGTCTTTTGCTGAAAGGTCTCGAGCTCGGAGGTGATGCGGGGCTGGATCTGAGGCGCGAGGGAGTCGACGTACTCGTCTACTTTTTTGAAGAGGACTTCTGGGACGCCACGGGAGGACATTTTGGAAGAAGAAAAGTTGGTGATGGGGATGGAGGAGGAAGCTAAGGTTAAGGTTATTTCGGTTGAGCGTACGGAGTAGTTAGTGAGGGGTCCTGAAGCTGAGGGGAGCTGAGCTGGCAGAGCTGAGTTGGCATGTGACGTCAGCGCTTGCGATCCACTTTCATGCAGTTCAGTCAATCAGTCGGTGTAAGTCAATGTATCTCTCTATAAACAATAATAGTAGAAGTGAAGTAAAGTGATTCTATATCAATCCCAATTAATTGAGCATCCATTCTACACTCAAACGAAGCGTCCCTTTCTCTCAACCTTCATAGCCTTAGGCTTCCTCCCCTTCGGCTCAACAACAACCCAATCCTTCACCTTGGCCTCACCCACCGCCAACGCCATCAACTGCTCATCTGTACAGTTCAACGGCGCATCTCTAACAAAGCACGTATTCACCGGCGACTCAGGAACCTTGTTCATCACACCCCTCACACTCTTACGCCCCTTGGTCTTGTATCCCGCATGCTTCCTCAGATCAACCTCCCCAGTCGCCAAATCCCTTCGTGACATGACTCTGTTGAAGATCACGGACAGCGCCTCGGGTTGGTAACCTGCTACACCGTGGCCTGACTCAAAGATTCGAGAGAATGATATGTTGCCGTGCTCGCGGACGAAACCAGCTGTGTAGGAGCAGTTCGTCTTAATGGGAGTGTATCCGGCGGAGCGGAACTCAGGAGCAGAGGGAAAGTTTAGCGAAAGACTGATGTTTTCACCACCGTACCCTTTAACAATTAGCAATCGCCCCGTAATCAACTTCCGGGAGAACTTACAAGGGCAGCGATAGTCGCGATCAGCGTAGATCAACGCAACGTTAACACCCCGCTCAATAACCCTCTCCACAGCATGAAGACTCCCAATCATGATATCGCCCGTCTGACCCAACCACACTTTACCAATATTATTGACTCCCGTGGTAAAGTTAAGCGGGACTCCGAGATCGCGCTGCACCCACGGTTGGTTGAAGAAGTTCTCAATGTAAGGCTTTGGGAAGAGTGTGATGTTGGAGTGCGTGATGTCAAAAGGCGATCGCTAGCAAAAGTCAGCACAGAAGAAACTGATTGATGGGGGAGAGGCACGTACGTCGGAGGTAGCCTGATAAGTCCCCTGGATCCCAAAGAAGCACAAATTCGTCGCCGCAAGACAAGCTTCATTCACAGTCTCGTTATTCCCAAACCTTTCAGGGTCGCCCTCCGCCACGAGAGCGCGACACTTATCTGTCACCGCATAACAGCCCGTCTTCGGTTTCTCGATCTCCTCTAGCATACCCTTGTACGTCTTATCGTCAAAGAACTGAAGACCGTAGTTGTTATGATGACCATAATCAGCGTACCCCTTCGCCATAGCTCGTGCGTCAATGCCAGGTTCTTGAAGACCTAGAGTTGCGAGGTTGAGAATCGTAGCGTTTTCAAAGGTTGGCTTGGAGTCAGCGATGAGGGTGTTTTGGTCCTGGAAGTAAGAGAAGTAGTTGGGACCATAGAAACCGCCGTACTGAAGATGTTAGCGAAAGTAAGTAGAGGTCGAGAAGGCGACTTACTGAAGATGTCCAAAGTGATATCTCATCACTCTTAGTCTGCCACTCCGGAAACCTAAACCAATATCAGCCGCGTATCACCAACTCTCCATGCAAAACATACTCATTGAACCAAACCTGCGCAAAAGCCCACATCGTCCTAGCACCACTCATCGTCGTCTTCGGCACAGTCTCCAACTCCCCCGAGTCAAAAGTCGCCTGCAAAAACGTCCCGTTCGTTTTAGGCACCTTATCCCCCTTCACCGGAGTAAACGTCTGCGTGAGGGTATCAAACGTCCCGTTCACTAGATCAGCGTAGGAAAAGCCCGTTCCCAGTGGCTGGTCGATGTATAGCATGTTGACATGTTTGTTCCATGATATCTCATTGAGGGTCGTTGAGTTGGAGTCGGTGTTTACGGAGCAGGGGAAGCCGTTTGTGTTGTCGAAGGATGATGAGCCGGGACCGCCACCTATGTAGATTGATGTTGGTGCTGTGGAGGGATTGTTTCGGGCCTCTGGTGTTTATTAGCACGTTTTTTTATATCATGTTATATGAGATGTATCGTACCGAAGTACCAGAAGAAGAGGTGAGCTCTCTGCTTCTCATCCCAGTGCTGAAAGTCAGGGAGTAGACTCTTTGGAAGCGAGACATAACCGCTGTAAGCACTGACACCCTCAGTAGTCTCACAAACAGAAGTCTATTCAACTATTAGTCACTCCATCCTCCGAAAACGTTGAGAGGCTTGAGTCTTTACCTTCTTGTACGAAATCTCGGCGCCATTGAACAACTTGGACGACACGACTTGTAGACCCTTTGGCGCAGCCACCCACTCTTGAGCCGCCACCAACGACACAAACGCCAGACCAAGACTCTTCGAAAGCCTCATTGCGAGCTAGTAGAAGAAACAAAAAGAGAAGAGTGTATGTACGAGATGAATGATACTCCTCCTCTTTCCCAGCGATCACCCCAAGCTCTTATATATTCCATCGGTCAATCCCAGAACATTGATCAACGCTTCATCTCGCCAATCACTCATCATCAAAGAGGCTCAGACTCCATGAAATACATCACGACCCTTGCTTCACGGCTCTCAATTGAGTATGCCACAACCATGTTTGGCGACCCGACCAATCACCGCTCACAATACCCCCAGAAGGAAGAGAACAATACAACGCACTGATGACTCTACGGTCCACTATTGCTTACGTCCAGGGCATTGCCTGTAAGGCTGAACAAAGGATGGCACTGTTTGTTGGCGAGCCGGCCAATCAAGGAGCCTTGTCCAGCTTACGATGGGTAACTTGGATGCTCGCCAAACAATTTCTCCGGTATGAGGAATGGATATTCAGTCTTGAGCACGAAAAGAGACTCAATTGAAGCTTAATGTCATGTCGGAAGAAGTTAAAATTAGATATCACTTTGTATTCACCACCTCGATCTCATCCTACATGCAAATAACGATACGCCCATTAACGATTCTTGCATCAACCCTCCAGCCTCTCATCCTTTGCAATCACGTCACAAACATGGGATCAAGTCATAGGTGCAAATGATTCTCTTGAGCTGTACCTGCATTGCATTCTGGCAGCTTTTTAGTGTATAGTATATTTATATCTGTTCTGACCCAACTCCTTTCCTCCCTTCCAAACACAATCCTTCGCATTGCATTCCATTCATCGGAAGGCAAACTTTTTTGAATCCATTCCCAATTGTCCTGTCCATTCGCCATTATACAGTCTTCGCATTCAATCAAGTCATCGTTCAGGCATACGCCTCGGAGACATTCGTGACACGCGTAAACCAGGCTTCGCTCAACTATCCGCAGACGTAAAGATAAAACACAATGGTCTGTCACATCACACGCAGAACCCGCATTAGAGCACGTCTCGATCCGTTCAACGGCGAGCAGCAAGCATTGGGGTTGAGCGGTGACGATGGCCAGAAAGTTCCGATTAAAAAACAAGAGTAAAACAGAAGCGGGTGGTGTTCCGCGAGAGCAAACGAGGAAATCAGGACTCGCAGGTAAACATGGCTCCCAAACTCCGATGCGGATGCCCGGCTCGCCATGCCAGGCTAGCACAAGTCCAATACCGTAAACGCCAAACAATTGTGGCCGTCAGCCGTGAAAGCATTCCCAATGACTGCATGTCAAAGGACTCTGCTGTTTCGGATCAAACAGCCGGGGTAGAGTAGTGATGTTGGGCGACAAACAAAACGTTGTCTTATCCCATAAGTGTTGAAGGGTTATTAGATATCAAGATAGTAATGCAATCTTGGTTTGCTCTTGATGTTGTGTTGCTGGTGGATGTTAACAGTCCAACCTCATTCCACGGTCGCCGTGACGATTCTATCCTCGGATCGCCGTAGCAGCATGTCCATCAGACCAGGGAAACCGATCCATCATCTGTTGCTGGACATGGTACGACAGATCGTTGGATGGTGTAGCATCGAACGACACGAAGGCGGGTGAAGCCGACCTAGCCGTGGCTGAAGGTCTCGGTGAAGGCGAAGTACTGTTGGCACGGAACGCATCCATTGGTGTTGAAGCACCCGACGGAGGGCTCAAGGCACCGTTCAGGTGAAGGCTATGGTGAGCTGCGGGTCCGGCGTGATGGGCATTTCCGTTCGGGCTTCCAAGTGAGGTGGTGTAGCTGCGGCGATGGTGATTTCCGCCGGCAGCACCGTCGAAGCGGGCACCGCTGAGTGTACCGTCCTTCATGTTAGGACTCGACTGTTTTGATCCAAACTGCAACACGAACAACTGTTAGTAACCGACTCTTTCATTTTGCTTCTGTGTCGCCGTGCCATCCCGTAGGCCTTGGAGACTGATGCTGAGTTTCTGGTGGATGAGGGATGGGCGACGGGCACCAGAAGCGATGGGTGAAGCAGGGCGAACTTCGGGGGCACGTACAAAGCAGTACTTGTTGACCAACTCTTCATATGAAGAGCTGGAGATGGTCGAGTTAGGAGAGGTAGCTCCGGTGGCAGGCGGCTGGCTCTTAGCGTTGGCGGCAGGCTCAGGGACAGTGAGGATAGGCTTGGGAGTCCGGACGTTGGCCTTCATGTAAAGTCCATCCTTTTCCTGAGAGGTCTCCTTGTCCTTCGCAGCCTGGACAGCAGCACTTAAGGAAGCGCCGAAGTCATACCGGTTGGAGAAGGCAAGTCCGCTAGGCGAGCCGAAATCCTTGGAGAGGTTATCGCTAGCAAGGTTGCCAGCCGACTTGGACTTGAGACGGAGACCGCCAGTGCTGTTCTCAGACTCGCCGAGATACTCGTGAATGGGCTGGTCAAAGTTGAGCTTAGCATCGTCGCCAAAGTCACCAAAGCCAACAGGCATCGACTTGGGTCGGGGGGCATTAGCGCTGCTGGTACGTCGGCTGCTCCGGGGAAGGCCATTAGCGGGTCGGGAAGAGGCGCCCTGGAAGTTGTTCTTCCCGTTCATGGGCAGATGCTTCTTTCGGAAGTCGACCTGGAAGTTAGAGCTGCTGTTGTTGTCCCAGTACTCCTGTCCGTTGACGGTATAGCGGACGCAGAGGAAGAGGGTCTTTGACTCGAGGTTGGCCGTGTCAGCAAGCTTGATGGAAAAGGTAAAGCGATCATGACCCAGCGGCGTTTCCCGGGGGCGGATTTCGTGGCTGTAGTCAGCGGCAACCTCCGAGGTGGTCTTCCAGTAATCCAGAGTGAAACGGCAGGTAACGGCCTTGGAGAAGGCAATGTTGGCGACAGCCACAGAACCCAGCAGGGACTTCTGGTCGGCCGAGAGCCAAACCTTTTCCAGTCGAACGGGCGACGACTTACGTGCGGCTGAGTCGTGGGGAAAGTTTGTGGTAAGAATCTCCCACTCAAAAGGAGGGGTACGGGCAGTCTGCTTTCCATTGCCAGGGAAGGGATACTCGGTATCACTCTCGTAGCTGTCGATTGGCGAAGATCCAGCGCTCACAGCCAGAGGTCGATCCACTTGCAAGAAGTGACGGACGTGCTCGAGGTGTGAATCAAAGTGAACAGCCTTGGAGAAGATGGGGGTACCAGGCATGCTTGAGGGGCGTCGTCGGGAAGAAGGACGGAGGGCAGGTCGGACTAGCTCACCAGACTTCTTTCGCACCATCTGAGGCTTCTTAAGCAGGTCATCGTCAGACTCCTCCTCTGATACTGATATCGAGTTGTCATTTGACTTGGAGAGGCCAGCGTTTGGCTCAGTGGCTGATCGAACGTGTCCCATCTTACGGCCCTTTGCGAGATCGCCAAGTGCGCTTGTGCTGAAGCTGAGATGCACACCATCTTTGCGGCGGAGCTGGAGATGTTCTGTGCTGTCTTGATGCTGCAATTGTGATCGTGGGGGAGATGATGAACGTTGCATGGGGATCTGGCTGACAGCGTCCCTCAGGGCCTTGTCAAGTTTTCGGCCTCGAATTTGTGGTTGCTCCTCGTCGTCGCTACCGGAGGAAGCAGAATCAGGTGGCGAGATGATGGCACCCATGGGCATTGTGAGTTCGTCTGTGACGGGTGGTGGTGATTGTCTCACGCTTGAAGCAACAGCTGTGCCCATGCTCTTCAGATCCTCCGATGTTCCCTGCGGTGTCAGCGTCCCTGTCGATCCATCGCTGAGGGCTGAAGCTGAAGGTGTTCGTCGATGCTTTGTAAGATATGAAGCGGATCGCGGTAGACTAGGTCTCGGACTCGATTGTAGCGACGACCGCCGACTCGCTACGGGCGATGCGGAGGCTGACGAAGCGGGAGATCGATGTGAGGGTGGCGTGTAAGGCATTCCCAAGGTGGGTTGTGTTGTGATTAGAGGGAGAAGAAGGGGGGAGGAGAGGAGGAGGATATTCCGTGGAAGCCGTTTGCCAGGAACTTTGCTTCACCACGTGGAGGATAAAGTAAAAGAAGCAACCCAGGTAAATAATGGAGGTTTTCGAGATGAAAAGCTCTCTTCTCGTGATGGAGAGAGATTCAAGGGCAGTTGCGCGGGATGCGCTGCAGCGACAAGTGGTTTTTTCTTTCGCTTTCTCTTAGCGTATGCAATGAAGATCAAGGCAGGCGCAGAAGGTGATCGAGATCAGGTCTAATAATGGGGAAGGCACTGATTAGCATGGTTAAGAAACAGGGAATTTTTGTGGCGATGCATAATTAGACGAAGAAACGTGGGATAAAAAGATAAGAGCTGATGGGGGACAATTGATAGCAAAAAGGTTTTCAAAGGCTATTGATGAAAGTAAAAAATAGAGAATGACGATTGTTTTTAATTGTTTGACGACTTTTGCGATGGAAGACAATAAGAGGACGAACGAAACAATAGGACGGTGCTGTGCTGAGGTCCAGGTGCATCCACAGGGGAGTATAGTGAGTGCAGTGATGGTGGTTTCAGTGGGCGGGCGATAAGGTGCAGTGCACTACTTACACGATGAAATTGATCAATGCGCACCCCAACAAAAAATAAGCAGACAAACTGATACGACTCGAGAAAAACAAATGCTCTGGCAATATTCCAGCAACAGAGCAAATAGAATTCCACGAAACGCACAGTTCGGCAATTGACGGTGGTTGAGTTGAGGGTATCACAGTGAAGTGATACAGCAGATGAGGGATCCGTTGAACGTGAGGAAGAGTCGTCGTCGGATTAGGAGGCTCGTCAAAATGATCAAGATGGCGATGAGGATGAGGACGATGGCGGCATGACACAAGAAACCAACAAAGACAAAATCAATCAATGACCAAACAGTGAAAACAAAATACAATGAAAAAAGAGGCTGCTGATATCAAAGACTTGGGAGGAGGAAGTCTGTTGAAGTTAAAGTCAGTCAGTCAGTCGGTGGTCATAAACTCGTCGACAGCAATCAGAGCTGGTGGAGATGCTGAAGGGAATCGAGGATAAGAGTGCTGCGGGGAGCAGGTGGTTTTGAGTCTTGCTCTGCAGGCGAATTGATTGAAGCGAACACCCCAAGCCAAGCCCACCCAGGTCCCAATTAAAAAACCAAGGTACAAAACTCTTTCCTACGCTGCCTTGGCCCTGTCTAGAGAGGTGTGAAGGCAGCACCGGGGCCCGGCCTGAGCGGCATGGGACTAGAGGCTAGCGAGCTACAAGGTTGAGAGCCGCGTAGGCATGGGCCGTCTGGTGGTGGTTGTGGTTTGGTTTCTTTGGGATGGTGGTGGGTGTTAATGGGCAGGGATGCGCAGTGGGCAGGATTTGAGTTGCAGGCCAGGGGTGGGCTAACGAGTTTTTGGTTGGGATGAGTGAGGGATGGGTTAGGGAGTGTGGATGGTAGGTAGGGTTTATGATAGAGGGAGGGGGTGGCATCATGTTCTGTCTGTCTGTTGTGCACTTACGAGATATCTGTTCTGTTACAGTAATCTTATCCGTACTCTTCTTGTGCCTTCTGTTGTATTGTATTGTACTGTCTTGAGGTTGTATTATTGATTCTGTGTAGTATCCAATAGATAGACTCTCTCCATGTGGTGGAGTTCAAAGTCGGGGACGACCACAATTCTGTGCTGTGCTTTCTGGGGGGTGGGATCGATGTGGATAGAACTCGAGTTCGAGTATGGAGTAGTGGAGAGAAGGAGGAGGAGGATGGATGGCTTGACGAAATGAAGCTACAGTTCAATTCGAGAGGACGAGGCTTTTGATATTCCCTCAAAATGCGTGAATTGAAGTGATACCCAAGATTATCAGAGGTGGTGGCGGCAAAAAAAAACAGAACCCCCAACCAGGCCAGATCAAGACTTGGTGTTGTGGATTTTTATGTGTAGCTTCGAGGTGTTTTTTTGAGTTGGGATGGCGGAGATTGGCGTTTGCCGATTTGCTGAAGATTTACGACTGGGCCTGACGGGCAATGATATAAGAAAATAGAAAAACAAGACTAATAAAGAAATAGAGAAAGATAATCAGTGTGTTGGCTTTTTGTCTTATGTATGTACGTTTGTAGATGAATGATGTTACCGGATGCTGATGGTTACCGGATGTGTAAGGATGCTTTGCAGGAAAACGTCAGATGGCGGCGGCGAGGGGACAAAGGAGAAAAGTGAGAGGCGAAACCTGAGCGTGGGATGAGATGGGAAATATCGGCAATTGAGATGCAGAAGCCGATGAAAGCATATGACAGACAGACAGGCAATTTGGTTAAGGAAAATGAAATGATATGAGGTTTGTGGTGAGAAATGATTTGCACTGAACCTGATTGAAGAGAGAGTGGATATGATCTGAGCAAGGCAGTTCCGGTAGCGCAGATAGGTATCGTATCAGAACGCGAATCGACAGATAAAAAAAAACCAAACTGCTAGGATGGCGACAGTCGAGGCGGAGATCCAATGCTACCGGGGCATGGGTATCAAGTTAACGTTAGAGCAGCAAGCAAGGAGATGGGGGGCTTTCTCTTGGTTTGGCCAGCTTCGGTTTGAGGATGTGCCGGAGGGTTTTAGCGTATTGGAGTAGCGAGTGGTGTTATGAATGGCTGAATAATTGAAGCAAAATAGAAAACGGTCAAAAGAGAGTTGTAAGCGGCAGCAGTAGTAAGAAAAAAATGAATGAATGTAGTAATAGTGAAAGAATGAACGGATGGCTTTTTTGGCACAGCAATGATTTACAATATTGAGTAACTGAAAACAGAAAAGGAAAAAAGAAAAAGAGGGAAAAGGAGATGGGGAAAGTCAAGTCTATACAAATTCACAGAGACATAGGCAGGTCGTCATGGTGAGGATTCAGAATAAGTGAACCCAGAAAGTCAAACAGAAACAGAAACAGACCACTCTCCCCAAAGTTGCTCCCAAGGCCGTGTCAGATCATCGAATGAGAGGTCTCCGTGGCGCACGCCAAGTGAACTGAGCATTCTTGGGACGAGGTGGGGAACCCAGAAATGTCTCTGAAATGAGTGCACCTACATCCCAGCTAAACAACCCAAGCTGACCTGCTTCAATGGTGAGAGCTGGATAAAGATGATATCAGCATGATGACGATGTAGAGCAGAGCACGGTCTGGAGAAGACGTGGGGAACAGAAACAACTCTGGATAGGTAATGTGGACAAAACATAAAAAAAGTGTCAAAGCTATCAAATCATCCAAATGGAACTGAGAGGTGGAGTCGCCAGTCGGTGACACACAGTGAGCCTAGAGCTTCGCTTCAGCTTCCCACGCCTTTCCCCAATTGCTTGCGTGCGTGCCTCACGATCCAAAATACCTACCTATTCCCTGGGCCCCCCATGTCCTCCGTATCGTCCGCTCCGTATCATCCGGACGCGCCGGTCAGGGCAATGAATCAGGGCACGACTGTGTCAACTACCATTGCAGGAGCGTTAGCTCTCGGTAGATGGGTTTAACAGAGAATCGTCAATCTCGATGGTTCAATACGACATGGTCAATCCCTTCAGAGAATTAAAATAAAAGCTTCACCGACATTATGAGGCTCGCATGTACCATACGGGTGCGTTCCATGGCTTGCACCGCAGCCTTGAGTCTGAGCCTCCTGGCACTGTATTGTATCACTTGAATTGTGTATTTCCAAGGCAGAGCCCCTTGTTGGACCGGAGCACGGGGCAGAGCTCTCTGGCCCTGTAGCACGGTAGCGAGGGCATTGATTCGAAGCTTCTTTCGGGTGCAGTACCATTGGAAATTCCGTGCATATTGAGCTATCGATACGTAGCAAGAAAAAGAAGCAAGTCATGCCAATTCGCTTACGAGGATTTCATTTCATAGGGGGGAGCACAACGTCCGTCCGCCAGGTCAACAAACGCAGTGCATGGTAACTCGTGACATCTTTGTCGTCAATGACGTATGTCGTCACAGAAACCACGCGCTCATTCTTTCATTGTCTCACCACACACTCAATTTCTCTTTCCTTTCTTTTTCCTTCTCTTTTTTCTGTCTTGGAAGGCAGATAAATGCTCCCAACCAACACCAGAATCTCGAGATGGTCTCAGCCGGGAGCCTCCCCCAGACTTTTCCGGTGCAACTGCAACACTGGTCCTGGGCCAATTACTAAGATCTGCAAAACAGGACCTGAAGCTCCATGCCATGCCATTTGCCCAGATGCTGATCCATGTCAATAAACCATGTCGTGATACAGTACCATCCGTGCCCATACCCGCTGTTATTTCAGTGGGCGACGGACAAACCCCAGGTCCAAACGTCTCACGATGCTTGTCGCCCACTGATTCCTCCAAATGAACGTGTGAAGTCAAGTTCAAAGGGCGGGAAAATCTCCAAGACAAAGCAAAAAAGCAAAGCCCAACGCTCGTGGCTGACACACTTGGAGAGCCTCCAGATTGTTAGGTTCGTTCGCGTATGTGGGTCTCAGCCACAAAAATCTAGAGCCTCTTGTTCTGTCTTTTCCTCGTCTGGCACTCTCCAAGATGAAGCTCTGAACACGGTCATGTCTCTTCACCCAGACAACTGATTGCATGATTCATGTTGTCATGAACAAGAGGGCAGACTCGAAGTCAAAGAGTCAAGACCGCTTCTTTCCCGCTTCAATAGTTTCTAGACGATGGCGGCTGTCTTTTTTCTTACGGCTGCAATGCAGATTACACCATCCCCAGACGAGACTACACCCGACATGCACGGCTTAGTCAATCAGACTAGCATGTCAAAGCTTCCTGTCATGATTTGACAGAACACACAGAGGGCGGAAGACAGCCTCGCACTGGTATTGGCTGCACGAATTCTGTCTCTACCTAATAATATTTCTCCACGGAGCTGTTCTGTAAAACATATTTGTCTGGCGCTTTGGGCGGGATGCCAATAGGTATTAAAGCGAGAGAAGAATGTCACAGATCCCCCACGTACTACGCACGGTAGTGTTGAGCTTGTTTATCCTACCGTTACGAAAAACTGAACTGAGCGAGATTAAAAAGAGTCAATCCCAGATCGAGGCTCCAAGGGCGAAGCGAGAACATGGATAAGACCTGCACAGAACGGGTTTAGCGTTCGAGATTGCGTCCGAGACCAGAGAGATAACGGGCCAAGCACAGACCAGATCGCCCACTCACACTTCTCAGCCTCTCCTAAGGATGCTATTTCTGTATTGGTCCAGAAAATTTTCAACACCTCCAGGGTTGTATCCAGAAGCCTCCAATTAGTCCCCGTTATCAGCTTCAATTTCACATCCCGAGTCCAGTCCAAGCCGTTCCCGCCAACAGACCGGTCGGTAGGTGGGGAAATTCCACTCACATCTTTTTAATAAATATCCTCAAATGCCTCAAGTACAACCGAATCTAACGGCACCTAAGGCAAATCGTCTATTTCCCCAAAGAGGCTTGTCTTGTTCTGGCTGTTAATGAAATGACTGACTGTAGGGTGAGGGAGAAGGTGGATTGAGCTGTGAGTGACAGCGCTAGGGCCATATCGAGAGGATGCTAGACCCAACAATGGGAAGCGCCCCCACAAGCTAAAATCATGGTGTTTTGTGGTTCGACTTAACAGTTCTGCGTAGGTTGTTGGGTACGCGAGCGTTAGCGATCTCACTGTGGCTTGCATTTTCACATGTCAATATGCTCCAATGTGCGCAACCGCTCATCGATGCTATCCTCATCAGTCACTTTACATACAAAGGACCCTGATCCCCAACCAACCATGAAGTCCCCTGCAATGATGCGATGCCCACCATTGGAACTCAAGGCGGTTACTGTTACAGCCAGAGAGAGGGTTTAAACGAAAGCTGACAGTCGCATCGCCACCGATATGCTCTGCAACCGTTCATCCCCCCAACAAGTAAGTGAAGGGTCAGGTCAGGCAATAAAAGCGCAACAACACCAAGAGTTTTCATCGCCACCCATTAGTCACATACTACCACCAACAAGTAAATAGCTTCTTCCATTTCCGTCCTGTCGCATCCCCCAACCTATTTGCCTCAACCTTTATATCTGTTGCTGCCTTTCACCGGGATCCATTATCGATGCACACCAACTTTGAACGGCAAATGTAATGTCGCACTCAGCGCATCGCCCGTAACGTACGGTTTTGCAGAGACTGCAGGACGACCGTTTCTGTTTTACGAGATGTGATGATCCTTCACATCAGACGGGGCTACGTTTCCCAGAGCGTCTATTTTGGAAACATGCCGAATATGCAATAAGCCATGTTTGTTCAATTCACCTGCTTATGACTGATCTGCCTTTACCATACCCTTGTCGTATGATAATGCGCGGGAGAGCGACAAGATGCGCAGACAGATCATCAAGGATGATGGCGACGATAATGAGACCGGAAAAGCTATCACAATCTTGTGTAACTCACGCCAGAGCCTCTATTCATCACGTAACATAAGCTCCGATGTCGCTCTGTCCTTCTCACACATTGATGCCATCCAACCGCTGTAACGACATTGACACAACCTCCAACACCGTCCGCGATGACTATCACACCGATAAAAGCAAAGATAGCCAAACATATCTCAATGCAGTCCTTATCAGCACTCGCACTCACTATCAATTGGCCTGGCCCTGCGCCCCGCGAATGCAATGAAGCATCTCCTGCGTTCTTTCGCTCCTCGCACGCCACACCCAGACCCAAGGTAGCAGGCGGCAGGGGTGGGTGTCAGCGTGCGCACACTGCATCTCGATGTATGTGAGCGAAACGGCGAGGATCTCTGTGGCTTGATTGGCTTTATGGCAGCAGCGGTTCGCAGGGAGTTTCGCTAAGCATGCAAGAGTGGGCGCCATCCTTGAAGAGCTTTGGCAGGGATGAGCATTGACTAGGGCGACATTCAACTTTGGTGGGACTGAAGCTGCAGACCGAGATTGAATGGAGTTTGGAGTTGGAGTCGATGAGGCCAGGGTGAAGGACTATGATCGAGGGTGATAGAAATATCAGCACAGTACTTGGAAGGAGCCAGCTCAGCAATTGACTGACTTATTCTCGTACTCTGCTCCAGGGTCTCGACTTTTAGACCCCAACGAGCTCTGAAGCAGCTCAATATCAATCGCATCGTATTCAGTGACCCACACTAGACGCGCACGGTCTTGGAGACGATGATTTGCAGTGAATGCCATTAATGGCATGATAGCAAGACACTCCAGTATAGTAACATATTGGTCTGGCGCCTCTGACCATGATGGCTTCCAGAGGCGTCTTCAATCCAGCCAACAACTGCCCTTTGATCTCAAGGGTCTTGCGTGAATCGAAGTGAAGATCAATTACCGTCTCAGTATAATAAAAAATCTTCAACACTTGTTCGCCACCCATGTTGTGTTGTGTTGCACTCGTTGAATCTAGACGCCTGCCTGCCGCGGTCCCCCAGGAAGCAGATATCCGAGAGAATCACTACTATTAATTGTCTCGCTTATAAGGACTAAACTGAATATGCAACTATCTCCAGCCCCTTGGGTATCAGAACATCAACAGTCCTCCATCCGCCGGCGGCTAGGCGGGGTCAAGGGTTCTCTTGGTCTGAGTTCATGGTGTTAACAGGACCCACGGGCCAAGAAAGCACAACATCAATGATCTGATTGAGGGTATACCAAGTAAAAACCTACCTCCTCTTTTCATCTCATCATGCCATGCCTAGACCTTCCTCTTGGTGTTTTGCATGATAGCCAAGCCTCGTGGGTCACAACCGCTCATCTTTTGCCCATTCTTCAACACCTGGAGGTGATCTTCAAAGGGGTCCAGCCTCAGAATGATGTCTGCTACCCTGATCGTCCGGCATGATAATGCCACCACAAAGAGAGCTGTGTGAGTGGATATACATATGTACCAAAAACCATTCCCGTACATTACAGTGATCTTCGTTGCAGTGTTTCCGTGTGTACGCCCTCACCCTCACGGCTGGGAATAAGGGGAGACCCTTTATGTGGCGATAAAAACAAGGCAGAGAGAACGGGCGGCAAAAAGGACCCTTCATACATTACACCTACGTAGACAAGAGAAATACTCCGTAGGAGAGAAAAAGGGTTCTGTCCAAATTGAGTTTACTTTCTCTCCGCTGCTCACCGACGTTACCATGGAGAATGACGGTCGCCTCAAAAAGATACGCCATATACGCAGCCACATCCGCAATCAGAAGGATGAGATGAGAAGTGAAATGAGATGCATCAGCTACATTACATTACAACACAACACGTTTCGAGGAGAAGCGGCAGATGATGATGAGAGGGCAGGTCTAACGATGATGACGCTGCGAGGCATGCTAATTGCGTGGTATTGCGTATGCTCTTGATGCAAGTCACCTCGTTTTTGAGAGTCATCACGCATATCTTGGCTTGCCCTCTTATCATTTGCTCCTCCGTCTCGTTATCTGCCGAGCATCTGGGGAGACTTTGACGAGATGGAATTGGTCCAACACGAATGCGGGGAACGTTTTCGTGTTTCTTCGCTCCCTCTGTGATCTGCAACTCATCATTCTTCACCCATTCAAGGTACAGTACATATCCCCAGACGCCGTCCGTCTCGTCTTATCGGTACGACTTGCGGAGTCGCACAGAAAAACAACACTCACTGTCACCGTACAATTAGTGAAGCAATTGGAGGAGCGGGTTTTAGCAGCGATGTGCCCTTAAGCTTTACCGGATCTTCCGCCCCGGAGGCGCTACCTGTCGGAGTGGGGTGATGCCGATTGAGCCCAGCTTACGGAGCAAGATGCTAGGTAGCAACAAGAAATGCCTGCCGTGGTTTTCGTTTCACCAATTCAATATTGGTGATGGTTCATTCTTGGGACTTTTTCGGGTGTCATCATCCAGAGACCTTACCAGAAGCTACCTGCACGTCACCCTACTTTACACTAATCTTGGAGCTCCCTCTCGCTCTGCGCGTCTCGACAAAAAGAGCATCGTTTCCCCAACCCCGCGCGAACCCCCTCTTTACAAGCAAGCCATGGCATGTTTCTGCTAACGCATTATCGATGACTTTCCACTGTAACCGCATTTGGATGGAACAAGAATCGACTACTGTATGGTCATGTTACTTTACACATGATGTGCCCTGTCTCTCTCTCGGCCGACATCAAGAACCCGATATCCACGTGATGGCATTTCCAAGACCTGATTTATCGGACGTTTCGGAACCTGATATGATGATATGGGAAAGTTTGCTCCCCCTGGTAAATTGCTTTTTGCTTGGTATATTCTCTCATCGTGATGCGACATGATCTGAGTATGACAGTTCCTTGATACTTACTCGAGACTAAACAAACATCGACTCATGGTGCGGGGAAGCTATTCATAGGCCGTAGACCAACTCAGCTGCCAAGAGTAATCCAGGGTCTTTATCAAGCATAATATCACTGATTTAGAAGTCGGTAACTACTCAATTGGTCACTATTCGAGCTCTGTCAGAATTAAACACTTCCATAGAGAGCTTCCTACATCAAGAGCTGTAACTGAACTGTCTGCACTGAACACTTGCTCCCCCTCTCCGCTTCCCCTCCCTGCAACCCCCCCCTCGCCCGTTATCATGGCTCGCTAAGCAACGGCCCCCCCTCCTCCTCCACACCACCTTGGATGAGATCCTGGCTGTCTGGCTGCCAACCAGGCAGGGGCATCACCAGCAGAAACTGGGACCTCAACACCAACACCACGAGTTTGGCCTGTCTGGCAAAAATACCACTGCCCTGTTGGTGTCTCGAGACTGCTTTCGACTGGTTTAATATCCCCGCTGATCGACCCTTGTCGCGTCCCCCCATGCGCAGTCGGTCAGATAAGGCCGGTGAATCGCGCTCTTTCTGCGTGTCTTGTATCAAGGTGCCGGGTTTCAAAAAGATGCCTTGAGAAACTGGCGTGTGTAGGCTTGTGTGTACATACTGTATTTCGCACGAGTCGTTGAAAGCGCCTTCATAACGGGGGGCATGTCACATTGAGAATCCACAGTATTTTCGCAGAGGCGGCGCCGTCCGATATGGGCACTTTTGAACGCCCCCCCGATGGATGGATTCGAACAGCTTCAAACCTCCCAAGGCAGCCACCAAGTCTCGAGATGGTTGCCCACCACTTGAGGCTCGGCCCTCTGATCAACAAAAACTTGTTCAGTTATGGATAGTTTACCTCTCTTCTTGTCCAGGCACAGGGACTTGGTTCCCGACTTTGGTGTTTGATTCCTGGTATTCCCCGACACCAACTCAACAGAATTTATGCTCGCCTCGCCTCATTCTCATTCTGGCTTCCCCAGACCTGGTTCCCCCGTGCTCCCACGGGGTAAGGAAAACTCAGACTCTATTGTCGTTTGAAAAGGTGACTGCTTTATGACGTATTCTGCACAGATGCTGTAATCACCACCATCGAAGTCTAGTATGTAAATCGTGCAAATAGTCGGCTCAAGTGGAGTTGTTGGACTGGGTGCGCACGGTCTCTGCTTCCAAGCAATTTCAACGCCAAGCATTTGTTTTAACAATCGACGAGGAGAGCAACGAGCAAGTGGAAAAGGCTGACTGATCCTAGAGGCTGGAACTAGCTAGCGAGGTAGGCTAGCAGAAGGCAAGGGAGCCTGGTTGGTGCCGGAGGATCGTACAAAGAGCCTCTCTCGACGTTCCATTTATCTCGCTACGATATGATGGAGACATATCCATACATACAGATCCGTAGAGCAGAATCCACTTTCCGCCCCCTGTGAATGAGCCGCAGCTTTGCTATCACATCAATGGTATGGGAGAATAGGAGTCAGAGTTAGAGTCAAATAACTAAACTAACCGCCATGACATGCAATGCAATGTCTCCGCTATGGAAGAGCCCTCTCATCTCCCTTCTTGAGGTTCAAAACGGCTAAACACACAAGAAGTGGACTCCTGATGAGTAGCAATATCCCTCATCCTTATCCCTTTTCGCTCAAGGACTGCTACGTAATTGTTGCTATTCGTAAAAAACCGAATGTTGAGTATTTCACGCACTGGCACTATATGGAGCAGAGATGTGAGAGATGGAGATTCCACTTTATTTCTGTTGGCGATGGCGATGGCGCCTCGCTCGTCTCGCACCCCGCGCATCCTTCCCCTCAATATCCAACGCGTGGACGCGGAGTTGAAGGTCCAAAGTTTGAAGTGGTGGCATCAGCATCACATCGTGCCAAAACAAGCCACCACACAAAATCTGAGCTCGCTTCTCCGCCACACACCAATAACACACAAAGTAGTCTACGCTATTCCAAAGTAAACGGCCGCCTCACTTGCTTGGAAACTAACCTAACTGTTCACTGCTACCGTAACCTCTTCACCGCCTCAGCCATGCATCTCTGTTCTGCGTCCTCATGAGTCGCCCGCATTGCATTTTCTTACTGTAGGTACAGAGTGGCCTACAGTACACACTACCGTACACTGCACTTCTGTACATACTCACACATGCAGGGAGGAGCCGCCCCCCGAGACAGGCGTGTCCCGCATTGTCTAGCAACATCGTGCATCTACCGTTTGTCAAATGACTGGTCGTGCTGACCTGACTTGCTCTGTCGTAAATGGTCCCCCTCCTCGGAGGTGTTGCCCTCAGCTACGGAGCTTATCTATCCCTTTGAACTCTGTGTGCTGCTGTAGGGTAGTACTGTCACGAAGTGTGTGCACGGTAAACAATAGGGTAACCACCACCAGCAGCAAGCAATATTGAATATTGAGATCTCACATACATAAACGACTTTCTGTACTGTAACAACAGCTCGTATCATGTGCCAGAGCATATGACAAGTCTGCTCTTCCCCGGATGCCCCAGACTCCGTAACTTCCCCATCCGAGCGCTCAATGCACAGTCGGACTGACAGTCGGTCAAGAAGTGAGGGGCTAGTAGGTGTTGAAACTATACAGCAGGTATTATCTTACCAAGTTCTAGATCTGCCCTCATCACACCCACTGACAACGGCCCGGGCCATTCTGTGACTCCTCACAGAGGCCGCGGCGAGTATCAGTTCAATGGCGACTGTTGTGCCACTCTGATAGCTAACCGTGAGGCGATGCTGGGGCTCGACTGGTTGAGAGTTTTGGTGGCGGCTGATCAAACTTTTCGTGGAGAATGCCATTTTTCGTGTTTCCTTTGTGCTATCTCTACGTATAGATAAGGGTTCTGCTTATTCTACCTTCCTGTCGGAATGTGCAATGCATATGGTGTCCCAAAATCCTGATTTTGATATGTTGGTGTTCAGCTGTGCAGTTCGTTTATGTTCCCCAGATTTCGGTAGTATCGGCTCATTGCTATCCCTACAGTACAAAGACACTTTGCCGTATACCTTCCCCAATTCGGCCAATGAACTGGGAAGCATCCATCTCGAAGAACCCGGTGTAGCGTTCCAGTATCTGTAAGCATGGCGTGGGTTGCACCGACACGAGGGCTAGAAACGGCTTTTCTCTGTCTCAGGTAACCCAATCTGCATAAGAACACTTCATCAGCGCTTTCGAAAAGGAGCGTCAGGAACGTATATAACTTTGGGTGGCACAGCATATGCACGGCAGCAGCCCCCTTCAGTTTTTGACCGGTTGAGTTCCACGGCTTTTTGGGACGATATGGTGATTTGCTGGAGGGGAGAGCTGACGCTGATTTCAAAGGATATCGCCTGTTCTTTTTGGAGAGGAGCGACGCATCCTACGGACTTCTACCGAGAGGCGAGGGAGACCGACCTAACTCCGCCTGAGGGTGATATCATTGCTGGGGAAGTAACATGATCTTGCCACGCCGCTGTACATATCTCGGGAGTGCATGACAGTGGCTAAAGACAACAACGAGAGGCTCGTGAATGAATACCGTGTAGCAATGACTGAGAGACACTGATACTGACTGACTAATTCTAGAACGTAGTAGCGTTATCCTGTCACATGAGAGAATTGTTCATTGAAAGACCGGCAACAGTACCCAGGGAGTTATCAGTCCAGGTAACACATGGCAACACAAGCAAAAGGGCTCATTTGTACGATCAACAACAGCGTAGATAGACTTCTAACAGGCTAGAGACGGAGACACTCATTGCTATGGACGCATGATCGGCATGTGACGGATGAGAAGCTCCGGAGAACTTCTAGCTGTGAGTCACGATCAGTCACGCCGGAATGAACAGGACAAGGATCCTAAGAGCGTTCCGAGAAACAGAAAGGATAGAGCTATTAGATCAAATAACGGGTTTCACGATACCGCAGGACATAGGAGTGCTAAATTCATGATACATGGAGTACTTGTTGAGTGCCTGTGCCTGAGGCAATTTGATATTGGTCTAGGTCGTCACGACAGAGCAGAGGTTTAATAGAATAGAACTCGAATCTAGAATGATAGTGATAATGAATATATGGCAGGAATCGGGAGTTTAGGGTAATACTTGAGGCAGCAAAACCATATAGACTGTGGCTCCTCCTGTGAAGCCCTAAGGAATACAAGATTTATTGGTTACTTTGGAAACTTTTCGGTAGAAGCTAATATTGTGAAAGGAAGTATTATACTCTTGCCATATGTGTTAGAGGCTTAAAGTCAAACCTTGGGGCTAGGGGAGGCTCTAATAGCTGAAAGCATGTTCACGATGTCTGTCGAGGGGGAGACTAGCTGTTCGTGATTGTATATCGCGGAAGCTATAAATTTGGGACACCAGGGATGCATGAAGACGACCCAGATCCCTAAATGGAATTCCAGGAAGGGCTTAAATGCCTTACGGTTCATCTCAATACACAGAAATCGTTTCTTGGAACGATTGCTTGATTGTAGGTCGATATCCCCCTTATAGATATAAAACAGGCACGAGCTTGGACAACTACCAACTCTACTAGGTAAGATCGCCTATAATACAACATAAGAAGACTCGATATTATCTAGAAATTAGAGAGTTAAGCCCATTCACGCTTGTAGTTAGTTGATGAAGCTTAAGGACCGCCCCGTGAACGGCACCAACCACTCTGCAACGTAGTCATTTCGCAAGCGAGAAGAAAACAGTAGAAGTTTCGAATAGTCTGAGGATGAAGAGAAGAATTAAAATAGTCAAATCTTCATTTGAGATGTCTAAGAATATCCCTGAGGAAGCCTAGTTTCGAGACTGAGTCCTCGAAAGATAGAAGCTGTACACTCTTGATTCTATATAGAATGGGATTCCAGACCAACAGCTGACAAAATTATACTGGAATGGAGATAGCAGGAAGTTCTTGAGGATAAAAGAAGCAAGATCCTTGCTCGCTGAACAGTATCTGTATTGGGCTCAGATGCAACTGTCGCTACGCTGAGTATGAATGAACCATACGGCCCCAGCATGGCTCTTACAGTCGAGCATCCTTCGCATTTGTAACTCCAGATTATATCAGATTTAGTTTAAGCATCATAGATACACTAATCATGGGAGAATTAGGAAACCACCTTGCTCTTGGTTTCTGCACATCTCTAGTGCTTGAAGTGGATGTTGGCGTGACGATAACACCATCTTTGAGCCCACCATTCCCCAATTAGATCCTCAGATAACCCCAAGAGGCTCGAAGAGACAGAGTGAGGATGCTTCACGTGAAATGGAGGGGTTTGAGTATCAGACTGAGAATGAAGATGCACCTCGTGGCCATCCTTGGGGCAGTCCACCAGCGCGCATGACTCAATCGAAGGGTCTCGCTCAAGAGAAATGCCTGGAGCATCGACTATACATTGCACAAAGACTGGCCATGCCGCTCTTAAGGACATACCCACGCCCGATCTACGCAGGCGCAAGGTGTCCGACACAACAACTCGTCTGTCAAGCATAGAGCGGGATGCTGCACAAGACTACGAGCCATAAGATCTACTACAATTGAACAATGTAACCAGACAATCACGTTGAAGCTTAACAATATTGAATTATGGATATCTTCTAGCTAATACCAAGAGCATCACAGGCCCTGAGTACAGGCCGGGCCGGGGTATCAAGCACATCGCGCTGGCAAGCATAGGCACGAATTAAACTGTCGCACATATATACTGACTGATATTGATATGAAATGTCAAACGAAGCGAAGCGCACTGCACTGTCAAGCATCTAGATCCTGCTTGCTTCAACAGCTTAGTCCTCGTTGGTAGGAGGACCAGCGTAGTTCTTGTGACCCCAGGCCCAGTACCAGATACCAGAAACCATGCACGCAAAGACGAAAACGACGGGGGCGTAGTTGACAGATTCGGGGGTAACGGGGATGGTGGAGGGCATGCAGAAGAGAGGCATAGCCAACAGGGACCAGGCTGATAACGAGTAAGCAAGACATATCACGATAGAGAGGAGAAGAGCACATACCGAGAGCGATCCAGTTAGCGACAGCACCCCACTTTCCGAGGTAGAACTGTCCAGTCTTGACCTGCTTGCGACCAGTAGCAAGACTGATAGCAATGGGAGTAGCGTAAGAAGCAGTCAAGCAGATGACACCGACACCAGAGAAAGCGTTGAAAGCAGCGTAAGAACCGAAGTAGATGACACCGAGGATGACCTCAACAACCATGCAGAGCATCATAGCGTTCAGAGGAACATCGAGAGAAGTGTTGACCTTGGACCACATCCTGGCACCGGGAATGGCACCATCACGAGCGAAAGCCCAAGCACATCGAGAACTGGCAGTTGTGCAGCCGATACCGCAGATAATGGCGAGGACGATGAGGGGAATGAGAAGACCGAAGGCACCGCCGGAGCTGCCAACAGCGCTCTTGATGATGAGAGGCACGGGCTGGGCGGAGACGATGACGTCCTGGATCTCGGGCATGACGAACATGAGAGGGATGAGGAAGAGAAGACCGGCGAAGGTGTTGATGAAGATGGTGGCGACCATGGCCTTGGGGACCTGGACCTGAGGGTTCTGAACCTCCTCGCACATGCTATACCATGTTAGCACAGCTGTTCTGGAGTCAAGTTAGTTGGTAGATTGAGAACTCACGAGATGATCATTCCAGTAGAAGAAGTAGCATAAGCAGCGTGGAGGAGACCGACACAGAAAGACCATCCCTTGGGCCAGCCAGAGTTGTCCTCAAAGTGTGTGAAGACCCAGTTAGCATCACGTCGTCCGTTCTTAGCGATGGCAAGGATAGTAGCGATGATAGCGATGAGACCAGCGAAGGTCCAGAAGATGGCGGCGGTCTTTGAACAGAGCATCAGCAATCATTACATTCACACGAGAAGGGGACAAGCATACATCGATCCAGGGAAGCCACTTGTTACCGAGTGCAGAGACGGCATTGCACAGAATAGTCAGGGCAAGGAAGATCAGGAAGACCTGGTAAGCCTCTCCTGACAGGACACCGACGCCAGGGCTCTTCTCGAAGACATTGACACAGCCGACGATGAAGAGGGCGGTACCAAAGTTGACGGCGAGAGTGATGGTGATGTTTCCAACTAGATATAGCCAGCCACAGATCCAGCTAGCAATGCGACGCCATCGGGGAGGAGAGAGCATAAAGGCCTGGTAGTAAACACCTATAGTATCACGCGATCAGTTACATGTTCACATTGGGACGCGACCAAAATGGGAGGAATATCTGTTATTACCTCCAGCAGTAGGATAGACACTGGTGATTTCACCGAGAGAGCAAGCAACACAGACAATGATGAGGGAGACGGCGAGCCAGCCCCAGATGACGTTGACGGGACCGCCTCCAATCAGAGGGTAAACCAGGGTGGTAGCGAGACCGTAAGGGATGGAAGCGAGGACGAAGGACATGAAGGCGACCTGGAAGGTAGAGCGGTTACGCGACAGCTCAGCCTTGTAGCCGAGGTTCTCGAGGAGCTGGTCAGCGCCATCAGTGTTTCCGATCGAGGCCTTTGAGCCTCGACGAGGCTTCTGTTCTGCGACGGGCTCCATGGCTCCAGTGCTTGTGCTGGCCGAGTCGTGTTTAGACATAATCGGGAGGGAGGGAGGGAGGATGAGGGTCACTACAACAGGGAGAGTGTTGTAGAGGGAGAGAGAGAGGTGAGAAAGAGAGTGACACGCGATGCGAGAAGGCGTGGGAATGTGAGGGGATTTAAAAAGAAAGGAATTGAATCTGGGGAAGAGTGACCATTGAAGAGATTTGGAGTATTAGTTCGACCGAACCTAGACAAGCACACAAGCAAAGCAAGGCATGGGCAGGGAGAAGAGTGGGAAAACGCTAAATTATCTACTGCAGTGTCGCTGCGGGAGTGGAGTTCTCCATGTGCGTGGGTGCGTGGTGGCAATCAAGCCAATGTCTGAAAGAGGAAAAGGTGAAAAGAACCCACACGATGGAAAGCCAAGGGTCAGGTCAGGCCTAGATACGGGCCAAGGAACAGGGGGGGTCGAGTGAGTGACTGATTGCAGTGACTGACAGCCAGACAGACAGTGATGTTGTTAGTGAGTACAATGCTTACTCTCACTACAATACAATTGTATCCTCCGTAAGATGACAGCTCTCCTTAACAGTGGCTACATACAACGCCATCATCACCAAACTCTCCCACCGAGCAACCACTTACTCACTCACTGATAGGCCAAGCGCGGGGCTGAAGCCAAAAAAGCGATTCATTCAACGACCGGGGAAACACGATGCGATAGGCCCCCTACGTCATGCTACTGGCCTTTAAAGTGGGTGCACAAGACGGCCAGGCCGATACGGTACAAGGTTTCGGCGTCGACAGCTCAAACTGGAAGGAGATTAGTTCTGGCCATGGTAAAATACCGCGTTTCATAGGTCGAATCTCTCGAGTGCCATTTACTGAGCCAAGCTTTCAGCCGTGGGTTCATTTGCTGACTGCCAGCTAAAAGGTTAGGGCAGCGGGTGGTCGGCGGTGTTGGTTGGCTGGTAGGTTTCACCCGAGGACTGATACAGACATTGGCAGACATGTGCTGGAGCTTGGACGGTCGAAGAGGTTGCTTGTGAAACAGGCAGATCATGCACATTCACCTTAATTCACCCATCATACGGATAGCTATCTATCAAACCCCGAATGCCGGGATCGAATAGACCACCATCCATCCATCCAACCCCAATCTCCAACTTTACCTAATCAGGTGAATATCAAGTATGTGATCGTCAGGGTATCAGCTCCCGCGCCCGGCTATCCTGGCATCTAAACGTGGTTGAAGGATTGATAGCCTTGGGCCTAGTTATCACAAAGTTTGGGGTATTCAATCAAGCTTCAGGGCCGTAAACAATCATTACCCCTCGTTCCTTGACCTTGGCCTTATTCCTATCTAAGAAGTCCGGCGACATTTCCGTGATAGATAATGAAACCTGTTTATCTCCAGCACGCACGTGACCGGTTCGTCCAAGATAAGGAGCCGTAAAAGCGCTGTATATCATGATATGTACGGGAAAGATATGTATGATGAAGCTATCGTCGCCGTATCTTCAGCCCCGACCTCCGTTGTAATCAGCGCCGCCAGCCTTCCTCAACCTCACGACGATATCCCCCTCATCCAGCTCGGACCGATCGCCCGTGGTGACCGCGATGCTGTGATGCGAGAGCACCCGCTTCACGTCGCCGCTCTCGATGCTGACGCGCGCCTTGCGCATGACCTTTGTGTTCTCGCCGATCCAGACGACCAGCGCAAACTTGACGCGCTTGCTCTCCTTGTCGTTGGCGTACTCGACGCGCACGTAGCCGTACTGCACCTGCCCGTCGTCCAGCTCCGCGACCATCTCGGCCAGACCGCCTGTTCCCGTCTTGGTGAGGCTCAGCTTGTTCCCCACGGCCGACGCGTACGAGATGAGTAGCCAGTTTGTCTCGTCTTTGTCTGAGCGCACGGCGTCGTAGGCTGCGCTGACTTCTGCGGCGTCGAGACCCGACATTGTGATAGGTATGTTGCAGATATAGCGAGAGATTGTTACGCGCTTCGAATCAGATTGTAGAGGCACAGTAGGTACGCTCGGCGCGAAAGGAATAAACTGGGCCTGGGTACGTAGTGTGAGTGAGATCAACCAA
The DNA here is from genome assembly GCA_003353625.1 of Fusarium fracticaudum. Classification (NCBI taxonomy): domain Eukaryota; kingdom Fungi; phylum Ascomycota; class Sordariomycetes; order Hypocreales; family Nectriaceae; genus Fusarium; species Fusarium fracticaudum. The sequence continues at coordinate 4,433,768 of PDNT01000003.1, forward strand.
CAAAAAGCTCTGTATCGGAAGACGGCAGAGGAATACAGTACATACCTAGAGAAAAGGGTTCAACAAGCTTGGATCAGGCCTCAAAAGACAAGACAAACTCAGGAGTTCAGGGGCCCTCTCTCTCTCTCTCTCTGCGTCTCCCACTGTGTCTGTGTGCTCTGCCTCTAGCCCCCCTGCACCTGAAAAACACAGCCAAAGCCACGGCTCTACTGGGAAAAGCTCGGCTATGTACGGAACGCACTCTAGAAGCCCGCCGATCCATATTTTGTGCATTTGACGCTAGAAGAGAAACGGAACAACTCCGTTCTGTTGGTCTCACGCCAAGAGCTTTGGTAGTCCAGGATTGTGACACGGACGGTCTCCTTCTGTCGAGAATAATCGTGAGGGAAACGTTGCAGCTTCAGCTCAGGGGCTGATCCGGCTCCTCTTACCGGAGACCCGTTCTCCTCGTCTACAGTAACCTCCACGATTATAATCGTCGGAATATTAATAGTTGCTTTTGTTGTACGTAAGAAGCGCGGGTTGACGACAGATTCTTTCCCCTCCCCCGTGGGACACTAGGAAGATTCATCTAGGCGACGATGGTAGGGCTTGGTGTGTTTTGAGGGGGTTCAAGATGATACCAGACGTTTGCAGCATATACATAGCAGTTACTCAAATACCAGTTCCTCGCCTGCCTTTTTGCATGATTGCTCATGTCTCAAACTGACACTGCGATAATCACCCAAGGAACCAATAACAGACCCTCAATCAATTCCTTCAACGACGATCCAAACTGCACTGCTCAAAGACACGGCAACAATCACTGACAGGACAGCACAATCGGGCCGAGACGGTAACATTTGCGGGGGCTGCTTACGGTGCTCCAGGCGCTGTAAAAATCCACCGTCGCCCGCCGTTTCACTCGGAAAACTGAAAGTGCCCTGTAGCGAGGCGGAGGAGGGCCTTGTAAGTGGATAGCAGCGGACCAGGATTCCCATGGTCCAGTGAAATTGTTGTATAGAATCTGGGCTTTGGATAACTTTTCGTAATGAGAAAGACGGAAAATGTCTCAATTAATGGGACTCAATGGAGAGAAGACAAAAACGTCAGAAATACGGCGCCCATCGAGATCGTAATTTAGCAGTCCGTAAAAAATTGAAGATCTCGGATTTATCGCTCGGTACAGAGTAAACTCAATCAGGCGCTGATCAGCTTCTGCAAGTGATCCTTTTTGCTTTTGAAGAAGAATTCTAGAATTTTTCTTTTTCTTTTTTTTATGCAAGGATCTTTTTAATATTACCTGTCATATCGAGCTTGATCCCCCGAATTTAAATAATTTACGGAAATTGAGCGACCATTAAATCCCGACAGTCCAATAACTGACCATTAGCTACCCTGATATCCTGTCTTTCTCGGTAGCCAGAAGAACAATAGTGTCCTTTTACTAGCAGGCTCTGGGGTGGCAATGCATCGTATGATGTCCTTGTGAACCAACTGAGCGATGGCCCTGCCCATGTCTTTTGCTGTGTTGGTTCGGATGCATGAAATGAACATACGACTACGGTGGACGGTCTCGGGATCGGGAGGTTGCTTCCGCTTGAAGCTTGTTCGTATATTTGTTGCCACTGGTGGTATGGATGGTCGTGTGTTGAAACATTTGGATATTGACGACTGATATTTGACGACCTGGAGTCTCCGATTGAACCATCATATGCTTTTGAACTTCTGCAATAAGCCCTAATGCTGTACGGCGCTTGATTGACCCCTGAGAGCTTATGCTTGGACAATCACATGCTGGGTATTTAAGCTTAAACACATGTGCAAGGTTGACTTGCATTGATTCATCCTCGGCCCCCAAGACCTTCAATATGCGTATAGACCAAGGCCGAGATCTAACAGACCTCAGCATTGGAAGACTGTGCAAGATGAGACAAGCTACCATGCAAAGTACTCGCTTCTTTGCCCAAGTCTTCTACAAGTATGACAAGGGGAATTTTCTATTTTTAAAATGGAACCAAGGTCTTCCGTAGGGCGTTGAAATAAAGTATCATGGTCGAAGCTTGCATTTAGCCCCTGATGTCTCGATAAGAGTCTTGGGCGTTTCAGGGTACTCGCTGAAGCATTGGGCAGTTTGGACATAAATGAATTGTTGCAAATGTCACAGATCGCCTGGATGAATGTGCGTCTGTGAGAGAAGGAGCATCATGTTGCGTCAAGTTGTTCGGCGTGGGCTGCTTGTTATGCATATATGGATTTCCAGTTGAGTATCGATGAACAGGCAAAATGTGAACTCCAAGATCTAGGGAAACAAAATGCGAGACAAACCGAGAGGCTTTGCATCAGTGAAGGAGGTTTTGTGAAGATACTTGCCACAAATAAAGCAGAGATAGCGTATTTCGACGTTTATTGAAGTAGTCAAAATTACCAACTCGTTAAACCATATACCAGAGAGTTATCATCTTGAGAAAAGTCCATACCTAAGAGTCAATTCTCACTATTTCACAGGCTAAAAGACGAGTAAGATCTGTGAAAAGCATGATTTTGTGTATTTTGCATTTGCTCAAGAGTTTCAAACAGCCTTCAACATCCCCTACTGGAAACTCGAGATAATAAACAGGCATAATCCCGATCCTTTACAGAATCTGGGTTGATAATAGAAACTAAATAACGAAAAGATTGTAAATAGATAACTCTTATATGTCCTTGCTTGTATGCTGAGAAGTGTCTGAGAAGACTCTTAACATCATAAAACATAACCATACCAGATGTAGACTACCCTTTCAATGCTGGATCACGAAAAACATGCGCTCTTATAAGTCGTCATCAACGTTCTGTTTTCGGTAATTATCCTTTGAAGCCAGCCTGGAGATCTTTCGATCACCGGCTTCGAGTTCGGCCGGGATGACTTCGTCTGCTGATCATGTTGATCCCACTGAACACTGATATGAGTTACATTGAGTAGTTTATATGCACACCGAGACTGTGATGGGCTGCAATCCGATATGCCAGGGTAAAGTCACTTGAGAGAGGCCTGTATCCTTCGGACATCAGTTCGTGAACCCAAACAGCTCTTGTTCCCGCAATTGTCAAATCATCTGATGCTTCGAAGCCAGCTGACGCTTTTATGGATGCGGATCTTTCGTCAAGATTGTATTTTCTGTCATCATCACTATGATCAAAGTGACTTAGCCGATATCCTTGCGGGTGTTACACTTGGACCTGGTCGAGTTAAGCTTATTTCTTAGCTGACCAGTCTCACATGTTTCATCTAATAGAGTTCATGTAGCGAATTGCTTCTTCGGGAAGGGGAAGAAACGTTAGAATTCTTTGTAGACTTGGGTGATTTGTGCTCACTATGGCCCTGGCTTCAATCTGATGATGTCCACATTGGAATATGATACTGGGAAATTGGCTATGCCGAATCGTCGGTATATCTTAAACTGAATTATCTACAAAGAACATCATGTGTACTTCTACTGGTTGATCTTTGAAACCACTGGGTCAGTCGTTTTCTCTCCATCTCCTCTCTCTCGTTCACTTTCTCCATCGCCGATACTTCCAGAGCTCTCCTCATCAGACACTCTCGAGTCGATCGTAGTGCCCTCGTAACCAGCCTTGACAAGTTGAGGGTTTCTGCGAGCCCACCATAGTAGACCTAGCTGGACAAAAACTGATGCAAAGGACATTGCCGTAGCCAGCGGAAATCCAATAGGATATTGTGGCGCGTCTGCAACTCTGAAAGCACGAAGTGGAATCGTCGCATGACCGATATACACAATCATAACCGTGATCGCAACAACAATCGCTCTCGCTTCAGGCTCCTTTCTCATAAGTTCAGCAAACCACGCCATCAGCGATGGAGCTCCAGCGTTGGCAGCATATGTCATGAAGTAGAATGCCATAACGACCCTCTGATCTGAAGGCCAGGCACAAAGAACGCAAAGCAGTACACCGAACGAGAACGTAGATCCAGTACTGATCTGCCATCTCCAGTGTTTCCAATCAGACAAGCCGTTCAAAATAAGGTTGGAAACAATCTGCAGAGCATAACCGCCCAGAGGGAGGACATTGACCTGGTATGTGCTATACATACGGTTTCCAGCTTCATCTTTGAGACTTTCGATGTAGAGGACAAAGTAAGAAGTGGCACGGTGTGCCCAAGCACTCAGAGCAAAAGCAACAAGGAAGAAGTACGTCACCGGGTGAACGATCAACTTGCGCAGCTTCTGCTTCAAGACAGCCGGAGGGATAAGTTTCGACGTATTTGCGCCAAAGCCCTCCATACGCTCACGAGATAACCTCTTCTCATCCTCCGTCAACCACTTGGCACGCGTGTACGCAGGGGTATCAGGAATAATGAAGAAGCCAACAATTCCCTGAGCAATGGTGATGACGCCCGAAACGATGAAAAGCCACTGCCAGCCGGCGATTCCATGGGCGCCGTTCAGGTTACGGTACAGAGCTGCTTGGAGGGCACCGAGAAACATGGCTCCCGCGACGTCGGAGACGTTGAAGCAGGCGATTCGGAAGGCGAGTTCTTTGGGGGTGTACCAGTTGAAGATAAGGGAGACGACGCTGGGCCAGAAGACGGCTGAGAAGAGACCGAGGAAGAAGCGGAGGACGTAGACGGTTGTTGCGTTCTGGGCTTTGCAGGTGCTGTTGTCTGTGTAAGTGAACATTGAAAGACCACTCTGGGCATAGATACTTACACAATGACGAATAGACCCCAGATTATCTCGCAAGTTGGTAGAAACAGAGATGGGCGGACCTGGCACTGGTTAGCGTTACTCAAAGTGCTGAGTTTCGTTAACTCACCCTCGTCTGAGCCAACTGTCCAGGAACAAGACCAATGGCATATCCAATAGAGAAGTAGGTGTTGAAAAAGACCAATTCATTACCGTACAGACCCAAAGCTTCTCGCATTCCAGAAACATATGCCTGTGTTGTTGCAGACTGATCCATCTCCTTCATGATACCAGCAATAAAAGTCCACGTCAGAAGAAGACAATCAAGCTTGAGAATCAAGACATGTCTAGGATTGCGAAAGTAGGGTATCGCTCCAGAGATATGCTTAAAGATGCCCGTTTGGGGAGGATATGTCACTGTATCCGCCATGATTACAGCTATTTCTCAAAGAAATGAGTATATAAACTGACAACAAAACAATGTAAAGATCCATCAATGAAAGGCATCTCAGGGTTATATACCATCACGACCCTGTCTTCACCTCATCCGCAATTCTACAAACCATGACAGATGTGAAACTCGAGATAGGAATTTAGCGGGCCGCTCCAGCATCTGCAGTTCTCGCGTCATTCGCCGCCCAAAGAACGACATTCTCCCGAACGGGCGATATCTGTCGGCCAAGACCCGACACTTACAGGTTAAGCTTATATCTTTATCACCGCCGATTATGTGCTTTATTATCATGCGATCGTCTGCTCAGATCTTATACCTTTTTGAAGGGAGGAGGCGGACCGATCGCGAATGTATCAGGCTTGACAGGGAAAATTAACGGATCTGGTAATTCTGCCGTATTGTGTGTTTATCTCTTACAAGTGGGGGGACGTGATGTAAGCGAAAATGATTGCCAAGAACAGGCATGTCGCTTGATATTGCAAGATTGTTCATGGGTTGGGTAGATAGACAGAGACTCACATTCGAATAACACAGCCGATAAAAGCTAACTGAGTCCGAAGCACTTCAAGCTATTTGAGCATCGCAATACCATACCATTGGCATAATCGATGTAATGACGGGCATCACTGCTTCAATCAGATCATCATTACATCAAGGTATTTTACATCCGAGGATGTAGAGCCTCACCAATGGTTCAAGAATAAGGCGAAAGTGTAGGTGGCTCGAGTCTTCATTCTGCGTGGCCAGCGATGTACAATGGAGAAATAACTCGCCATATCTCCAAGAAGAATATTTTGAGGCCACCCAGGTCGTGCACTACTCGCATCTGAGGTGCGTAGCCTCCTTGCACTTTGTAGCACCACTACCAACAATCATGCCTATAGAACCTCGCCCATTAGAAAGCGTAGCTGCAATCGTTGCGCCACAACGTAGACTATCACGCCTGGCTGATATGCGAAGCTGTAGCTATACCAGGCATCGACCGATCACATTTATCCCTAACCAAGTTCTATAAAGTGAAATTCTTCTTCCTCGTGCAACAGAAAAATATCACCATCACTCAGCCCTTCTATATGCTTGCCGTTGCCTATATATTCCTCGTAAGAAGATATTAGTTGACGTCACTGTTGTAGAAGTCAAGGAGCTTGACCTCGAAAAGACACTCCGCTATTCACGTTGATAACTCGTCATGTACGTCCCCTTGCCCTACGCTCTGAAGCACCAAAGCTGACTGAGACTAGTCACATCAAAATGTTTTCAGAATAGAAGCCCGATTACCAGAAGGAGGATGATGGTGCTCCAGTCTACGATCAAAAGGAGGAGCAGCCCGGTCCAGCATATGAGGACAACCCCGCTGAGGTTGTGTTCGAGGGAGTTGGCGATTCTGGAAGTGGCTGGAGTACTGATGAGGCAATGAGAGCTTATCTGACAGCTCATACTCTAGTGGATCCTCGTCTTAGTTGAGGAGCATGGAAGTCAGATGACTAACGTGATGAACATTCTTGTACATCGAGTAAAGGGTGAGAAGAAACGCCTGTCACGTATACATCAGGAGTGAGTGTAGTAGAGTTATAAATGGACTCCATGGTTTTCAAGGTCGCGTCGTCAGAAACAGCATTCTTGTCTTGCTTGGCTTGCTTTAGGGAGGCCTAGCTAGGGGAGGAAAGACAGCTCGGGACCTTGAAATAAAAGTATTTAGGTGATTTAGCTCAAATTTAGGGGAACCTTTGCTAGACCTTTTTTGTAGCACACTCTTTCTAAGTCTTGGGTGTACTTACTCCCCGAAGCCTACGTAATTAACATGGCTGGACATCTCAGAGAGCATCCACAAGGAGAGTCACATTCTTTACGTGTTTCAAGCTCCATCAGGTGGGCGTGTTGACCAGGACATAAACAAACAAGAGTCAGGCGAAACAGAGCATACCATGCACACCACCCAAAACACCAAGAGTCAAAGAAGGAACTCAGCGATAAGGCAATAGTCACAGTGCAAGTAATGATAGTTGAAAGCAAAAAGAGCGTCATTATTAGTTGACTACAGATAGGCTATTCCCCTAAACCCCAGTAGAATTGAAACTGCATTAAGTCTAACTACAAAGTCAGTGGCACAAGACAATGCCACCATTTGTAATGTGGATCTTCCCAAAGAGAAAACCAGAAAGGAAGGCAAAAACGTTCAAGATCAGAAACTCAAAGCTGTGAGCTTAGAGAAGAGCGGCAACAGCAGCGAGGAGAGCAAGGGCGCTGATGGCCTGCTTGCCAGCGCTGCTGACAGTGACGGGGATACAGCTGTCACCCGAGCAGCTGGAGCCGCTCTCACCCTTGGAGCCGGAGCCCTCGGAGCCGGAGCTGCCCTTGGAGCCGGAACCCTCAGAGCCAGAGCTACCGCTTGAGCCAGAGCTGCCGCTGGAGCCGGAGCTACCGTTGGATCCAGAGCTTCCGTTGGAGCCAGAGCCACCGTTAGAGCCGGAACCGCCATTGCCTCCATTTCCACCGTTGCCTCCGTTTCCACCGTTGCCTCCATTGCCGCCGTTTCCGCCGTTACCACCGTTACCACCGTTGCCTCCGTTGCCTCCGTTTCCACCCTTTCCGCCGTTACCACCCATGCCACCGTTGCCGCCCTTGGAGCCACCACCGTTGGTAGGGCAAGTATCCTTGGTGCAGCTGGGGACCTCAGCCTCGTGGCACTCAGCGGGGGTACCCCAGGAGTTCTCCCAAGGCTTGTAGACAACATCACCGTGCTCGCAGACATCGCAGTTAGCGGGAACGAAGAAGTTGTCGTGGTTCCACCAGTCCTTGCACTCCTCAGGCTTGTAGACGGTAAGACCGCGGCAGCTGCCGTTGGAGCAGTACTTGGGGACGTATTGAGATCCACCCTGGCAAGAGCAGGCCTCAGAGATGTAGACGAGCTCGCCGTCGCAATCCTCACCGGGGTAGCCAACAAAGATGAAGACAACCTTGGAGCCGTTGTCGTTCTCGGGGTAGCACTTGCCGTTGGAGCAGACGTAGATGGCAGTGACGGTCTGGGTCTCAGTGGCAGTCGCATCGGAGATGGTGGTGGTGAAGGTGGTGGTCAGGGTAGACTGGTCAGTGACGGTAGCAGTGAGGACATCGGTGACAGTGACATCAGGGCCGTTGACAGCGACGTAGACAGTGAGGCGGATGGTGTTGGGGATAGCCTGGCGGGCCTGGATGCGGCTGCGGCGAGTAAGAGGAGCATCACCACCACAGAACTCAGAGTCGTCACCGGGGCACTCGATGTCACACTGGTCGGAGTCGACACGGCTGGTGTTGTCACCGTCGATCTCGTCACCGGCATAGCAGTCCTCATCGTGGACACCAAAGTAAGCACGGCCCTCGGCGAGGCTGGCGCAGAGGTTGAGGTCCATGGAGCCAGAAGATTGGAGAAGCTCGAAGGTAGGGAAACCCTCGGTGGAACCGACACAGCCGAAGAAAGCAAAATCGAGGATGGAGCCGGGGAAGCCAGCAGCGGATGTAGCAGAGGAAGTAGGCTCAGTGGTCTCAGTACCGGTAGGCTGGATGGTCTCTCCCTCAGAGTTGGTGGTAGCACCCTCGGAGTTGGTAGCAGCAGTTTCGGTCTCAGTGCCAGTCTGGGTGCCGGTAGGGAAGACGGTCTCGCCCTCGCTGTTGGTGGTGGCACCCTCAGAGTTGGTAGCAGCGCCAGTCTCGGTCTCGGTGCCAGTCTCGGTGCCAGTGGGCTCGATGGTCTGGCCCTCGGAGTTGGTGGTAGCGCCCTCAGAGTTGGTGTTGGTAGGCTCAGCAGTGCCAGTGGTGTCAGTGCCAGTCTCGCTGCCGCCGCCGTTGCCGCCACCAGGGTTGCTGGAACCAGGGGGACCAACAGCAAGATCAGAGACTTCGAGACGGGAGGAGGTAGCACCACAAGACTGAACAAACTCGACGTTGGGGGAGTTGCCAGTGGAAGTAGAGCTATCGGAGCTCTTGGAGCCGGAGCCGGTGGAGAGACCCTCAGAGAAGACGCTCACACCGTCGACAGTGACATCAAGGCTGCAGTCGGTCTCAGCACGCTTCTGGGTCTCCACGAGCTCGACGAGGATCTCCCAGAGGATGATGAACAAGTTTCCAACAGGGAAGTCGCTGAAGGTATCGTCGGGGATACCAATGGAGAAGGAAGCAACGCCATTGGGGCCAGCAATGAGGGAACTGTAGGTTGATTAGAGTTTGAGGCTAGGGACGCGGGCCGTTGTAGAGTAGCAACTTACATGGCGATGGATCCATCAGCACGAGTGATGAACGAGGCGCCGGGTCCCAGGTTGGCACCGCTGAGATCGACAGGCTGAGCAGCGGCAGCAGAGCCGGTGGGAGCAGCGTCGGTGGTAGTGGTCGCGGACTCAGTAGCAGGGATACTAGAGTTGGTGAACCGCTGACCCATGACGCTCGAGGCCGCAGCCAGGAGCAGACCGGTAGAGAAACGCATGATTAGGTACTTATTGTGCTGTGAGCGAATGTATTAAAGAACGAATGAATTTGGTTTGTAAACGAATGGACCTGGTCCTCGATGGGAAGATTGAGAGTGAGGATGAGATGAGAATATTCTGGACAAGAACACCAGCCTCTATATATACAGATTTTCGCACATCACTTCAACAATTCCTCACTCTTTGATATTTGGGGTAATCACCCTTGAGAATATTGATCTCCTGCATGCAAACATTCCTCATACACGGTTGCTAGATCCGAAAGCATGCAAGGGCGATACCATCGCTCCACCTGGTGTGGACCAAAAGAGAAAATGTCTCACCAGCATAGGCACGACAAACCAGTCTAGAGGATGATATTCCATTCTTCAAGGTTTTTGTCTAGCTATTTGCAGACTACCGCTAGAGCTACTACTTTTTTTTTTGCTTTCGTATTTACGGAGTGAGTGCTTTCGGGTGTTGAAGATATGGAAGCGGCCCCCCTATGTCTCCCTTGATAAGGCAATTTCACCAGCGAATTCCAACAGCGGTTCTCTTTTGTAAATAATACCAGATAAGATCAAAAGACTTGGATTTTTGCAAGGCGCACCAAGCTTTTGTTGGCCAGCCACGACATGTGTCGTTATCAGATCATTGCAATAGAGTTATAACCCGCACATGGCTACCCCAGGTGAGTGATAACAGAAACAAGCCAAGACTTGACAAGAAATGCATAGTGCCTTAGTTCAAAGTCAAACAATCCTTTCCACTTATCACATTTCCCCATTAATGCCCGTGACAACAGGCTGTACTGGAAAAACCCCCTCAGCAACAAAATTTCAAAAGGTATGCTTGGGCTCAGACACGGCTTAGGAGATTTGTCCAGTCGGGGGAAGAATGAGTGTCACAACCGCACACGGCCAGACTGAACCAGTGAGATCTCTGTGCCTTGCAGAAGGTCGGACGCGTAAGTGGTAATTTACAGTGTTTCTCCCGCAATTGCTTAGTTAGGATGGCTGGGAAATTCTTGTGTGTGGTTGATGTTGCTCTTGGGATCCTGCCGTAAGCTCTTTTGGGTGGTTCTGTCTGAATGGTTGCGGAGTATGGTGTGGTTCAGATTACCGGAAACAAGGAACCGGCGATGGAGTCATTTGGTCATGTCTTGATTTAGTGTGTTGTCTCCAACGATCGCGCAGTGGATTCAATGAGAGATATCGATCTGATGAATAGCAAGATTATATCGTGCAACGGCTCTACGACGGTTCATGATGCTAAACAAAACAACAGGCCCAAGCTTCATTACCGACTCTAGCTGGTGACATGCATACAATGCCATGTTCTGCACGTTGGGATCTGGATGTCACTGATGCAAGGGCAGAGAGAGTTGTCCGTGATTATCGACGGGAATCTACCCTACGCTATTCCAAGAAAACCGCAATAGTGACAGCGCTTATTCTTTAGCGGTTGAGCTAAACGGCAGCCCAGCTGAGGCGCCGTTTGCGGTTCGACGTTTGGTGGAGCGTTGAGAAGCGTTGGGACTCGTTGGTGTTAGCGCGTCTAATCACGTCAATCACTTGAAGCAAGGTTTTTGTTATCACGGTAGTTTTCGGTTCCGGAAGTCAATTGCAGTGCGGAATTGAGTTCATGACCTTGATGATTACTGAAGTCGTGATGGCTAGCTCTGATATCGCTCTTGTTCTTGCGGGCTACCACTCGGCAACCCGTCGTTCCGTTGTATAGCAAGCAAACGTGAGGAATGGAACGAAAGCATGCAGTAGATTGCCCGACATCGAACGATTCGAACCTGCAGGATCTCCCTTTGTAACCCCAGTCCCCTCCAGCCTTGTAAGGTGACCTAGCGCCATACTCGCACGGAGATCAAACAAAACAAACCCGCAGTAAATAATTCCCCTGCATCGGCCAGCCCTGGAGGCTTCTCATTTCTCGTCAAGGTGGAATGCAGGATTTGTGTCTCAGGAACAAGCTTTGGCTCCCGAGTCCGAGGCTAATTGGCGAAGAAGAGAGGTGCGAGACACTGCAAGGGTGTTGTTGCCTGTGCTACCCCCCCTTTGTCGAGATGTCGCGATGGAATGTGAAGTTGGGGAGAAAGAGGGGGGGGAGCCGAGCGGCGATCGTTGGAATGGGGTTATGAGATGTCTATGACGATGGGAATAATTGGGGATGATTTGGGGGGAGGACTGGAAGAATGCGGAATAGGAAAAGGAGGCTCTAACAATTACTGAGACATTCTCACTTGACCCGCGTTTTCCATGTTGGTAGTAACGGTGAAGCTATTTCTGTTGCTAATCGCGACGAAATGAATGTTGGTCAATTGTTTTATCGGACATTTTCGCAATCTAAAAAAAGAAACCTACGAATAATTGAACTCTCCTATCACAATTAAAATGACACTCATCGGTCCACGTAAGGAATAACTTGAAGTATCTGATGAGCTGTTATGATTACCTGATCAATATTGCTTCAAAATGTAGTACTTACCCTGTACTCCAACATGGTGTGACCTTGTCTTGCAAGCGCGGATATCCGGCAAAAGACTTGTGTCGATGACGAAAGTTAATCGCAATTCATTCTTCCAAAAGATCCTCCAAATGAAGCAATTTCGGGCAAGATTACATCCAAAAGCGGCGGTATGTTGTGAGCACGAATCCCTCGTTATCTTGCTTTACCGACCCCGACCCGTCTTCCCGGATCCCATCGCAAACGGCCTCGTGGAATTGACTTTTCGACCGTTTTCCTTGGCAAGCCATTTCTAGGCAGCACATGGTCTACACATGGATTCAATGACGTCGCACGACGTTACACTACTTGCGTTCCATTCATCGATCACGATTAACTAAGTCCGTCCCTCGCTTACAAGTGGAGGCTGCACGAGTCACGATAATGGATGGGGTAAACAAGCTGGGGGAGCAATTTGTATATCAAGCGATAGACTGCTAATTAAAGTATGCATTTCCATTTTCCCAAGCACATGAAACCAATTACGATATCCATCAATATTTTACGCACCGCCCAAATGCTAGATGCACGCAAACATTATTTGATCCGTTTCCAAATTATCGACATAGAATGACCGAAGCTAAATATCCCAATGGGAGGTAGGTAGCTGCTTACAGCTGGAAAGCACCAGCAGCCATGGATGAGAAGAGCAGAGCACCAATGGCAAGGCCGAGGGTGTTGATGCTAGACTTGGGAGCGAAGCCGGCAGCGGCGTTTCCACTCTCAGTAGAAGTCTCAGAGCTAGAGGAGCTGGTGCCGGTGCTGGTAGAGGTACCAGAAGCAGTGCCAGTAGAGCTCTTGTCATCATCGTCCTTGTCATCATCGTCGCTGGAGATAACGCTGGCCTGGGCGGTGGCGGGCACATCGGCATCCTTAGTCTTTGTGGTCGTCTTGTTGCCACTGCAGAAGACGTCCGCGTCGGGGGCGCCGTTGGCGTAGAGACACTTGGAGAGGTCGTCGATGGTCTGGTCGAGGGCGACGCAGTAAAGGCCGCAGGCGTTGTAGTAGCTCACGATCTTGGCGTCACCGCAGCACTTCTCCATGATCTCGGTGTGGTTGTTCTTGAAGGGCATGGCGCAGGTGTTGTCCTGGTTGGGAGTGTCATAGAGGTTTGTGCAGGCCGTGGGAACGGCGCTGGCGGTGCTGAGGGTTGTGGAAGACATGATGATGATGGTGTTTGTTTAAAAGTGTTATTAAAAATTTGCAGGAATAACTAGCGATTGTAGTTGAAGAAGGTCAAAAAAGAATTTAACGAATGTTGGTGGTGATGGAGGAGGAACAGAAAAAGTTACGCGTCGGCTGAGGGATGGGCTTAGTACGGGATGGTCAGTTTTTGTCTCTGGCTAGGGGCCGCTAGGACTCGCATTAAGGGGTTAATCCGGGGTTCTTGGCCTATCAGCAGCGCCACTCCAAATTTAGCAGCATGAGCTAAGGCTCGTATCAAGGGCAAGGATGTGGAGGTGAGGAGGATCCCAGTTGCTAGGCAACTTGGCTAAGGATCAGACGCGGATGGACACTACGTAAGCGGAAGAAATCATTGTCAAGACCTGCCGATGGAGAGTTGTAGATGTAGTTGAGCTTGAAATAGTATGCTAAAGCTGGTGATGATGAAGGCGATGGTTGATGCTGCTGAAGAGGCAAATTGGTATGATGTAAGGGGACCACTTCCCGCTCTTGGCGGACATGGAAGATCAGATCAGTTCGGAAATTGGCTGCATCATGCACAGACGTTGGAAAAGCGAACTTGGAAGCCTGATGGAAGCCTGACAATGTTTTTGACGTAACGCCATATCGAATACAGTGACACGCTGGGTGTAACTCCACCAAAGCATCACAATTGAATACAGAACAGAATAATTGACGGTGATCGAGGAAGCTGTCGGAAGCGTGGAGATTACGATCGCTAACCTTCAAATATGGTGAAACTGCTAGCTAGCCTTGTATAAGATCGCTTATATCATGTGACAGTCACGAATTGCAGCGTGGACTTGAGAACGATATTATTTGGATCGTAAGGAATATTTGAAGAAAGGCTATCCCATGCATGGCTAGCTGCGCCGTTGTGGCCCTGCATTGTTCCAAGTTTGACCAGTAGACTATGGTCAGTGATGCCTTACTCGGCGAAATTCATTTTATATAGTCACCTCCACGAGCGTCACCTCATTATGTCGATCCAACCACTGCCATTGCCAATTCATCAGCTAGCATCTTCTCCTTCTCATCAGCCAACCAAGCAGGATTGGTCTCAAATCTGGGATCAAGCCAAAAGCAAGCTTCATCTCCATCCTTGAGCATCTTCCGAATAGGCTTCGCTCTAACATGTCCCCCAATATAAAACAGTGCCCATCGAACAGCCCCAAAGACTGAGACGAAACTGTACAGCTGCTTGTAAATAGGATAAGTGGCGATGGTGACAAGTCCAATGCGCATATCAGGACGGTGCCAGCAACTGAGATAGTTGTAGAGCAGGGGAGGAAGACAGGCGACAAAAGCGAGACCGAAGAAGAAGATCCAGTATTCCTTATGCGCGCCGAGAGCGACTAGGACGGGAATGCGAACCCAGTCGATGACTAGGCAGGCCAGGATGTAAAGAAAGAGACCCTTTTGCATGAGAACTCCTTGAATCGTTCGTTGGCCGTTCATGCGGAATAGGTGACGCATTATCTTCCAGATCAGACTATGTCTTCCCATCTCCCATGACTTGATCCTCTGCTTGCACCAGTTCAGCCCCGGACCAAGCACAGTCGCTGGAACTTCAGTCGCAAGAGTAACCTGCGCATCAAAAGCAATACCCTTCCCAAGACGCATAATAGAGAACCCAGCGTTCGCATCTTCCGCAATAAAATCCATAGGATGATATTTCGAAAGCAGCTCAACAAATACATCGCGATCAACGAACCACCCAGCGCCGTGGGGAAAGTTAACGCCACATGTACGATCCTCAGCGAGTTTAACCAGCCCGGCCATACGGTACTCACAGTCTTGCCAAGAGACCATGCCTAGCGGGGTGTTGCCATCTGCGTCAGTGCCAGCTAAGGGAAAAGCAACGGCGCGTTGGTGGTCGTTCATAAGATGAATAGGATGACGGTAGTTTTCGGGGAGAGAGACGTCATCGTCTGTTGTTAGGATGTACTTGTAGTTTTTGGCTGCTAGGGAACCGACGAGTTGAGCTGCGTTCTTGGAACCGATGGGGGACCAGATATAGACGAGATCGGGATGAAGATTCTTGAGCCAGTGGCGGAAGGAGAGGTCTTGTGGATGACGAGATCGACCGTTATCGATGATGAAGATGTCTTGGGGTCGGAAATGAGGATATGCGGATTCAATCACCTTTCTTAAAGCTTCTCGATCCGAGTTGTGGCAGGGAATCACAAAGGCAGTTTCCCAGGCCTCCGTGATGGTCACCACCACGCCCCGCTCTAGATCGCCAGGACTTTTCTCATCTGCAAGCTCCTGCACAACTGGAGAGGAACGCGTCTTGGGAGGGTTATATGGCGGAACTCTGGCAATAGACAAGATTATAAGAAACATGAGAGGTTCAAGAGTAAGAACAATGACGAGAACAGGTAGCATGTAACTCCGAGTCTGAGCAATAGCCTTTCCCATCCAACCAGTGAACCAATTCGATATAACAAGTACAGCAACGCAGGACATGACTAATGCAAGTGCAGCGCCTTTCTTGAGCGTCATGGGGTAGATGTACTCTTTTGGGTGGATGAGTTCCCAGAAGGCCTTGGGAGAGAACTGGTTGTTTAGTGAGCGCCAGAATCTTGTCCATAATGATGCCTTTTTGGTCGATGATTCAGAGCGGAGAAGGTTGCTGGCGGGTCTTTCGTCGGATAAGCTGCTTAGAGATGTCTGCGAAGGAGAGGAAGGACCATAGATGCCAACTTTGCGGGCACTTCGGTCTGAGGATAGGACTGGTGATGGGGTCGATATTGGGCTGATGGAGAAACTTGATGGGGGAGTTGCAAATGGGTTATCCAGAGAGCGGGTAGAAGGATTAACGGGAAGACTAGGGCGAGCTTGATCTGGGTCAAGACCTGGGCTTGAAGCATCTAGTCTGGCATTGCAGGGGAGTGTCAGATCTTCATATGAAGGATCTTCATTACTCAAAAAAGGATTACTAATTCTTATAGCCATCTGAACGGATAAGTTTGTTGAGATGAGGCTATGAAAAAGCAAGTAAGGCGGGAGAGGGAGAGAATAACTGGAAGAAGGAGAGCTACATAACTAACTCTTTACCAGAGAATATAAAGTGTTTTTAAGATATCGTTGCATCAAATCTACCTACTTCATAAAGTAAAACACTTATTTACATGACAAATTTTCTTTCCCTCATCTTGGTAGCGGAATCTTTAGCACAGGATAATTACGAGACCTGCACTTGCGGATGAGCCGAGAGCATACAGCTGAACGTGGATATGCCCAGCTCTCAGCATTACTAAACGGACCGAAGCTAGGTTCTGTTCCAGACTCGGTTATCGTTATTGGTACCTGAAAAGACCAAACGTCCGGGAAAGTGGGCAAGATAGAGTTTCAACGTCTGCACCGTTTAAGCTTGAAGCCACATGGCGAATCCACCTCGCTTAGATTATAGCCTTGCCGGCATGGCCGTTGGTATATCCACCTTCCGAACGTACCGAGGTAGATCTAGGAACGGTGGGATACCGAAGAGAAGATTATTACTATTACTTCTTTATGTTTTGGCTTGGTGAGGATCGGACGTGGAAAGGAAGTGCGTCATTCTTGGTCGCCCGTACATTTGCTCTTTAGGCGATATAGTGAGTGGTATTTCCTAGTGCTCAAATAATCTTGACGATGCTTAAGATGGGCTAAAAATGTCGGTTCCGATGAGTTGGTCTGACTTCTTAGACAGCCACGAAGTGGAGGGCTGTCAAACGTCCCGCGATGAAGCCGTTAGTGTATCGGAACAAGACCATAAGGGATCTGAAACACGGGAGTAATACAGCTTCAGCTTCAGGTGGTCGATGACCGCCTCACTCATACACTAACTCAGCTTCTGCGTTCTGTTCGAGGCCATTATGGAGACAATCCACTCTCAAGTCATAACTCCATTTTGTATTCCAGCTACAACGAGTTTCTAATGAGTCGGTGGAATTATCAAAAAATTCTTCATGTTAGCTTTGGGCATTAGAACTCTTGTGAACGGGGTTGTGTTTTAGTCTTGTTGTTCGAGGTCATTGTTCAGGATTTGAGTATATTAAGCGAGCCCATGCACTCTGAATAGCTTGAGATTTATCTTGAGCTCTGTGAGATACTGTCCGTCTTGATTGAACCCAAATTAGTCCTTACTTATTCTATTTCTTTCTTCCTCCCAAGTTTCATCATGGACTCTCTTCAATCCTCTGGTGCCACGACCCCAATCACAGACACCGCCGAGTCATTGAAGTCATCTTCTCGACCAAGCACTCCTGCAACTGAAAAAGACCTTCTGTTCAGCCGTTCCCCCTCCCCTACCCGTACGACTCCAGATGAGTACGTCCTCGTCGTTGGTGGTCTTGGCTACATCGGCAGCCATACAACCTGGGAGCTCTTAAAAGAAGGAAGCAATGTCGTTGTGATCGATAACCTGAGCAATGCTTTTGTTAATGTTCTTGATACACTCAACGACATGACGGATCAGCGCTTCAGCATCAGTCGTCGTCGTCCAGATCTTCACTTCTACGAGGCTGACTTTAGAGACGATGCTAAGATTCAGGACATTCTGTCTCGTTATTCTTCACACTCTGGATCGCAAATCAAACGCGTTATTCACTTTGCGGCGTACAAGTCTGTCTCGGAAAGTATTGAGCAGCCTCTCAAGTACTATGACAACAATGTCGGCGGGCTCATCAGATTCTGTAACACATTGTCAAATTTCAACATTAAGAACCTCATCTTCTCGTCGTCAGCTACTGTATATGGTTCTCTGGCTGATGCAGGTGGGCGATTAGTGGAAGAGTCTTGCAGTCATAGTACTACCAAGTGGCGCGATGCTTGTGGCCAGAGCCAGACAACTCTCTCCGGATGTACGGGTCTCACGAATCCGTATGGGCGAACAAAATGGATCTGCGAGGCTATTCTTTCTGATTTAGCTATTGCAGACCCAGAATGGACCATCACAGCCTTGCGGTATTTTAACCCGATTGGTTGCGACGAGTCTGGACGGATAGGAGAAGACCCCCGTGTTGCACCAACCAACCTGATGCCTGTCCTACTCAAAGTCATGCTTGGAGAGATCGATAAGCTGCAAGTATTCGGCACAGACTGGGATACGCGAGATGGAACTGCTATCCGAGATTTCATCCATGTCTCCGATCTTGCCAGGGGTCATCTTGCCGCCCTTGCGGTGAAAGAAGGCCAAGGCTTCCAGACCTTCAACATCGGTACCGGGACTGGCCAGACCGTGTACGAGGTTGTTGAAGCTATGAGAAGTGCCTCAGGGAGAGACATTCCCGTGTTGGAAGTGGGACGTCGCCAAGGTGATGTGGGAGTCTGTGTCGCTGATCCTGGTAGAGCTATGACTCAACTGGGATGGAAGCCCCGGAAGACGTTGCTTGATAGCTGTCAGGACCTGTGTAGGTTTCTAGAGGCGAATGGGACTAAGATAAAGGTGTAAACGGACGAAGGATATGGTTTGGGATACAGTGCTTTTGTTGGAGTTTATAGATCGGTGGTTTATTGCCTTTAATTGTTTTAGTGCTATTGTCTTTCAGCTGGTCTAAGGAAAATAGACTTCCCCTGGGACCGGGGCTGGTAAAAACGGAACTGCCAAATCGACATTTTGTAACATTTTCCCATTTCCAGTCGTGTTCATGCAGGGGACCTGATTTTGCAGATTTAACTTTTACCATTTCGATCTAAACTCCACCTCTCAGCTGTCAACCCATGCGAGTGACATCCCTTCTCGGCCTCAGATCCGATCGAGTGTCTGTCTTGTCGTGGGTCTGCGGTCTACTCGAGGTTAGACATCTGATGCCTGGACTACTTGTCGGTCCGTCAACGTCTAGGATCCCCATAAGGTTGATTCATGTATGAGGATCTTTGTAAAGCTATATCCAGGGTCTCGGTAATCTCCAGCCGCTACTCACAATGTGGGGCTGAGAGTGAACCAAGTTCTTGAGCCCAGGAACCACGAGCGACAAGTCAGACCATAATGCGCATCCCGTTTTCCCAGACCCAACGGAAAGAGGTGACACAGGGGCAGTTGGTATGGATGTGAGCTAGCTCGTGGGCCGGGTGTCTGGGGAAGTGACTTCTCTTGGCATCGGCCTGTCCGGTTCGAGTGACGCTATATCGTTGACTCGAAGCCACTGAGTAGTGTCCAGCAAGCTTTGCCAGACACGTTATTGATAATTAGACACAGAGTGTACCATTTTTCTCATAAGCAATCGGAAAGTAGACAATGTTAAACGTTTTGTTTAAAGGGCCTTTATCAGTAGTCAGTCGCATATCTAAATGGTGAACATGCGTGAACGTGGTCGTTTGTCCACCTACGATAAGTCCCCATCACGCCGATGGTAATGACTGGCTATCCTTTATTCCTGGATCTATATGAGACCCCGCCAAGCTCTGACAGGATTTCCATCTTCACGTCTTGATCCGCCCAAGAAATCTGCACCGCATCTTGCATCATATGTACAATATCCTCTTCAGTCAAGCCACACAACTGTCTGGCAAGCAGTAAGTTATGCATAATCCACGCGCCTTCCATAAAGGGAGGGTCATCGCTAGAAATGCAAATCTTGACACCTGCATCAATCAATGTCCGCACACGACGACCAATTTCCTCGAGATTGAAGCGCCGCAGATAAGCCCATGGACAGATTGTCATGCCGATGCCTTGGCTCGTGATAAGATCCATAAGCTCTGGCTTGTCTGCCGCGTTTAAACCGTGGTCGACGCGATGTGTGAGGATTCCCTCGGACGGTGAGATGAGCTGGTGGATGTTCTGATAAGTGTCTTCCTGACCGACATCGCAATGTGCTGTGATTTTGAAACCATCCTTCTTAGCACGTTGAAAGACGCCTTTAAATAGAATGGGAGGTCGTTTGTGTTCGTTCGAGTCGAGGCCAATACCAATAATCATGTCTCGATACGGAAGCGCTGCTTCATAGTGTTCCATTGCAGAGTGTGGAGATTGGTCACGAAGAAAGCACATGATCCAAGCAGCTTTGACCTAACATTCAGCACTTTAGACTTGTTCATCAGATTCAGTATATGAGGCCTACATTTAGAGTCCTGGCCGACTCATCTTGCGCATCACGAAGTCCTCCCATCATATCTTCCCAGGAAACACCGCGGCTAGTATGTGCCTGCGGGTCAAAAAACACTTCACAATACCGCACATTCATCTCCGAAGCACCTTGGAAATACGCCATCGCGACGTCGTAAAAGTCTTGTCGAGTTCGGAGGACATCATGGCTAGAGTAGTAGGCTTCGAAGAACGTAGGTGGAATTCGAGACGGATGGAGATGTTCGTATTGATGGCGCTGGGAACTTGAGATGATGGATGCGTACGCTTTTTTCAAGTCATTGAGAGATTTGATGACGGGCTTGTTGTTTCCCATGCGCACTTGTAATCCATTTCTTTCGGCTAGTTTCCATCGAAGCTCTGGTGTGACCATTCCATCGATGTGGATGTGCATTTCGACCTTTGGGATCTGTCGTATGAAATCATCATTCGTTGTTAGCAGCTCCTCCTTCAGCCTCCGCCGTTCTTGCGATGTAAGAAGTCTATCAGTGATGTCCATATTTGCTTGGCTTCTGTTCTAAATGTAGACCACGAGTTCAACCTGTAGGTTTGAGGGTTAGAAAGGCGCTCATTGATGCTGTGTGCATGCCGAGAGGATGAGTCATCGCAGGCAATGGGAAATTGCGGAGAGCGGCGTCTGCCGCGGATAAGCTTAAACCGCTGGCCGAGTCCTAGCCAAGCGATGGGGACCATTCATGCCTGTCTAATCTGCCTATATCTTTACAACAGAGTAAGCTGTCTATTTGGGTTCTTTTGATACGCTTCTTGGCTTGAAGAATGTGGGTTTGGCCGATAAGATCTCCCATCTTAGGCAGGGCATCAAGAGCGGCTGAGGTCAGCAACCTGTTCTGCTTGTGCCAGGACGAAATGATATTTCACGTGTTGGTGGCTATTCCAGGCCTTTTCCACCATATAAAAAACAAACAGAGATTTTGAATAAAGAGATGGAGTAAATCTTTATCGCCCAAGTTTCGTACACATGCCCCTATCTGGCCTTGTTGCTAGCACTACGAATATAGGGTTCCAGCGGAAACACCTGGGCATCTGGAGTCACACCCTCATACAGTTCTGCCCACCTCTCACGTAGCGGTTCTGGAGTTTCCCAAGAATTCTCAGGATCTCTCAACCAGAGACGAAGAAGATGGCGCCTTGCGTGGTAAGCTAATGTTCAACAATAGGAGGGCTAGACTTACTGCTGCGTCGGCGAGTCGGCGAATGCATCTCGAGCGTGAAATACAGCGAGGTTGTTGATGAATTGCATATCGCCCTTTGCAAAGTTCGTTGAAACGCTTAGTTTATCTCCCAAGAAGTGAAGAGCATCTAATGCTTCGGCCTGAGCTTCTGTGATAGGTGGGATGTCGTGGCTCCTTGGTAGTGCACCGAATCCGACAAAGTATCGACGAGCATACTGCAAAGCAACCCTCTCAGGCAATGCATCGGTGGCTTTTTGATGATACAGAAGTGGCCGAGTCGTAAACTTCTTATGCGGGTTTGCGAAGCTGAAAATGTCAGTCAACCGGCATCAAATATCGGAGTCTTCTCACTTCTCAACATCCCAATTCTGTGATAACGTGTGGATCAAATCAGGCCTCGTCCTCGCCAATTCGTTGTAAACCCTCCACGTACTCGCAATCCTACTTGCACCGCCCTCCAACGCCGTCTCTAGACAGAACAACGATACAATATCACCTGAATCAGTATGGAAGACCTGTCTATCCGTAGTATAAGCTGGACTCCCGATCGCGCTTTTGTCTTGACCGGCGCTGAGATCCTTGACGTGCGTGAGGACAACATCGGCGGGTTTACCATCGAACTTGCTGTCCTGACGACCGCGTTTTGATGCGATGTGCGAAGAGATGCCGACGTAGATTATGGTGTTTTCTTCGCGGGTGTAATTATCTACGTTGACGCCGCGGATGACGAAGAAACCGTGGCCTTTGTGTAGCTCATCGGAAAGCTTTCGCAATTCTGAGTGCAGGTCTGGCAGAGGGAATGTTTCTGCCGAGATATGTCCAAGTGAGAGGCCAAGACCTAGTTGTGTTAGGTGAGGGGTATATCACTGATGTAATTAAGTACCTTTGAAATACTGTAAAGCTTGATCAATCTCGCCGAGCTGAGCCTCGGATAATTTATACGTCCAGTCATAAGTTTGGCCGACCGAATCGCCCTCCCAGACAAGATCGCCATTTAGTTGTTTCGGGAAGCCATCTGGAAGCGAAGTCGGAAGGTTCCCCTGTTTGAGCCGTTTGGCTGTTCTGGCTTGGTAGTTTTCGTAGTTTGGAGCGTAAGCAATATCTGGTTGACCGGGCGGGGGTGCCGCAGTGACAGTTGTTGTAAAAGACATGATGATAGTATGGGAAGTGATGTAGGGAAAAGATGTGAAGCACTCGCTGAGATCGCCGGCAATAAGCAAATGGGTTGGAGGCTATTATTAATACGAGGTATAGCGAGTGGTAGTGGGATCTGCATGATGAGGTGCTACGTAACACTGATTGCACCATAGCACATAATACTCTCCAAAATCCTGCGAAAATGGAGCAAAGCTCCGCATGTAACCATGTAAGACAAGAGACTTGAGAAGAGGCCCATTAGGGAGTTGACTAAAGCACAAATATGCAGGAACTGCCTCCAATCACAGGAATACGTTCACTCTCGGAACTCCTCCAACTCAGCCTTCCCATGATATAACGTCCAAGCCCATAGCGAGTCCACAACCAGAATTGCCCCAAAACTAAACACAAGACTACCCCCAAACACAAACTTGTAATACCACCATGCATTACTGTCGTTCAAATCACTCACCTGACATGCGATCGCCCACGGCAGTACATATAGAAAATTGCTTGCGAGGCTTTGATACAAATACCATCTCGGTCGGGTTGCAAGAAGGATCGTGGCAAGTTGAGTGGACATAGCATAAAAGATATAACACCAGTCGAGACTTCGCCACATATAGGCTGTGACCTCTGCAACTTCATTTGAACCGCTGATATATGATGCAAAGGGCTTTGCTCCAAAGAGCGTGAGGAAGATAGCTATCGGGACTTCGAAGATGAGGGCGATCACAAATGATCTGAAAGCTGGGCGCACAATGCCGCGAAGGTCCTTTAATGACGCTTGAGGCTTTCGTGTGCTGATGTCGACGCGTCTTCTCCAATCGCCCCAGTTGTGGCCGATGAATTGTAACGCTGTTGCTTCCAAGGCCTGGACTGGAACCATTATCAGACCCCAGCGGATGGTGTTGAAGACACCCCATGCTGTAGCATATACTGCGCCCAACGCAACGATGGTGCTGACCAACCAGAGATACAAGGCGTTTCTGACAGCTGACTCAGTGAAGAAGATCAATCCAGGCGGGAGAAGGACTTTGAGTGCGTCAAAGCTTGGGCGAAGCTTCTCTTGAGGATCATGCGGTGTATGCTTCTTGAATGACCAAGTATTCGACCAAAGAAAGTATGCCAGTCCCGCAAAAGCTGCAACAAGATTGCAGACCAGCTGAATAGTACCTTGCATATTGACGGTCGGGGTGAAGGAACCGACGTGGAATTTCGAAATGAGCAGAAAGTCAAGGATGATGTTAACAGCAAACTTGACGGTGCTGATGGCCAGTGGAATATCAGGCTTGTCCAGCGCTCTTGTTGCTGTCGCCACTGCAGTTTCGAGCGTGCCACTGAAAATGGTGAATGAAGCGATGCGAACATAGGTCAAACTCACATCGCGGATTTCCTCAGGAACGAAGCTATTCGCAAAAGAAGACGCGGCGGCAAGAAAGATAATACTCAAAATCAACCCAATGACAGACTGGAATGCGATGAGAGTATGCGTCAATTGAAGACGCTTCCCCAGCGACCGCGAGGCTTTATCGCCGATGATAACCCACGCCGCTCTCGGCAGGCCTTCGTTGACTGCTTCAGAAGCAGTGTTCATGTACGTATACGCATCGGTGAGTACAACCATTGATGAATTGATGTTTGCGACCCACAGTTTGGATAGCGTGCCGTATAGAGCGGGGAGGATGAATGATGCGAGGTTGAAGAGGAGGGAGCCCGTGTAGTGCGTGCGATGGAGGGCTGAGGAAGAGAATGCGGAGGGGAGGCGGCGGATGCGGCGCGTGATGCTGTTGAGGATCTTCATCATTTTGCTGGGTCTCAGGTCATTTTTAGAAAGGTAAGCTGTAGTATTTGTTGATTGAGAAGAGCAAAAGGATGAGTGAGAGGGGAAATCGTTGTGTAACCAAAAATGAGGGAGAAAATGCGACGCAATCTCGTGCTTCATCAACCCCTCTTCAGCTGGTCGGCCTCCCGCATGAAGGTTCAAGCATCGACGAGGGTGAGAGCTTTTGGGAGGTCGGTGAAAATGATATTTCATACCAACTACTGCGGTGCAACTGATAGGTATATCTATGTCAGATGGATATTCCAAGAGAGCAATTGATCGGTCAGTGCACAGAACATCATCGAGTTTATGAGGTAGTAAACCAGTCAAATTCCTTCTCGTCTCAAGTAGAACTTAGTTCAAATTGTCAATTAACACTGTTGTTGTTGTTAATATTATTTAGCCAAGATTTTATAAACAATATCTGAGCTTGCACGAAACTGACAACCATCCAGAACCTGGCACGGTCGGGCGCGATGAGGGTTCCATCCCACGTTTCCATATGCTCTTCTCTCTTGGCATTAGGCTCTCAGAAAGTCGATGTTAGTAGCCTATCATGGGCCGGAAAAGTGATATTATGCGAGCCCGGAATCCAAGTAAGTGCTTGACCACGATACCGAGGTTGCAGTGTATAATCACCAACTTGAGCGGCTTAGCACAGCTTTCACAAAGAGTCGTTAGACCACGAGCATAAACACTTACCTACGCTAACGGTACCCGAAATAATGTAAGTATATGGCTCAATTGTACTAGTCGTGACCTTCGCGAGACAGCAAAATGGACTTTTTCGGATGTCACTGCCATAAATTATGACCTGGAGCTCATCGATGTGAATCTTAGCGTGGGAGCTGATTTTAGCAAGGTCCTGTTCATCAGGACTGATTTGTATCGAAAAGTTCGCGACTTCAAGGAAATCATAGTGAACTGGGTCCCAAGTCGGCCGTACTTCTGTAGGTAGAAATCTGAAGTAGAGTGTTCCAGTAAGATAGTAAGAAGAGGACCCGGATGGATTATGAACCACATATGACATGTCGAAGATGCCGGTACCTCTATAAGAGATAGTATCTATGGCGTAATCTGTATTTAGAATAATCAAATGAGTATAGGAAACTTTAAAGTTGTGCATAGAGTCGAGCTTACCTGGTGACTCCACTACCACCAAAGGTAACGGCGCGGGCACCAAGCTGCCAAACTGATCCCGCAGAGTAAGTGTAGAGTGTGCTGCTCTTTGGTTGGAACGTTCGATTTGGTCAGCGTCGTTCTTGTACCAAAATGACCCAGTACTGAAATCGATGTGACTGAAAAAGTCTGCTGAGCCTAAGAGGAAAGGTGAGCCGAGGGCTTCTAGGATGTGATTTGGGGTCACCAAAGCAATTCGGAGAAAGTAACGTAAGGATCTACCGTTCGTAGTCGGTCTGTGATAGAAGAACCGTCGCTCTCTGGTGTAAAACAAGGTCTCCGGTGCTGCCCGAACGTCATTCAATGTCGTAACTGTCCATACCAGATGACTATTGTCAACAGAAAAGGACCGTCCGTATTGGTCGACAACTTCTGCGGCCACAATACCGCGAGAGTTGCTGAAGCCTGAGAGAAGTCCGTCCCCTGAGACGATCAAAGATTTCAGCGCTCGTCTTTGTGTTACACGTACTACTTGGTGCATTTTCATCACCTGTCCTTGCGCATCAACAAGCCTCAGAAAGTATCTGAAATCTTTAGGGAACTGGACTCCGGGCACGACATAGCGTGCGCGGCTGCCGTCACCTTCAGGAACTAAGGTGCCAAGTTGCATTATTGGCTCGTGGGCAACCGGCTCCTCATTACCCCAGTAGGCTTCAGCCTGAAGCTTCCAATCTTTGCAGGGGTCTTCCTCTTTGCGTTTCCAACCAGAACCGTACTGATCGTAAACTTGTATGATAATGGATAACTCATCGCCTAAGGGGATCTCGGACCCTATGGACTCAAGCTTAAAACTGGAGACTGAAAAAGAGTATGGCTCTTTAGTGGACTCGATGGTCAGAGGCAAGCCATGAGAATTCTCTGATTCATGGCCATTGAGTAGGAATGATAGTTTGTATTTCCCAGGACCGGGCCTATCATATGTTCCTTGGTAAACAGTGGAGTAATCGCTGGCGTTTACAGCTGACAAGGGAATTTCAGTTACCAAGTCATTTGCAGTCAAGACCAACTAGAATATGTCAACACTCAGCACTGTAGTAGAGCTCTAAAACCTATCTGACTTACTTTGAAAATGTCAGTGTTCTGGAGGTAATCAGATCGGTCCAGAATGTAGACTTGCAAGCCTTTTTCGGATGATGAGCCGTTGCATAGACCAGATCCATATACCTCAAGGGCTCGAGGTGGGACAACCCGTGTGTTGAAAACTTTCTCTGTTCCCACAATAGAAACCCGAATCTCATATTTACCAACCTTTAGTGACATGGCTGCATGTATTCTGTAGCAGTTGTGTAGCCAAACTAGGTCAGCCTCGATCTCGTTATTGATTTGAACTTGGATGAGATCCCTGTCGTCAGTTCCCTGGCGAATGTTTCCCTTTGCATCTTTGAGAAAGATATAGCCAAGATCAGCTGTGCCTGCGAAAAGAGTTTCAGGTATCTCAAAGAGAGTCTTGTCAGGAGCTAGAGATTCCTGCCTGGTTGAAGTGACATCGATGTCCCAGGCTAGTACGGTGGGCGGATCGGCTCCGTTAGCGGACGATGTTAGGCTGACACAGTAGGATTCGGTCTGGCTCCGCAGAGGACGTTTCCAGGGCACTCGATAGCGATATCCTGGTCTAAAATCTATGTTGTATATTCTAGAAACTGGCATCGACTCTGCTGACACACTTGTTCCAGGCTTTGGGGTGTATGACACGTTGAAGTTGACTTGTCCTTCGAAATCGAGAGAGTATCCACGAGGAACCACCTGGCTCGCAGTTGCAAAACGACCGTCTAGATACTTGAGCTCAAGAAAGAACTCCGCCAACGATCCCTCTAGGCCAGCGCAGGTACCGGACCCCGTTACTTCAATGAAGCGGCTTTGGTCCACAAGCAATCGCCGTGAAACATCGCTCACCATCCTTCCGCTTGGCGTGACTGTAACTGATGGATTATCTTGCCCTAGATCAATAGCTTTGGGACTTTCATCAATTGGCGCAAAGGCACTGCCTTCCGCTACCGAGATACCAGATTGAAATCCTTTAACGACTAGAATCTGATCTCCGATTCCGTCGTAAAGTGTCTTCAACTAATAAATGATTAGTGTACGACTGCTTAGTGACTAAAGACATCTGAGCACTCACCAAATTGATAATGGATGGCTTGACAGCGAGCCAGCCTACTCCACCAAGACAGCCACCAACGACCCAGCCAGCGGCTGGAAGAATGGCGGGACCACCTAATGCTATTGCTCCAATCAAAGCAGCTATGGCGGCACCTATAGCGAATGCCCCAACATCGATAGCAGCTTCGCCCACGACTACAACAGCGGCGCCCGCCCCAGCGGCCACAACTTGAAGACCTTGAAGAGCGCTCCGAACGGCACGATTGATTTTCTTGATCATGTCATATATCTGGCGGATGTCATAGCCCTCAACTAGTAATGTTCCATCTGGCAATACCTGTCATTTATGTCAGTTAATGCGTAGAGGAGAAGTTTCGGGTGCTGTTACAAGTTCAACTTCGAGCTCAACAAGCCCCTTCAGAAAGCTGCAGCCAAAATTAGTTCTAAAATTTGCCAGATAAATGGATAGACAGCAATATTACTTACCCAAGCTTTCCTTTGATAGATACACGAACTGGCGGTTTCCCTTGTCTTTGGATCGTTCCAGCTAAACTCGGATTTTTGATATAGATAAGCTCGTCGAAGAAGGGAGCCTTCCACTTTTTCTCCTGTTCGTCAAAGAATGCTGTCAGGCTAGCAACTTGGCTCTTCCAGTCCAGAGCCAGCTCGATACGTGGAAAGGCAGGGAGATCGAAAGCAGCTGGAAGGTCTATGAAGCCTGCCGTAGCGCAATACAGAAGGTCCCCAAGACTGTGATCAGATCCAGGGATAAATGAAACAGTCAGTTTAGACTTTTCCACAGAGATGGAGAGCTGGCTTGCTTTGTCTGGCCAATTGTTCTTTTTCCGATGTGTCGTTAAAAAGAATTCAGCTCTCAAAGAAACAGATATCTGCTTTTTGTTGTCATCGACTTTTATCTGAATGGAGAGAACAAAGCCCGAAAGTCTGATGCAGCCGTCGATAAGGTCCCATGGGTCCTTTTGGGACGTTAAAAATGCCTGCAGACTTGCTGATTGGAACTTGGGGCCCTTGATAAAAACAATTGTGCCAGATGTCTGTACACCGGATTTCCCTTCGTTATCCCAGTCACTGAAACCAGTCTGGACTGGGAGTTCCGCCTTGAGTGAGCTACTGGGACTGTCAAAGCCTCCATTGACCAAAGATTTGACTAGCTTCGCAGGGGCAATATCACCGAGGCTTAAATCAATGGTTAGATTATCACTTAGCGAGACCGCTGATATTACCATCCGAGTATCCTTGTCGATGACGAGTTTGCCGGTCAACTTCATCTTTGTAGTGGGTTTGGTCTTTGTGCGGTCTTGGACCACTGAGAAATTGACTTCTTCAAGGACGAGTGAGTCTGTTATGGAGAACTCAGGCGTCCACAGGACTTTGAGGAGATAACCTTGCAACTTCCTGCTTTTGAAAGTTGCATTTAGTCCAGCGATGAGATCTCCGCTATCCTGAATCTGGTCTGTGAGGAGCGGTCGTTCATCGGGACTTGTTTCGACAGCGCTAAAAAGTTGACCGAGATTAATCTCGACTACAGCGACCAACGTAAGAGCTTCATCCTTGTACGTCAATTGAGCCTCAAGAGCTGCAGTTGTGCCGAAGAGAACTATGCCATGAAGGACGCCGGAAAGAGATCGCTCTCCATTGTCGTTAAACTCAACAATACCCTCGAAACCAACATCTCGAATGACTAGGGAACTTCCTATCAAAGACCATTCTTCGGTAGTGAGAAATGAAGCTGCTAATAGCTTAATCTTGCGGCGAGACTCGCCTTCTTGCACTGTACGGCGAAGTACCAAAGTCACAGTAAATTTTGTACCTTTTTGATACCTTTCTTGGCGGGTAGGACTGTCTTCTAGTAGCTGTAAGTAACATATAAGTACCATAAAAGCTTTCTGACTTACCAGGAGCAAGTGAATTAATTGAGACTTGATGCTCTTCTTTTTTCCCAGGTGAGGTCGAAGCTACATCAATGAACGATTCGAAACTTGAGCCTTGCTCATCCCTTTGATCTTGTTGGCGATTCAAGCGTGTCTCGTAATTCTGATCAGCAGCAGACTCCGCCTCGAGTGTCTTGCTGACGCGTGCCAGGAGAATCATGTCATCTTCCATGAGCTCAAAGCCACCAAGATAAGCTTTGGCATTGGACTTTCGTGCGAATGATGACATCTTGAGCGCTTCTGAGGTAAGTTCCACGGTATCTAGCTTCTTGTTTTCAAGCACAGACTGGGATATTGGTTTTGACTTCGGGGGCTTGCTGTTCATTGGAAAGTCGCCCTCAAATGAGAGATATAAACCGCCTTCGAAAGCCAAACTCCCTCGTATGTAGCCAGAAAAATCTCGTTCTTCTTTGAGCATTGGTGAAAGGATACGAAGGTCAAGAAAAAGCTCGCCCGCCATCTTGTATCCAGAGACCGAGAACTTGGATTTGAGATCGACAAGAAGGCTGACCTCTTTCAAACTGTACGACTCGTCCTTGTTCTTCTTCTCAAAGTGAACCAATAAACGTCCGTCGAACTCCAGACCGTTCGCCAACGTCTGATCCGAGACCGCGGTTCCCACGTCTTGCGGGAGCTGTGGAAGAAGGTCGAGTTTACTATCAGCTGAGCCAAGAAACTTATGATCATTGATGATGTCTATTGCTTTCGAAGACGCCTCTTCTCCATTGACTGAGTCTTGAAGTTTCTTGACGGTCAAGCCAGCCCAGAATTCTGTTTCTTTGGCATCTTTCTTGCCAAGAACATAGGCAAATAACTCGACTTTACTCAGCCTCCAGGTTGCGTAGATAAGTCCTGCTATGGTTCGCTTGTTGGAAATTTGGGGGTTGCGAACATCGAAACAAACACCAAGATTCTCAAAAACCACCTTCTTTGGGATAATATGCCAGTCCATACCGAAATGACTAGTGAATAAGATGCTTCGAATGGAGTATGTTTTATCCGAATCATCTGCATCCGGAAGAGTTTCTTGCCGCTGCATATTCGAACCTTCGGGTTTCTCCTGGATTGATGGTCGATCTGGCTTGTCCTGCACCTCATCAGATACGTCTTTTTCAACATTTAGAGCAAGAACGTCGAATGAAACCCTAGTGCTGATAGTCTTGACCGCTTTGGAGAACTGTATAGGTGCATTTCCGCCCGTTTCAATTGTTTCGGCATAGCCATTGATGTCCATTGACTGATCAGTCAAAGGGTCATTGAAGATATCCATGCGGGCCAGTGTAGCCAGTGAACAAGGCGAGGTGGATAAAAGCTTGCCCTGGGTACGAATACCCTTGCCTTTTAAGAAAATCATCTGAATTTCCGCCTTCAGCCAAGTTGATAGCAGTTTTCCAGAGAGCAAAAAGCTCCATGACTTCAAGTCAATCATGAAGACCAAATCCTGGAGGCTGGCATGGTTCAGAAATGGAACTTCAAAGGCATCAAAGCGACGCGCATGTATGTTAAGAATGACATACTCAGTCTCACCATCGACGACCGAGCCAACTAAATTAAGGCGAAGGTTAGGCTGAGAAAAGTCGTCTTGCAGGAATTGAAGACCAGAAGGTAGATCAAGGCCACTTATAAAATTGCCTTTAGACATGACCGTCTGATTGTCGGCATTGGTCGATGTTGGAAGGTTAGTCAAAAGATGTTTGGCGCTCATGATATCAGGAAGAACTTGGAGTTCGAATCGTATGTGATTCACTCCGACTGCATTACGCTGGAACGCAGCGCATGCGTCTATTTCCCAATCACCGATGAGAAACTTCCCGTAAAGTCTTGCCATGATCTCAAGTGCTGCATCATCATCATCATCAGTGATATCTTTGGAAAGGACGAGGATGAAATCGCCGTTAATCACTTCCAATCCTATCTCAGAATCTTCGAACTTGGGACGCCAGTTGATCTGGGAATAGAATCTGAAAAGAAGGGAATTAAATCTAATGGACTTATTCAGAGGCTTCGTGACACGCATTTGTAGCATGGCGTGCATCTCTTTTTCTGAGATAACATCTTTAAGTGAGTCGTCGACGAGGTATGAGGCTACCGATATCAGACTGCGTGCTTGATGTATATATCAGTTGATGAAAGAAAACTCACGCTGTACTCTCTTATCAGCTCCAGTAATGGATTGAAAAGCTTTGGATAGATCTTCTGGTGAAGCAGGACGATCCAAGACCATATGGAAGATGATATCAAAGTCACTACCTTGCTGCAGCCCTGGGATCTTTAGAGTGCTGTCAGTGCTCTGGCATAATCCGGGTATCAATAAAATCACTAACCTCTGCGGAGACCAAGAAACTGAATGCTCCTATGAGTGCAGATGCCTCCAGTCGGACGCGCAAAGTAGCTACAGCGAAAGGTACAATGAGTGAGCCGAAACCAAGTGAAAGAGGACTTTGAAGATGAGTACTCACGGCTTTCATCATTGCTGACATCAGCTTCCATGCTCAAGAAAATATCTTTCAGTATAAAGCCAGGCACTACCTCCCAGTCGGTTTCGACAACGAGGGAGAACTGCGCGGCTAGCTCATAGCTCACCCTGAGGCCCTTCTGGTTCTCAGTTTTCGTAGTACTATTGTCGGATTCCGGTACCTGGTCCTTGGATGGTGTTGGGTGTACGCCCAACTGATTGGCCACGGTCGACTTCAGCGTGTTCATAGCATCTTTTAGCTCCTTGAAGCCGGGCGACGACTCAGAGGCCCTAGATGTCATTGCCCCTTCCATCATGGTTGAATGAGTAACGCTACGGTTGGACAACTAAGCTTGGGGTCAATGAAACATGAAGCTTTGAAGCGAACATATCAGCCTCGACTGTAGAGACTGCATAAGACTCGTATGGCCGAAACAGAACTGCTACGTGATCGGAAACAGGCCTTGCTCCTAACGAGCCATGTGATGTGATAAGATCAATTGCGGCTTGACGCCATGACAATAGTCTCATGCTGTTTGTCAACATACGTGTTACGTGCGATGCTGTTTTCGTCCATTTGGATTTACCATAGCCAATTAACAATTGCTTTCTGATGATCTTCCCGCTGTGGCTGATCCTTTTGGGCTTGGTGTTGTGATAGGCTTGCATGAGCTGAAATTCTAAGGTAAGATATCACATTTGTAAAATCAATAGTTTGCAGTCTTGGCAGCTTTTTCAGGATAAGCGCCTTGGCTTGTGGAACACGTTTGGCGTGTGGTCGGACATCAGGTTGAGCCGTCGAGGGACTTCCGTAGTCACGCCAGGTTCACCCAAAAACGTAGACTTGTGTTCTTGAAAATTTAAATGAACAAAGTCTAACATTCAAGTTATATTCGATTTTTAGCCAGTCAATCAGTATTATTAAACCACCCAAAAATGCGATCAGGAACCGAAATGGACTCGGTATGTTGATTCTCTGAGGAGCATCTGAAAATTGCCATGCTGACAATCTTTCTCTAGCCATTGGCATGCATCACAGTATGCGATGCAGTTACCGGCGATGCCTATGTCGTAGATCTTCGTGTAGAGGGCGCCCATGAATCTGTAGCATCCTGGAACCGGTTTATTATTGATACTGGCCTTGGTATGGCGGAAAGTCAGAAACGGCGTGGAGGTCCAAGGGGAGCGCTGCAACGGGCTCTTTTCGACAAGTATCCCGCGACCGCGGATGGTGTCAATGACAATCCTACATTGCCGCCTCCTTGGAAAGATGGACAGCAGCCCAAAATCTGCGGTGTTCAGATCACGCACACTGACTCTGACCATTGGGGAAACGCAAAGTGGCTGATGAACCTGCTGAAAAAGAGGTTTTCAGATCTTAAAAATGACACGGCGACGCGTGATAAGTTCATTCAAAGCCCGCTTCCGATTTATACATCACCCATGATAGACTGGACGGAAGATGTTCTCAAGGAAGGCATTCTTCTTGGGATGTTGCTCAACAATGCATCTCCGTTTAATATGACGGTGGCGAAGGCGAATGCAAAGACGAAAACGGCACAGACAGTGCAGGTGCTCAAGACAGAACACACAAAACCAAACGACGAAGGAAAGCCGAAAGAAAAGGGAAAGAAACGAGGAGGAAAAACAAAGGATGAAGGAAAAAAAGGTCCCATTGACAAGCAAGACAAAAAAGAGGAGCAAGAGCAAGAGCAAGACCTCGGCGAAATCAATGGTCAAGATGACGAGGAGGACTACATCGACCTGCCTTCCCTCGATCTTTCTAAAACATCAGAAATGACCCAGTTGAAAGAAAAATATCGTGCCGGTGGAAGCTTCTGTGATCTCCAGATTGGAGTAAAAATCAGCAGGATTCCCATGAAAAAGCAGCCAAATGAGCGGGATGTTAGCGGCAAGTCGAAAAGTGGTATGATCATCGAGGGTGAGGGTGAGGGTGAGGGTGAAATGAAAGGGAAAAAAGAAATGGAACTTGAGGGCGGCGATAATAGCAGCAGAGATCTTCATGGGCCAGTCTCCACTAGGGCTACCTGTTTCGTGCGTTGGGTGCACAAAGAAATACCGATGGACTTCTCATGCAGCTTCAACAGTATTGACGACTTGGCCAAGATTCTTGGGTATAAGATTCAATATAGATGGAATCTTCAAGCCTCGGGAGGGCCTAAAGTTCCAACTCCAGGGACAGAATTTTTATTCGCGCAACTTTCTGAGCCATGGATTTTGAAGTACACAGCAACGCATCAGATGGGGTGGAGCGGCCGACCAACCTTCACTCCAACGTCAGAGGATTTTAAAAAGGCCGGCGGAGAAACGTCAAAAATCATCGTCATTGGGGAATGTCGCCTCGTTCCCCCCAAAAGAAATGCCAAAAGGTCGTACTCAGTGAAAGCGACAGACCCTAACCAGGCTTTAGTTGGATATTGGCTTAGGTCAATCAAGGAGTTGAATTTCAGCGATTCAAAGCTACTGGATACAGCCAACAACCAGATTGAGAAGCAAGCAAAGGTAATCAAAACGCGGTTAGACCGAAGGAGACTGAAGAGTGTCACCGCAACCGGCCAAGACTCGAAAATGCAAGAAGAGAAGCCAAGCAGTTTCGAAAACCTGTTCGACAATACGGAGGTGGGAACTGGACTTCGTTTACATGTCACCTGCGTGGGCTATCAGGACTACACCTATAGTCTGAAATACTTCCCTTATCGCCCAAACACATTCTACCAAGATACCTACACTGGATGTGCCGGAACACGTTTCTCTCGAGACTTCCTCCATATGGCAACACAAGTCGCACTAGCACCCCAGTCTACAGGATACGTGGTCAAGTTGATCGAGGCAGAGACTGCAATTTTCAATTTCATGAAGCTTAATCCAGAGTATCTTGAAATGGTCGATCTGATAAGTAATTACAAAGGAATAAAGACAAGAGTTCAAGACTGGGAAAAAATGGAGCCAGGCAAGAAAGCCGCTATTACTGAGAGTCTGGACAAGGTGCTAAAAGAATACCAGCTAAAAGTTAACAAGTTGGAGCCAACCTTAGAAAGGTTGGTAAGAGCCAAGAAAGAAGCAGGAAAATCAAGGACTGCTGATAGAAAGAGGCCTGGACAATGGAGCCATGCTGCTAATCGTGCCTCTGTCATCACCCACTTCTGCTTCGACGCTACTCGCAATGAGGATCATGTCAAATTCGACATGCTTTTTACGGGCGACGCTTTTGAGCTAGGATCCAATGATAGCCAGCCATACGCTCCGCATCTCAGGCCTTCAAGACGAAACTTTGCACAGCAATCTGTAGCGAGAATCAGGACGATCGAGAAACCCGACTCGGTCATATCTAACCCCAACGGCAACATTCTTTCGTGGCTGATTCAGAATCACGGTCTAGGTTCCATGCGTGTCGGGGTTTTGAAGCTCCCTCATCATGGATCATCAAACACGACCGGTTCCGTCTTCTATTCGCTAGTCAGTGCTTCCGTGTATCTGATCAGCGGATCTAACAGTCCACATGGTCATCCACGCCCGGAGACGTTGCAATCAATTGTAGATACAATTGTTAGGGAAGACGGGAATCCCAAGGCCCCAATGAACTTCCATTCCAAGGATAAAAGGACAAAACAAGGAAAATATCCGATTTTTGGAAAGGTCTCAACAGTGAGTGCATCAACATCTGACATAGAATGATGATGAAATAGAGGCTGATAATAGTACTCATATTGAGTAGAGGAAAAGACCACGTCTCATCTTTGCAACATTCCAGACTTGCACCGACAAATTGATCATGAGCAGGGAGGAGAGGGAAGCAGAAGAAAAGGTTCTTCTTGAGCTGAAGAAGGAGACCGGACGGTGGCGTATCCCTAATGATTCTGTAGACGTCGACCCACCAACAGAACCGAAGAAGAAACTAGGAAGAAAACAGCCTGGACAATCAAAGGACAAGCTGCCAAAAGATGCGATACAAGAGGAGAAGGCAGGAAAGAAGAAAGCTACAAAGAAACCAAAAACCAAAGGCACGACCAACTCACCTATCCCACCTACATCGGATCTACCACAAGGCGAACCCAAGAAACCAGATGATAAGACTCAAGAGTCGGCAGAATATTTCGGCGATGAAGAGAGCGAAGGTAGCGATACTGGAGAGGCGGGTGAGGCATCAAGGAAGAAAGATCACATTGACCTCAAAAACTATGTGTATTTCTACAGCAGATATCTCGGTGGTCTTCAAGATAAAGTAGACAAGACGACGATCCGGGCTAACGTCAGGATCTTCGTGCAAAAGAAGGCTGCATCAGCTACTCGTCTTAAGATCGGTTATGACGCAAACCAGCCCGATAAGGTCCGCGTTGAGTGGAGCAAGGATGACTGGCAAGAGATCAGATGCGACGAGCCGCCCACAGAACCATTCTTAGATCCCCTAGCCTATCCCGAGACTGGCGAAGATCCTGACTGGGACACTGATCCATCGTATGATGTTGCGAACGACCTACAGCAGCAGGTCCATGAACTATTACCCATTATTAAGCAGGCCAAAACGTCACCCGACATCTCTCAACCCGACGCCTTCATCCAGCAGTGGAACAAAGGTGTTCTGTTCATGGAAGACCACTATGCGATACGCAATCTCGACAAAAATAGCTTCGGTCCTGAAGTGGAAGACGACAGGAAGTATCAAGGGACTAGCAAGGAGAAGAAGAAAGCCGCAAACAAAACAAAGAGTAAACAGGACACTGATTTTAACAGATGGCCATCGCATACAGCCGAGGATGATGAGATCTATCCCCTATTGAAGCATTGCCGCACCCACAACGGTTATTCACTGTTGAATCATGCCACTGAGCGAGATGTGGGAAGTATTGAAGGGGAGGGGGGTCTTGCAGATAAATAATGGTGGTTCGAGTAAAAAGCAGCTGACGAATTAAGTAATTTGCTTAGCACTTTGTTGGCCAATGACAATGTATGGGTATCAAACTCACTCAGAAGGCTGTTACCAGTTTAGAACTTCAATATAATGGTTTAATTATATTTAGTTTATTGGTAGTGCTAATAAATGAGGCTCTATATAACCCTCGGTGGTGGATTACGGCATATAGCTAGCTGATATAGGCTGGGTATGATCTAGGTAAAGATTGGGTACGCAATAAACTATTCAAATGCAGAATTCCCGGTTGCTAACTCGGTGGGATCTTCAAACACAGATTCGACGCTTCAGAAACGGCTCAAAGTCTGCCTGGGCTGTGGAGTCATCACATGCCAGCCGTAGGACGAAGAGCAACGGATAGTGGGATGTCTTTTATAAAGGCATGTGGGCGGAAGGCCCAGAGCCTGGATGATGCGATCAAGCCGGGAATCCTGAATTGGCTTTCGCAACGCCATCCTTAAGTTGATCCGTATCTGGTGAGACGAATCTTGAACAAACAGAGCGAATGAGATACAGCCGCAAGCTCAGGCTGTGGGAAGCGAAAACGATGTATAAAAGAGCATGGTATCAGCGCCACGACGGATCATGGATAGCACAAGAACGTTGGGGCGATAATGTGGAACTGCACCCCAGGGATTCATTGGAGGAAGAATCGAAAGATGTCAGGCAAATCCTGGCCTCTTGGCAGTGGTTTGAATGGAGTAGGTTGCCGTCCAAAGAGGAAACGTCACTGTAGATAACCGCAGGAAAATAAATACCGCGTACCGCTGGGGATGCCAAAAGGTATGCTTCTTAGTTGGCTTAACATGATAAGACATCGAAATCACATAGTCTGAGCGAATTACGATGTAGTTGCAGGTATCATTGATAAAGCCCCTCAACAATTAGGTTTCCACAGCTTAGTAGGTTCAATTCATTGCTCAAAGCAGAATCCTCCTCACTCCTCCGAGTAACCCCAAACTATCAACGGAATTAAAATCCTAAATCGCGAAAGCTATCTGAGCCAGAGGAACAGATCGTAGTTCAGTTCATTCCCCCGTGATCACCTACTACATTCATGACGAAATTCCTAGCTTCCCCTCCTTCCCAAGGCTGAGCAGCCACATTTCCAAGTCGTCTCTTACCCCTTCTACAAGTTCTGTCTCCAGGATTCCATCTTGCCATACAAATGACACCATCATATTTCCGCCGTCAACACTTGCAGCATTGACCGCAAGCGCAGAGCTAAAAATCGGCGCAAACTGGGCAAACAAGATATTCTCCAATTCCCAGGGACCCTTGGACGCCGGGGCGGCGATAGAACCCAGGTTGCTCAACGTCCATAGCTCCCGCCTCGGCTTTCCGTATCTGGCCTGGAAGGCATCACGCCAATCGCCAGCATAGCGGAAAAGATAGGAATACTCGTTATGGGGTATTGAGTCTGTTCTTTTCTTCATGTCCCGTCGCAATTCGACCGCAAGCTCCCAGACTGTAGCATCCCCAGCCTGTCGAATCTTAGCTAGGATGTCGTGTTCAAATTCCTGGGCGTGTGATGACGCGCACTTAGACATCCAAGTTTTGTTGAAGTGCACTTTTTCGGAAATCCACGGTCGTAGGCTGACAGCTGTGATGTTTACAAAGCCCTGCTGCTGGGTCAAGGGCACGCGTCTCGCCAAGGAGGTAGCGCAAAGTGCATTGAGAAGATTGGTCATTGTAGTCTTTTCCTCACGACACCTCTGAACTATAGCTTGAGTGAGAACAGAGCTTAGTGAAAGGTAGCAGATGTGTAGGGCTCGAATATCAGGGTTACAAGGCTCGCCCGCCCACTTCTGAGATGTAGATGGCTTGAGGATCGATGGCGCAAGCATATTCCAGAGTCCGGATACTATCCAGAAGATGTCCGCAGTGAAGCTGATGAGTGCTTCCTGTGGGGGAGGGTAGTCGCGGATATCGTCAGTCAAGTTTACGACAAGACTTTTGTCCATCATTAGCGCGACGGCGGGATCAGGATTGTTAAGAGCGTCAATCAAGGACGTGTGAAACTTTGTAGTACTTTCTCCGTCGCAGATGGCGTGATGAACAGTGAAGCAAATCCGGAGTCGACAGACGTCCTTATTTGCCAAGTTGGGTTCATGGAAGACCCGAATGTGCCAGCCCGGGCGCTTTGAAAGGTCGGGCCATGGCTGCAACAATAGGGTTTCCAGGCTCCTAGCCACAGAATCGACAGATGATGCTTCCGCGTCATCAACTTGTTCAGAAAAGTCAATGGATGGCAAGGCAACGAATCGTGGCTGTTTTGAGTCTTGTCCAATAATGCCAACGCGCATTACCGGCTGCTTGAGCATGACTTGGGCTACGGCCGTGCGTATAAAATGTGACGCGGAGCCATTTTTGAACTTGGTTGTTGGAATGGTCAAGGTGGCGGTGTTTGAGATACGGAAGTAGATTCCGAGCGTATGACAGGCAGTCCAAATGGATTCTCTATTTGCAGTCAGCTCACAGCAACACAGTAGCGAACATGTACCTACGATGCGCTGCAGCTTCTGATGATGTCGGCATCAGTCCTATTAGGCATGGCTGATCCTCGATGATGCGCTTATGCTTATTGGAAAGAGAAATTAGAACAAGAAAGAGAAGCTAAAAGAAGTATTATTTGCTAGTGCCGATATGCTCTATGATAAAGTATAAGTTAGCTTTCGTATCCGTATCTGTCACCTGCGTTGTGTCGAGCCTCCGGGCTTCTGGACACTAGAACGAGGGCTTGACCAATGATACAAGCCTCATATGGATACGGTGGGCGGTCGAGCACGAACGTTTTGCGCAGGCTAGGCAGGGATACTGATAAGAGGCATCAACTTGGTATCAAATATGAGTCTAATGCAGGTTCAAAGGTAGACCAGCCCGTTCAGATATTTCTCAGCGCTAGTTTCTGCATTACTCGCAAGGACTTCCCCTCCCGATCTTAAAGTTTTGGCAAGATTTACCGAGTGTTTTCGTTCGTCTTTTGCCTGTTCTCTCGCTCATCGCTATGTTCCGCTGACAAATCTCATCCCGTATGATGCCATGGCCTGGCATCTGAACCTTCTTAGCGAGGGATATGCGATGTGACCACGTAACACTTCCCAAAACGATCTGCATCCCCTCGATTGCCTTGGTCGGCATTTGACACTCCGAATCCTGCAGATTTCTGTTTGCTCTGGAGATACTAACCGTGACGGCAACGCACTAACCAATCGGCCTGCATGGCTGATCTAATACCCCAGGTTCCTCGGAGGCTCGGACACGTCCCGTGCCGCAAACACTAAGAAAGTTAGTTTGCGATCTTTCAACGTGCCTGGGATCAAAGCGGAAATGAGGCTCCTGCTTGCCATACCCTTGCACCCGAACAGTTAATGCCTATCCTTGTTAAATAGACGAAAGCTTAGTAAACGGATTTTGGTATCCCGCCTGTCGTGTCTGGCCACCTAAATCCGGCACCTTTGTCCAGAAGATCTAGGCTTCGTTCGTGTCATGGTATGCCCGCAGGCTTTTTACATAGCACCGTACATCAACAAGTCCTGGGCCAGAAACCCAAATCCTCGAGCGCATTTTATGGGGATCTAGCACGGGGATGCGAAAGGAGGATTCATGTAAAGCCAACATGAGGTCTGGATAAGCGCTCGCTAATAGCCTGGAAGCTTACAGCAAGCCGAGTGATTAACGGCAGCATGTCATGTCAGTTATGTGCCAAGTGTTGGGGCCACTGATGAAGTACCCTTGTTGTTACTTACTTAGGTAGAAGAAACGCTACAGATAGGGGTGGGATATGAAGATAGGTGAGTGTGAAAGTAGGGGTGAAATGGCCAA
The DNA here is from genome assembly GCA_003353625.1 of Fusarium fracticaudum. Taxonomy (NCBI): domain Eukaryota; kingdom Fungi; phylum Ascomycota; class Sordariomycetes; order Hypocreales; family Nectriaceae; genus Fusarium; species Fusarium fracticaudum. The sequence goes on from PDNT01000003.1 coordinate 4,474,695, forward strand.
GCTTGGAGACTAATTATATTAACTGTGATCCATTCAAGGCAATTTGAAGTGTAATTAACTAAAGTTAATGATTCGGAAGTTGGCCGTGCTAAACTTAATGCCGTGAGAACTATAGTATAGGCCCATAGAACGATTGTTTTAGGCGTTGTATAAAGCTTTTGGTGATATGATCTGCAAGCATGATGATGAAAACATAGAGTTTATAGCACAAAATAACCAGGGCCTTTCTTAACAATCCTTTTTCAACAAAAGTTTCATTACTGACAACCAAAACCTTTTGGTTAACCTCGAAATTCAGCCTATCACTCAAAGCCATGCCTCACAACCACTATGCATCTCGTATATGGACAAATGTGTCTTGCCTAAACGGCCTACCTTGCCCAAGGGTTCTGTGTGATGACGAGTATTCACCTGTACGCCTTGAATGTATCCGAAACAGATTTTACCCAGGCTGACGCAACTTACGCTTCAACGGCCCAAAGCTCATAGCAGAGCAGGATATCTCCCGTGTGTACATGTATAAATTTACCTGTACTTCAGAGGGAACCATCGCAGTCTCTTCTATACGTAACACTTTCATATACATAACACTACTTCCATTCGTACTACCATCTTATCTTCATACAAAGCCGCCATCATGGAGTCCACCAACCGATTTATGATTGGTGCTTTTGGTCCTACAGGTGCTGGAAAGACCAAACTAGGAGTCTCCATCGCCAAGTCTGTTCATGGGCAAGTCATCGCTGTTGATAGTCTGCAGTGTTACTCCTCTGGGAGTATTATCACTGCTAAGCCTACTCCTGAAGAAACGGACGGAGTCAACCACCATATGATCGGATATTTGGAGGCTGACGAGGAGCCAACAAATTTTGTGGCAGAAGCAATCAAAATATTGGAGGAACTCTATGACTATGGCGTTATACCTATTGTCGTTGGAGGCTCAACATCGCTCACTTTGCCTCTCCTCCACGATGCTTTGAACCGTGGATGGCGTATGGCTGCTATCACTCTGCTGCCTCACCAGTCTACCTATCTCAGCAACATCTCATCCAGACTGGATGAGATGGTGGAGGCAGGCCTTTTGGAAGAACTATCGGGTCTTAAACTCCTCGAAAACAAGCATCTGAACGGAAAGCCCAACTTTCACAAGGGTATTTGGAAGGCAATTGGGTATCAGGAGTTGTACCCATATCTGGAAGCTCGAAGAGGTGACAGTCGTTTTGATCAGCTGCTCAAGACTGGGCTAGCCTCGATGAAAGAAAACACCTTTCAATACGGGATTTCGCAACTAGAATGGATTCACCAAGCACTATTTCCATTTCTTCACGCCCAGAAAATTGGGAATATGAGTCTTACGGTTGTTGACAAGGCATCTTGGATCTCGGACGTTGAGAGACCTGCAATTCGAATGGCGAGTGATTTCAGCCATGCTTCAACTTCGACCAGTTTCCATTCTATCAACGGAACAAAGCCTCGGGTACTGTGCATCTTGTAAGAAAGTCCTATCCCCATTGCTGGATGTAGAAGAGCTAATTTTCTTAGTGGCGGTGCGTCATCTGGCAACGAGCCGGCCCATATTGAAGCCGCCAAGTCACTTGGTAGAGTCTGTCACGAAAACAGCATCAAGCTTGTGTACGGAGGCGGCACAACCGGAGTGATGGGCGCAATCGCGAGCACTCTCGTTGAGCTTTCTGGTCCTGATGCTGTTCATGGTGTCATCCCAGAGGCACTACTTAAATATGAAGCCAAAGAATCGGGAAGACATCCCAAGGATCCTGTTTACGCCAGATATGGTAAGCGGACTGTTGTTAAGGATATGCATACTCGAAAGGGCTTGATGATCCAAGAGGTGATCGATGGGGGCGAGGGAAGTGGTTTCGTTGGGCTGAGTGGTGGTTATGGCACTCTCGAAGAACTCTTTGAGGTGATAACTTGGCATCAGCTAGGTATCCATGATCGTGGTGTCTGTGTACTCAATAAGGGCGGGTTTTTTGACGGCCTCGTTGATTGGCTGGGCAATGTGGTCCAGAAAGGGTTCATTGGCCTAGAGGATGCTGCAATCCTTAGCATTGCCAGTACAGCTGAGGGGGTTGTCAAGTGCTTGGATCACAAACCCGGTTTCTCTCGAAAGGGTGACCTAGAATGGGTTTAGATTATGGTTATGAATAAAGTTCGATTGCTATCTCCAAAACATTCGTACGCTTTGTCGAGGTCATAGCGGGATTTCTAATCATCAGGGTACCACTCGGGGGGGAGATAACCTTAATATAGTCACGATGGGTGTCTCTCGAACAGATGCGTGGCTGCAAACCTACAAGCCTGTACGATGACGGCACAGAAATTATAATGACATGATAAATAGCTTGTGGAAAGGTCCCCTGAACGGCAGAGAAATAGCTGCTTTTGTTCACTCAACATTCCCATTGACTTAGATACCGATGGCTACCTTACACGCTCACTTCGATCCGGCTAGTTATTGCCTCTTTTTCGCACTTGGTGTTGTGACTCATCTGTTCATTTTCCGCCGAGGCGAATGGAACCTCTATGTTTTCAACATCTTGCAAGCTTTTGCTGTCCTCGAAAGCATTTTGATATACTTTGTTGCTCGAGCCGTCGAGGGTGAAGATTCCATTTTATGGAAAGTCATTGCCATATCGTCATGTTTCAAAGTATCAACCTTGATGGGACTGTCAATTAGTATGCTCATCTACCGGGGCTGGTTCCACCGATTGCGTCGATTTCCGGGCCCCTTTTGGGCCAGGCTGTCTAATCTGTACATTACATTTCACGCCTTCAAGAAATTTCGACTTTTTGAGGAGGTGCAGCAGTTGCATAGAGAATATGGAGATATTGTTCGGATCGGTGAGTAATTGTTTCATGCTGGTACCCTTTTCACCTGCTCATCACAAAGAAAATACCATCAAACGCGGTAGTACTCACATTTTACAGGACCTAGTGAACTATCTATCATAGATCCGCGTGCCTTGCAAGCTCTCCATTCGAACAGCTCCCCTTGTACTAAAGGCCCTTGGTACAGCATCGAACACCCCATCAAAGCTCTACAGATGACCAGAGATAAAGAAGAGCATGCCTATCGACGTAAGGCGTGGGATTTGGCGTTCAGCTCCAAGGGTCAGTGCAGTATCGATGTCAAATGAATTCGGCTAACATGTTGAGAAGCACTTCGAGAGTATGAAGCACGCGTGGCTGGGTACACTAGCCAACTCGTTGAGCAGACAGAGGCATCCCAGGGCACCCCGATCGACGCATCTTTATGGTTTAACTTTTATAGCTTTGATGTTATGGGAGACTTGGCCTTTGGGAGAACTTTCGATATGCTCAAGAACGGAACAGCACACCCATTTATGGAACTAGTCCATTCCAACATGCTTATGGCTGGTTCTCTGAGTCACTTGCCCTGGATGTTTCCACTTCTTAAACGAATTCCGGTATTAAACCAGAAGAATCTCGAGTTTCAGGAATGGCTCAAGCAACAGGTCGACTGGAGACAGAAGGTATGCAAAGGTAGATCCTGGTGAGCACCTTGTATGTTGAATTGACGACTTTTATCATAGAATAAGCCGGATTTGCCGGATGTATTTTCATGGATCCTCTCTGACTACAACGCCCTCAACAAGCCGACCGCTCAAAATACTATCAACTTACGCGGAGACGCTCAGCTTATCGCTGTAGCGGGCAGGTAAGATGTCCTACATAGCAATTAGATGATGTCTGAACTAAGCATTCCTCAGCGATACTACTGCGGCATCACTTACCTGTCTTTTCTTCGAGCTGGCGATTAATCCAGAAACTTGCCTTAAACTCCAAAGAGAACTTGATCAACATTACGCAGAGCATGACAAGCCAGACCATTCAAGTCTATCAAAGCTCAGATATCTGCAAGCTTGCATTAACGAAACTATGCGACTCTATCCAGCTATCCCGTCAGGCTTGCAGCGAGTGACTCCGCCTGAGGGTCTCGATATTGGCAACACGCATCTCCCAGGCGATACGATAGTAACAATTCCAACTTACACGTTTAATCGAGGTAAGGGTGTCCGATAATATTGCTTTACAGTCTAGAAAGGACTAACAGATGGTTTGTCTACTTAGACGAAAGACTATTTACGCATGCCGACAAGTTTATCCCAGAGCGCTGGACGACAAAGAAGCAGCTTACGAAGGACTCTTCTCTTTTTGTTCCATTCTCAATTGGTAATGATACTCCCAAGTCCAGATGTATTGGCCCATCTAACACCTGTACTGTGCTGTAGGACAATACTCTTGTGTTGGAAAGCAGTTGGGCCTGATGGAAATTCGGTTTGTAGCCAGTCAGATCTTAGTGAAGTACGATGTTGAACTGGCACACAAAGATGTTGCTAGAGACTTCGTTGCTGGTATACGAGACGGCTTTACCTTGGCTATGCCGAGCCTCTACCTGGTTTTTACTCGAAGGACTACTTAGATGTCCTCTTCAAACAGCAGGGCAAAGGTAGAGTCGCTATTTAATGGATGGGTCGCTATTCTGTTGTGTGTCCGAGTCCTGGACGCGCGTCACTTCTGGTGATGGAAGGCATTCTGGCCCTCCACGTTCGATACTCCAGGGAGTGAGGCTAGCTTAAGAATCGGTATCACATGTCATATAACAATGTATTTATCATAGTACTCTCAACTAAACTGGATTTCGTCTTGCCAAGGAGCCGTTCTTCCACTCTGATCGGTACATGTTGTAATGGGTCACTTACTGCAGGAAGTCCGATGCTCCGTGGCTGCATATGGGAGAGACATTGTTCTAGCAATACGCGTATTTCGACCACTTCCTTGTAAGCTCAATTAACATTCCCACTGCCATTATCCTACGTTACCTCGGAATTAGGATGGGACGGGCCGCATACGGGGGCCAACAGACTGCATACATAGAGTTCGGAAATGCTAACCGGCATATACAATGACGATCACTGACTGAAAGCGAAGCTGTGAAGGTTACCCTAAAATTAAGTTTAAACCTACAGCAAGGCCTTTTGGATGCGAGGAGAGATAAGAGGAAGCGGACCATTAGAGGCTTTTTTCTCGGCTCGGCAGTTGGAAGATTGCAAATCTAGGCGCTATAAAAACATCTATTGTATCACACCGCCGGAAAACATAATGGGCAAAAAGCTATAAAGGAGTCTGGCATACTTGGAAACAAAGATATCCATCACCTCCAAAAGCATTTTTGAATAGAAGACTCGTTTCTTTCACTTTCCCCCTTATCAAAACTCGCGTCATGCATTTCGCTATACCCGCCGAGTATCAATCGGAACTAGAGGCAACTGAACCGGTTGACCTTAGAACCGATGAAGAGATTATTTCCTCTATTGAGAAGTACAAGCCTGTAACTTCCGAGAAGAACATCTGGGCTTTTTGGGATTCAGGTATACGTGCTATTCCCCACTGGTGCCAGCGAAATGTCATCGGTTGGGCGCGCATTTGCGGAGCTGAATGGACCATTCGAGTGCTTGACATGGTACCCAATTCCCCCAATCACGTCCTCAAGTTTGTTGACAGGGAAATGCTGCCTGAGGCGTTCTTGAGCGGAACTATGGATGGTCAACATGCCGGGCAACATTCTGCTGATTGCATCCGGGGTCCGCTTCTGCTCCGCTATGGGGGTATAAGTATGGACGTTGGATGTCTTCTGATTAGACACGTCGATCGCATTTGCTGGGATTTGCTTGCAGATCCAGATTCGTTGTACGAGATCGCGGTGCCGGTTCTATATGACCAGACGATCGCGAATCACTTCGTTGCCGCTCGAAAGAACAACGTATTCATAGAGAAATGGTAAGTATTAATGAGAACGCGATGAACAAAGGGCTAATGAACCATGGCTCAGGCACCAGCTCTTCCTGCATTTGTGGAATGGGCGAACCAACCAACAAGGTATCAGCGACAGTCCCCTGCTCGGATTTATCAAAGATATACGCTATGATGACGCCAAGGACTTTCACTGGGACTGGAAGGTGCCGGTCACTCAATTTCTAGAGTACATTGCACAGGTTCTGTGCTGGCAACGCTTGTGCTTGGTTCGTGACACGGGCGATGGTTTCAAAAGCTCTGAATACTGGCAGCGTAACATTCTCTGCATTGACGCACTCAACGAGGTCTGGGGCGGTGAGAAGGTCTTGGGCTTCGATGGCATTGGGCCTCGAATGTACAATCTCTTGACTATTCGTCTTGATGCCGACACGGATTCGACGGACTACAAGGATGCGTACAAGCTTGTATGGCGATTGTTGGCCAAATCAAGCTTTCAAAAGGTTACACGGGCGAAGAATCTGACGCACACACCGCATCTCGGGACTTTGTGGGATCAGAACGAGGGGAAAGATTGTGTGCCTGGGTCATTTGGAGAGCTGCTGCGGTATGGAGCGGTGCACGTCCGTCAGAAGCGTGAGAACATTGAGCAAAAGGACGCCCGTGAGCCCAGAACTCTCATAGAGAAAGGGCTCTTGGAAGCCTAGAACGTTGTCAACCTTGCATCCTCATAATTGTATGCTGTCGTGTTTAAACCTTCTTGCCGATATCTGCCACCCACGCTATGTGCAAACTCATATGCATGTGATAAGTCGATCTTCTGCTCATTGCTACCCGTTCCATTGCGGCCCGTTCCTCGATTGGGATAACCCCCCAGACCAAGAGAAACTCTAAAAAACAAGCTTTGTATTCAACTCGGCGCTTGCGGCTCGGGTCTGATGTCTGTACGATCTGATTACTAAGCGGAAGACAGCCTCGGCTCACAACGCAACTTACGATGCAAGCTGTAGTGAATGCCTTTCATGTGTCAAATATCTGATTATTCACGGCAGCAATCCCGTCGAACGGGCGTTGAATGTAAGCCTTTCGCCACGTCATACACCACCAAGTTCTCTATATCGGTAGTTCTGGCGGACCAATCAAGGGAGGGGAGGGGCTAGGGACGTTGGTTGAATCGTAAGACTCGACTGCTTCTCGGAAACTGGCTGACCAAGGAAGCTCGACGTAGAAGAATGTGGATATGCCGGGATGATACCGATGCCCTGTAGCTACTGTTATGATTCTCGGCATTTGCAGCAGGCCTACCTTTTGACTTTGAACCAATTTGCTCTCGTCATCCGTGTGCGTTGTCATCATTCGGCTTCTTTACCCTTCACTCACTCAATTTCCAATTGTGGACCGTGTGCCCTGCCTCTCAGCTAAGCTCAGTTCCTGCAATCACGTTGTAGTCAGAAGCGACCATGGTAGAGGAATTCTTAGGTCTGCTTAATAAGTATACTGGAGCCTGTGGACGCAATTTAGAGGATGTGTACTTCAAATCGTGGTCAACGCACATTTTGCGATAATGGCGTCGAAATCTAGGGCGACGCATGTATATAGTCTCCATCTTCACTCGCCATGTATGGGAACGGTGAAAGTCCAGAAAAGAACCACTTGACGGAAGCCCGATGAATATTCTTTGTCCAAACCAGATCCCTGGATCGGTTCGGAAACATATCATCGGATGGATTTGACCAATATTCGCTTTTACCAATCATCAGAAGCATCGATGCAGCTGACAGTGTCAGCGAGGCAATCGATGATTTCAGGGTCATGTAAAGTCTCACGGTGATGGACTTAAATAAGAATATAAAAAAGATGGTCTAAGAAACATCGGGACAAAGAACCGCTCTGGCTAGATTTGCAAGGTTGGCGAGAAGTAGGGTGACTCGACCTAGAGTGTCACTACCGCTACTCCTAGTGAACGCCTCGGGAGGATTGCCGAGATGTCGGTATACGACCTCAATCGCACTATCGTCAAGATCATGGACACTGGAAAGGAGGTTTATCTATTCAACTGTTTAGATGAGATGGCCATCAAGAGCAACAGCTAAGGAATCCAGCATCCCACAGTGTACGACTAGACACAAGAGAAGACTGATGCCATGATACTGGAGATAATATGCCGACTGAAAATACATACTATTATTGTTGGGCGATTTGCGGCCACGTGTGCACAGAAATATCACGAAGATAGCGGCTTGCTGACACCTTGATGGATCTTATCATACGTGGCAGACAAAAGGCGTCGACGGGGGCTATCGATGTATTAGAAATCAAACGATACAACTTGTCTCGCATGGCAGCATACTGAGCCACATCAATCCAAAAAGCGGTTGGAACAGTTGTGGCTGGCAGAAACCCGCCCATGGCTGGCTGAGGCTACAAATGATCTAAGCTAAGCTGAGAAGCCCAATCAGGGGTTAGGGTTGGCCGTTTCAGTGGATTCAGCTGTAATTGCCACGAATTAGAAGCGCATTTTGGTGACAAGTTCAATTGTAGCAGCTTCTGCAGTATCCTAAAGTTGCTACACCCAGATGAGGGCTTGACTAAACCTATCGTTTTATAAGCACCTTAAATCTACCCCAGAAAAGACCAAACGATTAAAGAGTGACATCTCAGTAAAACACAACAAGTTGCCGCGTTGTGCTACAATCCATTTATGTGTGTAGCACTGTTTAGTACTTCGTGTTGGCATCGGTGATGGGGTTGCCCTGCCAAGTTGGGGTTGAGGAAGAGTCATTGTAATCCTTCAAGAACTTGAAAACGGAAATCCTGGGAGCACCAATGTTCTTGGGGTCTGGCTTTGAGGCAAAGACTCTGAGGTTGTAGTTGTTGTTGTCTTTGTAGTAGTGAACAGATGCAGAGATGGACGTGCCAGGTCTGACCTCCCAAGAGTTGCCGTCAAGTGAGAGAGCCCCAGCAAACCACTCGCCATCACCTGTCTTGCAAACTTCTCGGAGAACCTCTTCTCCTTTGCTGACATAGTACACACGGATCTATAATAACTTACATTAGCTCGTATTAATTGACGCGCCTATTAATAACTTACCTCTATTCCTCTTGGACCTACCCAAGTAACTGCGGCAACCTGCTTGTTCAGGGAAGATACGACGACGTCTTCACTTGGGTTATTGTCAAATGTGTTATTAACGGTCTTGATTTTGTTGACCTTGAAGATGCCCTTGGCAAATTCATCAGAAGACTCCAGATAGCTCAGACGATTGGTGTCAAATTTATCGGTGTAGACATAAAACAAGAAACTCTTCTTGCTAGTGTCAATGGCAACAACGTCTTCGGGAAGATGCTGAAACTAAAGTTAGATTATTTGGTGGTCAGAGCTGGGATTAAGGGTTCTACTCACCAGAGACATCTTGCTTGGCTTCGGGGACTGAACTGGATGTGGATATGTGCTGGTGGGTTTCGGAGTGCGCTCCAAAGGGGAACTGAGTGGGGGAGAACGGGACTCTGGAGGACGCGAAAGTTCGCGTGAAGCCAAATCGTGATTGGGAAGCGAGGTACTGATGTGGAAGGAGAATGAAGTACGAGTGAAAGTTGTCGATGCGGTGACTGCTGACGATTCTGCTGACACGGGGGAAACAGCCAGATTTATAGTCGTGCCGTCACTCAGAGTTGTCTGTATAGTCATTGAGGATCTAGGGGCCTCTTCGACTTTGTCACTGGGGAGATGAAGCTCCTTGGCCATGGTGCTCTGGTGTCAAAGAGGGGGCGATGAGAGGCGGAAACCGCAATAGCCAATGAGACGATGATTCAGACTGGACAACAGGGTAATTTCACTAGTTATGTCGAAGAGGGACATACTTCGAATGTGATATCTCAGGTGGCGCGGGATTCTCAGCTCCCAAGATACCAAGGTGGCTTCAAGAGTAACTGTTTTCGATGGCTCGCAGTACTTCTTGCGTCAATATAGCCACCATGCAGGAGGTTCTGCAAAGAGGACTGGGGGGGGGGGGGGTAGGGTGAGTGTAAGAGATCTAGACAGCAACAAGGTCCTAGAGTCGAGATCTACAGAGGCCCTGGTTGCAGATGTGAAGGTGTACAAGGCCACGTTGGCTACGTGGTATTGGTGTTGGATAAAGGTAACACAGCATTCCTGGCTGTTTTGAGAGCTTCAAGTATCTAATCAAGACTAGTTCCATTGTAATCTTGGACGCCCATGACACGCTTCAGTAGCCAGCCAACTCTGACAGTATGGGGTATGGAACGCGTATTCATAATCGCTAGAGAAGTCCATTGGGAGAAAGATAGCCTTGTGTGGTAGCCAAATATGCCTCTGTGAAGCATTGTTTAGTGATGTGCGAAAGTTATGACCATCGGGTAGCTAGTTCGCAACCGATTTGATCAATGAGCATGGGAGCCCCGTGTGCCTTCTCTCTGGCCAGTCTAAATGGCTCAGTGCCCCTTTTACATCCTTGACCAGTAGTTGGACGCATTACTTTGTAAACGCGTATCTGTACGGAGTAGAGTAAATAGTGCTCGATAGACTGCCTTGCTTAGGGCACAATGCAGAGATCGTTCTGGATAGAAACTGCATCGATATGGGATCCACATATTTGATCGTCGTGCCTCGCCGGGCATCTCAGGATCGAAGACTTCGAACTGACCTTTACTTGGCAGCGGGCCACATTAAATTGCCACAGCGTTATCACATTCTTCGCGCCATCACCTTGGCCAAAGTATTGCCCCGCAATACAACATGACCGTGCGTATCAAGGTATTATACCACTAGGGAGGCTTCTGGTACTCTAGAGAGTAGAGATGAAGTAAGAAAGGGGTCCAGACTCTCTGCGACACGTTGCCATTCACGGCAGTGATGGCAAATGGCTAGCTGAGATGACAGCATTTCTGCGGCCTGGATTTCTGTCTCGCCTAGCTCTACTCTTTTGATGTCTAGCTCCTGTAAAACGAGTGCTGAGATGAGACATGTGGAATATAAACGCCATTGTGTTTGTAATTCTGGGCTTGACCGCTATGGCTCAAACTATGCAGTCCCCCTGAATTGACTCTGCACTCCAATGTCGCCATCACACGCAAACCAGTGCGGTCAGCCAGTAAAAGAGCAGGAAAGCTCTCGAGAGAACCTTTTGAGTTCAGGTCCACCCTGTTGACTTTGCAACTGAGCAAGTTAGTTCAGATTGCGACAAGCGTTGCCCCGATTGCCTGCACAAATAGATCGTACACAGACCTATAAGCACAATCCTCCGGCCTGCGGCTTGGTGTTTTACTTCATCGATACCTCCAATACACCAAGCATTATACCAAGCGATCTGTAGACGATATGTATCGGGAACTCGTATTGCTCATTACTGATCTAAAAGTGGCTAGCAACGGGCCGCTGGAACAACTGGTCCTCCCCCGCACCCAGCCAGCCACAATTGCCGAAGCTATCCCCACATTAGACTCCAGCTAGCCACATCCCCAACAACTGAGACTGTTTGCGGTATTCCTCTCCGCTATAGCCTGCTCCGCAACCCGAGCCTTTCCTCTCATGTCTTCTCATGCAGACCGGCCAACATACGATATGTAACGTACGGAGTATAACCGCCAGATTTGCCATACCACCCCTGTCCTACATCCTGGCCTAGCCTTGTGTGACGGAGGTGATACGCGGGCTGTGGCGTGCAGGTGCTTGAGGCTTATTAGGAATAAGAGTTTCGGATGATTCTAGACCTTGGAATAAGATACGAAGTTTTGAGGCAATGTGCGAGCATGTATCTGTTCTTGTCATAATGAGAGTTGGGCGTTGATGATGTAGACGTAGCTCGTCGGGCGCTTATCTGAAGCCATGCCAGGGAGAAATGAAGCCAAGACGCTGCGGATTGCCAAGCTCGATAGGGAAGACTTAGCTAGGTATCCTGATTACTGTTTGTGAAGTTCACCTTAGGCCCCTCAGGGCACGATGCAAGTGAGTTATAGGTCTGGCATCCGAGACTCGCGTAGGAGCTATCGCCAACCCTCCCTCAGTCGTGGAATCTTATTGCCAGAAGTCGCTGAGTTGCAGATAAGTACAGTGCGCTTTCAGGAAGTATATCTGGCGCCAAACTGATTCATATGCCTTCCAATCAGTCCTCTCGCCAGTCTCTTTCTTTGGTTAAAGCATTATCCCATTCTGGGAAAGGGGGCTGGCTGAAAGGTGCCTGGCAGCTCACATCACCACCAAATACTCAATGTGCATCGCTGGAATGATATGTCGGACCCTTAGCAGGTCTCAGTTGAGCATAATAGACTCGTATCATAGCTACAACATGGACTTCTGGACTGCCATCGGGCCCTTTCGTCCTCTTCCTTCGGTTAGTTCACGACTCTAAGGTTTGCACCGTCGCCTGTTGTGGGAAATGGCGCCGCTGCTCTTGATAAACAGATCCACCTGAAGAGATTGTGGACAGCTGAGCTACGGAATGGCGGCCGACGATCTGTGCTGTACCTTGGTTGTTTTCTGTGTCAAGGGCGTCTAATAGGGGCAAGGGAGATGAGTCTTGTTTATCAAGAGATTCCCCTAACATCGCCCTCGGTATCCTTCTTCTTGTCGTGCTCCCATCTTCCTCCATCATCTTGCCACCTTCTCTCTCTGCTCCTTGTATCACCTGACCGCCCAAGATGTTGACCAACTGGTTCCTCCAGTTGGCTATTCTGACTGCAGCAACCCTACCAAGACTTGCCACCGCTAGTTCTGGTACGTCTTCTCATTTTCTGATCTCGGCACCTCATCTATATGCCTTGGAACTAACAATACATATCACCTTTTAGACGTGGCCGCTCCTTACGGTAGCGCTGCCATACCAACAACAAGCCTACCAGTCGCAGTTTCAAACGCGAGTTCGACTATCGAGCACGAGCTTCTTCTCGAGGAGTGTGACCCGACAATCTCGGTCTGCAGAACGACTGCAGACATCAAAGTCATACGCACACACAAGAGCACGTCAACCAGTACAACAACCAGAACTCATGTGACCACAATAGTGCGAAGCCCCCTGAGCACTTTTGACTCATATATTGTACTAACGCAAACGCAGGAGCTCCCCACGTCCTACCGCACTATCGTCGAGGTCATAGTCTCAACAACCATTATAGATGTTGAAGGTATTTATGGTTTGCAAACAGTTCAGCCATCTCCCGTACTGAATCAACGATTAGGTCAATGCCGTGATACAATCATCTACGAAGAATTAGATCCAACCACTGTTACCGTTGAGGTCAACACCACCACTACACGAGAGTTCGTGCCTATCGTGCCTACCACTGTCAAGACTACGTCCTGGGTTCCACACACGAAGATATCCCAATGCATCGTCAAGAGGACAAGCACTGGTCTGGCTCCTGGGCCCGGTTCCAGCTCTGCTCCACCTGCTCCCCGAGCGCCACCCAAAAAGGCTCCGCCGGCCGGTGGCTCTCACGGTAACTACAATTCTGGCCAGCCTGCTCCAAGTATTCCCCCTGCTGGGGCGTCTTCAGATCAAGGTAGTGGAAGGCAAAGGTATGTCCATTTCGATGAGCAGTTCGACTAGTATCCCAACGTCTTCCTTCGTCGACGTCTAGCTAACAGTAGATGTTCTAGTTCTGCACCGTTTTCCTCTTCTGAGGAATCGTCCTCCACCTCTGAAAGCGCGTCCGGTAGCGATTCTGGGGCGTCGGGATCTTCAGCGAGCTCAAGCGCTTCAGGAGCTCCAAATGCCTCAGGTTCTTCGTCGTCCACTTCGTCTTCGAGCTCGCGAAGCAGTGCATGGTTCTAGATTAATGGCCAAGCTTTATACGGACGGATACAGTCTCATGGACGCTTTGAAGTATCAGTCATTGTGAAGTTAGAGATGGACCAGTGTATGTTATTACGTCTTGTACTTTCTTGATAGTTATGAAGTGTCTTCTTTTCTTGGTCGTTAAGTACTTCTGTTCAAGCGTAGGCCCTCTTAAGCATTGCAACAGTGTTATGCACGTATAGTATTATATTGCCTGCCTACGTGAAAGCCTTCCTCGTAATAGCTAGGTATGCAGCCAATTACTGTTCATAAGGTTAAGCTTTGGCTGCCAACACAGGTTGTTAGGACGCGACGCTTATTTTATAACTAGACCTGTGCACCAAGCTACACTCTCCTTACTTGATGTTTTGCACCTTTGGCTCAAGTTGATAGTATCATGAAGTCATGCGAAACAATAATGTGCTAAAATGTCATCTTTCGCCCACAAAGAGCTTCCGTGATCCGCTCTAGAACCGTACTGGCCAAGTTGTTGTAAGTAATAAGCAGAGCTTCCCGCGGGAAGCCTGTGGCCGCCGGGAACCGGCGTGGTCTCCAAGGCCCCCTTGTTTCTTATCTTATCTCGAATCCCAATGCAGTTGACATGGTCTGTGGCGGTCAGTCCGTAATGCTGGTCTAATTGAATATGATATTAAACCATAGTATACTAACCGAACCTAGCCAGAGAATATTTTCTTATCGGATACGATGCCACTCACGCAATACTAATAGATGCCGTGAATGCAAGGGTTTGTAGACAGTAGAGGATGCCTGCCATTAGTCGTGCCGTATTGGTTCTGGTATGAACAGGTACTGATTGAACACTAAATAGCCCCAAAGCTTTATTACACTTGGCGATATACCTGGCTTTTGTATTTATTCTGATCGCGCTTCAAAATCTTTAGGCATTGGCTGCTTTGCTTGAAATGACTACTATTTCACCATTCTGTACCTTGCCGCACCCACGCAGGCCTATGGAGCAATGATCAACAAACCCAAGAAATCAGGCTGCAACTCGAATTTTATAATTTAGGGCCTTAGGCAGCCATCGCTGTTCTCGGGAAATCGCTCAGTCATATTCAGTTCGAATTTCGGAATTACCATGGCTAAAGATCAGTTACAATAGCCTTCCTGACTATTCTCGCATGTCCTACTTTCCTATTTTTTTTGCAGAAGCACTCTTCATTTCCAGGTTTTTGGTGACCAAGAACTAAAATGGACCGGGAGCTAGAAGGAAGCGCAAGGGCTGCAACTGACCGAGCACAAACTGATATGGACGACAACTACGTTAACTCGAATTTCGGAATCAGATCAATTGATATAACTCCAGTGCCACCATCCAACAATTCATCAACATCTTTCACATCTACACCGGCCACCAATGAACCGCACGTCAGGTTAACGCCTATCATTAGGAAGATCTCAAAGGCGAAGATGGGTGTTCCAGTCCACACATGTAACCAATGTCCCAAGGTATATTTTTATTTTCTTCTCCTTGATATAAAAATGCTTTTTCTCGTTTTGTCTCTAATATATTCAGACATTCTCAAGAGCAGAATACTTAAGGTATGCTCCTCATTATATATCTGATAAATAGCTCTAATAATCTAGGCGCCATCAACTTAGTCACTCACTTCCTGATTTATTATGTCCCATTCTAGGCTGCAACAAGACCTTCTATCGTAAAGATCTTCTTGACAGACATATTCAGAGACAGTATGTTTCAATAAAGATGTATCGTTTTGCCGCTAACCATTCATAGTGAGCAAGGTACCCATTCGGGTATAAGCCCGAGCTCAAGTTCTCAGTCAATATCTCACTCCGTTGAGGAATATCGGAACCATCTTGACAACGGCTTTGAGGACTACAGCAGTAGTAGTGCCTTCCGTAGCTGCATATCCTCATCTAATGTCCCCGCCCCTGTTTCTGATGGAGGGACTGAAAAGCGTGCAGCGAATGAAGCATTTATGGATCTTCTCTACAGCACTGTAGACCTACGAATGCTCATACAACCTGTCTTAAAAGATGGTTATATCGATCTGAAAAGGCTTACAGCCAAACTCCGAAAACTACTGAAGTTATTTGGCCAAGACTTGTCAGCAGAATTGCAGTATCCAGAATCAACACGAATTGGTGGGTTCTTGAAGAAGTCATCCGAACTACTGGCTCGTGAGATTATCAATGGATTGTCTCAAGAAGAAAGAGATGATGTCACGAAGAGAACCGCTACGAGCGCGGAAACAGACTTAGTGTCTGAAGGCGACGAACTAGACGATTCTAGTTCCGAAGATGAACCCGCTGCCCCGCCAGACATGCTCAGCATACAGAGTCTAGTCGCCTCTACGAACTCTTTCAATGCATTTATCACGCGACTAGTCAATTTGGTAGACCCATCATTTGAGTCACGGCTAAAGCGCTTGGCCACGTCGCAGAGTAAGGATTTGAACGATTCAGAATCCAAGAGAGTTGCGGAGACGGTATCAGAACTTCTCTACTCAAAGCCACTACAGATTTACCTGGAAGAAAGTGAGAGAACCTCGTGGTTGGATAAGTCAACATCTGCATCCAAGGCAGCTCTGTCGAACGATTGGGACTGGTGGCCATTCACAGAGCCCCAACTACAGTCACCGCCCAATTTCGCTACCTTGAGTTGGACATGTGTGAGTTTCTATCCAGTTGATCAAGATGATAGCTAACGGAGGTTAAGCTTTGCGGAGATATTCGAAGACAAATGGTCCCAAAGGCCTTTGCACGGCGTGTTGTGAAGATCCGAGCACAGACGCTGCCTGTATCTTCCGCATCAGCTGACGCATCGCCAAACTTTTCCAAAGGTCACACCGAACGTTCCCCCAGTCAGACTACCACTCATGGCGTTTATAAGTATCAGCAATCTTCAATAAAGCATTCGACTCCTGGCCAAAGTTCCATCATATCAAGCGGGCTGCCAGCGACCATATCAATGCCGTCAACGAGTCGATATATCATGTTCTTTGTAGACTCAGGAGGCTTAAAACTCAGTGCTATTGAATCAGAGTCTCTATGTAACGAGCAGCTTTTTCGCCAAATGAGATCCGAGTTTCGACGAATTAAAGGATGGTTCAAGACCTGGTTTGGTCTCATGACATTCTCTCACTGCGACTTTTACCAGGTATGTCCAATATTATTCTTGATCACGTTAGCCCAAAACTAACCTAAGCTACTAGTTTGAGCAGTGGCACCCAGAAAGGTATTGCGAGCGTCGCAGCGGTGTCCCCCCAGTTTTTGACAAAGACTATTTCTACCAGCCTAGGCCACTTGACGAGCCTCCATTATCCAAGCACGAGTTTTACGATCGCTTTCATGCAAGGATTCGCTCTGAGACTTGTCTGGTGAACCAACAAGCAATATGCAATGAGTACGATGCAGTAGATAGAATTCCGCAGAAGAAAGACCTTTGCAGCCACAGTGGAGAGAAAAGACCTACTTTCTGGGGCATCGTCGTAAGAGAAAGGAAGTCTGGTTTGAGAGTTGTTATTTATATCCTGGTCTCATGTACTCCGGGATTAACCTTTTTCCTGCTATGGCTGTTTTGGAAGAAGGAAGATCTACAGGAAGCCTCAGTACTGCTGATGTTGTCATTCTCACTTCTTGGGATCTTATACGCCGCACAGCTTTTTTAAACTTACGTACTTGCGTATGCATAGGTTCCCTTCCACGAGACATTCAACCGCTACTTACTAAGTAAAACTGTTTGTGTTGAAGCGGATGTATGCCGAAAGTTAAGGCTTATTTATGTTTGAGAGTTCACCAAGGAAAGACGCGGTATCGCGAGCTCACCAGCCCTCAGCTTAAAATATAATGGTCAACCTAGGAACTTTGGCATTAGATCAACAAGGTTCAGTGCCCCTAAGCTTGAGATAGAATAGTAGAATATACTATTTAATTAAAGCTAAGGCCAGTCCAGACTCCCATCCGTGTCAGGTCGTTTCATGGTAAACTCGCCTGGCTGAGTTACGTTGATCATGATCGGCTCCTTGTTCATCTTGTTATTAGTCCTGTCGTCCAACGGCTTGCGAAGAAGTTCTTCCGTGCTACCTTCAAACCATTTCCTAATAGTAGATTCTTGATCAATTCCAATTCGGTAAGTCTTGCCGTTGTCGAGATTCCCAGCCTTCCACCATTTCCAAACCTTGGGTTGCGCTTCGTTTGTCTCCCTGTATTCTTTGGCTGTGCTTCCCGGCGGAAGTTGGATGCGTCCTAATCCACTTTCCATGCGTGATATAGATGCTTGTATACTATATTTCTGTCCAGGATATAGCGTCAGGAAATACTCTTTGTTATTCTCTCGCAAAGACCCTTCGTGGTCGGGTCCGCATATAAAGATTGTGTTTCGACGAGCCTCGGTACCGGTCTCGGTGTCCGTGAAGGTAAGGCCGCCTTTATTCATAGGTGAGTCGAATAGACGGAGGTTCTGAGTCGGGAACGTAATTGGGCGATTGTGATGAAGGAAAAGGTCAACGGCGATGATATGGTCATGTTCTGACTCCAAGTCAAAAACGGGAGACGAGGTGGAAATGTGTGCTTCGATGGAAGGCATCATGAAGAGGTTTCTGCAGATAGCCGCTGTACAAGCTTGGTAGGAGATGGTTTTGAGTCGAGATGGGATAATGACGGGCGGGAGCTATATCCCGTGTGAGCTTTGACAGGTGACGTAACCATTTAGGCATCACTCCATTGAGTGCGAGAGTGAGAGTGTTGCGACGCGTACGGCGATCAAATGTGGCGATTTTAGGTTCAGATTCAACTTACCTCTTAAATATCGGCTTTCCAGGCTGCAAGAAGAAGCCACCGGAGGATTTGGATCCCACAGGGATGTTGGACGGCAGTTGAAATGGCTGTTATTTGTAGAAGCTGTTGGTTGATCCTCCCATATTCTTATTGGTAGAGACTAAACCTTCTGACTATCTCGCAACACCATGAAACAGCGTAAATGCATGTCGAATCCTCTGTTGGTTCTGCTTGCTAAAGAACACCTGATTGGTGACAAGCATGAATGCAAACACGTACACAAGACTTGCCTAGAGGATAAACAACCCTTTGAAGATGAGGCCACCTGTTTTGACAACGCAGGATCAGAAGGCACTCCAGTAGATCGCACTCCAAGCTATGGACAGATAGTGATTTCTCAAATTCGAAGCTGAGAGATTTCATGAGTACTCTTTGATTCACCTAGCATCCTGGCTTCTGAAAAGTGTTACTCTGGACATTTTCTGGGCCTACATGAATATTGTGCCAGCAGTAGACTTTTATAGGGGAAAAGATACGATGCAGCCAGAAGGGAACCAACATGATCAACGGCCATAGCACTCAATCTATTTCTGACTTGACCATGTCATTATGTTGGGGAGCTCCGGGTTTGCCGGCGATGTTGCTTTCAGGAAAGACCACGACCAACAAGCAGGATGCCTGTTTGAATGGTAAGGAATGACGAGTTCATGCATTACTGTGTGTCTTCTGGTAGACAGTAGATTCGAGACCTGTGAGGCGAGTAAAATGCTTGAGGCAGTTCCATCTGATCCATGCGAAAAGCTTGGAAAATGGTTATTTAAGACCGTCCTTGTCGCTGTTCATTCTAGCCCTGTATCACCACAACAATCATTAGTAGAACCATCTATCATTATCAACTGCTCAATACTTATCAAAATGTACTTTCGACGCATCATTACTGCCTTGAGCCTTCTAGGTGCCTCAAACACCCTGCCAACCCAGGATGGTGTTGCCCTACGCGGAATGTGAGTTCTACTGTTGCCAGGAAGAATCACCAGGTCATTCCATTTTTTATCTATCTTAGATATCTGACAATAACTAGTGAGCCTCGGTCGTTGCCTAATATCGTGTGGGATAATAGTCTCCCGGATGCAGAGGTTCAAATGGAGAAGTTCTTGAAAGCATGGCCCCAAGTCATCGTCATGGCCAAGTTGCTCCATCTAAAGACTGATCCAAACCTCTATCAAGAAGTTTTAAAGCACTACTTTGAGGAAAAGGACGCGTCTATAATGGAGAAGGTCTGGAGGGGACTCATGGGCGCAAAGGACCAAAATGATCAGGGTGATGGTACAGGTAACCCTCTCATTTTTGACATCGTCCTCACAAACAAGCCTACCGACAACGAACCTTGCCTTCAAAAGGACAAGGTTAGACTTGCATGGCTCGAGCCGGTCGGCGACGGCACTCGAGCTGTCATGAAGATATGTGACAAAGGCTGGCAGTTTCCGACCATTGACGAAACCTCATGCGATGACCTTGGCGATGAAGTCAGCGGTAAGATGAGTACTTTGCCCGGAATCATACTACACGAATTAACGTAAGGGACCTCTTTGGCGCGGTGTATCGTGTTTCGACGGCTGACAGAATACAGACACTTTCAGCCTCTTGTGGATTGGGATATTCTTGATTACACATATGGGCCCAAAAACACTCGTGCTACGGTCACGAATGATGACATCGTGACTATTCTCAACGCTGATCAGTACAGATGGATGGCGCAGGAATACTACTGGTCACTTATTTGTGACAAGACGTTCAAGGCTGCTACTAGCAATGCAGATTATCTTGACTGTCAAGGCACTTGCGTCATTCAGTAAGGCAGCCAAATGTGGCTCAAATTCAGATGAACGTCTGTCGTGTCTTCCGCTAGTCACGATATGGTGCTGGATTTGTTTGGGGTTCATCACAATCTTTCATGTTTTCTGGATGATCAATCACGTTGTATAGATTGTTGTCGGTGTCAGCTATCCGCTGTTCTGCTATCTTTCCTCTTCTACCACAGAATGATGATGCCTTGGGCTCCCGTTTCAATCAAAAACACTCATTTAGTTACCTGTAATTAAATTTCCAATCTTATTCTATCTGCACTCTGTCTTATATACTTTAATACGTAGAGTCCAAACTTGATGCAGGGTAAGCTACATCTCCCAGATCTGCTACTTGTTGATGAAGAAAAAAGCGATCAAACACGCGTACCGATGGCAAATAATATCATGCCATCGCCCCGCACCTATTGCACATCGGGTCACAACTCTCTTCTACGACAATCCACACGTTGTCTCCCATGGGTCGATAATATTACCAACTTCTACCTCCGTCCCCTCAATTTAGCATCATCTGATTGGGCGGATAAATGCATTCAGCCCAGCCGGATATCACCAACACGCATTTGTCCGCGTTGTGAGGGAACATAAGTATCAACTCAGCTGCCGATGCCAACTGCCATCTCGAAAAGGTCAAGCCTGCACAAAACAAATCAGAGACCAGATACTGCACCCACAATGTCGCCCTCCAACCCCATCATCCCTGGCTTCTCGCCCGATCCGTCCATCGTCAAAGTCGGCGAGTGGTACTTTCTTGTCAACTCCACTTTTCACATGTTTCCTGGTATTCCCGTCTACGCCTCCAAGGATCTTGTGTCGTGGAAGCATATCGGTAGGTGACCCATGCCTTATTGCGTGTATGGTTTGTTGATGATGATGTAGGAAATGTGATTAGTAGACCGGGACAGGTCATTCTAAAACAGTCAGACACTGAAGTCAACCGTATGCCAGATGTTGGTGAAGTCATGCTCGCGACTGGTGGTCTTTTTGCACCAACAATTCGCTATAACAATGGTACTTTTTACGTTGTTTGCACGAATGTTGTGAGAGCGACGGAGGATACTCGGTATGCTCTGCAGAACTTTGTTGCAACAACCCGAGACATCTGGTCAGGTCAATGGGACGACTTAATCTGGTATGACTTTGACGGCATTGACCCCAGCATCTTATTTGACGATGACGGGAAAACGTATATCCAGGGCTCCAAGTCGCCTG
The DNA here is from genome assembly GCA_003353625.1 of Fusarium fracticaudum. NCBI lineage: Eukaryota > Fungi > Ascomycota > Sordariomycetes > Hypocreales > Nectriaceae > Fusarium > Fusarium fracticaudum. Next base: position 4,496,125 of record PDNT01000003.1, read on the forward strand.
GCCCATACACCAGAATCGCTCAGTTTGAGATTGATATCGCGACGGGCAAGAAGTTGTCTGAAGAGAAGATCCTTTGGGAGGGCACAGGCTGTGTTTATCCTGAGGGACCGCATATCTACAAGCGAAATGGCTGGTACTGCCTCATGATTTCTGAGGGAGGAACCCACGAGGACCATATGATCACTATGGCCAGATCCCGCGATGTCTGGGGTCCTTATGAGCCATGCCCCGAGAACCCCATCTTGGTCCCGGCAAGCAAAGACATGTACATTCGTCACACAGGCCACTGCGATGTCTTTGAGGACGAAAACGGTCAATGGTGGGGAGTTCTTCTCGGAGTCCGCAGAGATAAAGACGGGAGATACAACATGGGGCGGGAGTCGCATCTCACGCCTGCAAAGTGGACCGATGATTGGCTCCGTCTTGAATCAGTCGAGGCTGATATCAACACATCCCGGCTCGCGAGTGCAAACGCAGAGCAGGGACTGACAACAGTGGAGGGCGTGGATTTCCTGTACATCCGAGACCTAGTTTCGGAGAACTACAAGATTGACAGCGGAAGCAAGACGATCAGTGTAACATCATCGTCTGTCGATCTGTCGCACCCACGGGAATCACCCAGTTTTGTGGGTAAGAGACAGCGTCTGCACGCAGGTCAAAGCAGTGCAGCCTTCAAGATCAACGCATCTGCCAAGGTCAAGACCGGACTGGCAGTTTACAAAGATGAACACCGTTACTTGCGGGTCTTTTACGATACCGCTGAAAGAGCGGTCGTTTACGAATTCATCAATAATGCCAAGGATCTCAAAAAGACGGAACAGCGTGCGCTGGACAGGGATGTTGACACCATCCAATTCCGCTTTCAGTACACTGAGCAGGAATATCGGGTATTCTATACAACCGGGAAAGACTGGGAGCATGTTGCGACGCTTGATACGCTCGATATGACCGGCCCAGACTTTGTAGGTCCCGTTATCGGCGTGTTTGCCTTGGCGCAGGAGAATGTCACGGTTGAAGTCGTGGATCTGCAGGTAGAGTAGATAACGCCAAGTCGATTGAGATTGCGAATACGGCTCGGCTACGCTTTGTATATCCGGTTCCAGCCTATTGGTGTGAAATGCATGTTCTGCCTCACATGACTCCAATCTGTTGGTCCTTGATTAAGCTTTCAGCCTAACATTTAACCGCTGAAGCCCTACAGGCTAATTGACCACGCGTGTCTATCACCATAATTAACCGGTTCGCGCCAATTGGACATGTGAACTCCCCATGGGGATGATTTTCGTTCCTCGTAGCTCGGATAAAGACATGCGGGGAAAGAAGCTTCAATTTGGGGCAAGCCGAGCCAATGGCTGGCCCTGGGGAACATGAGTGGAACGGTCTGTTGGTTTTGACTACTTGACTAAGTCGATTCTCTGAGTCAGTGATATAAAGTTACTGCATCTCCCCAGTGTTGATCCCTTCTCAGATCTTCACTCACAGTTACTGGTGAAAGCTACAGGCATCATGGGTCTTCTCACTCCTCCCCAGCGGACCCAAAAGGTCATTCCTGATAAGCCAGCCAAAGGACATTTCTTCTTTGCCGGCAAGGAATTTGCTCGTGTGCCTTGGTGGAAGAGGCCTAACATGCGCATTTTGTACTTTTATATTGTTATTCTCATTCTTACCAACACTGCCAATGGCTTCGATGGTAAACTCAACCGTGTCACTACTTCAACTTAGACAGGGCGCTAACATAATCAGGTTCTATGATGAACGGTCTTCAGACCCTCTCCTACTGGCAAGAGTACTTCAACCACCCACGAGGTTCCATCCTCGGTCTGTTCAACGCATCCATGAGTCTTGGTTCTCTTATTGGACTTTTTGTGGTGCCTTATCTGGTTGATTGGGCTGGCCGTAAGGTTGGTGTGCAGCTTGGTTGTATTCTTATGCTGCTCGCTGTTGGTCTCCAGGCAGGAGCTCAGAACTTTGGCATGTTTGTTGCGGCACGTATCATTCTGGGTTTCGGTGATTGCATCGTTCTTGGATCGGCGCCTCTTCTCATCGCTGAGATTGCGCATCCTCAGGATCGTGCTATTCTCGTCACGTTGAGTGGTGCCTCTTATCACTCGGGTGCTTTCATTTCTAGTTGGGGTACATACGGAACCCTTCAGATCAAGGTACGCCGCTCTACCACTTGTCAATTTGTTATGAGACTAACTGTTTGCGCAGAGCAACTGGTCCTGGAGACTCCCCAGTCTTCTCCAATCCATCTGCAGTGTCGTCATCCTCATTGGAATCTTTTGGATGCCCGAGAGTCCCCGTTGGCTCCTCAGCAAGGATAAGCACGACGAAGCCCTCAAGGTCCTCACTCACTACCACGCAGAGGATGACCCCGATGATGAATTTGTTCAGCTCGAGTTCAGTGAAATCAAGGCCGCCATCGCCCTCGACAAGGAGGTCGGACAAACAGCCTGGGTTGACTTCCTCAAGACTCCTGGCAACCGTAAGAGAATTGGTCTCATCACTGCCCTCGGTTTCTTCAGTCAGTGGAGTGGCAACGGTCTGATCTCTTACTACCTCAAGGGTATCATGGATGCTGTCGGTATCACCAAGGCTGAGACTCAGCTTGGCATCAATGCGGGCATGAAGACGCAGGGTCTGATCATCAACACAGCCTTTGCGTTCTTCATTGACATCTTTGGTCGTCGACCTATCTATCTTACCTCAACTATCGGAACTTGCGTCATCTTCACCTTCTGGACCATCGTATCAGCTCGATATGCCATCGACCCCAACAAGGCTCTTGGCTACGCCTTCGTGGCGCTGACCTTTATCTATGGCCTCTTCTACGACATCAAGTGAGTGCCACCTTGTGTGCCCCAACACCTATCTAACTATTTGCAGGTCTGGACTCATGGCCAACTACACCACCGAGATTCTGCCCTACGGTCTTCGTGCCAAGGGTTTCACTTGGCTAAACTTCTGTGTCACTGTAGCGCTCTTCTTCAACCAGTACATCAACGGCATTGCTCTCGAGGCTATGGGCTGGAAGTACTACACCATCTACTGCGTCTTCCTTGGTTTCGAGGTATATGTCATTTACTTCTTCCTCATCGAGACCCGCTACACGCCTATGGAAGAAATCGCTAAATATTTTGATGGCGATGCGGTTGATGTCGGTGAGGTTGCTCGGGCTGATATGAAGGAGAGAGGTGTCATGATGGCCGAGGTGGATTCTAAGGGACCTCGTGCTACTGAGATTGAGACTCGCTAGAGTAGATGAGATGGTTTGCGAGTTTGGAACGGACGCAAGGACAAGGGATAGAGGAAGGCAGATTTTATGAGCATACCCGAGAAGTTATGGACGTTGTTGGTTGTAGTAGTAATCCACTTTTCAATACGAGAATCATGCAATTATCATTGCAGTACACAACGGCAGTCATTCCAAGAGGCCAGTGATTAGATATGGTTCATATTATTGGGCCGAGAGATACCTCTAGCGTCCATCCCAGCAGAATATATATACAAGAAACTTTTTCATATGAACCATAAAGTCCAGCTTGATACTATCAACACACACACAAGAAATAAAACAGCTTCAGCACTTCGAGTCCTGCCCCCACTCCACCATGCTTGCTACCCAAGTCCCTTAGAAGTTGGAAGTGGCCTTGGTGACGACACCAGACTTGAGAGCAACGTTCTTGACAACGACCTTCTTGTTGTTGACGCTGGTAACGCGGACCCAGGCAGTGTCGTTGGGCAGGGTGCCCTTGAGGATCCACATGTTGGGGTCGTTGAGAGTGGTGGCCTTCCAGGTCTTGCCGCTGTCGCTGCTGACCTCGACGGCCTTGACGCGGTGGGTGATGTTCTCGATGGTAGCGGCGAACCAGTACTTGGAGGCGCCACCGTGCATGTGGACCTGCAGAGGGGACTTCTTGGGGAGAGGGCAGGCAATCCACTTCCACTTGATGCCGTCGACACCGCCGCCGGTCATGCCGTTGGTGAGCTTGCTCCAGGTGGCGGGGGTCATGTCGAGATGGTTCTTGTCGCCGCCAGTCTTGTTGGTGACCTAAAAAAGAGTCAGAAATTTACACCCATTTGTGCTGAACTTGAGCTTGAGCTTACCATGATCTTGAGCGACTTGCCCTTGTAGGAGACCTGGATGCAACCACCGCAGTTGGCGCCGTCCTTCCAGATATCCTCAGAGACACAGGTAGATCCATCAATGCCAGCGGGCAGATCGTAGCCGACAAAGCTGCAGGCACCCTTCTGCCAGCAGTCCTCCTCAGTGCAGCCATCGCTGAGGCCGTATCGGGTGCCGAGGCCGGTGTAGGTGGGGTTCTTGGTTGTCGCAGCGGCGTTGGCAACCGTCGAGGCTGCGGCCAAGAGAGTGACGAAGTAAGTAGAAATGCTTCCGAACATGTTTGCGCTGGTGTTGATGGTAGAAATGAATGTATTGTGATTGTTTATTGAAATGAATGAATGAAGAAATAAAAGCTTGGAAAAAAGAATGTGTTGATGAGATTGGGTGGTCGTTGGTGGTTAGAGCAGGTCTAGCCTTATATATACAAGCCAACATTCCAGAACACCACCAAGTAATTTCCTTGCTGATGAGCTGACTAGGTTATCGATGCTGACGAGGTTTTTACTAAGTGCATCGATCCCTAGCTGTTTCCAATACCGAACCCTTGTATTTCCCAACTGCCACTTCTCCAGGATCGGTCTGGACTCACAGACATAAGAGGGGGAAATCGAAAGGCACAGCCGTGATGGTTTCATTCAACGATCCGTTTAATATCAAGATCGTGTTATTGATGCCGGTTTACCGTGATAGTTTGCGCTACTGTGTTTCAGAATTGACAAGTTTGGCGGGATGCCAATCAAACTAATAGGGTGTACCCCTGTCGCGCCCTCGATAGCCGGCTTCTGCGGAGGGAAGGCCGGTGGACCGTTTGATCATTGCGGCTCCGAACGATACCCTTTTAGAAAAGTCTGGTTCTAATTGGACCGCAAAGCGATTGTGGGTGGTTTAATGTTATATTACGATACGGTATATAGCTTAGCGTGGATGTAAGCGAGAAGGTGAACGAGGATGAACGAGACAGCAAGAAAACTAACTCCAAGCCACAGGTGCACTCTAATTGAGTGCCGAGTTCCATGGCATAACTTTACCCTGAGACTTAGCATTTAAATGCACTGACGCAGGATCAAGAAAATGGTTGCATCGATCCGATCTGGTAAACTAGCAATACTTTAAGTGAGACAATTCGGTGGATCCACGATAGCTGAACCTCATTTGGCTGGATAATAGCTCAAACTGACTCTGTAAGGTAGTGCTATATCCACGATCAATACCACGCAAAACCTTTGAGATTCCAATATCCGACAGTATGGCAAACGTGGGTCTGGCTGAAACCGCGGCTTGGAACACAAATTGCCGGGCGCTTGAGGTCAATTTGTAAGGAGTTTTGGGGTTTGATTTGAACTGCAACAAGGTTATTAGTAGTTAAAAAAGGCTTTAGCCTCTAATATATAAAGGTAAAAAATACTAATAAATATATATAAGTAAAATACTTATTACCTTTATTATAACCTAAGATCTTAATTTTAGCTAAAAAGTTAATATTTTAATAATTAACTTTAAAAATATATAAATAAATAATTATTACTTTTTTATAAAAATAAATAGATTTAAAGTATATAAAATATATATAAAATAAAATACTTAATATAAATAAGTTTATTAACTTAAAATAACTTTTTTAAAATAACTTTTAACGTAGTTAATAAGTAAGTAGGCCAGATAAGTAAGTAAGCTACTTTCCTTAACCTTTTTAAACTATAGCTTAAAAGCTTAAGCTATAGTTTAAAAACGCTAGCTTTTACTTACTAAATTCCTCCCTAGATAACTTAAAAACTACCTAATAAGTTCTTATATTATACTTACCCTTACTATATATACTATAGTGCTAATTACCTAGTTACTCTAACCTTCTTTAACTACTACTTCTTAATAATTTTATTACTACCTATATATTAATATCTATCTAATTAATTACTTATAATATATCCTATATAGTTATTACCTTTCCTTTCTATAATCTGGTCCTTTTTTCCTTATAGTATTAACTTAGTATCTTATTTATATTTTAAAGATTATAAAGCTTAGCCTTTAATAAGATAACTTTATATATAATTACTTTTATTGCCTTAATAGTTAACTTTAAAGCTTTAATAATAGACTTTAGGGAGCTACTATAATATCTTTTAATTTGCTTTTTAAGGTATTTAAACTAAAATTAGGCCTTTATTACTATCTTTAGGGTCTTTAAAGCTTATAGTATTAATAGTTAAGTAGCCTCCCTAGGAGGCATTAGGGTCTATAGCTATATATTAAGCTTTAAGATTATAGTTTCTAAATTAAGAAAAGTAAGCCTAGCTCTTTTAAAACCTTCCTAGATATTACTTTCTATAAAGGTAGCCTAAAAAGCAGTATAAAAGGCTAGTAAGAACTTAGTCTTAGAAATATAGGTTATAAAGTATCTAATTAAATACTTTATTTCTTAACTATAAGCCTTTTTTAGTACTATAAAGTACTTAATATTAAAAGGCTAGAGTAAGTAGGATATATAAGTAGGTATATAAAGTATAATAATCTTATAATCCTAGTAATATTTCTTAAACTTAATAAAGTAGTAACTTTTATAACTATTAAGGATTAAAAGATAATACTAAGTATTTAATTATTTAGTTATAAACTAATTAAAGTACTTTAGCTACTTAAGACCTAACTTATTATTTATTTACTTATTTTAGCTTATTATAATAATTAAGTTAGGTAAAAAGTTACTTTTTTAGTACTAATTAGTAAGGTAATATTAGCCTAAACTAATAATAAATAGCAGGATTAATTAACCTTTTATATTAATTACTATAATTATAGTAATTTATTTTTAATTTCTAGGCTATACTAATTTTAGTTTTCCTTGCCTTTTTAAGCCTATAATTATTATTATAGCTATTATAAGGCCTATTATAAAGCTAGTCTTATTAAAGTTCTAGATATTATTTAACTAAATACTATACTTTATAATTATATTTTATATAAGCTTAAACTAGCTATAAATAATAGTTAGATTATTACAGGCTAGTTGCGGTATATAGGTAAACAGGGAATGCTTTTAGTAAAATAGGATTTATTACTATAGATAGGTACTGCAGGCAGGTTAGGCTTTATTAATAAGATATAGCTTAAAGAGCTATGTTTAGAATCTAGCTATTAATCTAGCTAAGATTCTAGTAATAGTACTATTACTATATAATTTACTTTACTTCTAGGTATAGGGTATATTAGTCTAGTCTTAGGCTATAATAGTATTTCTTTTTTTTTAGTATTAAGCTTTATTAAAATAGTTACTATAATCTAGGCTTATTAAAATAATAGTAGTAGTAGTTTACTATAATCTTAGTAGTATTCTATATATAAGTAATAGGTACTTTAGTTAGGTCTATATATCTAGCCTATTTAATAATATACTTTAGTCTTAGGTAACTACTATATTTATAGTAGTCCTAGTAAGAATCTATAATATCCTTAACTTTCTATTCTTTTACCCCTTTAGCCTTTATTAGTAATAGTAGTTCTAGGTTCTAGCTAGGTAATAGGTTAGTAATAGCTAGCTTTAGTAAGCTTATATAAAATATAAGGTAGATCTTTATACTAGTAGGCAGTTCTAGGCAGTAGGTATATAAAGAAATAACCTTATTAATCTTTAGTAGTTTAATATTCTTTTAGTCTAATTTCTTTTATAGTCTTAAAGTCTTAATATTCTAGGTATCTAGCTATATTAAGTCTTTTACTTAGTAATATTATATAGGTTATTTATATTAATTTACTTAGGCTTTATAATAGGCTTATATTATAATACTTTCTAATCTTAAGTACTTTAGGATATTATTTATTATCTTTATAAACTATTTTATATTTTTAGTAATAGGATTTCCTTTAATAGTAATTATAGGTTTAAAGCCTATTTATAGATAGAATCTATAGTTTATAAAGAATAGGGATATACTAGTAGTTTTAGATTTTAAGGAGTTTACTATAAACTTAGCTAAAAGGAGCTATTAGTTTTAGTTATTCTGTAAGTATAATATATAGGCTTATAGATACTATTTTAGTATAGTATTTAGGCATTTAGTTTATTTATTAGTCTTAAGGTAGTAAGTAGTAAATAGTAGTAAGTTAATTAATAGCTATTAAGTAAGTTTTTACTAAAACTTTACTATAAATTATAGTCCTTAGTTTAATACTATAGTTTATAAAAGCCTATATAGTTTCTATACTTCCTTTAGGTAGTAATAAGCTATATCTTTAGTATTATAAATTCCTTTATATATAATAATATATCTTATTTTAGTTAGGTAGTAAGTAATAATTAAAATAGTATTATTTCCTTTACTAGGTAATAAGTATATAATAAAGTTTATTAATATATACTACTAGGCTTATTTAGGAATAAGTAAGGGTTTTAATATACTTTACTTTACTTCTTAGGCTAAGTTAGCTTTCTAGTATATATAGTAGTTTTTAACTTATTATTTAATATAAGCTAGTATTCTAGGCTAGTAATAATCTTAGGAAAGTAGATTATAAGTATAGGTATAGCCTGGATATCTTACTATAGGATATTTATAGTAAGCTTTTAGTAAAGTAATTTTAAGTAGGTTATAGTTTAGGATATAAATATAGTTTTAGTAAAGTAATTATTTCTAAATAATCTTATACTCTATAAGTATAATCTTTAGGTATTATAGCGTATTAGTCTCTAAGGCTTATAGTATTAACTATAGGTTATTATTAGTCTAGTATCCTTTATTTAATAAGTAACTAATTTCTTTTAGTAACTCTATAGAAAGTAGTAGTTCCTTAGGTATTAATATAGGCTAGTTTTAGTTTTATTATAGTAAGTAGTAAATATAAGCTCTTTAGATTTATAATAGTAGGAGTTACTAATTTTCTTTTTTTAGGACTACCTAGCTCTAGTATACTAGGTACTTATCCTTCTCTTTAGGTAGGTTTTCTAACCTCCTGGTTAGGGCATTAAGCTTAACTTCTTATTTTTTAAGTCTATAGGTAATCTAGAAATTAAAGCAGGATAAGAATTTAGACTATCTAGCCTACTTTCTATTTAGTAGCTTTATAGTTATAAAGTACTTAAGGTTCTTATAGTTAGTAATAACCTTAATAAGTAAGGGTATTCCCTTAAGCTTAGGTCTTTACTTTTTAAAATAGTAAATAATAGCTATTAGTTTCTTATTATAGATTTTATAGTTATACTTTATAATAATATACTTTTTTAAAAAGAAAGCTACTAAGTATAGCTTTTCTTTATTATTATACTAGGAAAGTATACTTACTAAGATATAATTAAAGGTATTAGTCTTAAGGATTATATCCTTAGTCTAGTTAAATAAGTATAAGATTAGTACTATTATAAAGGCTTCTTTTAGCTTTATAAAGGCCTTCTTATAGGTATTATCTTATATAAAGGGCATATCCTTTTTTATTAGTCTATTTAGGGGTACTATAAGCTTTAAGAAGTTATAGATAAACTTTTTATAGAAGTTCCTAAAGCTAATAAAGGCTTATATATTTATTAGGCAGGTTAGTATTTTCTAGTCCTTAATAGTCTTAACCTTTACAAGGTTTATTTTAATACCTTCCTGGCTAATAATTAAGCTTAGGAACTTTATTTCCTTTACTAGAAATTTGTATTTAGCTAGGTTTATAAAGAGCCTAGTAGCTCTTAGCTTTTAAAGTACTATCTTAAAGTACTTTATATATTCTTTCTAGGTTTAGCTATAGATTAGGATATTATCTAGGTAAGCTATATAGAATATATTTAAATACTCTCTTAGAGTATTATTAATATAATATTAAAACGTTATAAGGGTTTTTATTAGGCTAAAGGATATAACTAGGGACTTATATAGCCTAAAATAGGTCTAGAAGGCTATAAGATATTTCTAGCCCTTTTTAATCTAAAGGTTATTAAAAGCAGATATAATATCTATATAAGAGAAATACTTTATACTAAATAGGTTATTTAAGGACTTTTTAATTAAAGGTAATAGGTAGTAGTTCTTTATAGTAATATTATTTAGAGCTTTATAATCTATATAAAATTATAGCTTACTACCTAGCTTCTTAATAAAAAGTACTAGAAAGGTAATAGGTAAGAAGCTAGGTTAGATAAATCCCTTATATAGGTTCTTATTAAGCTATTCTTATAGGGCTATTAACTTTTCTTAAGATATTTTATAGAGTAGGCTAAAGGGTAGCTTCCCTTTAGGTATTAGTTTAATATAGTAGTCTTTAGCTTAGTATAGAGGTAGCTTCTTAGCCTCTTTAAGTAAGAAAATATCTTAGAACTTTTATAATTCCTTAGGTAGCTTAAGGTCTTTAGTCTTATCTTATAGTATTTAATCTATTTATTCTAGGGTAATAGTATAAAAATAGTAGTATAATTTCTAACTATATAATTAGATAGCCTTTAAAGATATAGGAAAGATATCCTTTTTCTTTAGGCTTTTAGGAATACTTTATTCTAGCTAATATAGGAATTTCTTTAAAATAGTCTATAGAGCTTTAATTATTATAGGCTTAGCTAGTATATTATAAAACTTTTAGTAGTATAAACTATTAAAAGTAAAGGTATAGGTAGTAAAGCCTACCTATAGGTTATATTACTTTAGCTAAGGCATTTTTAGTACTATAGAATAGCTAGCTAGCTAGGTAATATAGAATAATATATTCTTTTAGTAATAGTTAGTAATATAAAGTCTAGTATAAATATAGTAAGTAATCTGCTTACTTTTAGTAAGATAGCTATTAAATACCTTTATATTAAAAGGCCTTTTTAGGGAGTAGAATTACAGGTTCTAGGACTTTACCTAGCTTTTATTAATAAATCCTTTCCTCTTTACTTTACTATCTATTATAGTATAGGAAAGTATAGGGTCTTTTCTAGTTACTAATAAACTAGTAGGTAATATTATTAAGTTAAAATATTAGTTTTTTTTATTTTTAATTAGGATTTTATAGATAAAGGTAGTAAATAGTTTAAGTTTTATTATAGTTAGTAAGGAAGCAGGAGCCTACTGCTAACTTAAGATAGGCTTACTTTATTTTTCTAATATTCCTATAAGTTATAGGATTTAAATTAGTTTAATATAGAGAATCTTAAGGAGAAGTAATAGCTATAATAGTAAAGGCTTTAAGAAATAGCAGTATATTAGAACTTAGTAAAATAGGTATTAGGCTTAAGGCAGTTATAGAGGTAATAATTAGAAAAGCTATAATAGAAATACTAGTTATTTTCTTATTATTAGTTAAGGTAGTTATAGTAATGCTAGTTACTTAGGTCTATAAGGTCTTTAGCTAGTTAGTAGCTTTTAAAAGGACTTTTTTCTTTTTAGGGTAATAGGGACTTCTTTTAAAGTATTTAAAGGTATTTTTTTAGTAGTATATTTATCTTTTATAATACTAGCTACAGGTTAGTTATAAAATAGTATTATTAGTTTTTTAATTCTTATAGAAAGGTAGCTAGGTTATAATATTAGTAGCTAGGCAGTAGGTTATATACTAGTATTTTATATAGCTTTTAAGAGATAGCTTGCTTTAATAAGGTAAGAAAGGCCTTTTTTAATATTTCTCTTTTTAATATAAAGTATTAAAACTTAGTAAAAAAGGTATTAAAATCCTTATAAGTCTAGTAAAGGCAGAATAGTTTAGTATAGGTATTATTAATATAGTTTAGGTTTTTAAAGGCATGTTCTAGTAGGTTAATAATATCCTAGTAGTTAAGAAGTTAGTATTTTTTATCTTTAATATATAGTAAGACCTAGATATAGGTATATCCCTTAAGATAGCTAGTTATATAGAATATTTAGGTAAGGTAAGTAAGGAATTAGTTATAGTTAGCTTTAAGTTTTAAGTATATTTAGAAAATAAAGTAATATAAATTAGTCTAGTTACCTTTAAACTTATTAGGGTTAGGTAATTATTTAGTAAAACTAGTTAATTTAGCAGATTAGGAAAAAAATAAAGGAGTTATTTCTATAGAAATTATTATATAAAGCTTAGTAAGTATACTAGTTTTAAAGGGTTTATAGATAGTAAGTATAGTAAGTTAGGTAATATTAAAGGTATAGTGTTTAGTAAGGTAGGCCTTAAAGATATTATTATCCTTTCTCTTTAAAGCTTTTTTATATTACTATTTAGAGTATTTAAGCTTAGCTTATATAGTATTATATTTCTTTATAACTTATTAAAAGGCTTATTTTTATTCTTAGCTTCTTTTTTTATTAGCTTAGAGCTAGCTTTTTAGAAAGAATATATATTTCTAAATATCCTTAGTATAGATATAAATATTTCTAAAGTAATTAAACTAATTATTAAGGTAGTTAGGAATATAGGCTTAGAAGGACTTTATACTATTAGGTAAGAATAGCAGGAGTAAGTAGGTAAATATTATATTTAGTATCTAGTTAGTAGGAGCTATATAGTATTATAAGCTAGTTACAGTATATAGGTAAATAGGGAATGCTTTTAGTAAAATAGGATTTATTGCTATAAATAGGTACTGTAAGCAGGTTAGGCTTTATTAATAAGATATAGCTTAAGGAGCTATATTTAGGATCTAGCTATTAATCTAGCTAAGATTCTAGTAATAATACTATTACTATATAATTTACTCTGCTTCTAGGTATAGGGTATATTAGTCTAGTCTTAGGCTATAATATAGATCTTTATATTTAGCTTTTTAATAATTATATTTTTAAAATAAATATATTTTTAGCTTTAGTTATTATTTAATAAAGTTATAAGCCTAGCGCTTACTAATAGGTAGCTTATTATAGTCTATAAGTAGGGAATTAGCTATTTTTTCTAAAAAACATAATTATAAGGAAAATCCTTATAAATCTAAGTTAAGAATAAATTAAATTATTATCTGCTTCTTTAGATTAAATAGTCTTTATAAGTTTAGGATAGAATTATATTATAATTAAGTGCTATTATAGTAGTATTATAATATATTATAAGATACTTTATAGTTATTTATAGTGTATTAAATACTAAGCTTTAGGTTATTTTAAAGGGCCTAAAGGGTAAGAAGGATCCTAGCTTTATTTAATAGTTATAATATATTTAATAAGGGAGAATTATCTAATTAAATAGTAATAATATAGGATAAGGGATTTTTAGCCTACTTACTTATCTAGCCTACTTGCTTATTAATTATATTATTATAATTATTATATATTTAATTAAGATTTTATTATTACTAATAATTAATATAAATATAATAGTTTTTATATTTATTAACTTTTATTAACTTAACTATAAAATATATTAATAGCTTAATAAAAATTATAACTTTATAAGCCTTTATAAAGTTATTAAAGTAAATAATATAAAAAATATAATTTTTATAGATTTTATTTATATTAATTATAGTACTTATATATATATATTACTTTATTTTAATCCTTAAAAAAAGCTTATATATAAAGAAAGAAAAAATTATTAAATAATATTAATAAAGTAATTAAAATTATAAAGTATACTTAGCTTAAATTTACTATATACTATACTTATAAAAAAAAGTAAATTATAAAAACCTAATATAAAAATAAATTATTAGGTAAAATAATTATAAAGAAAAAGTTAAATAGGCTAGTAGTATGAAGTAAAGAAGCTTATTAAAAATTTAGTTATATTTAAAACTAGGTTTTTAGTTAAATAAAGCTTTTATATTAAGCTATAAAGGTTTTAAATATAAAGAGTTTAATTTAAATAGCTGGGATAATTTATCTTAAGCTAGGGTTTTGGAGGCTACTGCAGTGATGTGGATAACGCTGCTAACTCTCGCAACATGACACTGTAGTTAATGACAAGACGACATATGCAGCTAAAAGGAGGTATATTTACGAAGTGTTGAACAGACATCAAGATAGTGACTGCTTCTGTGTACAGACGGACGGAAGCTCGGGAGTCTTTTGCTACATAGTATACGATGCCAAAGTTAATGGTAAGCTACGGACATAAACTTCAGGCCGTTTGGTTACAGGATACCGGGATAGTTCCGGTCAAGGTTTCTAGCGGCAATACGTAGGTTCGCATCGCCAAGCACGGCTGATGTGCCGGTCTGTTGGCACAATAAACAAACGCAAAATCTACCGAACCTCCGAAGATTTTTGTCCTCGTCGTCGCATTGCTAGAACAATTCGTTTGAGAGCAGCTTGAATTTATAAGCCTACTGAACAATAAGAATTGGAGCAGCTTTGAGCTCCCGAGGTGCAATATCAGGCTATGTTCAAAAAGGCCACAACATGGGCTGATGATGGAACACCACGCACGACTGATCACCAATGCCGCCTACACAGATAATTTCAGCTTCTAAATGACTTCTCCTATACCTGAAACTTGAAACCCCCTGGCAAGGTTGGGTGACATTCAGTAGCGGGCGCCAAGATGCCAAACGTGGGGTTTTCATCCCAAGTGCCCCCCTGTGCCCCCAGTAAGTTTTGAGGTACTATCAGCACCAAGTGCCTCAGCCGCGAATGTTGGCCAATACCAAGCTTTTCTAAAGCAATGTCAACAAGCTTACAAAAGAATTTCAGTTAGCTCAAGCTCAAGCTTCTGGAGGCCTGAAGACATGGGAGCAAGCAAAAACGATGAATATATTTGACTGAGGCTCCCCTGAACTTGACGAGCCTTATAAAGCACTCCCCAGCCTTCATAATAGTATATAAGAAATAAAATTAGACAGCGTAAGAAGTGCCTGAACTGACAATCGTGAAAGCAGATGCGCAAAAGCTCATATCGCGAAAAAAGATATCGTGTTGTCATGCATCGCCTGTGTTCGCAACCTAAAGCCTAACTTTACGGGCGGCAGTAATCCCCATAGTCAAATAAGTCGCATTCGCTCACTATGCTAATTTACAAATCAAAAATAGCATTTCAACAATATAAGATGCATCTGCGTTTACTGGAAATGCGGTATATACCTTGACCAGGAAACAGTTTGGTAGGCTGAAGGAGGAAGAGCTCGGAGTCCAAGAAATGGCTCAACTAAGACGTAAGCTCGACCCAGCATGTAAACTGCGATAAGCACATAATAGAATGTGTGCTTGGCTAATGACGTAGCTTTAAATGAATATGACGCCAACCAGGCAATGGGCCACCATATGGTAGTAGTGACCAGCATTGCAAAAACCGCGCATTTCCATAACTTGGATTCAATTTCTGAGGGGAAAGTCGATTTCCAGGAGACGAGGAGCAAGCAGTTGACAAACACTCCCAGACCAAAGATCATAGCATCTTCTTCCCATCCCCATTGGGACGGATGCATCTCTTTGACGGATGGGAGATACCAGTCTGCAATTCGAGTATGAGCAGGACTTCCGCGTACCAGATCTATGATTGCGGGCGGTATCAGGGCCATTTGAGCTTTCCACGTAGAAAAGTCAAACCTGCCTTCGAACCAGAAAAAGTCCCAACTGAGTTGATGAAGCTGACGAGGAACCGGCCTCCACCAGTAGCTGTTCGAATTGAAGTTGGCGGCTTTGGATACCTCCATAGCAATATCAGCAAGAGCGTTGGGGTCGATTTGAGGACATTTAACCGGAGTCCGAGACTGGATGTTGACAGGTTTTTGCCACCAGAAGAAATATGTCCACCAAGTTGTGAAAATGAAGGGTATGGTCTCCACTTCAAGGGTAGTGAGATGAAGACCTTGCCCAAGTCTCGAGAATGCCGTGACTAAAAAGTAGATGGACTGAAGCAGAGCGATCCCTTTCACAAAGCCATCAGCATCGCTCCGGTCATCGAGATCCTGGACACTGATCTCGGGAAGTGTGACCATTCTTCTTTTAACCAGCTCATAAAGTTCCGCTGACCGAAAGGCATACTCTTGCCCCGAAGAATCACAAACCCGGTAACCACCCATCTCAGCGTAGAAAGCATGCTTCAATGTCCACCAGCCGTAGTTATCCAGCTTTCTCATATCAGCGACATGTCTTTTAGCATCGCGCCACTGGGAAAATGCCAGAGTTGCAACGCCATCGGGTACAATAAGCGTTATAATCCAGATCTTGACTCGGTGCAACCAGAAGAGGTGGGTACTCTCCCCTTTCGGCGGTATGTTGACGTGGAACAGGGTCCAGACGTTGAGTACCAAGACAGCCAGACATGGAATGAGTATTCCAATCGTTCCTCGGGTTTGCGGCTCCGGCTGGAAACCGTGTTTGAGGGTACCCGAATTGTTTTCATCCATGATGCCGTATCTCGGTTTTTTCGTTCTCCGATAGAAGGTAAAATTGGTCTAAGCGAAACGATTGCCTGTCTTTGCTAATTAAATCTTGAAAAAGTAAGGATAATAATCTGGGTCCTTAAAAGCGATGTAACTGACGGGAGGGCTCCAACCTTAAATATTTTTAGTTTAGGGAGTCTTTAGCGGCCGTGCCGTGGCTAAAGGCTAAGGTATCAAAGCTCCAATTATTTTTTACTCAAATCTTTGTTAGTATTCTATACACTGAGGCTAGGAAAATTATTTTGATGGGAAAGAATGACAAAACCACGTCAGCAAGGCTTCCCAACACTTCCAGCAATCCTAGTCTCCTGACGCTACCCACTCATGCTATACGTCTGTGGCTTGAAACAAGGCAGTCGATTGGAGCCAACGCGCATGTGCCTGTCTGCTAGCAACGTAAGAAACAATGAAGGGAAACCCAACAAGAAGTCCTAGATTCAACACTTTTGAGGTCATCTGTTCCTTCGTCAGCTGGAATACCGGTAACTCTGAGAACGGCAGCCAGTCGACCCCACAGCGACGTCCAAAGATAGCTGAACCTTGTCTTGGGCAAAGGAGATAAGTAGGTAATTGAACCGAAGCTGCCCAGCTTTGCTCTTTTTCGCTTTGGGCATAAACTTGCCATTGTGAATTAGATTAACTAATTATTTATATTTCTCCATATCGTTTTCAAAAGCCTCTCTTGTCCTCTTTGCAAACTCTTCATCTAGCAACACCCTTACCCCTAATACTGCAATACCCTTTGCTGCCTTGATAGCTATATCAAACGCCGCAGGCTCACCAGCCGCCCTCGCAAACCCGGGAGCATGCACGTTATCGGTCGATAGGGTCGGGATGATAAACAGAGGGTGCAGTGATGGACACTCGTAGCTGACGTTTCCAAAGTCCGAGCCACCGCCCGAGATGTGTGGATCGCGCATGTCGCCGTGGAAGTGGCTGCCAAAGTGCCGTGACATGATGTCTGTGAACTCATTGCAGAGGGGCTCGTTGGAATGCAGGTCAGCGTACGTGTCCATTCTGTTCAAAGGGTCTATCGTTAGCAATGTGGTCAAGTACATACATGGCAGCGGGTTGGGATGTACATACACTGACTCAAACTCAATCGTGCACCCAGTCGCAAGTGCAGCTCCCTTGAAGCAGTTTCGCACCCGCTCCTGAAGCTTCTCATTCTCCCCCAGAGTGAGGGTACGCACACCAACCTCCACTACACTTCTCGCCGTGATGATGTTGGTCATTTGTCCTCCCTCCTTGATGTAAAGATTGAGTCGATCTGTAGGTCGAATTTGCTGGCGCAACATGCTGATCGCGCTGTAAGTCAACGACGCGGCATCCAGCGCGTTAATACCATTCCAGGGGACGACACCAGCGTGTGCCGGCTCGCCAGTGAAAATACCTCGGAAGATGGCCACCGACCTGCCACCGACGGCCGCTGCTCCAGCAGGTTGAGGAATGTCCAAGGGCGTGCTCGCGTGAACCATGAGTGCAGCATCGACGTCCTTGAAGGCGCCAGCGCGAATGAGCTTGATTTTGCCTCCGCCGCCCTCCTCAGCAGGGCAGCCAAGGATGCGCACTCGACCTGGTGCGCCAGACTGCCTAAGGGCAGCAGCAATACCGAGAAAAGAAGCTATAGAGGCGGTGGCAATGAGATTATGTCCACAAGCATGACCCACGCCCTCCAGGGCATCATATTCAGAGCAGATGACTACCAGGCGACCACCCTGGCCGTACTCTGCAACGAACGATGTCTCAAGGTCATAGGCATGCTTCTCCACGGAGAAACCAAAGGACTCCAAAAGAGCGGTGATGTTATCGTGCGCTTTGAACTCTTTGTAGCATAGTTCGGGGTTGCTGTGTATCTGTAGCAAGCGTTAGTTGGTGCATGGTATAAGCGACGAGGAAAGCCATACCGCACTGTTGATTTCTCGTAGAGCACCCAATTCCTGATCGACGGCATTGACGACTGCGTCAAAGGTGCCCTGGCTATTCACTACAGCGATAGCTTTTCTCTCCGTGTCAGGATAAGCGGTCTGTATAACACTGGTAATGGTAGCCATCTTGTCGAGTACCTATAGCTATAATCGAGGAGATGATGGGTAGTAGAGTTCCGTGAGGGCTGAGTGGCTGCTCGGTGGCCTGGAAACAGGAGCCAGGCCTAGATATGAACAACAAACACAACAACCGTTCAAGCCTCTCTTCAACACGCAGAGGAGACATGCTGGTCTGGTTATCGGGACCGAGCTTGGGGCTAGACGACATCATCGTCTAGAGGATCCACTTCCATTTAGCTCATCGTCTATAAGTGTGCTATGTGGACCTTGGGGACCCACTCACCCAGATACCAGAGATTCCAGTCTTAGCCTCTTGGACCTCCTCCTTCCAGGGTCGATTCCTCTGACCCGGGATACAAGAGCTACTATCTCACCAAATGCCGCTGGTATCCGAGGCCAGCTCATAGAGTGTCCAGATACTGACATGCTGCCCCAACCGAGAGTGCCTATCTAGCGCATGTTCAAGCACCAATCTCCAGCGCGGCCCGAGCTTGCTTATGATCCAGTCCTTGTGAATCGGATTCTTGGTTTCGATCACAGCGGCCAGAAGTGCTCTTCGTAGGTCTTTGAGATGGACTTTGCTTATAGTATGCTGGGCCGCCTGCATAAGCATGGCTAAGACGTCCTGGATCCTGTCTTCGGGCATGCCTGCACACCGATAGTATATCATTTTCCACGCATAGTAGATAGTCACAAATACGGCAGCGCTTTCAACGAGATCGGATGCCGAGGTTGGATGGTTATCATCGGGCATTGCGATCATCTGGAACGTGGGAGAAAAGTCCTGCGATAAGATAACATCAGCGCAAGTCAAGATGCTCAAGTCCTGAGTGATATCTTACCGTCTCTATGAGATTTAGCTTTTCCTCTATCTGCGCGTTCCTTCCTTCTGGTGTTTGTGTGTCAAAAGATTTATCTGACACGGCTGACCACCCAAACTCTGTGATCTGGAACTGAAGCTGGATCATGCGAACTAGCATGTCCAGATGCTGAGCCGAGAAGACGTCATCCAGACGTTGCTCGATTGGATACAAGGTGCCCCAGTTCAACTGTAATGCTGGCCGTGAGACCACGCATAGTCGCCGGAGAAGTTTTGGACGGTCGGACATGTATCGCGCGACTTCGCCAGCGCAGCGGTACCCCATCGCATAGACATCCTCTCTGTAAACCCATAGAAGCAGACGACACAAGAAGCTACGCATGGAGGGGGTCATGGCCGTAGCTGGCTCTGTCGCCGATCTGGTCAAGACGTCTCCTATCGATGAACGTTGGAGATAGCGCACGACAGCCTCGCTAAGCTTATCCAGCTCTTCCTTGTTAACGGCGCGCTGATGGGTGAGGTAGACGTAGTGGAAGTAGAATGTAGTGAGGGTCTCAACGTGGTCGACAGGCTTGGCTGATTGCCGCATAGCTTCTCGGAACGCCGAAGATGCCCGGGTGAAATGCGAAAACGCCAACGCTGACTCTTGTCCACTTAGAGTAAGACCCTCAGTATGGCGTCGCGCATCGAGGTCCTGAAGCGCGACAGCCACTGCATAGCGCATAGCAATGGCGCTGTAAGATACTTTCTGTAGCAGAAGCACAGGGAAAGACCATGCGGCAAGTTTAGAGGTATGGACCAAGCAGAATCCATTCTGATAGTGTCCCAGAGCCTCGTATTCCTCATGGCCAAGAGTGAGGCTATCGTGGCCGAGAATCTCGGTCTGTGACAAACCAATGTGGCCAACAAGGGACAGCGATCCAGGTGATAAGTGTGTCATGGTGTAGTCTATAGCTACTCCATAACTTGACAGGGATGAGGTCGACAATCCTGGAGAATGGGCCCATGCGGGAGCCGTTCCCATACTGGCGGGGAGAGAGCTTAGCATACCGTCTCGTGGGAACTGAGATGACGTGGAACCGCCAGATAGATCATTCAAGACGGCCCAGTCTGGTAGATCTTGGCTGGTGCTCGTGAGACCGCAGTCCTGGGCAGTTGATATATTCTCATCAGGTACGAGGCCTCTTCTCAGCTGCGGCATCCGAGGAGAAGACGATGTCGAGGCTGATCTCCTGGAAGACGAGGCCGCTTCATGAGTCCAATATGGGCTGCAGCTGAGGTTCAGCCGCTCGCATCGCCGGCAGATGGGTAGGCGCTCATCACACTTGACATGCTTTGACCTACAGGTTAGACAGCCTAAAGCAATGATAGACGTGCATGGTCAGCATGACAACCTCGGCAAGGTTATCTCAAGATGAGGATCGCTGGGGTACGACTCCCATTTGCTCTACGCACCTAGTCTAGATCGCCCTTTGCTTCGTCGTTTCCCCACCCTAGTTATCTGTGCCGAACCATCGGGCATCGTTATCGTGGTGCTGGATGTTCCGGGTCGTCGTCTCCCGTCTTCTGAGAAAGGTGGAGGTGTGATTGTTGACGACGACGACGCCTGCCAAGCAGAGTAGAACATTCAGCCGTAGAGCGCAGACGAGCAGGAGGGGATTGGAGGTAGGAAGTGGTGGCGTGACGAGCAGCACTGGGCTATCTGGGCTGCTGGGCTTAAAAGGTGGATCAGCTGGTGATGTTTTGGGTTAACCGGTCGTCTCCGATTACATCGGCTATCAGCATCGTCGTCTACGGTTATCCAATCTAACCAGGCCCCGCCTAGTTAGCTAGTCAATTTCGATAAAGGTAGTGGGGTTATTGATAACCGAGTTCCCGTTTTGTCCATCGTCTTGTTATTAGTGTGAATTGGTGGAAATGCTTTAGCTACTCTAGTCTAGTGTCGCTTCGAGTGCCATGTCACTGGGATAGATATAAAGTATACTACTCCACCTGTAAAGCAATTACTCGTCAGTATATCTCAACAAGCATATGCAAAGACATCCAAGTGCCAGTCGTCACGTTTAACAGTCTAATATCAAAGACAACATGGCTCCGCCTCCTGACACCAAGCCCGAGGTTGTTGATGAGAAGGCCATATCGGTGATGGAACAGGACGATGATCCCTCCATCTCCAATGTCGAAGAACAGCCTCTTGTCAGGAGAATTGACCTTCAGTATGTACCTGTACCGTGCACTTGAGTACAGCAGCGGTGCTGCCCTGACCTCGATTCTACCGAATTCCTATTCGCTGACACAAAACTCGCACAGCCTGATGCCTATCCTCATAGCCATCTACATACTGCAATATCTCGATAAGAGCAGTCTGAATACTGCCTCACTCCTCGGTATCATCCAGGATACGGTATGTTGTCGATTAGAGGCAAGCTAGGGACTGTCATCACTGACCATATTGAACTGTAGAAACTGGTTGGCCAGGAGTTCCCCTGGCTTAATAGTGCTTTTTACTTTGGATATCTTGGCGCCACATATCCCGTCTCCGTACTTCTCGTGAAGCTCCCGATTGCCAAGGTCCTGGCAGCATCCATGTTAGCTCACATCCCCCACCATGGCGACCAAAGCTGATAATTGTCATACAGTCTGTTATGGGCGGTGGTTCTCGGCTGTCACGCTGCTGGCGAGAACTTCGCAGCCCTCTGCTCCCTACGCGTACTCCTTGGTGCCTTCGAGGCCACCATCAGTCCTGGCTTCACACTCATCACGGGACTGTGGTACAAACCGTCAGAACACGCCAGGCGTCACAGCCTTTGGTTCGTCGGTAACGCCGTGGGATCTCTTATCGGAAGTCTCATTGCTTACGGCTGCACCTTCATCACTGGCGGGCCCCTTGCGCCGTGGAGAGTAGGTATCCCTCTTCGAACTTGTTTTGTCATGTCACGCTGACCAGACGTTACAGTGGTTATTCATAGTTCTTGGCATAGTAACAGCTGGCTGGGCTGCCGTCCTGTATATTTGGCTTCCAGACACGCCTGCGACAGCCAGATTTCTCAACCCAGCTCAGAGAGTCTGGGCGACGCAGAGGCCTCAGGTGGCTCAGAGGAGTTTTAAGACAAACCAGTGGTCGAACGCGCAGCTACTCGAGGCGATACGAGATCCCAAGACGTGGTTTCAGTTCCTGGTCATTACCACAGTGTCTCTGAGTAATGGAGTCATCGCCAACGTAAGTCATACACTCAGCTGCTTGGCCACTCTATCATACGATGCACTTAGACCCTGCTAACGCACGGATCACTCTTGCAGTTCAGCTCCCTAATTATCAGAGGCTTAAACTTTGACTCCCGACAGTCGCTCCTCCTCGGCATGCCTCTGGCTGCCTATAATGTGATCATCGTTCTCCTTTCCGCCTCACTGGCCGAAAGATTCCGCAAGTCTCGTTGTATCATTGCTGTAGGTGCCTCGGCTCTTTCACTGGTGGGCACCATTTTGGTCCGTCAGCTGCCATCGTCAAACAATGCTGGACGATACATAGGGCTCATCCTTTGCGCGTCGTGCGCCAACGTATTCCCAATGATGCTAAGCCTCATCTCGAGCAATGTAGCCGGCTTTACCAAGAAATCAACAGTCAACGCTGTGTTCTTCCTTGGATACTGTGCCGGCAACATTGCTGGTCCACAGTTCTTCATTCCAACCGAAGCACCGAAATACGGGGTAAGAACATATCGTCACCCCCTCTAGTTCATTTGAAGGCTGACTTGCTCCTGCGACTTCTTGTAGACGGCTTTTACTGCCTTGTTTGTAATCTTCTGCATCCTCATTGGTCTGATTCTTGCCTTCAGGCAGTATCTGGCATGGGAGAACTCGAGGCGCGACAAAGCTCAAGGAGTGTACATTGATGCTGAGTCGCCAGAGAGAGATGCCATGTCTGGTGCGGTGATGGAGGTGACTGACGAGACGGACTTTGAGAATAAGAACTTCCGGTATTACCTTTAGGAATCACGCGACTACTAAGAAATACGCCGCTCTTTGCTTCAAGTCTGATATAGCTAATTAAACCCCATTCCTCGAAGTATCTAGAAGATTATAAAGATCCCATATCTACCTCGGATAAGAGCTTTTGAACATGTTCCCAATTTTGATAATATCGCTGTAAATAGGTGCGAATAGCAGGCATTTCATACGTGGCACGAATATCTATCCACCACCTACACTCACGTGCCCTAGTATACCACAGGTATAAGAGCGTAAGGGCTATAGGATCTTTCCCCTCAAGTAAAGACTTGAATTCGCCTCGCATCTTGGTCGAGACCTTCATAGCCTTGCCGAGTGTAACCTGACCAACAGGTATTGCTAGCAGTTCAGACAAGCCATGTGCAACCCTGAAATAAGGATTGTTAGATGTAGTAGAGGCTTCTTCAAGCATACAAATCTCCCTTAGCTCCACAAGCACACCATCATTGCCTTCGATGGGCAGGGGCTGATGCATTGTAGTAAACGTGTCAGCCATTGGCGTGAAGACACTTGTTGCTCGTAGGGGGTTTAACAATTGCCATAGTCTCATCTTTCCAGCTCCAAGTCGCAACCATTCAAGGTCAGAGGAGTCTGGCGGTCCTAGAGGCCAAGTTTCCTCCAAGACAAATGTATCGATAGACGAGAAGGCTAGGATACTAAGCATACCTGCTGCAGCCCAGATAGGATCCTTGTGCTCTTCTTCGATAGGTTGGCCCAGCGATTTATTGAATAATGAAGTACATTGGGACCAGTGATAGGTTTCGCAAAGTGATCGACGATGGGTTGGCGTTACTGTAAGGTAGCGATCATGGACAGCCGTCACGGCCAACATACCATGCAATAAGAATGGACGCTGTAAGATAATTGTTAGCTGCTCAAATATTACTCTGGGCTTGTACTCACTTTGAAAGATAGCTCCATTATACGGCTATTGTTTGTCTCTACTGTCTCCAACCAGCCGAGAGAGTGTAGGGTTCTGCACTGGAAACGATTGAAAAGGTCTTGGTCATGTGAATCGAGCATATAAAATGTTGTTTCATCTGCTGCCCATATAAAATTGCCCATAGAATACTGTGGTGATGGAAACGTAAATTGCTTTGACATGTTTTTTTTTGTTTGTTCCTCGGGAAGTGACTGGAAATCTGGTATGTTGAACCCGAAGTTGCATTTGACGCCGTAAGTCCGACACTTGACGCAACATGGCCTCAACTCATCACACTGAGTCGTCGACGATAGGTCAAAAAAGGTTCAAGAGGTAGGGAAAGTCCGTCACTGACTTACCTTCACTTTCCTCAGCTTGCAGTTCCGGCAACCGAATCGCGACTTTCGACCACGTTCCGTTTTCCGTTTTTCGGTGATCGGAGTCGTTTCTGAACGCATAACTGGAAGTTATTTGATTGAATACTCGGTAGGCTCTCCTTCGCTGTTATCTGTCTCGTTGTTGACAAGCCGACGAGGAATGAGTGGTGCGGAGATTAGTAGCATCCTTAAATCCGGCAGGTCAATAACTCCGTCCGGAACGGACGATACGATCTTGAGTTATAATAAGCTAATTCCCACTAACCTCTGCTCGGGATTGCACCATTTTAATTGGTCAACGATAGTTCCACCTGTGATCAAAATGTCCCAGTCAAACAAGAGAAGCATCTTCAACCAAGAGTCTTTACCTCCAATTGGTGTCGGCTTTCGTCATGAGAAGAGTTGACGATGCCGATGATCCGAGAACTGAGAAGTACGGCATGAGAGATAATAAATATAAAAGCAGTCCATGAGCCACGTCTTTTGATCTACATCCAGTTCTACTCTTCCAAGCTCTTAAAGAAACAGTCTTTCAATCACCTCTCAAGCTGGGTTCTTATCTTTAAACCTATTCATCCAAACGAGCTACCATCATGCGTGTCTTTGTTACAGGCTCAACAGGCTTTGTCGGCTCAGCTGTCGTCAAAGAGCTCTTAGCTGCCGGCCACTCTGTTCTTGGCCTAGCCCGCAGCGACAAAGGAGTCGAGCGGCTCAAGAGCCAAGGCGCCGAAGCCCTTTTCGGTACAATCGAGGACTTGGATGTTCTCAAGAAGGGTGCTTCTGAGTCTGATGCCGTCATACATCTAGCCTTTGTACACAACTTTGCCGATTTCATGAATTGCTGCGCCATTGACCGTGCGGCCATCACTGCTATGGGTTCTGCCTTGGTTAAAGCCGGCGGCAATCGCGCCATGGTCATTACTTCAGGTACCATGATGCTCGCTCAGGGAAAGCTGGGCTATGAGGACGACGAGCCTGACATGAGCCATCCTATTGCGGCAGCTCGCGGGGCTTCTGAGAAGGTGTGTCTCGAATTTGCCAAGCAAGGTGTTCGAGCTAGTGTTGTTCGACTTCCTCCTACCACGCATGGAGCTGGAGGAGTTTCTGGGTTCATGGGCCCATTTGTGAACGTCGCACTTGAAAAGGGCGTCTCTGCATATGTTGGCGATGGCCAGAATCATTGGTGCGCTGGTCATCGTGACGACGCAGCTAAGTTGTACCGCCTGGCTGTCGAAAAGGCAGAGTCTGGATCCGTTTTCCATGCTGTTGCTGAGGAGAGCGTGACAGTCAAGGACATTGCTACCGAAGTTGGCAAACAATTGGATATTCCTGTTATGAGCATTTCTCCAGAGAAGGTGCCGGAGCATTTTGGCTGGTTTCAGTTCGGAGCTTTGGCTGACAACACTGCCTCGAGTGCAAAGACCAAAGAGGTGTTGGGCTGGAATCCTACAGGACCCACAGTTCTAAAGGACATCGAAGCTGTAGTTGACTTCGTGAAGTCTCACTCCGGCCAGTGGTAGTATGTCACATTAAATCAAGCTAAGGTCAGCCGAGTTTAATTAGTTTTTTGAACTTTAGTGTCTTTGCATCAAGATATCAGAATATATCTTAATTCAGTGATAACTATACAACTTCGTTAACTCTATTAACCTCTTTAATATTTAAAAAGGGAAGACCTTTTAAGCGGGTATTAGTATGTTAACTGAATTAAAAACTACTATATAGCTGAGATCGATCAAGGTTACCTCAGGAGGTTTCTACCTAGAACACAGGAGGATGGCCTGGTTTTGCTACTCATTAACCTCAACGCTGCGTCACATAGGTAAGCGTTAACAATCGCAAGCCTTCATCCACAAGTCTTAACTGCAGATACTCTGAGGCAACATGGCCGGGGTATGGTTGACTGTATACGATATTAGAGGAAAACATTGTTGCATAGAAAGAGGGGGCCAGAAATCTATAACGACATATTATTTTATGCCTACCTAATCATAGGCGACTCACTCGTGGCTACTGAAACAGTCATGTGTGCAAACTTTGGACGTAGCCACCACTGAATGGTATTGAGAAGGTAGATGAAGAGGGTTAGGCAGCTTAAAACTCTTTTGGAATAGCTCAAGAAGGAGAAATGCCAAGGCTCGTTATGCTTCCATTCCATACTAGCCACGCGGATTCCGCAAATACCACCATCAACGGTGCCGAGCCATTGGCCTGAACTCGGGTGTCGGCTTCTGGACAATCTGGCGGGACCGACGTGAGACGGCCAACAGCCCTCAGACAACACCCCGATCTTCCATAATAATCTCGATGCAAGAGGTGCGTCAAGTTTCCAATGGTGGCGACGTAATATTTCAGCTGTGGTGACGCTAATCATTCCCCCATGTCCTCACCTCAGATAACTGAAACAAGGTCTCAGACTAGTTAACCTCCGATACGACACTCTCTTCTCATGCCCGCTCGAGTTGGTTATCCCAAGCCATTGGTACCGATAGCGTGGATGGCAAGGTTATCCCAAGTCAACAGCGTCAAGGCGTCGGCGTCTTTGGAAAGACTCATGCAAGGGATATGCATTTGAACCCAACGGGTGGCGACATGTTCGCATAACCCACGTGTAGCTGAAAGCAAGACAACGGCACAGGATGCGCGGCGTGAGACTGGTGAGACATTTTGGTTCCTAGCAAGTGGGGGTGTTAAAACAATCTCGGAAATCTCCTTGTAATAGGACGAACGTTAGCCATGGTGATTGTGAACAAGTACACCAGTGCATTGCCGGTTTAAGTTTACAAAAGGATTGCACATGAAACAACTTGTCTTTGCTATTGTTTGTGGCCTTTCTGCTACCAGGACACGGACGAGGTCGAGTAGTGGCTGAATTCCAGCAGAGGTGTCAGTATGGACCTTCACGGCAGAGTAGCGCGCCATGGCTTGCCAATATTTCTGATCTGCCCCATTCAAGCCAATCAGATATGAGAAGAGAAAGACAGAGATGGTGTGATTGAAGTCTAAATTGGCTAAATCTACAAAGTCGCTGGGTATCCTAGTTTACTTTCTGTAGGGCTCTGCTTCGCAGCTTGACAGGACGTCTTATCCCAGTCGACTGGACTTAAATATCGTTGTTAGGCCTTGTTAGAGCCAAACGAAAAACTCAACTTTTGGCCGTTAAGGAACCTCCAACCAAGAAATATTCAGCAGCAATCATGGCCCTTAAGAACCACTGCAGCGCTGGGTATAAAGGCCCTTTCGGAGTTTGGGAAGCAATTCTGAATAAAATTCTAATATTATTTACCTCGCAGTGCTGCACTTGTGGCAAGAAAATTGGCCATGCACATCACATATACCCTGATCGGTCCAATATTCAGCCCTTTACCAAACTCTCTCCGTGTCAGACGGTTCGTATAAGTCGTCTTGTCCATCCCCAATCATACACTAATCATAGCGCAAGCTCCATAGCAGGAGCACTGAGGACAGGACCATGGTATTACAAGAACTGCGGACCAGGTCCATGTCGCCCGTCGTATGCAGCGGAGACCAAATGACTCGACAACCAGAACCTCTATCGCCTGAGCTTTGGACTCCATCAACACAACCTGTTCCGATCCCCAAACCATCGCGTAATATTCCTGAGCCCAGTAGTCAGCCTCTATGGTGTGATAGCTATAAGACTCCTTGTCCCGATTATTTAAGCGCTGACAGGGCTCCAACTTCTAAGGACCCTGACGCGGCCTGCTGGGATATCCATCCACTTTTTGAGAGTACTTGGGATGTAGAAGTATTTCAAGGTATGTTTTTATCCTGAACTATGTCAGGTACGAATTTAACGCGCCTTACTAGTACACCACTACGCGACTGATCTGCAAAAGAGGCTCGAACGAGGACATTGGGAGGATACCAGAAGGGATAGTGAAACTTTCTTTCTTGAGGACCTTACCGATTAGTATTAAAAATAAAAAAATCAGCTTTGAAATCTCAACACATTCTCCCATTCCGCTTTCTAGATTTGGATTATTTGATCTTTGCTATCTTAGCGTGATAATGTTGTTAGCAACAAAACTTACTCACAGCTTATATTTTGGTGTAAACGTCAGCCAAAATCCAGGATCTTATCTTTTGTGCTAATAATCTTTGCAAGGTGTAGATATTAGTTTTATTCGTGTTGAAACGAGCTAATATACTGAGTATAATCTCCACGGTTCTGGATAACACCGAAGTTGCAGTTGACTTGACAAAGCCTTATTCAGGCCAGTAGTAGTAATATGGTTTTAGGCTAGCAGCAGTGACTGTTAGTGCAGTGTAAGAGTAGCGGTTTTAGCTATGACTGCGCCGCCTGTAGCTTCAGTATAAAGGCTATCAGTAGTCTGACTGTACCTTACGCCGCCTGCTTCTTCTGCATTGGTGCTGGCAGCTACTTGGGAAACGATGCTGTTGCTTGCTGTAACTATATATCGGTAATGTAATTTTCTTTTATATTAAAATTGCCTCTCTTGTCTGCTACTGATACTGGAGACCCATGGTGAAACAAGTTTGTGGCGATTAGTAAGTAAGCCAGCTGAAAACTCGGCTGTCGCGTCTCATCTTTTGCTTGCAGGGAAATAACAGGGGCCTTCGCAATTCAATCCAATGAAATTGTAGTAAATTTTGAACAGGGTTACACAACATCGTTAGTGTTCTGTACTGGCTAAAAGAACTCACCCTCATCTCCGCAGGAAGATACATGCTGCTACATATTGTATGTTTCTCGGCAGCAAATTTAATATTCTCATGTTGAATCGTCACGTCAGCAATACCAAGTGTATTCTGGTTCCTGGCTTAAGAAAGAGTCAATAACCAATCGTTTTTGTGACTTGCATTTCGATCTACATTGTATTAGGACCTCGTGTTCTGCATATACAGGCAAGATTAGCCTGACAAGATAGGTATCTTATCATGACCCCCCTGTAGTTGAAAATATTTTGAGGCCCCCCAATAAAGCTCCGCTAAATACAATCAGTAACGTTGAGCGTAGCACGCCACATATGATGAGATATGCAGGACTCTTTCCTAATAGCTCAACTTGCATGCACCAACTTAGTGCTGATTATGCAAGTTCCAAGAATATCTACGGGGTGATGATCCAAGGGTGACAACAAATCCCGCAGGCAACTCAAGATGATAGCTATCGTGGCCGCTTTCTTGACTTTATATACTTGCCTCCTACATGAACACGAACCAGTTTGCATGTCTTCGTTCCCCGCTTGGATCGTTTTCTCCACGGGCTTCAAGATGTCTTTGTTATCTAAAGCTCACCTTTATTCTGCTCTGGTACAATTGCTCGAGGTATTCGTTTACCTCGAAGACCTGCTGTACAAGGTTATTTGGTTCCGGTGGCAGTCTTCAAGTACTACTACTCTGGACAAGCTTATACTAAGCAAAGAAGATGAAATCTGGCATGCCGTCCTCTATGGCAATAACGGTGATGTGCGGAAGATTTTCGAAGATCTCACAAATTTCACCGCCTCCAGTAATGTCTCAAGCAACGGCGGAGTGGCTTTCTCGTCAGCTAACCATGAGGTAGCTTCCTCGCCAGGTAAAATGGAGGCAGGACTTTGGTTTGGTCGCCACAGAACCAAAATTCAAGAGGCCATTGAGACTGATGCCTTAAAAGTCTGGCATCCCGAATCAGCGGTAGCCCGCCTCGAAAGGATTGCAGATCAACTGGCAAATTCGAGTCGAAGATTAACAAAGAAGGAAAGTCTGGTACTACAAATACAAAACTCGCTTTACCCGACTAGCAACGCATTTTCGATCCTATGGATGGCCATCTTCCGAGGTCACAAGTCAGATATTGACTACCTATTGAGAGAGCGTAACCAAAGGCTGTATATGAAGAGCGGATATTGGCAAGACACAGTTCTCCATCTGGCTGTGTCAAACATAGACGTCGAACTTACTCGCGGTATCCTCGAAGGGGGTTCCTCCACATCGCCGAAAGCCTATATCAACGTCGGAAACAACACTTCTGGGACCGCATTGCACACTGTGGTTTGCTGTATGGGTTGGAGTCACGAAATGACTCCTAGCGAAGGAATAGATAACGCTTTGGAGATATTCGACTTACTGTATCAGCATGGCGCCAGTATAAACGCTTTGGATGAAGATTTCAGGACTCCCCTTCATCGGATGCTATCAGATGACCTCAACTGGAGCAAAGCAAACGTAGAGGATAACCTGGCTATCCCTATGTTAAAAAGGCTTCTCGGAGTTGGAGCAGAAGTGAACACAAAAGACAAGGAAGGTATACAACCTTTCAAATTGTGCAGCTTTAAATCCCGACTTTTCAACGCTGGACCCTTTCCTCCATATTGCTGAATATACTAATACTATTTCCAGGGAACTCGCCTCTTCACACTGCTTGTGAACTACAAATTCAGGACGTAATCGAGGTGTTGGTCCGCAATGGTGCTGATTTGGAAACTCTAAATCATCACGGGAAGACCCCAAGACGGGTTTTCTTGGATCATCAGGGGACAGAAGAATTTTGGAAGCGAATGGTTATCTTGTTCCGCCAAGTCCAAAAGACCGGCCCAGAACCACCTTCTATTTCGGGAAGGCGTTTACAAAGACGAGAACAAATTACTAAGGCTAGGATGGCGGTATGCGACAAATCCGTTGTCTATTGTCGCTACCAACAGAATAATATCGCCGCCGAGAGCAGCAATCCGTTTTATTGGACCGCGGCGGATAGGTTTGTTTCTGACGTCCTTTATTCAACAAATCGACCAGAAGACGTGAAGTTTTTCACTCAATGCGAGAAGGAATGCCAAGTTGTCTGGGATGATCTTATAAAATCATCCAGAGGTTCAGACCAAGACGAACAAGAACTTGAGCAGAGATCTACAATTGCAAAAACAGCAGAGGTCAAAAGTAGCTTCCCGCTAGCCAAAGATATATGGAGATGGGTGAATTTCTCTGCAAATAATGTAAGAGATTACCGCACGAGTACTCTGTTCTCAACTGCTCGGCTAACAGCTTCCTTCTAACAGATTACATGGGTTAGAGTAAGTATATAAGTACCTAGCGTCTGTTTTATCTGGCTATTTACTAAAAGAGTTATCTAATGATTAGGATTTCATCAAAGACAATGCTGATATCGACGCCACCGCTTGGCAATTTTTTGACGACAACATAAGAGTTCGCGACGTGAGAACCAATACTTCTCGAATCAGGGAACCCCATGCTTATGTAAGTCGAAGGATTGAAATACTTAAGCTTCTTATTCGGAAACCCGAGTACAAATCCATCATGAAACTAACGAGGAAAAGATAATGAGCCGAGGTGCCTCCAAATGGTCAAAGAATGAACATAGCGAGAACATCAAAGCTAAATCAATGATATCTCTTACAGTATGCATTTAAGATCTAGTTGATGGCGCTTTCTGACTTGACTATATTCAGATTCCATTTATAGATATTGAGGCGGAAGCCTATTTTTCTTCCATATCAATGCAAGGTGAAGAAGCTTACGCCCCCTTTACCGAGTCCGATGGAGTGCAGATGCCACAAACCTTAGACCAGACTTCTATTAACGCCGAAAGTGTCTCTAAACTGCGATGCAAAGAGAACCAAGTCATTTACAGATGGTCGGAAAAACAATACCCTACGCAATCACTGCGACTACCACTAGAACGGAGGGTTCGGCAACCGTTTTCCAAACTCGCATCTTTACTTCGTAAGGTCAGAAAAGACAGCGAAAGCCATAAGGACAAAGAAGCGCCTTTCGGCCGTACGGCGGACGGTGGCGAAAGGGCCGGCGACTCGACTGGGATGCAGGGGATAATGAAGGACCGCCGTCCAAAATGGCTGATGGTCCGGCAGCTTTGGTTGTGGAGATTAAACGACGGTGACTATTTTCCTTTTTCATATTTGATAACTATACTGACGGATATTCCTTGGAAGGCACTATTCTGACGGCGATACCGTCGCGCAGGAGCATGTGCATGGCAGATGACCTACTTGAAACCATCAAGCGAAGCAGCTTACATGAGATTTCCGATGTCGACGACCTTATGAAGCATATTGTTCAAGAAACAATCAAGTTCCCAGCAAGGTTCAGGCGGGCCGGGCTCGGTGAGCATATACTTGATATATTCGAAAGTGAGATAGCCTCTGAGGTACGCTTCCGACAGCATCCATTGAAGCAACTACTGTTAACTCTGTCTTACCACAAAAGGCCGACGAAGAAGCTACTTTCTACAACAACTTCGCCGAGAACGAGTGGGATTCTAAACAAGCAAACAGAGCTATCAGCTGCACCTGGCGCGTAAAGGACATTCGTGACGAGTTAGGCCTGATCCGGAACGTCTTTACTAGCCAGTTGAAAGTTGTTAAGCAATTTTCCAAGGTCCTTGCACCACACCAGCCAAAGACATCCGCCGACTCGGAGTATATTCGTAACCTTGTGTCAGAATTAGAAAGCACAATAGCACGGATTGGAGTAATGGATAGCGAGGCCGCTAAGACAACTGACAGTGTAAGTTCAAACAGTATCCGATCATAGATTGGGCAAGCCTTTGCCAGACAACCTGACTTTGACTGATCCATTGATGATATGACCAGCTCAGCAACATAACCCAAGCAATGCTGGCCCAAGCAGCACTGAAAGAGGCAGAGGCGGCTCGTTTCATGAATTTCATCATTCTACCATTTACTATTGTCACCGTTATCTTTGTAAGTTTGCCTTGACCGATGCAACTAGCCGACGATGATCTCTCACTAAGACCCCCAGACCCCTCTGTCATTCATGACGAGCCTCTTTGCTGTTAACTCGGATGGCTTCCCACAAAATGAAGACGGGGAACTTCGCATACCTTCAGATTGGTTCTGGAAGAGGATGGGTATGTTGATCTCTGTTAGAGCTTAAAACTCGCGTGGTTTCTAACCAAAGTATTTTAGTAATCGGCGAGTTTGGGACCCTAATCCCACTCTTCATCTTTATTCTGTTCCTGTATCACTCGCGGGGGGGTCTGAGGAATCGCGAGAACAACCAATAGGATCTGGGTCCAGTATTTCAGCTTTTTCCCAGGGGTTCCATCAACCTTGGGGCACTCAATAGACTGATTACCACTAAGACCGAGTTGCATCCGCCCATTTGTAGTAAATCTTTCGTATTTATAGTCTTAAATACTATATTATTCAATATATTGATATTGAACATAGTGCCAGCAATGATATAGAAGGTGCTCTTCGTTGGCTCCACGATAGTATTTCTAGCCGGCGACGAAAGTCTACAACTAATACTGTTATTATGAATGGTATTTTTCTTCTGCAAGCATGGGTTTGATAGTGACCCCGACGTTTCGAGTTTTGTCGAAGCTCTCAAGTTTCTTGGTCTGAAGAAAATACTGGGATTAAGGCAAGTCAAGTTTGCGACTGGGGAAATCCCAACATACATTGTTCTATATAGCAAAGAGATGAGCCTTAACTGCCAATGTGTTAAAAGATACGATGCTATTTTCATATCCGGATCCATAAGCAAACACGTCGGCTCATGTCCTTCTTGATGGTTAGCTCCACGGGGCTGAGATACCCCTGTAGGTAGACCATCTCAACTGCGTTAGATAAACACGTTAGATGCAAGGTACACATCATCAGCCCCCACACACTCGCGGATTCGATCAATCTCAACTTCAATAGCCTCTGAACTATTGGCATTAGCGCGGCGCCAACGAGCAACTCGCCTGCTCGCTTTCAGCTAACACCACCTTCGGAGCGTTTTTGACAATTTGACAGCGGGCTTTAAAAAGGAGGCGTCACGCCCAAAAAAACCGTTGAATCCGTTTCTTTGCTCTTGCAACCTCACATTCGTTTACTTGCGCTGTCTCAGTCGCTTCCACTCGTTTATTAACCAATCGCCAAAATGGTTCGTTATTCTATCCTCGCTGTGGCTTTTGCCATTCTCGGAGCCGAAGCTAGCCCCTGTCGACCCACCACTGCGACGAGCGTTGCCGAGGCTTCTTTGACAATCGCTTCCGACACCACTGTTACTACCGTGGCTACCACTGCAACGACTGCCCTTGTGGAGACCACTTCTACGGTCGTTGCAGAGAGCACGACGACGACTGAAGCGCCCGCCTGTGTTGAAACTCAAGTCGTTGTCAACCCCGGCTTCGACGACAGCGCCAGCAGTAAATCACCTTGGGTCGGCAGCGGCTCGATCATCACCGACGGCGCCAACTCCGCCCCCAACGCTATGTAAGTCCCACTACCCCTTTCCATTTCGCATGCGCTAACACTACCTCAGCTCTTTCATCTTCTCAAACAGCGGCGGCAACGCCCAGATCTCCCAGACTCTGACCAACCTCGACGGTAACTACCGACTCTCATACAGCTGGGGCGTCTTCTCCGGCGTCGGCGTCGGCGCAGGCTTCTCGTGCAGCATCACTCCCAAGATTGGAGACGATATCCTGCTTGGTGTTTATCCCGGCGACTACTCCGGCTGGGCTTCCGAGAGCCGGACCTGGTCAAGCGGAAGCAACGCTGTTGCTCAGGCTGACCTATCGCTTATCTTGCAGTGCTCTGGGGAGTATGATCAGCTTACGATCAATGTTGATGACATCACATTGACGAAGCTCTGCGGTCCTCAGGCTAGTTAAGAATTGTGCCAAGCTCTCTGGGCAAGGAGGCTATAGATGACGAACCTTATGTCACATATTAATTACTCGCGCCAAGATTCAGCTCTGCGCGATATATATTCCTTTCGTTTTTAGACGGAGAGATGCTGTCTAGATAAGCTACTACTTATAACTATTATATTAATGAATGATATGAGTTCACCCTCCCGCTGGCCTTGAACATCAGGTCCCCCGTAGGATCTCACCACGGCGCTAAGAATTATATAAACCTCCCCGTAGGACTGACCAACAGGATCTTGCTCACTTAGTCCTTACGTCACCGAGCGGCTGTGAAATGCCTAATTGAGCCGTGAAGCTGACACAATCTTACCGCCAAGACGCCATGATCTCCAGCTGTAAGACCCCATTCACGCTTCCCCTCAGCTCTACAGCCCCACGTTATGTGATTTGTAAGTTCGAAACGTAATAAAGCTCATTGGATGTGGGAGGTAGGTTTCAAGAAAGGTAATCGAAGCCTTTATCCGGCGGTTTCTCTGCCAAGATGTGATGAATCCTTCGTCATCTTAGAACGCCATAAGCTTACATAGGATATCTCATGACTTGGACTTGCGGGGCAGTAAGCAATATTGTGAATCATCACAGTTCATTCCTCCGTGGAGAAGAACTGATATTGCTCCGTTGACCGGGTCTTCAGAGTACCTGCTTTAGTATAAATGTAGTGATTGGCTCATTACCTGCTATTCCCGTTTGCTCAGGTAGAGTTCAGTTATTTCAAAACTCTCGATTACGATGAAGACTCTTCAGTATTACCTTTATACATCTCTCTTCGTGGGGAGCTCCCTCGCAGCTCGTGGAGGTCACTGTCCACCTCTTGGCCCTGTCCTCCCTGCCCCTGTCCGCCCCTCCACCCATTCTTCAGTCAAGTCAGCAGTAGCGGCTATTCAAGCAAGACTTGAAGAAGAGACAGCTCCCTACAATCTTTCTTCCATAGCAGTTGCCGTGAAATCAACCTACGAAGATGACTACATGCTCGAATTTGCGAGTACACCTCCAAAGGTTGACCATCGTGGAGTCGATAAGGTAGACTCCGATACTGTCTTTCGCTTGGCCAGCCTGTCAAAGGTTTTCCCCGTGTTGGCCTTGTTGAAACTTCACAAGGTTGATCTCGACGACTCTGTTACAAAATACGTTCCGGAGCTTCGAGCATTGAACAAACAGGCTCGAAAGCAAGACGCTGTCTGGGCGGTTGACTGGGATCAAGTCACCATCGGGGCATTGGCGTCTCATATTGGTGGTATACCAGCTGACTGTGCGTATTTTCTTCACCAAGAACAGATATGGTGCTAATAAGTCCAGTGGTAACTGATGTCGAGCCTTATGGAGACTGGACGAAGCTTGGCTATCCGCCACCTGACCCATCCAAAAGCCTCAACTGCTCTGGGCTTTTGGGTCTTCCAGAGTGCACCAAAGAAGGTAAGATCTTATAGCTCGTCGTCGTTGAAAGCTTCTGACATTGATAGACTTCTTTGAACGATTCGGCGAGAGGCCGCCTGTTTACGCACCCTACGCTGTGAACCCTGTTTACTCTAATGTAGGATTCGCTATAATGGGATGGATCATTGAGAATGTCAGCGGTATGCCCTCCGGGGAGTTCATCAAGAAAGAGATCTGGGATCCTACCGGAATGGAACATACATTTGACTCCAAACCTGATGACTCCTTGGGATTCATCCCTGTTGATGATGAGTGGTGGAACGCGACCCTTGGCTATGGTGATCCGTAAGTTCACCTAGTTATTATCTGTCGACTAGAACACTGACCAGTTTGACTAGTGCTGGAGAATACTACTCTTCCATCAACGACATAATGGCTTTTGGGGATGCTATTCTGAAGAACAAGCTTCTCAGTCCCGCTGAAACAAGAAAGTGGCTGAAGCCTGCTACGAGCACCTCATCAAGAGGGATCCTGCTTGGAGAACCCTGGGAAATATTCCGTGCCGACAACGTCACCAAAGACGGCCGCCTCATTGAATTCTACACCAAAGCCGGTGACATCACCACGTATCACTCGCTCATGGCGCTGATCCCAGACTACAATCTGACCGTCACTCTTTTCAACGCTGGCCCTGAAGTCAGCGGTGGTCTTCTCCAAACTCTCT
The DNA here is from genome assembly GCA_003353625.1 of Fusarium fracticaudum. Lineage (NCBI taxonomy): Eukaryota > Fungi > Ascomycota > Sordariomycetes > Hypocreales > Nectriaceae > Fusarium > Fusarium fracticaudum. The sequence goes on from PDNT01000003.1 coordinate 4,533,425, forward strand.
TCACGGAGATTGTAAAGGAATTACTTCCCGCCGTGGAAGAAGCTGGCAAGGATGAAGCAGCCAAGATCTACGGTGGCATATACAGCGATACCAAGACAAACTCGACGCTCACTCTCTCAGTCGATGATGAGCCTGGTTTTCGTATCACGAATTGGACAGTCAGAGGCGTTGACATTGCAGGCACGTATCTCAGCATCGGACTGCCGCCAACATTTCCAACGCCCCCTGGAGAAGTCCGCTTCCGTTTGTATCCTACTGGCCTTAAGAGTGATACAGAATCATCTTGGCGAATGATGTTCACTGCTGGGTCTGAGGAGGATAACGAGGAAGCGAATGCGCTCTTGGCCTGGCCTGATGGAAACTGTAACACTTGGGCGTCTTTAGATCGTATTGTGTATCAGCTTTTGTCACATGATCATTTCGTGTTTACTGAGTCTGGGAAGGGCAATGACAGGACGGCCGAGAAGCTTGAACTTGTGGGTTATAGGGTTGAGTTGCAGAAGGATGACTGAGATGGCACAAGGCATGAGTAGAGTTGGATATGGAAATTAAACACAAAGAGACTAGCAGAAAGACTGTAAACTCGTTTAAATAGCGTTGGCCTTTATGGTTACAAAATTGAAGTGATGAAGCTATTTCATGTGTATACGAATGACATTAAGAAAGTGCTAGCTGCCCTGGCTAATATGTTTTTCTTTTCCCTCCATTCATCTACCTGGATGAGCTAAAGCCTCTTTTGCAGCTTTGATTCCTCGTGCATCCTGCTTCCATCGACAATTTCTCCACTAAGAAGATGGATAGTCAACTTCGATAGGCTGAGAAGGCACCAGCGTAGCCAGCGACAAATGAGGCCAAGTCAACCCATTAAAATTGAGGTTAACAGTCTGCGAGTACTGAATCTGTGTATAAGTCACAGGAATGGTCTTGGGGCCGGTAACAGGACCAGGAGGCGTGACAGAGAATGTCGGCAGCGGAGGAGTTGTCTTGCCCTGGATCGGCTTATAGGCTGGCTGCAGAAGAAGAGGCTTTCCAGGAGTGTAGTCCTGGACTGTAATTTCAGACTTAATGGTCTCAACCCAGAATGTAGATTCCATTTGCACGGCGTCTGCATTAGGACCTTGGCCACTCGCTCCGACGAGGAAAGCAATGTTGGCTGTACCGCCGCCGGGGGTTGGAGCAAACTGAGTAGAGACCGTGAAAGTGTTGGTCTCTGTAATATTCAGCTGACTGTTGATGTCGAGAAGGATTTGGATCGGGTTGTCAAGAATAGCTTGGGTGATAGTGCCTTGCTCGATGAAGAGACTGAGATCTTGAGGCAGACGGGCTGTGTTGTTGAGGGTGGCCGTCTGGCTGGGCTTGACCTGGATATCACCCGGGTTTCCAATCACAAACGGATTGATAAGTCGCGGGCCAATTTGCGGTGGTCCCTCAGTTACATCTGGAGGGGCACCCTGAGCATTGATGGTAGTTCCATGAGGAATAGATCCAAGGCGGACAAGCGTGTTCTTCTCCACGGGATTGTTATTGGTCTGAGGAACGTTCAACCAGAAGCCAGTCTCAGTGTGAATACCCGTCTTGGGACCATCACCTCTGCCCGTAGCAGTGTTGGTAACATCATTCACAGTCTGAAGATACGTGACACCATTGATGACAATATCATTCTGCTGCTCAAGACCACGATTGGGGACTTTTCCCAAGGGCTTAGAGAATACGAGATCTTCTTGTGTCAAATTAAGTTCGAGAACTGAGACATTGGGAGGAGAGGGAGGGGCAGGGAGGACGGGATTGGTGAAGGTGGTGGTAGTGGGGGCAACGGAGTTGGGTCGGAAGATGTTGTTGAAGCCAGTTCCGGTCCAGGCTCCGGTGAAGCTGCTCAAGATACCCAGAGGAGGATCGGGGTCATCTCTTGGGGGAGGAGGGGTAGGATCAAAGTTGACTTCGTCGTATTGGAAGTCTACGCCGAGGTGAATACCAGCACGCGACGATTCTTTGGTAGGGACCATTCTGCGCGCCGTGTAATTTAAAGTGTATCTGAGTGTCTTGGGATTTTTGGACTTCCTGGCGAGAAATACAGATTTTGTGTAGGAAACACTCACTGATCTTATATTCGCACAGGAGTAGTTGCTCCTCCGCACTTTGCCGGTCAACCGGGTTCGATCAATACCAATACCTATTCAATTCACTTCACATGCCTCGCCGTAGACGATCTATGCTACAATAGTACAAGCTCAACCCAAAAAAACAACTGAACGCAGTAAGGCTCTTGCTCCGTTACCATACCACCCAGTGGCAACGTTCACATCACAAAGACAAACTCACTTTCAACGTGACGCGGCAGAAACACGCTAACATCTTCACATATCTCAACTCGGACGATCGTCCAATATTAACGTTCAGTGGCTGACTGAAAACAGTCTCAGCTTCCCCTCCCGTCCAGTAAGCACCCTCGAATTGACAAGCTGAATACCTGTGGCTTACCGGCATGGCAAAACTTCCCCGCAGCCAAGAATGAGGGCGGGATTGGTGACTGGCCACGGCCCGTCCCGGGGAGGTCTAGATTGGTCGTATTTTAGTGCGCTTTGCCGTGTTGGTCTATCACATACCTGCAATGAAACGGGCACTCAGCCGGTTTTTGGTTGTAAATATTGGTGCTTTTATTGGTATGTGAGATGGGAGCTGAAAATGGTGGAATGCAGATATCCCATTTGGAGATGGAGTCTGCATCTTGGGCTTTCAGCTGAATGATTTGGCGGCCTGTGCGATACTTCACATGTTGAAGTGGCCTCTGATGAAGGCTCAGACAACTGGTATAAAGAACAGACTACAAGCCAGCTATCTTCGTTCCGCATTCTCCATAAATCCAAAGTTCAAGGTTCTTCTACCATATCTATAACTATCACCACCAAAATGGAGCCCTCTTTCCAAGGCAACCAATTTTTCCCTGGCACAGCTGCCTACAAGCGTGCCAATGACATCTACGCCACTTCTACCTACGGCGTGAGCCGTGACATGAGCCCCTCCGAGATCCTCCAACCAGCTAGTGTCGAGGACATCCAACAAGTTGTCAAAGCCGCTGCTAAAATGGGCAAGCCCCTCGCCATCAGATCAGGTGGTCATCAATACAGCGGTGCATCATCAACTGGCTCAAAGGGTATCCAGCTAGACTTGAAGCCTACCTTCCGTCGCCCCAACATTGATCTTAACATCCTGAGGGAAAATGGCAAAGTATACCTTCGCTCTAGTGTTAGCTGGCAACTCACTGAGATCTTTGACTTTCTCAAAGATAACGGCGTGTTCATGCCGACTGGCCAGTGCTCTACTGTCTGTCTTGGTGGACACGTTCAGACCGGCGGTTACGGCATGCTTGCGCGATCATTCGGTCTTCTTGGAGATTGGGTTCGTGAACTTGAGATCGTCGACTATAATGGCGATGTAGTCAAAGTCACCAAAGACACCCACCCAGATCTCTTCTACGGTTTTCTTGGCGGCAGTCCCGGCAACCTTGGGGTCTTGACGCACTTCAAGATCGAAGTCCAAGATGATAAGAACCATCAGGGCTCCAAGGGCCTCTGGGTTGGCTTCGCCTACAAGGAGGAGACACTTAAGGCTCTACTTGATATCCTCGTGCAGAAGGGAGAAGATCCCAAGTTGCCTCGTGGCTACGACTTTACTGTCAATGTTGTCAGCAGACAGGCTAATCTTCTGGATCTTTTCCCCGGCTCTGAGGACGAGCTGAAGCAGAAACTGCCGGATGATGTTCATGATGGAAAGGACAACATTGCTGATCTTCTCAAGTTCAAGTACGCAATGATTGTTGTTTACGCACAATGGGTCAATCTCAATGAAGAGCCATACTCACCCGAGCTCTTTACCCAGATCAAGAATGTACCAAACGAATTCAAGATTGTCAAAGAGGCTCCTGAAGGTACCCCGATGTCTGTTATTGCCTCCATGTGGCTATTCGGCAGCCCCCGCGAGTTTCCCTACCCCTACGACAAGCGCACCAATAGCACCACTTCAACCGACCTCTCCAAAACAGGCTGGTCATCTTGGTTCGCCGGCCGTATCAACGAGGTCATCAAAGACAAGCACAACGGTCTCTGGGTCTCATCCCAACTCCAAGTTTACGGTGGCGAACAATCCATGTTTCGCCGAAATGCAGGAAATGGTACAGCGTACTGCTTCCGAGATGCTACCTTTGGAGGAACTTGGGATGTGTTCTATCAAGGTACCAGGGACGCAGCTGAGAAGTGGCAGGCGGTGAATGATGAAGGGAGAGCGAAGTACTTTAGTAAGGAGGATCGACGGGTTCTCTGGGGTTCGTATGGTGATTGGAACATGAAGGATGTTTGGCAGTTTTATTACGATCCGGATACGTATAAGAAGATGCAGAAGATCAGGCAGACGTATGATCCAAAGGGGACGTTCACTGCCAACCCTTTCTGCGTGGAGGCTTTGAAGTAGGTAACGGTTGCAAAAGGCTTTAACAATTTTCCAACAAGCACGTTCGCAAGGGTTTTTATTTTATTTTGAATAACTCTGAAGACAGGGGTTATTATTTGTCAATGGGAATAGTAACAGTTTTTCAAGCAAGATTCACGTTCTAGAAGTGCTGCAAAGACTAAACAGGTTAATAAGCTTATCTTGGCATTGTGTTGGATGACATGAACCCTGCGAGCTACCTAAATATGGGACGACATGTTTTTCATGCGACGTCATTAGGTCATGCAGAAGGTCAAGGCCAAAATCCTTCAGGCACTTTTAATACCCTGCAAGGCAGACTAGAGTGAAATCTCGGTTAGACTCCCGTCAGCTAAATGCTCTGCCTCTTGTTGGGGCACGTTTAGTGGGCATGCGGCGATCCTTCGAGTGGCTAAGCCCCCACCATCGGGGCTTAGCTGTCAATCATTGTCGGAACCAACACGAGGGCCTTGGTATTTATTCCAACGTTAGTGTCTGCATACTTGAAATATTACTCGTATCGTTGTTTCCGCGTTATATTATCAATATGTCACCGATTTCTGAACCACAACCAGCTGCCCAACCCGCCGGTGCGAAGGCTTCTCAGCCTGTGCAAATGTCTCAGCCAAGAACGCAACAGCCTATGAGTATGTGCTTTATCTCAATTATGAGGTACTCAAAGGCTGATTCACATCTTAATATAGAATTCCAACGACCACAAGATCCTAGAGCCGATCGCAGACGCCCTCGTGATGATATAGAGCGTGATAGATGCTGTCGCGGTCTAAACTGCACATCGGGCATTTATATGGTCCCCTGCGCGTGCACACTGTGCTGAATAATGACTTCATGTGGGAGTCGAATGGAGCGCTAAGGATGGAGGCACTTATGATAAGGCTATAGGAAATGGTGTTCAAGGCTATTGTATATACCTGCAGTCTAAGCACGGGGTCCATGCGTATTGACAGATAGGCGCTGTAGATAGGAATGGTCGAGATTAAACAAAAAGTAATATATAGCTTATGGCTTTCGTTACACAGCGCCAGTACGGTAGAACTTCCTAACAGCGAACTACAGTATAGTAATCCCATAGGAAGTCAGGCCCAATGCAGATGTCCTCAAGGGTCGCATCATAAAACTGCTGCGGTACGCCAGAATTGCAATCGCCCTCGTTGGCATACAGATCAATTTGGCAGTTACCCAAATCTTCAAGCAAGAACCCTCTATGCGGGTTAGGAATGCTTTCACAGCCTAGGCGAGCATTAGCCATCATACTATTGGAAGAATCGCTCGCGGCAAGTACCTTGATTACCATCTCCCCGAAGGTCACCAGACGGAGTCGACTCGCAGTCGCCGTCACCATAAATGGTGAACGTCCAAGCATTAGCCGCTGTTGCCATCAGCAGCAGCGTCATCTTGCGAGTGAGCATCATCATTCTTGCTTGGCGGAATACGTGCTCGGACACTGATCAGGTCGTCTTTGTACCCCGGGTCCTTTTCAAGACGTCTAGAACTGGCGGCGTGGAGGAGAGCTTGGCGGAAGACGGGCACGTCTATCTTGTTGGGGATATCAATGATGATATCTGTTTTCCACTGATCGCCGTAGATCAAGTAGTGGATTGGAAAGGGGGCATCAGCTGCGTGATCGGCTTCGTACTGTTCAAAGACGATGTCGCGCCAGGTCTTGTTGAGGTTTCTGGATGTCATGCTGGAGTAGAGGGATTATTGGAGAGCGGGATAAGCTGTATATTTATGTTCTTTTCACTCTTTGGTCTTGCCTAGACTCTTGGTTGTTGTCTCTTTTTTTAAAAGCTGCAGTTCAATGCTGGTTATCCAAGACAGGTTGAAATAGGTAATCTCCGAGCTGACTGTCAATGCGCAGCGCCAAGTGTAGATCAAAGTGGTTATTGTGTTGGTCGTTGAACTCGAAGTCGCAAGTTTGAACACGACTGGTAGGTTGGATCAAGGAAGTTGAGTTGTCGTGTTGGTTGTTGAACGTAGATCGAGATGGCCAAGTTCAAGTTGGTTGTAGCATCATCAGCAAATGCGGGGTCAGCACCAGATCTATGCCTCAGGTTATGGAGATCAGTCATCAAGTAGAGTGAGCGGTACATAGTAAGTTAGTATGGTCCGTCGGGGAATTAGTTGTGCATTTCGGAACTTTCCCAAGTATCTTGGCCTTATACTGGTTATTGCCCAAGTATGAGAGGTCTGTTACGTGGATACTGACCAGGATCTTGTGATGAAAATAAGTCACTGCAAGCGATCAGCGCCAAGGACTCTCAAAAGAGAAGTAGCCGGAGCGGTAGAAGCTGAGTTTAACAAAAAGCTTCCTATCAAAGTGTAAAATAGACGATCTCGGTTGATAGTAACCGCCCGTAGCTGAAACAAATAAACCTTGCATGCATCTGGATTGGCAAGCTCACGCCATCAAACAGCTCAATCTTACATCTCCATGTCCCGTTGTTCATGGATAATTGTTAAGCCCCCAAATTACTGTCTGAAATGGATCGGCAGCGCGCTGATCAGTCCACATTGAAAATTCGTATTCAGCATGCATAGGGTCAGAAGACTTTGGTCAATTCAATCATTTGCAGCGGACTAGAACTAGGTTACATTACGTCTGGGTCTCAAGTCATGCTCAATAGCAAGACTGCAAATTGTCTTGCTTAGATAACTGTTGCTAACAAAATATCTAATCTCAGCGACTGCCTAGCTGTTTGCCGCATCGTGTAAGGGACTTGCACGTCAATGTAATTACTCGAACTTTAGACATCTCCCTAAGTTCCGTAATCCCAGATCTGAACTCCCCAAGTAGCGTCTCTCGTTGAGCTGCTCACAGTAGATTTCAGATTGTCCTGGGAAGAGGGCATTTACCGCAAGATGATTCTGGTGAATGGTATCCTTACCTTGTCTACGCCAGATCAGACCTGAGACATGGTGATTTCTAATTGGGAGGTTGCTGTGCGTGTGTGGACATAGTACGCTTATTTGACTATCCTTACCACGAATCATGAAGTGATGTGATTAGAGGCGGGGCATCTATTGCAGCCATAGAGACTGCATGAGCTGCGAGGGGTTAGAAGGTATAGGATACGCTTTTCCGCGTATTGGCGATGGGGATAGCTTACTGCTGACCTCTCCAGCACTCGGCAGCTTTCAACCACATGTACCGTCCTAGAACCCAAGCGAACGTTGAGATTTAGAGAAATCGATGGTAACTCATTGCTCAAGACTTGCACACAAAAGTAACTCAGCCTTTGCATCAAAGTGAGTCTTTGCCTCTGAGAGGAGCCGACTACAAGCAAGTACTCCACTGCCATAAAAGCGATAGGCCATCTCTGCAGAATTTCTAAGCTGAATATCTACAGCATCAGCCTGATGCACTGGGGAAATGCGATGTCTTACCACTGTTGAGAAGAGGGTGCTTTCTTGAGCTTCATTATACCGGTAAACGTAGTGGCAACAGCACTATTAATCTATTCTGTCTCAACATTTTTCAGTACTGCCCATAGCTCCTCATCCGATGAATTATTATCCCAGTATTGAACGTGCACTTTGAGCGGACATCCTCTCGTTTTACCCTTCTCAATATCGGGGTAATTCATGACCTTGACTTGATGCAACACTACGCTCATTTCGGTTCTCTCATATACTGGTATCGGCTGTCCAATTCTGTCTTTGTCATCCTTCCACTCCCCGATCCAGTCATCCATCACCACACCCTTGCGCCGCCCTTCTTGGCTACGCGGTACCAGTCTAATCTCCAAGGCCTTGTTCTGATTGGAGTAACTCAAACGCCCGTTGAAGCGCAAGTTAGAAACCATTCGTAGGTTGGCGTCTGGAGAGAGTGGGGTTTGTAGTAGTGTATTAGGAGGTACTCCGGGAGACGGCACTGCTGGGATAGTGATGGTTAAATACTGAAGCCGAAAGTCCTTACCAAATCCTTCATACACAATGGAGAAAATGAGATCTTGTTTTCGATTGATCATTGGAATCTCGAAAATGGATGGGGTGTCAGTTGTTGCGACGTGATAGGTAAACCTAGGCAAGCCAACAAACTCCTCAGCGTCGATATTTGTTCTCAATGGCATCGTAATCAGTGGTGGTGGGAGAACACAAATTTCTTCAACGTTAGAGTCTAAATCTGGATCAGAATCTATTGACGTCGACGCTATAAGCTCCCATGGTGATGGCGGTATGATAGGTGATTGGATTGGCTGATGCATTCTCCAAACAACGTGCGATGGTACTGCGTGATACACCAAGCCAGGGTGAGTCGATTGTTGTTGTAAATCTGGAATATTATGCTGTACCTTGGGTGGAAGTATGCTGTCTACATCCAGAGTGCTGGCCAAGGAACTTGGGGCTGCCTTTTTGTAGGAAAGACATCCTGAGATTTTAGAAACGGTCTCAAGAACATCATAGCAGTCAGGGGAGGAGTTCATTGGGCCAACCTGTAACTGCCACGAGGAACTGGTGAGTTGAAACGCTGCCATAGCAGAAGTAGGCTTCGTCTCGGTATACCATTTGTCATCTAACTTGGCCATTTCAGTAAACAGTGTTTGATGCACATCCGCTGCGAGTCGCTCCATGAGAATCAACCGAAGGTCGTTGTTCCCTCGGGTAGTTCCCCAGATGATTACCTGGTCGCGTTCTCGTGTATCCACTTCGTTGTCTGATCTTCCTTTGCTGTCTCCGTGCCATCTGATTGTAGCTACGGCTACTTGACGTTGCTTGTCACAGTGTTTAGATGTAGTATACTGCCGCTTGTAGCTGATCACCAAATCTGCATTGATAATACTGCCCACAGAAAAGTATTGCTGATGAGCCGGTAACTCGAAGCGCAGCCCGTGGAGGCCGTCTTTGAGAGGTGCATCACTGAATAGTCCCAGCATGGTGTCTTTATCGATCACGTCGTGGCGTAATAAATACGCATCTCCGCTTGTTGCACCAGTCACTTCGACTGACACCTTGAGATCGGGGAATTGGGCAACGACGGCTGATCGAAGGTAGAAACCAAAACGAGGAATGGCTGGCTTGTGGCATTGAGGATCTTCGAATAAGCGGTTGATAAGGACTTTTATTGCCCTCCGAACGGGATCCTCAATGTCGCCGGATTGCTTCTTGGGATGATCAGCTGATGCGCCCTGGAAACCAAGGCTGAGTGCGCCATCAATCATGGCATCGATCCAGTTGTGATCTATGAAGAAGAAACGAAGACTTTCGGGAGGTAGAAGACTCTGGTCGGTGAGGAGATAATGCGATGGTACATTGACGAGATAGTAGAGGTCCAGAACGAAGCGCAGGACGACCATCCAGTCTGGAGATACGGGCTCGTTGAACTCGTCATACGGTGGGTTGGCAGCAGTTGTGGAATCTTCCTGGTTTCCGGTGTTCATACTGGCTGCTATCTTCGAAGCTGAATCTTCTATTGCGGACTCCAGGAAGGGGCCAATGGAGGTGTAAGAGAGGTTCGGAGCTTCATTGCTAGCTTGCTGTATCCAACGAGCTTCATCCGCTGTCCGTGATATGTCAACGAGGCTGTCGACGAGACTGTCGAGAGAACTTATCAAATCTAGCCGAGAGTAGTGCCGTCGCGAAGTAGCTTTGAGCATCTGACCTCGTGCCATGTCTGTTGCTGGGACAATGATCTCGTGTCGGACTCGAGTGAGGGAAATGGTAAAGGCACGGTCGGCCAGAGCTAAAGTGCGACCGAGAGACCACGCTGATGAGTAAGTCATGTCCATCATACCAAGTTCCTTGTCGAAAATATTCAAATTTGAGCCTGTATTCGACAACAAGTCCCATTTCATTGGTGGTACAAGATTGGGCGTCAATGCACCCCGAAAAAGAGCCGCCGTTTCTTCACCAGTCGCCATCCTAGAACGAATAACTGTGAAACCATCCTCGAGGCGACTAAGCATACGCTTAATAACGGCGTCTGGATTTTTCTGAAGCGGAACATTTGGTTTGAGCATAGCTGCGCCAGCGGCCAGACTTTCGAATGCCATTTGCACGTTGAGCGAATTCGGTGGAAGGCAAGTATACGACCAGCTGTAAAGCGATATGAGCCCTACACGAACAGGATCGTTTCCGACTGTAGTAGGCGATAACGGGAACTTCTTGAGCGACTCCAGGTTTTCGAGCGATACGAGGTGTGCAATCATTGGAGAAGCCTTGTCACTGATCTGGGGTCCGACACGGTTTGCTATCACCGAGCTGAACTCACGGATCGTCTCATGCTCATCTTTGTCAGCGTTCGCCATGCCCTCTGTGTTCATCCGCATCATGTGTGCGAGGAAGCGATGCCGTGAGAGATCCGGGGCTCCTGTTGGTGAAGCCACCGCTTCATTCTTCTCATTGTAGGCAGCAAAAAGGCCGTTGAACAAAGTAGCCGAGGGGAATATAAGAGCCGTATCTGGCTTTGTAGCCTGCTTGATATTTTCAAATGGGATTCTGACTCTCTCGCTCTTGAGTCCAAGAAGGTCGGTCATGGGGACTCGAACAGCCATCGTTTCTGACTGCTTTACTGGTTTTTTAATGCTGGTATTCCCAAAGATGGCCGCTATCTCATTGTCGCTGAGACGTAGCTCGTCTGGGGAGAATACTAATAGTGCCAGCCAAGGCACGCGGTTCTTGTCGTAATCATTGGGTTGGTGCTCCTCAGCATCGGCGCTACCAATGCGCTCCCAAGGTAACATGCAGTCATTGAAAACAATGTGCGGTAGGACGTCATGCGTCACTTCGTGGCCTTGTTCTGGATAAACGGAATAGATAACGTCTGCAGGAAGCTCAAAGCGAGGGGCAAGCACCTCAAACCTTTGGGATAGAGTGCGACGTATCTGAGGCGGATTCTCTTTCGGATTGTTTGGATCTCTCGGATCTTCAGAAATACTCTGGGCGACGTTGATTGTGTATGTACCTCCTAGGAGGCCAGGCCGATCAAATGAAATAATCTCCTTATATCCTGGTTCCAACGCTTTGTCGGTATCATCGAGCTGTTGGATGTTACGCCGTTGATGGCGTAGCGCTAAATAGCGCCTGCTGGTAATGGGCTTCGCAAATCGACGTCTCGGCGGAGCCATGATGAGATATTCGCATTCATTGAAAAGCTTTGTTGTTGGAATGATAGCTTAGACACTTTGCACTGCTTACTGAAGAACCATTTGCTTTTGAAAGGTCAGATAGTGCCAGATGGTGCTAGCGGGGAAAGACCTACGAGAGGTGGCCACAGACAGTGAAGCTAGTTCTACGGAACCATACGCAGACTCACAGGTAAGCTACTAACTTAGTCAATATAACTCCAAGGTACTTCGTAGTACATCTATCGTACAGGTACCTCGACCAATTGATCTAAACTGCGTCTTCGAAGTGGAGCTAAATGACGAGGCATTTTGCTGATATGGATCTTTATGTGTTTGTTATCTCATCAAGGTACTTTGTCTACATGGATGGTGCCCGTTAAGCCAGCCAAAAAATCCAGGTTACTCAAACGCAGTATCTCTAGCGCCCGATATCACAGGTCTAGACACTAGCGACAAACATGTCATTATGCACGTGGGTCGGGTGACAATAGAGCTAGGAAGAACAGAGTTCACTTGCCTCTTCCTAGCTTCAATCTTTACTGTTTCGTGTGTACTATTGGTGGAATTTGCAGTCAACGAACTCTTTGCCAAGTCACCTTATCCCTAACAGTATAAACACGAGCACTACAATATTCAATAGTGGCTGAATTATGGTCACATCATCACAATATCGATTTACTGCAGCTGACCCACCTGTGGCGTGATAATAAAGATCCTGGAGGTTCGCTAAGCGTGCTGGTGGCATATCTACCCGACAGGACGCTCAATACCTAGCTCAAGCCTCGCCGCGGCACGCTAGTCTCAGATATGGCGTTGATCTGCAAGACGCGTCGTCACACTACTTAGTACTTAGCCGCAAAGGGATGTGACTCCTAACGAACCTCTGCAGTATTTAGACTAGTCTGTGTCTTTGCAGCACGCCTTGAGACGCAGCATGGATAAGCACTCAGTGCAGTACACAAAGTAGTTCTCAAGCATTTGTCTAATTTGGGTAAAATCTAGAGACCATCACCGAGACTCCTCTCCTTTCTTGGCCTTCCCTTGCTCAATAGGCGCCTTTAGCTGCATGAAACCCTCCACGGCCGTCAGTGGTCCCTTGGTCCACCTCGGCGCCTCGTCGCTATCACCCGCCAAGTTCAAGCTCATGTACTTCTGCGTTTCCGAAAGTAGCGTGCACTTCTGGTCATACGGCTGAAGCCAGGCCCAGTCAGCCGCCCGGAGTGATGGCACACGGACCTGTTCGTTTGGAAGTGTCTTGCCAACCTCGTACGTTTCAGGCTTCAGCACAAAGTCTTTGTTAAACTCTGGAACGTTTTCGGTCAAGACTAATGGTCCCGCGTGGAAGAAGGTTGTGATGGCTTTTAGCGCCGTTTCCCATGTCCAGCTAGGCAATAAAAGCTTTCGCATGGGTAAGATGCTTGAGAAGCCGGTGATTGGCGCAAATGGGTCAATAATAGCCCCAAAGACCTTCATCTCTTTGTTTCGATCACGCTCGTATTCTCGAGCCTTGGCCTCAACTTCTCCGACAGTGCTAGGTTTGTACTTATCTGGGTTGAGCCAGAATGTCTGGAGATGGGGATAGGATTTCGTGTCAATCTTGGCAAGTGGCGCATCGTCAAGACCATACTTGGCGTGAAAATAGGTGTAGATCTTGTTGAGGTTGAGGTCCTTATCGTTGCCTGTTGTCTCAAAGTACCCAACCAACCCATCGTAGTTATTCTTCTCGTCTCCAAATTTGATAGCAAAGTCGTATCGATTGTTGCCATCGCCAGATAGCAAGCCCCACTCTGGCTTGACGCGTTGTTGTTCTCCAAGTGTCGATTCGTTCTTCAACGAATTGGTGCCCAATTCGAGTGACCAGCCCATATTTGCCAAGGCTAGCGGTCTTCCGACGAGTGAGTTCATGAATTGACTGTAAGAACTGGGAGTGGGAACCGTGACGCTGAGTGCGGACATAATCATATCTGTGAATGCCCTGAGACGTTTCTCATTCCCAACTAAGCTGTCGATTAAGGCATCCAATTGCTTGCTAGTTCCTGGGTTGGGGGGTTCGTCAAATGGTAGCCATTTAATCGAACTGCTCGCTGATCGAACCTCACGATAGAATGTGCCGTTAGGCAAGAAGAACTGAAGCCCACGATCGACGTAGTTGACAACAACCCAGCCCCAGATGGGTTTGTCAAACTCAGTAGCAGGGCGCCATTCTCCTTCACTTTCATCTTTATCCTCACTGCGGACTACAAAGCTCGCATTGAGTCGAGCGGGTTGGTTGATTGACGGTGGAAGCTGCACGTATTCAGGCTTCTTCAACGTAGACCGATCACCGCACACAACATTGGGCACGCCCAGTTTGCCTGGGACCTCGTCGATAGCGAAGAACTCACTGATAGATGGCCACACAGCCGGAGGTTGATCCAACGCCGGGTCCATAGCATGAACAACTTGACCGAACTTGTCGACGATGTTGATCTTGGTGAACCGCATTTGGCCATGCGTCACGGGTTTAAATCCTGAGACATATTGACCTGTGAGCGTTGGTAGTGACCCATAAGGTGTTGGATCACTGTTTTCCTCGATAAGAGAAAGGTCAATATCCGAGCGCCCGGAATCTGGCGGTGGGAGCACGTCCTTGGCACCCTTCAATACGACTGGCTTCTGGCCAGGTGCACGAACTAGAGGCTTGATGTGAGAGCCTTGAAACCGCGTGGTCAAGTGATCCGTGAGACCAGAGAGGGGCAGGGAGAGAAGAGCCAGACCGTCAAGCTTCTCCAATAGCAGCTTCCGATCTTCTGGTTTCAGCTTCTTGTTCAGTTCCGACTCCGGCACAGTGGCAAAGAGGCGTTCAATGTGCACGCGAAGAGAAAAGGCAGGCTGGGGTAGGATCAACGATCGTCCCGACACGTAGCGCAAGTCATCGTACTTCTGACAATCCTTTTCCATGCGAATGTCATCCTTGATCACATACGTCGTCTTCCCCTTGACATTATCGAGAGGCCGACGCTGGTTCAGCTGCCAATGCTCGAACGACACATGCGCATACTCCGCCTCCCACTCAACGTACAGGGGAAACCACGCTTGGGAGTCCCCCCACCGGTCTCGCCAAGGGTTGTTATCCTTATCCACTTTGTCCTCAGGCCGTTTCCCGTCGTGGTAGAGTGGCTTGACGCGGTCATCTTTAGTGGCATTGGGGTTTTTCAGCGAGAAAAACTCCTGCAACAAACGGCGTCCAGCGCCCTGAACATCAGAGGCAAGACAATTGACGTACTTTTCTGCTGAAGGGGGGATGGGGTCGGCATCAATAGTCTGGTCATCCAGTCGTGCAGCCAATTCTTTGTTGAAGTCCGTGGGCCAGCCAGCTTCAACGCCGCCGATAACAAGCGTCGGGTCGTTCCGCTGGTGGAAAGCCTCCAAAACGCCTCTCTTAATGGGCGTTTGAGGCTCTCCCACAAATGTTTCTAACATTTCCACCGTTTCGAGAAGCCTCTCTATCTCATCTTGGATATCGTGGATGGAACGAGTGTCTTGGTTGCCATTTTTGTTATTGTCAACGTCGGAGATGAGCTTCCACCACCATGAGAAAACATCCCAGCGGAGCTGTTTTAGGCGTCGCTTAGCGCTATCGAGTAGGTGCTGAGCGCTATTTTTGATGCGTAAGTCTTCCGGGGTTCCGTAGGCACTAGCGTCTTTATCCTTTCCGCCCTTCTCGTCTGGGAGGTAAAAGTGATCCCCACCATCGAAGTGGGCGTAATTATACGCCTGTGCTTCATCATCAGCAGCGATTTGGGAGTCCACTCCATCATCTACGGCGCGTAGTAAGGTTTGTAAACACCAGATACGCTTCTCGACATCTCCTGTGCGATCCCGTTCGCCAATGTACGCCAGTATGGCATCCATCGGCGTAGTACCCACTCCGAAAGGCATCTTGCTCATGGTCTGAGCCAGAGCATTGGCTGGGCTCTTTTCTGGGGCCTTGTTCAAGTTCCAGGCCACTTCGTACATGGCTCCATGACACAGAGTCCTAGCGCCACCTGTCTCTTTCAGCCAGGTGCTGATGGCGTCCTTGTCAGCTTCGGGGATGGCTTGTTTGATGCTGGCGCGTAATGCCTGTAATCGGGTAGCATGCGAAGCCCCGTCCTTAGACGATGCCATAATATCCTTGTCGCTGTCATTGTGCCACCCAACAACGTAGTAATCGGCCACGACAGAGTCGAGATGTTTTGTAGCTCCATCTGTGTCTTTGTATGCAAAGGTGTCTAGCATGGAGAAAACATTGCCGCAGTGATATTGGTAGTCCATGAACAGTTGGTTTGAGCTGCTGGCCGCCGTCAACTCAACCCTCTCGCCGTCCTTGTTCGGCTTGTCTTTGGGGTCCCATTTGGAAGCCTCCACGCAAGCGCCGATAAAAACCTCGGCTTGGTCTTCAATTGAGATTTCTCCTGGAGCATCTTTATTGGAGTTGTAGGACGTAACAAAAGGCGCGACATCTACTTCTAGATCCGTTGAAGCTGGAAGGTTGTCGATAAGGCTGGTCTTGTCACTTTCAATGACCCAAGCGGTGACAGGCTCCATCCCATTCGGGTTCCTTGGTGAAGTTGTTTCTGCCTTGGGGTCAAACCTGCGGATCACTAGCCAGCGATTCGGGATCGGGGGATATTTCGGTGCACGGGGGTCCAAGTCTTGGTTCTGAATATTACCTCCACCATCGGTGTTGGCAATGCCCGACCGCAGGGGCCGAGGGAGACTCCAGTGCACGTAGACACCAACCCGATTTTGCCGCACAGCCACTTTGCCGTCAATCACTTTTCCAATGTCAACATAGCGTTGGTTCTTCTCTTTGGGTGCCGCTGCGTGCAAATCGACATGATCAAGAATATCATTCTGCGCTAAATGATCTTTCAACTGGAGAAAAGTGTAGTTGGGTTGGGTGATGGGAGCAATTTTGGCGGAATGGGCACCAACGCCATCACAAATTTCCCCATTAAAGACAAAGGCATCTAGCTTGACAGGCAACAGCAGGGTGTATTTGGAAGCCATGATGAGAATGAAGATGGCAAACGCTCTTTCATAGGCATCTGAGATAATAAAGGATGATATCAGGAAATGTATGTGGAATGTCAAGGTTTAAAGAAGGTTGAAGAATGCAGGTACTGGGAAGAGGTCTTTATAGTCTCGGTTCATATTAGCTGCTAAACTAGAATTATATATTAGGGTATGAAGAATTGCTATTCATTTCAAAAGTATTTTATTTTGTAAAATATATCTTCCTAGACACAGATCGGTTTAAAGGTCTTCAATTTTTCATCACTTATAGATAAATCTCCTATGCTTAATGACTTTACACAATGCTGAGAGTATCCGAGTTTGACTTGTACTTGTCCTCATCATCATTGATATAAAACACCCAGTTGCACAATTTACCCTCGTCTACAGAGTGTACAGCAGCGATCTGGGTTTCTTTCCGAGCCTTGAGCGAGCCGAAATGGGTCATAGCAATCGGTGTCCCCCACTCACCGCCGACCCTTGCAACACGCTGAACCTCAGCTGCGCTGTTAAGATAATACAGATAAACTGCCCCAGACTTGGATTTAACCACTGCCATGGGCGTTCCCATCATTGCGGTGCTGGTACCAACAATCTGCTTAGCTATACTTATGTCAGAAGACCAGGTTTGGCGATTTCACTCAATAAACACTTACCATCGACGTGGCTTCCAATCTTTAGACAGTATATGTCAGAATTGACACCCTGCGTCTGGTAGAAGACTTCGCGCGTATTAGGTTTAAGGTATACAGCTGCAAGGCGAGATTTCTCATTGGGATACAGCTCAGGCTTCAACGACCCCACTGGGTCAACACTGAGTTTATCGTAGGAGAGTTTAGCTTCCATCAATCGAACTGGCTTCTTGGGATCTCTGCAGGACAATTAGCCAAAAGATTCAAGCTATATGTGCATCGAGCAAAGCCTTGCTCCTGCGAGACCTACGCTTGTCTAAGATAGTAGAACCAGGCAGTGTCGTCCTTGTCGTCAGAGTCTGAGTTGCTGACAGCTGCAAGAGCGGCAAAGTCCGTGGTTGTTTTCTCCACATCATCAGTCTCTCTGGCGACAATGTGTGTAATAGGACTGAGACGTGCCAGGACGAGCTTGTTGGCGTTGTTGTGTATCTTACCATAGACAACAGGCTGGCAATAGGCGCTAGGAGTCAGGTCAACTTGCTCATGATAAATGGGTCCATAACGTACCAAGCCCCCAAGGTGGGTGGTCACAATACACTGGTTTGTGACGTGAATGCCCTGAGGAGTGTCATGGTGCTCGTAGTAGATGGACTGCCTGCTGGAGTCAACTGGTATTTGGCTGAGTGTCAGTCTGCGTTTATCATCTACCAAGAAGAGTAGAATGCAGTCCTCCTTGGGATTGAGAATAGCTGCTACAGGATTCGCCATTTTGAGAGGACTTCTGATTTCGAGAATGTCACAGAATTGTGATTAGCTGCAGGGGCTTTGAAGTCGTCGGTCGGCAGGCGGGAGGAGACAGAACAAACTCTTTTTAATGACTGGGAACAGGAGTCTGGGCTGGTCTTGGTGATATCAGACTAGCTCGATTCAGAACCCTAGTCGTTGTATTTATGCAAGAAGACAAATTCGTCCCCAATTAGCATCTCCGCCCGCCACTTTTGGCAATCAATAAGCCTGCATGTCTCATAATAGTTTTCAGCTAGTCACATCTTAGCGGCAAACCCAAATCAAGTATCGGGCATACCCGACAGGCCCAATAATGGTTGTCTGCAATGTGATATGTGTAGCCTTTCGCATGTAGGTCCTTGCAAGTAGCAGCGCTTAGCGTAGGTACACTAGCAACACCTCAGGCGTGGATGTTATCGTGTAAGCTACGCCATGACCTTTGTTCTTCATCACATATTTTGTGACAAGAATTGATGGCTTGCACTAGCTCAGGTAAGTCGACCAGCAGTATACCTGGCACCCTCTTTGATCGGTGACGTTACCATCCAGAGAGACTGGTTCGATGTGTGCGCTGAGATTCAGCGCCTATACCTTTCATGACTTTGGCCCAGTCATTCAACCATTGAAGTGTCACCTGCAA
Source organism: Fusarium fracticaudum (assembly GCA_003353625.1). Lineage (NCBI taxonomy): Eukaryota > Fungi > Ascomycota > Sordariomycetes > Hypocreales > Nectriaceae > Fusarium > Fusarium fracticaudum. The sequence goes on from PDNT01000003.1 coordinate 4,552,072, forward strand.
TTAGACTGAACATAATCTTTTGGTCTTCTTGTGCTTTATTTCGTTCCATCAAATCCTCAACCACTGGAACCTGTGAGTCTTGATAGCTGAGGGTTGCCTAAATACGGGCCACTACTGTGCTTGCCGGAATCATAGACGCGATGTCTTACTCGGTCTCCTCATATCACTTGAACGTCGATGAGGGCGACTGTGCGGTTCATGTCCTTAAGCTGTCCAATGAACCAAAGTCCATGGTTCTCATAGATGGTGGCCGTGAAGATTATGGAGAAGCTATTTTACAATTCATGATGTCACCACAGGCCAAAGCTGAGAAACTTTTAAAATTCAACGCTGTGATTATCACGCACTGGGATGCCGATCATATTGAGGGTATATTGGAGCTTTTCAGACTCCAGGTTCAATTCAAGGTGCAAATTGCAGCAGACAAACTTGGCCACCTCCTTCAAGACGAAATGCAGAAAGCTCTGAAGGATGCTGAGAACCAGGGGAAGTTCAAGTCGGCTCTACTGAAATACGCTGGAACAAAACCTACCACAACGTTCTACGTGCCATACTGGGATGTCGATACGAGTACCCTGTCTGAGGATTTGACAAAGGGGCCAGAAAACTACGAAAATGTTAAAAAGAAAACAGTGGTCAACGATGGTACTACTTATCTATGCCTCCGCATTTCAGGAGAAACGAAAAGGAATGGTGGTGGGTCTAGGCAGTACAAACTCTGGGTTCGTGTCGGAGTGCTTGGGCCAAGGGGCAATGATCTTTTAGGATACGACTTCTTTACTGGAAAGAAACTCAACATACAACCAGATCCGGATTCTCCGAAGGATGTCTCTCAATTTCTGTACGGTCAGAAACGGGACAGCCCAGCTATGTATTGCATGGGCTGCGACAGTTTATCATTCTGGCCACACCCTTTAAAATCCTATCAATGGACGGACGATAGTGTTCCTCCGCAAAGCGACTTGTCAAAAATGAATCTTGACAAGATGGTTCTGAGGAAGAAGAGCAACGCTAATAGCGACGATGTCTCAACCACACTGATTAAGGGGCCAACGACTGCAAATAATGGTACTTCCATTGCTTGCATGGTGATCTGGCCGCATTTTAACCAAGCAAAAGTCTCACATTACTTTGCTGGTGACTCAGGGGACCAGGAAGAAGAACAATTTCTTCGATGGGCCACAGTGGAAACGACACCGGGCTCGGGTATTCGTGAGCCAATACGGATCGATGCGATTAAACTATCGCATCACGGTTAGTCAAGTTTCTATTACCCTCACTGTACTGCAGAAAAGGCTAACCTTGTTTGATAGGAGGCAAGTATTCAACACCTGCCAGAATGTTTTTCTTGTGGCGACCATCAGTTATCATCGTGTCCAACTCAATGAATGGTAGCTGGAAGCATCCTGGTGAGCACACCCTGATCTCAAATCTTGACATAAAGGTATATTGACTTCGCAAATAGCTTGGGAGCTTGTGACGTGCATCTGGTTGTATTGGCATTGGCGTAAAAAGGTCCTAAGGGCTCATCGCCGAATCCTGTATGCCACAAACTTCCCCGTCTATCTAGTCGAATGGTGGGTTGAAAAGCAACAGAAAAAGGCTGGCATGACTCTTGGTTCGCTTAACTCACTTGATAAACCCGGTGCTAACGAGCTTTTCCATGTCTGGGATAACCTTCTCGCGAAAAGGGTCATTCCAAAGAAAAGCACCAACCCGCGTAAGATGACAGGAAGTGAAGAAAGGATAAAGAAAGCCATAGCAAGAAGGACTGCTCAAAGTTGGGATGACATCTCATCCATTACTAAGGGGCAGTATACGGGGCGCTCTGACAAGAAGTGGCCAACTATGACGCAATCCTTGAAGCAGAGGATTCGTGTCATTTTGCTTGTGCATGAGGAGACTTCCCGCGTTGTGTACCGTTTTTCAGCAAACACAATGATAGAGGTAGCTCCAACAACGAAACGAATAAGCTCTCTCACGAATATCTCTGAGGTAATGAGACAACTGCCTAAGACACTGGGCAGAGACGAGACTCAATGTGATGTAGTAAGCGAAAACCGATCCTGCCGCACACCCATGCCACAGGAGCTTTCTGGGCTCCAAACAATTCAAAACCTCATCAAGGACGATGAGATCTCCGAAAAGCTCACAGAGTCAAGCGCAAAGACATTCAGATATCTGGCAACTCCAATGGTAATACTCAAGTCACCGGGTAACACCAGCGTCAAAGACCTTCAGCTTGGGTTACTTCATTCAGCGCCAACGAGTTTGGAAGCAAGTCTAAACGTCGCAGGACTTTGTTTTCTTACGGCATCTGATACAAAGATCAACAGCGAAATCACTAAATATTTGGTAACAGAAGGGCAGCTGGATTATTTCGTTGGCGATCTTGACACCGGAGCAATCGTCCTCGCAGCGGCACCGCCCCTCGAGACCGCGAATCCACTCCCTATGACGCCACTACATGAGACAGATGAGTCATATGAGTGGCTAGTTTTTTGTCTGGGGAACCGTGATGATCCCCAGTGTGCACTTCGAACGGGTGCGGCAGTGACTAGCAACAGATCCGTCAACATTCTGGGTTTTGAGTTTGAGACAAAGTTGAAATATGTCGGGGACGACCCATCAAACCCTACTAGCTCATCGTTCTTCGACAAGTTGGTCAAGTTCAGCACCGCGAACAACGGGCATGCGTTCAATATCACGGCTACAAAATGGCCAATCGTGTCCGCGAATGCCGGGGATGCAGACATGGTTGGGCCAGCACATATCGTATGCATGAGCTTAGGAGAGAGTTCAATCCCTTCAGGTTCAACAGTCAAGGTTTCCGAGATCCTGTCGATGTTGAACTTTACGTCCAATGAGTTTCTTCTGAGGCTTGCCAATGTAGCCGACTTGGAACTCGACCCAGCAAAAGGCGCCAAAAATTGCATATGGTATACACCAGCAGAAAAGCACGAGACGACACTGAGGCTCTGCTTCAAACAGTCCAGCACGCAAGGTGTAAGCTTAGTGGATACAGTCAAAAGTGTTATCAATTCTGTGACAGGTGTCACAGTCAACACGCCACCTCAAATGTCCATTGAACCAAGGCTCATAGTTAGGAAGACATGGGTATTGCCGTATGAGGATGATGTGGACGTAGAAACTCGAAAATCGGTCACCGTCCTCCTGGAGCTGGAATTTCCCGGCAAGGACAGAAAGATGCAGCTAGAAACAGCTCTCACCTTTGAGGAAGACAAGGTCGAATGGGTTCTTCACTTCGGACGAGGAGGTTCGTTCATGGACATCCTCTCGTTCATTGCCAACATCTTTGGAGTGGACCAACTGGCCACAGACATCAAAAAATACCTGCCGAAGCTCGATGACATCATGGTTCGCCAAGTGACCTACGTTCACGAAATAGATGTCAAAACTATAGAGGTAGTGCTGCAGGTAAATCTGGGGGGGATGATCATGCTATGCACACTTCATGTCGACATTCTTGCCGGCGGAAACAATTTGCAGTTCAGTGGCAGTCTTTTCCCAGAGAGTCGGACGCCCAAATTGGGGAATGACTTCTTCTGGGTCCCATACTCGTCACATGTAGAATCATGGAAAGTATTGGAGATTGCACCTCTTGTGAACTCAGCCGGTGTCTTGGAAGACGTTCCTGCGACGGAAGTTGGTGACCTGAGCAAAACATTCAATGCCCTTCGTTCAAACAACCAAGAGCCGCTTCAGATCTCCCCTACATCTCTTGAGCTTGTGGGGTTAAACTTTGCTCTCAGTCAGGAGGAAGTGATCTTCAGTGCTACTGTAATGACCGATACCCCTAACGAAGAAGGAGTACCTGCAATCAAACTTCTTGCCGCATCCCTCGATCTACGATACGACATTAAAGGGGGCAAGGTATCGAACTGCTCTCTTGCTACTTCTTTGCCCTTAATATCACCAGTCCCCGGTATTCCACCTGCAGTCTGCAATCTATCTCTCACATTCAACAATCCAACATGGACACTGAAAGGTGGTTTACTTGGGGTTAGAGGTTCCTTGCTTTATTCTCTGTTCGACCAAACTTCTAACGAAGAGATGGCTCAACTCCTTTCCAACGTTATATTCAGTCTACAGCTGACTTATGAGTATGACGGAAATTCCAAAGCATCAAGTTTCAGCGCCAAAGGGATATTGAAACTTGGCAGGTTGATTTTTGCGGCAACATATGACTACCCGAAAAATCGCGAATGGACGTTTGTAGCCTCACTGAACGTTTTGAAGGACGATGAAACTCAAGAAGAGGACAGTTTGCTCAGTGTTATTGGATCTCTCTGTGGTAACGAGTTGACTGATATCCTGCCCGCTTTCGTGGGAAAGATTTCGGTGAAGCCAGTTGGCAACACGGACCTGAGTTCATTGAAGGTCGTCAAGCTTGACAAAGCGATTCTGGTGCTTGTCCGTTTGCAGATTACAGCTACAACATCAATTGCCTTTTACCAATACCAGTACAAAAGAGAGAATACAAAAGCCAAAGCGCCAGCCGTTAAGCGTGCTCTTGTTTTCTCTCTCAGTCAACTCCCTTCTGTGGATAAGATTCCCTTAATCGGGTCGCTGAAACAGCCATTCGATGAAGCGCGATTTATGTGGATAGGTGGTGGCGATGACAAAGGATGGAAAGAAAAAGAGGTTCAGGTGTTGAACGATGAGGCAGCCAAACTTGGAAAAGGCTATCCTCAAATGATATTCAAGAACCCTGGTCAACAGGGTCAGACCAGTTCGTCGCAAACTCACACATCGACAGCTGATGATTCTATTGTTCTAAAGGGCGGTTTTCATCTTTGTCTTATACAAAACGGCGAGATCCGTCTTGACCATGTCTTTGGTGCGAAAAAGGCAGGCGAAAAAGATTTGTCTTCAGAACATGGCGATGACGACGACAGCTTCGGTTCACGAGCGACCACGTCCCCATTGAACAAAACCATGGGTCCGGTCACTATCACGGGTATTGGAGTTGCAGTTGATGTTGAGGGTGAGAAGTTGAAGATCATCATTGATGGAACAGTAAAGCTCGGCCCTATTGACTTGACACTGATTGGTTTCTCGTTGGGCTTTGACCTCAAAGGCGTAACTCTGACCACATTGGATCAGATAAAGCTACCGACATTCAATCTGGATGGTCTCGCTGTGGGCTTCCAAAAGGATCCAATTACCATCGCGGGTCTTTTTGAACGCCAGGTCACTCCTGGCTCAGAACTCTTTCTTGGCGGAGCCATAATCGGCTTCAAAGAATGGAGGCTGGAAGCTGGGGGGTATTACGGGAAGTCCAAAGCACCACCAAAGCCGAAGTCGCTGTCCAACTTCAGGACCTTGGAAGAAGAGGAATTCAAAGCCTTCTTGGCCTATTTTCGTGTCAGCGGTCCCATCGCGACTATCGGATATGCAGAAATACGTGGGGTCGTCGGTGGCTTTGGCTACAACACCAGCGTCAGGATTCCCACCATCCAGGATGTCCAGAATTTCCCATTCCTTGCCCAAAAGCAAGAGTCAACACCTTCAAAGGCCTTGGAGATGATGCTTGCGGGAGGCTGGTTCTCAAACAAGCAGGGTCAGAATTGGGTTGCAGCTGGCATGACGATTCTCGCTTTCCAGATGCTAACAGTTTCGGCTGTTGTCCTCGTCGAATGGGGATCTGGTGTCAAGCTGGGCATTTTTGGGCTAGCCACTGCTGAAATGCCAAAGCATCTGCCAAAGAAATTTGCCGTTGTGCAGCTGGGTGTTGTGGCTACGGTGGACTTTGATGCAGGTATTATGAAGGTTGACGGGCAGCTCACTCCTGCATCATTTGTGCTTGACCCCTCATGTCATCTAACTGGGGGGTTTGCGCTTTATGCTTGGTTTGGATCTGGCACTCAACAAGGAGATTGGGTTTTCACCATCGGTGGATATCATCCCTCGTACCAAAAGCCTGAGCCATATCCGAACCCACCACGACTGGGCATTAACTGGAGCTACAATTCGAGCATCAACATCGTTGGTGGTGCCTACTTTGCGATCACTCCCAAGATGATCATGGGTGGTGGCAGTCTACACGTCACACTCAGTCTTGGCTCCCTATATGCATACTTGGATGCCTTCGCCGACTTTCTTATCAACTACCAACCGTTCATGTATCGAGCCAGCGGAGGAATAACCGTAGGTGTGCACTACACTCTGGATCTGTGGCTTGTCAGTATTCCTATCAATGTCAATCTTGGCGCTATTATCACGTTCCAAGGCCCCCCACTGTCAGGACAAGTCTATGTCAACTTTTACGTCTTCGCCTTCAAAGTCGAGTTCGGCACACAGCAGTCCGGGGAAAATGAACCTATCACTTTACTCGAATTCGAACAACTTGTTCGCCAGACAACTCAGAGGAGTAAGGAAAGGACCGGCATGATTACAGATGGCACAGAAAACAAAGATGATGATGCCCTGGCGCCTCCACATGTACTGAATTGCATCAGTGGTCTCGTTCCCAACGGCTCAGAGCCGCCCAAGCCCGAGAGTCCATGGGTCGTGCGAGGTGCTATCTTTGCTTTTACGGTCTCGTGTAAGTTTGCTATCCGGACCGCAGACATCATCACACTCCGAGAGCAAGACGGCGAGCTTGTAGTCGATCACAGAGAACCCGTACAGAACGACGCGGCGGGTAAGGTATGTGCCAAGCCTATGCAACGAGGTAAAGCTCTTGGGCAATCATTCCTTGAAGTCTCCATCACGCCGCCTCCTCTTCGACCAAGTGCTATGGACGAGCTGAAACCTCAGGCAACCAACCCAGCCTGGAAGAAATATGACGTTGGTTATAGCAACCTGCCTACCGCACTGTGGGGTGAATGTAAGTGGTTCACACTGATTCAATCAAATCTTGTCCTCATACTGACATTTCTTCACAGACAGCGAGTCTCAAGATCCAGCTAAGCCAGGCAATGACACATCGGCGATTCTCAACAACTCTTCAGATGGTACTACACAGCTTCTGACTAGCCTGACCCTCTACAGCCCACCTAGTCTGAGGGCAAAGGTTTCCATTGCACGCTTCAACGTGGCCAAATCGATGGGGCAAATTGCTGGCTCGCGGGATACCTTTCCGCCAGTCGTGCCGTATCATGACAAATGGCTACCTCTTCCTACGAAAAAGGATCCTGAGGAACAATACGGCGATGTGAAGGCTTCCTGGGACAAGGAGAATAGTCCAGTGCGTGAAGCGACTCGATTTATGGCTAATCTTGGTCTCGGCGGGTGGGAGTGGCCAGAAGCCGCATCTGAGGAGAAGGATGAGGGTATCAAAATCCCCGAAAGGTTTATAGGTGAGATGAAACAATGGTGGATTGAGCCTCCTGTTTTATGTACCTAAATCATGACTCAGTTAAGCTTGGGAGGAGCATTGGGTTCAGTGTTTATAAAATATCCAATGCGCCTGGAGGATTTGCGAGGAATTACAATGATTATTTTAAAGCGGCTTATGAGCGTGCGAGGATGAAAGGTTGGTCATACTCTCGAAGGATAATGAGAGTCGTTGTTTTGAATCAGTTACGCTTCAATTCACTATCAGTATATTTAAACATTTTCTCTATATCTTAACTCGACAGCCAGACCGACTCCGCCATCTAGCTAGAGTAAGGCTTCCCCTTCTTAAGGGTCTCAAGAACAGCAACGCTAAGGTTAGGAAGCTTGAAGTTGAAAGCACCCTTTCCATCAGCCTTGAGAACAGTCTTCTTAGTATCGACAACATTGTTGCCCTTGTGAGGATCGTTGAACGCAAAAGGATCCTTCTCCTTGTTGGTCAGAAGAGTAAGCTCAGCTTGAGCACCAGGCTTGACACCCTTGAAAGACAGAGACACGGGAACATCAGCGCCCTTGGTGGTGTTGTATGCAGCACCCTTCCAGATAAGAGTTCCCTTGTCCTCGTTCTTACCAGCGACGTAGTAGAGAGGGTCGAAGTCGGAGGTGGCGGGGAGAGTATGGGTCATAGGGTGGCCGGCGAAGAGGGACCAGACATACCAGCTGGTGGAGCGGGTAGTCATGGCGGAGTCGGCGGCGAATTGAATCATGGTGATGGACCACTGCCAGCGGTTCTCGTTCTTGAGGATGGGAGCGTAGAAAGTTCCGGGGATACGGTCGGCGTTGCGCTCATAGCCACAGAGAGCAACGGCCTCACCGACACCAGAGATCCACCAGGGGTAAGGCATCAAATTGCCGCTCCAGCCTGTTCCACCGTTGGGGTGGGTAGAAGCAACCTCACCGATGATGTGGCCGTACTTGTTGTTATCAAACAGGTTGAACTCCTTAACAAGAGCATTAGGCTCGCGGTAAGGATGGTAGTCACCGATTCCAGGAGCGGGAATGTCGAAGCCAGCATCCTCCTTGTTACCAACAGGGTCGATAGAAGCACCAGAGGAGATTACGGTGAGGTCAGGGTGAGCCTTCTTGATAGCATCGAGGAACATGGGGAAGCGGTACTCCTTGTAAGAGTTCCAGCCGGTGGGATAACCAGCGAGCCAATCCTCGTTTCCGATTTCAACGTAGGAGAGTCTGAACGGCTTGGGGTGACCGAGCTCAGCACGCTTCTTACCCCACTTGGAAGTGACGGGACCTCGGATGAATTCGATCTCGTCGAGGGCGTCGTCGATGAGAGGCTGGAGTTGGTCCTTGGGGGTGACGGAACCGTCGAGGGAGAGGCCAGCGTAGACACCGACAACTAAAGTCTGTTAGCATGCACATAACCGTCACCGAGTTTTATAGAACTTACTGATTTCAAGGTTCATATCCTCAGCCCACTGAAGATACTCCAAGATTCCAAGACCGTGGGTCTGCTGGTAGCTCCAGACACCCTCGAAACCAGGACGGTTGCGAAGAGGTCCGAGGGTATCCTTCCAGTCCCACCAGGTCTTGTTGGTGTTGCCCTCTAGCATGTTACCACCGGGGAAGCGCAGCAGGCTCTTTTCTGCATGTCAGCGACTACTCGTGAGAGACGTGAGACGGCAAAACTTACGGGGTGGAGACCTTCGAGAGCCTCAGCAATATCAACTCGAAGACCATTCTTGCGGCCCTTATAGGTAGGAGGGAACAAGCTGATGAGGTTGAAGTCCAGAGCTCCATCAGCGCTCTACAGAATGTCAGTATACATCACGTCTCAGTTTTAATTGTTACTCACCTTGGGATCATAGGTAATAGCAAAAGTGTTGTTGCTGTTGGGAGCATTCTTGTTAGGAGTAAGCACAAACTCATGCTCAACCCACTGCTTCTTGTTGGCCTTGGACTTGACCTTGACGCTGCCAAAGACATCGTCGGTAAGGTTAGATCGCAGAGAAGCAGTAAAGTGGCCCTTGTAAGCACCCTTGACCCAGAAAGAGCCAGTGTACTTCTGCTTCTTGACATCCATGCCCCAATATCCCTCGTTGAGGAAACCAATCTCCTTCGACTTGCTCTTTCCAGGCTTGACATTCATAGAAACGGGGAGAGCATCGGAGAGAGGAGTGTCGAGACGGTTGAGGGAGAGCTCAGCATCGTTGATAGATCTCCAGCCAGATAGAGAAACAGGGTATTTCTTGCTGTACTGGAAAGCACGGTTGCGGATGAGTTCAGCGTAGATGCCACCATCACCAGAGTTGTTGATGTCCTAGCCCCAAGTTAGCATGCAAGTCATCGCCAATGGTGAGTCATAACCAACCTCGTGAAGGAAGCCATATTGGTGACCGCTAGTAGCGTTTCCGCCCTTGCTGTCTACCTTGATGTTGACAGACTCAACAGCCACGAAGCAAGCCGCAGCCGCAAGGATTGAACTGAAGCGAACCATCATGTCAGGTTTCGATTGACCTTTCCGTGCAGATGAGGTGAGATTCTCAGAAAGTGCAACGTTGCTAACGGTCTTTATATAGTGTAACACTTCAATTCAGGCACAAACCTGCACAATTCAACCGGCTTAACCAACCCCATTCCGTTCCTGCAGGAAACAAGCGGTCCAATAATTGACCAGATAAGCTTCTCCGCACTTTGACGATCGTATCATAGTGACTACCGAGAGAGCCATTAACACCATCAACTTTACCCGAACGCGGGGGGGGAACATCGTGAGAAAAACGGTTAAATTCTGGGGTTTGACCATGACGTTTACTAAAAACTGTCGATCATGGCTTGTTTTTTTGAGTTGGGGTACAAAGGCTCCAATTGAGCAGGGGTAAGAGGGGGGAAGGGGGAAATGATTCGTGCGCATGGTAGAGCTTGTGTGGACCTGAGTCGTATTTTGTCGTGATCTTCATGATTGACTCGGTGTAGCTCACCAAAACAAGCTTAGCTTTTCCGATTCACAATTTCTTTAATTCATCCACGAATTAACGCGATAAATTACAAGGGGCCAAGGCATGTTCACATGATGAAAGGCCGGATAAATGTCACTTGGCTATGTCATGTCATAATCATACTAGCATTTTGCTTTCTATCGCTATTTCGTAAAACATAAACAATTGCTTCCGTTTCCTTTTTCCCGATTACTCGTCGCCTTGCTCCAAGTGATCAGCCTTTTCCTTGCTTGCAAGGAATTGCTGAGGAGTGTTGCGAGGTCGAGTCTTTGCGAACTTGACTGTTGAGAACACGGAGGGCGATTCCTTGAAGATGAGCTCGATCTCTTCGAGGTTGCGACCCATGGTTTCAGGGAAGAACAGGAAGACCGAGATGGGAACGCATGCGGCGATGACGGCGTACACGATGTAGTACTGCCAGCCGATACTCTCGAGGGCGACGGGGGTGACCATGACGACGATGAAGTTCCTAAGGATGTTAATATCTGCGGTAATAGGAATGAAGAGGGACGACATACCAAAGCCAGTGGTTACCGGTCGAAATGGAAGACATGGCCATTCGGAGGCGGATGGGAGCAACCTCAGTGCAGTACAAGAAGTTGGCGCCGAGGAAACCGATGGGAACAAAAGTGTTGTACAGGTAAATGAAGCATCCAGCAGCAATCATGGCAGGCTTGTTTTCACTGCCGAAAGAGGTAGTGATGGCGAGGGCAATCATGCAGGCCGACATGCCAAACCCACTAATCATGAAGACGGCACGACGACCGAAACGATCGATGGTGAAGAAGGCGATGAAAGAGGCGAGGAACTTCCAAGTGAGAGCTCCTCCGGTGAGAATCTTGGAAGTCTCGGCGCTCATACCAAGGTTCTTCTGGAAGAGAACGTTGGCGTAGACACTGACGAGGTTGGAACCACTCATCTGCTGGTAGAACTGGAGGAGGATACAGAGCATGAAGCGGTACAGGAGCTTATCCTCGCCCATCTTGAGCATGTCGCTCAGACGAGCAGCGTTGTCGGAGGTCTCTTCAAGGGAGTGTTCAATACCAGCAACTTCAGCAAGAACCTCTGTGGAGTCGATGGGAAGACCCCGGAAGGCAGCGACGGCGTGACGAGCCTCCTCAGACCGGTTCTTGAGGACGAGCCATCGAGGACTCTCGGGGAAGAAGTAAATGCTGGCCATGAGGATGAGGGAGAAGGCAATGGCGATGGCGATCGGGGGTCTCCAGGTAACAGGGCCATGGTGAAACTCGAAGAAGCCAAGGTTGATCCATGATTCAAGAACGTAACCGAGACAGATGAACAGACCCGTCAACACAACCTGACGACCACGGTTCACAGCCGCCGACGTCTCACTCTGCCAAACGGGCACAATGGAACTCAACTGCCCAATACCCAGGCCAATAATGACGCGTCCAACAATGAACTGCGCGAGTCCAAAAGACGACGCCTCAAGGATCTCTCCAATCAAGGAGCAAATAGCCGCAGCAAAGATGACATTTCTCCGTCCAAACTTATCACCCGTATACGAGCAACTCAACGAACCGATCAGCGCACCGATGACAAAGGTCGCGACGACGAAGCCCTGGAGGGTAGATTTGGAGCTCTTGTCAGCGCCGGTGGAGTTGACGGTATCGATCTCGGGAAAGGTCTTGACCCAGTCTTCTTCGGAGAGGAGACCGCCGATGCCAGCTTGGTTGTAGCCGAAGAGGACGAAGGAGGGGGCGACGATGGCGGCGATTTGGAGGATGGCGAGGGACTTGCCGCTGACGCCCAGGTATGTTGGCACGCTCATCTTTGACTAAGGATTTGGAGAACGAGTTGGGGAATGGGGTTGGAGAATTGGTATTTGGAGGTTCGTGGGCTAGGTTTTATACCAATCTCATCAACCAGGCTAGAGACTCCAGATTTCTGCGGAGCCCCATGGAGAAGCAGGAAAAAACCCCTCGTATGTGGGGATAAGATTTAGTTGATCCAAGCTCATTGCAACAATAATCATGAGATTGTTTTCTTCCTGCCACGGCCATGTTTTTCTCACGGTGAGGATTTGGAGTCCACGGATAATGCGGCACGGTCTCTTTTCGGAGGTGCCCTGTCAACAGTGGATATCGGGTCCCGCGAAACGGGTCCGTGAGCTCCGCAGTCGTCATAGCTCGCGAGTCAGAGAATGCAAAATCTCGCAGCGATAAGGCTCGGAGTAACTGCAATAGGCATTCCTTATCGCCAAGTGATGAGGCTCATGCACGGCATTGGACGACAGCGGGTCCGGTAGAGGCGTGCTGCCCCTGGTCGCGAACGGCAAAAACGGCACTTTCGCGATGCTAGTATCTCGCTGCCTACGGGAGATTGCGGAGTCTGGTGGTATCATTTGCGCCGTCTAGAACATTTTAATCGACGTTGGTTAAGTGATTAAGCTTCAAATAGTCTTCGGAGTTCAGATTTGAGAGATGCAGGTCGGAAAGCTTACTGACAGACGGTCCCGGGCTTGGGCGATTCGAATCGTTCTAGAAAATTTCTAGGGGAGAAGCATTGTCGATCGTCTGTTCCGTGGCGCTCTCGGCCGATCCGTTGTCCGGTATTTGAACGCTTATGTAAGATGACTGAATGACGTTTTTAATCGAGGGAATAATTCAGTAAAACCATCTGATCTAGCACGTTGAATGTGGTAAAAGTATGTAATGGAGCGTATGTAAAACTGACGAGAGAGATATCGGGGAACTTGATATCTCTGACCAATTACAGTCGCACTGTTTATAAAATTGTGGAAGAGACCCTTTGTTCATCTTACCTCCACGGGGAATCGCAAACTAAAAGTAAATACTCCGTTATGGATATTTCCAATGTACCCCATATCACTTGCCCAACAAAAATCTCTTAATCCACAATCGTGAGATGGCTCCAGTTTAGATGACTCGGGAAATCTGGAGCCAAAGCCCCCGCGGCCCGTTCAACGTTACATATGCTGAACGGCATTACTTTATAAGAACGGCGCCAGGTCCGGTTTTGTTCGTGAGATGTGATGAGCTTGGACCTTTGACGTGACCGCAAGATTCGTGTGTTGCATATCGGTGCGATAGCCCACATCACGAGATGAGGCTGGCAGGAGATGTGATGTTTTTGTGCGACCGAGAGTATCGCCTATACGTATCCGAGTTGCTGCACTGATAAGAACCTCGACTTTGCATGAATTGAGGTTGATCTTCGGTGATATTTGCGGATGTGAATAGTATGACGAAGACGGAGTTCGGATATAGCATAGTATCTCCATGTGTAGATTGATTAGTCCAACTGTTGCAGCATGAGTGCAACTTTTAGTCGAGACTGGCCAAGTCGAGGTGTTGTTTCATAATGGCCTCTCGTGATGTTGAACCAACACGTAAAATCTGCAAAATGCGGGGATCAAAGAGCGCCAGAGATTTGGTTTTATGGTTGCAAATAAGCATAGATCATCCTGATCAAACCCCAGGTAGACCTCTTCAAGTAGCACAAGGTCATGAGATAAAATTAATTAAGATGAGCTGGAAAATGATGTCTGCCAGCATCTCCTACCCTGAAGCTTGTCAAGCCAAAATTAAACTTCATTTCGACCATTATCTTATCGTGCACTATCTTATCTTATCATCATCGAATGCATGTGCTTATCGTTTAAGTGGCTCAAATGTGGCGTTGACGTGCCGTATCAAGCCACAGTCGCTGTAGCCAATTGCTCGCATTTGGATCAAATTGGCAGGCCGACACCGAAAGACGTTAGAAAGGCATCTCAAGTTGACAAGGATTGTGATAACTATTCAAAGGGAACCAATGGAAAGAGGAAAGTAATAATACGAGACATGTCAGGAGACTTGAAAGGCTGCATAGTTAGAGCAGTCGGCGTCCGCGGACCTTGATACCAATTGCCTATCGTCTAGCTCGTGTAAGAGTACTGCAAATACCTGTCGTACAGGTACTCTAGGGCCCTCTTTAGATTAACCAAGAAAGATACGAATTCCTTTTGATATCTTCTTTGTCAGTACCGTCAGCCAGGACATGTTAGAGCGGCTTTGAACTGGAGTAGATCCACTGGATCTAAATGACGGTGCGTGACAATGCAAAAGCTGGAGGAAACTCTACCTGCACGCATTGCCGCAATGGCGTGATGTAAAAAGGAGTCAAAAGATTGGAAGCTGATATGGCGACGACGTTGACAGTGCCCGCGGGTAGCGAAGCTCCGGTCCCCGCGGACCTCCTCGTTCCACAACAAGATACCACCTGAACTGCCTATGCTTCTTTGGACTTAGCAATCTATTCTGATAAACAGTTGGGATGAAATACATTTTACTTTTGGCAACCCTTTAGCTCTTCTTTGTACCGAGGCACCGAGGCATCTTTTTAAGTTTGCGGGGTAGCGCCGGAATCTTTGAAGCTTTGCCTATCTCCGGCGATCACTGAAGATCATCTCGAGTCAATTACGCTCCGATCCTAGGTTCATGAAACTTGATACTCTCTCAACTTGCTCGCATCAACGCACCTATCACAATGCCTTCCATATCGGCCTCAGCAGTCTCGCTCATCATAAAATGGTTTCTCTCAAACAAGGCCGCCCTGGATGATGAAGATGTGACGCGTCAGAGCATTCAAGAGACCTACCTCCGACCACAGGACCATCGACCTCCCGCCAGCCTTGGCTCAAACATAACCATCGAGCGCGTCGATGTGCAGGAATGGCCTTTATACAGGATCTCCACGACAAATTCTCAGACCAAGAGTCAGCAGCGCAAGGCCCTTCTCTACATCCACGGCGGATCTTTTTTTAAGGAAATATATCCCCAGCATTGGAAGCTCGCCGCGCAAATCGCAAGTGAGACGGACCTAGACGTCTTGATACCGATTTATCCACTCGTCCCGAGACCGGTGGCCACGGCGCAGAAACTTGCTGATGGGTTTGTCGATATTTGTCGTTTGTCAAAGCAGCCCATTGTGAGCATAGCGGGTGATTCAGCAGGCGGTACACTCGCTCTATCGGCTGCCCTCCATCTCCGAGATACAGCGCCTGATCTATTCGCAAAAATACGCTCTCTGATTCTCATAGCGCCTTTTCTCGACTGTGCAGTCGATCATCCAGAAGCCCTACGTCTCGCCAAGATTGATTTCTGGCTCGGTGTAACAGGTCTTCGCATCTCAGGCAAGATATTTGCCGGAGACTTGCCGATCAAGCATCCCCTCGTCAGTCCGCTATACGGCGACATGGATAAACTTCCACCATTGCTGATGTTTGGTGGTCCGATGGACTTGCTCTGCGCTGATGCTAGACGGTTGAAGTCGAAGTTGATGGGTAAAGATGTGGATGAGGCTCCGGCGGGGAGTGTGGAGACGGATCGGCTTGTGTATGTTGAGAAGGAGGGTATGATTCATGTTTGGCCTTTACTCCCGCATAGTGAAGGTGCAGAGGGACGAAAGATGATTAGTGCTTTTATTAATAAGCATTTAGAGCGATAGATGTCTACCGCAAACTATTAGAAATAATCAAGCTTTCAGTTGCCAAGCTTGCCACTTACTATTATCACATCCGAAAGTCCTTTGGGTAAAGCCCATAAGCCGCAAGGTTTGTCAGCCGGTTTTCGTAAGCATCTTGCATCTGAACCAATCAGATCTTTTGTCGCCTACCAATCTTTAAGCATATCACTTTTACTCATCGCTCCTACAGGATTGTCAACGAATGGTTGCAGTGATCAAGACCCACCTGCCCAAAGGAGCATCCGGAGCTTGAACACCATGGAGGGAGCTATGTCATCGCCTGCAATGCTATGCAGTGAGATGATATGTTGGCTTCGGTATAAAGAGGGAGAGCGATGCATGATGATGATGAAACTCACCCCTTGATTCATTCATTGCTTCATGAGTCGCTGAGATATCAACGAAGATGCGCTTCTTTCAGCTCGCCATCGCCTCATTGGCCTCCGTCGTAGCAGCGACTTCATCCTTCGATACTTGGGCTCACGGCCGAGTTGCCCTGCAAGACGTGAGCATTCACTTCCGCTACGCTGGATCAGGACCTCCTCTTCTTCTCGTCCACGGAAATCCCCAGCACAGTCTCACATGGCAATTCATCGGCCCTATCCTGGCTCAGAACTACACCGTCATTGCCCCCGATAACCGAGGCGCCGGTGACTCAAGCGTTCCCCCTGATGGAAACTACACCGCCGCTGCATCAGCAGAAGATCTCAAAGGCGTTTTGGATTTCTTGAACATTACCTCTGCGTATGTGTTTGCGCACGATAAAGGTGTCGGGATGGCAACGGCACTAGCGATCAAGTATCCAGATCTTGTCAAGAGACTTGCTCTGGCTGAGTATGTTCTTCCCGGCTTCACATATGAGCAGTCCTCAAACCCGGCGCCGTTCTGGGATCTTTATCAGAATTGGCAGTTGGCTTTCTTCCAAGTCCCTGATCTCGCCGAATTTCTCATGTCAGGCAAAGAAAAGCAATTCTTGCAGTGGTATTTCTACCATGGAAGTTATTCTGGCGTTGAGAGTTTCAGCGAAGAAACAGTCAACAGATATACGAGCAGTATCTCGAAACCAGGATTTCTAAGAGCTATGCTTGGACCGTTCTCAAGTTCGACTGTTTACCAGGATGGAAACTTCTTCAAGGCCGCGTTGAATGAGAGCCGATTGAGCGTGCCGCTTCTTGGAATGGGTGGAGAGGCGAGTTTGGGATTAAAATCGGTTCTTAAACAAACCTTTGAACCAATTTCATCCGACCTTGAGATTGATGTCATTCCAAAGGCAGGGCACTGGGTTGGTGAGTTGTCCTACAGCCCTCGATAAAGAATCTGGCTAATTGTTGAGTAGCGGATGAGAACCCTCGATGGACTGCGAGGAGAATAGCCAAGTTCTTTGGCGAGGACGATGATAGTCTGTCAAAGGTTGACTTGGGTTACTTGGAGGATTTGGTTACATTGGATGTCGGGTTTTACGGTACCAGGAGAAACCTTGCGCTGGGCACCCAGTAAGCGATCTAGGCCGTTTGGATAGCCATTGAAAAGATTAGCGCAAGCATGGTTCTAAAAGGTTCATGGGCAACCCTACAAAGATCCTGTACATTTAAATGAACCAATACTCGAATGAGGAATTTGAGTTACAGGATCGCAGTCGGCATAAATACGTCGTATGTATATACTCTCAAAATAGATACAAGAATGTTGCACCTGGCAACTCCTACACTCAATCTCATATATAATCCATCATAGCCAACCCAAGGCTTACTTCTTCACAGTGCATCCAATGCGCTTAGAGTCAATAGCAATGTCGTCAAACCAGAAAGTGTTGACAGCACCGCTATAAGACTCCCAGCCAAAGTAAACACCCTGAACCTTGGGCTTAGGCTTGCTCCTGGCCCAGCCGCCAGCATAAGAGCTGGGAGCCTCGGGCTTGTAGACAAGACCAAGCACGGGGTTGTCGTTGAGCCAAGTGGCGATTGTACCATCGGGAGAGAGATGGTACTCGAGACATTGCCAGGTGTTGGCGGGGATGCTCTTGGAGGCAGCGATGCCGTCCGGGGATAGATCGGGGAGAGTGGCGTCGTCGGATTCGTGGTTGTACATCATGATCTTGCTCTGGCCGCCGATGCGGAGATGCTTGCCATTGCCCTGCGCAGCGTCAGGCATAGTGATGAAAGTGACGTGCGAGTCATCAAAAGCCTTGGCAGTCTTCCTATAATTGGAACAAGTAATCAGTAGCTATTCTCTTGACATGTTCAGCTTCAACTTACATCCAAGTTCGGACATAGACATGGCCCTCGGGAACAGCATCAGTTCCAAAGAACTTGTGTCCGCAGAAACCATTGGGTCCACCAGTGACCTTGATAGAGTTCTTTCCACTGTGCGCAGTAGTCTTGTCCAGCTCAACACTACCGCCCTGATCGCAATCAGGCGCATAAGTCGGCCAAGCGACCTTATCCCAACCACTCTCGAAATCCTCAGCGACCTGGCCGAGGGCGAGGGGCAGCACAGAAAGTGCAGCAAGAGCAACTTGACGAAGCATGATGGAAAAAAAGTATACGAGAAATGAAGTATGGACTGAAAGAAGTGAAGTGAAGAGCCAAGATTGCCAAGAATGAAGGGACGATGCGAGATCTATATATGAGCTGAAAGTGAGCGACGGACGATATTAGGGACTGAAGCCTGAAACAGGGCGGTTCTCTCGCTTGTGGTTGTCATTGGCCGTGCAGGGGTGTGGCGGTTAGTTCGGAATCGAAAGCCCGCAATTTCCTTGTCGGGCCATGAGGTGAAACCTGAGACGAGCATGACGGGAATTCTTCCGTGGAAGGGGTGTGAAACATTCTATTTATCCGTCTTTTGACTGGATGAATTTTCTGGCTCTTGAGGGGTTAGTCGGCATTATACATATTTAATCATATTCCTTCATGCATTTTTCGGATCCAGATGACCGTCGAGCCGATGGTATGTTGTATAGGAAGTGGGTTGGCGTAGCATGTAGAACATCACTTCCAATACTGGGTTAATTACTTGACGAAAGAAATTCGGATGAAGTCGCGAGATGCTCAAAATGGAAATGGAAGTTTTCTGTTCGGAAGTTGTCTTGCTCTATTCGCTATAGACATCTAACGCCTAAATACAAACCTGACTAAAGGAACCTCTGCCAGGTTATAGCTCGCCTAAATAGAACAGAAAACTATTCAACTCGTTTTCTTTACCCTTATTCCGGGGTTAAGGCTTCTCCCAACCCCTCAACTCATGGTTCTTTCACAGGAATTCATCCACTTACCTTCATACACAAAAGAGCACCAAAAAGCTCAAACATCCACGTTCCTGGCACCGATCCGCACAATCTCTCTGAGAGGGTTATGTAGCATGATTCCAGTTGATGAAATCATCATTGCCGTCATAGGCGTAGCTCTTGACAGCAGTGGCGTGTACAGCTCCGGAAGCAGCTCCTGCCATGGAATTGCCCCTACTTGTTTAGCCCATCAGTGTCGTAGATATGACGGCGTTTATTCTTGCCATTGCATCGGTAGTCGACTGTACAGTGCTGCGTTTTGTCGCTCTTACTGGTGTGCCATCCATTTACGACGCTTGCTGTAATAGCATTGGCAGGAGCTTGCGCTACGGTGTAGTTGGCTATAACCAGTCGCTTTGCGTCACCATTTGTTTGTGTTAGGCCGTTGTACATGTTCTCCGGATCAAATGTGACATTGGTGCTGTCCATGTTTGCGATGGATGTGGCACTGTTGTTAGATGTGGGTTGAGTATATCACAGAGTGTGTAAATCTATTCGAAAGGGGAGATGGCGTCGAGACTCAGGCTAAGATTGGCACTGGATTGAAATATATATATGGACGGAAAGAAATGTCTCTGTTCTCAGGACTCTGTTCGTGTCAACTCATCCGTCGTTGATTCAATGTTCGGGGACCATATCTTATGTTCGATCGAGGTCCAATACGTGTGGCCTTGTGTCCAAGTACATCCAAAGCATACCTCCTGTTACAGGCTACACTTGAACAGAATATGTTATCCAGGTGGGTAATCGATTCAATTTGCCCCGCGTACAAAACATTCTCCTTGTTGGAAGCTGAGAAATTCTGGCAGGGTCGTCCGTGCCATGGCCATCTCAACCAATTTTGCTGTTCTGTCACAAAGCGGCCGACAAAGCCAGGACACGAACAAAAGAAAACAGCCATCACATGCAGATGGAAAAAAAGCTCGGATGGAGCTTCTTTGATCTAAAGCTAATGGTCGCTTCATACCGTGCTAACCCAGGTCAGAACAAAGAATGTTTGCTACCGGAGCTTAATGTTGCATCCCCTCCGAGTTAAGACGCTAAACTTGATCGAACTCGGTGCACAGCACGGGTTTTCTTTGTCAGTCGGCATGGATAAAATCTCTATTTTCGGAATAGTGGTGAACGTACAGTGATTGCATCTGTCACTTCGGAGCTTATGCCCACTGATGGTGGCGGATCTGGCTCTCAAAGAGCTCTACAGCGATGGAATTGGCTACATTAACTTTGTGCACTGTTTCTGTCCATCCTGTATAGCTGAAACATAAGGCTGGGGACGTCCATTTTGGCCCGATGGTTGCTTACATCATTTCCGAATTGAGAAGTAGACCATGGGCACTGATTGTTGTGGAGGTTTGCCGACGTTCCACTGCTACTAAGCTTTGATGGGAGAAAAAACAAGATTGGTACAACAAAGCCCGGTTTCGATGGTAATGAAATCCGACTTTGAATTTAGCCATATGAAGACTAGCGTAATTTACTGACAGATTTAGCAACCCAGAACAAAGACATGATCGTGGCTATACTCGTCGCTCAGATCCGGACTAGACTTCAAGTAGGTCAGTCCATTCACGGCGGGGAACTCGGGTCAGACAGTGGACTCCTCAAAGTGAAAACCAACAAATCTATATTGCCTATTCTTTCCTCTATAGCTACTGACCAAAAGCACCCAAACATCGAACCGCCAAACATCGACTGAAAACCGTAGCCCAAATATGCCCATACATAGTCCGATCCTCTATTAAATCAGATTGAGAAGAACTTGTCAAGATGGAAGTAGTGTACTTGACCCGCTACTTCCATCATTGAATGCACTCTGAGTATTTGGCACCTTGATTGGAATACCCGGTCGGTAGACATGACGACGAATTTGGTTGATATTTTCGTTGAAGTAGTCTACAGTGCAGTGTTCTCTCTTGTCCGTTTTACTTCTGTGCCAGCCATTCACGACTATCGCCAAAACAGAACTAACAGGAGCTTGTGCTACTGTCAGAATGGCTATTTCGTCTCGTTTGGCTTGACCATCTGGCTGTGCCATGTACATGTCCCATGGTTCAAACGTGACATAGTCAACGTTCATCTTGTTAAGACAGCAGTGATTTTGCGAAGCGCGATTTGAGTTGGTCGAAGGTACGTCAGATAGGATTCAGAATTGGCACAGAAGAGAGATTCAATGTAGGGTTGGGGCTTGAGGCTGAGAGCGATTGGATTCAAGACGATGCAGGTCAAGGTCTATATATAAGGCAAAGAAAAGATAATGCTCTTTGAATTGTTCTTCATCCACTGGCACTTTTGTTCATAGTTCGTAGCCATATTCGGAGAACATATCTTATGTGCAAGACCGAACTCTGAACAAGGCGCTCTTTGATCGTTTTCAACGGGGAATGGAGCAGCAACTGTACACAGTTTCTGGCTCTGTTCGAAACCGCGACGTTCTACCAGAGTAGTCAGTGGGCCTACGAACTCCATGTTCTTCCAAGAGTAGGTATACAAGCTATGAGTAGACAAATAGCAGCTACAATTACGTGCAGTTCAAACTCGAGACTGCTCCTTTAACCCCGGAACGGATATTGGCTGCCACATCTTGGCGCCGCAAGGCCAAGACAAAGAATGTTTGGTGTCAAGGCGTATTGTCATGGCGCGGATCATGTCCTGTGATCCCATCCTGCATGACAGCTAGTAAAATAATGAATTGACCTCGGCGAGTCCGATAGAGTCAACCTACCACTTAATCCCAGCATAAGCCGGGTTCTCATTGTCCACAGACCGACTCTGTGGCTGAGACATGAGGCCCCATACTGGTTGATCCGTGATGCAATTCCGTGGTTTTGCGGCATTAGCTTAGACACTAACACACAGTTGGTGGGGTAGCAAGTGGGTTAAAGCTCACTTGCAACACGATGAGCACTTTGTTGGGCCGTTCTAGGTCAGGATACCCCTTTCCTCTTTATTCTATTTTGGTGGTGTGACGCTAATGATTCTCCCGGGTTGCTGTTGCCCTGTACAAGATCAACAGTACCCCCGACGTTCATTGTCTGTGATGATCTTCAAAAACTTATAAACCCTTCTCTTCCACTTGCTCTATGTTCAATTCGATCTCTTTAGAACACCATTCGAACTTATACAAGACACGTTACCATGGAAGGAACAAGCGTCTCTCCTCCACCAACCCCAACGGCCCCTTTCGAACAGAGGCTGAAGAACTGTGTTTCACCTGGCGAGTATCCTGAGGCTTACCGACCAGGAGGCTATCATCCGGTTAACTTGGGAGATATCCTTAACGATGGCCAGTACAAGATTATTCGAAAACTTGGAGATGGGTGTTTCTCTATCGTCTGGCTCGCCCATGACTTGATGCAAGTTAATCCCCTGGGAAAACACTGGGCTGCTTATTTACACTATTCATAGGAACTCTCGCTATGTAGCACTGAAGATTTTGGTCTCAGATGAGGCAGAGAAATCCCAGGAGTTGCAAATCTTACGTCACCTTACCCAGGTTGCTCCCTTGGAAGCACCCCGGCGGATCACGCAGCTTCTCACCGAGTTTGAACATAAAGGTCCCAACGGTTTACACAAATGTCTTGTTTTTGAACCCATGGGACCATCTGTTAATCAAATGCTTCTGGAACTTGCTGACAGGGAGGAAAAGTTTCCGAGTGAGGTGAAGTATCCGACCCAAATGGCAAAGCGCATTCTCAGGGATGCATTGAAAGGGTTGGCATTTCTTCATAAAAACGGCATCTCACAGGGTGACTTTCAGCCTGGCAATATCCTGTTCTCGATTAACAACATCGATCTCTGTGATGAAGCAGCTTTGTGCCAGGAGGAACAGCCTGACGAGGACTATCGTATTGAGAGGATTGATGGCAAGAAAGACAAATGGGCACCTGAGTATCTGTGGACTGCGGAGCCGCTGACTGATCACACGAGTATGGACGAGAACCTCAAAGTTAAACTAGCCGACATGGGTGGCGGTAAGTATATCTCCTTCTTCAGATGAACTTCAGCCAACAGTTATTAGCATACTTCCTCAACGACCCTCCCGAGGAACCGATAGTCCCTTGTGCCCTTCGTGCTCCAGAGCTAGTCCTCAAGGGAGAATTCGATAAGGCCCAGGATATCTGGAGCTTCGGGTGTCTTGTTTTTGAATTGATCGCTGGACGACCTCTCTTCTACGTATTTGGCCCAGCCAAAGACGATACCTCCTTACTAGATGACGAGTATCTTCTTCAGATCACGGATAGGCTTGGCCCACTCCCCGATAAGCTTTTTAGCCTCTGGAAGACCTCCTCGCGCTACTACACTCAGGATGGGACAAAGTACAACTGTATGATTGGTGGTGTTCCCGAGGGTAGGGAGCCGCTTATGCTGGAACAGTGTTCTATGGAACAAGCCTTCGCTAGAGCGGGTCCGGAAATGACAGAGGAGGACGCACTGGAGGTCAAGAAACTCATCCGATGGATTCTTCAGTATGATCCTGCTAAGAGACCTTCGGCTGAGGAGATCCTCCGTCATCCGTGGTTTGCGGAAGATTCAGGCGTGAAGACAGAGTAGATTTGGTATTGGTGGTAGTTTATGGGAAAGGGGAGATGGAAGACCGGTATGGAACTTAAGATTGAACTCGCAGTAGGCAGGTAAGTAAATAGATAAGTAAGTAAGTAGGTAAGTTAGTAAGTAGATAGGTAGGTAGGTAGATACAATTATTGATTTTGTTTCAATTTGCCAACTATATGACTACTCATCAACCCAACTTTAACCAATCGTGAAGCACCTTGACCTTCTAGTTCTTTGGCTTCTTGAAAGCATCCTTGGTAAGCTTGACAACAAAAGCACCACGCTCAATAGTGTTGATGAAGATGTATCCCGACTTGAAGTAAGCATAAGAAGACCAAGTTCCGACGAAAGCAACAGATCCACCGCCAGGAAGAGCATCATCCTCGGGGTAGATGTCGAACCAAGCGGCTTCGTAAACTCCAGCACCGGTGGGGTCTTGAGGAATGGAGCGGCCATCGAGGACGCGAAGACCGGCGCCGTAGTGGGACTGGTAGATGTAGTTGTTGATGACGTACTGGTTGTGATCGATGGACTTGGTGGGGTGCTTGAAAATACCGGTCTGCTTGGGGTTCTCAAGATCACGGATGTCCCAGATGAACGTAACGGGATAACCGTCAGAACCAGGACCCTTACCATCACGCTCATCGAGTTCGTCGTCCATGACGAGGAATTCCTGGTTCTGGGTATCGAGAACCCAGCCTTGATGAGTGTAAGAAGCACCCTCGTAAGAGATCTTGGAGATGATGTTGGTGACATTAGCCTTGTCAGTGACATCGTAGATAGTCAGAGTATCCTCGTTATATCCGTAGCAGATATCACGGCCCTGGTAGCGCTTATCAGGACCACGGTAAACAAGACACTGCGCATCGTGAACATAGCCATCGCCCTTGGCGCATCCAAGAGACTCTGGGTTAGAAGGATCAGTGAGATCAAAGAAGTTAAGTCCAGAGAGACAGTTAGCGTCAGTGCGCGGCTGAGCACCAACAGCAACACCGTACTTCAACTCCTCATTGACAACAACATTGTGAGCCCGACCAACAGGCAGCAGAGCGGAAAAGTGGCTGGTGAGGTCATTCTTTGCGTCAAACACGACAGGGCTCTTGGGGTTGATCTTGAGTAGCTTCTTCATGTCAAAGATCTGAATACCATGGCCGACGGCCTCGGATCCGATGATGACGTAGTTCTTGTACGTGCGGATCTCGCGCCACTGGGAGGGGACAGAGTACTCGGGCAGACGACCAAGGTAGACGATCTGTCCCTTCTTGGTGATCTCCGCGAAAGCAGTGCCGTCGTACTGACCGATAGCGACAAACTCACGTCCGTTATCGGAGGTCCATCCCCATGAGGACGAGCCTCGACCGCCGGTGCTACCAAGCGCAGCATGACTCAAGAACGAGTAGAGATCAGCCTAGAGACTCGTTAGCTAGTGTGACTAGTTGTTGTACAAGGGGTGATACTGACATTGTGGCAGGCAAAGGTGTTGTTGGCATCACCCTTGATAGCCTCTGCGTAACCATCGACACACTTGGTGTAGCCGAGCTTGGGGTACTGCTCGCTGGCGAAAGCACCAGCGGCCTCTTGCTTCGCCCAGACAGCCTGCTTGCTGGCCATGAGCTTGTTGTGCACCTCGCCAGAGTCATACAGCCTAGCGGCCTTCTCCTCGTTGACCTTGATCTCCTTGGCGGTGACATAGGAGCTAACAGCGGCGAGGGCGCCGAGGAGGAGAGTGGACTTGACCATCGTGGAAGATTGGGGAGGATAGCTGAGGCTGGAGTTAAAGGAGCAACATGTTTGGCGAGCAGAGGCGCCTTTTATGTATGGACTGGCGGTATCGCTGCTATGTTGGAATCTTTGTAGATCACGTATACCGGCATTCCTACCAGAAGCGATCACAGCCGGAGGGTCAATGCACATTCGCGCCTTGAGATCTCCCCGTCACCAATCACATTCTCCCCAGCGTCGCACCGAAACCATTATCTCAACTTGGCGATAGTGACGGCATTTCTTGTCCACCCCAGATCTGGAAGGTGTCTACCGCACACCCGCTCCGTTATCAGAACCTATGATCACTTCCAAAAGGTTTTCCAATGCAACCTAAGAAAGTACCGAGCACGGATAGTGTCTCACAAAAGTTCTAACGCACAGAATCTCATTGGATACAAGGTATATCTTTCGCAATGCTTGGCGGGGAGTGTGCCAGTCCTAGTTCGGCAGGTAAGTTAAGCTTATTGGATAGGCTTCTTTTCTCGGACATAGAGCCGATGGGTGCTTTTTTTAATCTTATCGTGAAGTTTAAAGGCGCAATGCGACCCTGCAGCGGGCTTGGTGGGGATGATGATTGGAGGAAATGTGTTGGGGACCAATAGGTGATTAATGCCGATCATAGATTCAAGCTTGTTTTTTTGCTCCGTGGTTATCTATGCTTAAGTCATGGTTTTTATCACTATTTGAAGCGCTGG
This sequence comes from Fusarium fracticaudum, assembly GCA_003353625.1. Taxonomy (NCBI): domain Eukaryota; kingdom Fungi; phylum Ascomycota; class Sordariomycetes; order Hypocreales; family Nectriaceae; genus Fusarium; species Fusarium fracticaudum. The sequence goes on from PDNT01000003.1 coordinate 4,578,174, forward strand.
CTTTTGTACTATAGTGGATATAGCATGTGCAGTACCCTTGGCGATCCTGGTACGAGCCAACGGTAGTGAATTTGCCTGGGCATGGCTTACCAACTTCTCGTACTTCTCGGTCGCGCGTTTCATCGCAACACAATGAACTAACAAACAGCTAATTTCACTTAAAAGCTTTGCCCATCCATTCGTTCTTCTAAGCGACTTTGGTTGTCTTTCCATCGTTGCTGTTTTTGATGGCCCCTGTGTAATGTTCTGTTTAGCTACCCTGCACCGATGGCGTCAGTTGCTGAGGGGCGCCTTTCGACAAGACCAGTTACGATTACCACCAGCATGGTGCAGGCAAGATGCTCGCCATGAGGAAAGCGTAGTAGAATAGCTGGTGAAAAGTATGGGCTATAATTGAATTTGTATGCTAAGGTGTTACATTGATTGAGCTAAGTTGTAGTACTGGATGACGATCTTAGATACGAGAGTACCTATAATGAACAAACCCGCTTCAACCGTTACTGTGTCTTGTAGCTCATAGTAGAAAGAAAGAACCAGAAATAGAACGTTGCATTGGTTGGCGCTCTGTTTACAGCTTGCTAAACTAGCTGTCAAAGAAAAAGTCCAAACGTTTGTTGCCCTGGTCACTAGTATTATTGAGGTAATTCGCCTTCTCATGTGCAGTCATGTTCTCCCATTTGCTCCTCTTCGACTTATTCCGGTAGGTATAATAGCCCTTGGCAAAAACATATGCAAAGATAGTGCCCACTGTGATGCCAATCAAGTTCTTGTTTCCACGATGATAGAGCGGCTTGTCATCCTCCCGATAAATGTTGGACGATGCAATGCCCGACAATTGGATGGTGATGTTGTACAAAGCCGCACTGATGGCACGTGTTCGTACTGAACCGGAAAGTCTGGAGCACCAACCAACCTGAGCTGCATGGACTGACGGCTGGCCGATGATCAAGAATGCCACAGCGTATTGGGCCCAATGCGATAAATTCTGGACCGAGGTATACTCGACGATGAGCAATGGGAGGACCCAGAGCTGTGTAAGTAGACCAAACAACGCGATTTGGTGGAACTTCTCGGTGAGAAAGGTGATCCAGAGCATGTTGACTGCAGCAAAAACTGTAGCTGGAATCGCCAAGAGCGTAGTGTTAAAGGTGCTAAAACCCAGGGCTCGAAGCGACAATGTTAGGTAAGTTTTGGGCGGCGCAGTCGGAATCTCAAACAGTATGCCAATAGCGTACACAGGCCAGAGGTCATAATCTTTAAGACTCTTCCAAAGCATTCCCAACGTAATCGGTTCGCGGTTATGCATACCACTCTTGGAAGGATCATCGCGAAGAACACGGTTGACAATGATCTTCTCTTCACGCTCAGTAAAATAGCCACCGGAATTCCACCACGTCTTTGTTTGTGTAGGTCCAGGGACGAGGAAGAGGAAACTCAGAACTCCAACTACCAAACTGACCAAAGCCTCCAAGAGGAACAACCAGCGCCAGCCTTCTCTTCCCGCGACACCGCGCATGTGTAGGATACCGTATGCCATGAACGAAGCAACAACGCCAGACATGGAGTCGACAAACCAGAAGAGCGCAAGACGAATAGGCATCTCGGTCTTTTTATAGAAGTACGAGAGGTAGAGAATCGAGTCTGGGATGAAACCGCCCATGAACAAGCCGATGAAGAAACGACATGCAAAGAAACCTGCACGGTTATGCATGAAGAACTGTCCGCCCGACGCTAAACTCCAGAGGATGATCTGAACAGGGATCCAGCGATCAGGGCCAAGACGCTTGCCTATCATCTGCGATGGAATTTCCGCGACGAGGAATCCAATGCGATACATGTTCTGCGCGTTATTAAAGTCGTTGGTGTTGAGGCCAAGATCGTCGAGTAAATTATCAGCAGCTGCGTTGCCGAGATTCCCACGATCGATGTTAAGACCGAAGAACATGACGAGGATCCAGATGAAGATCTTGAGGTCAGTTTTGCGACGGACGGCATATTCTTCGCGGTACGTCCATCGCTCGTTTGGGTCGAAGCGATGGAAATTCTCATACTCTGGAGGGGGCTGGTAGAATTGGGAGAGGTGCGGATCATCAAAGACGCTGCGCTCAGTGGCAATGGCGTCGAGGTCGGCGGGTTTGTTGCGGCGGGTGAGGGCTTCCCAGATACCGATGTTTCTGCTGGTGTCTTGGGGCTCTACAAGATCTGTTGGCTCATCTTTGGGAGAGTTGATCTCAAAAGATGGTGCTTTTGCGTCAATGTCTTGATGACTTGGATGAGCCATTCTGGGCAGTAGGAAGCCAAATGTTCCTCAAGGTAGTTGAGGGTTGAGAAATGAGTTTGGTGATTGTTTATGTTCGAGAGAGACTGTTATACCCTTATATGTAAAACCTTCCGTGATTCTTTAATAATCCGACTTACACCCAGCGTAAAAGGCCTTCTTCAACGTGCTGATGCGTGCATATGGTGTGACCAAACGAGGCCCCAGTTTCACAGATAACCATCAATTCAAGCCTACTACCTTGTTCATCTCGGCACCGATGATCCGAGAAGCTATCACGACATTACGGGGATAAATGGGGATTGACCAGCGGCCCCCAACACCCGTTACCGTATGCGGGTTGCTAGCCGGAGCTATGTACCGAGCCTCCCATGAAGAGGATGTATATATACAAAGGATGAGGGTTTTATTGGGGGTCCATACGGCCAGTCGCGTTGCCAGGCGATATGCCGTTGCGGTGAAGTTAGCAAGGCTTTTTTAAGCACATGAGCCAATGTGTATGAGACAATAAGACATCTTAGGCGCTCCGATATCGCGCGTAAGCAGTTGAAGGTGGGATTTTATGAATAGCTTGTCGTGAATTTGATGTGCAAAAGGTTCTACGTAGCCGTGATAGGCGAAGAAGATACACCTACGACTTTGGATATTTGTAACTGTTTCAAACGTAAACCAGGACTCTTATGTGGGTAATTCACATACCACTCACTTAAATACATCAAATAAAGCAAAATCCTTTCTTTAAAGCTCCAGAAAGATACTTTCAGTCTCTGGTCCCCGCTATACCGAATGGCAAATTCTCATACTTTGCAACCCCCTTCGTCTCAGGATGCTCAACATCAAGATCCCATTTATCAGGAACTTCCAACCCAGCATCAAGATGATGCTTATTCAGCAGCACAGAGACTCCATCGCGATAAAGCCAAGGATCATTCGTCCTCCGCTGCCAATCCTCAAGCCTGTCCCTAAATTCCTCCAAAAGATTTTTATACTTGGGGTCTTGAGCTAGATTCACAACTTCCTGGGGGTCAAGTTCCAAGTCATACAGCTCTTCAGCCGGGCGGAAGAAGTAATCTTTTAGGTTCCTCTGACCAATCTTCTTGGGACTGTCCTCTGAGTTGCGAATATCTTCCCACGTCAATGATCCGTAGATGTCGTTCGCAAATGGAAAGTCTAGTCTCCATGCAATATTGCGATGGTACTTGTAGCGTCGCGTGCGGATGAAGCGAGTGGGCCAGTAGTTTGTAGCCTCATGAAAGGTATGTGAGCCAAACACGTGGTCCCAAGCCTCAAGATCCGTCTCCTGGTCGAGAATCTCAAGAAATGAGCGACCTGAAAGTTGCATCTTCGGATTCTCAGCGGCCTGGCCAAGAGTCCAGTCCAGTATCGTTGGTAGAATATCCACATATGACACTAGGTTTTTGTTCACAGAAGCTTTGATGCCTGGTTGTCGCGCGATAAGTGGTAGCTGAACACCCGCGTCATAGAGTGTTGTCTTGGAGTTCATAAACGGAGGCCCGTTGTCGCTCATGAAGATGACCAAAGTAGTCGAGGCAAAGCCTGCGTTCACAAGCTCATCGAGGATAAAGCCAATGCCCTGATCTAAGCGACTAATGGCTTCCAGATATTCAGCAAGCTCTTGTCTGGCTCCAGGAGTATTGGACAAGAACTCCGGAACCACCATATCTTCAGAGCGGTACTTGACGCTTTGTACGCGCTCGTCAACAAGCTCATCATTTCCAAAGCCACCACGCGTTCGATCACGATGCGGATCATGATATCCAACCGTCAAAACAAACGGTCTCCCATCTCCCTTCGACGCAGTGAAGAACTCTTTGGCCTTTTGCGAAGACCACCAAACATCCCTCGTCAAACTCTCAGCTCTCCACTCCCATGGATACACAGCCTCAGGCCCGACATGAATCTTGCCAATGATCCCAGTCCTCACACCGTTCTTGGCTAAGATAGCAGGGCCAGACTCGATGTGATCAAAGGTCATGAAATGATGCTTTCCACTGTTTAGGCCGTACTGTCCGTTCTGGTGGGTGTGCAGCCCGGTGTAGATGGTAGAGCGACTTCCACTGCACGAAGCGGTACTTGCAAAGGCTCTGTCAAATCTTACACCCTGGAAAGCAAGTTTGTCGATGTTTGGAGTTTTTGCATGGGGATGGCCGTAGCAGCCTAGCTGTTTGCCTAGGTCATCTGCGACAAGCAGAAGGACATTATTTGCCACCATGTCGAATAGAGTAGATAAGTGTTGATTTCGATGCTATGCGAGAATCGAGAACTGAATCAGATAGAAAATATTTCTGAACTTCGTGTTTCTTCGGGTTTGTACGCGGATTACATGTTAGTGTCTAGGTTGGCGATGGCGTGACGAACGAGACTATGTCGCCATCCAGCAAGAAATATATATCCCAACATCCCACGCAGGCAAACAGCACACGATATGTAATCGACATCAAGACGGTGCCGAATATCCGTGCTTATCATATTCGCATCGTAGAACTACTCAGAATTGAGCCTCAATCATGTCGATCAAGCGTGCAAACAACCTAGTGCACAGCTGTCAGATTGGTTCATCCGCGGTGTTGAAAAAGCGCACCAATGAGGTTACATATAAGCGATTGTGACATCCGCGCTATTTCTGGATATAGCATGGGTCTGAACGGCCGAGGTGTAAGTATTCGGCTCCGACTTCCAGGAACCCCCAAGGTATGAGTCTTGACGAGGAGGATTCACTCAATGTACTGGTACATGCAAGGAGTCTCTGGCTGTCTAGGACCTGATAGAGTAAAGCTTAGAACAATGGCGACATGTTCTAGTCTCGGAAAGGAGCGATGGCCCGAGATGATATCAGCTGTGTACGTTTCAACATTGCGATATGTTATGGTAAGAGTATGGTCACCGTCTAGATAGACCTTGCTCTGTAAATCTGACCGGAATAACGGCAACATAATTTCAGTTGGAAGGGGAACAGACAAGATGAGGGCCATATGTCGTGCTCGCGATGAATACAAGCAACAAATTCAGATCTAGCAGGCGTAGATATTGAATTGGGCACGAGTACTCACCAGGCATCTGAGAATAAGTATATATTCCAGACTACGCTTTGGACTAAGTACTAAGTTAACGGATCAACTGAAACATCTCAGACACGGCTCTTTTAAGATGAAATTCGTTCTCATCTCAGGCTTATTCTCAGCCTTCCTTGCAACCGCTCAACTCATAGGCCCAGTCGGTCCCCTCACAGCTCTCTCCCAAAAGACCCACGAGTGCAACATTCTCGACTACGGTGCTGTCAACGACAACTCCACTGACATCGCAGACGCTATTGAAAAGACGTTCAAGACCTGCGTCCTCCCGCATACTGGAAGCCGTCTAATCATCCCTGATGGACAGTACCTGATCAAACGCTCTGTCGTTCTGTCAAACGGCACAAACTGGGCGTTACAGCTCGACGGGCTCATCACGTTGGCTTATGGTGGCAATTGGACTGTTGATCGTAAGTTAGTTTTGCAGGGCTTTGCAGGTGTTGAGCTGCTGAACGCGACTATCAATGGTGAAGGCGATGGGCAATTCTTGCAGAATGGACTTACCATTATAAATCGTGCGTATACACTCATTAGCTCATTTTGCCGCTACTAACCACCAACCACTAGCCGTCGACTTTGAGTTCTATTCGCAGAACGGGAAGGGCGCTATTCAGGGACAAGGCTATATCTACAGAAACCTGGCAAAGTAAGTCACTATCTTTGGCATAGTAATTTTCAAGAAATACTCATCTTCAATTCAGCGCCTTCCGTCCCCGTCTCGTCAGAATAATTTCGCCCATCAACACTTCTGTCCACGACCTCATTCTCGTTGACAGCCCTAAGTTTCACATCGTCTTTGACTTTGCTGAGAACCTCGAGGTATATCATCTCACCATCAGAGGGGCCAACTTAGGTTCCTATGATGGCGTTGATGTAGTTGGCACGAACTATTGGATCCACGACATCGAGGTACGAATTCTCTGCTGAAATTCATGGATCGTGTACTTATCATATCAGGTTACAAACCGAGACGAATGCGTGTCGGTGAAAAGCCCTTCCAATCATGCTCTCATCGAGAACTTGGTTTGTAACCAAGCTGGGTCCGGTATCTCGATCGGCAGTCTCAACGTGTCTGCTTCTATTGCTAATATCGTGAGTAAACCCTATCCATAAGGCTTGACGATCTGACTAAACTCTTTTAGCATGCCCGGAACATCAACATCATCCAGGGAAACAACATTGCTTTCATCAAGACTTACCCAGGCGGGTCTGGCTATGTCACCAACATCACCTTCGAGAATTTTCGTTCCAAAGCCTCTCTTTATGGCTTGGACATCAACCAGTATTGGCAGAACACGTTTGAGCCTGATGCCGGAGCTGTCGCTTTGAGCAACTTAGTTTTCAAGAACTTCTCTGGTATGCACAAGGATTGATGCAATATACTTCAATCACTGACTGTTGTGTTACAGGATCTGTCGCCGATGGTTCTAAGCGACCTCCGCTTTTTCTGGTCGCCAATGATCTAACATTCGCCACCAACGTCACGGTCGAAGACTTTAGTATATGGACTGAATCTGGAACCTCAGTCGTTAACAAGATTAGCAACATCTTTGGACACGGCGATAATTCCTATGGACCGTCAGATGGCATTAAATCGCTTTCTTCTGGCCAGGCACCAACTACGTACACCAGCACATACACAGTCACCGCTACACCTACTGGATGGAAGGCCCCATCGTTACCTACGTGGGCTGCGGCAAGCACTGGTTATGGAAGTGAGTAATTGATGAGATTTGCCTTTATATTTACTAAGTGTTTCTCTAGCTGATGTACCAATTCCGGTCTATACCCCAGCTGCGCTATGGAAGCCGAGTGGTGACTATGATAAACATTACTGGGGCAGTTTTTGAGGTGCCGTTGTTGTTAGCAAATCTGACACTCGGCCGCCAGTAAAACGTCCTGGGAGGGGGTAGGCATATGGAGAAACGGGTGATATCCTTATAGAACTGGTAGCTATAAGACAACAGTCTAGTAAATATACCTAAACCCTGAGCGTTGAGTTCCCGTAGCTGCAGCCATGTCGACCTTTCCATCCTCAGTAGCTACGGCATTCGCTTCAGTCTCTGCCTTGTCCAATTTCTTGTTCTCCCTCTTATGGACATATCGTAGCAATAGAGCAAGAAGGGCAACTATAACACAGATCGCGGCATTGGCGCTACCGCCTGGTGTGTATTGGGGACCGTCTTTGCTGGGATACATGTATGATCCATAGATACTGGCTGTGTTGCCGATCATGTTGCAAATAGCGATGACGGCTGAGCGCTTTACTAGAGGACGGGGGAAAGAGTTTGCGACCCATGATACAATGATTTGATCTGTAAAGTGTCAGTTGACGATAGCAGAACAGCTTGGATTGGCCAACATACAAGAAGCGACAGAACCCATCGGCATGAGAAACATGGCAAAGAAGCGAGCTCCGACAACGGTTGTCCCAGCTGCGATGGCGTTCCCGATAGCTGCTACGAGCATAAGGCAAATGATATGAAGAGATCTATCGTTCGTCTTTGCAGAGCTCAACGTAACACACACCGAGAGGAGGAAAGTCGCAAACTACAATAACTGTCAGCATATCCCACTCCGACTCAAAGAATAATAGCTCGACTTACCCAAGCTGGAGCAGTGAGCCACAGAGTAGTGATCTTTCCATAACCAAGCGTTCCGACAATAGTTGGGAAGAAGTATTGGAATGTCTGGGAAATCAAGCTGACGTGCTGAAGAAGCACGAAAAGGTAGAGTCGGTAATCGCGTACAGCCATCTTGACACCGTCCCAAATTGTCTTTTCGCCGTATGCATCGACTTCGTTGATATCTTGTGCTAAGCGCCATGCTGCGAATGCGCGCTCTTCTTGGGTGAGCCATTTGGTGGTGTGAGGATAATTGGGCAGAGCGACTGAGGCGACGAAGGAGAATCCGATGGCGGCTACGCCCTCCTGTTGATTGTTAGCTTTGTCACAGCAATGTCAAGATTGAACTGACGATGATGAATAGCCATCTCCAACCTGCGATGCCATGCGCTCCCTCAAGATCTCCAAGAATTGCTGCACCCAGAACTCCACCAAACATGTTCGCCAACGCATTTCCAGAATAAAGCCAGGCAATACGACGAGTAAGTTCAGCTCTAGTATACCACGAACTCATCAGAAAGACCGCCCCGGGGAAAAAAGGCGCTTCAACGAAACCCAGAAAGAATCTAATCACAATTAAATGCGCAAAGCTATCAGAAGCCGCATTGCACGTCGACACAACGCCCCAAAGACAACAAGACGCGCTAAGGTACAGCGACGGCCGAAGCTTTGTCAGGATGAGATTGGAGGGGAGTTGCATGAGTAGATATCCCACGAAGAAAATCGACGTGGCGAGGTTGAAATCCGTGCCTGACATTCCGAGATCTTCTTCGAGGGATCCTTGTCTGGCTTGTGCGAGATTCGAGCGGTCGAGAAAGTTGAGGAGATACATGACGACCAGAGTTGGCATTAGTCGCATATCGACCTTTCGGAGGAGTTTCTTGTCGAAGTCTTTGCGCCATTCTTCGGTTTGGCTGTTGAAGTCCCACGACTCGAGATTCTGCTCACGGCCAGCGGCGGGGGTATCGCCTTCGTCCATCTGGACGGATGCTTTGCCTGTGTCCATTATTGCGTCAAGAAAACAGGGTGGCAAAAGATGAGCTTCACGGAAGAGAGAGTGAGTTGGGGACCAAGAATTCAGCTACGGTGACGGTATATAAAGCCCCCCCAGACGAAAAAAGAGCAAACCCGGCACAAGTCTCGGCAAAGGAATACACCGAATTTCCATCATAATTGGTAATAGATCAGCGAAAAATGTAACATCACCAGCAGCTTGACCAACGAGAAACAAGGCGATTGCTTCGAGTCGGTAGATCATCCCCCGCAATTGAATTGGCGAGACTACCCCGCAGCTGAGTCGGGTTGATTCTGGGGTAAAATGGGCATGAGCAAGGTCTATGACTCGGGGATGTCACCATGACCCGCTCACTTGTGGGGAGAACACTGTTTTTCGTATGTGTTGTTTGATGGGTGTTGTACGGATTGGGAGGGAGGGTTGTATTAGGCTGCACCTACGGAGAACGTCACGGAGTTGAATGGATTTGCAGGTTCTCTTATCTCAAGGCTTAGATTTGATGCGATCCAGATCTTGTGGAAGGGAGATATATGTCATAGATACCAATGGGACAAAGGAGCGCGATGCAAGCCGGTCGATCTTCAGACCGGATCACTGATGTTGGTACGCCAGTATAAGCTCTCGCTCTCCTTGGCCTCGTGCAGGGACTCACTCTCGGAGCCAGAAGTAGTCCTCGAGAGTCTCAGCAAGAGGCCGAGGTACTTTTGTAATGTGACTTCCGAGCTTTTCTATCTTGAAACGCGAATTGGGGTTCGAATGCAACGGTAAACGATGTAGGTACTCCCGTCCGACCAATCAAGTGGACTATCACTATTAGGCAAAATCAACGTTGTGATCGGCATTGCGGAGAGCAAGCGAACTGAGTCGGATATGCATATCGGACAAAAGACCGATAAATATTGGGTTAACTCAACAGATGCTGTCACCTGATCTGTCTCGAGCCCTGCAAATGCAGAGCTAGCACTTTCGCTTGGTTATCTGGGGGTGTTGAGCTGAGGCAATGCCTTGTACATGTAGCAGTTGGAGTCTTGACTTAACTTGGTGTGCGAAAAAGAAAAGTAGCCGCTTGTTAACATAATTGTGTTTTGCATTAGACTGCTAGACTAAAGACCAAGAGGCAGAAGCCGGCTGCTAGTTAGGTAACGGAAGCATAGACTAGAGCCTACAAGACGGGGTAACATCATAACTATAGTTTCGTTCGTCTAAAAGGTTTATACCAATGTAATTAATGTTTGTCAAGTATGCTTAGCTTGATCAGCGATAAGCTTAAGGTAGTCAACAGCTAGACCATACCCTATCATTTGACGTCCCTTTGGTGATGTCATGGGACAGAGAAGCGTAACCCGCCAATTGACAATCGGACGGCCAAGTCATGATAAGAAGCACAAAGCCGTTACTGCGCTAAGATGAAAGAGGCCAATTGATTGCAATAATCATATGCTTCTGACAAGTTGAAGCCACAGCCCCAGCGAGATTGGTGGGGTGATCGACGCCTAATAGCTCAATAATTCCTACTGATGCCGGAAGAGCAAGGGTCTTGGAACTCTATTCCACAGACTTAATTAAGTTATTAATGCGACTCTGTCCAGGTGAAGTTGTTTAACTCGTATAGCGACTTTAAATCGACTTCATGCTGTCCCAGTGGTCTAAGTCAGAGCGATCAATCTGTTCCTTAAAGTTTCCAAGGTTAACGCACATCACGAAAGATGCAGCCGCACCAGATATTTCCAATTTCCTTTCAAGGCATTCCAATGTCAATTGGAATACTAAGATGAGGGCGGTTTACGGAGTATTCGGCTGGAATCGTGCATTCTAAAAGACACCAATCGTGGGAAGCAAGATAACCTATGACCAAAAAGGATAGTTCAAGCGACATCCCCGCAAACCCATGAAAGGCGACAAGGGGGGCTTGATAACATAGCCACGATTGCTTGCCCTGGCTTGCGCAGAGTTACGAACAAGCCTATCATCAAGCATAACTCAATCTACCTCCCGCATCTAGATCCATTATGGAAGCGGGAGCCGACTCTATATACCATTCGATGTCGCTTGCCAATTTGGCAGGTGAAGACGTAACGACCAAGACTTGCGCTTGGGTCTTGGGAAAGGTGCATAGGTAGAATCACTATAAAAGGCCGTCCGAATGTTGCTAGACGATAAAATATATATCCTTCCAACTCGTCATACTCTCAGTTCTAAAAGAGCGTGATGAAATTTTCAGGTTCAGTTTCTAACCTGCTTCTTGCAGTAGCTCTTCTGGTTTCACCAGGCTCAGCTGTTTCCAAGAAGCCAAGCAACAAGGCAGTCATTGCAGACACCGTATTTCACAATGGCTCAATCTACTCTCTTGATCTCCTCTCCACTAAATACTCTGCCCTCGCCGTCAAAGATGGATACATCACCTTCCTAGGCGACGAGAAAAGCATTCAGTCATATATTGCAAAAAACACCTCCATCTTCAACCTTGAAGGCCGTATGATGATGCCCGGCCTCATTGACGCCCATATGCATCCAATTAGTGGCGGAGCCGGCCTTCTCAAGTGCAACATGAACTTTCAGCCCTTGGGTCTCAGCAAAGTCCTCGAGAAAATTCAGAGTTGTCTTGATGATGATAAGAACAAGACAGAAGAAGATTGGCTAGAGGTAATTTCTCTTGACTATTACGCTTTGGTTGACGATACGGGCGGCGTTACGAAAAAGGACCTGGACAAGCTCAAGACGAAAAGGCCTATTCTGGTGGCGTCAGCTGATTCACATACCTTCTGGGTCAACTCAGCGGCGCTGAAGGTATCATCTCTCACAAGCAAGACCAAAGACCCACGAAACGGCAAATTTGAGCGACTGCCAGGAAGTCAAAAACTTTCAGGAATCCTGCAAGATTCTGCAACGAGTTTTTTAGCAGGACCGGCGCCACCAACACCCGAGGACAATATTCGATCAGCTAGAGCAGCATTGAAGCTTCTTCGCGAGGAAGGCGTGACAAGTTTCCAAGAGGCTGCGTCCAGTGAGGATACAGCTCTTGCGTTTGCAGCTATCAAGAAAGAGGGAGGTTTAACAGCTCGTGGCTTTTTCGATTATCTCGTGCAACCACCTAACAACACTGCTGGAATTGATAATCTGGTAAAAGACGTGGTCAATGTTACCTCGACGTGGAACGACAAGAAGGAATTAAGCCCCAAGCCCTCTATGAAGTGGCACGCTGTCAAGATGTTCATGGACGGCGTTCTCTTATACCCCGCGAATACCGGATCCCTCATCGAGCCATACTATCAGCCTGTGGCTAATACATCAATCTGGGCACCTAAGTCAGATTTCGGGCCGAAAACATACTGGGACAAGGAACTTTTGAGTCTGACCCTAACAAAACTGTTCAAAAACAATATCGACGCTCAGATCCACGTTGATGGAGATCTCGCCGTTCGAACAGCCCTAGATGCTCTTGAGGAGCTCCGTAACAAGAACCCCAAACTTCGTGATTATCGCGTTGGACTCGCTCACAATGAAGTAACTGATCCGTCAGACTGGCCTCGTTTCGCTGAACTCAAGGCCGATCCTATCATGAGCTTTCAATGGTCACAGGCCAGTTCAGTCTGGCTTCCGAATGGTGTTAAGAGTATGGGCCTAAGACGATCGCACTACATGGAAGCTTTTGGAGAACTTGCCAAGTTTGGGTCTGCTATTGTCTACGGCAGCGACTGGCCGGTATGTAACCATAAACTGTATCAACGGCGTTAAACTGACGGCAGCGATAGATCGATCCCCTGGATGAGTGGCTCGCCATCAAAGCTGGCGTCACCCGCTCCGGCGACCCCAAGAACCCCCACTCTCCCGCTTCACAAGGCGCACCCTACAATGGCAACGGTCTTCCAGGTTTGACTGTCACACGGGACCAAGCCATCCGCGCTATCACGACTGAGAGCGCTCGCTTCCTCCGCGCTGATGCTTTCATCGGTTCACTTGAAGTTGGAAAGCTTGCGGATGCTATTGTTCTGAAAGCTAATTACTTTGAAGTCCCGGAGGAGCATATCGCTAGACAGAAGACGCTGCTGACGATGGTTGGTGGTGAGATTGTGTACATCGCTGATGGGATGGACTTTAAGAATGGTGTCAAGGCGAAGTTTGCGAACGATGATGATGTTGGGAGGATGATTAAGAGGAGGAGTGTTGGGGGGATTCAGGGGAGGGATTTGTCGGAGGAGGGGAAGAGATCTGTGCAGCGGCTTCAGACTCGTGGGGCTTGTGTACACTCTCATCACTAGTGGGTGCATAATAGTCTTGTTAAGACGCTTGGATCTTTCTGCTAAATAGGAGGCTGAAAATATCTTGCTTTTGTTAACTCAACTTCACTGTAGTTCTTCAAACCCTTCCTCAATCATCGACCATTGTCGGGGTGTGAAGAAGCCCGACAACCAGTAATTGCCCTCAAGATCTCTCGTGTGAATATTAACAAAGTTCCTCATCGTGATCCCAGGATTGAGCGATGAAGCATAGTGATGAACCGGTCTGCCTGGGCGGTTCTTCCTCTGTGTGTCTTTACCAGCTTGCATCACAGCTGGTCCAAAGTCTGCAGTTGTGAGGAGATCGACTTTCAACCTGTTATTGGTAACTAAAAGTTGACTGCCAGGCGCAGCGAAGATTGGCGCCCTTGTTTTGCCGTCATCCCAGCGTTTGCGAAAGAGCTGAAGAATTCCCATCAAGTTCGACTCATCTAGTTGTTGCAGCAAGCCTTGGCGGCTCACAAGCGCTTGCTTTCCCAATGACCCGCGGATGTCGTCTGGTGCGATGTTGACGAAGGACCCTAGGATCATGTTCTGAACGTAAACACCATCCATATTCTGAAGTTGAGATAATCGAGTCGTGCGTCGATCGGGGCTGTCATGCTGATTGAACGGGGTGTTTTGGATGGACTGACCAGGGCGCGAGAGAGCCATGCTAAGATGGCATCACTTGGACTGACCCATGGATCGTCCTGAACAGATTTATCTCCTTTGACGTCCTCCAGCGCTCGCTGATGCAGTTTGTCTACCACGTTATTCGGAAGGCAGATGATGCGGCTCTCAACGATCGGCTGAGTCAATATGATCCAGAGCATACGGATGACAAACAGTATGAACGCTATACCAGAAAGGATCCGAGCTTCACTAGCTGCAAATTGCGGCCCAGCATGAGAGATGTCTCCAAGGTCGTAAAGAACATCATTTTTGGCACCGATAATATTAGGGACACGTTCTTTATGACCCGCGAGTACCGCTGACCAAGCTTGGATCAAGTGAGAGAACCCAACTGCGTCGAAGAGAACATGCGGCCATGTAACAGTGACAAGTGTAGCATCTTGAAAGGTGATGATGTGAAGACCTATCATGGGAGTATCTCGACTCGTATAATCCTTCAGCGATGTGGGTGCACCGGGTGGTAAACCAAAATCTCGAGGTCCCGATGCTCCTGGAAAGGTTGAGGGTCGATTAGTCGCTTTCGGCAATAACTTTGCTGCATTGTGCTCTTCGATGCTGATATCATAATGCTGGTGCGAGTAAGACACAGCGGGCCGTTCATCTGTGTAACGAGTCGGAACATGAACCTCGAGAGCTCCTCGTTTGTTATACCCGTATCTCAATCTTCCACCAAGCCTTTTCCAATCGCCAATAGTAAGTAATTCCGATAGCGATTGGTGAAGTTTATCGGCCTTTAATACATCATCGAAGCGCATGGTCCACGCCATGACGAGGAACTTCAGAACGGACACATTGTCTATCATGTGCGTGGGGTATACAATGTCGTCTGATGTTGAGTCCGAAGACACCATATTCACACATGAAATGAATGATGATAATGTACCAGAACAAAGATATGTACTGCGAAGGAAGTTGACGATATTTTAATAACCACGCCTACCGAAACCCCAAAATCTCACGTAAGCAATGTTTCCGAAAGAACAAATCGCATCAAAGTCTCGATACGACGCTATCAGATCCTTCCAAAACCGGCATTACCCGGAACCTTGCTCTGTGCAGTAGTAGCTTGCGTAGATCTCGCGATAGGAAGGCCTTGAAACTCTGACATGAAACCCGTGTCCTTTCTGTTGAATGCACTGGACGAAATGAAGATATTTCCCTGGCACACGCGACCGAGGTATTGTTGCGTAGCGCTCGCAGCAGCGTTATCAGGGCAACTGTTAAGTTGACCCTTGAAGTCTGGGACGACGACTTGTTTGACGTTCTGGAAGACATTGCCCTCGAAAAGACCCTTGCCGGCTGTGTCGCCTTCGATAGCGTGGCCATTAATGTCGCGCCAGACGTTGTTGACGGCGTGAAGGAAGGTGGTGGCTGAGAGGGCTGGGCCACGGCCTGCGGTATGCTCGATGAGGTTGTCTGAAATATGTCAGTAGAGCTTTGAGTTATGGTGGTGAGGGAGGTATACTTTGAAGAGTAATCTGATCACCCTGGCCGACCATCTCAATGGTCCAGTAGTGGTAACCGTCGCAGCCAGCGGACCACTGTGTATGACCATCGATGTGATTGTTGGAGAGGGTGATGCCAGTGCTCTTGTCGCGGCCAAAGACGTAGTGCTGACGACCAAGCAGAGATGTCTAGAAATGTTAGCAAGTCTTCTGAGCTATTCTAGTAGATGAGCTTACGGTGCAGTGATCAACCCAGATCTTGCTTGTGCCGGAGAAGGTGAAGGCGTCACCGCCCCAGACATACTGAGGGTTGAGGTTCGTGATATCTGCAAGCACGTCTGTTAGAGAACTGATACACCAGACGCCTGAGTAACGTACGAATGTTTTGAACGATAATGTTCTTGACATTAACGAACCGCAATCCTTTTCCCTTGATAATACCCTTATTACCAACCCCAATAATCGTCTTATCAGAAGCAACGTTAATCCCACTCGTTCCAGCCTTACTGTACGTAACATCGACCTTGGGATTGTCACCGCACCAATTTCCAGCTGCGTTGATAGCCAATTGACATCCCGCACCAGTCTTCCACGGCGCACATCCCTTCTCTTTGACAGTACCCTCTGAACCGATAAAGTCGTACGTTCGGTCAAGCACAATAACACGAGGCGTCTTGTCAGTCAGGTAAGTTACCAACTCTTGAATGTTCTTGGGCGTAACTGCAGCAGCGGAACCACCGCCGGTGACTCCTTGGGCGAAACCTTGTGCTGAACCGGAGACTTTTTGGGCGGTCGCGGAAGTTAGGAGCGCTGTGAGAGCGCTGAGGTAGAGGGTGAACTTCATGGTGGCGATAGTCGATGAAGCCAAGAGTTGGACTGGAGAGACGGTCTCGTTGTATGTGACATTATCATCTGAATTATAGTCTCGAAGTAAAGGGATACGCGGTTTCGTCGGATTATTCTTCGGAGAAACTGCCCTATGCGAAGTTATTTAGCTCCTTGTTTCAGTCAAGTGTAAAGCACGGTTGCAGTGGAGAATATTATTTCCGTCAGTGACAGACGCCAGCGCAGCCTCATAAGCCCTTAATTTCGTTAGCGTTGTTACAGGTACCGTAAAAATGCCAGTGACAGTCGTTGTAACTAATGTGTAGGGCGACCGGTCATTGGAACATATACAGATCCGATCATCCCATCTCGTATGAAACGGAGTCAAGGTTGGTATGCGGTGTAAATGAAACAATAGCGTTTCCCAGATCGGCCTTCGGCTCCGTTCTGGTTAGACATCAGATGAGAAACGGGTCGATGAAACGGAACATCCCGTACATCCGGTGAGCCTTATCGGAATCGGATTGGTAGCTTAAAATCATGGTCACTGACCTTCAAGAGGTTGAGTTGGATTCTAAGAAAACGCCATTACACATGGGCGCCAATAGTTACCCTGTTCTGATGAAGCCGGTTAAGTCAACATTCGCTCCAATCATAGATATGCCTAGTATTCAGATCTCATCGTAGATAGTTGTCTAACCCTTCCAACAATTTCCCTCTCATTCATCGTAGCGCAATTTGCGCAAACAGCTTAGCCGTCTGCTCAGGAATACTCACAAAAGGGAAATGACCCGCCGGCAGCTTCTCTACCTTATCAAAACCACCAGCCTGGATAAACATCTCCTGAACCTCCGGGGGAACATTCTTGTCGTTCTCACAAAGAACATAAGTCTTTGGAATCGTGACGTCCGAGTTAATAAATTCAGATACATCGCTAAGACTCTTTTGGCTTTGACTTCTTAGTACGAGTTTCCAAGCTTCGTCTTGTTTTTCGGGAAGAAGATCGCTGAAGAAGATAGGCTTTGCGGCTTCTGTCATGTGAAGGATTCCGCCCTGAAATAGTTAATATTCGTGGAGTTACACGTAGGGTAGGTAATTAACATACCTCGTATTCGTGATATGGCATTGGCGGCGCTGGCTCCGTGTTGCCCATAACATTTTTCCCTCTCTGTGCATATGCGAACCCGGCGATCGCGACATATCCTTTGATACCACCAGAAAGTCCCTTAGCCTTGCGTTCTGCAACAGTGTGCCCCTCAATGGCGAGTAAACCGGGGAGACTTCCATAGCTGTCCAAAGATCACAACCTCGGACCCTTTTTCGAGCTCTGAAGCCAGACGGTCGTGTATTTCCTTGACGTCATCGAGAAGACCTTTCTTCGCCAAGTCCTTGAACTCAGGGCTTGCAGGATCTTTGGAAGTGAGGGTTTTAGTGACGGTTAATCTGGGGATGATGACGGTGAACCCGTCTTGCTCTAGAATATCTGCGACGGGCTGGTACACTTTGGGGCTGCAGAAGCCACCTGGAACGATGACTATAACGGGATTGCTCTCTGCCATTTCGTAAACCTAGGGATATGAAGATGGGAAAACAGGAGGTTTTAGATGGTTGAACTTTGCGTAAGCGCCCGGCGATGGCTTTATATGGTCGGGTAAGCACTACGCGGAGTTCCGCTCGTAAGCTGACGTGTACCAGATTCAGTATAGCTCAGAAAAGGTAAGCTGCTGGTACTCGGTTTTACTATTGAAGTCTACAAGATGTCAATGCTAGGCTTGTTCATGAGATAAGATCACGGAGTTTAATTGGCTGCCACGAGTCTCCCGGTTAAGCCTGTTAAATATCGTTTCAAATTTTGTACCTTGCCAGACTTTCTAGCTAACAAGAAATTATAGCTTTATTCTATTTTTGCTTCGGAGACATTTCTTATTAAGGCTATGTGAATATTGCCTCCTAGAAGCTAAATTTGTTTAGGATCTTTCAGGACATTAGCTTGATGTCTCTCATTGAGATATCATAAGCTTCAACCATCAATCAGCAAACAAATTATACCTTCATTTCTGCAATAAAAAGAAAATCTTTACTTTTATTTGCTTATATTTGCTTCTTCAAGTAAAGAGAACACAGATATGTGAGCTCTGCCTCAATGCGCTGATTGAAACGGAAATGCATTTTAATCGCCGTCCTCCTAATTCTTATGTGTGACCTCAATCAGGCTCTCAGCATGGCTCTCTAATTGGGTGTTTACCAGTTGTTTCGGGCGGGGTGAGTATTTCTCTTATTTTGTCGACATGCAGGCGTTCACTAGTTGGATTACCGGTGTGATATCTCTATGCGTGGCGTCTGTGGGTGTTGAAGCTTCAGGGATGGCATAGCAGGGATGACGGCTGAAGAGAAAAGAGGCAGTATAAGTTTGGGTGGCACCAACCTTTGTTTTCGGCTGATTTCCCTTATTTTCTTTGTTCAATCTACTATTGACAGCGGTCCAAGACTTCAAAATGATCCGTCTAGAATGGCTCTCGTGGGGTTTCGCTTGTTTGCCGGGCCTGATTGTTTCAACCTCTCCCACTTACCTCGAGCAAAGCATCCAAGATCTCAACATAACAGACCCTGAAGAAGTCAAACTCTTTGTACAAGAGTGGACTAGACCAGGCGCGATCAAACGACTTGAGTTCGCTCCATTGGCATCCCAACTTCCGTCCTGGGATCTTCATCTTGGTCGTCGCCAAGATCAACTCGTAAAATGCTTCGGAAACGACAACGGATGCGCAGAAGCTACTCCTCAATGCTGCGGTACCCAAGCCAATGGATGGTGCTGTGCTGACAACAGGTCTTGTTGCCGGGCAGACCCTGGAGGTAACTGCTGCCTTGAAGGACAGAGCTGTTGCGGAACTTCAAAAGATCCTGGTTGGGAGGCCTGTTGCGATGTTGATGCGACATGCTGCAATCCTTCAGTTGGGAAGCCTTTTGTGAGTTGTGGTGAAATAATCTCGACCATTACTAATTGTGTCAGTGCTGCGATGAAGACCAGAAGTGCGACAACGATGCCCAAACGCGCATCAGCCCCACGTGAGGCGGCCCTTTTAAATTCACTCGATGCTCAGCTGACACTGTCCAGAGCAACTGTGACCGAGACAACAACTTCATGGGCGACTGAAACCGACACCGAGACCGTTACGACGGATGGCACGACGACTGTGAAAACCGTTTCGACCATAGAGACCACCATATCTGTGACGATATCGCGAGGCCCTACAGGTGACGAACCTACCGGGGAGAATACGGCTACAGACTCGGACAGAAAATACAAGCGATTCGTCCCCGCAGCGCCTCATGAGCACCTCGGCCGCGACGCTCCCGTAACCACGACAATACCGCCAATCGTCCTCCGCCCAGCTGCAAGCCTCAATGCGCTTGCTGACGGTCTTGCCCGACGAGGAATCCCCATCCATAGACGAGCTACAGACTCGGAAACAGTCTACGAGACGAAAAAGGTGATGACAACAATTACTGTTAAGCCTGGGTTGTAATACTGCCAACGTTCTCTAGGGGAAGCCAACTTAGCATAGAGTCCTGAACTAGTTACGTATATTAGTTTAGCTTTAATAAGTATATTGCAATATAGAATGCATAAACTTACTATTATATTATATATGTTATAAGTAATAGTATCGATGAACTGAAATTTGTATTAGGTAGATTCTACCCTATGTCCCTAAATAATCCACTATAGACCATTCTTCTTGAATATTGCGGATTTCCTGTAAGGCCTTTGAACTCCACGCAGACCATGTGGATCTCATCTCTTCTAGTGCATTGAGACAAGTTTCAAAATCTCGTATAGCACGTTGTTTATACGATGAATTCTCGATATCAGCTAGGTGGACGATAGCGGCGGTGAAAGCTACCTGGACAGTGGCCAAAGATGCACATCGCTGCACGTAATGCTCGATTAGCCAAATATACATAACAGCAGTAAGAACAGGTGGAAGAAACTTACCAATGTATAATGCTGCGTATATGAACGTAAAAGCTTTACTACCTCTGACGCTGATTCCCGGCAAGTCTTTATATGCGGGCTTTGCCAGGAAGGCAACGTCGAATGGCACTTGCGAATACCTGGAGACACTTCTAAGAGAGGTCGGTGTAATAAGATAAGGTTAACATGATATTGCATGCTAAGCCTCGAGGTTAGTTCTGGCATGCCTATGAGAGTCGACGTCTGAACTTGCTGTAACTGATATATATGGGCAGGTATGGGTGACTGAAGTGACGGTGGCAGCCGAAGATGGCTCGGTAGGCTCAGATAGAGTGCGCGTAACTCAACGTCTGTTCTGGCGACAACATCTTCCACTTCTTTGGCTGATAGTCCACTATTTGGTGCATATCTAGGACAAGTAAGTGACACAGAACGAGACCGGGGGTGTATAATAGAAGGCCAAACATTTGATCCATGGCTTCAGAAGCAAGTGACAAGCATTCCGCAGCGTAATGCCCAGTCGAGACAGCACGGCTTGGCATTACTGCTGCGGAAACAACCAGAGCAGAACCAAGATTTGGATTCCAAGGCTCGAATTCGACCTCATGACTCAAACTTGGTTTCGGGCACGTAATGTGGGATTTTCTAGTGCATCCAGGTCTACCCACTGCAATTGAGAAGAGCCTGAAGCAAGTTATAATGGGAGCTTTATATCCAAGGTGGAAACGTACTTGTCGAGGACAAAACACCCCCACCATGTCACCTTCCTGACTTCAGCTTCATCTTCACTGATAAGTCCTGATGTCACCCATTGGGAACAATCAATGTTCAGCCCAAGATTTAGCGCCATGCGGACCGCATTACCTACAATAGGTCAATAAGCCAGATCGCCCGGTTTGTGACTTTTACACACCGCAGTATAACCAACCAAATGCTTCCTGACCATCTGACAATGCTCTTATACTCATCAGAGCTGCCGCTTGGACAGTGGCAATAATGGGCGCTTGACTCTCGTATAGAAATAGAATCTTGGCCTGTTCAAAGAAAGCCGATCCAGCGGTGTTGGGGTCTTCGCCAACAGTGCGTAGTTCTTCGCGATCCGAAAACCGACAAGCAAGAGCAAAGATAGCCGAAAGAAGCAATGGTGTGCAGTATCGATCATATGTTCTGCTCCGAAAGGCGCGGGAAAACATTTCCTTGTGGATGATGTAATTCCAAGGATGTTGCCAAGTCCAATAAAGCTCAAGCAGATGCTCTTGAAGTGCTATTGACAGTGGCACATTCTTTCCCATGCGCTCTACCGCAGCAAGACCTCGTCTCTGCAGAGAGACGGTCGACTCCATAGAACTTTTGTCCGAGATACTGTTCATGAGATGATAGTTGCTTTGAGACCCGAAGTAGTGCAGCTGTCCATCGTCGCCAATATTGAAACGCCCCATGAGTCCCGTCAGAGCAGATAGTAGATTTTGATCCTCACTGTCGTCAATAGAGTCAAAGGACATTATCATGCTAGCATCTTCACTGCCTGCTGTAAATTGTGAGGCCGACATCTCATTCCTTGAGCTTAGTTGCTCCTCCAGGCAGCGTATTCGACCTTCCAAAGCTTGAACATAGGCTTTACTGGGAGGTCTGTGAGCTGGTCAGTCTCCCACGGCGTTATCCAGGTGGTCAAGAAATGGCCTTACTTGCGCTTGTTATCAGTAAAATTGTATTCACATGAAATTGCTTTAGCTGTGCAAGAGGTACAGACAGGTAACGCTCCATCGCACTATCGGGTTATGAGACTAGGCATGGCGGGAAAACGAACTGGTTACGTCATGACTTACCCGTATCCGCTTTTGGCGACAAGGGAGGCAGGCAACAGACACTCTTTGCCTCACCCTTTTCTCGTCGGGATTGACATTAGACATGAGATGCTGTAATGCTGCAGTTAGCGATTGCAGGTTCTATGATCAGTGGAAGTTTCAGTCATCACTTGGCAGTTGTGGGGCGGGACAATTTGACAATGAATAATCACGTGGGTCCCGGATAAGCAGTATCCTTTCCTTACCCCGACCGGATGGGCACTATCCGAAGCTTAATTCCAAAAACTCGCATTACCTATTACTATGCTTTTAAAGCAAATGTCATATGTAGCTTACTAAATAACGATTACATTAGCATCCACATTTGTGATAGCACAAGTAATGACGAATTGTACAATTAAATGCGTATGTTAACGTTGTACAACTCCGTGCATATAAACCGCGTTTCGTCGCCCAAAAGGGCCCTGTCATCTTATTCTTCTCCTAAACCAACGCATCCCTACATCATCTTTTACTCGTCTACCATTGACCGCAAATAAACATGTCGACTCAGCAAGTTTTCCGTTTGCATCAGCGTACCTCGGTACAGGATCTTACCATCCACACGGAAAGCATCCCGGAGCCCGCTGCCCATGAGGTTCTAATCCAGGTCCGAACAGTGGCTCTTAACTTCCGAGATTTCGCCGTGGCTACTGGAAAATATCCCTTCCCAGTTAAGGACGACGTTATTCCTGGTTCTGACATGGCTGGAGAAGTTGTTTGCACCGGCAATAAAGTTGAAGGTTTTGCCAAAGGAGACAGAGTCATTGCACCATTCGATTTGAGTGCACTATATGGAGCGATACCAGACTGGAACCACAGTCTTGGCGGCTGCTACGACGGTGTACTACGAGAGTATATTACTCTTTCAGGCTCCGCACTCGTCAAAGTTCCTGTCGAATCTTTGCTAAGCTATGCAGAACTGTCTGCCATTGTTTGTACAGGCACTACTGCTTGGAATGCACTGTATGGCAACAACCCTCTGAAGCCTGGCCAAACCGTTCTTTTTCTAGGTAAATAGAATTACGCAAGATAATACAACCATCTACTGACTTCCACTTAGGCACTGGAGGTGTTTCAATTACTGGATTGATTCTTGTCAAGGCAGCTGGGGCCAGGACCATAATTACATCCTCATCTGACTCCAAGCTGGAGTATGTCAAGGCTAAGTGGGGTGCGGATTATACCATTAACTATAAGAATAATCCCAAGTGGTCTGAAGAAATTCTCAAGATCACACAAGGTCACGGAGCTGATCATATTTTTGAGAACGGAGGCGCTGGTACTATTGCTGAAAGCATTAATTCTGTTGCTTACGGTGGCTGCATTTCTGTCATTGGCTTTCTGGCCTCATGCGCTCAGGATAAGATGCCTGACGTCGCTGCACTCGCTCTTTCGAAAGGTGCCGTGATAAGGGGCATCATGGTTGGGTCTAAGCAGCAGTTGGAGGAGGTCACTCGGTTTGTGACTACTAACAATCTACGGCTTCCGGTTGAAAAAGAGTTTGGCTTTAGTAAGGAAAGTGTTCTGGCAGCCTTTGAGTACTTGACTAGTGGCCAGCATGTTGGAAAGATTTCTATTACTGTAAGCTAGAAATATTTATATATATTATCGCTGGAGCAGCTCTGGCAAACAGGGTAGCTAATTAAAAAGTACTAATCCTAGATAAAATAAACTATAAGAATGCCTTAATACTATAAGGAAATGTAATACTATTTAATAAGAAATAAAACTATTAAAAAACCTATATATATTAGTAATTTTATTTTCTTTCTTAAAAAGAAAAAAAGTTATAACTATAATTATTTAATTTTTTAAAAACTAGTTAAGATATTATTTAAGTATAAATTATTATTTTATTATTTTAGTTTAATATTTCCTTTTAATTTATAAGAAGTCTTAATCTTATATATTAGTTTTTAATAATTAAGTATTAGTTTATACTAATACTTACTTTTTATAATATTTTATTAATAGTTAAGCCTTGGCCTAGTAACTAGTAAACTAGTTTCTTAAGACTATTAAATTATATCTTAAATTAAAATAAAGTACTTTAAATATCTTAAGTAAAAGTACTAATAGCTAAAACTTTAAACTAAATAATAAAAAGCTTATTAAAATAGAAATATTATAAGGTAAGGGATTATTGGGTTACTTACTTATTTAGGTTACTTACTTATTAACTACGTTATATATAAGTATTAATATATATATTAAAGAAAACCCTAAGCTATATAATTGTCTTATTAATAAGGCTTACTTAATATATTAATAGAATTTATAAACTATCCTGAGATAGATCCTTTATCTGGCATAACTATATATTATAACTATACTGTGGCTATTGTTAGGATAACTGCAGCCTATAAGGTTGAGCTTTAGGCTACGAACACAAAAAATGAATAATAGCACGATATTTCTTTTTTCCCGATATAAACTTTTACCTATAAGCTCTCACGATATAGCGCATAACGAGACTCTCTTGACTGCTCTACCCCACGTGTCCCACAGCAAGAACCAAGATGCTTGACTGTAAACAGTAAACATCGCTACTGGTAGACGGTTTCATAGTTCAGACCTTGCCCAGGTATTTCTCAGCATTATCCTTACTAAGATTAAGCGCCTTCCATCAGAATTGTCCAAGGTCCCCGATTCCACAACGATTCGAACTGGCAGGTAATCACAATCCAGTCCGAAGTGGTACTCCGGCCAGAGAACTCTCCTCATGTTTCCCTACTTGGAGTCGGTCTTATGAACGAAATTATCTTACATAGCTACTGGGGATGCCTGGTACACGACAAATTCCCACTAATCCGAAGCTATCCTCTTGATGGTTTCATTGTTACTAATGCGGCGCCGTCCAACTCAAACAACAGCGGCATCCTATCGTAGCCTAAGCAAAGGTCTGTCATTCTGCTGCGCTTCTTATATCACCTCCTTGAGAAATGTTGCGCCTACGAACAGGAGAACGGACCTCTTTAGCTACACGCGCCTGGACACTTGTATTGTTAATGGTTAATGGACGATTGGGGCGGCCCACACGGTCACTATTCGAGTGGATATCGCTGACGGCATTCTCCTTACGTCTTGACACACTTCGAGACCCCCCAAAGCACTTACCAAACCACGCCTTCATGGTCCGCTACCGCCTGTCTCTTACAGCAACCGATCTTCTAGACACGACCCTCGCCGACAGCGACAGGCTTGGCAACGTTTCGGAAACTTGGCCCACTGTTTAGCATAATGAAAAGAGAGGCTGGGAACGCAATTGCGGTGTTCGTTCACTATCTTATGCGTCTGGACACAGCACAATGCTTGTCAAGTGTTCTCCAGCGATGGAGAGAAATGGAGAAACTCAAAGAGCCAGTGGCAGATCCTGGGGGCTTGAGTACAAGAGCAGGGCAGAGCCTTTGACAGTTCTTCAGGAAAGTCTCGAAGCTACTGGTTGTGTATACCATCAATTGGGAAGCTGGCAGTCAAGTTACAGCAAGCGCATGTTTCCTTAACGACCATTAGGGAGAATTTAGCACTATGAGATAAATAGAATATTGTTTATTTCAGTTCGGCACGACTTGTATATAATAGTTAGCCATAAATCTAGAGGACATGGCCATCCTTTGGCCAAATGGGAATTGATTACATCTGCCATTCGCTACATGGAAGCCCAGCATACTTGCCAACCAACAGACAAGGGACAAGTCGATCGCTCCCAGACTCTAGCTACGACAGTGGCCCAATCACTTTAGATCAGAACACCTTGCTATCAAGTCTTTGAGACTATTCTTGCACCAGACAAATATGGGAGCATTCGCATGTACTGGTAACTCTCAACTTGGATAGCGCAGCAAGCCTGCCAGTTAGTAGATAAGTGATCAGGAGTAAACATTCACTTTACGGCGCACAGAATGATCGTGTAACGAGAAAGGGTCTTGATATTGATCTAACTACAGGCTTGCACGCTGCAATCCACGCCA
The DNA here is from genome assembly GCA_003353625.1 of Fusarium fracticaudum. Classification (NCBI taxonomy): domain Eukaryota; kingdom Fungi; phylum Ascomycota; class Sordariomycetes; order Hypocreales; family Nectriaceae; genus Fusarium; species Fusarium fracticaudum. The sequence goes on from PDNT01000003.1 coordinate 4,604,199, forward strand.
CGACATCGTATGCCAATCCCTGAACTTCATCATCGCCTCCCCAGAACACTTCGAGTGTCTCATCAATCCTAGCGCTAGCCGGACGTGCGGATCAGTTGCTTTGGTAAGTTAGCCAGCTGGTTCACATGGCGCAAGGGTAAAAGGACAGCTTGAGACTCACGGTGGATGGCGATACTGACAACCTCGGCAGCGAAGAGCGTAGCGAGACGTCTTAACAAGGGCGTTGGTGGGCTCTTCGATCCAGCACCAGAAATCCTTCTTGCAATTATGACATTTCGGGGTGTTCTTCAATTGCTGAATGATGGCTCTGACCTTTGTGGCAGTGACATCCCGGTCTCCCTCTAGTTTGCGTATAACTTCTTTCTGTTGGTTCTGAACAGTGCTGAAGTGTTCCATAAGCTTCTGGACTCTCTTACCACAGGCTTCAAGGATCTCGATCGTGAGTTGGTGTTCAAGGTCGACGGTTCGAAGAGCTTGCGTCGAGGCGAGTTCCGCAATATACCGGGCGGTAGCTGTCGCGATGACAGAGCGAATCTGGATGTCTCTGTTTGCGGCATGCATCTCGGCGATGACTTCGGGAATGATGTTGAAGTCCACCTCCTTCTTCAGAATCAGTTCGATCTTGCTAGTCGAGAGCTGTGCCAACTTGGCGATGCCGTAGTAATCGGCGATGGCGTTGACTCGAAGGTGGGATACGATGTGGTACACAGTCTGGTCTCCGATCTTTTGCGACGCCTGTTGGTCTTTAGGGATTTTGTCATCGCCGCTAACGATTTCGCTCTCCTCCTTCTCCCCCTGATCGTTCTGCCCAGGTCTTTTCTCGGGTTCGGGAGCGAGTCTGTAGTCCTCGCCGTAGAGAAAGCCAACCATATACTGCACGGTACGGACATCGAACTCGTTAACAGTAATGATTTTCGAAGTTGATTCCTGCTTGAAGAGTGAGTAAGAGCTTGCGGTGGTGGGCTTCTGCACCCACCTCAAAGCCGCCGTTGAGCGCAGCGGAGATGACAGGCGACTGGGGGCACACAATCATCTGGTGAAGTTTTAAGTCGCGGTCCTTGCAGCGGAGAACGAAGTCGCTGTATTCCCCCGACTGCAACAAGTGCATCAGAACGGAATGAGGCTGAGGCGGCATCGTCGTGGCCTTGGGTTCGATTGATGAGGCTTGGTGGTGAGGTGTGAAGATGCGAAGATGGGAAATTCTTGTTGACATTTTGCAGGAGAAGAAAAGAAGGAAGCAGACCACACGGCGGTAAATGATGTCATAATAACGCAAGCCTTCTCTTCTGATTGCTTTGTGATAAACGCGCTGTATGTTTGTCGGTCGCTTGCAGTGCCTGGCAGTGCTTGGCGGCCCAAGCTCAAATGCCCCCCAAACACCAAGTTAATTCACGAAATTGCCACCTGTTTCATAAAAATGATTGGTACAAAACGGCACAGTCCGTCCTCTCTCAGTGTCAAAAGTTACTAACATTCACTAAGGACTCCCCTAAGAAGTGCAGTCGTATCCAAACGTGGTCGGTTTATGGCGAAGTGAATGTGACAACTTGACTTTTGTGTTACACTACCTTCTTGCTTGTAACACACAAAACAAAAAATGACTTGGCCAAAAGGCCATGCCTACCAGGGGATAGAAGGATTAACGAGTCCTTAAAATATTTTTAATTTTAATTTATAAATACTAAAAAACTAATATATATTTACAAGCTTAATTTTTAGTTAATTGATAAGTATATTAAAGAAAGACTATATATATAAAATAATATAAAACTTTCTTTATCTTATGATCATTTTATAATAATTTATATATTTTTATTTAATTTTATTATCCTTAGGTAAAAATAACCTAAGGCCGGTCACTTCTTCTGTCCCCCAGGGCATGCTTGTGCTCACGTCTTCGCTTCCCGTGCAAAAGACCTGCTTGCTCCATGCCTGCCGCATCTGTTTAGTTCATACAAAAGCTCGTAAACGAATGAGGAAACCACAAGGTATGAAATGATTGTTCGTGAAATCGACTCGACAGCAGAAGGATTACTGCAAGCTCAAAGCAGCCTTTGCTGTAGTTATGCGATTTAACTAGTGTCTAGGGAATCAATCCACTATGAAATATGAAAGCATGGACGATTAGCAACTTGACAGCCATTCGTCGGCCCTCATTCACGACATCAGCTGACTTCATCTTACAGATATCCATGACCCTCCAACCACCAACGAACATCGAAGATGTCACGTTCAGCCCACGATCTCCGATTCTCCATACCCTCCAAGTTCTGGTCAAGCACCATCTGATAGCCCTTCGTATCGCGCGCAGCAAAGAATGCTCTCACGTCCGCGATCTGTTCCTTGGTATGCAGACCCTCGAGAGTAGTACCAAGGAACAAAGACGCGATGTCCACAGGCACCTCCTTCTCAGCCCTTTCCCAATTCTGCTTAGTCCACTCCCAAAGCTCGATTGCCCCATGAGTCGTACCGCCTGCCAGCCAAGTTAGGTAGAACATCTGCCGTCCAATTAGCTTCGCCTCTCGCTGTGTAAAATTGTCTCAACTTACGTCGTGCTTCTTGACAGTGTCGGTCAGCAGGTGGCTGAGAACCCACTTCATGAGCTCTGCAGTGGGTGCTCGTCCGAGACACTCCAAGGCAAGATACTGCTCGTCCTCGTTGGATGAACTTTTCCAGAGCTCGACGAGGTGCTCGAGTTCTTCGAGGCCGCCGTGGGCTGCGACAATTCCAAAGACCTCCCATCGTAGGGATCCCGGGATTGCGTTCTCGTCACCGCTCATGCCTTTCGCAAAGAGGTCCTTTGCGGCTGACACGACGCTGCACGGAAACTGTCAGTTGTCTAATAAGACCAGAGACGCATTGATCTTACCTAGGGTATCCTGCGAGGCCCGCGCCGCTGAACATTGATGTTTTGAACGTGATGAGATTCTCGTCATCATCTTTCGAGATGGTCCATCCAAGTTCCTCTGCCTTGGGGCCAATCACATCGCTCGCCAGTTTCCGAAGGACCTCATTCAGCTCAGGCCCGTGAAACTTGTACACAGACAGGATGGATCTCAGGTTACGGTCAATCATCTCCCATACATAGAACGAGTCTAATTCAGCGAATTTGACGTCCAAATCGAGCAGTTCGCTTGTTTTGTTCACTCCTGCGGCAACCAATGCTTTGAGGTCGCATGATAGTCCGATGCAGTCACGTAGGCTGAGATTGCCTTTTGATGCCTCGTCGAGGAGACGTGTGAGTAGTTCGTGTGAGTACGAGGTCCGGAAGAAGCTGTCATGGTCCGCGTTGACTTTGAACAGGCCGTCAGAGGGAGGTAGAACCAGCTCCCTTTTGTTCATGTCAATTGTCTCGATGCCGTGTCTGCGCCGGAGTGCAAATCTGAGCGGATAGATTATATCAGATGCCGCATTCTCTTCATTTCCGATACCGCTCGTCAGAAAGCGTTGCTGGAAGAGTCGAATACCTGTTACCTTGCCACTCTCATCACGCGACTCGGAGACTCGAAGGACAGGGAAGCCAGGTTGTTTGGTCCAGACCCTCATGCTAGCGGCGATTGATTCCCCAGTGACCTCCTCCCAGGCCTTCCAGAGGTCATCCGACTCGGTGCACTGGAACTGGTGACGTCGAAGATACAGCTTCAAGCCATCGAAGAATTTAGTGTCACCCAGGCTGTTGAGAACCATCCTGAGGATGCATGAGCCCTTTTGATAAGAGATCTCGTCGTAGATTTGCTTCGCGTCGCTCGGGTCCGAGATGAAGAGCTCGACTGGATGGCTACTGGTAAGAGAGTCAAGACTCAGGGCTTTCTGAAGGGTATTGGCAACGTAGGAATCCCAGAAGTGCCAGCTCGGAAACATCTTGTCCGCAGCGTACCAGGACATTAGTGTAGCGAAACCTTCTTTCAGCCACAGCCCATCCCAGTATCTCATTAAAACCAGGTTACCGAACCACATGTGAGAGATCTCATGGAGGATAGTCTCTGCGATCCTCTGCTTGGTATCCAGAGCCGAGTCTTCCGGATCTAGCAAGAGATTCGTAGTCCTAAAGATGATAGCTCCCCAGTTCTCCATCGCGCCCGTGGAAAATTCGGGAACCCCAATCAAATCGAGTTTTGGGAGTGGGTACGGTAGCTCGAAGTAGTCTTCGAAGAACTGTAGGCCTTTGGCTGCAAGGTCCACTGCGAAGGTAGCCTCTTCTTCAGTGCCGAGAGGACAAAAGACAGATATGGGGATCCTGCTGTTGGTGCACTTTACCTCGGCCAACGGTCCCGCTACTAGACCGAGATGCTTTGAAGGTAAGCCGACACGTTTGGCAGTTTGTAGGATTGGCACTCACGTATGTTGACATGGAAACGCTCTTCTGAAAGGTCACAATCTTCCGAGATGAATGATCCAAGGCTATAGACCTTTCCATTGGCATATTCGAGACAGCGACAAAGGACTCATCCACCACGATGGAGAGGGTGAACTCGGCTTTCATGCTAGGTTCATCAAAACAGGGGAAGACCTATGAGAAGTCAGTTTTGGTTCCAAAACAATGTATCGAAGTCTACATATTCTTACCTCTCTTGCATATGTCGGCTCCATGGCAGTCACCGCAATGCGGTGCTTCACACCATCATCTGTCTCATAGCTGGCCTGGTAGAGCCCAGTCAAATCGCTGCGAAACTTTCCAGTATAAAAAAAGACGATTGCAAGTTCTTAGTGATCCTGTGGGTCAATCTCTTGGGGCAGTTCAATCTTCAAAGTCTCGCGTGCGTCGTCGCAGCTTTCCCATGACAGGATGTTAGTCAATGTCGGTTGCGGTAGCGTGTCCCATTCATACTTACGCGAGTGTATCCATCACGTCCCATGAATCATCCTTGAACTTGACGCTTGCGGCGTTTACCTTGATTGACTTGCAATGCAGTTCAAGATATGAGCAGGTCTCAAGTACGGCGCAGCTGTGAGTAAGAGTTTGTTAGCGCTTCAGAAGCACCCAACGCGTCGATGTTTCCTGGAGCGCCTCACCTGATTTTCACGCGGCCTTCGAACTTCTCACTGTCAAAATTGGGATCGAGCCCGATCTCGTATGCGATAGGCTGGACACTGGTTGGCAGGAGGATGCGCTCTTTCTTCTCCATGGCGAGCGAGGCTCGACGAGTGGTCAAATGTTGAGTGAATCGGAAAGGCTGGCCACCCGCGCCAGTAGAATAGATAAATTGATTGAAAAGGGTTAAAGCGTTGAGGGGAGAAGTGTAGGAGCAAAGGTTTTGTCAGAGTTGAGTTTCTTTTTGCAGCGGCAGAACGAAAGGCTCCTGCCGGCAGTGTTGTTCTGTGTCAGCGCACGCACGTGCGAGGTTTAGGTACTGCCTTTTTCTCGCACATTTCCTAGAATACTCGGGGCCTTTTGACTGGCGAAGCTAATGGTGAAAACAAGCTTGCAGCTGCTTGTCACTGCCACTGACAGCCGCACGGATATTGGTGTTATCTCCTATCTTGAGACTGTATAATTGCTCCAACAAATCAGCGGAGCTAACCACAGCATTCAAGAGCTACACTCCCACATAGACTAATTTTAGTAGTTCTAGCAGTTGTACTGTTAAGCCTGTCAATGTACTAGGTCAGCATGATTGACATACGAGCCATTCGGGCATTCCTATCAAATCAGTTCAGGCAGTATACCGGCTGCCCAACACAATTACCCAAGATACACTTTTCAGCCTATCTGATGATCACGTCTGACGCATAATCCGCCTATTGCTTTGCCTTTTCATTCAACCTCACTAACCATAATAACTGTCTAGTTGCCTTTTCTCTTCCAAGGTACTTGGCCAGATCATACGACAAAAGTCACAAGTCCTACATGAACCCGATTTGGAGTGCTGCAGTAGCCCCGCTCAAGTATTTCATAAGAAACACAAAATCTCACTCATTTACCAGAGCTGGCTACCTACGGACCTATAGAAAGCCTTATCGAGCCACACCGGCCTAGCTTACTAAAGGAGGGCTCGGAAGAAAAGCACTTTAACCCGAGAGGCATTCTACGCCTCTTCATGGGTCGTCGTGCAGTATGCCTTGTTGGCGCAGTCTGCCCACAGCCTACTGAGTACAAAAAAGTATAATAAGGCGCCCACTAAGCTGGAGTCATCAATTTCCTGTTGAAACGCAATCAGAACCTCGAGTCCTCGAGTTTTACGCCTACAAGCCTCCTATTATCAACCCTGCGCTGAGTTCCCACTGCTGATTGAAGCTCTCGGCCATAATTCTCCACTTCAAATAACACATAATGGACCCCTTGGGTGCGACCGCGTCCATCATCGCCATTCTACAGCTCTCATCTCTGGCGATACACTTTTTAGTTAGTGCGAAAGGAGCCACAATACAACAAAGGCGGCTCCACGACGAAATCCGTGGCTTCAAGGGTATCCTCCTTCAGGTGAAAGATAGTCTTGAGAATGAGCGAGCAGATGCAGAACGAACATCACGTATCTATCTTTATTTTATTTTATTAAATATATTATATACTTAATATTAATTTAAGTAATTAGTTATAAGTTTTTTAAATATATTTATATTTAAAACGTTTTATATAATATAATTATGTATTTATATTTTAATTAATATATAATAAAAAGGAAAAGAACCTTATTTAAGTTAATGTACTTATATAGTCTTTTTAAATAATTTTTATTTATTACATCTTACTTAATATATATTAAGCTTAATATACAGTACACTTAGCGAAATGACACAGTATACCTAAATTGGGCCGGTCGCACAGCTTACCTATATAGAGCTAAGTTATAAATCATACAGAACTTGAGATTGATTGGCTATGCCTTAACCAGAGCTGTAAGCGCCTTGGTACATCATACAAGCCACCGATACCGCTGGCAAATCTAGGATTGCCAAGTGGCAGCCAAGTGGCACCAATGAAAGATGATAGTGTTAACCCCTCTTGCCTTGCAATTAAGGCCCTGTGATTATTCGCAAGGTTTTGCCATTTCTATTTTTCTTCTTTCCACCACATATATTCTGATATCAGTACTCATCTCTTTGTGAAGGTCATTACTTACGGTTAGAAGCAGGACGTTGTCGACCGACGTTGAACCATGTCATCACTGGGTAAGGCTACGATGGCCCTTGTCGCGGGAACTCAAGAAACAACGCTCGCACTAGCAAATCTCAATTTCGATTTTTCATTATTTAAGGTAGATGCTCCGGCTGAATACAAGGCCATTGGGGAGCGTCTTTCCCCGCGACGTCGGGATGCCGCGGAGACTGGAACCGAACATGTCATCGCTCGAAGACTTGGTGCCTTGTTTTCAAGCCACATTCCCGCAACACCAAATCTCATAAGAGCCTATGGCATCAGGGCAAGCGAGATTATCAAATCTACGACCGACGGCTCTCATGAGTCATCATGTGGGGGCTTGTTTCAGGAATGGACTGGGCCAGATGCTACTAGTATATGGGCTGCAGCCACTTCTGGCAACGGGGCCATTGCTATCCACATGCTTGCCTGCCTATTGGCAAGAATTTGGTCTGCATCAGAGGCTGAATCTATATGGGACGAGATCATTCAGACAAGGAAGGAGGAACTGAAAAAAGGGGACCTCACTGATCCATTAAAGTCTCTTACCGAGCTAGCACAAATCGACATCTCGCGAGAGCAGGTGTCTGCTTGGGACTCAAGCGCACGAGCATGGCTAGAAATAGCAGACAGTGCCAAACTACGACAGCAGAAACAACTCCTCTTACTTACCCGAAAAGCCAAAATTCCTATTAGCGGAAGCGGAGGTGTTTATGCAAGCGTTATAGAAGCCTGGCGAACGGCACTTGTAGCCATGGAAAACATGGTCTTGGGAATGCCACAGAGTATTCAGGATGGTTCTGTCATTCTAGCTTTGACATCTTGGCATTTGTACCCGGACTTGTATGCCTTGGAAGCAGGTCCAAACCGCGTCGCGCTAAACGATGTTCTCATACCACCAAGTGGAGTGGTTACTCTGGGACTATCGGCACACAAGTCCCAAGGTCAGATTGAGGGCGTACATTGGTCTCTCCCATTAGCTTTCCTCAAGCATTACGGAGATCCAGTGGCCTCGACAACAGTACTAGACGAAGCATGCACACGGCTTTCTTTGTCTGAATTCCTCATGGTTGTTCTTGGTTCCATCTTCTCAACCTGGGGACCCTGTCGTCATGACATTTCTTCGGCAACCAAGGTTGTTTTTGAGATGGGCGAAACTTTAATGTTAAAAACTACTAGCGGGACCGCCCGTCCATGGCCCTACTTACTCGCTGATACCGCTGAGGAATACATTTCATCGTCAGGAATCGACAGACAACACTACAAGAGCTTGATTATGCGCGGAATTCGACGGTGCAAATCGTTTTTGGCCGACCCCAAGGATCATCCAAGGCCAGTGTTTGGTCTTACAGATGTTACTACTCTCATTGGTATTATCCCGGATTCTAATCATCGTGTTACGCTATTACGAGAAATAGCCTCTGAGATTCTCGGTGGTACTTCTGATAATCTTCTAATTCGATATCGCCACGATAAAGTCGAGTCAGATGGCACGAAAGAAGATGAGACGGGTAATTTTTTTTCGTCACATGAACCTAAGCTGCCGCAAATTTCGTGGATATGGGAATATGCCAGCGCGCTTCCTAAAGAGACTCCATGCAGGAAGAGAAAGCGGCAGAATCAACCATCTGATCTGGTACACTCACGTTGGGTTGGAAGTGCCAAATCACTCTGCAAGAACGAGATCTCATTTGGCCTTCATACATTGGATGTTTTGGATGAAATCATTCCAACCGCAACGCCTTCATTTACTGTTGATGGAGCTATAATTGGCTTGGTATCTCGAGCTCGTTACGAGTTCGTTCTAGGCGACCCCCAACACGCTGCTATTTTCAAATTGACCACATCAGACGTCGCCGGTTCAGCTCTAGTGGAGGCCAAAATCATTGCCAAAGCCTTATACCATCGCTGGGTTGACGATTCACTCCTCCGGATGCATTTGGAGCTATTGGACGTATCGCGTGATCGCAGGGGCCCATACCTAACATCACTAAGAGCCCTTGGCGCAGCCACAGAGTCCTACAAGCTAATGCCAGCTGCTACGATTTCGACAGGCATCTTTTCAACGTGCCTAACTAATGCCTTATGGGTATTAGACTTTCAAAAGAAAACGCTTGAAGGAGCAACCTCGTCACGACCTCAGAGTAGAGAGAGTCCGTCATGTCTTTCAAGCCAGTCCTCACACGAAGGCCTTTCCAAGAATGATCACGAAAGTGAAAACGAAGATTCTAATTCATATACGGCTGCAAAGTTGAATAATCCTTTAAGTCAATGGATTATGAACAAGGGCTCACTGACTCCGTCGACCACATTGGATCCAAGAGTAACATTGTCAAACCCATGGGATGTTGCTTCTGGAGATGACCCTAATCCGCTCGGGCTTTCGGACAATCTTATGTATTCAATGGAAATGGATGAGCTGGAACATTCTCTTGCCTCAGATAAAGACTTTAAGCGGATACAGACGGAAATTGCCAGCTATCGACTGAGCCGACGTCAATCATTCGCTTGTATCGCCCTGTTCGAGAACCATGATGTCAATCTTGATCCTCAAGCTCTGAATGAAGTCATGGCGCTATCATCAGGCAACTCGATCTTCGTCGCTACGCCACTCATTTGTGATCCAGTCGAACAACCAAATGAGCATGAAATCAAGCGTATCGTAGGAAATATTGGAAAACCAGGAATCAGCCTCATGATTCCTCCAATGGATCCAAAGGTTCACAAGGTTGACGAATCGAAATGGAGTCATATTAGCCACGTTCGCTTTGATGGGAGGCTAGATGACGCTTTTCAGCACACATCACTCCATCTATCGTTCACAAGATACAAATTACCGGTTATGATGGCCCATGGCTACCAATCTATTGCTGCCAATTTTATTGAAACACCAGTATCTATTTTCGATCGAGATACCTGGATCGCCGACCTTGACATCCTGAAAGCCTTGAAGTCACGTCAATTGGAAAGGAGGATCACCCGATATTGCTACCATGATGAGATGGAAAAGACTAGACCGGTGTTCCCGCTTACTTCTATTGACTCATGGCTCGAGCTTCTGGATCTTCCACCCAACGCAAGTGTCTTCCGAGCAAAGAACAACTGGCTCGCAAGGCTGGCTGGTGCTAGCCTTGGCCTCCAGATAGGTGCTCGTACGATAGTTTTCCCAGGCTGTGAGGCCGTCTGCTGGAAATGCATTGGGGAGTCATGGAAGGGTGACCTGTCATCTTGCGATGAAGACAACGAGCGAAGCTTACCACTCTTTGTTATATAGAAAATTAAGTATTGATTGTATAACACTACAATGAATTCTGAATTTCAATTAATCTAAAGGATAAAACATACTACAACACTCCTAATCCCGTATTTAGGGGATGTATGGAACAGGGAAAACCACAAACTTTTGACCGAGCTGATACAAAATCTCAAACACAATTCGGATCAACAAAATGACCAACTTGAAGTTTTGATCACAGTCCTTGAATCTCTTCAAGCCACTCAAGAAACTGTTTCGAATAGTCTAGACAACCTCAGTAATGCTCAGGCGGCAGATGAACGACTCAAGATCCTCGATTGGATTACACCCATAAACTTCACAACAGACCATGGAGGTTGTTCACAGCGACTTCAGCCTGGGATCGGTAAATGGCTCTTGGAGTCCGACCAGTTTCTGGTATAGATGAACGGAGAGTATCAGACCCTCTACTGTCCTGGTATTCCGGGGGCAGGAAAGACAATTCTCACGTCGCTTGTTATTGATCATCTTCAAACGCATCACCAATCTGAAACCATCAGAGTCGCCTATATCTTTTGTCCTGTGGCCTAAACAAGCAGGTACAGGGGCTTACAATTCTGCAACCACCATCTCAAATCAAGAGTTTGACAATCACTATGGACAGATCTTGGTCCATTTTGCCGTTTCATAGTCCTTGATAGCGAGGCGGCCCATTGTACTTGTATGTAAGTTTTCTTTGTACGCCCCTGTGACCCGTCCCTTACCTCAAATAGCCCGCTTTCTCCTTATGGCAAAAAGGCATGCAGGAAGTCTGGAACCAAGGCAGAATTTCATGGGATTGTCTATGAAGCTGGGAATGAGCCTACTCTTTTACCAGCTGAGCCCGAACTTAGCTTTGCCCCTATCCGTGTGACATTGCATGAGCCTGACGAAATCCTGGCAAAGGAAATGCGAGTTAATTACTCAAAGATGACCACTCTTGAATACAATGTTAAGGTCTTATTCATTGGGCGCGTTATGACTGAAGACTGAGATATTGTAACAGGTGCTGTTAATGAGAGTTGGAGGAGAAAACCACATCGCAGGAAAAAGAACAGGGAAGAGGAAAAGTCACCGTAGTATTTCTTCCTAGCTACAGTGCATCAGATTGAGGAAAGGCTCATGGGGGTCTATCCGCCATTTATCACAATAGAAAGATTCCCCAGCCTGCCTTATCCACTGGAGAAGCTATCGTCTCTCTGGCGAATACGTCTATGGTAAAGAAAGTGTAATCGCAGAGGTAGGTACACTATGTCGATGATGATACCAAGACAAGTAAAGATAACTACGGCAGTGTTACGGCACTTATCGAAGGCCTCAGCATCCCGGATTGGCGTGAACAAGAGAAGCAACTTTTCAAGCGCCTTGACTTGACTCTGCTGCCTATGATTTGGATTATCATTTATGACTACTTGAATCGTGGCTCAGTCGCGTATTATATCCTCCTCCTGATCGATAGTTTGAACAACGTCTTCGCATCATGTCCTGCTGGTACACTCCCTTAGCATGGCAAACTTGACACTCATCGCTACCAGCTTGTTCGCGCGCCCTGAAGGAAGAAAAGGTATGGCCCGTTGGCAATCGCTGTTCATACTACCTAGTTGTGGTGGCTTGGTCTTTGCTGTTCAGGCCGAAGGCCTATTGCCTGATTATCCAGCCTCCAAGACTGGTAGCGCTCGTTGGACCATGACCGACGATGTGCGACGTAGTGCGGTCACCCGTATCCACGCAGATGGTGCATAGATTAATTGGTTCCGAGCCTTACTTGTGGCCATCTTCTTCGTGCGGTGGACTATACCTCACTATTGGCACGCCCACATTCAATGAAAGTGGGCGTTTTGCTATACCGTTGACCACATCCTCTACCCAATATAGCCCGCGTCTCTGTAGGCGAACCGAGGATTGTGTGTAATAGCGATCGGAGGGCCGCCTGGAGTGTTGCGAATGGACGAAAATTGGGTTTTAACAAATTACTACCTATCCTTAGTACATGGGGTCGGTGAGACAAACTCGGACTGGGGTGACGCACTCCATCGATGCCTACCAACGAAGTCGGCTAGACAAACTCGGACCGGCGTGACGACTCAACCTGTGCCTATGCAGATGGTGAGTTGCCCTTATTTCTGCCAATTGGCATACGTCTTTAAACATAGATGGCCTAAGCAAGCAGGATGTGTCTGCTTGCCCGAGAGGATATAAATTCAACAAGTGGCCTGCCACTTAGCTCTCAGAACACCACCCTCCACTCAGACCCTTCATCCATTATCACCACCAAAAACCTCTGATACAATGGCTTCTAATCCACCGGGAAAGTGCTGCACCGTGGGTACCCTCCACAGGTAAGGATCCGAAACCAAGTCCGTACCCTTTTAAATCTGACATATGCTTCAGAGGTCAACCCACTGGCAAGTCTATCAAGATTGATGACAACACCGAAGCCTATCTCGCAATCGCGCCGGAGGGTATCGCGCATAAGGGCATCGGAATTCTCTATCTTCCAGATGTCCTTGGCCTGTGGAATAACAGTAAGCTTATGGCCGATCAGTTTGCTGCCAATGGCTATACTACCCTTATTCCTGACCTCTTCAATGGTGATATCCTGCCTTATCCTATCCCTGAGGGCTTGGATATTATGGATTGGATCTATAACGGTGCTAATGGAAACAATCCACACACGCCGGCTCAAGTCGACCCCGTTGTCATCAAGGCTATCAAGGTTCTAAAGGAGCTACTTAAGGAGCAGGGCACCGTTAAGATTGGGGCTGTAGGATATTGCTTTGGCGCAAAGGTAAGGCCATAACTATCCCTTGAAAACACTTGGCTAATGAAGTATCAGTATGTTGTTCGCAACTATAAGCAGGGTATTGATGTTGGCTATATTGGCCACCCTTCATTTATCTCTGAAGATGAGCTCGCTGCGATTACCGGACCTCTTTCTATTGCTGCAGCTCAGGCTGATAGTATCTTTCCCGCTAAGCTTCGACACCGATCTGAAGAAATCCTGATCGAGATAGGCAAGCCATTTCAGATCAACCTGTTTTCTGGTGTTGAACATGGCTTTGCTGTCCGTGGTGATCCTGATGACCCAGCTCAGCGATTTGCAAAGGAGCAGGCTTTCTTTCAGGCTCTGCAATGGTTCAACAATTATCTAGCTTAGAGTAAATAGCTCCTTGATATAGCAAGTTCAATATATAAATACGATAGAGGTACCAAACAGTCTTTATATGTAAATCCAAGGATAATATCTAATAGACGTTGTATAATATTCTGAGTACACCTGATATAGTAGTAATTGGGTTGATACGCCACGCTATAGTACTGTCACTTTCAGGTAGCCTAGATAGGCACTTATCCAGCATCGACTTGTATCATAGGGCAATATTCTCAGAAACAAGCGGTAGATGTTTGTCGACCCGAAATGTGGCGAAAGGCGGAAAATAGTAAGAGGGCCAGAAGACTGTAAGAATCAGAGTGGCAAGCGCGATCATCCTGCAAATCAATTTAGCTTTTCATATAAACGATATGTCGATTCAGTGCCATACTTACATTCCATCAAGAACGAGGAACTCTTTCTCGATGCGCATAAGGTGATTTCCCCAGCCACCAGCCAACTCCGGTATCCTGTAGATGCAACGGATGAGGACGAGGAAGTAGGCAATAGTGAGAACTATGGCGAAGGTCTTCAGTTTCTGACGTGATACCGTACCGTTGGCCTTGCTTGTCTCGTACTGGCTTGTTCCTTGCTTCCGCCGAAGGTGGCGCCTCTGATAGCGAAAGATATAGAAAGCAAGTAAACAACCACAAAGGCCCATAGTGACAACCTGAAAGACAATACCCGCGACCATGATATGATTGCCAAGTTCAGCAACACTATCTTTCCCACCGCCCGTCCCCGCAGACGCCACGCCGCCGCCGACAGCTTGAATAACAATCGATCCGGCATCGCAGCCCACGAATATCCAGGGGTAATAGTTTGGTTTGAGGAGGGAATACTCTGGGCCACAATAGATTATAAAATGCTTCAGGGTAAGATAGATGGCGGCTGCAATAAAACATGGTCCAACAATGAGAAAAAGCATTTGTATGATGAAGCCACCCGAGGACCATGGATTTTGATGCAGCATCAAGCGGCCAATGTATCCAAGCGCTTCGAACAGAGTGCCGGTAGCGAGGGCTGCCGTGTATGACCATGTCTTGCAGCGCATTCCGAGATAAACTTGGGCAACGAAAAGAGATAGGAAGAAGAGGAGAAAGAATACATTGCCACCAAGGTTCGGATAATAACCGTAGGTGGTGTATTCTATAGGACACTCAGGAGTAATCTTGGTGCAATTAGAAGTATCCATGGTTGCCCGCGCCAAGACATGGCCCGAGGGACCGGCGAGCAGGGTAGTGAAGGGAACTTTTGAGAGCATCATGTATGTTGGAGATGGATGAATAATGGAAGCATTAGCTCAAAGAGGAGAAGAAGGGAGAGAAAATTGCCAACCACATATCAGTAAGAAAATATCAATCTCCAAGAAGGACGCCTAATATATAAGATCTGTATTCACAAAGCAGTACGTAGCACACTGCTTACTCGGCGAAGTCTCGTACCTAGAGCGAGTATAACTCGTAGCCCCACATCGCTTCGGAGGTGTCGGCTCGCTATTAATGGATTTACTGGTGTCAGACCCATTTACGTAAGCCTGCTAGCAACACTTAGCGCGAGTGGCTACAGCTAAAGTTTCGCTCTTCTCGGATTCATTACTCTTGCTCTCTTCAATTTAGAACCGTGCT
This sequence comes from Fusarium fracticaudum, assembly GCA_003353625.1. Lineage (NCBI taxonomy): Eukaryota > Fungi > Ascomycota > Sordariomycetes > Hypocreales > Nectriaceae > Fusarium > Fusarium fracticaudum. The sequence continues at coordinate 4,619,330 of PDNT01000003.1, forward strand.
GTTCCCTGAACGAACCAAAGATACTCAACTGTCGCTATTCTCGTAATCTGCGGATATGGCGACTCGGCGGGCGCATACAAAATCCCGAGCCGGGTGTCAGCAGTGTAAACGCCGGAAAGTAAAGGTTGCCGAAATACCATATTTCCATTTACCTTTTGTTTCGTCTTTCATACTGACAACTCTTGCAGTGTGACGAAAAGCGCCCTTCATGCTTCAACTGCACACGCTATGACACTCTTTGTAGCTTCTCATACCCGGATTCATCGGCTTGCCCAACTTGTGGACAAAGCAGGAAGAGACATGGATTGCATGGCCCGATAGCCGATGCCAATACGTCGCAATCTGGAAGCAGCCCTGATAATAGTAAACTGGCTTCGACTTTCCACAACGGCCACAAGCACGCTCCCCAAGAGCATGTTGATGCATTTCTGCATGCAGTCTACACCAGTCCCCTACCGATATCAGAGCAACCCAACGACACCGCGCTGTCGGATTTGCGACGCCATGACTTCGAGCTTATACACCATTTTCTCACTGCTACATACTTAACCATGGGGCTTCAAGATGACTTGCGCAGCGTTTGGAAGACCGCTATACCTCAACAAGGTTACAGCCATCCCTACGTTATGCATGGCATAATGGCGATATCTGCCTTGCATAAGGCTTACTTACTATACAACAAGTCTGATAAGTACTTGACGCTTGCCGCGTATCATTATACGCGTGGACAAGCTGACTTTAGGAAAGACTTGTTAGCAGTTACAGATGATAACTGCAAGCCAGTGTTTTGTTTTTCCTTGATTCTTATCGTGTACATGTGCTCCGTACCTGTCACACGCTCCCCGAGGCACGTCATAGAGAATTCTATACAGGCCACACTGGAATTATTTCTTGTCTGCCGCGGGTTGCGTGAGACCACCAAGTCGCATTACGATCGAGCCCTCAAGTCAGATCTATTCCCACTCGTGAGATCCTCATGGCTCACTGGAGATGATGATCCGCTCAAAATCCCGTCGGTTACCCTCCTGATGCCCATAGGTATATCCAGTACTAATGCAATCCATGCTTAGAACGCCTTCACTTTCGGCTTCGCCGCTACCGGGCGACACCTTCAAGGCGATTGACCACCTAAAGGACTTTCTACAGACAGAGGTAGATATGATGCATGTTGCGGAAGCCGAAGATGCCCTTTCCTGCTTGCGCGTGACGGCCATGAATGTTGCGATGGCAGGTATCAACGTGGAGCTGGGGAATATAGTCCTATGGCCGCACCATTTCTCCGATGCCTTTATGGCTGATATGAAACAGCTGAGGCCATACGCATTGCTGATACTCGCTTATTTTACGCCTATCTTGGCCGTGGTAGACCGCAACTTCTGGTTTCTCCATGGTTGGAGTAAATATCTTCTCGCTGATATTGAGGAACGTTTAAGAGATTTACCTGAATTTGCGAGCAATTTAGAATGGCCAAAAGCACACGTTACATAAACAAACCCAACATAGCTAAATGAGCATCAGGTAGACAATGTCTCCTTACCACTGGCTTACTTTTCTATGTCCTTTCTTTCTTCATACTGGTGACTACAAAGCCATCATCAAGTGCCAATAGGTATCAATCTCAATACCTTTTTGCAACGAGCTTAACCTTTGAACTGATGGTCATACAGATCCCAGAAACTTCAACCTGGCATTAATAATTATTGCACTGAAGTATCTCTATGCCACGAGATAGAGCCTCTAAAACATGTACTTATACTAACTCATCTCTACCCCCAATCTGAAAGGCCTGACATGACTGACTATACAACAGGCAAATGAAAATGCAGTTCTAAATTATGTCTTTCTGTAAGAAAACTGTCCTACAAGGCCAAATCTTGCCGTTCGCATCTGGGTATTGATATATGTTTTCAGCTGTGCCAATCAACCTATACCCCCGTCTCTCATACCAGGCCTGGGTAGGAACCTAGATCATTAGTTAGCATTGCTTACACTCGGCTACTCGATAACGGGCATCTACCTTGAAACCTCCTCCATAAATGGCAACAGCAAAGTCCTCATCTGCCTGGTCTTCATGGTGCACCGTGTCCAATAGAAGATGTCTAGCGTTGAGAGGCTCCTCGCTGGCCATGCGTTCAGCGATATTCATGGCAGCTCCGCCGATACCCAGGCCTTGAAGTGTGTAAGATACGTAAAGGCTCTTGACCCAGTATGCACGAGATTTGGGAAAGTCAAGTTCGAGCCTTTCTGCATAGTCAGAGATATGGGTGTCGAGAGCAACGTGCCCAACAGGAAGGAATTTTGCGTCGGTTGGAACGCGCGGTTTTCCTAGGAGTGTCTCGCTTGAGTCGAGCAGTTCTTCTGTCTCCTACAAAGCATGAGTCAAAGTCAGGATTGGCTTCTCATGCCGTACCTACCTTCTGATAAGCCTCAATATGCATACTGAGGTATTTCTCACGCTGTGGTTCGTCCTGCGGAAAGACCTGAGAGACTTAGAATAGCGATGCATTAGAGTGGTGTGATACACGACTTACAATCCAGTAAACGCATTTCGTCCCCTTTATATGTCCATATTTCCACACAGTCGGGACAAGCGACGCTTGCCAGCCACAGATTATGCGCTGCTCAACCATGCGCCTCACATGCTCAGGCGAGTTTGGATCCCATGGGATAAGAGTAACGATCGGCTTTGTCATTTCGAGATTTTCTGATGGATGGCTTTGTTGTTGAGACAAAAACTAAATAATTCGGATTCTTTGGTTCGAAGTATGTCGAGGCCGGACCCCGTCGAAAAAGGTTATAGCTATAAGAAACGAGCTTTACTTAGCATCCAATGTTAGAATGATTCGTATACATGACGTAAAGAATATATCGCCTAGAAATCTGTGCTACTTCGAGACTTGCCTTATTTATTCATTCCTTATTAACGACACGTAAGCACAGTTGGCTAGGCAGTCGGCGCTGTATGGTGGCTGTTGTGGCCACGCCCTCATGTCAATCGCGCCCTAGTCTAAAGAAGAGAGGGGCTGGCTCCACGCGCTTATGCAGAGAAGAAATCTGGGCAGCGGATGCCAAGGATAGATTCGGGGCAATTTAATTGACTAAGAACACCACATACATCGTTATCAACTCCCGTCAGACACGTTTAAACGGGAGGGAGACCCTCGAAAGCAGTGACTTCCCATAGCCAACCATTAACATCATCAAGATCAGCACCGAGGTTCGTATGTCCATCCAGTAAAGTGGCAACATTGAGTATTTCGTTCGGCGATATTCCCTGCTCTCCAAGCACAGAATTACGGCCGTTTTCTTCGTCTTGGAGCCGAGGCATGATATCTCTTTGTTCAATGAGGTGCAACATATCATGGAGGCGCTCAAGTTCTTGGCGCCGAAATTGTGCGGGGAGATTTCCACCAGCGAGCAGAGCGTCAAGAATATTTCTGGTTAACTCAAAGGAAGACTCGCCGGCTGCATCTGGAAAAGGCTGAATGGCGGATATAAGCGCCAGGACGAATCCAGCTGAGAATGCGTGGTCGAGATCGAAGGGTAGAAAGAGCTCTTCAAAATGTTAGATTGTCTTCACTAACCGTATGATCTACGCGCATACCTAGCAGATCCTGTGACTGGAGTGTAGTCAAGATGCGGAGTGATTTGTGAGCGGAGTCGTAACAGGTCCTGACCAGGGCCTTGACGGGCTCAGCAATCTCACAGTTGGCATTGGTATCATGTCTGCTCATTTCTAGCTTGTCTCGTAGAATACACATGAGAAGTGGCCTTGTAGCAAGGACGATGCACTGGTCTAGCTGTTAGTAGGAACCCATGCGGAGTAAAAGCTATATAACGTGACTTTCCTGGTGATAGCATAGGTTCAGGGTTGCAGAAACGCGCGATAGTGGGCTTTGGTTGTCCAGCTTCAGATCAGGCGACGAGTTTAGCTCGGCTCCAAGCGCGGCGAGTTCCCTCAAGATGGCCATGGTGTTTTTCGGGAACAATACATCTAATTTCCCATCGATGCCATAAATAGCTGATGGATGTGTCAGCTTCCGAGCTATCTGCTACGCCAGGATAACACGAACTGTTGAGGACTTTGGTCTTGAGCTTTGATAGCTTAATGTGCATCTCCAACGAGCTTGATCTTCGAGGGATTGTCTGATCTCCTGGGATCGGCACGGAAATATCACTATCCTGAATGGAGCTTGGAGCGCCCATCAAGGATGAAAATTTGCGATCGAGGATGTAGAGTGTCCACCATGCATTGCGATATCGCCTTACTTCAGGGTCGTCAGAGGATTCTCCGGCAATGTCACGGTGTAGACCTTGACTGAGTGCTATACGGAGACCCATTCCAAGCTACATAACGCCAATTAATACGGTCTGTGATCGGAGGTGGAGGTAACTCACGTAGACGTAAGCACTGTTGCGGTGATCGACAGATTGGAGATACAAGGCAAGCCCGCAGCATACTTCGATCGACAGAATTGGATCTATGTATAGTCCGTAGGTATCTGGGAATAGCTCCATGGCTTTCATGAAGTACTCGCTCCCTGGTGAGCCAGCTTTTGACATACCACGGGTGAGCAGTCCCTTACCCAGAGCCATGATGAGAAAGTACTGGACATACCACATCCTATTCCCAGCGGTCACCGGCGGTGGACCATCGCTGTATAGCGAATGAAGAGACGGCATGAACTTTTGCTCGTCAAACAGATGGTAAGTTTGAACTATGTGAAACTTGACCGTGTTGGTGAGATACAGGGCATAGTCCAGAGAAGGCAGGCCTTCGATATTAACAGCAAGATGAGTCTGCTTCATACTCGGTAGCTCAATGTTGAAAGCAACACCATCGTGGTTCAGTGGTACTTCAAGGGAGATTTCCTGACCGACATACTGGGACTGCATTAGCATTGAAGAGTGTTCAGTTTGGATCATGGTACTTCTCTGATCATGCCCATCACATGATGGCTATATGCCCACGTAGAAGAGGGGCCAAGAAAGCCTTTGCAAAATTAGTCCTTGAAATTGGCTGGGATGTTGGTGTAACGTACGTTTCCTGCCTTGATGGTCTACGACAAACTTGGACGAGGGCGTCAATAGAGGATTAGTCATATGTGGTAGGCCATCATCGGCAGTCGTTCTCGGGTCAGAGTCAGTGGCCAATGCATCTCCACCAGGACTGTCAGGCATTATTTCAGGTCAAACAGAGGAAGATTCTCACTTGTACTGGTATCCGCAGGGGTTTTGTTCCTCTTTTGTTTCTGCGCCTCATCCCAATCCTCTGCTTTTCGCTTCAAAGCATTGAGCAAGCTACAAGCAGTTTCAGCATAATCACTTTTGGGACAATAGGAACAGACACTTACTTCTCTGACACGACAACCTTGCGATCTTCCTGCTCAAACACACAGTCTGTTGAGCGACGCGTACAATTCGCGCAGGGACACGTCCCTGAGCAACGAACTTTCCGCTCTCGACACTGAACACATCTTTGAAGGTTTAGTAAGTTAGCGATTGCTTCTCTGCTATTGGCTAGGTATAATTGATCAATGAAGCGAGAGCTACTCACGCGACAGTCTTGCTGCGCTTCCCTGACGGTGGAGGCGTAGATTGCGTGTTCATTCCAACGTCTGTATTGTATATCGTTTATTTATTTAGTTAGTCTCTGTAATCCATCTTCTGCGGTGTAAAGTGATTAAGTATTATTTATATGTCACGTCTCCGAAATGGTCGACGGAAGCAAAAGTCCATTTAGCAGATAAGTCGAAACAGGCTATTGTTAGTGCAAATGCTAGAAGCCGTCGGACTATTATATAGCCGAGGCCCGATAATATCGTGCCCCTACCCTGTCCAGCCTGTATCTGGGAAATTTGTTTTATATAATGGCTAATAGGTCGCTGGGCTATAATAAAACAGGGAAATAATGTTCACTTTGATAATGCTGAGTACGCTTATTTCAAGGTTGTTGTTGAAAACATCTGTCCTAGTTGCCCGTGGAATACTAACAGCGTAAGTTTATTACACAAATAATAAATTTGTGTTGACCATACCAATAAAACGCCGGAAACCACGGGATCAACTTCCAAATCCGGACCAACTGACGATAAAATATTCATATACTCTGATGTCCTACATCACCTATGACGTAGTAGAGACCTAGCCATTCCGCAAATGGGCGTTCTTAGTCTTGGGAGGCCTACCATGACGAGTTCCCCGCTTCTATCTCGGCAGTATATTTAGCAAGAACCTAGCCGTCCCGTACAAAGTCGATATATCTCCTGATCGAACGAATTTGGGGATGTTAGCTATCTGCACTCTTCATTCTGTGTATCGACTGTTGCACCTCACGAGTACAGCTTCCGCTTGCTGGATGGCCCACTATGGGTCCAGTTGCCGGCACGAAACAGGACGAGCGAGTTATCTATCAAGCGACAAAGCATGTTTTCGTCGGGAAGTACGCTAAAATACGACAACTTGCGGTTGTAAAGGGGTCGATTAGCAACAACTTACTGAAGGGGAACCCGGTGAAGCAAGTTGTTGCTGACCACGGCTTTGACGCTGTCGCTGAAGTAGTGTCAAAGTTACTCTTAGAAAAGGTTTATGAGTCAGAGGCAATTGCCAATCAGTGGTTTTCCGATCAAGAGCCTTCCTCAGTCCACATGGCTGCTAGCACACAAGTAAAAGCAGAGGCCACCACGACTGAGCAAGTTACGCTTGAGGGTGTTGAACTGGCCAACTCGGACAACAGTCGGGAGAACGGTCACACGGAAGAAGATTCTAAGCCAGTACAGGGTATGTCTCGTCCATTCAATTTAATCAATAGTATCTAAGGCTGGACAGACGCTAGTGACAGCACTGCAAGCGACATTGGTGGCATCCCGGTCTATCTACCGTTTCCTACAGAGCATCTTCTTATGGAGAAACTTCAAAAAGTCTTGGAAGCTGCCTGTTACGAGTATGGAGTAAGGGAACTTTCAAGTATTATGCAAGGTCGCCACTGGGACTGTCCTGAAGCAGTAGAGCTTAGCCAGTGGGCAGAGCTGCTCGGAAATGAAGGAAACATAAAGCATCAGGGCAAGAAAAAGTTCAACAAAAAGTCACTACAATCAATTGCACAAATCAGACATACAGCTGTTCACCGACTTCGCACCGACTCAACAGGACTACAGCGATTTCTCGCAGACGCAGAAAACCTTGCCAGAGCTCTAGGAGACGATCTATGTACCAGAGCTATCTCGAAACTCCGTCTCGATACTGAGTCAACAATTGCAGAGCTCACGCAAAACAAACAATCTCTGCGGCTGCAGCTGGACGAGGCTCAAGAGGAGATAGCGAAGCGCCGTGCCGAACTTGATCAGCAGGAGCAGGAGAACCTGCGCTATATAGAAAGCGAGGATAAAAGGTACAGTACTCTGGCGGGTGAGAAACTACAAAAAGCTCTTTATATCGTTGGAAACTTTGCGGTAATGCCGGAGAATAAGGATACGGTACTGAATGGCATAGGCGGTGATAGGGACTCTGCTTCTGATGACAGTACCTTGGACAATGGGGAGCATTTTGAAGACTGCAGGGAGTCATAATTTTCAGGTAGAATATCAAGAGATCTATAACGTGTATCTGAAACCTACTCGACCCTCGCATAGGTACTTGCCTTGATTTGCCTGTCTATTATTATGACGGAGCATGAGCATTGTTAGTACGGCAACCACAACGGCAGCCACGTTGATGGCCATGACAGCGACGAGCCCAGGAATGTAGTTTGGTGCATCCTGTTGACCTGTAGTGCTGTTAGATGTGATGTATCAAGCGAAGAGGTGACAAACTTACGGAACACCATGCTGGAATAAATGCCACCAACACCACTCATGCTGATGAGGAAGCCAGTGGATACAGCACGTCGAGCATCACCCACAATGTTGTTGGCCTGCCATGCAAGGGTCGTCACCACCAGACCGTTAGCACCAGCTACACCGAGAAATGTGCCGACGTAGCGAGGTGTTGGCGAATCGAGAAATCCAGTCATGCATAGCCCAATGATGCCAATCAGGCCTTGAAATATGACGAACGGACCTCGCAGTCTCGTCTTATCAGCAAGCCACGAGATACTCATTGCTTCAACGACAGCAAACAGTGCTGGTGGCGTGCTCAGAATGAACGAAAGCTCAAGTGAGTATCCAAGACCACCTCGCAGAATGATGGGCAGGAAAAACAAGAAGGCGTACACTCCAACGGCACCGGCCATGTACATGAGTGAATATGCCCAGGGCTTCCAATCAGCAGCTGTCTGGCCAATAATCTTCATGGTAACTTTCTCTCGTTCTTCGGGGCCGCGGTCCTCGGCGAGCCGTTCTTTGACGAAGGCACGTTCTTCGGGGGTGAGGAATGTGTTTTTATCGGAGTCGGGAAAGTCGACGATGATGAACCATGAGCCGATGCCAGCGACGACTGTGATGGCACCTTCAACGATGAAGATCCACCGCCATCTGGGATTGTCAGCATTAGTAGTTATAGAGGTGATGAAGAATACTTACTCTTTGTAATGATGTGTCTTGGAGATTTGAATGAGGCCATATGCGAGGATATTGGCGAAAGCCGACAGTGCAGAAGCAGTCAAGAAGAAGCCAGCCATGCGCTTCTGTACCTCATAGCGCTTATACCAGGATGATACAAGATACACACAGCCTGAGTGCTGATCAGTATGTTATCCACCTTGAAGATGGGGTAAGTGGTGTCTACCTGGGAAGAAACCAGCCTCGAAAATACCAAGAAGGGCTCTCAGCACAGCGAGTCCCGCCCAGTTGTTGAGAAAGCCGATGCCAAGGGACACTAAGCCCCAAGCAAAAGCCAGAAAGGCAAGCCAATTCGCTGCACCAAGTTTATGAATGAAGGCATTGCTGGGGATCTCGAACAGGATGTATCCGATGAAGAAGACCATCAAGACGATAGACACGCGGTTACCCACGGCGAGGTCGAGGTCTTCGTCCATGCCAGAGATACGAGCGACAGCGACATTGGATCGGTCAACAAGGGCGATTGTGTAAAGACATCCGAGGATAGGTAGGAGTCGAGTATCAATCTTGCGAAGAACGCGCTTCTCGAACTTGGCATCGTGTAATGACTGGCCATTGCCCTTGGTCTCAATCTGTTCCAGCTCATGTTTTTCTTCATGAGGCATGTCTATCTCTGGGTGAACGGTGTTGTTGGCCATTGCGATAGTGGGTGAGCAAGAAATGAGCTCATGCAGGTATCAAATCCGGGGAAGTCTGGGGTTACTTTTATAGACGTGCATTCTGGGACAAGATCGTCTCCTTTGGTAGCTTTCTAAATTGAGAAGGGAAATGTGAAGGACGGAGGATCTACAAGGCTAACCATAACCGATGACGGGGGTGACCATCGGCTATGGTGATTACCGCATTCATCTCCGTGCAAACAAACAGGTCGGTTAATCGATTTAGCGTGGTGAATCTGCGGGGTAGCTAGGCTGTATCCTTTGCTCCAGGCCCACTGTTGTGGCACGCACCAGATTTCACAAGGCGGGGAAGGCGAGGGATGCAGTTTCTGGAGTGTCATGAGTAATTGCACCTCACGATTGGGCGCAATGGATCAAGGAGGCCCTTCACAGCGGACCAGGAGAGCTCCCAACCATGGCAGGAAGAGAGGAAGTGCATGTGAGCGTTGCAATCGGCGAAGAACAAAATGTGATGGGTCTGTTATTGGTGTACCGTGCTCAGCTTGCAAGAAGAGTGGCGATCATGAGCAGTGTGCACTCATCCAATCTAAACGTCGAAGGTAGGGCCCTATCGCTGTGTAGTGAAGTAAGGCTAATGTTCGTGCTATAGAGGCCCTGACGGGAGATACACGTTGCTGCCTGACATCGGGTCCCGTCGTAGCCCAGAAAGTCCTAACTTCGTTCCAGACAACGAGCGTGAATCTATGGTCTTGACCACCGAAGACTCTCCGACACAAGAAGAACTAAACAGTACCTCGATGCAACAACCAGGCGATACGACTATCACAAAGCCTGCATCTGATCAGCATGCGAGTCTTAATACCCAGCCAAGCGTCGTGGGAGAGAGCTGGTACGCTTCTTATGTCATGAGAGGTTACACGCCCGGTCACAACAGTGTTCACCGCCCAATTGTCGAGTGTAACGAAACAGTTCAGAGTGTAACCCGCCACACGACAAGACAGAGCGTCTACAGTCGACCATCTTTGCCTCGTGAGAAGACGAGCCCCTCGGACCTCCCGTCACCAGACGTAGTAGATCATCTCATCAAGGTCTACTTCGACAGATTCCATTCTTTCTGTCCAATTCTCGGCAGAAAGTACTTTCTTGCGTCTCTAGAGGATGGAACAATGTCAGGTACCCTGCTCCGAAGTGTTCTTTTCGTTGCATCAATACACTGTGATCCTGAGTTACTGCATGTCATGGGGTACAGTACTCGATGGGATGCTAACAATGCTCTGTACAACAAAGCCAGCACAGCGTTTGATGCGGATCGAGAATCAAGTCGTACACATATGATCCTGTCGTCGTACCTGCTTCACTACTGGTTCGGAAGTCCGACGGCTTATCGCGATTGCCACTGGTGGCTTGCAGCAGCGATACGATCCGCGCAGTGTACTGGGTATCACAGGAGCACAAGAAATAGCAGTATGTTACCTGAGGAGAGGTCACGATGGAAGCGCATCTGGTGGTGTCTTTATGTGAGAACCAACCTTTTTGGCGATAGAAAGCCTTGATTGACATATTAGGTCTGTGATCGCCAGATTGCCATCTCCACCGGGACACCGATGGTGATCAACGACGAAGATCATGATGTCGAAGAACTCATCGAGGAAGACTTTCCGGAAAAAGCTCCCGAGACTGTCCAATATATCATATCGCAGGTTAAGTTGAGTAAAGCCAGTAGGTTCGCCAATGGCCAATCTTAATTACTAGAAGCACTAACGGAATAGTGGCCAGATTGTACTTCTCTCACTGCTCGCCATCTCGCCTTTCTCTATGTAAGGAAGCTTCTGTGTTACATGAAGCCATGAGAGATATCCAGTCAACACTACAAGCCTGGTATAATTCCAGTCAAGGCTTAAACTTCCACAACGGTCATCATCACTTGAGCCTGACACTCAAAGTCTGCTATCAGTACGTATGAAGTTTCCGTTCGGCGAATATGACGCTGATAGCATTAGTTACTATTTGATCAACCTCAGCCAGAGGCTACAGAGACAATGCAACGCATCCAAGGAGGTCAAGCCGGTCCTTGACGCGGCAACACAAATCTTCAACCTCGTAGAGAACTCATTGCTCTTTTGGACACCGGAGCACTTTCCCATGATATAGTGAGTGGCGAGTATAATCTCGGTGGAAGGAAGCTGACTTATATCCAGCGTGTCTGCTCTTTTTTCCGCGATGATGGCATTGGCAGTAGAAGTCAAAACATCAGCGCCCAAAAGTGATGAGATATTTGTCAAGATCCGGCCCGGATTACTGGCCCTCAAGCAGTTTGAGTCAGTGTATATCCTGGCGCGGTGGATCAGGAACTTCTTCATGGATATTCTGAACCGCCCAGCTCCTTTCGATGCGGTAGAAACGCAGAGACCAGCTCCGAACCCCCATGGCGATGACACAATTGGTGGGGGCACGGGTTCAGAGACAATGAACGGCACCGATGAGATCCCAACAATTACTGCATCGGTTCGCCAGGAAACACATGACGCGACAAGTCTTGAAGACTCCAGTTTTGGTTTTGAACCAAGTTCGGGATTCGAGGGAGGCGGCTTTTGGCCGACATACCTGGCAAACGGTGTCTTTTCGGGTATTCAGTCAAGTGACGATATGGAGTTTCCGCATCCAGACTCATTCCAGTACCAGGCGATGTACTTTCTAGCCGATCTAGGCATAGCGAGTACGGAGTCTATAGATCAATAAGTATGTTGCGAGGGGGTTTTGTCGTAATATTAGCATACAGTGTCTTCATACTTGGCTAGAACTCAGAAGATCCATATTCTTGGCATACTATCAAGAGTGATTGATGTTTTGAGGTGGAAGGATCCGAGGACCTATGATTTGCCGTAGGGTTGAAGAGATTTGGCTAGAACCAATAGTCTGTTCTGCTACTCCAAGAATGGAAATTGGTTCCCCGGGAATGGTCTTGTCCATAGCCGAATATTGATAGTCTGATCTGCAGTCCATAGCCGATGGCACCACCTCCCAAGAGCCACTTGGAACCTGGACGGCCGATGAAAGAGGAATCGAGAAGGTGGAGCAGAGAATTTAAAATAACGATTGATTGCAATTAGTTTCTGCTTTCTTTATTAGACCTCAATCATCTATTTTTTCTCTCAAGACTCGCTGTGATTTACCAAAGGTGCTATGTCGGCTATACACAAATCTCTACGGCGATTACTACATATTGGGTCTCGACCAACGCTTTCCCGGACTCGAATGCCAGCCCATTGCTTTCGGACAGCTTCAAACACATCAAAAGCACCATCATCAGGATCATCGCAATGGCAGACAAGTAGCAGAGGCAAGTCCTTCATCACGTCGGTAGGCCTGAAACTAACTTGACCTAGGGATATACGTACTGGGGTTGGCGGCATTAACAGTCGGCATGGCTGGAGCGCTGAGTGTCAGCAACCAACCAAACAAGACACATTTATCGTCGACACAGGCATTGGTCGACACTCCCGAGATTCAGCACGACTTGTCGACATCAAACATTCAAGGTGCATGTAGAGAATTCGCCGCTATCTTAGGTCCAGAGAACGTGTCAACAGAACGTAGCGATCTCATTACGCATTCCGGCTCCGACTATCAATCGTATGCCTGGACTGAGGATTCCGCGATCCTTTCGCAAGTCATCCTCTACCCTGAGACTACGGAACAGGTTTCAGAGCTTATGAAAGTATGCTTCCGACGTCGTCTACCGGTCACGCCGTACTCGGGAGGGACGTCGATCGAAGGCCAGTACATACCTCATCTGCAGGGTATATGTATTGACTTTGGTCGAATGAACAACATAGTGGAGCTCAACAAGTATGATCTCGACTGCGTTGTGCAACCTGGGATCGGCTGGATGGACCTCAACGAGGAGTTGGCGGCTCATGGCTTGTTCTTCCCTCCTGACCCCGGTCCCGGGGCTATGATTGGAGGAATGGTCGGTACAGGATGTTCTGGAACAAACGCAGCAGCATATGGAACCATGAAGGATTGGGTTCTATCACTCACAATAGTTCTCGCCGATAGCACGATCATTAAGACGCGGCAGAGGGCAAGAAAGTCAAGCGCCGGGTACGATTTGACCAGAACCTTCATTGGAAGTGAAGGGACCCTTGGACTGGTCACGGAAGCTACGCTAAAGCTAGCGGTCAAACCGCCTTGCGAAGCTGTGGCTGTTTGTACCTTTCCAACACTTCGAGATGCGGCATCTGCAGTCCGAGAAGTGCTATCAAATGGCATACAGGTGGCAGCTGTTGAGATCCTTGATGAAGTACAGATGAAGAGCATCAACGATTCTGCTTTGACGAGACTGAAGTGGAAAGAAGAGCCAACCCTGTTCTTCAAGTTCGCAGGGAGCGATGAGTTCATCGTGCAGCATCTCGCCAAACAAGTCGGAGATATCACGAAACAGAATCATAGTACCGCATACACATTCGCATCTGACGAGACAGAACGAAACGAACTATGGTCCGCAAGAAAGAACTCGCTGTGGAGCATGCTCGCCATGAGAAAGTCGCCAACTGATAAAGTCTGGACTACTGATGTAGCTGTTCCACTAAGTAGACTTCCTGACATTATTGAGTTTGCCAAAGCCGATATCGAGAGGTCCGGGTTGCTAGGTTCAATAGTTGGGCACGTTGGTGACGGAAACTTCCATACACTACTGTTATTTCCCGAAGAGAAGCGCCATATCGCTGAAGATGTTGTTCACCGAATGGTCGATAAAGCTATTGAGATGAAAGGCACAGCGACGGGCGAACATGGCGTCGGACTCGTGAAGAGGGACTATTTGGAGAAGGAGCTCGGTAAAGAAGCCGTAGATGCGATGAGATCGGTAAGTGATCTGAGCTGTCCAGGATGATGTGATACTGACTCGATGGCATAGATGAAGAATGCATTTGACCCATTATGTATTTTGAATTGTGACAAGGTGATACGTATGAAGGCAGTTTAAGTTGGAACAGGAGATTATAGTCTCACAGGACAGAGAAAGATACTTGATGGAAGAACATAAAGTGGGAGTAGATCCAGAGCTTCAGTTATGATATCGACGCGATAAATGGTGGTTCAGATGGCCACGCCGAGTGTTAATACTTCCAATTGCATGTGCCAACAGTCAATTCCTTCTAACCTTTCAGGCTCAGGCAAGCGATATCACTCAGGCTTCTGGCCATACACATAGCGCATGGTGATATAGCTGTGAACCTTGCGATTACGCAAGGCCTGGCGCATCTGCATAAGGAATAGCTGATACTCATCTCTCGGCCACTTTAGAACCTCATTCCATAAGAGATATGAGTAACCTTTTGTTATAAATCAGTTCTGTTGACATTGAAACAAGAAGTAGCTAACAAACCTTCGAGATCGTTTTCCAACGTCTGTTGAACAAAGCGGCCAATCTCAGCCATCGCAGGGTCCTTCGGCCAGCCTCCGATAGGGATCTGAATTACAGATGTCAGGATCGCTGTTAGCTAGTTGTTGGATGACGGTGTATCGTACCTTGTAATCGACTATCTTAAGACTGGAAAACCCAGCCTTCTTCAGCCCTTCAGCCTGAAGGTCGCTAACGAAGAAGTCTCGGCCCAGGGCCTTACCGCCCTCTTCATACATTTTATTACACGTCTCCCAAACCGGCTCCAAATTTGCAGTGCCGTCATCGCTTCGGATACGAACGTCAGCCTCTGCTGACTCGATCCAGCCCCCGGGGCTGCAGCAACGATAGGCTTCGGCAAAGAGGTGATACCAATCTGGAATTGCACCGAAGAGATAACGAATATGGATCAAATCGAAGTGGTCGTTTTCCCAGGTCCACTCCTCGTTAGCATCATCGATTTCAAAGCGTACGTTTGGCGGGACCCAGCTTGGCTGGCAGGGTGAGAGATCGGTGCCTATAACATTGGCGCTTGGGTACTGGTCGCCGATGTCACTGAGTAGGCTTATTAGCAAATAATCACGAGGCAATAGTGCAGAAGTTATACATTGCCCAGATTCCTAACAATCGGTTAGTCAATCTTTCATGAAATTTAGGACGACGTACCGCTTCCAGTTCCAACATCCAGAACATTCTAGCACACCAATTATCAGCATCAAGTGAAACGCAAGCGCCATATTCTCACCTGGAAGTCGTTTTCGATTGGCGCAAGAAAGAGTTTCCCATCTAAAAGGAGGGTTAGCCAATGATGACTATCAAAAGATTAGCAGCACACGATGAACTGGATCGCGGGGACGCACGTAATATCAATGGATTCCAGCTGCTGGTCATCATTAGGAAACAGATAGTCGTTTGCGAACTTGGAAGCATGGTATGTACGGCCTTGAATCCGACGATACTCTAGAATGCTTTCCGACACAGAAGTTGTGGAACTCCCTCTAGGGAGCTTGTTAGCTCGAGGCGTGCGCGATCGAACTTTAAACCTACGCAATGGAACCAAGTGATGAATCGGCCTCATTCTGAGACTATATTAACGGGTTTCCGAGAGACTGGGGTATCTTGGGTTTACTTCTTCGTGATCAGCTGGTTCCAATTGTGGAGATGGTGTCGATTTCGCCGAGGATGGCGCCTTGGGCGATGAGCTCGATGTTGGTGGCATTATCAAAGATCATCAGTGTTGTGAAAATTCTGGAAGTGGAGAAGAAGGAAAAAATACCAGAAATGTCTCATAACGGGGGCTTAAGGTATTTATCCGAGCCGTTGGGTGTTGGTTGTCAGGTCATGGTCTTACCAAGGTTGCAACTGGTGGGGATGATCTGATTACATGGTGCTGGGATGTAGTACATTCTCTATTTGTAGATAAACACAAGACACGGGTAAATTGTTTGTTTCTCTGGCAAGGCTTATGCATATATATATCTAAAGCCTAGTTGGCATTTTACTCATGCCGTCATAGGAAATATGGAGGCACAAATATAAACAGAAACACTAAAGTGCAGAACAACGATAGTGAGCTTTTGTGCATGAACTTACGCCTCAAAAATGCATTATACCAACCTCTACCGAGCCTATAAAATCATTCTCACTTCGCTTTCGTCTTTTCCGACGAATGGACCTTGCCCGCGGATGTTGGTTCTACCGCTGGTTTCATATTTTAATATCCAGCATATAGTTTCCCCGTAACATTATGTCATTAGCGATTGAGGCTTGTACGGAGGACTTTAGTCTACTCGGCTCACTTGTTAGTCATATTGGCAACGGTAACGTCCACACCTATTAGTGTCGGCGGTTATATCCTCCCTTCGACTTGATGATTTCCTCCAAACTATGGTTCATCGATGTGCTACCCAATTTCTCAGTTGCATAGTTGAATTTTGAGTCCGGAACATGGTGGGAAAGGCTAAAGTCAGTAGCGTAACTACTGTATCCAATATACCATACCGGCCGGAGCGGTGGCTGCTGCTAGGGGGTAGTGGCCCTTGTAAGGAAGTCTAGAATGTATCGGTTCTTCTTTTGCAAAGCAGTGGACCCATTGTCATCAAACAAATAGTTGTCCTCAACCCATAGTGATGGTACGATGGGACCAGGGTTAATGAGGGGATTGTTAACTGCTCCTGCAGCATCTTGTGGCCAATTGTTGTATGCGGGTACATAGCCAAAAATGGCCGAGAGCTTGAATCAGCGGACAGAACTTAGAGAAGTAGTCAGGTTATTGGACTTAATAAACAAGTGTTAGCTCTGAGCTCTCGGCGAGGAATCTGTTAGTCGCTTAGTCTTACCAACACCCGGAACAGCATAGGTCGCTCGTTATCGACTCCTTGCCGCGATCCAATCTGAATGCATACGACGGTGGTTTCATTGGCCGTCTTGACATATGAGCCTAATTAGCAACAACAACATTAAAACTGAAGAGCCTAAACGGGCTTCATTCCATAATGAATATCGTATCTTAAGCCATACCTAAACTTAAAAAGAATCTGGTCAATTCCCTTCGGACTTAATGCGCCTGTAATTTAGCAATAGAAGTAATTCATCACCGAACAATCAGTCACAAGCTTATATCCCCATGGTTGGCCATGTACAGCAAGTACAATATATATAACTTCTAGAACTGATGAACTGTGTAGAGGCAAAAGAGGACTAGCTATTCCAGGGGAAAACCTTCGGGCAAAAAACCTCCTGTTACATCATACTTGAGACCAATCCCCCATCCCACGATTAAAACTCAGTCGCCTATCACTGAACACTCCTGCTAGTTATAGCAGCCAGATCCTCCCTGCTTGGCATATATCTTAGGTTGAGTGGTGTCGATAGCGCCATTAACAACAGGATACCATCCATTTCGAGCCAAGTACTTGCAGTTGTTGTAGAAGCGGTCTCCATCAAGTCTGGTTTTGGGATTGGCAATGCACTGTTATGTTGAAATTAGTTCAAGATACTTGGAAGTAGATTTATGCAAAACTTACGCGGCCGGCGCCATTATCGTATTCGGCCTATCGAGCAGATTGTTAGTATGATACCGCGTAGGGAAAAGCATACAGCATACAGTGGCTTCGTAGTTGTCAACGCAGACATTAAATGTAAGCTGCCAGTCGTATTTCCAGCCATTGCCATTGTTGATCTGGCAGTCGCACTGCTTGTGGTCGCTGGCCATGACGGGCAGGAGGAAGGGAAGAACGGTAACGAGCAGACGCATATTGGCGGTTGGTAGTTGGGGAACTGAAAGTAGTCTTGAGTGGTAAAGGGTATGAGGGAGAAAATAGATGTGATGTTTTGGTTGAATTCAACTGAATGAGAAAGGAGAGGCCTAGTGAGGAAGAAGCCAGTATTTATACCTAGATATTCTCTGCCGCTGTAGAAGCGGACAGCTCTTTCCGAACACCTTTGCTATAGTCCTGTCAGGGTTTATTGCAAAGCGTGAAGCAGAATGGATCCCTTTCTTCGTGATAGTTTGACAAGTCCCAGCAGAGTCTTCTCCGAAAGCAACTGCCGCTCTTGCTCGCCTCACCGAGCTGGAGTTTAAAGTTCATTCTGAAGTTCAAGAGGGAGCTGAGTGGGACAAAAGTTTGTTGGCCATGTAGCAGGGCCAGCACATGATGAGAAGCAGCTGGGTTTAGTGTTTGAAGACTTGTCCAAAGGCTCATGTAGTCTCTTTGTGGCTGCTACTTGATGTAGCTAAGCCTGTAGTAATATGAAGTACTTCAAAGTAATAATCATCATCCATTTGACCACATACACTGCGACGAGAATTTGGAGAAACTATAGAGTATTACTTTAGATCCACATACATACCGGAGTCTCGGCCGACACTTCAATCCCGGCCACTTGTTGCCTTCCGGCTCGGCAAAACAATAAGACAAACTTTTCGGTCATTTACACCGCTATGTATACAGACGTCGGACCTTCTAGGATGAGTAATAAGTCCATATAAACTCAATGTTGAGATATTAACAAGTTCTTTTGAGTTGATAGACCCACTGCTGATGCTCACACGAGAGATCAACGACAGTATTCAGATCAGGGTTCATGAGGTTAATACCCTTCCTTCTCTCATTAAATCTGTCGGCAGATGTGTACGGAGCAATTGCCTGTCTTTTGACTTTCTTATATGGAGCTCAAGATTTGTTATGGAGCGTGGAGTGGGGAGGTCATTCGGTATATATATTAGTTGAACGAGTAATACGGGGCGAATTTGATTCGTGGATAAATGTACCTGGAAATTCATCTACCAGCTCGGTTCGGATATACCGAGTTGATCTACATATAGGAATCCATAATTGAAACCTTGTTTCAAATCTGAGGTATATAGTGGAGGACGAAGGGCTTCAGCTCCGCGTGATGTCTGTTTCTCTCAATCCTGGTCTTTCATACAACACGTATACTTCATCTAACTACCTCTTTATCTTCATTGATCAACTTCTCAGCCTAGACATCAAAATGAAACCTCTCCTTGTTGGCCTCGGCAGTATGGTTCTGGTAGCTTCGGCTACCCCGATTCTTCCTAAGTCGCCCTTACCTCTCGTACCGCCCACAGATGGCCTGACTCTGGACAAGAGAGCTGATCTGGCCGTTACGAGGTAGGTCATACTACAACATGTCAACAGTTGAAGCTTCTTACATAACAACGGAACTAGCGGGCAAACCCTTACAGGCGACGCGCTTGAGAAACGAGGCACTAGAAGAATGAACATCCCCAACCACGCCGGCACTGCGATACAAAACATTGGCGCTGTTATAGTCAAAGCCATCATTGATGCTGCTGGGGACCTCGTCTTCCAAATCACTAATAACGGAGGGAGCACTTCCAAGGTGTCACTTCGCGAAACGGGTATGGGGTTGGACGCTGTAAATTTGAACATTGCTCCTCATCATACCGTTAGTTATGATCCACTTGGCGCAATCAACCCAGGCGACATCATTTCGATTAATACCCAGAATTAATGTTTGAATGGCAAAACTTGAGGAAAGGGATATAGTGGTTTTTTTGCTGCTTTGTAGTTTTTCCACTGTAACTAGCTAGTATCATCTTTCCTTTTATACATATCTATTTAAACCAAGCTCTAGACTCTTTTTAATTTCTCTAACTAAATTCAATAATAATCTATAAATCACTAATAAGCTTACTAGTTAAAGTGCTGTATTGTTTACTACACATGGTGGTAAAAATGAAGCCAAATTACAATGGAGCCCTAGAGTAAGTAGATCCTGATAGATTGGATTTAGGCCGTATTGAACTGCTACAGCAACTGCCGTCGGTGAGTTACGTAGACGCAATGAGGTTTTCCTTCTTTACAAAAGTTCTCAGTAAGGCACTGATATTCCCAGGGTCAAGGCTTTAACATCGTCTCGAACTGAGAACTTTTAAAGAACCCACCATTGGCTACAATGGCCCTACAGCCTGCAAAGCTTGTTCTATAAGCGACACTCTAAATACCTCCATTTATTACAAGATTCAAGCTCCGTTCATAATTCCGTTCTAGCTTGATTTACCTCCAACAGTCATCAGGCGACAAAATACACTCTAAATACCCCTATTTATTACAAGATTCAAGCTCCCTCTATAACTCCGTTCTAGCTTGATTTACCTCCAAAAGTCATCAGCCGATAAAATACAACTCAACCGAAATCAACCTCCAACATGAAGTTCTTCACTCTTCTCGCCTCTGTCTCTGTGGCTCTGGCCTTAGCCAGCAAGCCAGTCCAAGATGACGTTAAGCAAGCCGCTAAATATCCATCTCTCTTGCCTGTTGAATACAGCCACATCGATGGTACAAGCGATGGTTCACTCAAGTATGCCACAACCCACTCTTACTTACATTATATCTAACCTGTCCCAGGGTCGCTAGGTCCGAAATAGAGGAACGCGGCGTCGTCAGCCTTGAGAAGCGTCTTGATGGCATCGCAGTTCCCTACGGCGTTGCAGACCCCCAGCCGCTCCTTCTGGCTGGAGTCACTGTCACATTTCTCATGGTCGGAAAGTGGGTTCGCCAAGGTGGTCACAATGTTTACACTTATGTCTGCAATGGCCTTAAATTCTCGAACCCAACTGCTAGAAACAAGGTTGTTAGTGTGGTAGCCAATGGCGCTGCTCTGCTGAGAAACCAGCCAGTCCCATCACACTTGGCTGCTCAGATTGGTGCCCCGTCTGAAGGCTACGGCAGTGAGATCTCTATCACAATCGGAAATTCCTAGGCTGGTTTATCTATTTATGCTGGGCCTATAGGTTGTGGAGGAAAGTATCAGAACGATACAGAATTTGCTCCGGTGGTATGTCGAGTAGGTGGATTGAAACGCCTCCTTAGCTATTAGACGTTAAGGAGCTTATAAATTACTTTCTTTCTCATAATCTCTATCTTAGAGATTCTTTTTATATACAAAATACATTTCTCGTGCTCAGGACCTCCGTGAGAGCGCGTGCCATATCTGTAGAGCCCAGCATGGGAACGATAGCATGACAACAGTTAAGTTCTGTCTGCGGATTTGAGCTCTCGGTCACAAATCTCCACTGTAAACAACACATCTAGAGAACGGCTTAGACTTTATACCACAATGACTAACCGATTTCCACAGCGTGAAGCTGATAAATTGAACACTTGGAATGACACTAGCTAATAAAATGCCTTTGTCCTCCACAGCCAAGGGCAGAAAGACAAAACGCATAGGCAATCATAAAGTATGGATAATTATTATTAGTACAGAGATTCTCCAAGGTCTATATACTCTGTTGTAAAATAAGGTAGGCTAATGAGGAAGACGAGGCCAAGACAGCTTTTAAAGAGATATCTAGCATGGCCTCCTCAAGCTAAGAGAATAAATCTGAAGCCAAACCCAATGACTAAGGCAGCCATGAGAGTGGCAGTGGTTTCACAGCCTGGAAGCTTAGCTGCGTTTTGGAAGCAAAGGCAACCAAGACTGCTGATGTAACAGTAATAAAAGGATCAGCATAATAACTACATCCAAGACAAATAATAGGGATACTAAGACAGGCGGTAAGAAAGCTTTCAGTCTGCCTACTATCTAAGAGATGTAAGAAGATATAACAATATAGCTAAGACAAGGAAGTTTATAGGTTAGGGTAACCTGATTAATGTAGAAGACTTCTTAAAACTCAAAACCAATGCTGTGAATGCTGGTATCAACGATAAAGGTAGTTATTATAGAGAATGATAGCCCTAAACATGCTCTTGAGCATGTGTCAGAAGACAATAAGCAGTTTTCCCGGCCATTGAGCGTCTCCTACGTTATACTTACCCAACACTGAGTATCCAAAACCGTTCTCAATGCATAGTAGTCTCCCGGAATCCGGGCTGTGCTTCATGACTCGTATTTTGAGTTCATAGACCCAACCGCTGATGCTCACATCACGCCCCTCACACAACCCACTGCGCCATAGGTCTGTGACCGACAGCCTTGTCGGCACGGAGTAGCCGAGGGAAACTTTCTTCAATCTGCCGTTGACAAGGGCGTGTAGCAGAAGGGTGGGTTTGATCGACATGACTCCACATCTCATCCAAACGCTCTGGGAAGAAGAGTATAGGGATCTTCCTAACTAGTTAGGGTTTGCTGTAGCCAAGGGCGTAGGGAAGTACAGTCCCGCTGACTCATTCTAATAAGAGCGTGGGCTTGTAACAAGATTTACTGGCCATCGTGAAAGCTTATAGGTAAAAGCTTATACCGAGGGAAGAGATATAGTGTTGTTATTTATTATCTGTGTTTATAACCTAAAGCTTGACCTAATAGGTAGGAATTATCCCTATGACTTTAATAAAAGCTTCTTTTATATGTAATGCTAAAAAGGAACTAGTTACTACCAAGTTTAAAATATAGGAATTTATAAAGTAGCGTAATTAACTTAAAGTCGGGTCTCCTAACCCTAGTCCTAGGGCTAAGATCTAAAAGAGTAGGTAAATAAGTTAATAAAGTATATTTTAATAGAACTTAAAAACTAAGTCCTTATACTTACTAAAGTTATAAAAAGCTTAAGAAAAATAAAAGAAAATTATTTAATAATAATTTAATAATAATTTATATTAGTAGTATAAAATACTTAAAGTAATTATAAAAGTTAAACTAAAGCTAGTTATTAGGTTGCTTTATAATGTTATAATAATATATACCTTTTTAATACTATAAGATATAGTATTTATAGTAAAGAGAGTATTATTTACTAATATTCAATTATAGCTAAGTTAACCCTTTCGTCGACTTTAATGAGTAAGCATTCTCAACTACCTCTACAGCATCCAAACACTTCATTGCAGCTCCCAGAATCAACCCCGAATCCTGCTGGCACAACATAAACCGCACACCCAGTGTATGGATCGCCCATTCTTGAAGATCAGGCGTGTCGTAAATACCTGCAAGACCCATTACCTTTCCATATTTCCTACATGCTTTACTCACACTCGTCAAAGCCTCTCGAAACGTGTCGCTGCGGAACTCTGAAGGAGCGCCGAGCTCGATGGCTAAGTCATTCGACCCGACCAGCACGACATCGACTCCATCCACGGCAGCGATCTCCTCTACATTCTCAACCGCCTTCTTGTTCTCTATCATGACAAAAACCGTCGACGCATGCTCGTTTGTCTGGTGGATGACGTCGGCTTGAGGGTAGGGCTTGAGAGATATGATGGGTAGTTGGCCAGAGATCGAACGACAGCCTTGCGGAGGGTATTTCGAGATTGCCACAGCGGCCTTTGCCTCGCCTGTATGGAGTGAGTGGATGTATATCTATGTTGCAACACTGCTTACCTGCGGTTTGTACGTGAGGAAATATTATCCCCATGGCACCTGCGTCTAGGACCTTCTGGACGAATCCATTGCCGCATTGGTGAGGCACTCGCACGAATGGCGTTATACCGAGAGCAAGCCCGGCGCCACAGAGCTTACCGGCATCGTCGAGAGAAAGAGTTGAGTGCTCGAGGTCGATGAAGACACTATCGAAGTTTGCGTTCTTGGCAAGTTGTACGACTTGGGGATTTGTGACAAGTCGTATACCGAGGGCCTAAAGGTTTATGGTGTCAGCACTAGACGGGAAGCATTATTTCATACCATCAAGGGCGCCCGTTATACAATCTGGTAGCAGGATAGCAGAATGCTACAGCAATTGTGATGAAAAACAGTGCCTGGGAATGCATTCGTACCTTGCAGAGCTGCCCATTGGCGATCCTGGTCTGGAGAGAATTCCGGCAAGCGAGCATTTTGTTAGGGTAAAGCGTAGGCTGTATCATATGTGAAGTCCTGGCCCAGGAGTCGATTAGATAGCGTTGGGCTGTATAACCTAGGGTTGCTTTATGTAGAAGGGGGCTCGGTCTGCTCGGGGCCCACTATTTGGCTCGGGGCCCACTCACCGAGCGTTTGACGCAGCCCTCGGCAATGAAAGCGACGGAGGTTAGCACGTTTATGCAGGGCTCATTAAACGCTGCGCATCCATTGAGATAATAAATATTCATACAAGGGCCGCATAGTGGGTATATGATAAGGCATGTTTCTGTGTGTATTTAGGCTGTCTTTCGAGAGTCTGTAAGCCTGGGGCCGTGAGGTGTGCAGACGGGACATGGAATATCTCTTCATCAAAGGCTCATAAACAGGCAGATAGAATAGCCTTTGTTGACTTAAATCTAGAGGCTATAACTCTCCCTGTTTATCGTCTGAGCTTGTTTAGTACATTCTTCCATAATCCTCCCTCCCAATGCACCTCCTCCGCCCTCTCCGTCTCTTCCCCCTCTCGCCTACCTGTGCTGAGGTCCACGTCTGAAGAAGACCAAAAAGTAGTCTTTTTGGAGACCTTCCACCAAACAACATTGAAAATGAAGATGACGGTACCGAGATACTTGAGGACAAAAACCTCGGGCTTGAAGTGAGGGATAAAAGCATCGTAGCCTATAGTATCCCCGTCAGCGACATGTCATGTTTCCCCGTTGAATAGATAGTGCTCACCATTAAATACAATGACAAGGAGTGCGATTAAGAGTGAAAAGTACGAGCCGTATGGCTGTAAAAACCCAACGTAGGGCAGATCAGCTGCGACGATACCTTGCGCCTTCAAGGCTTGTCGGAAACGGATGTGAGAAATAAGAATAGCAACCCAATTGAGAACAGCAAAAACAGTCACGAGGCTGACAAAGTAGCCGAAAACTGTCGAAGAGGATTTACTGGCGTTCATGTAGCCAAGACAGATGAACAATGATGTGACGCCGACTGCGAATATCGGGTTGCCGTTTTCGCGTGCTTTGGCGAAGATGCGAGGCGCTTGGCCATCTTTGGCGAGACCGTATAGAGACCTAGAAGCGCAATAGATGTCTGCTAACATTAGTCCAAGTACACAAACTCAGTGGGTGACGGGTTGGCATACCTGAGCTTGCAGCGCTTAGTGTGAACACCAAGAGGCATCCGTTGATAATGTCGGCAAAGACGGGGACTCCACCAAGAGTCACTGCAACGACGAAGGGGGAAGCAGCTGGGATCGCATGTCAGTCAGGTGGGAAATTAAAATGAGCTGGTAAGCTTACCTCCACTCGTCCTCTGCTTAGTGGCTCCAATGAGCTGCTCATTGTCGTATGGAACAGCCATGCCAAGCACCAGGACGCCGAGGATATAGAAGCAGGCGATTCTCCAAAATGTCTGCTTGACAGCTCGGGGGACGTTCTTCCGTGGGTTCGGGGTCTCGCCGAAAGTCATGCCTACGACTTCAGTGCCCTACACATGTTATGAATAGAGCCTCCTGCAAATCTCCAGACCTACATACCGTGAAACCAAAGCACGCTTGGCAACAACAGGCCCAGAAGCCCAGGAATCGTCCTGTGGGTCCCTCGAGTAAGTACTCGGCAAACGCTCCAGGGTCTCTCCAGTACCGAAAGCCGGATCGATCGTGGTTCGGACCGCCGCCCATGGCGACCACAAAAGTGGTGATTATCAGCGTCGTCATGATGAGGACTTTAGCGAATCCAAGCCAGAACTCAGTCTCGCCGAAGCTATTGACATGAAGAACCTAGAGCCTTGTTAAGCTACGTTGAGGACACTAACAGAGACTTGGGGCTGCGCACATTGACGGTTACAATAGCGACGCCAAAAATGGTGATCCAGATGGCCACGTTCAGATCTGGTCTCCAAAATTGGATGACCAAACCAGCAGCCGTGAGGTTTGTCGGCGTGGCTATGATGTACTTCAAGAAGTAGTTCCAGCCAGTTGCGAAACTATACCGTGTCAGTTCAGAGACTACCGCAAGAAAAGTTATCTTACCCAAAAGCTGGATCAACCATGCGCGTCGCATAACCTCCAAACCCCTTATTCATGGGAAGAAACGTGGCCATCTCTCCAATGGCAGTCATGACGAAGAAGACGGTGATCCCTATGAGGATATACGCAATCAAGAGACTGCCCGGCCCGCCTCTGGACAAAGCACTACCTGTACCGATCACAAGACCTGTGCCAATCGCACAGGCGATCGAGAACATAAAGACTTGATGAGGCTTGAAGTCCCTTCGTAGTTCGTTAGGCTGAGCCATTTCGCCCTGCGTCTGGGACTCAACCACGCCAAGCTCGTTAATCTTCTCTTTGTCGAATGGTTCAGTCATTGTAAAAACAGGTGTTCTAGTGTCTTTCGGTTGCCGAGTCGTTGTTGATGCGTCCGACGTGTCAGTCTTTATCTGAAAGATTGGATTCTAGTCCAATCCTTTTTGATACTAGTAGCAGCCAACAGAACCTTATCACGGCCTCGGTGCTGCTAACCGAGGTGGGTGGATGCTTGTCATATCACCCCGTGATACCCCGCAAGCTATCGGGGAATGGCCCCAGTTCTCGGGCCAAGTCATGCAACTGAGTGAGGATCGATAGCGTTCGGAGACAAGAACCAAAAGGAGTTTGATTGCTCCGCAATGATAAACCTAGGGAGATAAGGCCGTTGCCCGATGTCGAGACTTAGGAGAGTTCTCTCCGAGATGATCAAATTGGGCAGGTTGGTAAGCCTAGATAACTACGGGCAGCTAATAAGACTCCATTCACAATCGATGGGTTGACTTGCAATTTTCTGCACCATGGCTGGATAAACGTGTTGTCCATATCGTTCAAGCTTTTAGGAGTACCGGAATGGCATCTAAGTTGTACCTAACCCATGTTGAGGCCTCTCATTATGGCACGACCATGCATCAGCAACCTCGACCACTAGGGTCGAGCCGCAATCAAGGCCAACAAATATATATTGTTCTCGGACTTGAAGCACTTGAGTGGACTGCCTTTGTGAACTTGAAGAAACAGTAAGTCTCTTCCAATTTAGCCTCTTGCGCCAGAGATCTCCCAGGAGACCTATCTTCCACATACCAATGCGCCCGGGCTAGCGGAAAGTCGATATATAATGCAACCGGCGATGGACATCAAGGACAATAGAATGGACGAGGTTCAGGTCAATTCGTAGGATAATATACTTCGAGGGGTGCATTAATTATGCCCCATCTTCTAAGATTGTTGCTGCCCTGGCTAAAGAGCTGCCCTTGTCTGTTTGCTTTGCCCAATTTCCCCGCGAATGACCTCATCCAATGAACGCGCCACTCTTTCGATGTTACCCTGGCTAAGGCCTGAGATGTTGATTCGACCGTTCGGTGGAAGATAGATGTGATGCTTGTCGGTAAGCTTCTGGCACTGTTGGGAATTGAGTTTGAGGTATCTTCTGAGGGTTAGCACAGGTATCCAGCGTTAAGTATAGATACTACCCACGAGAAGAGTCCATTCTCTCGCAAGACGTGGTCCCAATCTCCCGGTGTCTACCAAAAGTCAGCTTTGAGACCTTCTTCGGTCTAAGACTTGACCTACCTTCAAGGTTTGAGTCAATGCGTGATATAGCTGTTTCCGCAGCCACTTTAGTCGATATTGTATGTCGGACAGGTCTTGCATCCTATGAAGTGAATGACTCCAGTCAGAAAGCATGTCCCGGCTTACGTCGAATCGCTAGGTAAGTACTCACCAGTTGGCAGTCAGATCTTCCGAGTCCAATACGATAGTGGCCAAACGGCTACCGTACGCCGGTGACGACGAAAACTCCCAACGTATCAAGCATCGAAGTCGATCTTGAACAACTGTGGCTACGTCGGGGCTTGTGCATACAGCATGCAGAGCACCACATCTCTCTCCGTACAAAGCGAAGTTCTTGGAGAACGACTGGCAGACAAACATGTCAAGGCCTAAGGTAGCAAAGTGTCGAAGAGCGTAAGCATCTTCCTCAATGCCATTGCCCAATCCTTGATACGCAATGTCAAACAATACAAAGTGGGACTTCTGTTTCAGCACTGCACCGAGTTCGTGCCATTGTTCTTTCGTGGGATCGGCGCCCGTTGGGTTGTGACAGCAGGCTTGGAGGATAAACACGGTTTGAGCGGGTGCATTCACCGCAGCTGAGATAATAGAGGAGAAGTCGATGGTTCGTGTCTGGAAGTCGAAGTACGGATATTCAACCACTTCTAAGCCAACGAGCTCGAACATAGGTTTGTAGTTACCCCAGGTTGGGGTGCCGACGTATACTTGTGGACGAGGAGAGATGGATTGGCTCAGGGCTAGCGCGGCGAGGTGGCAGGCTCCCGTACCGGAGATGGTCTGAACTGACGCGATCTGGGAACTTTCAGTGGAATGTTATCACTATGGCAAGGGGCGAGAGGCGAGGACTGACGTTGCCAGAGTGCAGCAGGTCGCAGTCTTGTCCGAACAAGAGACGGGCAGCATGGCTGAGGAATCGCTGGTTTCCAATCGTGATCTCATACTGTCCTCGTATTAGATGCGACGAGACGCATGTGCCGAAAAGCAAACTTACGTCATGACCGGGGTCATTCTCAGCCAATATTTCCTTGGCCTAGAGTACCAAACGTAAGTTAGTGCTCGTCTCCCTCCGTTTCTGTATTGTGCATACCTTTGCGACAGAGCCTAGCTGACTGTAGAGTCCACTTTCGTTTCTGTAGATACCAACGCCAAGATCAACCTTATCTTTCGACGTATCCTGGTCTGCGGCAAGCTTGAGAAAGTACATTGGGTCATCGGGACCCTTTCGAAAAGAGGAGAACATGTCGAGGGATGTGTAGAGTGTCAGTATTGGGTAAGCGTATTGTGAAGAGGAGGGGCAATGGTATACGCCACGCATGCTTTTAAGTAGATAAGAAATGATAGATATGGATCTGAACAGACCAATATGGAGAGAAATGGAGACATACACCGAGATTTGAAATCTTAGCCGCAAAGGCTAAAGTACTTACTCGGTGACCCTGACCGAGCGGATCCCTGGAAATTTGCTCGGTTGGCGTCGCCGAGTTAAGAAGATTGGATCAGCCGCCACGATCTCCTCAGGCAGACGGAGGACCTTCATTTCAAGTTAGTCTAAATTCGTAGCACCATGAATGTCAGTAAATTACTTTTTGGGGAGACAATTCGTTCTAGGCACGGTTGTAATGCTCATCCATAACCCGATTTGTCGAATCTACGCTAGGTCTTTCAATTAAATTGGAAAAGGAGAATTTTCTAGGAATTATTCAATCAATATTCATCATATTGAAGCATCTAGACTCAAGTTCTCCATGTAATTGTAATGTCATGATAAGCGAGATTGACTACAGCCTCATCGATTATGGTCTCTACTTTTTAGCCCCTGGCAGCCTTGAGCTCTGCAGCATACCAATTCTGAATCGCCCTAACGTCATAACTCAAAGCAACCGTATCAAATACATCCAGGTGCTCCTTACACAAAGCGCCAGAGTTCGATAACCGAGCCACCCACTTTCCGTGCTTTCGGGCCGCTGCAACAATCTTTGCAATGGCATTAAGAAACTCGGGCTCGTCACCCTTAGCGGGTACGTAGCCGAGGAGAGAAAGGGCCAAATCATTGGGCCCAATGAATACCATGTCTTGGAGGGAATTAGCTCGAGTATGCGGTGAGGAATTAGTTGGTGGCTTACCGACGCCTGGAACAGCACAGATTGCATCAACGTTATCAACTCCTTGCCGCGATTCAATCTGAACACACACGATGGTGGTCTCATTAGCCGTCTTGACATAAGTCGCAGTGTCAACGTTGTGAGCGAACCCCGCAAATGGTGATCCTTGTCCCCGGAGACCTTGGGGCGGAAACTTGGAGTACTTTACTACCTCGCTTGCTTCTTGGGCAGTGTTGACTTGAGGTAGAATTATACCACTAGAGATATCAGCAGGGAAAAGCAGCTCTCCAGCATGCGAGCAGTTAACTTACTGAGCACCACTGTCAAGAGCTCTCTTGATAAGGTCAGGGTGCGTCATTCTTAGACGAACAAGCGGCGAGACACCGGCGGCGGCAATGGCGGCAGTGGCGTGATGCATCGAGTCATCGCTAATATGACCGTGTTCGCAATCAATGATGACAGCCTGGAAAAGGCGTCAAAAACTGTGACTCGAGCATAGATCAGGTATGTGTGGGAGCGAAGCTTACATCGACTCCAGTGGAGGCAACAATCTGAGCTGTCCTGAGAGATGGCAGTCCCAAAAAGGTCATTATGGGTTTACCATTGGCGCGCAGTGCATTCAACATGCGCAGTTGCGGGTTGCGCACTGGGGCGGTGATTGTTGATGCTCGTACCATGGTGACAAGTGTGGTGAAGGATATTAATTGAGCAGAAGGCGGAGTATCTCTCTAATACCAAATTGTTCATTGTATGGTAATGTGTTCAGTGCTGGTACTTATCAAGGAATATTAAAGCTGTACTGCTAATTTTTCCTATAGGAGTGACAATGCAGCTGTTTCGGGACGCGGGGCCGAGTTTGACCTCGCGTCTGCCCCGAAAGCTGATACCGAGGGACCGAGCTAGCGTTAGCTCAGGGTCGCTATGGCGAAAGACTCCCCTGACAAAATTTGAATTGTGGCAGGATCATCGTGAGACATGCAAACTTAATCTTGGGACAAGGGTGTGGGTAGTTGGTCTGCTGTGCACAGTAGCATCTAGCCGAGGGCCGATGCTTGCCCAACGAGTCAACCTTGCGATAAGCATAAAGACCTTGACTCGGGGTTAGTATTGATTAGGGAGTTATGGGATCGGATTACAGGAACTTACGAATACCCAGGTTCGGTAGCCAGTGACAGCTCGCTTGAACCCCTATCAGATAGAACGGTTGCTCTCTTGTGGAATACGGTCAATTGCAATTCTCTGGTTAGCAAATCGAAGCTCTTCCTCCGTAAAGAGCTATTTCTGACTTCCAGTATTAGACTCGGGAAAGTCAGGGAGTAAAATGACGGCGAAAAGGGCGAGCAAGAAGTTTATGGATCCGATTATGATGTAGAGCCACAATGGAGCTTCTGCGATGCCGAGGAGACATCGAATAGTGATGAGATGGCCGAAGTTGTCAGTGGCGGCGGTGCTGGCGGAAACAGCGGACCAAACGCAAGTCCAGATGGGGAGGTAGATGGAATGACGGACGTGGGTAATTATCATGTTGCTGAGGACCTGCATGACCATGTATCTATTGTTCCAGTGTCAGTTCACAGTTCGTAATAGGTTTGATAGATGTACGATCTTAACATTCAAGAGACCGCAGTACTGAACTAAGCCTCAGTGAGGTTTAGATCTTCCTCAATACCATTCAACTTGACCAGGTTATCCTTCAGGATCAGGAAATGTCACAGCTGCCCAGAAAAAGAGCGCGACATACCTCTGAAGAGTGCATTGTGAAAAGGAATTCCTGTTAGGACCAACCTCTTCCCTGACCTCTTGGCAGTCCAGTCGGAGGCGTTACCCAACGCCTTACTCTCCCTTAGACTCTTGGCAGTCCAATCCAGGGCCTCGTCCAGCGCCTCAATTTTCAGCTCAAGTGACAAGCTCAGCCCTAGAAATGCCCAAGGCTGACTGGCACCAAGTATTTAGTTTGATAAATCCTTACAGATTCTTGTTCTGCTTGGTCAGATTCACAAAGTGACTATTGACTAAGGGTATTTGAAACCCCTGACCTTTCCAAGCCTTTGTCCTTCTTACCATACCTAATACTATCAATGGCAACACACACTTTCCAAACAGAGCCCGCACCAGGGACTACACTCTCGTCGACAGGGAAGATCAAGCTTCCACCAGGTGTCCCTCCAACGGATGCTTGGCGATACCTCGTTGGAATCCGCAACACCTCAAGAAGTAGATCGACAATGACAAGGATCACAGTCGGCTACATCGCGGGACTAGTCTCTAATTACTCTATCGGACTTGTTCTCATAGTAACCTACCTAGGAGCTGGCAATGAAAAGCTGGTGGGTGAGACGGAGCTAGCCATCCTTGCCTTTACTTATGCCTTCTTCACCATCGCAATAACAATCGCTTCAGACGCCATCGTGCCGCACCTCTGGTGGGCCGCGAAATGGTCTGCTGTGCAGAAGGCTGATCTCTCCGTCAAGGATCTGAGGCGGATTCTTCGGAGCGACAGTGCTATGTCCGCGATTAAAAGCCTACTCGTGGGTCCAATGCGGGCAAGGCTCGTCGCCCTCTTCTATTTCGCGTTGCGACTAGGCCCAGCATTCGGCTTCTCACTCCTCTTTGGTGGATATACACTACAATGCGACGATGAGGGTGAAACCTATCCTTGGTCGTTCAGGGTACACACCAACAATGGGCTTCTTGGAGGCGGCGCAGTTCTAGCTCTGGGGTTACCTTTACTCTGCTCTCTAATACTGGTTTTCCTTTCTCACAAGGTCGACAGCGTACCGCGATCCATTTTGGCTGTCGCCGTCTCCCTGTTCAAGCTTATCCAACCCCTGCAGCAGCGCGGGACAATGGCCTCGACCAAGACCATCATCAAGGAACTCGACAAGGCCCAGCGTTTTCGTGCTGTCCGTGGCGATATAGATGGCCAGCTGATCCTTGAGTTCGCGCCATGCGATCCTATCATCTCACACCCGCCAGAAACCGCCGGTGCCCGAGCACTTGTTCTGTCCACCACGTACAAGGGCTCGTTCTTACTTTCACATACAATGAGGGTCGTTCCTCTTATGGTATGCTCCCTCCTGATTGCTATTGGCATCCAGGTCTGGATGCAGACCGTCAACGTCCGTGGTCGAGACGATGACAACGTGTGTCTCCCGATGGATCAGATCTTTGGCTACCCGGGCGCACGTATCGCTCTAAACATCCTCGTCATTTTGTACGGCATCTTCACAGCCGCGTGCTTTGAGCAGATGATGCAGATATATCGCTGGTCCGTCTTCCAACATAACCCCATAGACCTCATCCTGCTTGAGAACCTCTTCCAAGGACACTTTATATGGCCGTACTCACGCTTCCGTCACCTGCCGGTTCTGGGTGGCAGGGCCTTCACGACTGGTATGCTGGGCACCCTCGCGACTCGCTTGTGTATCGGAGTTATCCCACCACTGGCGTTACTTACTGGCTGGGACTCGGGCGAGCGATCGTCCCAATACCGGGGTGCGATATTTGCGCTGACGTGGATCACGTTCGGCTTCATGTTAGTCTCTGGACTCGTCGTCGTGTTGTCGACGCGGAGGGACTATGTACCGGACGATGATCCTATTATTACAGCGGTCGTGATGCAGGACCTCGTTGAGAAAATTCACCAGACAAATAGTCCAGTATTAACAGATGCCATGAAGATAGGGTCTGTTGATTTGAATGGCGCGGTAGACGACGCCGCTGGAATTCCGATTTATCGAGTATCAGTACAACAACAGGTTGAGGCATTCAAAGTCGGGCTTTATATTTGAAAGGCCTAAGCTATATTATTTGCCATAGTCGCATGAATCCCAACCTGAGGGCCCAGATGAGGATAGGATTCCAGAAGGGTAGCCTATTCCCCATGTATTATGGGTGGAGGATATCTCAGTTGACTCTTAAGGGTTTGTGCGGCAGTCTATGATTCCGTGGGAGAAAGGTCCAGTGACAGACAACAGATCCTGCGCTGACCAATGGACATCATTGAGAAGATTTTACTTAGAGCCAATATCATATTCTAGGATCACAAGACAAGGTCCCCTTTGCTTCCAACCCTTCAAAATTCTTTTGTTAAAGTCCCTTCTACCTAAAATCCCTTCTACCATTCACCTCTTTCTATTTTCTCCTTAAAGCTTTCAATTTGATATTTTCGCGACGGCCATATTTAGGCTTCACAGAACAAAACCCAGACCTTTCGTTCACGCAACAAATGTCGGGATACATCACTCTGGAAGATCGCGATGCTTTTTGTATCAGATCCGTGGAGGGAGTAGCCTTCTTTCCTAAGTGTAACTCATGATGGCCAGCTGTTCGACCTCGGTATGTGTTGTTGGTTCCAACCAACATACTTGTGCCGTGCACCCGACATAGAACCAACAGCATGAAGCCTTGACCTCTTCGGACCAGTGGCTGAGAGCTTAAATCAGCAGAGAGAACTTAGTAAACCAATGACAGTGCAACCAACACCCACGTACAAGCTGCTCTGATAATTATCATCAACCAGCACCAGCAATTCAAACGCGAGGAACTTTAGAGACAAATTCTAGCTATTCAAAATGCAGTCGTGCTCGGACCATAAGGCTGTATTGTATGAGGTTAAGACGAAGTTTTGTCTGCTGATTTAAGCTCTTAGCCACAAGTCTCAAATGCAAATAACACATCTAGCTCACAGCTTAGACAGCCAGTAAGACACTGACGGTTAGCGCAGGATGATAGAAAGAAACAGGGGCCAAAAATGCCGCAATTTTATGTGATATGCTCTGGGCTTCAATGGAGGTATCGTAGCGATTTTGCAACAAGGTTGTGATTTCTGAGTAGCAAAGCACCCGTATGACTCATTGGGGATCTCACTGAGGGATGACCAACAGTGTTTTTGACAGCCGATACAACAGCATTGATCGCACAACTACTTGTCAGAATTCTCTACATTGCCATCATTCGAATCTTCCTTCACCTCATATACCTTCAGGTCATCGGGTATATCCTCGTACTTGACGTCATCCTGATCAAAGAGCGCATATAGTTTGTCCGTAACCTCTTGTGGCACTCCATAGTTGATACGAAAGCGATGCCCATCGATGCAGACAATGTCAGGCTCAACATCTTTCAAGGGTCCATGCTCTACCAATGCGCGCTGGGCCAGCTTCGTAGCTTCGGTACTTTCCGGCATAATTAAAATGATAGACAGGTCTGATACTCTTCTATCGAAGGGTTAATGGAGAATTCTAACGGGGACATTTTATGGCTTACCGATACTGTCACTCGAGAGGAGTTGTTGGCTGAGCGGAGGAGAACTCAGCAATGTAACTTCTCGAATCAAATGTGCTGGGAGAGCGGGCGATATATACAGAGGACATAGCTGATTAATGATTAAAAGGCTAATCATTCGCTACATCGCTGTCCACTCAGAAGCGTTTACGGCATGTCCAACCACCACAGGAGCCGTAAGAGAAGGGCAGAGCGTGCTGCGCACATGACACGTACAGAGAAGCCATGGCCCTTAGCCCTGACGCCTACTCTATCGTAACTCTGTGCTAAAACATAGCGCCCGCAGTCAAGAGACAATGAGACGGGCGGGTGGGGTTAAACATGCATGAGACAGTGCTTGAGCAAGCAGGCTTGTGGCCTATGCCAAATATGTTTTCGTTCAGATAACCTGGAAGCTCTAAACATTCTTTAGCGACCTATCTGCCATTGAAACGGCACGTCGACGTGAAATCGGTCGTTAGAAACCACGAGGAAAGGTTCCCTAACAATTTAGATTAATCAGTCCTCTGAAACTATCCCCAAAAGCGGTAAGAGCCTCCTAAAGATACGGAATAGCTTCCTCCAGGCACAACCTCTTCGGCCCATGCACATGAAGCTATTGTCTTGGCAGCCTGATATATATATATATATATATTTCCTGGCTTGCGGATCGGCGCCTCATGGTGACTTGCATTCATAGCGGGTGAATGCTCGGACCGTCTCCTATAAGCGACTTATTTCCATTGGTTTAACAATGGGCCTGAATGCGGGGCAATTTAGGAGTTTCTTAATGATATTCCGCCAGTTCCTCCGACAATGAGTTGGACAGTGTATATAGTGCCTGACGCATGGCAATACCGCTTTGGCGCTATCTGTTGGCGGCCTAGACTTTTATCATTGAGTAATTCAGCACGTCTCCAAAGACATCTCAGCGCATATTGTGCCCTTCGCGAGAATATTTGACAATATGAGATATTCCACACTCACCTTGCCCATCTATATTGCTTCTAGTGTTTCATCTGTTTTCGGAACGGAAACCACCATGTCAAACAGGCGAGGTATGCATATATTCACGCCACCGTGCGAGTAAGGACTTAACGAAATACATGCAGAGCTCGTGAAATTTAAGTTTGATACCCTGTCTCCAGGTGCTGTGCGCCCAACTGGCTGGCTTAAAGATCAACTGCAGCTATCGGCTGACGGTTTGGCCGGACACCTCTTTGAGTTTTACCGCTATGTCTCCCGGTCTACTTGGCTTGGGGGAGACTGGGAATATAGCGAGTTGAATGAAGCATCACCCTATTGGTTCAATTATATTGTGCCCTTGGCCTGGTCTCTCGATGACGCTAAACTAAAGTCTCAAGCAAAAGCTTATCTTGATTATGTCCTCGACCACCAAGCTGAGGACGGATGGCTCGGACCAGAAACTACACGCCAGACCCGAGGTCTTTGGGCAAGATCACTTCTTCTATTTGGTCTCACAGTAAGCTGTCAATCTGCTCCTCCGTGACATTCCGTTACTTACTGTAATTCTCAGCAATATGCCGAAGCAGACCCTTCAGCACGACACCGGATTGTGGACAGCATGCACAAGTTTTTGAAACTGACTCACTCCATGCTACGAAGTAATTTTACAGGATTAATTCAGGATAAAAACCAGGGCGACCGTTTCGACGCTTTTGGCTTTGGTCTTTCCCGCACACATGAGCTTCCGATCTCTTTGATGTGGCTTTATGAAAACCACCCCCGTGATGCTAGCGACATAATTCTTGAAACCATCGAGCTCATGTTTGATGGGGGTCGAAAGGGAGGCCGTGACTGGACAGAGTTCTTCGTCGAGGGTGTCTTCCCTAAAGGAGGAACTGGCACATTCAAAACAAGTGGTTTTACTCATGGTGTAAATTTGGTTCAAAGTAAGTACTTGCATTCCTGAAATATACTTGCGAGTACTCAAAGTACAAACAAGGCCTTCGATATCCAACTGTGCTCTATCGCTTGACGGGGAATGATAGCCTTGTACAGCAGACAAAGGCGGCAGTCGATATGACAGCAAAGTATCAAGGGTCTGTTTCCGGTACTATTATTGCTGATGAGCATTTGGGTGCGCTTAGTCCCCAAAGAGGGTACGTCTCTGAATGATAGGGAACCCTAAATTTTTAAACTGAACATGTGCATCTAGGTCAGAGCTCTGTATGGCAGTAGAGTCCATATTTTCCTACGCCTTCCTATACCGTTTTCATGGGGTCAACAGTTACGCAGACAGAGCAGAACTTGCAGCATTCAACGCATTTCCAGCCGCCATGAGCCCAGACTGTAAGGACAAAGTGGGCTTGTTCTCGGTACAACGCACTACTAATTCGATACAGGGTGGTCTCATCAGTATGTCACGCAAACAAACCAGATCTGGTCGGGGAATCTGACCCGAAACCCATTTTTCAACGTCGTTTCCTATGCCAATACATACGGCTTGGAACCCAACTTTGTGAGTCGACATCTTCACGAATGATGACCGCTCCCAAACTCACTTCTTGTATTCAGCCCTGCTGCACAGTTAACCACCCTCAAGCGTATGCAAAGTACGTCGCCTCGTCTTATGCGAAGATCAACGAAAGCAGTGTTGCGCACATTCTCCTTGGTCCCACATCTGTTAAAACTCGGATCAAAGGTAAAACAGTAAAAGGTGAGACTCTAGACTTATATTAACTGGTAGTATTTTAATGGCTTACATTGTGAGAAAAGTCAAATGCGAAACGAGGTATCCATTCGACTCGATCCTTAAATACACGATTGAGAGTCAAACGAAATTTGACTTTGCAGTTAGGATCCCCGGCTGGACCACCCCGGAGGCGAATATTGAGATGAATGGCGGCCGCAGTAAGAAAGTCACCGCGGATGACTCTGGGTTGCACCACGCAACAATTCTTCCGGGAACCACGACTTTGACGCTGGAGCTACCCATGGAGGTTCGGGTCGTAATGCGCAACTCATCTGCCAGTATTTATCATGGTCCACTGCTCTATGCATTCGATATCCCTTATACAGAGACGCACCACCAACCACTGAATTGGACCGACCGCAAGCCTCTGGCAGATGAGGAGGTGCACCCCAAGTCCCACGACTATATCTTGGAACCGATTGAGCCTTGGCAGTACGCAATCGACCCAGATAGCATCATCGTCAAGACGTCCACATCGAGCATTGAAAACCTGCCCAATCCTATCTTTACAAGGGATGCTCCCCCAGTTTATCTTACAGTCGATGCTTGGAAGATTACCTGGCCAACAGATGGAGATACAGCGGCGTGGCCTCCTATCGACCCAGTGGTTGACAAGGACAAAAAGGAAAAGATAAAATTGATACCGTTTGGATCGGCCAAGTTGCATATTGCACAATTCCCTGTGGCAAAGCCTCAATAACAAAGCATACTGGCCAAGTCTTGCAATGGCCACACCCATCAAGAGGCGTCCAAGGACGTCAGAGTAACAAGGTGTTAGCTAGATGTGTTATTTCCAGTTGGGGCTCGTGGCTGAGAGTTTAAATCGCAGACAGAACTTAGTTAGACTCTGTCTGGCTACTATCTTAGGCACTTCCCGAGCGACAGTCAATGCCAGACAAAGCGCCATCTCTGCCACAGCCGAGGCATTTACGCCAGCTGTGTTTCAAACTTCAACATTGTGTTTTTTGCAAGCCCCGACGTCAGTCCTGTCGAAGCCGGCGCCCCGTTCGCCGATGAGTCTTAGTTGCGGTGCCAGAGCGAGGTAGTTCTCTGTGACTTAGTAATTCTTGATGAGGATTATTGTGGTGTGAAAATGCCAATTCTT
The DNA here is from genome assembly GCA_003353625.1 of Fusarium fracticaudum. Taxonomy (NCBI): domain Eukaryota; kingdom Fungi; phylum Ascomycota; class Sordariomycetes; order Hypocreales; family Nectriaceae; genus Fusarium; species Fusarium fracticaudum. The sequence continues at coordinate 4,657,968 of PDNT01000003.1, forward strand.
TGTGCTAGGGCCACCATAGAGGATGCAGTCAAAAGACCTTTGGGCATGCTTTGCAGCCTCTGGGTTAATGTGACTGAAGGTATAAAGTTCGTGCTTGGGGGGCGGAATTAGCCGGTGGTGGTCGGGATCGAACCCTTTGGAAAAGATGGCGTGGATAAAGATTTTTGCTCATACAATAATGGACCAGCCGCCTCGTGGATCGTCGTAGCGAGACTTTCTTTTCTCCAACTATGTCCTCGGCATTCGACATCAGGCGTCTTGCGAGGGTTGACGTCCAAAGGTAGTGAGTAGTATGGCAACCCCGCACTATCTTACCCCTCACAAAGACAGTTGATTGCTCCAAGCTGACTACCGTACCAACAGCCTCAGCTGACGAGAAGAATGCGGCCAGGCTTGATATTGGTATCAAAAGCTTACAAATATTGAGAGCCATACGACCATAGTGATTGAGTCGAGGGAATTGTCTTACCACTACGTCGAGTTCAGCAATGGCGATAATGCATCGGTGAATGACTGCGTGATCGGAAATAACAGTCCCCTCGGATGCTGACCCAATGGCGTGGGTCCGCGTGAGATGTGGGGAAGATCTCACGGACTCCGCCCGAAGCTAACGGTGCTTATCATCGGACTCCCCACGACACTAACCAATTCTCAGTGCCAGTGACACTCAGCTCCATGAAGCTCAGTAGCCAAGTCCACTTAGCATCGTTCAAGCATTAATTGAGTGATATTTCTACACGAGATGTTATTGCAACTGACCTTCCCATCTTGATTTCTGGTGCTCTTCATTTTGAGAACCAAACCGAATAACTTAGCTGGCCATAAAGATAAAACAAGGCCAAGATAGAACGAAAGCAAAGACGGAAAGTCCACCACGGCAAATGATATCAAAGCTTGGCTTAAAGAGTTTTACCGGCATATATCTGATGCTGTCACGCTGATGGAGCTGATGATCAACTGACAACTTGTTGGTGGAATCAAGAGGTTGACAAAACGTAAGTCTGCTACCCTAGAGCTTACCCGGTTTTGCCGCGTGAGCACCTGAACGTGAAAATTCCTTCCCGTCTTCTGCTTATCGCTTATCAGCTTATCAGCTTATCACAGCTCCCACTCGGAGAAGAGTCAGATCTTAATTATTTACATTGACGGTCTTGTTATTCATCCCCGACTTCTTCATAATGTATTTGCAATTGATAACTTGACTCGGATATCCAGAAAGCACTATGAAATATCCAAAGCAATCGAACCGAGCGCGCATACAAGCTACTAGCTGAACACAGCGGCGAAATATCCGTCGCTGGTCGCTTTTGCCCACGGCACGAATGGAAAAATCTGTTGAAGCTACCTGCTGATTTGAGCATAGCTAACATGATTACAATCAAAGCCGGTGGCGGATCGAAGGGTCGATTGACCCTGAACGTGGAGACTGCGCAAGAGGCTGCTGAGATAGAGAGGGAGCATTCGTATCTCATTATCGACTCAGCTCTGTCGTCGACAGAGACAATTCCCTGGCTACGGCCTCAAACAGACATTAAATCCGTCTCAGGGGAGTTTTCACAGCTGAAGACGCCGTCTTAGCAGTAGAAGCAGGTGCCGACGCCATCGTTGTATCAAACCACGGCGGGCGTCAACTCAACAGGGGTTCAAGAACTCTTGAGGCTTTACCTGAGGTTTCTTGCGCTGTCAAAGGCTGCTCTCCGGTTTTATTCGGCGGTGGGATCACTAAGGGTTCAGACCTCTTTCAAACCCTAGCTTTATTAGGGGAAGATCATTGTTTGTTGGGAAGGTCAGCGCTATGGGATTCAGCCTTGAACGGGCAATAGGGGGTAGAGACGGTGCTGAACATCCTGGAGAAAAAACTGTGGCGCACAATAGTGCTGAGTGGCACGGCGGCAATCAAAGATATCTCTAGGTCAATGGTGGGGGTTCGGCAATTTGGTGCAGGCTTCGGCATTGCAAAGTTGTAAGGATGCTCCATGGTGAAAATAATTCTGTACTGCACCTCACCCATCGATTTATCGCGTGATTGGTGTTCCAAGTTCGCAAAACGGACTTTATGTTGTTATTTTGATACCAAAATAGCCATTTGAAAAAAAGGCGTGAAAGTTGCCAGTAGCGGTGCAGACAGGCTGCCAGCTGAGAGACGGATTCAGGTACTAGTTTCAATAGTCTGTAGCTCTTTTCATCTCATTGGGCCGTGAACCTGTGGGTTATAGGGGCAGCTCAAGCCTCAACGGTCCTCGCACTAAGGATCTAGAAATTACAGTCAGTGCATCGGGGCACTAAAAGGAGCAAAGTTGGCACTTGATTGGCGCATCGATAAACATAAACGCCATGACGTAAATTTCAACCAGTAACCAGGTTTCAGGTTTATTACCAGCCGTGGCCTAGACCACTGCCCTACCACCGGTCGTTAGCTGGACAAACCGGGTTGACCGTTGCTAGCTTGTGTCTTTGATGAGCAGCTAACTCGATCCAACATCCTTGAACCTTGCAAGGAAACAAAATATGAGCCCATGCCCAGCGGAATACGGGGTATTCGCAATACAGCGTGAGTTTTAGCTCAGCCAAATCACAATCGCAATTTAAACAACAACTGAAGTTCTCAGCGCGGCGCAATATGGTTATATTAGTCTCGTAAAAACGAGTCAGTGTTGGGCCGCTGCGAAGAAATTGCCATATCTAGCAAAACGCCTCTTTGACATGGCTATAGATTAGAGACCTTGTATATAACAGCGGGACGATCCTCGTTCTGCGTGCAGATCCCATATACTCTCATTCATTCTTTTTTCCCCCAGTCATTCTTTACTGTTCATCACGTTCTTTACCAACATGAAGTCATTCGTTACCTTTGCGGGCTTGGCCTTTGCCAGCTTCGCTGCCGCTGGCCCCTGCAGGCCTCGCACAACCACTACTGCTGCTGCCGTCTCTTCCTCCACCGAGATCGCTTCCTCCACTGCTACTGAGACTGCTGCTGTTTCTACCAGCACGGACTACACCGTCCCTGTTGTCTCCGAGAGCTCCACTCTCGCTACGGTGATTGTCTCGGAGACTAGCGCTACTGAGACAAGTGCTGGTGAGACAGGCACCACCACTGCCGAGACAAGTGCTGCCGGTACTACTACCGCTGAGACAAGCGCTGCTGAGACCACCACTGCTGAGGGCACCACCACTACTGCTGAAGGCACTACCACCGTTGCCGAGGACACTACTACCGCCGAGGGTACCACCACCGCCGCCGAGACTACCACTGCTGCCGAGGACACCACCACCACTGCTGAGGGCACTACCACTGCCGAGGGTACTACTACTGCTGAAGATACCACAACCGCTGCCGAGACTACTACTGCTGAAGGTACTACCACTGCTGAGGAGACCACAACAGCCGCTGAGACCACCACGGCTGCTGAGACCACTACTGCTGAGCCTACTACCACCGAGGCCACCACCACTGAGGCCGAAAACACCTCTGGTACCGCCACAGAGACCACTACCACTGCTGAGCCTACTGCAGACCAGTCTTGCTCAAATGCCGGCCTTCAGTATGCCATCTACACCCACCAGTTCTACAACTCCGATCCTCCCCACTTCTCCTCCTTCGACCCTACCTTCTTCCATACCGCCACCCCTACCTACGAGGGTGAGACCACTCGCATCGGTATCACCCCCGGCACACCCTCCGACCGCGTCTTCGCCATCTACGATGACAGCCCCGCCCAGCTCTGGCAGTACAAGGCCGTCAACCACCAGGCATTCCTCTACGCCCCCGAGACCGGTGACTACACGGTCACCATCCCCAACTCTGATGAGATCACCCTCATCTGGTTCGGCACCAAGGCTATCTCAGGCTGGACTCGCGCCAACGCGGATCTCGAGCAGGACTACCCCGGTGGCACTTCCAAGACTTTTACCATTCACCTCACCGCTGGCACTTACACTCCCTTCCGACTTCTGTGGGCCAATGCTCAGGGTGATCTCAACTTCATCGCTGAGGTCCAGGCTCCTGATGGAACTGTCATTGTCAATGGTGATGGTAGCGATAACAGGTACTTTGTTCGCTTCGCTTGTGATGAGAGCACGCCTTCTTTCCCTCCTTTCGGCCAAGAAAGTGGTTAAACTGCTGCTCATTCCTGCCGGGACATATAGCAAAGTATATAGCGCTTCTGACATGAAGCCCAAAATCTCTTCGAGTATATAGCTATTTTAATACATAACACTCAACGACATTACCCTTCTTGACATATATAAATATGCACGTAGCAATAGTCAACTCTGTTATGACTAAGACTTTATGACTCTAATGCTTTATATTACAACCCCTCATCCTTAAGCTTGACGTCTGCATTTTGGGACGTCATAGATCTTTAAAAGACATACTTGAACTCCAGGCTCTGATCTCCCTCTTTTCCGTTGCTATCCTTCCCCTCTACGATCAATCTCTCCTTCTGTCGCATGCGATACTTAAGAAGAGCAGAAATGAGTCCGACGCAAACAAGTGCCAGTACCTCGCCCCCAAGTGAGATTGCATTTCCCATGACGTAACGAGGAGCATCCTGGATGGGATAGATCTGCGACGCAGCCATTCCGGATGCGTTTGCAAGGGAGATGAGCATAGAAATTGCGACAGAGCGCTTGTAGTCGGGCTGCATGTTGTTTGATACCCATCTATGAATCGTTAGTTCCATGTCCGCCACGTGGTTGGGTTGTTGACCTACGTTACCAAAACAGTGTTGAAAGAGTAGACGCCACCGCCAACGAGGAACATGGCAAAGAAACCTGCCGCTTTGTGCCCGGTACCGACTACTATGGCATATCCGACGATTACTAATAGTGGAGAATGGATGAGGCAGATAGCTCGGCGGTTGAGGCGGTCTGAGACGTAGGTAGTGGCAGCAGTGAAGATGGAAGCCAGAACGTAGACGGGAATGCTGAGATAGTTGGCTTGGAGGGAGGTGTAGCTGAATCTTTATTAGTGGAGTTCCGCAACACAGATAAGAGATACTTACTCGAGGCCCTTGAGAAGAGTAGGGAGGAATGTACCGAAACCGAACAGGGCGATGGAAGCGCAGAATAGCGAGACGGAAGCAAGCCAGACAAGGGGATCCGTGAGAGCCATGACGACTTGCTTCCACGAAAAGCCTTCTGTTTCTTTGAACGGATGGTTGCGCTCCTTGATGAGAGCCATAGTCGACTTCTCTTCTTCAGAGAGGAACCAAGCTGTTTGCGGAGAAGTAGGAAGACTCAGCCAGCAAACAGCTCCAATGACGAGTGAGATGGCACCCTCAATAATGAACAGCCATCGCCACGCTGATAAACCATGTCGAGCACCCATGGACTGAATTCCATATGCGATAAGTCCGCCAAGTGCTCCAGAAAGCGCGATCGAGACATAGAGAACCGCAACGCGTTTTCCTTGCGACGCGGGAGGGTAGATCTGAGAGACGACGAATGTGAGAGAGGGGAAAAGACCAGCCTCGAAGAAACCAAGAAGGACGCGACAGGCGATGACTTGGCCATAGCTATGAACGAAGCCAGTTCCCAAAGTGATGAAACTCCAGCTGACGATGGCGATAGCAAGGACACGGCCTGGTCCAAATTTCTTGACGGCGAGAACCCATGGTGTTTCAAAGACGACGTATGAGATGTAGAAGTACATGGATACATCGTTGAATTGAGTCCCATGCATGCCTGTATCTTCTTCAAAGCCGAATACACGTGCGTTGCCTTGAGTATCACGATTAGCTTTCCGAGCTGGAGTTGAGGTTGACAAGGTACTTACCGATATTTGTTCGGTCGAGATAAGCGAACAGAACAAGCAGCGCCATCTGCGGCATAACAAACTTGTCAAACTTGGACAAAACCTTTTTCTCGACTTCAGTGATGTCGTTCATCTCGCCAGTGTTCTGATCGAGCTCTTGCTCAAGCGGCATCTTGAGCTCCGACTGTTTCTCTGCGGCTTCCATCGTGACCAGTGTAGACAACTTTGAGTATGCAATGGCGAGGCGTTGCAAGAAGACGAGGTGTAAATGTGGATTACAGGTTCAGATGTACTCTTTTAAGGTCGCCTGCATATCCGAGTTATCACCAGGTGATCTGCTGCACGATGGTCACTAATCCACCCCCGCATTTGATAGTCTGATAGTCAAGTTGTAATAAACCGTCGGCGGAGACAGAAATACTCCACAAGTGGAGATGATTATGGTAAATCCTTCCTTTTTGAATGATTGTACATGATAGAGATGAGATAAGACTGATAAGAGATTGTTTGAGTCTCTCCAGGCTGAAGACCGAAGCTGCAACGCTGAACTGCGCGTTGATCATCTCCAATTGAATTTCAAAAAGTCAATCTACAGTGCAACCAGTCAGAAGCCGTTAATGATAGAGTTCTTCAACAAATACCGCTTCTGGAAAGCCAATTGAAGGTAAAGTTCCTGCCCCGCGTTTTCGAATCCTTGTAGCCATGCAAAACGTTATGTCATAGTTCTTCGGCAAGATTGGAGTTTTTTTCCGAGCTCCAATAAGCTTCCCAACGAAGAATAGTCTCCGCCGTCGGCCGTCGGCGGATAACGGCCCCACTCTCATCACTCGGCCGTGATCCCCATTGTTGAGAGGGAATTATGACCGTCGGGGACGATAAAGGATAACGATTGAGGGGAGATTATACATAATTAGGCAAGACTTGGATTTATCAAGGTGCTGTTATCGAGAGACTAAATATTGACAACAGTAAATATCTTGAGATAAAACATCCGAGATCTTGCTCAAGATCATCAAAATTTGGACGGTAAGCAGAGTACTAATTAACGGCGTCACCATGGGTTCTCTCGATTTACCACCATTCAAAATCTCCGAAGTCGATCTCGCAAAATCACTTCACGAAAGCTGTCAATTCGGCGCCGCCCATCGCTATGGAAAGTAAGTTATTCTCACAATATCACAATATTTGCAAAAACTAAATTGATTACCCTAGGGCTTCCACAGAAACCGGCATGGCGCGGCTCAGCCTGGATGACTCGGACAAGCAAGTGCGAGACTGGTTCATCACCTACGCCAAGTCGCTCGGATTGAAGACTTCAATTGATCAAATGGGAAACTTGTTTGCGATTCGAGCCGGCAGAAACAACGATTTGCCTCCAGTCATGATGGGCTCGCATTTGGATACGCAGCCTACTGGTGGGCGCTATGACGGTATTCTTGGTGTTATTTCGGGTCTTGAGGTTTTGAGAACTTTGAATGATAACGGTTACGAGACTGCGGGCCCTATTGGAGTGGTGAACTGGACCAAGTACGTGTCCTGCGACGAGTATACGCGTGAAGACATTGGCTGACTTTTCGTAGTGAGGAGGGCGCTCGATTTCCCAAGATGGCTGTGTCTTCAGGCGTCTGGGCGGATGTCATCCCTCTCGAGACCGCCTGGGATCTCAAGGAGGTCCTGGCTGCTAACCCTAAGTCCATGAAGGAGGAGCTCGATAGGATCGGCTACTGCGGTGACCAACCCGCTTCATATCGATCAAATCCTTTTGCCGCCCATTTCGAGCTTCACATCGAGCAGGGACCTATTCTGGAAGACGAGGGTCTCAAAATTGGCGTTGTACACGGTGAGAAAAGCCCTTTACCAGATACTTCAAGGTCACTGACAGCGGAGATAGGCGTTCAAGCATTCAAATGGTTCAACATCACCGTTAAAGGCCGTGACAGCCACGCAGGCACAACACCACTATACGCCCGCAAAGACCCCGTCTTATCCGCCAGCAAAATGCTCGTCGCCGCCAACACAATCGCCAAAAAGCACGCCGGCCTCGCAACAACCGGTATTTTCACCACCGACCCCGGCACCATCAACACAATGGCGCACACGGTAACATTCACCCTCGATCTCCGTCACGTCAAGGATGAAGTCCTCGCCGAGATGGTAAAGGAATGCGAAACCGAGTTCCAGCGCATTTCTCACGATGATAGTGAAAAGGGCTGCGAGGTAGACTGGGAGCTTCTGGTAGATAGTCCTGCTGTCAAGTTTAGTCAAGAGTGTATTTCGGTGGTGGAGCAGAGCGCTGCGGATGTTTGCTCGACGTTGCCGCAGAATGAGGAGGGGAAGCTTTGGAGACCTATGATCAGTGGTGCGGGGCATGATAGTTGCTACACGAATCGGGTTTGTCCTACGAGTATGATCTTTACGCCGACGAGATCGGGGATTAGCCATAACCCGACCGAGTATTGCTCGCCTGAAGACTGGTAAGTTTTCTTGGTCTTATGGAGGAATGGACATGCTAACATGGTGCAGTGCACTTGGTGCGAGTGTTTTGCTGGGAGCGGTTCTGCGATATGATAAACTTCGTGCGACGAGGAGCGAGTAACTTGGATAGTTGGTGTCATACTTCAATGCTTGTATTGTATAGAGAAACTGCAAATCGTGCTTGATTGAACGGAAGAACAAGTCATGGTGCGAATATTGACCCCGTAATAAGAGCCAGACGTGATTGTTTCCTCTTCTTCATGAACGAACGAAACAAAAAATGGACAAAGGTAAGAACAATAAATATTGACCAGACATATGGCGCTCAAGGATAACATGATTGGCTCCATGATAAGGTTGTTTGTTGAACTTGAGCGTTACAGTTCAAGGCAGCCCCTCATTTAGAAAGCCTTTTGGCTGTAAAAAATATAGAATGAATATCACTAATATCGCCCTACAGTCCATTCTCTTAATAGTTCTATCACTCTTCCATGCCATACAGATGACAATGTGTATCATGACAGCACAATGTTCCCCAACACCAACTACCGGCATTCCAATCACGTGCCCCGGACCGGATATCGGCGCCAACTCGGACCCCGCTATCGGCAACTCACTTCATCAATCGAATACCGCGAGCGTGACCTTCAGCAGCATCTCCCTCACAATGAATCATGAGGAGCACCCGCACCGTCAAGTCGCGGGTATAAGACGCTACCGCTCCAAGTCGCAAAGACCATGTGATTTGTGTCGCGCCCGCAAAGTGCTCTGCAACATCCCTGATCCGACGCGTCCATGCCAGCTCTGTGATCGCACCGGACGCGATTGCACGTTTGTGGGGAATCCGAATAAGAAGCCCAGGGATAATAGAACGAGACGGCTGGATTCTGATGGTGGTGGAGGGACGCCGATTGTTGTGCCGCAACAGGCGCTGAGGCAGGATGTTGGTGTTTATGAGGCGTTGCGCATGCCGGATGGTGAGAAGAGATGATAGTATTAAAGGTTCAGACTGACGGATAATAGATGTCCAATCTTCAGGTGTTGGAACAGGCCTCGATTTAACTCCTCTGGATGGCACAGTATCTCAATCCATTTTCTCACCCGGAGGCGGGATCAACTGGGACATATCATTCGACCAACACGGCATAGATGGCAGTGATCAGCCATTTGACTTCTTCGCCAACGGTGAACTCCCCAATCTCGAACCCCTAGACGACCCAACACCCTCAGACGACTACGGCGAAATCCCCGTCGCCACTCCTAGCAAAACAACAGATCATCCCGCCGCCCTGTTCGAGCGCCTCTCATTCGACCAACGGCCAGACCACTCAACGTCACTAATTGGCTTCTCTAACGAATCTGATCCGTTTTCTCTTAATCATTTCCCGTATTCTAGTAGTGATGAAGTCGACTTTTATCGCGTTGCGTATCGACGGCAGCAACACGCGTTTCCGGCGAATCCCCCAATTCACTTTTTGCAGAGTCAAACGGGGACTGCGATTGAGAGCCAGAAGATTGTGGATAAGTGTATGTCGTCGCTGGGCGATAGGGACCATCTTGAGAAATTGGTTGATCGAGAAACGGGCGTGGCGTTGGTGAAGTTGTATGCCTTTACCCTTTCTCTATACTGAGGTAATGTACTTACTTAATGTACAGGTACTTCAGATTTGTTTTCGAAGACTTGCCAATTCTTTCTCGCTCTATCGTCTTTGAAGACCTAAATAAGTTTGTCGCAGAGGCTTCTACTGGGTTACTTGCGGGTATATACGCCCTCGCATTGCCCTTCACGCCCTGGGATGAGAAGCTCTGTCTCGACAGTGCATATTTCAAGCCAGACGTCAATGATCTTTGGCAAGTCTCCTACACCTGTCTTCAGAAAGAACTTCACTTTCCTCGTCTCTCTACCATCCAGATCTTCCTCCTCCTTCTCAATCACACTCCCTTTGATGTTGTCGTTGTTGAGAACCCATTTGTATGGTCCCTAGCAGCTTCCATGCTAGCCATGGCCCAGTCACTTGGCTTGAATGTCAATCCTGCTGGATGGAAGTTACCAGCGTGGGAAGTTCGCCTTCGGAGACGGCTATGGTGGGCTGTTTATGTGGAGTATACTTGGCGTGCAGTAACTCATGGACGGTCTTCCATGATATCTGATGATGATTGGGATGTCTCGCCACTTACATCTGCCGACTTCTCTCTTGATCCTACCTCCGTGATACCGGAGAACATTCGTGATCAGTCGTTTGACTATTTTATCTGTTTGTGCTCGCTGACTGAGATCACTAGCGGAATTTGTCGACAATTCTTGTAAGACCTCTTCGTAGCTCTATTTCTGACCCCCCGTTGCCCTGGACTGACAGAAATAGCTCCCTCCGTGCCGCATCACGGCCTCAGATTCTTGACTCTTTACTTGAACAAGCTCGTGGTCCACGCCAGCAGCTACTAAAATGGCTAGAGGACCTCCCAGAATCACTGGCTCTAAGACCGGAGCCGAGCGACAGCGACGCAGATGACTCAGTCAAGAGTCACAGATCCCTCTATGTAGCATATTACACCACGCATATCCTCGTCCTACGAGCATTGCTACGTCCCATCATTGACAGCAATACACAGCTCAACCACGTACAACCCTCCGTGGAGACAGTCCTCCAAGCCTGTCGTGGTCTTATCCAAACAGTCATCAAGTTCATCCGTGGGCTAGATGCCCGACATCAATCAGCATTCTGGCCCGCATACACACGGAACTGTCTCGCATATCCCGGACTATTCTGCTACATGCTTTGTCTCCAGAAGCGGCAGCTGGATATGACGGCCTATGACCAGAACCTTCTCGCAACGTGGAGAAAGACTCTCCGCACGCGAATGCAGTCGTGGCCTTTTCTCCGATTTGCGATTGTTAAGGTTGACGCGATTTACTGGAAGAAACTATACCAGGATAAAAATTGAGGATGTGATTGGAACATGTGGAGCATTGGTGTGCGGGGGTAATATTATTTACTGTCATCAATGCTCACTGAACCTATACCGAGAAGCATTATATATCAAGTGGTCATAGATTGAAGTGTAAATATTTTGATATGTCATGTTTTTAGTTCAGACATACTCTGCGCTTAACCTGAGATACTCTGCGTTTAAGCGTGATATACTTCCATGTCGGGCGAGAGTCAAATGGCCGGGACAAATAATATGCCGCGCTGTTCATGAACTTAACCACTTACTTAAGCGCTGGTATTGAAAACGCCGAAATAAACTGTAATTGACTGGTTCAAAAGTATGCTCACAGCCAATCACTATAAGACAAAACTGGTGTCTTACGTATAAGTTACTTCAGCCTGGATCCAGCCACGATGATATCGATTGGCTGGCGGCACGGAACCCGTCCATAGAGCTGAATCTAACTTGGAAAGGGACAAATCGGATCTCTTCCGCCACAATCGTTCACTGGTGACGCGAAGCATTCTCTCCGTGAGGCACAATTAATTGGACTTCAAGGCTCTAGGCAATGAAGCGAGATCTGTGCTGATACAAGCCCTCAGCCACAAATCTCAACCTCAAATGACGCATGTAGCTTCACGCGAGAGATCGAGCGTCAGTTATGTTGCACACCGGTCAGTCGGAATTGACATCCCTCGACACATGAGCTCATATGACTCATTTTCTGGTGAAGCTTCATACTACCCGTCGAGTTTAAACTAAAATTGACCATTGAAAAGACAGCTCTGCAATATATGTCTTATAACAAGCCTTCTGTGAACGAACTTACGATACACGTGTGATGCGATCCGAACCATTGTCGGATAACAACATGGCCCGATGACGACTCATTAGACCTCCCTCGCGTAAAATGACCTTGTCGGTAACCCACGTCATTTTAGGCACGCCTGTGTTATCTCTCCTGGACAACATCCCGCCAAATAAGAAGCGCGATGTCAAAGTCTGAATATTGGAGCTCGGTGAGTAGACTCTTAAAGTCTGCCTTTCTATAGCCCCGACTGACTCTTCACTCGTGTATAAAAAGGACGACTTGTCTCGTATGGATGTATCTATGCTGCACACATACCCTTCATTACACAATACACACCAAACCCTTCTTCTACTTAAATCTAGAAATCTTTCAACACTCACCATGACTACGTCCCGTTATTCTACCCCGTTCCGCAAGTACAACCATGCAACTGACCTCCCATCAGTAGAAAGACGTAAACAACAGCAACTTATCAAGGTGGAGCAGAATCCTAAGGATTTATCCTTCCTGAATGTCACAATGACGATCTTCTACCGTCTGGCTCGCCTCGATGTTGTCAATCACGTGTGGAGTCATTCTCACCTTCACCTTGCTGCCTTCTATGGATGGGTTGACATCATTCAAGACCTCCTCAACTTGGGCAGCAACCCTGATATCCAAGACTCCAAGGGACTAACCGCGTTGCATGTTGCCTGCGCCTCTGTGGAGGAAGACACAGCGGAAGTAATTGAGGTTCTGCTAAGAAATGGTGCTGATCCTAACCTCAAGGCCGATGCTACGGAATCCGCTCCAATACATCACCTCATCGAGGCAAGTTTCAATGCAGCTGAGCCATGGGATTGTAATGGAAAATTGGAGGCACTGCTGAAGAGGGGGGCCGACATCAATTCACGGGACAAACATGGCCGGGCACCTATTCATCTCGCATCTTGTATTCCCTGGTGCAATAACGTCTTTGCTATCCTTCACAAAAGAGGTGCAAGGCTTGACCTTATCGACAACATGCGGAGATCTATTTTGCATTACGCAGCTATGTACGGAGACCTGGATCACATCTCATACCTACGCAAGCATGGCCTTACAGAGCCAGACCCAGATGGCAAAGACATCAACAACCAAACCCCGCTGAATTGTCTAGGATGGAGGATAAATGCCAAACAGGAAAAGCTCTTGGAAAACATGGAACGACCCACTAAAGAAGCCATCAAGGCCTTTCATTCTTTGATCGAAGAGATTAGGATCCATCGCTGGCAGGACGGGCACGGCACAAGCTGTCAGGACGATAGCAGTTGCTGGCGTCAAGTGAAGACTACAAACCATTTGACCCCCAGGGGAAACCGCATCAATCTCCCCATCAGGCCGAAGCCTACCCTTACCTCGCCGCCATCTATTGAACAGGAGATGCATGTTAAAGAGCGGCGGGCAGATTATGCTTGACATAAGATGACACTAGGGAGCTTCCATAGACGATAAGTCATAGTGAGCATTACCTCAGAGAATATTACTCAGCAAAAACCACTGAAAGTTCAAAGACCCTGCGAATAGGAGAGTCAACGTGAGGTTGTGAGTTATCTGTCAATTACGTGGAATACCTTACAGCGCGTGCAACAGGTCAATTCAGAATGGATCACCCAGACTCATTTTCAAGCGGTGCTGCAAGCAAGTCCACGCTGATCCCAACGGAAAGCCGGCCATGGTGATGTGGGTGAGTCCGACTTCATTCCGTATCGTTGGAATATTTGGAGAGGCAAAGGGTTACAACATGTAAGCTTGGCATATTTTTTTGTAAGCACTGATGTTATTCACTAGCAGGAAGGACATTTATTGATCAAGCACAATTCAACTTGGTGGTTTGGACCCTAGAGATCACGGGATTTTGAGCTGATAGATCACCCCACTGCTGATGCTCACATCACGCGCCTCACACGATTACGGGAAGCGAATCCAGACGCAAGTCTTGGAGTAAGTTTATAGCAGATAGTTTTGATATATGGAGCTTATGATTCGAGAACAATTTTTGTATGAAGGGGTTTATAGTTTGATACGTGATTAATCATGAATCAATTCCTGCCACATCGCATTCATTTCCTCTTGACTAAATTTCGAGGGCTGGTATCACGCTTTGACTTGTAAATTAGTGTTCTTTGCCCACTTAGACTGCGCCCTTAAGAATTCCCTATTGGTTTGGCGTAGTGGTCTTTCCGCCCCCTCCACCATAAACACCAGGACGCCATTGGACTAAAGCATGCCGGGGAGCATGGGCTTTCAGGCCTTGATCCCATCTGCAGACAATACATCTCACACAACAATTTGCGAGAGCATAAATGCCGCCTTTCATTGTATCTGGATCTTTTTCAACCACCTCAGCTGGGGCTTAAGGTTTATACTGATTGCGAGCGGCGTTGAATCAACGGCCGAACTCAATGGCATGAGACTGCTGCTAGTCAAGACGGAAATCTCCAATAATTCTCAAGCTTGAGAAGGAATACGCTGCATGGATAGGAAGGTCAACGGTTGGAAGATCTCTATCTACATTATGGAGCAGCGCCGACACACTGCAACGCAGGGCACGGAGGAGATAAGACCAGTGAATAAAGATTCAGCCTGGATCAGAAGAAGCGGGAAAAGCGGCAGCATGGTCTGTAGGTTCTACGGCAAGAGTAGGCATGGTGATATGCAGGGTATACATAATTTGACACGTGAGGGTAATAGTGATTGGCTATGCTGAGTACTGAAATATTCAGCGCTACAAAGGTGATGGCTGGAAGTTGACGAGTCCTTATTTCTCGCTGGCATATGAAATTTATTCCTTAACGAGGCTATAGGCTTGGTGACATATTGCTATTAATTTTTCTTCTTCAGAGACGAGCGAGATGCAGCATCGGCAAGGAATCGATGCCTAGGCGTAATAACTGACTACTGATACCAGTATGAAACCTTAATCATGATATCTTTTGTAGATGCGAGCCTTTTCCTTTAAGTCTGACAACCCATACCGCCTTACAAGGCAACCTGTGCATGATGAATCCGCCAGCCACTAGTTAATAGCTCTCTCGGCAGTTGCTCTCACGACCTTCCAGTTGCGATTCATCAGCCCAATCTTATGATAGTGAGATGAAGTCCAGTAAGGTTTCGGGGAGCAAAAAGAGGCGGGAAACCCGCGTAGGCGCAAGGTTTAATAGACGGGGCCGTCTCGATATAGGTTTACGGGTGGCCCAATGACTCAGAGTCCCACTTTGGAAGGTGGTTAATAATCTAGAAACACTTTATCGGAGGATTTATTACTCCGTGATAATTATCTAGAATTATAGTGATATGGGGATAAGCTTGATTATTCGCTTAATTCATGGAATGTCCAAGCTGGAGCAAATGCCATGACACGCCGTGAGATACGCGTCTCAGCTGGGCAGTGAGTGCTGTGCGAAGAAGGGAACCTTCTTTCTTTACCCAAGGTTGTAATGATAACATGCTCAACCATATCACTTGTATCGTGAGGTGCCTTGCATCCAACCGCTGCGCCATTCGGCCGCTCAGTCTCTCAACCCTGCCTGACTCATAAATCACCAAGCCTACCTCGTGTCCAACTACCGATCTACAAATCCCTTAGCAATCCCCGGACCTTTTGAAACTCGCTCACTTATCAAACAGATATCATCAGGGCTCGTGAGCTGAGCTTACGTGTTTCCCTCCGAGACCGGGTTCGTAGATCCCTGCACCATGCGGCTCAAAGACCATGGTACATCACCCCAACCAATCGGGAAATATATGAACAGGGAGCATTTACGGTTCAACCTGTTACATCGACGTAAACTCAATCGGTGGATATAACACAAAGAGCCATAGCCTCAACTAATGGACTTTTCACGAGTCAAGAAAACCATTCGTCGTCGTAAGTCTTCTGTGACATCAGCGCACGAACCGCTTCTGCACGGCCACCAAAGAAAACAACATGTCACTCCGCCCCTCAAGCGCCGGCACTGTCCTGCTGATTAACCCGTGGCAATGCCGGGCAGTCCACCCACTCAGGCTTTGAGTATGGAGCCCAAGAGGAAATGCCGTGAAGATCAAATCGGATCTACAGGAGAATCCCTTGTCGTAAATCGGGGCGCCAATAAGTCTAAGTGGGATGGAGTGGGCCGGCGGTAGGACCTTTGTGATTTGATTCCAGGTTTGGATGATCTTTGGCCGTGTCATTGCAGATTAGACTTCATATTCTGCCTGTTGATCTATCGGCGAGACGAAATTGGGTAAAAAAGTGGAAGGGCTGTGATGAGAGTTGGAGTTGTTATATAGAGATGAGAGAGCGCTGTGATAAAGAGGATTATCAGATCTTCATTAATCTGAGTCAAAGGATCATCTTTATTACCGCTTTGCTCATCGAGATATGAGTGTTCCTTGCTTATTGCGGGAGCTGTGCGACCTCCCGCCAATGGCGGTCAAACAGAGTCAACAGTTCAAGTCCATTGTAGCACTCAATCCAGACAGAGCTGATCTCTTGGCTGCAATTCCTACAACCCAACAACATTTCATCTCATCCCTCTATACTTTGTGTTGTCTTCTCGAGGAATTACCTGGTCAATGGCCAGTATTCCAACTCATCAAGACTTATACACGACTCTACACCCAACTCCCAGAAGATGCCAAGACAAACAGTACTGACGAGCTCTGTTCCTTAATTGAGAAGACTTCAGCGCTAGTTAAGAGCTCGTATACATCCTTTGCGCAGTTCATTGGCTGCGATGACAAGCCAGCCCTACGAGCCCCCACAGATGAGGATGTCATCACCCATCGCGAACTACGACAGTTCGTTGACAACTTCCAACTTCCTGTTGATACATCCACCAAAAGACCTGTTGTTTCGATCGCATTACCAAATGGCCCGTTACTAGCAGCAACATGCGTCGCTGTCACGACTTACTACACCGCATCACCAATCAACCCCGCCGCTGGAGCAGAACAATTCCGAGCGGACATTCTCCAAGCACGAGCAGACTTTATCCTCACAACGAAGGATGAGTATACAAAACTCCAACTCGATGCTAGTTGGGTCTCAGATAACAAGATTCAGATCTTCATCATGAACTGGACTCGAGATGAGGGTATTTCGCTAAGGACAGTCGATGGAGAAGCTATCCCCACTGGCAGCGCTGGGCGAGTCGCTAACAAGGCTGATGACATTGGCCTGATTATCTTCACGAGCGGAACGTCTGGTACCAAGAAGGTAGTGCCACTAACAGTGCATTCTATCATCGCTGGCGTTGCTTTCGTCATTGAATCATGGGGTCTTACAGCTAGTGACCTCTGTCTGAACATGATGCCCCTGTACCACGTGTAAGTCACTTCACCATCCTGCCCATAGCGCCATCTGACAGTCCACAGAGGAGGTTTAGTTCGTAACATCTTTGCACCGATATTCTCTGGCGGCTCTACCGTCTGCTGTCCCTCCTTCGATGCCAATCTGTTCTGGGACGTGGCTGAGACCATTCAACCAACATGGTACTACGCTTCACCATCGATGCACTCCATCATCATCGCAGAAGCAGCTGCACGACCAGAAGCTCTGCGAAAGAGTCGGATACGGTTGGCTTGTAATGCTGCTGGTGGATTGCTACCATCTCTGGCGTATCAATTGAGGGATACGTTCAACTGTGTCGTCTTACCAAGCTATGGAATGACAGAGTAAGTCATTTCCCCTCTAGCCAACCCTGATAAATGCTAACAAACTTAGATGCATGCCCATATCTACACCTCCACTAGATTACCGTCTCGATCGCGAAGGTACATCAGGTATCAGCACTGGCCCCGAACTCACCATCCTCGACTGGTCCGAACAAACCGTCACAAACGGCACCGTCGGTCGCATCTGTGTTCGCGGCGAACCGGTATTCCCTGGGTATCTCAGATCCGATGGTACTTACGACAAGTCACCCTTCAACGAAGCCGGTTGGTTCGATACCGGTGATCTTGGATACATGGACGACGATGGATATCTTTACATCACCGGTCGGAGTAAAGAAGTTATTAACCGCGGTGGAGAGTTGATTTCTCCATTTGAAGTTGAGAACGCCATCATGACGGCTTCGAGAGCGAGTGACTCGCCCATCTACGGTAGAGTTTCACAGGCTTTGGCGTTTTCGGCATCGCATGATGTTTTGCAAGAAGTCGTTACTATTGTCCTCGTCACGCCTCCTGGTGCTCCGCGTGTTGATCTCAGGACTCTTCACGGCGCGTTGAAGTCTTCTCTTCAGCAAGCGAAGTGGCCCGTCTTGATCACTTACATGGATGACCTTCCGAAGAACAACAACAAGGTTCTGCGTATCAAGCTTGGTCAACGGCTGGGACTTCTTTGTGTTTCTGATGATACACCTTACATGGGCAGGCATTGGGATGCTGTTTGCCCTCCGGCTGATACACCCTTGTCCGAGGCTATCCAGTGCTTGCCTTGCTCTGTTGACTACACCAAGCTTGCGACTCAAATCCAGGCCATTGCACCAGACCTCGACGTCTTTTGCCTTCCCAGCACTCACAATGGTTCTCCGGAAGCCGTGCTTGCGCCTAAAAAGACTGAGGTCACCGTTAGCTTCGAGATTTCTAGCATCATTCGACATCAACTGGTATCAACCATCGACAACTACATGATCCCTACTGAAATTCACATCATGCCTCGCCCATTCCAGAAGAACTCATGTGGAGACATCGACGTGGAACTACTACGAGCAGAGCTCGAACAACTTCAAATGGCTTCTATGAACGAACTGACCGCCAGCACAGAAGGACTCGTCGCCAAAGCCTTCGCCGAAGTCCTATCCATTCCACCCGCTGACATTCCCCGCGACGCAGACTTCTTCAGTCTAGGCGGCGACTCCCTTCGCGCTGGTCGTCTTCTCTCCATGCTCCGTAGCGAGTTCAGCATCAGCCTTCCCATCACAGCAATCTTCAATGGCGGCACCGTTACCTCCATCGCTGCACATATCGACAAGATGCTCGATAGCAAGACCGATGAGTCTGATCAACCTGGTGCTGTCGTCGGATGTACCGAGACTTGCAGTTCCACCAATCCCTTCCTTATGATCCTACAGCTCTTCCCCCTCGTGGTCTTCTACCCCCTCCGCCGCGCAGTCCAATGGACAATCTTTTTCGTAACCCTCGCGCACTCCCAAAAACTCCCCACCAACCACTCCCTCCCCGGCAGGTTTCTCAACCTCACTGTCTCCATGCTCATTGCCCGCATCATCATGGGCTTTGTATCACCCATCGTCGGCATCATCTGCAAATGGCTCATCATCGGTCGCTATCGCGAAGGACTTTACCCCATGTGGGGAATGTATCATACCCGATGGTGGCTTGTGCAAAAGATCGTTGCGATCTGTGGCAAGGGGTTCTTTGATGCGAATGAGACGACGGAGCGGATTTACTGTCGCCTTATGGGGGCCAAGATTGGCAGGAATGTTAAGCTCGAGGGTGCGACGATTGGAGAGTGGGATTTGATTGAGATTGGGGATGACTGTAACCTTACAAAGTGCATCTGTCGACCTTTTGCTGCTGAGGGGAATACATCGATGTATCTTGGTCGCATCACCATCGGAGGTAACTGCTCTGTTGGAGTCTCTTCAATCATTGCGCCTGGAACTACTATGCCGCCTGATACATGCCTCGGCTTCAACTCATCGAGCTGGGAGATGCAGGACGCGAGTGAGGAGTACAGAGACCAGCTTCCAAGCGAGAAGCCCAAACCTCACTGGATATTGAACCTGCTCTTCACCACGCCCCTCAAGCTCATCGCCCTGTTCCTCTCTGCAGTCCCTTGGATGGCCGGCCTTGTAGGCATGGTCACTACACAGGGCCAAAAAGTGAACCATAAGGCTCCATTGAGGAGCAGTGTGGACTGGTTCACTCAACCCAACCGAATCGCCTACCATTATCTCGCGCTGGCTCTTGGATGCTTATTTGGTCCATTCTTCCTGTTCGGGTTCGTCATATTGGTCAAGTCTATTCTGGACTGCATCTTTGGAAAGCTCAAGGCCAACTCGCGATCCACGGTGGATATCTGGAGAGCGAACCTGATCAAGGCGCTGTTGCCTGAGGGGAAGCTTCACCGGATGACTTCCTTGTTTGGACAGCACTACGAGGCTACGTCTATCGCACTGAGGATGCTGGGAGCCAAGATTGGTGAGCGCGTGTACTGGCCCGGTACTGGCCCTAGTATCGGCGACTATCATCTCATCGACATTGGTAACGACGTAGTCTTTGGCTCGCGCTCTCACCTCGTTACTTCTGATGGCATAGGTTCTGAGAAAGTCACCATTCAAGACCGCGCCATGATCGCTGATCGAGTTTGCCTCCTCCCCGGCGTCACAGTTGGTGAGCGAACTACCATGGGATCTGGGGCGCTGACCAAGAGAAATGGCAACTATGTCTCTGACGGTACCTATGTTGGCTCTAAAGCAGGAGATGCAGTCTGCTTGTCAACTGGTAGTGACACCAAGGTCTCTCGGTCTCACATCCGCACCATACAGTCGGAGGATACTTTCACTCACGAAAAGAAGTTCAAGGATGAGAAAGACCGTCCTGACACACAACCTAGCACCACATCTGGAAGTGGTACAGAGCGCAGTGACGGCAAAGATGACTGGGCACAACATCTATCTCCATTTGGTCGAGCTTTCTACCTAAAGCTAGCACCATATCATGTCCTCGGCCCCTTCGCCATCTTCCTTTACTCTGCCTTCTTTACAGTCTTCACCGCTGTCTACTGGGATGTCCCCAGCGTCTCATCCATTCAATTCGTGGGCATCATGTTCCGGAGCTCTTTTCCCCGTGGCATGAACGTCTGGTTCGACCTTGTCGCCATCTTCCTGACCATGTTGGCTGGTATCGCCATTCTCTCCACTATCCAGTCTGTTCTTGCGCTTGCGATCATCATTGGATCTAAGTGGCTACTCATGGGTCGTCGCAAAGCTGGTAACTACGATTGGGACAAGTCTCCGTACTGCCAGCGCTGGCAGATCTTCCTCGGCATTGAGCATCTTCGCCGACAGTGCTACAAGGGCAATGGTATTCTCAATCTCCTCACTGGAACACACTGGATGGCCATTTACTTCAAGCTTATGGGTGCCAAGATAGGCAAAGACTGCGCACTCTTCGTCAATGGGACCCCAAGCCTTATGTTCACGGAGCCCGATCTTATAACTCTCGGCGATCGCGTCGTTGTCGATGACGCCAGTGTCGTCGCGCACATCAACACACGTGGCAAGTTCGACTTGAACAGGGTTGAGATTGGCGATAGATGCGTGCTTCGAACAGGCAGTCGTCTTTTGAGCGGTGCGCAGATGAAGAGCGACAGCTGCTTGCTGGAGCATACGCTTATCATGGGTGGCGATATTGTCGAGGAGAGAAGGACAATGCAGGGTTGGCCGGCGGAGGAGTTTAGCGGGAAACGGATCTGATTTACATGTGGGGGAGTGATTGGGTGGTATAGCAATAGAATTCCTTGTAATGGCGTTTGGTTCGGTACAAATAGATAGTCTTCATTCCAGTCATTCGATTTGGGGCTAGTTTCAGTGCTGCTTTCATCGCGCGACTTTCCCCGCTAGGCTTGATAGAGTATCGAAATAGAACAAGCTTCACTAGTCACTGAGCTAGCTACAAGCTGGCATGCCATTAAAGGTCTTGAATGTACGGAATACGGCATTGCAACTGGGTCTGGACTCCGTCATGTGATTTACAGATAGGATTTAGGATGACTGCCCATTTCTCCATCTCCAAGCATACTTCTTCCAGCTAAGATAATATTTTGCTAGGGCGCTGTCATAGCGAGAATGCTGCACATAAAGATGTCATATTCATATGAGCAGCTCTTTGTCAAGCCCAACTATCTTCTTTGGCAAGTTAGCTACATATCGCGACAAGTCAATTGGACATTGCTAATTTGACATGCAGGCTCAAAAACGCTCTGATCGGTATCTCAGTCCTGACGTTTTCCACCGTCGTCTTCTTCGCGCTCCATACATCGCCTCACCTCCCGTTCCGACCGAGCACTATCGAGACTTCATGGGTTCCATCAGACCCGCCGTCATGGCCGCCACAACCAGCTGAGAATAGCCGATACACCGATCGGCTCGTCAATTACAAACCGGAACATCCTGTATTGAGTGAGGTGCAGCCCATAGAAACCAAGCGTCTTGCCGTGTTGCTACCAACCTTTGTGAGATCCTCCTTTCTTAGCCGTTTCGGTTACGAATCTAACACTATCTTGAGGATGGCCATTTCCCTCAAGTCTTTCGCTATTTTCAATCCGTCAAATGTCTATGCGTCGACCATGACAAAGTGGACTGGCACATCATTGTCTCCAACTCTGCTGAAGTCGAAGGCCTTACCAAGCTTCTTTCGACCCTCGAAGACTGCAACCAGACGTTCAGTAGGTGGAATACACCAAAGGACAACATTCCCGGAAAGGATCCGGTTTTCAACATCGTGAACCTCTACGACATCCTCCCAGCCAGACTCCGAACAGACCTTACACCCGAAGACACGAGCGGTTTGCTGAAGAAATATGATAAATATGCTTACCAGTCTATCAAAAAGATGTCTGCAGCGGAGAATTTCGACTACGACTTGGCTATGTGGCTTGACTCCGAGGCGATATTTGTTGCACCGGGCGAAATCAGAGATATTTTCGAGGGACATCTGCAAAACCCCATCGTCTGGCGATCGAGGATGTCATTTCAGGACCGGGAGAAATTTCTGATGAGCAAAGCAGCAGCGACTCTCGGGCGGTCGATTGATTCTTTTGGTGATCAGCTTTGGCTGTTGGAGTCTCTCCAGTGGATCATCGAGAAGCCTATATGGAATGACATGGTCTCATCGGTTGAGATGGCGCACGGCGGGAACTTTTGGGATATTTGGATTGAGAACTCTTATCCTTTTGAGTTGTTGGTGTATTACCTCCATATCATCGCACGGAAGATGGAGACTGCCAATTCGATCTTTTCGAATTATCGTATCCTGGAAACCGAGCGTGAGCTTATTCGTTTTGGACTAGGTAAGTACAATCTCCCGTTTGTGGTCAAATCTAACTGTTTTCAGCTGAATCTATCTCAGAAATGGAGGGCAGAAGAGGAACGGGGTTTATGGAAAGACTCCCCCATCTCATCACGAAGCCGCATTCAGTTTTGGCATCGAACTTGGTAGCGTTCTGCAAAAGCTATTCACTTCGTGCGTTGAGAATGGATAACGTGGACAACTTTGAAGAGAGTGCTCTAGACAGTTTTCTGATTGATGGAGATATCAAGATGTTGGTATCGGGAGCACCAGATATTCATAAGTGGTGGGATGACCGGATACAGAATGGCGAGAATATTAATAATACCGCAACCAACTATAGGTAAAGAAAAGGCAGTTATAAATGAAGATTAGATATTAGGTACAGCAGAAGGCTTAGTCAGACCTGCTTACTCACTTATGCCTTGTATGATGCATTGTGGCTTGCCTCTTGATTATTAGGCAGCAACTGCAGTCTTAGCATTATTGGTTTCTGCTGACACAGTTTCATTCCATCTTCTTCAGTTTACCATTTTCCAGACACGAGCTAATTCGCGCTCATCCCTTACTGGTTTATACTAAAAGTATTTCGAGCTAAGACGCGCGATGCAACCACCAGCCGCCGCGTCTATCGACCCAAAATGACCATCTCAGAGTAACCCTTCAGGCGCTCTACATGTATTCCAGCTAAGATCGCAGCGATGGAAGACCCTGAGAAATCTAAGACTATTAAACTTCTTTCACTTGGTACGTGACTTTTGCAGTTCAAATTCTCCACTCCCCATCACGATC
Source organism: Fusarium fracticaudum (assembly GCA_003353625.1). NCBI lineage: Eukaryota > Fungi > Ascomycota > Sordariomycetes > Hypocreales > Nectriaceae > Fusarium > Fusarium fracticaudum. The sequence goes on from PDNT01000003.1 coordinate 4,681,775, forward strand.
TGTTTTATTAACACTTTGTGGATGGTGGTGGCATTCGCGGACTCTCCTCTTTGATTGTTCTCAAACACTTGATGAAAAGGGTGAATTTCGCAAACCAACCAAAGCCATGCGACTATTTTGACCTTATTGGAGGCACAAGTACGGGAGGGTATGTACTGCCTTTACTATGTGATCCGATGTCTAACGAGTATCTTCTTTTCTCTTCAGCCTGATTGCCATCATGCTCGGCAGGCTTCACATGAGCGTGGATGAATGCATTGACAAATATCTCAAACTCTCAGAGGCAGCTTTTAGCCTCAAGAGAGTCAAGTCCAACGTTTTTGGTAGAAGCAAAGACATCTGGAAGGCTTCAGGGAAATATCATGACGATAACCCGTACCGAACCTTTCCTTCCTTTGCGCACAGCACCGTACTGGAATATCTGACGAGTCCAAGGGTTTCCCCCAGAAAATTTCGCCTGGACCGTATGGATGCTACTTGGTTCATCTTGAAAAGCTCATGGGCGTATATGAGGCACTACGATACTTCAACCCAGCGATCCAAGGTCAAACCTTATCCACTCCTGGAATATGCCTGCTATCAGCTTTGGGAATGTGCTCTGGAACTCACGCGGCGCAGCATAAGCTTAAAAGGTCAGGTCTCAAAACATATGACTTTGACATCAACTGAGGGACTTTCAAGCGATGGGACTTCCTCGAAATTCTCAGTCTGGTGGTTCTGTCACAGGATGGAACTCCCAAAGAGCTTCCTAACCATGACTGTGCTCGACCTTTTGAGCTCCTCAGAACTGCAACATCAAGTGCCATCTTGGGATTCTCTTTACTTGATAACTTCTATTAGCAACGGTACACTGCTGATCGATGCTGCTGGGGCTGGTGAGTCCAGAGTTTTCAAACTTCTCCTTGATATGAGGCCCATTGAAGAGAATTTGAGGTTTCTAGACATGGCGTTGCGAAGTGCGAGCAGGAAGCCCAGGGACCTGTTTAAACCCTACAGGAGTATCATATCGGGTGGCGAGAATACCACCGTGTTGGCAGAACTGCTTCAAGTGGGTGCCGATGTTAATGGCGTCAGTTTGTCAGGCGATGCAGCGATACATCTCGCTGCCACTCATGGCCACATCGATATTGTCACGTTTGTCAGTGAAGCGCAAGAAGTGCATCTAGATAGTCCCAACAGGAAAGGAGAGACTCCACTCTTGCTGGCTTCCATGCACAGACACACAGCTATTGTCGCACTGCTACTAAGTCTCCGTGGTTCCGTATCCCACCGGGGGGATGAAGAGGGCAGGGGGATTACATCAAAAGCCCATTAAACGATCCGAGAGTTAAGCCAGACGTACGTGATCATTTGGGTAGAACCGCTGTATCTTGGGCCGCATTTGGTGGGCATTACCACCTACTAGGAACGTTGTGGCTAGACTCCCGAGTCACGAAATACCCATGTGACTATGAGGGGAGAGATCTGTTATCTTATGTGTGTGAACGGGGCCATACCTCCTTGGTGGGCAAATTGCTCTCGGCAACCGATCTCGATATCAACAGACCAGATTTCTATCAACGAACGCTACTGATATGGGCAAAACTTCGAGGGTACTCTGGCATTCAGAAATTATTACTAGATGATCCAAGAGTCCTCGATCTAGTCCCAGAAAGGCATCCAACAATTGTAACCGCGTCCATACAGCTTTCCGATGAGTATGTTTGGGACAACCCTATGACACCGCCATGTAACAGGGTCGCGGGACAAAGGGAAGCCAGTAATACCCTTCCGTTAAAAGAGATATGCATTTCCAGAATATCCACCGTCGATGTTGTTGAGTCTGAGATTTGGTTTCTTGAATTTTCTCATGACGGTAGGTACTTGGCAGTTTGTCAGGATTCAAGCCATGTTCTTGTCTGGAACGTATCCACAGGCCGGCCCAAGGTCTCACTCCCAGGGCATGACGGGGGAGTTCCCAACGCTGCTTGGGGACCGAACAGTTCAACGTTACTGACATGTTGTCGTGATGGCTATTTGCGTCTCTGGGATGTTGAGGTGAGCTCGTGATTGTGGAGCTTCGGGACAAACAATCCTTTGGTTACTTTACTAATACTCTATTTACACAGCGTGCAGTTCAGCTGAGATGTTTCAGACATCCCAGTGGAGAGCCGTTATCACACTGTGGGATGCAAGATCAACAGTCTTTCCTCGCCAGTTCTCTAGATGACATCTATGGTTTCATGGAGGGCGCCGTTGACGTTGAAACCCCGACCTTCTGGGAAACGAGACATGGTATGCAGTTTTTCCAATTCTTCCCCGATGGCAAACGCGTTGCCGCGATCGATGATGTAGTCACGCTTTATATCTACACTGCCGATGATCAGAATATAGAGCGCAGAATACGGCTTCCGAGCCGTGCTAGTTACCTCTCGGTTAGCAAGGATTCAAAGAGCATTCTGGTGCGGCTGGCAAGCGGGAGCATGCTCTTGGTCGACTCAGCAACTGGATCTATTCGCGCTCTGTCGCGTGGCGGAACTCCTAGTAATTATGTAATTGGGTGTTGCTTTGGGGGAGATGATGAATCTCTAGTTCTTACTGGGGGTGAAGGTAAACTATCCGTGCATTTCTGTCTTATACACTTCTGACTAATTTGATACAAATAGAGGGCTATATCTTCATTTGGGACCGAGCTACGGGGAATTTGGTCTCCCGAGTTAAAGCTCATAGTGCACGTTGCAACGACGTTGCTGTTCATCCGACCTCTTCCTCGCTGTTTGCATCCTGCAGCGATGATGGGACGTTTTCCTTGTATGTCTTGTGAATTACTTTATTCGCTTTCGGTACGATATTCTGAATCTGGTAGCGGCTAACTTTGATATAGCTGGAGAATTAATAGCTCGAGTCGGGATAGCGCTCTGATAAAGAAGATTTGTGCTTGGTATGAGGATGTTAGAACCCCTACAGAGTAATAGTAAAGTAGTCAAAGACAGCCTACGGGAGCATTTGTCGGGATACACTATGCGGAATGGGGAAGGGACTGTATTTCGTATATATTTATCTTGGTTCATTCTGTTCAGACTCCACTACTACCATTGGCTAAACTACATAGTATCTCCCAAGCCAAGCTATTCATTCATGCGCAGGTTCCTTCGTGCAAGTCATATGCTTGCCTTCTCGGCTGTAATTTGTATCATCGTTAGTATTAGGAATAGCAGCGCTGATGATGCACAACTACAGCTCCTTCTTTCCCAAACTCGAACTCCTTAAGATATCAGTCTGTGTATACTGAAGCCTCTGCTGTTTTAGGTGTTCCCCCGAGGGAACCACATTGGGAAGGGAGAACAGTTTATGTGGCCAATGCAAGGTGTATTTTTCTTGCAGACCATTTAAACAGTGCCTAAGCCAAATACCCCAGGTGATGAAATAGTTCACACCCAGGCCAGTCATCAGGTGCCTAGATCTCATTAGTCAAAGAACGACACACAATCTCAGTGCAGTAACATACCACCACTACCACTTGTTAGCTATTTGCATGCGAAAATTACCAGATTGTACGTACCCCGTGGCCTTCTAGGAGTATGCCCCAAGGCAATCCTACCTGGTGTCTCCATCGGACAAGATCACCGCACCGTATGTTGTCAAATTTCCAGGCGGCAATACCTGCAGCACATGTGATGAAACCCATGGCGATGATCCATCGCATTTCACGAATTATAACCTGATCTCTGTGGACGGGTGAGCATCGCACTTGTTTGCTTGACAGCGAAGCCGTAGGGGGTTTATTTGCGTACTTCTCCCTCAACGTGGGACGCAAAATTGCTTCCATCGTGTATACACTCCGGAACACTGTGGCAAGGAAAAGAATGCTAAAGGCATTTTGGTGGAATGTCGGGTCTTGAATGTAATGGTAATATGCCTGAGAGGAAGAGTCAAGTTGGTGATATGCCATGCTGAAGATTTGATGCACGTACTGTGATGGAGATAGAAAGCAGAACGAGTCCGATCCCGAGGAATATCGAGAACAAGCGAGACCTGTCGTGTGTGAAGATTGCATAGCAGAGGATAGATGTTGTGTAGATCATAGAAAGCTCGTCTACGAGCTGCATTGGATCTTGGCCCTTGTCAGCGAACTTGAATAGCTTTGAGGAGAGTGAATACGATACATGATAAAGTCGCGTGAAAAGCAAAACTGCCGCAGCCTACCAGCAAATAGCCCAGGTATGCGATGACAAATACCGTGTCATGTTGGTACTTGAGGCAATTCCGCACTCCTCGAACGCCAAGCGCGATGAATAAGGCGTTGGTCAAAGTGTTGGTGATTTCGGCAGCGTAATGGCTGATGACGTAGTCCTGGTAGGTATTAGCTATGAACTATTGCGGTGGTCAGCGATGTTGGAAATGACTGACTTCTTCGCACCAGTTCAAGGTGGAAGTTGGCTGGCCCCAAAATCCTTCTTGTGGTGGAGGGTATGGAATCCGGAGACTGAGGTTCTCGAACATGATGAAATGCGGCGGCCACGCTATAGGTCTCAGATTAGGTTCGAGGGGTGAAGATTGCCTAGTGGTTGCTTCGGGGAAATCCGTTGTTGAATCTCCAGGACTTGGAGACGGGCCTTCACTTCTACTATTTATTGCTGGACACCTTTTTATTCCGCTCTGCGTATACAATATCGGTGTTTTGCTGGTGTTATGTGTTTTGTCAAGGGCCCTCCAATTCCGGGTCCCGCGGGTTGTGACATACAAGCCTCCACAGGCCTCGGCCCTCCCTCCATGACGCAGCGGATAGAAATTGCCGTTAATTGGCCTACCTACGGCACCGTTCGGCCCCGACCTCCAGACTTTAGCTATTATTTTCTGCGTGTCGTGAACCACGCGACAGCCTCGACCGCCACCAATATAGCGCGTCAAAGGGCCTAACAGATGTCCAGATGAGCCGTCCATCTTAGAGTCTCCACCTATACCATAGTGGTGGGATGCCTAATAAACTCAATTGCGAGCCGCTCCCACAACAAGATGAATAAAGAAGACTATGTCAAAGTGTAACGATTAGTTGTTTGGTATCCAAAGACGATATTAGCGATAGTGGAAGGCACTGCGCAGCAATGCACCCATCGTGGTAATTTAGGTAATAGAGCCGCGGGCACCGACGGCCGATCCGACAGTGCCCCGAGCTTTCGAGAGCCAATGCTACACAAGTACACAGGTATTTGCTGTGCCCCGTTTAGACTTTAGCTAAGTTACTTACTGTATTCTGCGCTGGTCTAGGTTAGCTCCGAGCCAAAATTCTCGACGGCAAATAACACATCGAGACATTCTACCAAAATGTCTGACCAATTGCTACAGCGATGATGATATTTAAGATTTGGGCGTGCTTGAGGAATGGAACTGAAAGTCAATCGATTGGCGCTAGCACTGCAAAAACAATACGAATTTACGGCTGTTTCCTCCCCGTTAGCCTCGTGGACGCCCGCCAGATATCGCATACTTACTACTTATACAAGGTATCTCATTCTCAACCGCTACATCGACTGGTTTTTAGCCATAAATTTTCTCTCTCTTTGACATTTGATTCAAAATGCTTTTAAATATCGCGTTATTGCTTAATGCCGCTGGTGCCATAGCAGCAGCGACTAGACCGCAGCCATTTTCACTCCCTTCGAGCAACTCTCCCAGCCGGGCTGCCGCAATTGACAAGACGCGTCAAGGTTTCCTATATGGAAAAGACGATACACTCATTGGTGTTAACCCATGGCCTGCCGGGCCACTGGGGAAAAAGGCTGTCAAGGAGCAGTTCAATGCGTTTATAGCGACTGAGGAACCTTACTTGAAGAGCGTGGACCAGGATACTGCCCATGCGCAGAAGTCCCTAAACAAGGTAAGTCACAAGCATGCATGCGTCCGATGACGTAATTGCTAATTCTTCAATATCAAGACCCTTCATTTAGACTCGTTCGAAGACTATCTGAAGCTATACGATAGCCAGTGGCAGAAGAGCGTCCCCCGCGGTCTCGCCGATGGCGTCCTTCGCAACGCCAAGTCCGATCTGTATTTTTCAATGGAGCGCCTCTCTGTACACCCCGAAAGCCTACGACGAGTCAAGCCGGACGAGCGCGTAGCACTGCGCGTACAAGACAGTATTGCGCGAAAGATCACGACCAAGACACAGCGATCTCTCCAGAAAGAAGGGCGATTATTCATCGTCGATCACAGCAGTCTAGCGAATCTGACTTTGACAAAGGGTCGTTATGCTGGTGCCTGTGAGGCGCTGTTCTTTATTCATCCTACTTCGGGGGATTTCTTGCCATTGGCTATTCGCCCTAACAACGGCTCGCCTTTGGTCTACACTCCTCTCGATGAGGAGAATGACTGGACTCTGGCCAAGATCATGCTTAATGCTAATGATGTCTGGCATAACCAGTGGTATCACCTCGCGGCAGCTCACATCTCTTCTGATCTCATCTACATGTCAGCTACCCGATCATTTAGCGACATGCACCCAGTCTGGGGCCTGATCCGTCGCGGTAAGTCTTATCAAAGAGCTTATCAAACAGCAGAACTAATCGTCTCGTGTAGTGGCCGTGAACTCCTTCGCCTATCGCCCGGGAGCTAGTGCAACGCTCGTCAATCCCGGCGGCGACATCGAAAAGAATTTCGCTTGGAATGGTGGCCAGGCAATCAAGTACAGCAAACAAGAGTGGAAGACGGAGTGCGCCCCTTGGCAGGCCAACTATCTCGAAGCAAAGCTCAAGCGACGTGGTTTGATCGAGTGCAATTACGGCCCTGAGTTGAAGTCGTTCCCATACTATGAGGATGCTTCAGTCATCCTAGGTGCTCTACGAACCTTTATTAACGCGTACGTTCACGCATATTACACTTCGGACGACGCCATCACCGCGGATAAAGAGCTCGTCGCATGGTTCCACGAGGCAGCCCATGCAGCCTCTATAGTCGACTTCCCCGACTCAATCTCCACCAGATCAGAACTGGTTGCCGTGCTCTCGCATCATGCCTATCTCATCACCATCCTTCACGGTTCGCTGAATACCAACAGTCTTGTGCATTACAGCGCCGTTTTGCCAATGCACCCGTTGTCGCTTTATAAACCGTTACCGAAGCAAAAGGGCATCTCCAGCCTCGTGCCATTTCTTCCCGACTTAGAAGCCTCGTTTCAGCACATCGCGCTCGTCGCCTCATTCAACAGAGGACACATTGGCAATACCACTGATTCGTTACATTTACTTTTCGAAGAACCCCAGTTCCATTCCCGCATCAACAAGGAGGCGCGCGCAGCTGTGGAAGTGTATTCGGCTACTTTATCCAGGTTCAGTAAAGACGTCAAAGGGAGAACGCTTGATAACGATGGGTATAGTCAAGGAATGCCGTTTGTGTGGAATCTCTACGATCCAACCACGGCACCTGGCATCCTTGCCGCTTAGAAGACCATGGTCTTAATGGCTCGCTACTGTTTATATATCCAGGCTTGGTGTAAGATAAGAAGCATAAACTAATACATAAAAAGCTAACTACAAGACCTACTCTCCATGTGACTATAAAATAAAGTCAGTACTGTCTCATAACTCAAGGTGTAAGATATTAAAACAGCCTGAAGTGATAGTTGAATAGGTAGCCAGGTCTCAGTCACTCCTCCCCTATCCCGTTTCACGGGTCGCAACATGTGCACTATTGTACTGTTAGTTCCTTACTATGAGGGCTCATTGTACGTCAAACTTACTGCAAATGCTCCAGAATCATCTCCAGGAGCAATATATAACTGACAATCACTCGCGGTTGCCACTGTACCGCATACACTTCCTCCACTCAAGCTAGAGCAGGCGTCGCGCGGAGACTATGTATATTATCAGAGACTTGTAGTCTTGTCTTTCAAATTGCTGTATCTACTTACGCATTCCATGCTTTTCGTTGAGCAACCTGCAGTCGTAAACGGCACAAAGGCTGCTGCCAAGACTAGAAAACCAGATAGATGCATACTTGCGGTTGGTTTTGCGATCCTTTTTTTCGAGTAGTATGGTGGGTGCTGGAAGAGATAGCAGAAGTGAACTGGAATTGGTTATACGAGGTTGAGTACTTTAAGCTAGATATTTATATAATAAGAGCATCCCAGGTTTTACTTACCGACTATGCTGAGTCCCACGTACCGGAAGTCGGCAAAGCAAAAGACTGGTGATTTAGACGACTGCTAAGTTACTCGAACCTTATAATCACTCTGTTTTACATTCGTATTAGAAGCGGAAAGTTTAAAGTCGCTGTCAGCGAGTAGTTACGTAGCATTGAAACCTAAACCTGCTGATCCTAACTTTGGATATTGTTTTTCCACCCCTTAGCTCAAAGGCCTGGTCAATCTGGTCGTATAAAGGTACCATCAAAGGCGGGCTTCTTATATTTAACAGAAACAGAACCTACGAAACCTAATTGTCATAAGTCGTGCTATCAGTACAGCTACGTATGGCGGTGACCTTTAGACTCATTCTAGAGAATACCTATCTACTCCATACTGGGGTTAGCACAAAATAGTAATTGCTATTTTTTACTATAATACAGCACTACAAAGGGCTAACTAAGCCTTTAATAGCAGGCTTATATAAGTTAGATATATAGCAGGTTATATCTATTAGGCTTTGATATAGTAATTGCTATAGCGATGCCTATTTTGTGCCAACACTGCTCCGTATTACCATCTATCATGCTCATCATGTCACAAAGTGGAGATAACGTATGGGGCTGCAGAAATCTACTCGTGTAAGGCGCGTGATGTAAGCATTAGCGGCGGGGTCTATTAACTCAAAATAACACTCTTGTCAAAACAGTTCAGACAGTATACCAGCTACCTAGCACAATTGCCCAAGAGTAGAAGTGTACTCGTCGAGCTCGATACGTGGTCGAAGGCTAATGTTACTATAGTAAACTCAATGCGCCGAACTGTTATAGATGAACCCTGACGATGGGCAACTCGCTTTGGAGATTACGAGCTCACGGACAATACAAAATACTATAAAATGTTAGAAACCTCCTCTCTGTTTTGCTTTCTGATTCTTCCAACTCATTATTAGCAACAGTAACTATCACTATTATACACAAATACCTCACCTACCTTTACCTCTCAACATACCAATAACTGCATCTACGAGTAAGTCTCCCCTTTTTTATTAAAATATTCGGGACATAGATTGTTAATACTTATGTCTACAGAACATGCAATCCTCACTCGTTTTCACCATTTTTCTGGCCACAGCTGTTTGGGCTAATAGGTGTAAAAAATGCCAGCCCTTTAGCATTAACGCAAAGTCGACTGCTTGTCTCGATGATAACAACAATTGTGTAATGGGTACCTGCAGCGACAAGTTTGTCTTTCTTCATTGTTGCTGCCCCGATTCGAACCCTCATGTCAGTTGTGGATCTGAGTGTAACTAGTTGAGGATAATGAGAGTTAGAGATAGGGGGAAATATCAAAATGTTGAGAAAGTTATGGTTGCTCATTAACGTCGACGTGAAAGATCCAAGCAGTCACCAATCTATCCAAACTAAGTATGACCTAGCACGCGACATGCATCATGACGTCAGATAGTTTCACGATGGCACGCAGTGCTCAGGCACGTAGGTCTGTAATCAACAGTAAAACAGTGTTAGTAGTAGCCCTGATGACGTAAACCCGGATCCTCCAAGGCCTAGGTCTCAAGAAACAGACAGGAGGGTTCCTTTTTCTTTGTTAATGTGGCTTTATTATACGTACATATTGTAATCAATACTGGCTCCAAGTCTCACCCCGCATGACGTTCACTACCTAGTCATCGAGTCATGAGTCCAAGTGCCCTGCAACCTTAAGTCTGCACTCATCCTGACACTGTCACAAGCTGTAGAACCATAAAGGCTTGAATTCCTCCTGCTACAAGGCCAACAAAGCTCGACCACTCTGTCGGAGCAGTGAGATACAGGGGCGGTGCTATAACCGTGCAGATCAATGCAAGGAACATTGGAGGTACCCAAGTGCGCTTCCGTAATCGGGGATCAGCCCTCAAAGGGATCCCCGAAATGATTAAAGTAAACCCTTGCGTAATACAGCTTTGCATCAGAAACCAGAAATCTGCGTCTTTTGTAGTTCCTGGTGTATGGTCTGAGTAGTTGTAGGCAAGGGCAAAGGTCCAGACATTTGATAAGGTTGTTCCAATGAATGTCAACCAGAGTATTGTAGTGAATGTCTGTGAGACAAAGGTAAGTTTATGTTCAAAAGTGGTCACAAGGTATACGTACACCAGACTGCGTTTGAAGACCTGCTTTAGTGTCTTGGGGCGATACTTTCGGTGGCGCTTGGACCTTGCGTGCTATTTCGGGCCTACAGCATGTTTCAGCTTGCTTCCTGAATGGCTTAATGGAGGACTTACCATTTTGAAAGCGTTCGAGGAGACTGCGAATGCTGATGGTATAGACTGAGTGCACTTTCGAGAATATCCCATCGCTCGGAAAGCACCAGTCGATAATCAGATGTAAGTACCCCCGCCGATCCTGCATCAAGTACTGCACTCTCTATATCAGAGGCATATTCGATGATTCTATTGAGGTTCCCCAGTGAAGGTTGGTGTATTTCATCACCCGCCAGGAGATTCTGGGAGAGAAATGAAAACGCTCTTCCCCAGTAGTAAAGGATATGTCTTTCCTTTAGGTAGAGGCTGCTGAACACAAACCGGCCGTTGTTAATATCCTGAATCTGGGCTATGATAGTCTGAATATCCTCCAGGTCGTTGAGAGCTAATCTCTGAGCAGATACATCGCCTGGGTTGAGCTCACCAGACGCGATTTGCTGGTAAAAATGCTGGCAATAGAGAAGAAGAAACTGGTCTAGTTTATACAAGCTGCGCGCCAGAGCATACAACTCCTCATCTTTGAGCGCAGGCCCGTAGTTGCTGTTGATAATTGCTTTCGGCGGTTGGGTTGCTATTGGTATCAGTAATGATAGTGAAAGGCCGCGATCGGGTGTACTAACAAGGAGAGAGCCATCCCACGTTGGCTCGCCTGTGCGGAGCTCGCTGTGAGCTTTCTCCTTGACTGTAAGATGTCGTTGAGGCCATTATTAAAGGCTCTTTAGCCTTCCGACTTAATCGCACGATGATGGACTGGTTACCTTGGGTAGGCGGGGAAAACTGGAGAGGAATTTACTGGGATTAAAGTAGTCATCGATAGAGGCGCAGCCTATCAGCCGTGGCGCAGTGTATTTATTAGTGGAGGCGCAGTTCAGTAGTGTTTTCAGCTGTATGCATGTCCTAGACATTTTGGCCTGAGTTGGCTGGTTTATAGTAATCCAGTCACAGAATAATGAAAATCTTAAATTATCCTATTGAATAAACATAGGACTATTGCGATTCATGTTGAGATTAACAATATCATTACTAACGGCCACTGCCAAAAGATGACTTTCCTGGTGCAAGGTTGCAGTATTGCTATATTGCAAGTAGATAATGTAAATAATAGACCTATTAGAATAATATTATGCATAGGATAATTTATGCATATAGTAGTAGTTCCTCTCATGGAAGCTCAAAGGTTCTTACGTCCCGCTTAAAGTAATCTTCCTGTTGATAGTTTTTAAGCAGAAGATAGATCCAAGTCGCGAATTCCATAAAGATACTCCATAGCCATGAAGAGGAATTTCCAGCGTTCCAGCGAAACATCGTCTCATCGTGTAGCTTCTTAATATCATCCCGTCTCAAGGCCTCGTAGACCTCCATCACATAAGGAACACCCTTTGATATCCCTTCGCCGAGTACGTGGGCGAATAGGACACTATCTTCAATAGCGATACCGGTACTTTCGCCCTGAGGTGGCATCTGTTTCCTGATGTTGGATGTCATAACCAGTGGGAACAGGGTACGCTACTTACAGCATGAGCGGCGTCTCCCAGAAGAAGCACTCTCCCCTTGCTCCATCTTCCTTCTAGAGGAAGCATATAGACAGGATAGAAGTACCAATCGCTTTCGGTAATGATGGCCTCTAGACCTTTGATGCTGCCTTTCTTAAAGCGAGCCGCAATATCCCGTTTAATTGTGACTTTGTCTTCTCCCAAAGCCTTCCATCCTTCCTGTGCGTCTTGGTTCTCTGCCATTGGCATCATCGCTAGGGCATACACCTTTGCCCTCGATGGTTCAAAGTAGCTCATCAAGAACGATCCATTCTGACCTTGAATCATAGTAGAGTCCCGTAGGGTCGGCTTCCCATCTGATGTTGTTACATCAATATGTCCAGGAGAATCACATTTGACGTAGCCGTAGGCGATGGCACGGCCAGAATATGTCTTCTTCCTTTCACGATCCACAACCGTAGTCCGAACGAAAGAGTGTATACCATCGCATCCAAGGAGAATATCGCCGCTGATAGACTCTTGCGATCTTTCAGCATCAAACTGTACGTCAACATGAACTCTTCCCTCGCCGTCTCCCTGGTCATCCACCTGTTGTATATCGGTGACTCTCGTACCATAACACAAGTTGACCCGGTCCTTGGGCAAGTCAGCAACGGCATCCGCCATGCACTGCACAAGATGATGCCTCATCACTCTCATCACATCCGTTCCCGGAAACATCTGCCCCAGCGTGCGACCAGTTCGAAGGGCCACTACGTCGACACCTTGGATCGGGATACCCAGCTTTCGTAATCGTGATCCGACGCCAAGAGCATCGAGGTAGCGAAGCGCCAAGGTTGTAAGCATAATTGTTCCTCCGAGAGTTTCAACTGTTGGGCGCAGTTCGAGAATAGTAATACGGAGCGGCGAGCCTTGGATGGTGGTTTGGGAGAGTGCGAGGGCAGCGGCGAGGCCCGCTGGACCGGCGCCAATAATGATGATATGCATTATATTTGCTATGGCAGATCTAGCGACAGTCTGTCAGTCAGTTTTGAATGGAGAATGACGAACAGGTGATGCTCCCGGGCGGCCATCTTATAGTTGGGGGAACGCCACGGGCTCCGAGCCGCAAGTGTCGACAGCAAAAAGCGCCAGTAAGAAACAAAGCACTTCGGAGCAATCGAGGTCCGACAGGACCTGGTTTGGAGGGCAAAAGGCCTCGCACCTCCGACGAAATGAAGTTTAAGAAGAGAAGAATCGATAGTTTTGACAGTATTTGATCAAGGATGGCGCCTCTAGGAACAAATAAGCCGGCGAGGAATAACCTAGTGTAAGCCATCGCGTCGTGAATGAAAGATGGAGCGCATCTACTGGCCACTCATCTTGGCCTCAGGCCCCTCACGCTACCGTTAGTTACTCCACAAATCGTATTGGTCGTATTCATCGCATTGGGCGGCAGAGCACATTTTCATAGAGCTCTGTAGGCCATCCCCAACATTTCTTCTAGTATCGTGGCTTTCACTAGTAAGATCATTCCTATCATAGGCATTCCGTTTAGCCTCTACCGCTATAGATTGGTGCTAACCCTTACCAAATAATCCGAGTTACCTACCGACTACTGTTACCCCAGCTCACCTCTAGGCTCTAGATGGAGTTATCAAACACATAAGCATTGTTAATTCAACTGCAATTACACAATTGAATCTATAGTTCTATTAAAGCGTCATGAGCGCAAGATAAAGTCGTCTCTGAGGAGCAGAAATTAGTTATAAATACGCCATTTCTGACTCTTAATACAGTCAGAGCAATCCCAACAGCCCTTGTCACTCCAGCTCAACTTCGTATCACCGAACTGCTGCCACGTAATGCCCTTGAGCTGCCAAACTCCAATCGCGCATTTGCCATACTCCTCAGACCATCCCGATGCTTGACAGTCAGGGTTCGAGTTACAAAGAGCCGCACAGCGCTCCTCCGAATCCTGGTTGGGAAACTTGGAAGGTGCCTCGTCCCACTGCCATGGGAAATAACCCTGATGTTGGCAAACCACATCGCCGTTGTCAACCTGCCTGAGTGAACAAACAGCGTCCTCACTCGCAATGCTAGGTGCGCAAGTCGCTGTGGGGAGAGAAGTTCTCAGCGATGCAGAGTATGCATCGCGTTCTTGGTCGTGGCAGAAGCATTTCCAGCAGCTTTGGTCACTCCACTCCATATCCGAGTCGTCTCCGGTGCCAGGGGTAAATGCGGAGGTAAAGATGGAGTTGGAGGAGAAGACACAGGCTTGTTGGTTCTGATCCCATGCTGAAGACTTGCAGCGGTGGGGCATTTGGTTGCAAATGGCTACACAGTTCTGGTAACTGTTGATGCCCTCTTGCCAAGGGTACTCATTGTCTTCGAGTGTAAAAGTGTTCCTGATAGTTCCCGACTTGCTACAATCTTGATAATTGTAGTCGTTCTGATCGAAGGTGCATCCATCGGATAAAGCAAGGGTGCATTGAGGCATGGAAGACTCAGTGATTGTTGAGACGTAAGAAGAGCTGAAGGTTGTGAGAGGCTCAGTGCGTGTTGGAGTCATTGTCGTGGATTCAACGATAGGTTCAGTTGAGCTAGGAGCCTGGCTGGTGGTATCATGCTGAACTGAGCAATCGTTGGAGCAGGACCAGCAGCCCTGGGAACTCCATGGTAGAATGTAATCATGGGCGTTCAAGTCTTGTGATTCCTGGAATGCGGTGCTCGTCATGGCGACATTGGTAAAGATACACCGTCCCCGTGCGGCATCGTGAGCTGAGGCAGCACAGCCATCCAGCTGATAACAGATTGTCGCACACTGTTCCGAGTTTGTCTGCATAGTCGCCTTGTCGAAATCGTTGTTGGCATAAGGCTGAAGATCAACAGTGCCGAGGTTACCGATCTTCTCACAGACAAGGTCTGAAGATGGTGAACTTTGGAGATGGCAGTTGGGACAAAGAGTTGGGATGGATGGAGAAGCAGATGTAGTCACAATTTCTGGCAGAGAGGTGGTTGAAGGTGCGATGGTCGAAGTCTCAGTATCCGCTGGGTTCTTGATGTCACAATCCTGACACTCGAAGCAATCGAAATCATTCCACATCAGAGAATTCTGCGCATTCAGATCAATACCAACGACGCCCAGTGTGTCACCAAGCATCCAGCAAGTAGTCTCCGAGCCCAGGTCGTACAGCGCAAAGGCCTTGCAGGCAGATCCCTCTTGCTTGCAAAGCAGAGCACAGTCAGCGATGGAGTTTTGTCGAGGATTGCTCGACTTTGTGCGACCCCAAGTACCCTGCTTTGCCTTTCCAAAAGCCCAGCAGGCCCTGGGGGCGGTAGGGCGATCATTCTCGGACCGTTGTGGAATTCCTGGCAAGGACACCGTCTGGGTGACTTCTGGCTGCACAGGGGTACAGTATCCAGGTGGAGGGGCTCCCACGGGGCAGACACGCGAGCCAGTTGGTAGAGAGCTTGCGGTCGAGGGGGAAATGTCACTTGCGGTTGAAGGATGGAGGGCGCTCGTGTTTGGGTCCAGAGTGAGACTCGTAAACGGGTTCTCTGATGCTGTAGATGGGTCTAAAGTCGGGACAGTGAACTCATTCGCGGTCGAGGGCTCGCGCTGACTGACGGTGGTCTCGCTACCGATGTAAGACATAGTAGTGAGAGACTTGGTTGATGGATGGAAAGTCTCGGTACCAGGACCCGTGGAAAGACCAGTTGTTGGGTGGGAAATTTCCGAAGTGACGGTTGCAGATCCAGTCGAAGACTTGGTGCTGCCCTCACTGCTCGGCGCGCTGGAGGTCGTAGATCCTACCGGTGACGAACTTGTAGTGGCAGCATCACTTTCACCACCAAAGTCAATCGCTACATCGTCGATCGTCTCAGGTGTGACCTGGTTAGACATAAAGATCGAGTCGACATAGATAGCCGCAATTCCACCAATCGGGCAATTGACCAACACTGAAAAGGCGCCCTCCGCGTTGGGAACATCGGTTTGCTCAAGGACAGTATTCCAGTCAATAGCTGTTCCAATACTAAGGATCGTCGACGTATAGAATTGATGGCCGGCGATGGAAGCGCTTAGTGTGCAGACGTTGATCTGGCTGGCAGTAACCACGGCATAAAAGAAGCGAATGGTGTACTTCTTCTTGATGTCGAGGGAGTCAAGCTGTTGAGAAATGCTAACGATGTTTCCAATGGCTCTCTTGCGTGCGGGAGGGTTGTTGGCAGCTTGTAGCTCGACACAACCCCTCTCTTTGCTGCCATCGCTGGTAATGCCCTTGTTCTCGACAATTTGAGCCTGACCTTCGACGACGTAATTGGGGATGTTGCTTGGGTTGGTGGGATCTCTGATGGCGAAGTTTCCGTTACCGATCACGTTCTTGACAACGAGAGGTCCCTTTGTCTCCGAAGTAGTCGGGGCAGCTGTCGTTACTGTAGTTTCGGTGTGACTGGTCGTACCATGGGGCTTGCATGGGCCTGCGAGGGCAACATTCAAGTTGCTCAGGATAGCCAGGCCCGCCAAAGCGAAAGAAGAACGCATGGCGAAGGTTTAGCGAATGTAGTGGCCAAAGAGGCGGTGGGATGGTTAGCCAAGGTAGCGAGAAGACCTGGGCAGCGGCATATCGACTGTTTATGAAGTATTTGGCTCCAGAATCCGGTGGCCTCGGCCCCTAATTAATTACAGAAATGTCCCAAGAGGTCGAGACGCTTATTCCTACGCGATGAGACTATTTGCTTAAAATCAACGGGTCCGCTCAATTGGTGACAACTAGTGAACGCCTCGTCCGCTTTTCCGAAAGGGAACCACTTCCGCTTTTGCGAAATAAAAATGGCTAGGAGGCGCATCTAGATGTTGTTTGGCTGCGTTAAATGATCATTTCACTATAACTATGGTGCTGAAGCCTTTGAGAGTATCAGTTTAATTGATTACACATTATCTACCTCCCAGATATAATTATGTGTTTTTCCGTGATTGCTGGACTTTGGAAAATTACCCCTGACCTCAGCTTAACAGTAGCGACTAGCCTCTGTCTGTCAAAGTTCTGTTGAAGCCTGGAAGCCAATAGTGCGTTTTAGCGCTTGGCACTATTTAATCTTCGAAATATGCTTGCCGTAAGTCACGCCATAGCGCTGTTTTGGAGACCCCGATATTATGGGATTTAGTAGCCAAAAGAGTAGCTGCTGTCGGAAGTTCCCGTTTCGGCTTTCATCCTTGCCTTCTGGCTGTATCATTGTCATGTCATTTGCAGCAAGCTACCCTATATCTTTAATTTTTGAGTTAGTATTATCAATCATCTGCTTGCTTTATGGCAGGCTTTAAACTGGCGAGCCTTATTTAGTACTAAGTTCCGTCTGTTAATCTAACCTTTCAGTCACGAGCCTCAACTGTATATAACACTGTTAACAAGCTGAGCTTCTCAAGGTGAGAACAAGACACAAGATAGCAATCAAAAACCATTCCCCGATTTGAGACCGAATATCCAAAGACAGGATACTGACCGTCGCGCTATTTACAGGAATTAATTAAGCTGGGCTATCAACATGACGACCTTGGCCCTGGACCTGATATGATCCTTCCTGGTGGAGACTTGAACCAAGAACTATCCAGGCTCTTCCTTGAAGTCCATGTCCAGAATATCAACCGAAGTGCTCACAAATACTGTGAGACACAGTCCAAGGACGACAACAAACAAAACATTGTTTAGGCCTCACAATCGACAACAAAGCTTCGGACGGCTACCCAATCAATGTCGTCTATCATTATTACGCGCGTTTGTTCTCCAGTGGCGATCTCTAAATATTTCTTAGGCGTTGGATAAACGGTTGGAGTCATTGGTTCTATAGCGACGTATCAACTCTAGCATAGCCTTGCGAACCACGTAGTTAGAATCAAAAGCAGACCTGCCACTGACTTTCTGGATATAATTGTTCCTATGCTGATAGGCACGAGTAAGCCGTAGGAGGAATATAAGGCGCTTTATCCAGTATATGCCGATTACTAAGGAAAATCTCTGCTGGGAAGGCATGAAAAGGTGAGCATCGGAACTTTCAAGGACGAGTCATCTAGGGTAGCTCGTAAATCGGAAATTGCGTCAGGTTCAACCCGCCGCCATTGGAGGAAGGATCGAGACTAGGAGATTTTGTACTAGCTGGGCACTCTTGATTGGCTAGCCAAGTTCTGGTTCCTGAATAAAATCGATAGTTTCAAGATAGGCTGCTTTTTATGCCACTATTTTCTCACCAAGAGATTCAGTAGATGAGATTCACGATAGGGGCCGGAAATAAATGCCGAGTCCAGGTAGATAAAAGACAACCGTTCTCCTCGATTCATGGCGTTTTAAGTTCAGCCACTCTTGTGATTATCACCATGAAGGTTACATTGTTGTCTGCTTTGCTAATTGCATCAGCGTCTGCCGATGCAGGCACTTGTACACAGGTAAGCGCAGAAAGTCATGGCAGCATTGCAACGCTGACCGTTGCAGGACGCATGTCTCAAGGCAGTCGGGTTGTCCAATTGCCGAGCTCGAAGGTGGCCGCCTGCCCACGAGAGTGACTGTTCCTCATTCCTCCGATATACTTCGATCCCTTCGGCGACGACCGTGACTGCGACCGGGGAGCAATCGACCGTGACACTGAAGGATACTGAGACTCTGGGCCCGGAGACGGACGAGGCGACTGCGACACAGTCCGATCAAACGTAGGTGTTTTAACGTTGGCAGCGGGCTGGACTAACGATCTGCAGCGCCACAACTAGCGTTACCTCCGACCCTGTGACTGTTTTCATTGCTGTCACTCCTACCAAGACTGTCACCGTCACTATCGTAAGTGCTAGGAAGCTCATACGTCATGAGATCATATTACTGACTGCATTACAGACACCAGATCCCTACCTTGAGACCGACGTTAACGTAAGACTATCGACATGACCATATGAGGAATATGCGGGCTAAAAGAACATAGACAAAAACAGTGGTCCAAACTGATGTGAACACGTAAGTACTGACCTCCTATAATGTATCAAACTCTAACACTCTTTTAGCATTACGGAGACAACCTATTATGGCCTCCCCTCCAAACGGGCTATTGCCGTGCGATCGACCAAGGACATCCTCAAGCCAACCGATATTCCATCCTATGCTGGATCATGCACAGATGCTGAGCAGTACAGCAGCGCCTGTGCCTGTATGGGTGTTCAAGAGACTACCATCGAAGGAACTGGCTCTATCATCACCGAGACTGTTGAACCCCATCCTGAGACGGTTGTCAACGTTCACACGGAAACCCAACCTGCAGTCACCATCACCACGACCCTGCCAGCCAAGACTCGAACTGTGACTGTTACTCTCCCCGGACCACAAATCACCGAGACGACCACCGCAGATGCTACCACAGTTCTGACCTCTTTCACTGCCGACCAAGATACCTCTGTAATTACCCAGCAAGCCACCGAAGTCGACAAGACTACCTCCGTCACCACCAAGACCCGCTCCGTCGGACCAATCTGCACCGCCTACACACCCCAGAGCGCGTGCCAGTGCAAATTCGAGGTTCTCTGCGGCCAGACAGTCAGCGTTGATAGCTCAACCTTCTCAAGGGGGATAGACTTCCTCGTCTATGTTGGAAGCTTTGAGGAGTGCATACAGCGCTGCGATAGCAATCCGAGCTGTCAGTTTGGTGATTATGTGTCACTTCCAAATGGTGGTCTTTGCTCAAGCTATAGTGGAAATCCGGGAAATTCTGGTACTGAATCCCAGAGCGGAACCAAGTATTTTGAGAAGGACGGAAATGTTGATTGCTCGTCCTGTTCATCGTAGAGCAGGGAAAGTTTTCGGAAGGGGTTGGAGCTCTCCACATCCTCATTCACTGTATGATAAGTTATCTTACTATTATTCTTATATCAAAATTGCAATTCTTCAATCTCTCCACAGAAAAATAACATACTGAAGACATAATTGTATCGAGAACAGTATAGTTCAGCTGTGAATACCTCTTGGCGGTTACCATCGGCGTTTCGCAATGTATCGGGCGAGTTGTTGCCGAAACCGGTGCATCCGAACTATGAAGCGACTTGTACTGTGAAGGGCGTACAATGGAGTATTTCTTACCCGATAGCCATCAAGAGACTACTTTATACTCACTCATGCACTCATAAATTAAACTATTAAGAGACAAACTGATTCAGCAGAATACTGTCTTCTCTATCTACTCAGAATTCCATCAATACGCGGCATAAGCAAGGCAAGCCAATATGAGAATTGGTTTCCTGGGCTTAGGAACCATGGGCACGCCCATGGCCCTTAACCTTCGTCGACAGTTCCCCGTCACAGTGTGGAATCGCAATACCGCCAAATGTGCACCCCTCGTCGAGGCCGGAGCTGAAGCCGCAAAGAGTCCTTCTGCTGTGGTTGAGAAATCCGATGTCATTTTCACAATGCTCTTCGACGGCCGAGCAATCCAATCCATGATCGATAGCGAACCCAATGACAAGTTCATGAAAGCCATCCATGGCAAGACACTCATCAACACAAGCTCAGTGTCTGTCGACTTCAGCCATAAGCTTGCGCAGCAGGTCCATGATGCGGGAGGAAAGTTTGTCGAGATGCCTGTGAGTGGCAGTAAGGGCCCAGCTGAGCAGGGACAGCTTGTCGGCATGATGGCTGGTGACCCAGAGGTTACTGAGCAAATTAGACCTGTTGTAAAGCCCATCACTACGGCCGCTATCTACTGTGGTCCTATCGGGTCCGGCTTAAAGGCGAAATACTCTATCAACCTTTTCCTTGTTTCCGTGACAACTGGTCTCGCAGAATCAGTGAATCTTGCGCGAGCTCAAGGTTTAGACTTGGAGGCTTTTGGACAGGTCCTCAACAGCAGTCCTTTGGCATCTGCATACTCCAAGGTCAAGATCGCCAAGATACTTAATGGAGATTGGACACCCCAGGCTGCTGTCAAAGACTGTTATAACAGCACTGAGCTGATCAAGTCGGCGGCTCAAGACGCGCGAGTTCAAACTCCGTTTATCCAAGTTTGTAATTCTCTCTACAGAGAAGCTTATGAAAGTGGTTTGGGGGAGGAGGATATGATGGCTATCTATAAACTATTTTCGGAGACTCCTGGGAATTATTCTAAATAATCATACAAACAGATTAAGAGGGACCTGAGACTCTTCAGCTTATACATGCCTCTGGTGATTCGACGTAACGTACCCTTCTAATCAACTTTCTCGTTTCACCATTAGTTCTGGCCAAAAGCAAGGCGTCAGGCTCTGCTTTCGTGGCCGTTGAGTTTGAATAGATATAAACTGTTCTACAGCTCGAGCTAGCAGGCTCTCAATTGTGGAAAGAGCTTATGCAAATAATGGGCATCAGGCATCGTACATTCCTTCTTATTTGCTGTGCTCTCTTTCCCCAGCCGTCTGATCGTCAGTCTCGCATCACTAAACTATATGCTCTTTGCCCGTTATATTTAGTCTTACTATACTGCTTCTGTGAATCCATAGGTATCAACTCATATGAAGACAACACTCTTATCAGTGCATCCTTCAGATCTGGAACGTGATCGTGGCCTTGACCGGGCCAACCTCGGAAATTAAGTCGGTCGTCGCAACGTCATGGATGTTAGTTGGTATGGTTGCTTGGACTATCGCCGGCAGTGCTTTGCAAGGAGCAAGGAACAAGTCAGAAGCCCCCGGTGCAGGCGTTCTTCCCTGTATCATCTTCTTCGCTTCTTTGTGCAACATCTGCTGGAACCCACTGGCTGTCGCATGCCCAGTCGAGATCATCCCTTCAACATCCGCGTCAGGGGCATTGCACTTCTCATGGGTTCCATCGAAGGAGCTAGTTTCCTCAACCAGTTCGTCAACCCCGTTGGGCTGGTGAACCCGGCTGGAAGTACTATATTGACTGGCGGCGCCTACTACGTGCCTTCTTTGTAAACAGGGATGGCATGTCATATGATTAGTCACTATGTCGATGGTTCAACTCTTGTTATTGTCTAGGTAGTAAACGCTAAAGATGACTGCATTTGCAACCCAGTCTGGCGCATTGAACTAGAACATCATGCTATAGTAGGGCAACGTTCCCCAACATACTTATGCGACCCGTTCCTCTCAAGCTTTACAGCACTCGCACTTTTAGGCTATTAGCTACTCGTCCATCGGACTTGAGGTGTTGTAAGACTTACCGAAACAGAGCCAGAATCGTTATCAGGAACAACCATTGTAGAACATTGGCTAGCATGTTCTGTCGTACCACAGACGTTGAGGCCAGTCATACTCTTGCAGACTTCAATCGGAGACTGGGATTTACTATAAGTAAACAGATATTTTTTTCACAGATTATTTCCACTAACACAAGGCGTGGTTCGCGACACGCAATCATCTGCAGCGGCGAAAGGCATAAATGCAGCTGCCAAAACCAAGATGCTAGAGAATTGCATAGTAGGTGTTTCAGTAGTATCTGGATTTGATGGAGTGATGAGGTGAGAATGTGTGATAAATGAGAAACGAAGCATCTTGTTTACCAAGCCGGTATAAATACCCCAAGCTGGAGACTTCCTCAGGCCATTATAAACACCTGTCACCTTACCAACTACTCAACTGCCAAGGCATATGATCCATTCTGCAAAGCTTGTAACTGATCATTCACTTGGTGGGTAAACAAAGCACGGATACCAGCAAAACTCAAAATCGCAGATCATAACCCCGCTGTTTTGTTTCGCTCATCAGCTTACGTATCTTGGTGTCCGTGTCGAAGAAAGGTGGATATCAATCCCCATATGAAGTGGATTACATATATTAATGCCAGACAAACCCTTGAAAACTTAATTCTTATGACTCGCGGCATTTCTCGCAAATCTTCCAACACAGAAGGACCAATTTTCACTCGTCTCGCTATTGCCAAGCTTAGTGATAGTATTGGTTGGGGACGTGTCTAGTCAGAGTGTATTGAAATGTCCAGATTTGGGGCTGCTCTTCGATCCACACCAACTCTAGGCTCTATGATGACTGGGACTCGGGCAGGTAGAATCTTTTCTCGTTCGTGTTTCCGAATCGGAAGAGTACAAATGTATGGCCTGGATCCGATCCGAAATCCGGAATGGCTTCTACTTCACCCGACGGCCTATTACGAGCAAGTCTATGCTTATAGCTAATTGTCGAAACTCGTACTTAAGAAGAGTAATTGTGCTTTCGACAACACAGTTGCTTATCAGTATCTTCTACTACACAGCCGGTCTATTTTAAAAACTATATTCATATCTTTATCTCCCAGAAAATGGCAGCCGGTCGTCGCAATGTCGAGTTCCCCACTGTTGACGGACTAACCCTTAGGGGTTGGTTCTACACCGCCAGTGGAGATGGAAAGCACCCATGCATAATTGTGGCAAACGGAGTGAGCTTCCTCTTAGTAATCAACTTGATTATCCACTAATCTCTTTCCTAGCTGGCCGGTTTGAAGGAGCAGTTCTGCCCCAACTTTGCCCAGCGGTTCCAAGCCGCTGGCTATGGAGTCTTGCTCTTCGACCACCGCAACTGGGGTGCAAGCGATGGTCTTCCACGTAACGAGACAGACCCTATCCAGACTGGTCGCGACTACTCAGATGCCTTTGACTACGTTGCTTCGTTGGACGAGGTTGATTCTTCTAGGATCGTGTACTGGGGCACTAGTATGTGCGGCGGCTCTGTTTTGCACTCTGCGGTTTTCGACAAGCGTATTCGAGCGGTGATCTCACAAGTACCATTCGTATCCGGCGAACTTCTTAGTACACACCTCGCACCCATGATCGGTTCCCTGCACAGCACCCGACAACAGCTCAAAGCTGGCAAGCCTGCCCCACTGATCAAGCTGTTTGCCAAGACCCCCTAGTAGAGTCTCCAGCAAGACACCAAAGCCCTTATCCGCGATGAGAATCTCTTTTGATTTCATCAAGGCTTTGGATAAGGACAAGTTGCCTTGGTCTCCGAATGTAACACCCCAAACACTTCTTAACCTGGTTGCATTCGAGCCTCTAGCCTTTATGCACCGCATTGCACCTACACCACTCCTCATGGTCAGTGCAGATAACGATATTTGTGCACCAAAGTTTACGCAGCTCAAGGCCTACGCTTTGGCGTATGAGCCAAAGAAACTGGCTATCTTGGAGGGCTCTGGTCACTTCGACCCCTATCATGGCAAGGTCTTTGAGAAGATCGTCGAGGTACAGCTGGCTTTTCTGGAGGATACGATCTAAAAGTCTGCAAACCCTGTACGCTTAGAGGTCATAGTCTCTACTCATTGCAATTGCAACGTAAATTGTTGAAGGAATCCCTGGATACAGCGTGATATGCAAATTTGAAAGGCTGATTGGCAGGTTTCTTGCAATGCAGTCCTCAGAGTGTCCTGGAAGGGCTTGCAAATTGAGCTTCTGAGGATTGGTTCCTTGAGGTAATAGAATGATTTATGGCTCGCTGACGAATCCTCGAACATGCAATGTTTTATCTGCAGCTGAGACATGCAGCTAAGAGCTTGAATCAGTAGACTGAACTTAGCTTTAGTATGTCTGATACCTATGACTCTGGAACGAATAAGTCAAAGATACGTCTTACTGAAAGTAGTATTCCCAGAGGTCAGTAAAGACAAGGAACCCATTTCCCAACCTTTGCCTAATACAAAGTCAGCAGCAAGTTTGTGTTTGAAGTCAATATACATATAGTGTTGATATCTTGATATTCTCTACCATCTTAAATAACAAGACTCTATATATGTAAGTCACAGCTAAGACATGGTACGTCCTGCCAAAACTACTTCCGCATATACCATGCCAAGTCACCGTCATTCGTCTCCCTAAATGCCAATCCATTGCCCATGAACTCAAACCGGTTCTTGCTGTTATACCTAAACACGAAGTCCTCGGTTCTAAACTCATCCAGAATCTCCTTGTAGTGAGTCATACTGCACGGATACATAGCCGTCACCCTGCCGTCGGCTCTTCCCTTCTTGAACCAGGACCTGCAGTCCCCTGTCCAGACAGTCTTTTTCATCAATTCTTCGACATAGGTATTAAAATCATCCAACGCATCCTGACGAACTTAGACTGATCTGTCCAAATAAGCACGGATGTTTCAGAGACTGGAGCGGTTACCTGCATGACCGCCAATTAGGTTTCTCTTTCTGGGATTCGCTTGAATTAAATTGTTGTTATTATGAGCGACCTTACTTGATGCGTGCTAGGCCGGCATTTTGGTCAAAAGCTTAGACTGAACTGTTGAGTCCCTGAAATCAAAACAAGACCCAATTATCTTAATAAGCTAGCTTACGGTGGAGAGGCCAGATTTCTTTAAGAGAAAAACAGTAACTTAGATTATAGTTATGGTGGTGGTAATCTAAGATGACACGGGGCATCTGATAATTAGGTATAGCGTGTTAGGTAGGTACTTTAAAAATAACCTAAAACTTAGTACCTAAAACACAAGAAGGATTTTAGCTTTATTTAAAAGGATATAATATATTTTGTAGTTAGAAAATATTTAGTTAGGCAGTAATAATATAACGTGTATAATAAGATAAGCAAGTTATTTACTATTTTTTTTTTTTTTTTCAAGTTTGCAAGTTAGCCTCGAAAGGTATATCCATGCATCTCCAAAGTCTAGCATAATTTAAACGTTAATTGCCTCTCAGGGGAGTTATTTACTATATTATATAGCTAAAAGCACAGTACCCTAGATAATTTAAAGATAGCTTTTTAAGCCTAATATATCTAATTATAAGTATTTTAATTTATTAATAGAAAGGTCTTATAGTAGTATTGTATTAGATTTTTAAATAATCTATCTAGCGTTTTACACTTTAATATTTAGTAAATTTTAATATAAATAATAATATTCTTAATAAGTATATAATAAGACTTAACAAAACTTATAAAAAAGGCCTTAGGGGTTATAGAATAACTAAAAAACATTATTTATAGAGTTTTAACTATTTTTAGCTATATTTAAAATTTTTAAGAATTTACTAAAAAGCTTTTCTTAAGGCAAGAAGCCTATTAAGCTACAGGCTTGTCTAAGCGGCTTGTTATTTAAGCACGTTAGTGTGAAAACTTTTTTTAGTATACTTTTTATATTTTTATAATATAAAAGCTTAAATACAAGAGCCTATAACCCCTTTTTAAGGGTACTTAATGTATTTTTAACTATATTTATTTATACTATATATAACTTTATTAGTAGCTATATCTAGGAAAATAAACTTCTATATTAAAGTTTATTTACTTATCTTAAAAGCTAAATTTACTTATTTTTTTATATTACTATATACTTAATAAATAAGCTTTATAGTTATAGCTTATTACTTTTTAAGCTTTTTAAAAAAGTCTTATTAAAGGAATTTTCTATTTTATTTATAACTTTTTAAATAAAATTACTTAGTTAGTTACTTTAATTATTAAGAAATTTATATTATATAGAATTTAGTTTAAACTAAAAGATAAAGTAATAATAGCTAAAAATTACTAATCTAAGCTTTATAAACTTACTTCTTTTATTATTTTTTATTTAAAAAAAATAAAATACTTTTTAAACCTTTTAAAAAGGTCCTTTATAAGTATTTTAAAAAGCTTATAGTATTTAATTAATAAGTCTATAAATAATTAATAGTTCTTGAAGGCCTATTAGTAACTATTAGCTAGTTATTAAAAAGTAATTCTTTTACTTAATAATAGTATTTTAATAGTTATTTTTTTTTTCCTATTAGCCTTATAAGGCTATTAAGCTTTTAACTTTTATACAGAGGCTTAAACAGTAAGGCCCCTATAGCAGGCCAGTATCTCAAAATTCAATATCAGTAAAGGTTTATCTGCCTTAGTGGCGTAATTGCTGCCTTAATTAAGCAGTATAAATACCGCCTATAGGTCCCTCGCAGCTGTGTCCGGTCCCTTCCTTCATCCCACCCAAAAGACGCAGCTAGTGCATCCATCACACTTAAGTACATTCCCCGACCTGAATACCCGTAGGTTACAAAGTTACAGTTACTGACATCAATTATAGCCACCGACAAGATACTACAAAATAGCCTGCAGCCGTATAATAATGCCTACTGCATGACTAGCCATAACCTCGATCTAGCTATTAGACCGGCCATAGCAGCAGCTAAGAAGAACAAATACAGAGAAATACATATAATAGTAGCTACTATTAGAAAGAACCTCTCGTTAAGGTACTAATCTAACCTTATTAGGATAGTAATCTTTAATTATACCCTAATTAGGTTAATCTATAATATAGGCCTTCTTAGCCTAATTAATCTAAACTAGGTTAATAACAAGCTATCCCTTCTTAAGGACCTAGAAAGTGACCTAAGGGAAGGTAACTGCCTTAGGTTAGACTAGGCAGCCTTCCTTACTGCCTTTATAGGCTTAGTTATATATAAAGAGTAGCTTCTTAACGTAGCTAAAAGGGTTTATAATATAGAGAGGGTTCTGATATTAATGTAAGGATAAATGCAGGGTAATAGCAGGGTTTAAAGGTTCTGTTAAAGTTAGAATTAAAGGAATTAGGTTAACTTTTATATAAATTAGTTAGCGAAAGTTAAATTAACCTGAAGTTAATAATAACTAGCTCTATTAGTTAAATATACATACCAAAGCACGTAACCAACCGACCTTACATCCAAGAATAGATAAAGTAATATCAGTAAAGAAGCAGTAACTTAAACTAGGGTTTAATAGTTATATAGTTTTTTTTATAGATTTTTTACTTATAGTTTTATATAAGAATTTTTTTTACTTTTAGTAATAAAGAATTAAAGTAACTTTTTATACTTTAGCTACTATTAATAAGTTACTAATTAAATTATTATAAAAGTATATTATTTTATTTTTTATTAATAGACGTATCTTTATTAAGGCTATATATATATTGCCTTTTAAAAGCTAAAGTTAAATAGGATCTTTTAGTATATTAGCTTAATATGCTTTATAAAGGCGTTATAAGCTTTAGGCATCAATCGAGAGCCCATAACAGGGGAATATTTCCTTACTCTCGACACCCTCACCCCCATACCAGGATACGGCTCGTAAAGCCTCTTGAGGGTCTAGGCGCTGCGATCTGTGGCGTGATTATACCCAATTGGGACCGGTTTACACGTGTCCTATTCAGCCATTACGTGTCAAGACAGATTGTTAAGTAGTCTGACTGAGTTGGTGTGTTAGCTACCGGCACTTGAAATAACATTGACAATACAACAGGCAGTTTAAATAACATATAGCGACGCAGTCTGGGCATCGATGTACTCATAGCCACATACCTTCCTTCTT
This sequence comes from Fusarium fracticaudum, assembly GCA_003353625.1. Classification (NCBI taxonomy): domain Eukaryota; kingdom Fungi; phylum Ascomycota; class Sordariomycetes; order Hypocreales; family Nectriaceae; genus Fusarium; species Fusarium fracticaudum. Next base: position 4,709,895 of record PDNT01000003.1, read on the forward strand.
CCTTTGTCCATCAAAGCTCTCTCAAAGACCCTGTTCGAACAACTACTTCGTCAGTTATGAAGTTACTTTCCATCCAGGCAGTAATACTTCCTGCCTCCATGCTCTTTCCCCTCACATCCGGCCTAGCACTAGCCCCGGGGATGGGTTGTATCTGCATGGTATGAGCCGTGGTTTTAGTACTGGTTCGCGTCCACGTCCTAATCAATTCGCCAGGCCCCTACTCGACAGCATGGTGATCAGGCAATGGCTGACCGAACGGAGCGCTGCTGTCAGCGAGAAAAAGGTGTGACTCGCTACCCTTCACATCGCATAACCCTGCCAGCTGACCAGTTATAGGTACTATGCAGAATACGGTTGACTTTTGGGGTAGAGGAAACTTCTATTGCCATTTCCCTAATAACATCGATCCCGCAGTATGGGATCAGGCATGCTGTCGCAGGTGGTATGGTGAAGGGACATATGGATTTTGTAATAAAGCCACATGATGATGGTAATGCCTTAAGTGCGTAGCATTCTGCTTCTCAAACGTCAATCGAACTCTTGGTCATCCCAGCTCACGATGATGAGCCTAACTTATAATCTATACCCGTGAGCCGAGGCTAGTGAGGCTAAACAGCAAGACATGCCCGGTTTCGGCGGCTGGCCAACTGGGTATGGCCACCAGAACAGAGCCCCATTGTCACAACTCTTGACTGGTCAGACCGTTATTGGAAATTCCGACTCTCACCATAATTTGAATGAGAAACGGCCAAATCTGAGCAAGTAAGCAATGACGGCACGCTGATCATAACACTCGTATCAAAGGTCACAATGCGTCCTGATCGAACAAAAGATTTCGGAGACGGGACTATACGATATCCATTTTATCCGAATCGCCTCGTTTAGAGTATTGGAGGAGGTCACATAATTCGCCTTTTGAACGCCACTCAACTCCGTCAGGATCAGCCTGCAGCTCATATTGAACACGGGTCGTTTGAGGCGGCAAGAAGCTCCTCTGCAGCGTATGGGAACCGCTGTATCGAATCTTTTTCTCAATGCATCTTTCTGCAGGAGGTTACTATCAGGTGACAAAACCACATGATTGAACCGGCTCCGACGTTTTATTAGATCCCCGCGGGCATCTAGGAGTTAGGCATGGGTGAACTCAAGTGCATGGTGGCGTTATTGGCTAATGATATCTTACATGGAGGGTGGGGGGGGTTAATGACCCGAGACTATAAGTTAGGAGCGAAACAAGACGCCGTGTCAAAATATTTACAATACTGAGTCTGAGGCATTGACACCCGCAGTGGCTCAATCTAAGGCCCCGTTTCACCGCACAGATCCTAAAATGTTCTGAGTTGTATTTGTTTCCTGCAAATCGTGCTATCTCGAACTATCTGAACACGTGATCTGCACTGTTTGTGACAGTGGAGCCGAGACGTGGTCATCGAAGAAACGCATAAGAATTCCCTCATGGTTTCCTGATTAAACCCTATCCCTCCTTCTAAGGTAGCCTGCCAACTATCGTTACTGCTTGGTTAATAATTAAACTGGCTGCAACTGATCTTAAAGCATGAACGCATGCTACGATGCGAGCATTGAGATGTTACGTCTACTTGAGTTGCACGCAAAGCTTGTACCCTGTGTTCGATACAACGGATCAGTTCCAAGGCGAAACAGTGAAGTCTAGGTTTTCATTGTGCCTGACTATTTATTTTATTAATTCACTGGTATCTTAGAAAGATGCCTATTTATTAAACTTTTTTTTTAACGTAAAAAGGTATTACTTTTAGTCTATATTTATTATAATTTCTAAAAGCTTTATATTTAAAAGCTGGATATTTAAGGGCTATATAATTTATAGTGTTTTAAGGATTCAGGTAATGTATAGTAGCCTAGAGTAGTTAAATATAGATTTATATATAGAATAAATCTTTCTTTTTATTAATATAGTTTACTAACTAGTAAAATGCTATTTTATAAATAATTTTAGCCTTTAAAGGGTTATTATTTATTTTTACTATTACTTATACTTATGCTTTAAAAAGATAATTTAATATTTTATATACTCTTTAGTATATATATACTAAGGATTTTATTATATATACTAGGATTAAGTATATAATTTATAATACTTTTTAGGTATTTCTTAATATTATTTTTCTTAATATCTAGTAAATAGTTATATACTAGTATAGCCTAATATTTAATTTTTACCTTTAAAAATATTTTAAATATAGTAAATTTAAAAGTCTTAATAAAGAATTTAATCTTATAAGTAAAGTACTAGTCTTTATAATTATTATATTGCTTTATTAGTTAGTAGCTTATAATTTTATTTCTAAGGAAGGTATAATTAAGGCAAAGACTCTTAATAGGCTAGGTAATTAATACAGTAAAATTACTATTAACCTCTAAACCTATAGTAGTTAAAAGAAGTCTGTTATTTATAACGTTATCTATATCTATATTTAAATTATCTTTTTATTACTTAAACGCTAGATTGCCTTTATTAACTTTACTAGGTTTATCTTAGATAGCTCTTTCCATAGAATCACCAAAGGACTTTTTAAAGCTCTCCTGATAAATGCTTCACATCTTGTTATGAAGTTGAGATAAATGGCAATTCTGAATCCCATCATGTTTCTTAGACAAGGGCACGTCTGATGCGGCCCCAAAATCGCTTCCCAACGCGCTCTGCAATGTCTACTAGTCTAGCCGTAATCTCGTAAACGAGCTCTTGGAGAATTATCTGTCAAATCTCCTCTGAGAGCAGCGTCTCTTGACGAGACAGAATTCCTTTGGTGAACGCTACATTCTGGCGTGAACAGGCGTCATGGGGGATAGAACAGTGCTGGATGTATTCATCAATGAGGATTTTAGCAGAGTGACTAACGCAAAGGCGATGTGCATAGTTAGCAGAAAAATAGAGGATAAGAACTAAAACTAGAACATAAGGCAGGGTACCATCAATGGATGATCGAGTTGAATTGCTGTGTCCTCAGTATAATAAGGTTTGCACGTATACTTATGTAAGCTTGGAGTCACAATACAACTGTTGGAGACTCACAACTGAAGCGCGTTGACGGCCGCCGGTATTTCACATTCCAACTCGAATGGCCTGAAACATGCCCCCCACCTGCGACTACAACGTGAAGAATTCGTAACCTTTTCCGCTTGATGTGTCTGCTATACCCTAGCAAGGTTGCAGTGGAAAGGGACCCCTCCATATGCTCTCAATATTATGGAAAGCAGAAGTTTCTGCATTCATCATAGACAGGACTTCAGGCTCGGTTTATTCCCGTGGGGACCAGGAGACATCATCGGAGAGACAAAATGTGCAATGGCCCGCTGCAGCCGGTTATAGAACAACAAACGAATCGCAATCCAGTACATAAGTTTATCAGACTGCGTGATTCAGCACGCAACGTGACGAATCATTATACCAGCGGCCATTCTAATGACCTCCTGCCTTCTGTTCTACTAAGTACAACTTCATTTAGCCGCTGAATGATTTCGTGTTCACAAAGTTTTGGCCTATCATCTGCCGCCATATTTCCAAAATGTTTATTAAAATGATTGAAAGTCTGAATGGCTGCAAAGGTAAGAGCAGCTTAGTGCCTACTTTCGTACGGCGACTTTCCAGCAAGGACATCCAAAATCTCTAATATGTCAAGAATTTCGTTGACATGTTGTATGCTCGCTGCGTTTAGGCCTGTGAGACTCATCGTGGGATGTTTAGTCAGGTAGCTGGAGCTAGGCTGGCATAATCGCTTGTGGCGCTGGGACAGGTTGAAATTCGGGACATAATGTGTTCTGGCTTTGCTTGGATCAATAACATAGTTTGTCGGTACGACCGGTAGCTTCCCAGACGATCGAGTAGGTCTGGCTCCTGCGGATGTGAGGACCATTATTCGTTCTGATCTTCGGGGTCCTTTGGAATGACAAAAACGAAAACATTGTAGCTGTTGTCTCCGCTCGGCCGAGATGGAGCTCACCGAATCGGCGGATGAATCATTGTGAATATGGTAAAGCTCGACCTTCGTCAAGGACGATTTAGATGAGAGTTTCCCAGAGCTTCTGGTAATTGCCATCGTGATTAAGAGACTTGGCTTAGTTAGAGTGTCCAACCGGCCTAGGTTATTTGATGAGCCTGGTTCGTGACGTTCTAAGCTACATTTCAGCAATTTTTTGTTGTTTAGTGAGCTTCGTGTCATACTCGGTCGCGTCGTGGCGAAAGGTCCAGATGCGGTGACAAGGAGCGAGTGTTTCAGGTGGGCAGTAGTGAATCGAAGCATGGGAAGTTATGAGAATTTATAGATTGCTGTAAACTACCCCGACGCTTGTTCCAAGGGGCGTTTGGTGGCCATTTGAGAATCCGGCAGGCGTTGGGCGCCTCGAAATTGAGTCCTGAGGAGGTTGCTGATGGCGCGACAAAATCACGCCAGGTTGAAATGCTGGTCTGCCGTCCTAGGTTACCGTGAGACAGGCGCACGGCCTTGGCATGGTCGACCCCTGTAGCAATGTCTTTATGCTTACAACGGAATCGCAAAAGCAAGGATCTTGGATTCATATATGCCTCTAAAATGTGATCGGTCTTGAAGGAAGTTACCTTTCAATTAAATAATATGTCTACTACGTACCATGATGGCCGGCTAACCCGCAAGCAGACTCCGACATCAGTCAATACTGTTTCAAGTACTCATGGGACATTCCTAGACATCTTAGCTAGTTGACTACTTTTAATGCCTCCCATTCTGCCTCGAGTTTGGAAGCATTTCTGACGCAGAATTGGAAAAAACTCATTCGTTTTTGGCCTGTCGCTATCGACAACTCGGTCACCAGGGGAGTCTATTCCCGTTCTGAGAAACCCCACCCAAGAAGGTCCAAACGCACCCGCGAGCAGGTAACCTCTACAAAAAACAAGTGTACCTGTTCTGCATCGTCTCCTCTATCAGTAACATGCCCATCCTAAGAATGAATGTTTTACTTGACGCTTTTACACAGGTTGTAAGTATCCCTGGATGGAAGGTATCGAAGATTTCATTAACATAATTTGAAAGCAGAAACGCCCTTTGCCGTCCCAAGAGAGCTTCCCTTTTTAGCGGAAGTGTCGCTCCAACCTGGGCTCGCTTGGGATAATTCCAAGCCATCCCGTTGGCCGTCAAGTTAAGAGATAGTTTGGCCAGTAGAGAGATCGCAGCGATCATCAACGCATAGAATCTTAATACCGTAAACTGCTGTAAAGTGGTGTTCTTTCTTTACGGCAGCTATATGCAATTTATCTATATCCTCTCGCAGTACTATAAGCCTCTCTAATATCTATTATTATTTCCCTACGGAATACCTGGCTAGGGCATTCCTAATCTTAGGGATACCTCTTTAGGAAAGGGAGGTGTAATAACTGCGGGGACTGGCGTATATATATATATGCCTAAAACTTATATACTATCTTAGCTATAGTAGTATTAATTAAGGCTTTTAGTAAAGCTATGATTCTTAACTTTTAGTTGTCTTACGTATAAGTACCTAGTTAATATGTACTTAAGGATTAAAGAGGTAAAACTTGACTACCTAAGATAGGTAAGGTTAGTATAATTGTCTAGTTTTAAACCTGCTACCGATTTACTTGCATATAACTACCTTTGCAATAGATTACCTGCTAGCTTTATTGGCTTATGCGCGTGGACGTCCGATCATATTACGGACGCTTTGGCTCTCAGAACAGGAACTAAGGTGATTGCTAATAGCGAGGCTATTAAATGCCTTCGAGATGCAGGCGTTTCTGCAAGAGAGATCGATAAAAATTATGAACATGGTTTCTCAATGGATCCAAACACTTGGGAATGCTCGGTAAGAATCTCAGTAAATAACAGAATTAATCGGAATCTAGCTGCTGCTAATGCGCCAAGAAACGGATCATGTCCCGGATGGAACTGGGAAAGGGTGAAAGCTGCCCCGGTCCGGGGACCTGGGATCCGATGGTTAGCATTGTTTAGGGTGGGTGATATGATCATCAGCTGTGGGGTCTATCAACTCAAAATGACACTCTTTGAAAGAATGGTTTTCGGAGGGATTGCAATTACTGAACAGACAAACATTCACCTCTCCTCCATTGTATCGTACAGGTCCATTAACGCAGGATGATGCAACAGTCATAGGCCAGAGCCTTTGCCCACGGACGAGAATGTCTCGGTCAACAATCCAAGATGAACCTTACTATTGGCTTCGTTGCTGTATTAGCTGTTTCATCTTTCCTATAAGCGGCTGCCGACAGATTATACAAGCTCTATCTCCACCCCCTGGTCAAGTTTCCCAGTCCAAAGGAAGCTTGTTTATCACAAAAGTGGCTCCTTCGAGTTTCTGAGCAAAGAAATCCCGAAGAGGTGTTTCAAAGGTTACATGAAAGATACAGTCAGTCTCATTCATCACCTCCATGCTTTCCTCCTACGTACTTACCGTCAACAAATCAGATTCAAGAGCAATCCGAATTGGCCCCAACGAGCTACACATCGACAATGTCAAGCTATACAAGGATATATAGAATCAAAGTTAAGGAAGTTCCTTGCACCTAATTTGTAAGGGAAATCGATACGGTATCTGAAGCTCTGCAAGATTTTATCTTGGACATCTACATTGCCGTTCAAATAACTGTTAGCGATCTCGTTGATTCCTATCCAAAATGCGAAGAGAGACGTGTCTGCATCAAATGTATCGCCTGCTTTATAAGAAGGGATGAAAGCTTCATCGATCTCTCGGATGACATCGTAGTCATTGTTGGTTAACAATACACATATCAAGGCTTGCTCCACTGGCAGCAAAGCTGTAGGTCATGAAACCAGATTCGCTATAGGTCGATGTGAGATATCCAACCCTATTAGAGCCATTGGCATTGGTATCTCTGGGAATGCCCGATTGCCAAGTGGATCTGAGCTTGATGGATGATCATCGCTCGAAGGGCCAAATCCTGTCCGGGAGTAAAAGTCGCCACGATAAGGAAAATCAGATACCAGCAAAAACTATATATACAATAATACTTATAACACGAATAATGTTTTCAGGTTTGAAAACCCGGTCCAGTGATTAGAAGCTTCGAGGCTTATGACTGTAGTATAGTTATTAAAAAATACTAAAGCTATAAGAAAAGCAAATTTAAAACGTAAGATATTTAAATGCTAATAAAATAGGGATAATAGTAAAATCTACAGAAAGGTTTAGAAAAACTTTCTCTTTAGAATAGGAAATGTTAGATATGTATTGTGTTTATATGAGAGTATGAAAGTATATATATTCTGAATGTTAGCTAATATTTAGATAAGACAAATTGCTATGTCCCGCTCGTCCAAAGGCATTAATACCATAGTAGGAGTTTTTCCTGCAATCATAATGAACATAACTGAAGATAGTCCCTAGGCGACGTATATTGACAAATTGACGATCATCTTGGTCGACTTCCGCGATGTACGTCATGGAATATTGAAGATAGATCCTGGTAGATTGATATATCGTAGTCGGACCTATTCATTCCTGGAATTGAGAACTCGCGGCTATTGGCCTGTCAAGCCTACTGAGACCGTAAGTAACCCTGTCATGTACCCTGAGTGGAGTCCAGACTGTTACAGACCCTCCGTGGCCCGAGATAATTAGGCCGTTACACTTCGCCCATTGCTTTTTGAGGTAATGTCCAACCAGGTTCACATGAAACGAGACATATATATTGTGGAGAGACTTGTAACTTCGCCGACAGATTTATTCCGTTTCCAGCGCTCAATAGGCCGTAGAAAGATATACAGTAGTTAGTTAGTGAAAACTTATGACTTTCGACGGAGGACTACGTTCCGTTGAGTCAATTGAGCTCATGATCAGCGTTTAATAGTTGCTCGCTTGAAAAAACAGGGAAAAGCTAGAGGACCAGCCCGTAGAACAATAGTCCGATATATAAAGTAGTGACATTTTAGAGCTACTCAGATTTCGTCTTCAGTATAGTTATAAAAGGCAGAGTTCAAATTGGTTTTCTTCTGCAACTATGTTTACGAGTCGCGACGAAAGGTCGAGCTCTGCTTCTAAAACATCTTCTTGGCAGTCAACTTCACTATGAAATTGCCATATTTCTTTTCATTAGGGGTCGCCACCTTATCGGGCTTTGTGCTGGCTCAGCGGCCTATCGAAGACCTCGGTCGTGGGCTGGTAGCTGTTAGGGCCAGCGAGGACACTACCCTCATAAGTTGGAGGCTTCTTGGTCTCGACCCCGAAGACATTAGCTTCAACATCTACCGCAGCAGCCATGGCGACAAGCCAACGCGTCTCAATGACAAGGTCCTCACTAGTGGGACCAACTTTCTCGACAAGACAGCAGACAAGGCTGTTCCAAACACTTATACTGTCAGGCCTATTGTGGAAGGCAAAGAACAACCAGCTTCGGGCTCTTTCGTTCTGCCCGCAGACAATGCAGTCGAGCCTGTAGTGCGAATACCACTTCGTCCCGGTAAATCCATCAAGTTCGTCTGGATCGGCGACCTCGATGGTGATGGAGAGTGGGACTATGTTCTTGACAGACATGACGCGCGCCAATCGATTGAAGCATATACCAGCAACGGAACTTTCCTTTGGGAGGTTGACCTAGGACCCGGCAGTGAGAACCAGGACAACATCTCCCCTGGACCCTCAACTATTGATGTAGGCCACTGGGACGGTGTGACTGTGTTTGACTTTGACAGCGACGGCTATGCTGAGGTTGCTATTCGCATTGCTAACGGTGTCACCTTCGGCGACGGTAAGAAGTTTGACGAGGGTAAGAATGAGACTTACCAGTACATGGCCATTCTTGATGGGCGCACTGGAGCCCTCCGTGCCTCTGCCCCATTGCCGACTGACTACATAGCCGATGGCCCCCTTGCTTCTAGACTAGGCGCTGGCTTTCTTGACGGCATAACTCCTCACCTGGTGGGTTACTTCAAAAACCGCCGCCAGGACAAGAATTTCAACCTTTGCATTATGGCATGGACTTTTGACGGTAGAACGCTGAAGGAAGCTTGGATGTGGGCACGTGGAGATCGATACCGAGATTTTCCGGATGGACACAACAGTCGCATCGTGGATGTGGATGGTGATGGAAAGGATGAGTACTTTGAGATTGGATTCGGTCTTAATGGGGACGGAACTGTTAAATATTCTCTTGGAGAAAAGGGTATTGTCCATGGAGATCGCTACCACATTGCCAAGATGGATCCAAAACGGAAAGGCCTTCAAGGTTATGGTGTTCAACAAAGGTCTGAGGATCTGTTGTACGAATATTACTACGATGCCACTGATGGTACCATCATCTGGGAACACCACGGAAAAGAGGTTCTTGACATCGGCCGAGGTATGGTGGGTGATATCGATCCCACTCACGAAGGAATGGAGGTCTGGTCATTCTCTGGCGGCCTATATAACGCTCCAGAGAATAAGCAACTAGTGGAAGACGCTGAACTTGCTCCTTGGCCTCATCTTGGAGTTTGGTGGGACGGTGATGCTCTACTAGAGCTTTTCAACGATGGCAAGTTTGAGAAATGGGATTGGAAAAACCCATCTGCATCTGACAAAGTTCCTCGCCTACTCACTGCTAGTAAGTACGGTGGCGTCTTGAATGGAAGATACCCGCTGCTTATTGGCGACATACTGGGAGACTGGAGAGAAGAAGTTGTCTTAACCAATGTCGATCAAGACGAGTTACTTATTTTCACCACCGATCAGCCGTCTGATATCCGACTATATACTTTGGCACATAATCCTAACTACCGCAACGACCTGACGGTCAAGGGATATCTTCAGTCTCACCATGTTGACTATTTTTTGGGCCACGGTATGGAAACGCCTCCGAGGCCCAACATCCTTTACACCAAAAAGGCTCAGATAATGGTTTAGCTTTGGTTAAATATACAAGTTTTTAGATAAAAATTCAGATAGTTTCCTTTTTAGCCTTTCCTTAAATTTGAGGAAATGTTAAAAATAAGAGAATATTTATAATTGTTTCTTACCTTTATATTACTACCTATTATCTAAATATATTAACTAGATATCTTAAGAACTATCAGAAACTACTATAGTAGAGTCATCTTACTTTCCACAGTAACGCCAAAGTAATACGTAAGAGTATTCCAGAAATAGTCCATCCCTTGGCCAGTAGATGTGTACAAGTTAAATTGAACCCACGCTTATTATGTCAACGCGAGAGTAATGACCTGTTGGGTAGATACAATATAAAAAGTGATCAGGGGCTCGCGGCTGTGCAAACTAATTATATGTAAAAAAAACATATCTAGCCTTAAAAGAAAGCGTACAGAAATTAAAATGTGTCTATTGGTAGCTATACTCCATTAAGGCTTCCAGCGGAAATCTGGATGTTTCCAGTCAAGATCTTCAACCTCTCTCTGGCTCAGCCCGGCTATCTGCTGCCTGCCATCAACTTCACTTCTCTTGCGATTGTCCCACTTAAACCATATAAGAGCCGAGATCGTTACCAGCATTTGCATAGTGGCGCAAGCAAGGTTAAGGCCATTACCTGTTGGGTAATGGGGAGCTTCACGAGCGAGAAATGTCCAGCTAGACAGGAGACCGCCAGTATTACCGAAGAAAACCTTGACCGGGTTAGTCTTGTAATCGTGATGGATAAGTAGTTGACTCACATTTGTAGCCAAAGCGCTACTGCGGCTTGTATCGCTGACGACATTGGCACTCACTTGTGCGGCCGACAGTGGTCCAATGATAAAGGCTGTGCTTGCAATAAGGAAGCAAGCGGCGTAACGGACGTGGGTAACGTGTGATGCCAGGAATAAGATATATCCTACGATAATGGTAGGACATGCTCCGATCATGAAAATCTGTCGTCTATCGATCTTCCAGCTTATGGCAGGGATGATGAGGTTCATGCAGGCGCCCAAAATGTATGGGGGAACGCTGTAGAGCTGTCTCTGGATGATAGTGGCCTCTGGGTAGATTGTGGTGATAATCATGGGGAGAAAAACACCAAGTCCTTGGACTGTAACATTGCTGAAGAAAAAGGCCACAGCTGTCGTCAATGTTGCTGGATTCAAGGCCCCTCGATAGAGCTTGGCTTTGTCTATCTTGTCGAGAACCTCAGCCTGGTGCAGACGTTCTGACTGTAAACGCCGCTCGCAGAGCCTCTTTTCTTCAGCCGTGAGCCACCGTGCAGTCTCAGGTCGATCTGTAATCGTAAAAAAGCTGACCAGACCGAGAACAACTGTAATTATGCCTTCGATAGCAAAAATCATACGCCATTGTGTTAGGCTGCCGAAACTGTCAAGCTTCAGGATTGCACTTGCGAATAAACCTCCAAAGGCTCCAGCCAGCGGTGACATAACAAGATATAGCGAGAGCCGAAAGGTAAGCTCGGAGCGTCTATACCAGCGGGATAGGTAGTAGGCGATACCAGGTAAGAGGCCACACTCAAAGACACCCAGCAAAAAACGTATGGCACGTACTTGTGGTTGCGTTTGGGCAAAGGACATGCAGATGGTACAGACACCAAACATAACCGAAGTTGCCGGAAGAAACCAACCTGGTCCTAACCATTTGCAAAGGACCGTAGCTGGAAACTCAAGCAGAATGTATGAGATGTAAAAGCAAGAAAGTATGATATTGTAGTCGTAGCCCTGTAGGTTAAAAGACTCATCCAAGCCTGCAATGCGAGCGTTGCCTATTTATTTGTCAGTATCGTTCAAGACTGCGGGGTATCTCAAGACTGACCGATGTTTGCACGATCAATGAAGGAAAAGAGCCAGAGAAGTGCTACAGAGGGCACAACATAAAGATCAATCTTCAAGCGAAGCTTGCGCTCCTGCTGTTTATCAAACTGAGACTCTTGGTCCCTATCATCAATCCGCCCACTACTACCATAGTTCGTCAGTTTATAGCCGTCGGGAGTCGTTAGATTAGTCAAACCTTTCATCGCCTTCCTTCCAAACGGCAGATGTACCATCTTTGTTGGCCTGCTCGGACAGATGTCCCTGGCTGGTGGCACTAGGTCGTGCATCTTGCTGGGTAGATTTGAAAGCAGCGACTATAGAATTCGAGCTGGTTGACTGCATTGCAGCGTCACAAAGATGTATCAAGGATAAATAAAGTAGAATGTCGAGAATCCAGATTGTGTCATGAGCGATTGAATAGCAACTGATAACAGGCTGTTGGCGCTTTTATCTGTGAATTGATGCTGGCGAAGCAATCTATTTCCTTTTAGTTAAAGCATTGACCTCTCCCCACGGGGTAACTTAGTGGAAAACACGCATTCCGATAGGCTAACGAATGCCCCACAGGATTCCGAGATACCGCAAGATCCCGAGGTTGGTTCAGTCTGCCAAGTCGTTACTAGTTTAGTGTGAGCTATATACTTTCGTCTTTCCTTGGAAGAAATTAGTGTTGAAGTCAAAGCGGGAGTTATTCTGCATTGTCGCTGGGCAGATATTATCAGCCCCTGCGAATAATTAGTGTCGCAAGCTAAAGAGCTTTGTAAGCGGGCGTAGGATAAGCGCTGAGGCAAGACATGCAACCGGGATGAGATATGTGCTACCAAGGACAAACTTGGCCTGTGTGATACTGCTTCTTGAGTTCGCGGCTCCATATAGATTCACCTTGCATCTTGAATGTCTAATGAGGAATAAATTTAATTATTCATATTGTCAAGACTGATCATATTGGCTGTCATAAATCAGAAGCTAGTTAAACTGATATACTGCATGCGAGCCTTCCACCCAGAGTCATTCTAGGACAGGCCTACTTCGTATCCGAGCCCAGACTGAAATTCTCCGTGAGCGAGGACCAGGATTCCTCCCCATACTTTTCTTGAACCTTTTCGCAAACATTGAGACCCCAGTCCGAGACGCCGAGCATAAAACAGCTCTCAAACATGAAAGCCATACTGCCTTGTCCAACCTTGGTTGGTGCTAGTATAGCATTGCTAGCCTTATCAAATGTCGCTGCATCAGGCCCATGTCCAGACATGATGTTATGGAGGCTTGCACCTCCAGGCTGAAAGCCCCCACCTTCCTTGGCATCATAACCTCCTTGAATCAAACCCATGAATTCACACATTGTATTTCTGTGGAACCAAGGCGGCCTGAATGTGTCCTCCTGAACAAGCCAACGCGGCGGAAAAATAACAAAGTCCAGTGCAGCTACCCCGGCAGTACCAGAGGGCGCAGTGAGCACAGTAAAGATACTTGGATCGGGATGGTCATAACTGATGCTTCCAACTGTGTTGAAGCGGCCTAAGTCGTACTTGAAAGGGTAGTAAGTCCCGTGCCACGACACGACATCGAAGGGCGTATGGGACTGCGTGGCGACGAAAAGTCGGTCGTTGAACTTGCTTATGATGCGCCATGGGCCTGATGCATCCCGCGAGTAGAAAGCTGTTGGAATCTCAAAATCCCTAGCGTTGGCGAGGCCATTGCTGCCAATAGGGCCCAAGTCTGGGAGATCAAAATGTCCCTGATAGAGCTCGCAGATATAGCCTCTGGAGGGTCCGTCGGGGATTTCCACGCGATGGCGGATGCCGCGTGGGATAACTGCAATCTCGTTTGGTCGGACAAGTAGTCTGCCGAGTTCAGTTTGGATGTCAAGGCTTCCACATTGAGGAACCACCAAGAGATCCCCATCAGCGGTGTAAAAAGCAGCCCTCTCCGCCATACTCTTCCCAATGGCATAGATAAAGATGCCCAACCCCGTCTTTAGGGCAATGTCTCCAGCGCCCGCTATCAACTTCATCCCGTCGACCCAGTCTGCATCCATGTTTATATCGAATGCGTTCCATCGGATCTGGCCAGGAAGAAGGTGTAAATCCTTTGCTACAGCGTCATGATGATATGGTTTGAACACCGTATGTGCAGCCGAAGGCAGAATCCTGTACAGCCAGGATTGTTTATTCTGATGTCGCGGAGCGGTAAAAGCCGTTCCCGAGAGCTTCTCTGCGTAGAGGCCCAGTGGACATTTCTGCGGGCTGTTGCATCCTTGAGGGAGGGACCCAGGGATTGCCTCTGATCTGTCGTGTTGGTGTCAGTGATTGACGGAACATAGGCTTAGGGAAAGTTGAGGCAAAAAGAAGAGGAGGAAAGCAAGGTCGGGGATATTACTGATGATAGGAATTGAACCCTTGGAGATAGGTGTACTTCTCCTTGATCTCAAACTGAGTTGTAGGCATGATGACTACAAAGCCCGATTTCACTATGTTGTATAAAATATTGGCAAGATTACCAATTTCGAAATAGAGGTCTGGAATTCAAAGAGTGGTTTGGGAATGATTATAATTAATGATGTTTGGATCAACCGGCGCTTTTTCCGCCGAGGTCAGTTAGCCGTTGACATGGAGTAAGCTAGCTATTCCGAGACGTTTATTGATCAGACCAATTAAGAGACGATCCGAGCGTTTTCGAAACATCCCGAGTTAGTCGGCCCCGGAACGTAGTCGATCCCGGGGTGTGACTGATCCCGAAACCTTAAAACTCTCGGCATGAAGAATACGAGGCGATGCTAGGATACCTGACGCTAGCTAGCGGCAGTGCAGGGCAACCCCCTTAAACTAAAAGGTCATGTCTAACAAGATCACATTTCTCGCTAAATGCACGGGGCAACATCTATTATTTTGTCATGCACATCTTGAGAATCGTTTTGTCATGTCTACATACACGCTCTACAGTTACTTTCGCTCGTCTTGCTCAGCACGACTACGTATTGTTTTGAACGTCAAAAACATCTCCTACGAAACTGTCCCGGTGGATCTTCTTGGGAACGCGCAACAGTCTGAAGCACATGTATCCTTAAATCCCTCCGCATCTGTGCCGTTACTCTGCCGACAGGCTGGCAATGAGGTTGTTAGGATTGGGCAATCTGTAGCCGCCATGGAATACCTGGACGAACTACACCCAGATAACCCTCTTCTTCCACCTAGATCGAACCCAGAACTCCGGGCAACGGTCCGAGTCCTCGTCAACATCATCGCTGCCGATATCCAACCCCTGGGGAATCTGAGGGTGATCCGACGAGTAAAAAGCCTTGGGGGTACTATTGAAGAATGGTGTCGAGAGTTCATGCGCAAGGGGCTCGCAGCGTACGAGGCTATTATCAGGGATCATGCCGATTGCGGTAACTGTTACTCAGTGGGCAACCAGATGACCATGGCGGATGTATGTTTGGTCCCAGCTATTTGGAGTGCCGAGAGATATGGCCTCGACTTGAACGAGTTCCCGGAGATCTCCAGAGTGGCCAAGGCTCTTGAGCAGCATCCAGCTATCATTGCAGCTCACTGGCGCCGCCAGTTGGACACGCCAATGGAGCTACGACTGTAGTGTAATGATTGAAGACTTTTGAGGGCCTTTTGCAGCAGATCTTAGGTGAAGCATAAGTTAGACTGCAAAAGTAATGGAACGAATGTTTCTACGACCGATGACAAACCTGTGATCAACATGTACTACAAGCAACAGTGCAGATCGTTGTATATCATGCCGCTTACATAGCAGAAGGTTAAGCATTCATAGCAGCTAGCACTCGCTAATTCCGCATCAGCGTTATTGGAGAACTCGAGACTCACAAGCACAGTAAAGAAGGCCAATGATGTGTTGATGAGTAGGCAGCCAAACTGACATTGACTTGGATTCTTGCAAATTGAGATGATCTTTCTGTTGACGTAATAGATTCTGAACAAGGCCTATTGTATACAACCCTCGCAACACATATGATGCTTTGAATAGCTAAGGAAGATTCCTGGCTATTCTACATGCGGTGAATCCAAAGAGGGTTTAATGGTTCCTGAAACTTCCCCGAACCCGATGATCGAGCCCTCAACATTGGCGTGACCTTTAATGATAATAGTATCACCGTCTCGCAAAAATCGCATGGTCTCCCCTCCGGCTAAAACAAGGGGTTGGGTCCCATTTTTCGTACGCTCAAGCAGACTGCCTTCACTCTGTATGGATGCTCCTGATATAGTACCTGATCCGAAAAGGTCACCGACTCGTAGAGGACAACCCGTGATAGTATGGTGGGCAATCATCTGCCGCCATGACCAAAGTAGCTCTTTGGTACTAGTTTTTGCAAGGATGGTACGATTACCACCAGCAGCTGCAATTTTGATCAGCAAAGCCCGGGGAACAGTGTGCCGCATGTATGATGTCACTCACTTTGTATTTCAACCTCTAGCTCAACGATCGGTATAGTAGCGCCTTCATCGTCCTCTAGGTAGGGAAAAACGGGGTTCGTCATGGGTAGCCCGGATTGTCTCGCCTGTTCAAGCGTGTCGGCTAAAACTACCCAAGGACTGATGCTAGTGCCAAGGTTTTTCGATGTGAATGGTCCAAGGGGGACATATTCCCACGCTTGGATGTCCCTGGCACTCCAATCATTAAGAAGCACATAGCCAAAGATGTAGTCTTCTGCCATGGATATAGGTATAGGTTCTCCAAGGTGATTTTCTCGGCATACGAACATGCCCATTTCAAGTTCGAAGTCGAGCTTTTCGCAACGCTGAAAGGCAGGAGCACCGTCTTTCAAAACTTGACCCCATGGTCTCCGGATAGATGTACCGGAGAGTACGACGCTGCTAGCTCTTCCGTGATATGCGATAGGAATATGAGTATAATTTGGCTGCAGTGCGTTTTTCTCGCCTCTAAATAAAACTCCTACATTATATGCATGGTTTTTGCCCGCGTAGAAGTCGGTATAGTCACCTATTTCAAGAGGAAGGTGGTTGATCGCATCTGAACGGGGTATGACTACCAGATCTCGACGAGTCTTGTCATCTCTCAGCAGTGAGGGTAAGTCAGTGTCGGAACGCAGAACTCGTTGGAGATGCTTGCGGACGAGACGGTGGAACGGCCGACCGAGAGCGGCAAATTTGTTTAGTGACGTGGCAAAGAAGGCCGATAAATGTAACTGTATTTCAGGTACAGATTCAAAACCTCCTGCCGATGCAAAAGCCTGCAAGTCGATGGCATAATCTCCAATAGCCACAGCGGGGCGCGGGTCAGAATTACTAGTGGTTGATATGATCCCAAACGGAAGATTAGCAATGGGGAAATGAGAATCCTGAGGTACGGGTAGCCAGGACGACATGTTGGCAATGGGGTCGAGTGAGATGAGGTGAATGCCGATTCAATTGTATGGAGTGGGAAGCTTTCTACACATTCTTTATTTGTTATTAAATGCAACTTAAGCGGTCTCACTTTGTCAGAGAGATGGAGTGGGTTCGGAACGATGCATTAATTAGCCTTCGGGATCTCAAAACTGAGCTGGCCCTAATCCAACTTGATCACGGAGTACGGATACAGCCCCCTGGTATTGTGATCTGCGTCAGCCGACCCACTCACACTCAACGCTAGAACAGTCCCGACCAAAAGCCTCTCGGAAGTGGAAAGTATAATTATTGCGGAGAAGATAAGACTCAGCCGGATGATAGTATTGCTCATAAATAGACGACCGAACATCCCCGAAATTGGACATTGACCCATCCCGCACTTAGATCCACCACAATCCGAGCCGACATGACAAAGCAACGAGGCTATCAACGTGCTTACACGGCTTGTATCTCCTGTCGGCGGCGAAAGCTGAGGTGCGTTACCGACGATGCTGGCTTGCTGAATCCTTGTTCCCGATGTAAACGGGAACTTAGGTCATGCGTCTTTGAACGCAAGCCCAAGCCTGCCACCAGCCAATTTTCCGGTATCTGTCTATATCCCGAGCTTTATTGCATTTGTCTGAATCAGGTCTAACCTTTACGAGCTACATCACGAGTTGTACATGACGAGGAGAGCGAGCCTTTCGCACATCCCATCGAGGATCCTGCAACAGGCAGCGGTGAGGCCGTCGATAGTATGGAGATACGGCCATCCGAAAGTCATCAACATTCACGCGACCCAAATTCGGCGGGAATATTGACAGACTCTGTGCTGCTAACCCAGGTCTCCTCGGAGAATGATGCGCTCGAGATTCTTTTCCAGGCTGCTCCCTCGCACGAACACGACAACTCAGCGCCGCCTCAATCGAACCACAGCTTCTCTTCGCCACAGGACCAGGATGCCTTGATAGACATCTGGCTTCAGTGCCCTCTAGTGCGTCAGGGTGTACTTTCGGCTACAGAAGCAATCTTCTACACGGATTCGTGAGTCAAGTTATAGCCATTGTCTTGGCTTCAATCTTCTTGGTTCACCATCTCACCATATTATAGATTCTTTCGTTATCTCAATCCCTTATCACCTGTCTTACCCAACGACGAGGTCGGTTAC
Organism: Fusarium fracticaudum; assembly: GCA_003353625.1. NCBI lineage: Eukaryota > Fungi > Ascomycota > Sordariomycetes > Hypocreales > Nectriaceae > Fusarium > Fusarium fracticaudum. The sequence goes on from PDNT01000003.1 coordinate 4,728,146, forward strand.
CAAACCCATCGCGACTTAGCCCTCCATAAACCTCTACTTTGCTGCGCCGTACTCTCCATCTCGTCTCGATACCACAGCCCTACTGGTTTGGGGGGAACCACGCGGGGAATAATACTCCATGAGGCCCTCTGGGAACAATACTCCTCCATGATCCAGCAATTGGCAACTGGCCCATACTTCCAACTTATTCAAGGCGATGCACAAGTCAACAGTACTTTACAAGCCATCCTCCTTATGGTTGAGTGGAAGCCTAGGGCAGTGCATCACCCTTCGCATAAAGCCCTATGGCCAGAATATGCAAGCGTCCCGCAACAAGGAGCTTTGACACCGGAGAATCATCAAAGTAGCTTGGTCGGCACCAGCTCCACGTGCGTTATTCAGCCTGGTCATATCTCGGATAATATGTCATGGATGCTCCTGAGCTGCGCCCTAGGACTAGTCCATCGTCGCCTCCGTCACGGCAATGCCTCGTCTGTTCCTGCAGCTACGCAAGGTGAAACCGACATGGTGTCCGAAAGTCTACACTTGCGAAAGCTCTTGTACATCTTCGTGGAGCAGCTTTCCCTTCGGCTCGGCTGTGAGCCCATCACGACGACAAGCCTTAGCAGGGCAGTAGCATCACGTACCTATAGCCCTAATAACAGTTACAAAGGCTCCTCAGGCCATCAAGCAATGAATATGTGGATTGAGTTGACACAACTCCAGCGGTTGGTGTCCGATATTCTTTCTGCTACTATAGATGTAGAAGACGAAGTGACTCAACAACGACACTCAGAACACTTAAACTACCTAGAGGAACAACTATCTAGATGGAGAGAAACCTACCTAGGCACACAAGGTTCGTTTATAATTACACCGTCCGTGCCCATTGACAAGCTCACACGATTGTTAGATACACTTCGAGCCATCACGACTACACTTGAAATCGAGTATCAATACACTAGAATCTTAATCAGCAGCGTGGGCCTTCGGGCTATTGCGCAACAAACTCTCGCTGCTCGTAGTAGTCCCACAGAGACGCTGCGAGGGTCAATCGGTTTTTTCCAAGAATCCGAAGACAAGACCATCGAGGAGGCCGTCGACGGTAGCTGCAGTATTCTACGTGTGCTGGAAAGGTTGCACATTGAGTGCTGTGTCCGGTACATTCCCGTCCGCATCGTGTTACGAAGTATAACGGCATCTGTTCTACTTCTGAAAGCTTTGAGCTTGAAACCAAATTACTATAAAATGGAGGTATCGCTGGAAATACTTAGCAAAGGCATTGCTGCGTTGAGGGATATAAACGTCGATGAGATGCATTTAGGCCCTCGATATGCCACCCTCATTGAAGCTCACATGATACGCCTTAAGGACGCTGTTGCAAACTCACAAAGTTGTAGTTATCTGCAGGACATTTTAACAGTGCCTGATACTGACTGGGATATTTTCAATTATCAAACACAGGTACCTGGCTATGAGGACTGGCTTTTACTCCTTAATAATTAGCTTTAAGATATAGCTATTTAAAGAAAACTTTCTAATTATTGGAGATGTCTCAGGTCCTAATGTGAAAGTTTCCGTGAAGACCATCCCAGCCCGCGGCCTGCGTTACACCAGATCCTCGTCAAGATTAGCTGGAGTGGCCTTTGCGCACCAGATAAAGGCTTACTCGGCGAGGAATGGGCCGCTTACAACGGAATGCTGCCTCCCATGGCTCCCTCATCATTGGGTATCGCGGGACATGAAGGAGCTGGAGTGGTTGTAGCTGTCGCAACGATGTTTCTACCCTTTGGAAGGTCGGCGACCGGGCTGGAGTGAAGTGGGTTGAGTCCACCTGCGGCGTGTGTGAGATGTGCACCAACGGCTTTGATGAAGCCCATTGCCCAAAAGTCGTCCACCACGCTGTGGAGGTTGCGGGCACTTTTCAGGAATACTGCGTCACTGATGGAAGATACGCTAACAAGATACCTGAAGGGGTTACGGACGAGGAGGCTGGCCCTATTATGTGCGGAGGATTCTTGGCGTATGTGGCTTGTAAACGAACGGCTGTCAAGCCTGGAGAGTGGCTTGTCATCCTCAGAGCTAGTGGAGGTGTAGGACATTTTGCATTGCAGTATGCAAAGGCTATGGAGATGAGTCATTGCTGTTGACATGGGAAAGGAAAAAGGGGAAATGTGTCGCAGATTAGGAGCTGACACGTTCATTGATTCTTCTAAGGATGTCGTGGCTGAGGTGATGAGAATGACTACCTACGGTGTCCACGGTGTTCTTATTGCTACTCCGTTGAAGGAAGCATACGATATGCGCTGCATACTATAAGAATACGCAGAACAAATAGTGGTAAGTAGTATCCTTCATTTTTACTTACATTTGCTAATAAAGTCTACATGTGCTTAGTATTCTAAAAACTCCTGCTATCATGGCCAGATCGTTGGCTGCTCTTATCATCGGAAAGAAGCTTGATATTGTTAGAACCCTTGTTAGCGTTGAAAGGGAAACCGACGAAGCACTGGATTTAGCAGCAAGAGGGTTGATTCATCCCGTCTTGATTAAAGGGACCTTGTATAACATTGATAGGTTATGTGACATGATCGAGGAGGGTAGTCTCCCCGGAAGAGCTATAATTAGAGTTTCGATTTAACGATAAGAGATAAGATAACTTAGGTAATATCTCATCTTTTGCACGGATATATCTCAACGAGTGGCTAGAAGTGGATATGGGCCCATCAATTGCAACGGTACCCGCGGCTTCCGATTAGGTCCAAGGTTCATGACATATCGAAGACATATCAAGCTAATACACTAAAGAAACAAGGTACTGAACCCACAGATTCAACAGATCTACCAGGTGTTAAACCCTAATATTTAAATCTATATATTATGGTAACACGTACTAACGTACTTTAACCTAGCATGTGCTCGATGACAGCCACTGAAACGATTTAAAAAAAAAAACTTCCTGCTGGATATCCCCGCGCGAAAGCACAGACACTAGGTCTTATACTATGGCCCGCCATTTTTCAACTCCCTCTCCACTTATCGGAAGTTTCCTTGTCCGTTGCAGCGAGACAGGGGAGGGTTGCTACCAGGCTTGGAACAAGCAGAGATAGCACCTTCAATCCAGGTGATGCCGTTGTAGCTTCCCTCACCACGGCTGTCAGCATACCAAGTACCAATCTCAGTAGCAGATCCAATACAACCCTGGAACTGACGACCAGAACGCCGAGTGGTGAGAGGCTTAGTGATCATAACACCACACTGACCGTCCTTGATAGTAGCCTTGGTGATGACTGAGGTCTGCGTGGTCCAGGTTCGACTGTAGTCAATGCCAAGAGACCCAGCCAGCTTATCCTTAACAAAGGTGAGATCGACGCCAGCACTGCCGCCAACAGTGTTGGCAACGCTGTAGCCTGAAGACACGCTGATGTCCATGTCGCCAACTGCGCAGACAACAGGCGACATCTGCACGTCCCAGTCGACAAAGGTCTCAGTCTTGTCAGTGGTGATGTAGAAGGTGCCGTCACAGTCATCTCGCTTTCCGAGCTGGCCTTTTGAGACCTTGGGGTACTTAGGCTTGGGCAGGTTGGTACTGTTGTAAGAGATCCAAGATGGGTCCAGCTCAGGAGCACCGATCTTGATGCCTTCGGCCTTGAGCCTGGCAAGATAGGTCTCCTCGTTGACGACATAAGCTATGTGGTCATCAGCACATATTCTCGAAGTGATTTGCAGAATGGCAACTCACAAACACCCTTTACGGGAACAATGACATCGCTTAGCTGAATTTTGTGGTTGGGAGTCCACTTAATGGCTCCTGGGAAGGGGGAATCTTCGACCGGAACCGCTCCAGTAACAGAAATGAACAAGGCGTAGACGAGGCTGAGATGATGCATCTTGGAAAGATTTTCAGACTTGACTGTGATCTGAGAGATGAGGAGAATGTGATTGAATGAGTTGGTGTGTTTGATTCACTCTTGGCTAAGTCGGAGACATGCAGGTATTTATATTTGAGCGGGATACTCAAACTCAATGATCAAAGCTTGGGACTTATCCCAACGCCAGTATTGACCTCTGATTTTCATGTCGCGTAATAACACCAAGTCCAACGGTCCCCTAGTGCTGTTCAGAAGATAGACCACGCATGCTACCTACGTCACTGATGCATTTGACATTTCTTAAGCATGATGCCAATCCCTATTTTAATAAACTCTAATCTGGGGTAAGTAAATAACGCACTTTCCTCTTCTGGCGCGGATTCTGTAGTTCATAAGTGGAGAATCGTCTCATGTCTCTTAGGGCTTAGGATGATCAACTCATATTGCAGTTAGTTCATCGGTGGGGCGTCCAAACTAATAGTTTCAGCCGCTCGTATAGACATACTATGGATTCTTCTACACTGGGTTCTTGAGTCATGGCATCAAGCCATCAAATTCGTGTTACCTGATAGGCGGGAATATTATGCCAAACTCAACTGCCGATACACGGCTTCACCGATGATCGATTTACGAATATCCTGTTTGGGATCAAAGACTTGTTGTATTGTCTCTTGTATTGTCAGCTATCACACAGACTCTTCTCGGACCGGCAAGAAGTTGATCATATGAAGAATAGAGACAAATTGTATAAAGACCCAAGTTCAACTACCATAGAATTTCTACAATTCAACCCAACTTCCTCAACCTACCATATCTTCTTGTCTCTTCTTCATCATGCAGCTTTCTCTCTTCACAGTCGCCGTCATGGCCGCCAGCGGGTTCGTCACTTCTACACAGCCCCCCGATGTCTTCTCCCAAAGAAACTGACGCCTTCAATAGTGCTCACGCTGCTACCCACAAGGCCGCTGCATGTGTGTCTAACAGGATATCATCCCCCGTCGGCGGGACGCCATTCAGCCCAAGCTACAACTGGCAGACCACCTATGAAGTCCTTGCCGATGCTACCCAGTGTGCTTGCGATATGTATAAACAGCGAAACACTGGTGGTGAGTGGTGGGACACATGTACTGATTGTACTTTTGTAAGTTTAAGGTCCTCTAGGTCTGAACTGTTTTTATGGCTAATTATTACTAGGATGGAACGATTTGCACCTCAGCCGAGGGCCACATCGGTGGCGATGAGGTAAGATTAATAAAATTAATAGCACTTGGAAGATACTTATCAATTTGCAGTTTACTTACTATTGCGAAGACAAGTGTGGCGCTCAGGGTGCTGAGGCTGACTAAAGGGTTGAGAAATTTCTGGTAGTATAGATAGATTGACATGGCAGTTTGATCACAGACTTTATTCGAGAGATCTATATATTCAAACAGCTACTAGTATATAATACATGTTTTAGAAATGCACTACCGATAGTTTAATTGCCTTGGTAACGCTGTTTAAGATTTATATAAGCTATTCAAGACGAAGAATAGGTCTGGTGAGCTTGTCTGAAGAAAGCACCTTGGTAATGATACGAAGCATTTAGAGATATGTTCTTTCTAAATGCTTCAGGAACCGCACTAGCCAGTATAGTCATTTATTAACATCAATTTGATGTTATTTTATACTTCTGCTACTTGGAGGTAATGTCTTATTTACATGTAAGACTTGTAGCTAAGAGCTCATCTCACCACAAGACACTTGGTGAAACAAAGAGAAACATAGCGCCCAGGGAAAGTAAGACCGTAACCGTAAGAACCCAGTATGAGCCTATCATTGCCACTTCTTCGCAGAAGTTAAAAGTGGTTAAGAATTAACTAGCTAGTAGGATCGCTCTCTGCATAAAAAGTAAGAATATAATCAGATAGGAAGACAGGCATAGAAATTAATCTTACCAAGTATGTAGGTTACAGTAGCGGCTTGATCTGCGCCAGTCGAATGACTAATCTAACGATTGGGATTTTCAACAGTTCCAGAAAATGTGTTCAGGCCACTGTTGGGGTTGTTGAAGATAAAGGTAACGAGACCAATTTGACTGGCATAAACGACGCTACCGTCAACGCCATTCTCTTGAAAACCGGCAGTTGCTTCGAAGGACGGTGGGCTATCGCCTGGGTTGATGACACCCGATGGAGAAGTTACCCAATTGCCGCCGTTCAACTTGTCCTGAGAAAGCGTGAGTGTCAAATCGGTTGAGTTGACGATTGTTATCGTAATGGATCGTGTGTCACCCACGACAAAATGAAGATCAATGTAGAGAAATAGTTAGAAGTATGACAGCGATGAATCTAAAGTCTTAAAGTGGGTTGATTTGAGAAGAATGGCAGAGAGAGAACAGTAGAGCCTGCTTTTATACTTAATCAGAGAGGATTGGTACGTTGGTGTGATGCCAGTGGTATCATAAATTGCCTCTGCCTTTCAGCCCGCTACTTGCGAGAAGGACAATTCTAGACTACGACAGTGAGTCTCAAATAGGAAATGAGATCCGATAGCTGATTTTCGTAGTTATAGTACGGCATCGTAATGTATCACAATATCAATGTGGCGTTGTATGGGCGGCCAACACGTACAAACAGATGTTGTGAGGTTGTGAGACAAGTGAGGCACTAGTACATATTACAGGTGAGACAAGGTAAGAGAACCGTGCGAAATATGCACAGCCAGTGTCATTCGTTATTTGGCAGCGCTTTGCCTGACTAATCGTCACACATGAGATGCTGCCAGACGGAGATGGTTTTTTATCTCGGATAATATGAATATTTTTGCAGTTTCAGTGATTGGATGCAGATCAATGGAATTCACGGATGACGAAATTGGCCTTCATTTTCGACGACGTGCGCTTGTTTAGATATTCAGGCAGGCTAGGAGACTTTGTCTATTAATATAAATTTAAGATAGCTATGACGTTATTAAACAGTCCGCACAGTGTCATTGGAGAAAAAGGTACAAATGGCTACATAAGAGATAATCTGTTGGATCTATAGCTAAATCTACTTAGCAGTCGGGATAGTGGCGACTGATGCTAAAAACTCATCGCTGAACGCCCAATCGTCATAGCCCTTGCTACTCTTCGGCATGTAGAAAGTTGGGCGGTCATCCCTTAGGGACCCAGAAAGCACCTCGTATGTATTTTGATTAGACCGTCTAACGAAATGGCTAATGTCAAAGATACCTCATGATGTAGGTAACCTTTGCTAAGATTTAGGTATGCTAGATAATGTAGCTTGATGATCGTAACCTTTGAGGCTACTGCTGAGCCTCCTCAAGGCTAATTTTTATGGGGTAAAGATCAGCAGCCAATCAATACTGTGCCCCGCCCTACTTAAAAGACTAGAGGGGTTTAGTTTCGGTTCCCTAAGGAATATTTGACAATTAATGCGGAAAGGCAGATCAGGGTTACTTGTCCAGTGGCGACCGAAGACGACAGCCAGCTTGTAGTCCTTATAAATCTCATCAACAGCCTTTTGAGCAGACTCGCCGTTGAATTCTTGGCTACTCATAACGGGCGCTTCCTTGCCCCAGGCATTAACGGCGAAAGACACATCGTTGTCAGCGCCGCAGTCAGCATCGCCGTTTCCTTGAAAACGAGCCTCAATCAGGTCAAGAAATCCAATTTTTAGGGTGCGGAGCTGCTGGATGATGTAGGTGAAGGTTGGGGTAGGGTCGTCCATACCATTGTCTGTGAAGTCGCTCCATAGGCTTAAGCGCATGGCGACCTTGCTAGATCAGACCTCTTGAGCGTTTGCCTTGAGAATCTCAAGAGGGAATCTGGCGCGGTTTTCAATGCTGGCGCCCCATGTTTCACACCACCATGCACACCACCATGTATAGCGCCAGGGTCATCAAATAGCAAATGAAATTAAGCAAATTAAGGCCCTATTTCAGAAACCACACAAATATTTAATTCAATAATAGAGAAAGAACTTTACACAAATGTGCAATATTAGTAAATAAAATACGTAGGGGGCCAGACCACTGACTGGCGTAACTTGTTCATTTTGTTCTTACTTTTCCACTACCTGACACTTTTAACACCAACGCGACTCTTGATTTTTATCAAGTATTTAAATAATGGATACAGGTAGTCTTAACTTTTCGGAGTCGTCAGAATCAAACGAAAATGCTGTTTCTCGTCAGTAATTCCATTATTATTGCTGTACTCTGGAGCCTTTCAATCGCTAACACGCTTATATTAGTGAATCCAGAAAGCTCCATCCCTGAGTCCAGTCACCACAAATCCGCGACCTCTCAGGATTCTCATTTGAGCTCGAGCTCTGAACAGTGGCGACTGGAGCTACTGCTGAATGAACAGGCGACAGTCAACCCCCAGCAATTGATCTTGTCTGGGACTATTCCGTCTATCGGTCTGTCGCATGAGACAGACTTCCAGATCCTTCAAAGTCCCACCACTTCTTTGCCACACTCACATTCATTCACTACCGTGCTTGCCCCGAACGCACCCGTAGCTCAGGCATTCACATCGTGTTTCGATGTTGGCCAGAGTGGAAATGTTCTGAGTAATTCAAGTTGGAACCCAAATGACCAGTCAGGCGGCCGGGGACCCAGTTTAAGGTCATCACCATGGTCTAAATCTTTCTTGGCCTGCCCTTACTACATAAGGGATCCCATCCGCCACTTTGGATGTATCAATTTGAAGCTTGATACTTACGGGCGTGTCAAACAACACCTAAAGAGAAATCATTTGAGTTTCGATGCCAATGACATGGAAGGCTTTGTTTGCGAAAGCTGTGGTATGGTGTCTCCAGACGAATCATCCAGGGACATTCATCGAGTTTCTACTGAATGTGCGCCGGCGACCTTGGCAAACGAGCATGGTCTATCACACCAAGCTTGGGAAAGACTTGAAAAACGCCTAAAGAGTGGCTCAACAGATGAGGAGAAGTGGCTCAATATGTGGTTTATTCTATTCCATCAGCCTTTCAGTGCGTCAACACCTATTAAGGATACTGTTATGAACAGGTTCTTCCAAATCATTCGCAACTTCTGCCAGGCTGATGGATTTGGAGATATACTTTCGTTGCTTTTTCAGGAAATGCATGGAGTTGAACTTGGAAGCGAGATGCAGATGTATGAATTGCTAATGAAGCTGCTTGACTTTATTCGAGATTCTATCCAACGGCTTTTTGATACCCAGGATGCAGGCGCAAGTGGCTGACCTTTATACCTACATTTTTTATATATAATTGCAGGGTATATGCATGATATTTAGGGTCTCGCTATAGGAAACGAATATGCTCCTTCATAACTCGGTACTCCCCCCCCAGCCGTCAAGGGCTCCCTTACATACTCAAGCCATAGATCATCGGCAGTATGTTTCTTGACGACAACACTCAACACTCTCCGTTCTCTGGTAATTCCATACGGCCAGATAAGCCGCTCTCTAGGCCAGCCTCCAGCCAAACCTTCAGCGAGTTCTTTCTGCTCCCTCGCAGCAGTATTCCTGGCCAACTTGGTTGGAACGTCAGAGCAGTGACTCCCAAGGTCCCATAGCACAGGCCACTGTTCTTTCTGGTCTGTAAGAAAGCTCTCAGCCCATTCGCATGACTCCTCTCTTGAGATTACTTCATACTTGTTTGGGTAATCTTGGATATGCTTAGTGCCAAGTGGTATCTCAAGTCCCTCCTCCTCGATCTCGATGACCCTTGTAACCATCGCAATGGTATGCCTGACCATTGTAAGACTCTCCACCCGATTGGTCTTTTCTCCCTCGTAAAGAAGTCCGAGTGCTCTTCTCCGAATGACAGGATGTCGACATTTGGCAGCTATCCAGTAGACCGGCCCAACAATCTCACTTTCAAAGGTGAATGATGGACCCTGCATGATATGATTGTCGTGATTTACCACGAAAGTTGCACAATCAGTGGCAATGGAGAAATCGCATAGACCGTTCCTATCGCAGATATAGTCTGATCCTGAAATCATCGAGTCGAGGAACACTATCATGAGACAGTGCCTCAGCGTAAGAAGCTTTGCTGTTCTTGTGTCTGGCCCATCGAGATCACTGAACGCAAGGTACGCTTCAAAGGCATGACGCCAGTTCGCCAGCTCACGGGTGATATGTTTGTACATTGACTGCAGAGTATGTTCCTCAGTATCCGAAGTCTCTTCGTTGGCGCCCTTTGAGCGATACGACTTGACCTCATAGATAAGAGTGAATCCGATATCGACGAGGTAATATAAGACGCATCGCGCGTCAGCCAAGGAAGCGAATTTGAGCGGCGCTGTCGTCATTTGTAAGAGGTGCCGTGGGACTTCAACTCTATCATTACCGACATATGCCAGCCGTAAGTATATGGGGGCCAAGTATTGTCGAATAATGTCAGTTTCTGGTGTTTTGCGGTCCTTTATTTGTGCAAGGAGTCTTCGTCCTTGAAGTATGTGCATCTTGGCTGCGTTTTGATGCTCATGACCTAGCATGAACTCAATACAGACAAAGAGCAAGCATACGAGGAGTGGCTTCACTCTCGACTCCGTGGCTAAGGGCCATGATCGAACGGCGAGGATGGCTTTGTTGTATTCGACGATGGCGGGTCTGTAGTTGGGACAGATGTCTCTTGTATCCTTTGTCTTTTCGGCATACATTAAGCTGATTGCTGAGATGGCATGCCGTATCGCGGCATCGGTAGGTGCAAGTCGTAGTACTAGATCGCCCCAGAAGTCGCTGTCTACCGTGTCGCCAACTTGGTGAGAGACATGGCCTCTATAGTAGTCAAAAGCATGAACGCTCAGCTCTACCCCAAGATCGTGATTGAGAGCACGTGTGATAGGTGGGCGCTCTCGAATGATGAGTGTCTGCTTGGTCGAACTGTCTGTATCTCCATAGCCATCGCATTTGCGACCAGTGCCAATGCATCGTTGATAGCCCGGCCTCGTCTCGTCACATTTGATCTTGCGGATTCTGCACGGATAGATCCAGTCAGCACGCGATGTGATGGGAGTGGATCTCTTTAATCTCACCTGCATGTCATGCAACCAGTGCGAGCCTTGGGAAGTCCCTTGCGATGTCGCGGCTGAGAAGCCCGAAGCAAAACTCGTGGTCGCTCTCTTGACATTAAATTGGTGGTGGCAGGATTTTACTACCCCCCGGCCCGTCAGCGAACCGGCGCCAATCAGGCGAATTGCACATGGAAACTATTTTCGCGGCAAGAAATCACAAGTAATTGATGTATAGAAGTGTACAAGACTTACAGTACTCGACGATAAAGGCGCTTTGTTGGGCTTCGGAAAATGATCAGCGGTGCTGACTCTGGGGACATGCAGTCAGACGTCAATTAGTATCTCCATCTGAAACGACCCCTGCGGAGTAATTTCGACTGTCTCTATTAGCTTTTAGTAGAAGGCAAGGGCTGGCGGTTAAGAACAGGTTAATTATCGGGTAAGCACTTAGCGCTTTGGCTTCTCCTGTTGCTGATGTTGTATCAATGCGACGTTGAGGAAATTGAGATTGGCTTGGGCGTGTCTGCGAGTCATGAAGTCAGCTGTAAGAGCCCTTAGCGAGTCAAAAAGGAGATAAAAACAGGTCAAGTGACTTTTTGGAACAGGAGCGGTGGGTAGATAGCTCCCTTGCACTTCCAAAAGTAGTTAGACTAATTTATTCCAGCTCTCTAAATTGAGCAAGCGTAAGGTGACACTTGCAAGCCGTGTTTAACATTATTCAGTATATGCAGTCTGTGGATATCAGATTTCACTTGTGGAAAGAACTGGCTAGTTTCTCAGAAAAGAAAAGGATTCCAAAACCTAAAATAGAACAGGCAGGAAGGGGCGCTTCACTGGGTTCACTCAAGCTTTGCAAAGCTTTAGTTAAATACATTAAGAAAGTGAAAAGATTCTACCATAAGCTCTTTCAAGATAACAATCTTTCTTCACTAATGTTTTAAACAGAATGCACATATAGACTTGACTAATAAGTCATATTTTCCATGTCATGAATGAGAGCCTTGACCTGGACCATTTCCCCGTCATCATACTTTGGGATACCCTGTACTGACCCAAGCGGTGCTGCCCAGGCGGCCAAAGTATCGCCAATTTGTCTCTCGGTGAACTTCCAGCGCTCAAGCATTGCACAAGCAAGATGATAATATTCATTAGCATGTTGCATAAACCCGATACGCTTCCACATTTCTTCAACCAAGTAGGCGTCAGAATTGAGCACTGTATGATTGCCTTGTAGCCACAACCATACCCAGCGGCTTAGGCCTGTAGCTGCCGGCGTTATCTGTGATGCATCGACGAGAGTCGTCTGGTACTGGAACACAAGACAACAAAGAGCTGCACTCTCGTTAGAAACGAAAGATAAACGGCGTTCAACGTACCGGAAACAAGTGTAAACATGTTGAAAGAGCTAAGAGAATGAAACATGTTGAGGTCTATGTTGTGAGGTGAGCATAAAAGTCTAACAGCAGACGAGACTGTCAGTCGATATTGGTTTGGTCTTTTTTTGGTAGCTAAATGGAGTTGTAAGAAACATTGCGCGGCTGATTCAGCTTGGAAACAAGCCTCAGGACATATCAGTCCGATGTTGAGTTCAAGTGAGATCACCCTCGGTGGCAGTCTATAGTAAAGAACGAATGCCGAGTCGAGAAGATAGATGTAAGTCGCCGTACTAGACAGTCAGAAGAAAGCTGGCGAAAGTTCGGTCTGTACATACCGAATCATGCTTTCAAGGAGTATGAACCTCGCCCATTTCTGTTGAGTAGGGAACGTAGTATCCAACTTTGCTAGGCTCAAGTTATAGAGACCAAACGATCTGGCGATCTGCCCGGAACTATTAGCAAAAGTCGCAGATACTAACAAGTTGAGGCGTACCGAGACAATGCGGCTGTATCGATCTTTTCGAACACGTTGTCTCCCCTCTTTCGACCCCTCCCAGTTCTGCGCAATACATATAAAGTACGCTGCATGTAGCGCCTTGAGCTTATCCCATACTACCGCCTCATCCCCAACTAGATCCGAAGACGCAATGATAGAGTCATCATACAGGATATTGTCGGCAAAGACTACTTCCTCAACGGGCGTAAGCCACGCCATTGCACGCACGCAGTCATTGGAGTCTGGAGATAAACATGCCCCAAGAACAACCATTGATGCAATCAGCCCTGGAGGTTCCACTTCGGGGTTAAAGGTTGGCTTGTGAATGATGGGACTGTTGGGATACCAGCCGGACCAGAATAGACGTAAGAATCTCTGCAAATTGGAGGGCGAAAAGAAGTCGAGACAAGCTTTTTCGACGATGGGAGACCACCCGATGCCTAGATTGGAGCATGGCCGATTTCGAGTCAAGGTTCTCTTTATTATGCCAATAATCTCGCGTGTTTTGACGCCCAAACATTGGCAGGAATAGTCGTCGTTGATTTTGTTCAGCCCGCGTCTCTGAGCTAAGGTGCCGCAGTCGAAACCATCGGCGATACCAGACGACTCGGTGAATCGTTTCAGAAATGGCAAAGCCAACTTTTCTCGTGAGGTGAAATGATCGAAGCAAGGTCCAAGATGTAGACCACTCACGTGGATATTATTCCAGACATCAAAGTTGAGGACTGGAGACGGTAGGGAATCACATTGAAGCCACTCTAGTGAGTAGTCGATGGAGTCAGTCAAGACGACAGGCATCGTGTTAGCTGCTTTAGCAACACCACAAGACATCTCTTGTTGGGACATGCCATTTGTCTCTGGTTTGGACGGTCCTTCTGAGGTCACTGATGTCCTGGAACTGGTTACCCGCTCATAAGAGCAGTCATAGTTCCGCAAACTGCATGTACTGCATGGAACACTGCGATCACAACCGCGCTTCAGACGGACACAGCGATTGCAGGCCCTTGGTTTCTTCAATCTGGGTCCGGGAGCAGGCAGAAGTGGTATCTCTGACCCGTTTTCAAGGCGGACTTTGCAGATTCCCCAGTGGCGCTTGAGAGCATCTCTGAGGAGCATCATTAGCAGACGTGGTTGGGACAGTGGAGCGAGAAAGACATACCTGCGAGTGAATGTTCGTTGACAGAATGAACAAACAGAGGGCGGATTTGAGGTTCCTGCCAGGTTGGGAATGGGCCGTCAGCAATTGGAAGTTGAGAGCAGCTCTTGCGGGATTTGGGGTATAGTACATACCAGCATGCCGGGGTAATGAGTCTGATAGTTGCAGTTGAGACGGAGCCATCGTGGAGGCCATGGTGTGATTGACACTTCAACTCAGCCCATGCCTGAGTGTATGAGGTCAACTAACCGTGAAACCGTCAAGATCCAACTGAAGATGCCTCCGGGCGAAAGGCAGTGGAACTACCGATATGACAATCCCACATACAGATCATGGCTCGTTTGGTGATTAGTTAGAACCTTGTTTGGAGAAAAACGCGGGGAAGTGACAATAGCTTCATCGCCATTGGTCTTTTGCGCTTTTGTGGCGGTGGACTTTTCCCGCTCTCCCCACATGCTAAACACAGTCACTTGCACCAAGTTCAGTCTAGTCGAGAGTGCGGAGGTGGAAGACATTGCGACGCCAAAGTTAGTGGGGCTGCAGCGTATCATGACCGACTCATGGAGATATAAACGGCCTTGTGTCGCGTTTTATGAGATGAAATTAACAGTAGCAACTACTTGACAGTTGATTCAGCTATAATAATTCACTACCGCAAGAGCAATTGTCATCATGTCTCCGCCTGAAGAACATCATGGCCTCAAGTCCAAATGGCCCCAGGCCTTCGATCTGGCTGGGTCTAACTCCCCCTGTCGAATCGAAGGAGAAATCGGTGATCTCGTCGTCCTTGGCGAAATCCCAGCCGCTATTGACGGAACATTCTACCGAGTCATGTGCGATCCTTTCGTCCCTCCTCACCCTGACAATGTTCCCCTCGACGGCGACGGTCACGTCTCTGCCTTTAGAATCCACAACGGCCGAGTTGATATGAAGATCAAATACGTCGAAACGGAACGCTATAAGCTCGAGAGAAAAGCCGGCAAGGCTTTATTTCGGCTATACAGAAATCCGTTTACGCATCATCCCTGCGTTAGAGCAGCCGTCGACTCGACTGCCAACACAAACATGGTCTATTGGGCCAATCGTCTCTTGGCGCTTAAGGAATCTGCACTTCCTTATGAGATGCACCCTGATACCCTCGAGACTCTCTGCTACGATCCATTTGGGGGGCAGGTCAAGGCAAAAGCATTCACAGCGCACCCGAAAATTGACCCATTCTCTGATGAACTCGTGGTCTACGGTTACGAGGCCAAGGGTCTAGCGACTAGAGATATAGTCATTTACTCCCTGGACAAGAATGGAGTCAAACATGATGAGCAATGGATTGAGTCTCCCTGGTGTGCTCCCATCCACGACTGCGTCATCACACCAAATTTCATCGTCCTCATCCTTTGGCCCTTTGAAGCCAATGTGGAGAGGATGAAAGCCGGCAAGCAGCATTGGGCTTGGGACTACAACCTCCCAGCTACTTTCATCGTGGTCCCCCGTCGAAAAACTTCCAATATTCCAGCTTCATGGAAGCAAGGAGAACACCGTGTGTACCATTGGAAGAACTGCATGAACATCCATGCAGGTAGCGCTTGGGAGGAAGACAATGGAAAACTGTATCTGGAGACATCTCGAGTTCACGACAATGCTTTCCCGTTTTTTCCGCCCGAGGACGGGAGGATGCCAGCTCCTGACGCCAAAGCTGACTTTGTTCGCTGGGAGATCGACCTCCATGCCCCAAGTCGGACCCAAATGGTAGATCCCGAGATTGTTCTGGACGTGCCATCAGAATTTCCGCGAATAGACGAGCGTTTCATGACCAAGAGAAACGAATACCTCTTCTTGAACGTCTTTATCCCCGAGACCTCCCACGGCGGAACAAACATCTTCCACGGACTCAATGGCTTAGCTATGCATAGTCACAGCACTGGTGAAACTAAGTGGTTCTTTGCAGGCAAGGACTCTCTCGTCCAGGAACCGATCTTTATTCCTCGTACGCCTGATGCGCCAGAGGGCGATGGATGGATCATTTCAATGCTTGAGCGGCGAGTTGCCAATAGGAGTGAGCTTGTTATTCTTGACACGAAAGAGTTTGAGAAGCCTGTTGCTTTCATACAGCTTCCTATGCATCTGAAGGCTCAGGTACATGGGAATTGGATCGACAGTAGGACAAGGGCGTCTACAGAGGCAATTGTGAGGCAGATTGGTGAGGTTAAAATCAGTGGCAGAGGAGCTCTGGAGCCATTGACATGAGGGTTCAGGCGGGAAGTAAGCTTTAGTCATCACCGTTAGTCTTAAGTCAGGAAACTATACCGCGTAGGAAGCTTTGCAATTTAACGAGTGACTAGTTATTGAGGAATCCCAATATCTCAAGCAACTGTTGCCTAGCCTTTGAAGTGATCGTAGACAAGAACTTCCATCCTATTTGTATGCAGAGTCCCCATCAAAATCAAGACCAAATAAGCTTAAGTCCAGCACTGTCCAGATCCAGGGCCGGGCTGGCACTGCATGCGACCGCCGCCGCAAGACCAGCAGCCATAGTTGCCAGCGCACTGGCACTTTCCGGGCTGGCAGTCCGCGTGGGGAGAGTAGCAGGGGAAGCAGTCGCAACGAGCCTCAAGACCACGGAGGGCGAGGAGGGGCTATAAGATCTGGGTGTCAGAAGAGCTTCATGCTACAGGTGAAGAGGGGAATTTGCTTACCTTGTCGATACCAGTGTAGGTGTGACCACCGTCCTCAATGGTGACGGTGTCGGTGGCAGGAGTGGCAGTGACGCCGAGAGAGAGGAGGAGGGAGACGAAGAGAGTGGCCTTCATGATTGCTGCAGAATCTGTTGAGGTTGAATAGTTGAGTGGATGAGTGAGGATGATGAGTTGCAAAGATTGCGAAAGACCTCGACTTCTTATAGTCTTCAGGAGCTATGAGGAGGCGAACCATTGACGCTCGCTCATGAGTGATTCCCAAGAGAGTGCTCATCTCACGATTCACCAAGACAGTCCATGCTGCACTTCGCCTCATGCAGCTGAATCCTCTCAAAAGTCCTCAGCCATAAGAAATTAGTCCATAATCATCATCATCATCTCGGGTTGACGCTCTACTCATTGGCTATCGCCTCACCGTGAGGTATTTCCCATCTAGGAAATGAGCGGCCACACATACTAGGATACAAGCTTCACTAATTGGCCAAGCCGTACTAATATCACTTTTACTTGCTATTCAGTGTAGTAATAGTTAGTGGACAAGTCACAGGGGCGAATAAGTCGTTGTTACGACACTTGCACAAGGGAGGATCGTTGGGTTTACAAGGATCCTCCTCGTATAACATAGACGCTCAGAATTGCACGTGTGTGGCACGTCGCCCGATAGTCCGAGCGGGAAATAAGAGTACCTGTGCCGCAAGCTCGGATTCCACTTGAGACTTCGGGACCGAGTTGTTGAGCTCCATAATTGATCAACAAGGACGAGAATAACCGTGAACCGTCTTCTCTTTTTGGAATATTTGTGATTCAAATTGTGTAAGTTCTACGGGGGTGATAGTACTTGTGAGAGTTGGAGCTGCAAGTCAGGGTTAAGTCCGAGGTGAGAGTGCGAGAGCTAATGCAGCGGGTGAGATTCCTACGATCGACGGTCCACTTTCCCCAGGACTAGCTAGCTTCGAATTCGTTTCTCCATTTGCTGACGGTGAATTAGTTTCTATTCTCAATGTACCTAGGCAGTCTGACTTGTTACTTAAGAGTGGCAGAGCAATGCACGATCCTGCGCGTGAGTCTCACAAACACTAAAACTGTACAACAGCTGTCTTATCTGATGCTCGCTGCTCAGCCTCTGTTTCAGAACTGATTCCATCGTGACCGTAAGCACTTGAGTGACTCTGTTTTCATCTCACCAGTCTCGTAAATCGTGCCCAATTAGAGCAACTCAGACAGAGCCTTCAGCTCTCAAGTCCGCAGGCGTGGCTTAACTAGCTCCGTAGGCCCCTTTTCTCCACGACTGCCGATTGGCCCGGTTGTCTTACCTCGGAACTTACATGCGGCGCGGGCCGCAGATTATTCCGTATTGCGTATGGTCGCCCTCACTCAACGGGCCTCTCCTCCGTAAAACTGCTTCCGTTTACAGCCTAGGCTCGTGAGCGGAGGCAAGAAAAGAAAACTCAAGACCTTGATGCTAGGTGACAGCAAGACTTAGGTGCCTTAGTGAAAGTTTAGCTATTTAGCATAAACTTAAAATACCTTTTGCTGCATTCATTTTAACTATGGGATGATTGCGGCCTATAAGGTTAAGCTTAGGCCGCGAACAAAGATAATGAATGACAACACGATATTTGTTTCTTAGCACCGTCAAATATTCCTTGCTCCCTGAAGTTAGGTTCCTGAGGCAAAGGTCTTCAATCATGTGCCGCAAAGAGGCATTAAATCTAGACCTCACGTAAGACGGCATTTCAGGAAGGTGGCCTCACTCGGCTGATTTACTCTAATGCCGCGGCATGATCGACGAATAGTATGCCGAATGTGGCGTTTCATGTGAAAAGATGACTGCATGACCCCTTCTGCCCTATGGCCGTGCTGTCTGTCGGATCTCGGCATATGTACACCCCCTAGAGTCGGACCTATCGGTGTTCATGAGGTCCCGAATCCGCGTACAGCACTATTTTGTAGGGGGCACTTTTGGGGGCTCGTCCGAGGTGTCCGCAGAAGTTGGCTTCCTGTCTACCCCTCGCGAGCTGAGACGGTGTGAGATTTATGCCTGTGAAGTGAGCGGGTAAAGTAAAGTTTACAACATTAGCCTTTCTTAACCGAGTCCTTGACGGGAGCCTCCAGCTTCAACTCCGTCAGACTTCCAAGCAACTTCCTCCACATAACCGCACTCTCCTCATCTGCCGTCCCCTCGGTTAACGTCACCCGGTTCCCAATAACAATCAGCGCAGATCTTGCCCGAGTCAGAGCAACATTCATCCTTCGCATGTCCTTCAAGAAGCCGATCTCACGGTGCTCGTTACATCGCACCGTCACAAACACAATGATGTCCGCCTCACGACCCTGAAACCCGTCGATGCTCGATACCTCGATTTTGTGGGGTATACTGGAGAGCATCCGCTTAAGGACTTCGGCTTGGCGAGTATAGGGCGTCAAGACCACGATTGAGTGCGTGGTGGCCTCCGTCTCTGGACGGTTGGTTAAGAGCTTGCAGATGTAGAGGCAGAGATCTGCTTGTCCTCTGTTCTCTTTTGACTTCTGGCCTGGCATTTCCTTTGCGTCGCAGTTGATGAAGATAGCTCGCTCGAAGTCTTGCATCCCCATCCCCGACGCACCCTTCTGATTTGTGACCTTTGCTGGGGGGAATGCGAAGTCAGACTTGATCGGCGGTCTAGCTGAGCTGCTGATGCCAGACTTTAGCTTTCCCTCGTAGAACTGTCTCGAGCTAAACTCGCAGAGCTTTGGATGCATACGATACTGCGTGTCCAACATCAACGTTGTCAAGCTGCCGTCATCCTTGGAGCCTTTGGCTTCGGTGTAGAGTCTCTCAAAGAGCGATACGTCAAAGTCTAGTGCCAATGCAGTCTGATTGACAGTCGGTCGTAGTTGTACATGATCCCCAACAAGTACCGCCTGTGAACAGCCCTTCACAAGTGGAACGATTGAGCTCGGCTCTGTTTGCTGAGAAGCTTCGTCGACAATCACGATGTCGAAGAACTCTGAGCGAATCAATCCGATGCCTGCTCCGATGCAGGTTGTGAAGATAGTATCGCTTCGTTTGACCATTTCCACGGCCTTCTTCATAGCCTTGTAGTCGGTGTGAATCTCTTGCCCTGCCATAGCGTCGCATGTATACTTGCGTAGATCATCTGCGACCTTGCGCACCTACATAAAGTTAGCTGCCTTCACATTAAGGATTGATCAAGCTAAATATACCTCGGTTGAGACTCGTACTAGATCGGGTTGAGTCTTCCTGGCCAATGGCTTTTTCTCGAGACGCTGTATATACCGTCTCATCACATTATCTACTGCATTATGTGTCGGCGCCGTCACTAGAACACGCGCTATGGGATTGGCTGTCTGCAGAGCACAGACCATCTCGACAATCGTCTCTGTTTTTCCAGTCCCAGGCGGTCCCCAAAGACAGAGAAGGGAGCTATTCAACGCCAGCTTGATAGCCTGATTCTGGCTGCCGTTCAGTCTCTCAATCCTGCTGAAGGAATGGTCTGGTCGTGGAATGTCGGGGGATGAAAGCCCACAAATGATGCTGGCGATACCGCAGCAATCTTCCTGGTAGACACATAAGTCCTTGAGAGCGTCAATCATGGACTTGGACGTGACGAACGGGCCACAGTCTTCCAAGATCCATGAACACTCTTTGAAGTAAGGCGGCAGCGGATGGAGACACTCGAAGCGCGCACGGCCCGTCTCAGACATGGTTACGAGTGCATCGATGGAGTAGCTGTTGCCTACCAACACATTTGAAGGTAGTGACGCCGTCGTCAGCCTTACGTGAGATCCCTTCTTCGGCGTTCCTGTTGTGTCAATTCTGAAGTCAATTTCAATTAGGTTCTCTTTCTTATCCTTGGGTGATAGTTTCAGTTCATAAAGACCCTGTTGCCTCCTCGCTACGTTGTCGGCTTCTTCAATGTGATCCAAGGCAATGGCGATCATGTTTCGCAATAAATAGTCGGCTACCTTTGGGTCGGTTACCATGAAGCGAGACACACTAGGCTGCAGACAAACCAGAAAGAGGTCCAGCGCCAGATCTGTTGATCGAATCGTCAATGCTGCAAGTTCCAGAAGCGTCGCGAGGTCAAGCAGCGATAAACTACCCGGGGTGATAGCGGAAAGGATGCTCTTGAATGGCTCCAAGATGAGCTGGCCCATGGTATTGGCGGACAAGATGAATGCCCGTAAAATCGGCAAGAGGGACGTCTCCAATAGTATAACCAGATCTGAGTTCTTGTCCGAACGGGGTAATGATAGAAATGGTGTCAAGGCTATAGCTAGAGTGGGCTCAACTGCTAGAACTTGCAGCATCGCGTTCAGCAGATCCTTGTGGTCGACAGCAGCCTTCTCCATATTGCTCAGAATATACTCAAAGCATTGCATGAGAAACTGTTTGTCGCTGGCTTTACGGGCCAATTGGAAAACTTGCTGGTACTGCTCTACTGACTCCAGTTGCGTAAGTGCAGACATGTCCTTGCCTCTCACAATGTCAATCAGCCATGACGGATCGGAATGCGACAAGGCATCACTGAGACTGGGCACAACGTAATCTCTCGGCTCTTCTGAGAAAAGTGGCATTGTCTCCGTCGTATCGATCTGTTCCAGCCAAAGATCAAGGTTACGCATTGAGGCTACGTCTCGATTGCTAATGACGTAGATTTCCTGCGACCAGTCAGCGATAATCGCCCGATTGAATGAGAATACTTGACTTACTGCAGCTGTGATAGGAGACCTATTCACTCTCCCAATATGCGTCTGAAGTCCCCTACTGAACTTGTCAAGTGCAATGCTCGCGATGATTTCAGCCTGTTCTCCCCGATCAACCACTTCTTGTCTTTTTCTGCGTCTGTCGCCTTTGTTCTGCACATTGCGATAGTCTTGATCATTGTTCCCAGGTCTAGTAATGAAGACCCATGAGTTTCCACGCTGCTTTTCGAAGAGTTGGAAGACGTTGCCGTCACAGTAGAGCTGATACTGCATCTTGGTCGGTAGCGAGAGGCGAGCTTGTCTTTGGGGTCCTTGGGAATGTGGGAAAGCGAAAAGGCGCCCAGTGTCGTTGATAACGCAATCTTGTGAACGCTCAATCTTCTTGGGGATGTAGATTGCAAGCGATAATCGATCGTCAGGTTGGAAGACGATGAGCGTGCGCTGGAATAGCTCTAGGTTCGTCGCGACTGCGTCATGGAAGGTTGCGAGACGATCAGTTGAGGAGTCATAGGTTCTCTTCCATTTAATTCCAGGGTAATCCAGGTGGAATCGTTGAAGCTCTGGTGGGTAAAGAATGCCAGATGAGCATAGCGCATTCTGAACTAATCCCGTCACGGTAGCGGACCCTGGTACATGAGCAAGGACCCATGCTTTCTGATCTGCTGTGAGGATGTTGAAGTCGAAAAGATGAAGCAGACTCTCAAATGAGGCATTGTTTTTGAGACACCATGAATATGCAATTTTGACGCTTTCAAACTCACCAATCGCGACATCCTCGCGGCTGAACAAGAGCTGAATAGTGTCCAGATCATAGCCTGTCAGATCGCCATCCTGTGTTAGGCCCAGTCGTCGAACCCATTCTTTCGCATCATCGTGAAGAACATCGAGTATGAATGGCGGTGCATCAGGTAGTGGCTTCGGGGCAGTGCGCAATTTGTCGGGGATCTTGATCCTATTGCCATCGACACACTGCGAGAAGAGTCGATTGAGCTCTTGACACTGGGCGCTCAGGGGGCCAGAAACTCGAGCCCAGTCGAGATATAGGTTCTTTACTTGACCCAGAGAGGCATTCTGGTACTTGGCAAAGTAAACGAGTCGGTCGTCGTCTGTGATGGGACGGAATTGGATTGGTTCTCGACCGCCAGGGTATAGAGCTGGAGCTGAGACTGTTGAGGGGATCAGGTCGGGGTCCCAGGATACAAAGACTGTAACTTATCAGCTGATACACTTCGGGTCCTGGGATGCACTCACATGTATCACCGTCTAGATCACCACCAGACATAAGATCAGCAGCTGGTCTTCTTCCCCGCGTCGAAAAGACGATACAGTCCACCAGATGCGACAGCTCAGGCCGCTCAACTACCTTGAACTTCTGCCAATCGCCCGGATGAAGACACGGATTTCTGATGACAATGATCTCGCTGTTCTTCAAAGCATGCGGCAAACCATTCTCCTCCAGGGTTACTTTGACCGCACACTCGCCTTCCTTCAAAACATCCCAAGCATCACATACACCAAAGAGGAGTCGGGACTTTTGCACAAAGATGCGACACTTTTGGCCGCCCTGCTTGTTCAACATCTTCTTCAGTTCGTCGTTGACATGGCCGTTGATCTGGGACTTGACGCTCTCGAGTCCTTCTAGGAGAACGCGTTCAGCGAGATCAGGGCGATTGACGTAGCTTAAGAAGCGGAAAGCATCGCGGAAGTCGGACTTGGCGTTGTTGAGGAGGTTGAAGTGATTACGTTGCTTGGAGAGAAGGGTATCTTGGGAGATGCCCAACGCATGGAGGAGAATGATGCTCTCGTCGTTGAGAAACCCGTACGAAAAAGGCTAGAATGATGAGTGACAGGGAATAATGGCGATTGGCAGACCTACTTTGGAATGTTCGACGACTGCAAAAGAGTGATCATCGCCGCCGCTAAACTTCTTCATTGACTTGCGAAACTTGAGCAGTGCTTTTTGCTTCTTCATTCGAGGATCAACAGTGACAACTCCCTTGTAGCCACGATAGCGAAGCTGAAACACCGAAGGCCTGTATCGACTGTCCCGAAAGATAATTCTTGTTCGTCGCGCCAACTCTTGCGCAAGACTGGGCGCAATCAATCCGCAGCCATCAGTGAAGACGTACTCATCAGTCTCAACATCTGGAATATCCTCGCATCGATCAGGATCAATGATCATGGCCGTCTTGGAAGATGAAAAGAGCAGACCAATCCGTTTGGCCTTCTTGCCCACCGTCTTCATCTTTGTAAAATCTCCCATATTCTCAATCCGTCTCGAAACTTCCTCTTTTGTCGCAGCCATGAGGAAACATGACCGCGACTTAAGTTGTGTATTACTATGCCCATAGAAATTATAGTGCACGCCGTTAAGAATGATGCCAGCACGAAGGCATTTGATGCTGTAGTCGGAAACCTCTTGGCGCGTGCGGGGCTGAAGATCTGGCGCTGGTAGCTTTTCTTTGGCTGCGGCGCCGAAAACGAGCGGTCTGAAGGCCTCGAGTGAGAAGAGCATTAATCGGTCAGTTGGGTGCTCGGCTGTGGCGCGATTTGGCGTGTTGGGCTGAAGTTTGAGGATCATGGAGTGCTTGCATTCTTTGAGGTCGGTTTGGAGGGCGATCGCCTTGATGACATTGGCTTTCTTCAGAGTAGATGGTGATGGAAGATTCGGGACTTGGAAATCCCAGACAATGTCGTCGAGGCTTAAGCTTGGAAGGAGTGTGTGATGAAAGCCTTTATCGGCCTTTGGAGAAGCCATTTTAACTAAGTGCCTTGGAAGAGTCTTGAGAGTGAGAGTGAGATAAGGAGAGGGAAATGTGACGCGCTTGAGAGGTTAGAGAGAAATGCAGATAAGCTCATCCAATGGAATGGAGCTCAGCACAGTGAATGAATCACAGTGAATATCATTGGGCGTTGGTGTTACACGGCATGCAAACCCCTCACTTCTTCAACAATCAGCGAGCATACGCGATGACATTTATTTCTACCAAAGTCACCATGTCTTCGAATGCTTGTATCCCCAATATTTACATCATCGGCCCTCAATCCACTGGCAAGACAACACTCGTCAACAAGCTACAGGCTGATCTAGAACACCAGCTCGTCGACTCATCAATCGACAAGCCACAAATCGTCTCTGAAGTCGCAAGGACTGTCCTCGCAAAGCACAAATACTCAGCTCACGATATCCAGACCTCTACCATCAGGTGCTTCGAACTTCAGCAACTCATCCTCGAAGCGCAAGCATCTTCCGAGAAGGAAGCGTTAGAGACTTCCAGCTGGTTCATCTCCGATCGTTCCGGGTTTGATCCATTAGTCTATGCAAAGAGATATGCCGCCCCAGGTGCCGTGCAAGCGTTGCAGCAACTGCCAGCTTGGAAGGATGTCAAGGCGAGGATGGAGAGGTCTTTGATTGTGGTTTGTGAAGCGGGCACGCCGTGGTTGATGGACGATGGGGTGCGACTGATGCCTGGAAGCGATGGAGAGTGGATGCAGATTTTTCACGACTTTTGCGAAATGCTGGATGGGGTTGGCTTGGAGTACTGTGTAGTGCCTCGCGCGGTGTTGGATATCTCAGAGCGGGCAGGTTTCGTATGGGCGAGGTGGACTGAGAGACGGCAATCTTTGACGGACAATCGGTTCAATAGCCGGTGTCACAAGGAGTAACCAGAACGCTGGTTGGGTCTTACTAAATGAATTGCGCGAATTACGTTTCATACTTACGGATTTTATTCAAGTAATTTCCAATTGTTTCAGACTGCAACTATGGTTCGAGATGGTCGTCTTTTGAACCGATGCCCACTTTGACAGCGTGTACGGCGAGCTAAGTCGGCGACGTGAACGACCTGTTTCCATTGCGCCCGTTAACACGAGGTCTAATGGGCGTATATAACGTTATTACCACGTCCGTAACTATGAGCCAGTAGACAAGTCAAAAGAACAAACAGCTAGGTAGTCGCGTCAGATGGATTGACTCCAATGGGTCCGCGTCACAGGATACGCCCCAACGATGGCTGATCACTCTCAAGAAATATCTCAATAGAGCGACCAGTTGAGAACTATACCATAATAGGTGATAAAATAATGATGTTCCATCAAAGAACTTGCCCAACAGGGTAATCTGTCGATCCAGGTCCTATTTAGTACGGCGGGCCGCTTTAGCTGGTGCAGATCGCTGACAAGTACATGTTCCCTCATTGGTTTACAGTCTATTTGAGTCTATTTGTCTGAGACACGGCACACTAGCGACATTGACATGTAGAATATTCGCGCAAGGACTCCAGTACCGACTTGTCTAATAGGGCAGGCCGGTGAGGTCATGATGTCGAAATATTTGTCTCATTTATGCAAGTTAAGTCAGCACGGATGTTCGAGACCAGAAATGGTAGGCAGACTATTTCCAAACCTGTATCATCACGGATTATCAGCTGCGAGCGGTGGAACACCAAGCTTTTAATTGGCGATCTATCAGCACTAGACAATCGATAGTTCCTTCATGCAATGTGACGAATGATGACAGGGTTTCCGTAGATGTTGTATTCGTGCGTGTGAACATCGCTGGAGATACTTATAACTGGCCATTTCATTCGCTTGTATTTGATCATCGTGGGTTACATAGCGTCAGCAAAACCCCTGACAGCTGAAATCTTCAGCTTTCTAAGCTGGACGATCACTGGCAATCAGCACCATAATGGGCTGCTTAAGTTTATCTTACATCATAATCGGCATTGGCAGGCTTGGAACTGCCGGTCTGAGAAATATTGACCCCAGTTATCCTCAGAGATGTTGGATTTCTGCAAAGCAGGGTAAGAGCTAGGCCTATCTAACTTCCACAGATATAAAAAACCAAAGTCATGCTAGACAAGTTTAACATATCTTCTCACTTACACCAATCCACTACTTCAACATTTCTTCATAGTCTCTATTCTGGACCATACTATTGTACAATGAGCTTTACATTCAACGGCGTCAAGAGAGATGGCAACGGTGCCTACTATTACAACGATGGCGACGTTGAAAGCCATAGAATCCCCCTTTCTGACCAATGTTATGGTGACGTGCGAATGAGTCGCGAGCAGCTTGAGGAGTGGTTCGGCATCAGCAACGACACGCTGCCTGATCTCCCAGCCTACTACATCCTGCCCCGCCTCGACAGCACCTGGGGAGGCACTGCCGGCGGTGGCTGGTGGAACGTCACTGGAGACATTGTCGTGTACAAACCAATCGAATGGGTTCCCTCCGTTGCAAGGATCAGAGACTTTCCCAAGAACAGCATCGTCACCAACATCGAAAAGGAACGCGTGGAGACTACGACAACCAAGCTGTATGCAAAGGCAGAGTTCGCCTTGGAGGTTTCAGCTGGAGGTAATTATATGGGGATAAAGGCGGAAGCTAAAGCCAAAACAGAGACTGGTGTCGAGTTTGAGAAGGAGGTCAGGAACAAGGATACCTACACTCAGAAGGGCGTGGTGGGCGATGTTGCGCTCGTCGAGGTTGCAGTGGGATTGATGCTTCGCGTCGAAGAAATCTACACTCACAACATCAAAGTGTGGGTCGATGGCCGCGAAAAAAGCGACTCGCTGGGATGGCACGGCGGTCCTGGGTGGAATGACATCCATATTCCATCGCGAGCACTCAGCAGAGTAGGCGGTCTCCAGTTCTCCAAAATCACCATGACTGGGGGCGGACACTCTGCGGGGCTCTATGTCCAGACACTTCCGGTTTTTGACGAAAACAAGGATTTCAAGGATTTGCACATCGCGCTAAGCAATGTTGGATGGACGGACTGGTATGCTTATGTTGCTGGGAAAAAAGGCCCAAGTTCAGGACGGCAGCTTTTGGCCTACCCCACCTATCGCCCGTCGACAACCCTGATGCCACTGAACAAGACTGCAGCCAAGACGGAGTGACGAAGGGAAAAACCTAACAGGGACTTCTAGGTATACACTACCCGTTCATCCAAGGAGCTTCAACAGGGGTAGGTTAGTTACAGTGGGAATCTTTAGGGTTAGCTTGTATTTTATCTAAACGACAAAATATTGCGGTTGTTAAATGCTACCCGAGGATGGTTCAATAACTAAGATCGATTTAGAACATTCCAGTGATATCGACGAATGTCCAAGTGCATCGAATGACATAGTTGTGCTAAAGCAGATCTCCTTAAGTGAGGCCCGATATCTACCAGACTAGCCTTGTTTTGGGCATCACTGGTCTTTATCAACAGCTCAGTTGGGCTCGGTTTCATGACCCGTTCCAACGCTTCCCCCACCGTTCCCGAGGAATTAATTCCCTGGAATTTAGTTATAGTTATTTTAGATATAAGTAAGATATATAATTATATAGATTAATAGATATTTAATAGATAATATCTACCGAAGGGAAATGTAGAGTTCTGAATTATCTTTATATTACACCTATATATAAATGCTTTGTACTCAGAATAATGGATGAGATAGTGAGCTTGTGAATCTAATAAATACCTCATTGCACAATCTTAGTAGAAATGTCGGAACTTATACACACTAGACACAATATCATTCAACAGAGGGTCCGCTTTTCTTTTAACACAATCCGCGTTTTTCAGCCTAACTAATCCCAGTCTCGTGTAATTCAAAGGACTCGTTTCAGGTTCTGTAAGGTACATAATGTCGGTGAACTCTTTTGTACTAGTATATATAGCTATGGTGGGTTGACTACGAGTTTTAGAAAAGGACACCTAATGCTATCGTATAAATTTTTTAAGTATTTCAGGTTCTTCAACGTATATAATATCGATTAACTTTTGTAGTGTAGGTAGGATGAATACGAGCTTTACAAAAAGAAGCATTAGTGCTCAACGTGTAGCTTTCTTAGCTTTTGATTGGTATCAATCGTAATACGCACTGACTCTATTGTCTCAGGTTTCAAAAACTCAAGTTAGCTTATGCAATTCTACCGATCGTGTCTGTAGTTCTTATTTTAGATGTACTGTTCAGACTTGCAGCATAAGTGATAGTAAAGGATGATACTCGAGATATAAAAAGGCTTCCAGGCTCACGCTTCGTTTTCCTCAATAAGCAACAACGAACAAACCCAATAGCTACTGCAACAATCTACTATTACCTCCACACCTTCCCAACAAACCTCCATCAAGAAGCAATGCGCAACCAGGCTTTATGGTATGCTTTTGCATCGCTGCTCACGGTCCTGGCAGTGACAGCTCGCTCTCTGCCAAGAGACTCTCTCGAACCGGTCCTCCAAGAGGTCTCAATTGAGGACATGCTTGGACCGCACCCGTCGAATCTCACCTCTACGAATGCCTACAACAGGGAGTACTCCGTTCCTCGCAATCTTACCGATTCAGCCAAGACCGAGTCTGGTGACGTCGAGGCTCGCGGTTTTGGAGGTGCGCCCTTCGGGTGTTCTTTTGGCGACATGTGCAACTGTCAGCCCAAGAGATTCAAATCCGTCCGTTGGGTCACGCAGAGCACTTCCAAAGTTAGTGGTGCAGTCCATCGCATCTCTGAGCCACTTTGCCCTCCAGGAACCATCGGTAAGAGCTACGCATACTCGTACTCATACCAGATCAACGTGAACGCTGGCCCAGATATCGTAAGTTCGGCCTCACCCACGTAAACTAGCCAGTCCTAAAACAATACAGAAAGGAACCGTGATACCCTACCTTGATAAGTTCGGCATCAGGGCTGGATTCTCTTACACCTGGGGACGAGCTCAGACAAGCACATATACTGTACAATGCAGTGACCCCAAAAACGGACATCCTTGCGTGGAAATCTTTACTCCCGACATCGGAATCATTTCAGGCATAGCTTATGTAAGTTCGTGTTGTTGTGTAAAACAGAATGAGAGAGACTAACTTCTGTAAGGAAACTGTAGAAGTCCCAGGTGGAAAGATATGTTCTCGGGGTCCTGATTCTCATATGGAGATACACGTACCGATCATAGATTCTCCAGACTGCAGCGGGAAAGGAAACACTTGTGGCGCTCAGGGTAAGCTCTGTTTAGAACTGTTGATATCTGGAATGCTAACTTATGTAGGTGTTTATGACTCATGCTATTACGTTGGGGCAAGAGCAAAACAAGCTTGTCCACGAAGCAACCTTGGGCCTACTCCTCAGTATCACGTGTGTCCAGCAAACTTGCCTTAGAGCTATTTAAGGGTAGTTCTAGAAGACAGTATTATAACTATATAACTATATACTAAATAGTTAGAGTGTTATCCTTAGCTTATATATTTAGGAGAGAAAGAAATACTGATCTTTAGGAAAGCAAACATTATAGACAAGAGTTCTTAGAATAGTATTGTCTTAATATGTCTTAAAAAGCCCCATTGAGAGACACCAATGCCATGATTATCTTAGCTCTGGAAATACTTGCTGGCCAAGAGGTAAGAGTTTAGGCTGCCTACATAGATAATAAGAGCACTGTAGCGTAGTCATCTTGTGGCGTTGAAACTGACAAACTAGAAGTGACAGTGCTCTGGAAATACTTATAGCACCAGATGCCAGATGATTGAGGAGATACTCTAAGTTGTTTGACAACCCAACACTCCTTACCAAGGCGCATGAGATCATATAATACTGATATAAAAGTAGTGTAGAAGCACACTGGGAATCGCCAACTGTCATGACGTGGTAAAGTATTAGCGGCTAATCTGGTGGGGACGTTTAGTGTGGACAGCTGTTAAATTTCACAATGATAAAATGTTACATTACTTATTACAGGCCAAGCTACCTATACCATTTGCAAGAACCGGGGGGGTCTCATTGCAGAGGTCCGTCTGTATGGGGTAGGAAACGCAAGCGCGAATGTAATAATAAAAGCAATGTGTAAGGCGTGTACTATAAGTATTAGTAGCGGTTTCTATTAACTTAAAATAATACTTTTATTAAATTAATTTAAGTAGCATACTAGCTACTTAATATAATTACCTAAAATAAGCTTTTTAGCCTATTTAATAATTATATTTAATATATAAAAAGAACTTAAATATATTTATTAAAAGATAAAGAAGCTACTTTAGTTATTTATTATAGCTCTTTAACTTAATATTAGAAATACTTCTTAAGATATAGGCTTATATACTTATTATAAAAATAGTTATAAGTTATAGCTATTAGGTAACTAAATACTATAACTATATTAATAACTTTATTATTAATATAGCTATAATATCTGCAGCTCTTTAAGCTGCTTATTTTGGCTTAATCTCCAAGCAAGGCACTAAGGGAGGCTATGCCCTGCTTACTTTAAATAACTCCCAATGAAAGCAATACTGGGATCTAAAGGTCAATGACCTAGATTATCAAGGCAACCATGACTTGAGTTCTGATAAAGCCTAAGATGTAATGCCCTAAGTCACAGTGTCAATTAGACTCAGGGAACTTGCGCCAAAACTGGTTAAATTCTTTGACAGTTCTGCGTATTGAGGTCTCTGTGTGCTTGCTTCGTCAGTCTCTTCTGCAGGTGCAGACAACGGTCACCAAATGTCGTCAGATTGGGCTACGTAAGGGCGTCATCACATATGTTAATTGTTTTCAAATTAGATTATACTCTAATTGGTGTCACTGAGTATAGATATGAAATCTAATAGATATGGAGAGCAACAGTAATTAGGCAATATTTAAATATATCCCCGCATAGGTATTTAACCTATCCTATATTTATAAGGAAGTAAAAACAGGCCTTACAGTCAGTCCTGGATATGTATTTAGTTATTTGTCTAAGGGGCTTCAATAGGGTTTAACAGCTCATGTCTCGTAAGTGGCTTGCGGCTGAACATGCAGGGTATGTGTCACTTGCATCTTGTTACATGTGATGGTGGTATCTGACCGGACAGAGCAATGTCTAATTCCATGCCACTTCAGTAAGTTGCTTTGTGGTGGCTGAAACTGTTTGCCGTATGATACAGCAGCCGCAAAGCATAACACTGAGCCCAACAAAACATCCTGGATTCGATTTAAATATTACTTGCGTCATAATTACGTCGAGTACAGCGACTTACCAGCCGCTTCATGAGTATATACAGCACTGTTCGCTCTGCAGTCTCACGATAATCTGAGTTACAAACCTATCAAATTCGCTTGACATAACCTACAACATTACATCTTCAACGTCAACTCGTCCAAAATGGCAGAAACCGGCGTCGCACATAAAACCATCTCTGTTATTCTCCGCCTTTCCGAGCTCTCCTCCGCTATAATCGTCCTGGGCATTCTCTCGCGCTTCTGCTACCTCGCGGGCATCGCGGAAGCGCATGTCCACGGACGCATCATCTACATCATCGTCGTCGCGTGCCTCGGCATTATTTATTCCATTTGTTTCTGTCCGCCGTTCAAGGCCATGTTCTTGGGCTTTTCTTTTGACTTTGTCATGTTTGTTATGTGGCTCGTGGCATACTGCTTGCTCCAGACGGTAAGATCATCACCCGCACAGCTAGCAACACCCACTAACCAGCTTTTAAAGCGAACCGGTAGTCATACTTGCTCTACGAGGTGGTACTACAATTATTGGGGCTACTAGTGGGGTCGCTTTTGGCGAGTCGGGCCAATTGGGACGGTGAATGTTGACGCGGCGGGTTGCGCCTCGTGGAGGACAGCCCTTGCGTTTGCATTCATTGCGTGGTTTCTCCATCTTCTGAGTGGCGTTCTTGTGAGTCATTACCAAGTTTAGCCAGATACGACAGAGCTGACGCGACCAAATCGTAGGGTATATACGTCTTCCGAACTTATATCAAGCTAGACGAGACCAAGACTGATATAAAACATCACGCGGAGAAGCTTGCCAAGTAAGTATGAACCATTCTAATCTTTACATGGAGGGCTAATTATTCTGGTACTCAAGAGGAGACCCCAAAGTCTATGGTTATCAGCGAAATGTTGAAGCGACAGACAACGTCTAGGCTACAATGTGCAGGCGGGGTTACGTTCATCTCTTGGAGTAAGCAGCCACAAACGGCGGAAGCCGAAGGACACACTTTCATCGATTCACGGAATATGCTATAACCTAAACAGATTGAACTCGTTACAGCATGCACTTAATATTACCTTGCAAGTCTCACTCAGCTCATCACAAAATAACATCCATATTACACACCAATACAATTGCATTTTGTGATTCAATTGTGGTTAAAGCCGCCTACAAGACTCTTGGCACACTCAACAGGATATCTAGTCACAGCTGCCCACACACCATGACCCGGGCTCACATCTGCCGCCTTGGTCGGCCCTACAAAAGCATTAGACTTCAATACCATCTCACAAGCATCACACTCACCAAAGACAAACACAACAACAGCCTCCTTACCCCGCCCACCCAGAATCTCAACCGTAAAGTGAGATACCGCACAACAGGCATCAAACTTGTTTGCCCCAACATACGGAACACTCCACATGAACGCGACCTCGTTCCTTCCTTCGAATCCGACGATGCGGTATGTGATCGAACCATCAACGCCTCCACCTATGTGACTCGACTTGCAGCGCAGCATGCCGCTCTCGCCTGCTAGGATTGTCTGCGGCGGCTGTATATCTGGCGTCTTGGTCCATTGGCCGTGGTTAAGAGTCGGCCATTCGGGCTCTGCAATAAGCTCCTCATTGGTGTGGTTTAGAATAACGATAAGTAACTCCCTTGTAGCCATAGTGTTGTTAGTGTGAGGAGCGATGGTCAGGGGGGAGATGCTCGTTGAGCTTTGGTACAAGAGGTGAATATAATATTTAGCAATAGAACACCGAAGCAAGGCTCAGTGCAGAACATATAGTTTAATGCATTTTATGAGGCCCCATCCCGGGACACCAAACTGGCATGGTCATCTTAGCTCCGAAGACAAGTTTTGGTCATGAGGTTAAAGTTTAGGCTGCCTACAAATATTACAAGAGCACCATAGCGTAGTCATCTTGTGGCGTTCCTGTCAAGCTACTACTAGCAGCCCTCGGGGATATTCAAACCAAGGAATGGCAGACTTTTGAGGGGATCCCCTAAGTTGATTGGCAAATCACCACGATTGAGACAGCCCACCACCCTGTGATCGTTTCGAGCCACACAAAGTGAATCAGATCATAATACCACTCATGTAAATAAAGTGTACATGCACACTGGGAAATTACCAACGGCCATGATGGTGGGGAAGCATCAGCGGCTGGCCTGGCGGGCGATTAGTGCGGAGAGCTGTCAAACCTTATAACGACGAGATGTCACATCGCTCAGGGCTGGCCGAGCAACCGATAACAATGAAAAACACTGAAAAGGTTCTCCTACGTCTCGCCAACACGTCACCTCGAATCTGCAATAATAAAGAGACACTGGATCATGAACTGCAGGGACATAGATCATCAGGGCATCCATCCGAAGTTTAAGTTTCAGTGAACCTTGACCTATGGCACCCTATGACACAGTGTCACTTAGACTCAGGCAACACGCGCCGAAGTTGATAGAGTTTTTCGGGTTTTCTGCGTGCTGAAGCTTTGTGTGCTTACTTCGCCAGTCACTGCGCTAGGTTGCTGACAGTGGTCGAGAAGCTTCGCCATGTTTGTCTAGCTTAAGGTGTCGCCTCATCTATTCAAGCTCCCAACAGTCAAATAATGTCGCGATGAATTTCCCTTCGTATAGAGTTTGTATGGATGAGCTTTCATGATAGAGTTCCCTTTCTAGGGGTACGTTTGAGGGCTTCTGCAAGACAGAGGACAGCTGCTAAGCCCAGTTAGAGGAGGATGAGGAGTTTTCGAAATATGCTAAGTAGAGGGGGTTAGGGGATTTATGGTTCACGGGGTACCACGCTAACGCCCAGTCTATTTGACAGGCTCTCTTGATCCTCTCAAGTCTATTGATTGGACCCCTGCTGCTGCAGAACGGTAGCCATTCTGGTAACCCCATCACGGAGCCGCTGCCTACCCAGTGCCGCACCAGTGTCATGGAGAACACCTACTCGCCTGTATATAAATATCTCACCTTTTAGAATACCGACGGGGAAGGATAGGCCGACTCTTTCAGACAATGCATTAATCTACGGTGTCACTCGGTTGTCAAGGCACGTCAAAACTCTGCGAGGTGATATCAGGTGCTTGGAATGCATTTGACACTTTCTAATCCTTACTTTCCAATGTTACCCGCTTCCGCGTTATACTTTGACATGCCATTTTATCTAAAGTTTTTGCTTCTGCGGCAAGACTCGGGTCCCTAGAATGCAAACCCGAGACCCCGATGTAACCCTCGCCCCCAGCCGCAGCGGATTCATCAAAAGCCTCCTCACAGCAGAAAACTCGACAAATCTCCATTCAAGATACCACGTATAGAGCGCCCTTTAAGACTTTAAATAACAAAATTACTTCGCCGCCGGGGAATAAATGCAGACGGAGAAATGTCCGAAGCTTGCAATCTCGGCACTTGTCCAGACAAACGAGGCAAGGAGTCTTGCGCCCGCCCGTTGCGAAAGGCTAAAGACAAGCTTTCAGCTAAGGTTAAAAATTGTAACGTCGTGAAGCTCTAGAACTAAGTGGGAACAGACCTGGGTTGCTTCAGTCGACTAGTGTTTAGCAGGAGGTTTTATAATGTTGACTAAACGGTTTTGAGACTGGTTAGTTTTGGGGCATGGCACGATTGTCGATAGCATCAGCCCATTGTGTTTGCTTTTTGATGTTTTGCATGTAATTGTCGGCTATGGAAAAAGGCAGCTATTTTGACAGAGTCCCGAGAACCAAGTTGACGGCCCAGTGATCTGCACTTCAATCGTGGAAAGGTCCCAAGCGACGATTTACTGCTAATCAAAAGCACAATTCCCTCCTAATAAACCTCTCGCAGCAAAGCTTGATTCTCACTCGAGCGCCATTTTTCCCCCGTTTCAGATCTCGGAAAAAACGGCATGCAACCAATAAACCCCCTACGGCCCGAGACTCCTCGGTTAGTAGCACATTAGCCAATACCCATCCTCCCACCACGTCTTGGCTACAGGGATCATAATTTCTACCGGTTCCTTCTGGCGTGTCGATCTCTTGGGGAAGTCCCTCCGAGCTCCCTATTCGAGATCCAACACCACCACATCCCATCAATTGGTACATGTTATCTCCAGCGTATGATCTTCTCGAACTGTGCCGCAGACGCATAAAAATCATTACTAACAGTACATATCAAAAGGCCGAAGGAGAGTCCTGCGGGAATTTGCTTTCTTTTTGTGCCGTCCAATAAGCTCCGTTTTCCGCCGACTGTTTCGAATCCCTGCTTTTTCCAGCTGCATGTTGAGATTAATGATAGAGTGATTCGGATCAGTGCATGCATCTTTCCCGGAAAAGTATGCTTCATCATTTCTTTGTAAACCAACGCAGCCCCGTATCTGGTGGCGTCGTGAGGCGATCTGACATTGACCACTTTACCCCTTGATTTGACAGTTTTTAGCCAGCCGCATACAATACCCGTGTCACAAAAGGCCCGGACATTTGTGGTGTGTGTGCCTGCCCCGGCACTGGATGCTTTTGTGAAAGATTCTGATGCTGCTTTATTGGGATTGT
Organism: Fusarium fracticaudum; assembly: GCA_003353625.1. Classification (NCBI taxonomy): domain Eukaryota; kingdom Fungi; phylum Ascomycota; class Sordariomycetes; order Hypocreales; family Nectriaceae; genus Fusarium; species Fusarium fracticaudum. Next base: position 4,763,922 of record PDNT01000003.1, read on the forward strand.
GCTGTAATGTAATGATAATGATTCTCATGTGCTGATTTCGGAACCGGTAGCGCCGCACACAGGCTGTATGCAGGACGTCACAGATGAAATGCTTCGGCTTTTCATTTAATTCACGCCAACCCCATCTCGTTAGCCCTGAATCTCGGTCTTCAATTTTTGAATCTTTTCGTTTATGAGTTGAACTGTCTGCTTTATATCTTGAGATATGGCTGGTGTCGCTAAAGAGGCCGTGGTGGTAAGTTACCATTCCGATCTGGCCTGAGCAAAGATCTGCATGTCTTGGCAAGATCAAGACCATGGCTCGCTTGCTAACCGCGATCTACGATGCAGCCCATCGAGGCCGTGCTCTTCGGAATATCAACACTCCTCGTCCTCGCTCGATTAGCCCTTCGAACCATCCGACAACACCAGAGTCTCACCGTGAGCGATTGGTTTCTCGTCGTCTCTCTTCTCGATGCCGCTGCGTTATTTGGGACCGACACGGCTGCGTACAATTTGGGAGGAATGGACGAATACGATCCGAGTGCACCGCCGCGGAGTATTGAGGACCAGATCACGTTGATGAAGGTGTCGTTTGCGGGAAACTATTTCTACGATACGGGCGTTTACTTTCCGAAGCTGGCGTTGTTGGCGCTTTACTTTAAGCTTATTCCTCAGACGTTACCGCTGCTACGCAAGTTTCTCTATGGAGTTACTGCTTTGACGGGGTCATTTATGCTTACGACTTGTTTCTTGGATACGTTTTGGTGCGGCGCCAACGTATCTGTTAATTGGGAGCTCGATGGAGAGTGCAGCACGTTTGACTCAAAGACTGTCTTTCGGATTGATTGGGTTATGAATCTCATCTCCGACATGCTTGGTATGTTCATGTCAGTGGATTTCTATTTAAGAATTTACTAATATTGATGATATAGTCTTCGCACTACCTTTTCCGCTTCTTTTTGGTCTACAGCTCAGTAGACGTTACAAGGCTGGTCTCGTCGCAATCTTTGCTTCTGGGCTCATCACATTGGGAGCAAGCATCGGAAGATTTGCGACTGTCGAGGCAATCCACGCCTGGACCAATGTCTGTAAGTCAAGCCCTCTTTGTCAATGCCTATATAAATTCGTCTCTTACTAATAATCACGGACGTCCTCTCAATGACAGAGATCGCCGCCGCCATAGTCGTCGTATCTCTCCCCGCCCTCAAATCCCTCCTCCACGGCCTCGGTCTGCGCTCCTCCAAGCAAAACACCACACAGACAGGCTCAGGCTACAACAAGCACTCAGGTACAGTGACAGCCTCAAGTCACTTCAACAAGCTGTCCAGCGGCCGTGACCACCACAGAGAACAGTACGCCTCCACGGCTCGCGTGGCGGCGGGCGCCGAAGAAGACTCCGGCAGTGAAGTGGAGCTGACCAACCTTCAAGGTATCTACAAGTCGGCCCGCATAAGTGTGACCTACCAGCGAAGAGAAGACGGTGACTGGCAGGGTAATTCGGGACGGGGTTGAGTGAGTGTACTGTGAGATAAATGCCAGTGTGGATGTGGATGGTAGGATGGATGTAAGCGTTGCATTAGATATGCAGGTGGACCAACAAAAATGGGAAATGGCCGGGAATAAGAGTGACACGACAGCTGGTCTGACTAGCCCAAGTTATGTATAATAGATAAATATACACATAGAATACAACATGTTTACCATAGCAGATCATGATGAATGAATTCTTGACTTTCCCTTTAAGTTTAATGTAAAGTTTTGTTAAAACGTAGTGAGAACCTTGAATTACTGACAAATACGATGAATTCCTTATTGGTGCGTAAACAAAAAAGACTCCCTCCCTCCATCCCAAAACCCAAATGCTTTCCCATGTTACATCCGTTGGTCCCAGGTTTGTTCTCGTTTGCATATCAACGGAACTGCAACCCGACCAATAACCACTTCTCGGTTACAACCCCTCCAGTTTTAGCCCCCATGTCAAGTGCCAACCCCTGCCATTTTGTCAATCAAAATCCCGTAAAGCTGCTTGTTCTGTTCCCTGGCCCGACTTGTGCCGTAGAGCTGCAGCGGGTAAAATTCACCCCATGGAACCTTTTACTGTTACATTCTATGCAGTATCTCGTTCGATGCTGCTTTTCTTTTTTTCCTTCTGTAGCCGAGGTGCTGTAAGCATGCGGCGCATTAAATAAGGTCAGCACCGTGAACTGGGAAATTTTAAAGTATACCTGCAGTCCTGTGAACCTTAATTCCTTTTCTTTTTCTCTATTGCCGCGAGTGCACCATTTTTATTTCCTGTTGTTTTTGAAGTGGAAGACAATCGGATTTCACAATGGCGTTCTTTATCGATGGAAAGGACTGCATGGTAGGTCACTTTAACTATCGGTCTGTATGTCAGGTCGTGTACTCACGGGTATTTAGATCTCGGAATGGATCTTGCTTGCAGCCTCTTATGTCTTCGTCGGCCTTCGAATCTATGCGCGTCTCTTCCGTGCGCGTGAGAAGTTGACCTGGTCCGATTACCTGCTGCTTCTATCCGCCGTCGATGCTCTCGCCCTCATCATCTGTGACACTCTGACTTTCCAGATGGGTGTCATGGATGAGTATGAGACGTCTGTTAAGCTGTCCAAGGTATGGTCACCCCGATACTTCAAATACACCACGCGACTAACTCCTCTACCTAGATCTCCTTCGCCTCCAACTACTTTTACGATGTCGGCATGGGCTTTCCCAAGATGAGCATGCTCGCGTTCTACTGGGCCTACTTCCTCCCCTCCACCGGCATGAGCTCCGGCATGCGAAAGGCTTTATACGGCATCACTGCCTTTGTTTGCGCATCATACATGGCAATTCTCTGGGATGACACTTTCTTCTGTGGAAAGGATGTTTCTGTTCAGTGGTCTCAGGAGGAGGGTGCTTGCAGTGTCTTCTATGCACCAGAGCCCTTCATTCTCAACTTTACCCTAAACTTGGCCTGTTATCTTGCCGGTATGTTTACGTTTCCTTCTGCACGTCGCGCTTTACGAGATACTAATCGAATCTTTAGTCTACGCCCTCCCTCTCATCCTGCTGGTCCAGGGTGTACTTCAGCCTTCCAAGGGTGTCACTGCTACTTTCGTACTTGGAGCTCTGACCATCTGCACTACCATTGTACGATTTGTCACTCTCAAGGTCGGCACTGGCCAAGAGAACCTTGTTTGTAAGTCGCCCCTCTCTCGGGCAATACCAATTCAGCTTCTGACATCTTTTCCCTAGATCCTATGAGTATGCTTGAGATGGCACTTGCCATTACTGTCGTCGCGCTACCAGGCTTGAAGCCACTTGTGGATCGTTCCCCAAAGCGTGAGACGAGGAGCGAGGTGATTGAGATCAAGAACTAGGAAATGAAGAGCAGTTCAGGGTCCTGCAGCTACTTAACTTGCTTCTCTCTGCTACGAGAGCAACACTTGTTCTCTTCTATAAAAGTGTTTTAAGCTGTGCTACACTTGTCCCATGCTCTGTGCACTAGATATTGTAATAAATTGGTCAATTGAGGGTCGTTGCAGTCTAATAATAGAACCTTGTTTGCGTCTGGGCGGTGCTCGGCAAAGTGTGGCTTGGTATCTTATCTGTGTGGCTGTGTCTAGGTCGTTCATGCGTTCGTGGCCATTTTCATATTCACTTCTCTCTGTAGGGTAAACCAATCGCTTTCGGCAAGGTACATCCTGAAGACTGTATAACTGCCAGGAGAATAAGAATTTAATATAGGTAAAATTAAAAAAGATTTATTCTCATTAACCACCCGATATTTATAGGCTATAACTGTAAGTATTTAATGCCAAATCACTGCCTTAGGTGCATGAGAGGGCATCCAGAAGGGTATGCAGGGTCAATTTCAAGAGTGGATCTTGGTGATGTGAGATAAACACCAAGACCCGGAATAACTAAGACCCGCCATTTAGTTAATATTACAAATTACAAGTCGGAACAAAGAAAAGCCCGAAACAACACCAAAAATTAGATCGTGACATCATCGCGCGAGACTTCCTCGGGCTTTATTTCCCCCGAACGATTAGTTGGGCGTATGTCCAACCTATCACGTTCTCAAGATGTTACCGTGCATGGAAGATCGGGAGGCATCAAAGTTTATTGTTTTTCGCGTCGCAGTGTCTACTCAATAATTAATTATGAAACATAGCCAACACCCATCTATATAACAGCTTGACTCATCTCTACAACTTTTCGGTCCTGTAACGCCTTTAAACACTTGACTATGGGAGCCTCCACGATTCCACCAATCGCAATTATCGGCGGTGGCCCATGCGGCCTCATGTTAGCACGCCTGCTCCAAACCGCAAGCATTAATTATGTCGTTTTTGAGCGCGACGACTCCCCAACTTCGACCCTCAGAAGCCAAGGCGGTACGCTCGACATCCACAGGGACTCAGGCCAGGAAGCGCTCCGTCGCGCAGGCCTCCACGAGCAGTTCAAGTCATTGGCTCGATACGATGCAACGACAATGACCTTGATGGACTTTCAAGGGAAGTTCAGGGCTTCATTTGGAGACGATGATGGCGGTGATAGACCAGAGATCGATCGCCAGCAGTTGCGGCAGTTGTTACTTAATTCCTTGCCAACTGATCGTATTCGCTGGGGCAAAGTTTTGGATACGGTTCATCGGAAAGAAAACGGGGAAACGCGTGATTTGACTCTCAACTTTCGCGATGGATCGACAGAGAGTGGCTTTCGACTCATTGTCGGAGCAGATGGTGCTTGGAGCAAAGTGCGCTCTCTCGTGAGTATCAATGACTGACATTAATCAGACCCACGGACTAACATTACTCATAGGTCACTGACGCAAAGCCTATTTATTCTGGTAAATCGTTCCTTGAAGGCAGAATATCCCCGGAAAACGCACAATACAAACTCGCGCAAAGAATAGCGGGCAAAGGAACAGCCATGGCAATGAGTGCCAGATCCACTCTCGCCATCCAACAATTATCCAATGCCTCATACCGGATCTATATGGGTGTAGTGGCACCTGAGTCCTTGACACGTCCTGGCGGTGATGCTGATCCAAACAATATGGACAAAGCGCGAAGAACAATGCTTGGACCTGGAGGCTTTTACGATAATTGGACACAAGACTTGAGACGTTTAATCGAGGCATCTGAGGGACCGTGGCGACCCTGGCCACTTTATCGTCTTGATCAGACCTTGTTCTCGTCTAATGAGGGAGATGCACACGATGGCCGACCTAGATGGAACCGCGTTCCCGGCGTTGTTCTGCTCGGAGACGCCGCGCATCTCGCTACTCCAAATGGTGAAGGCGTGAACCAAGCCATGTATGACGCGCTCGTGCTATTCGACCATATCATATCTGAAACTGGGGTTTCTGAAGGAAGCTATGATCAGAAAGCTGATGCAGAAGCTCTAGGCCACGCGATTGTTGCTTATGAGAAGGAGATGCGACCGAGAGCTTATGAGCATATCCAGAGCAGTATCGATATGGAAGATATGATGTATGCTGACGACGGGGCTCAGCGCATGATAGAGGCTTTCAAGCATGCTCATGGTGAGAGTTAGTCTCACCGCTACGTAACTCGTAGAAATAGAATAACAAGTCCTTTACTCTTTAACATTCAGGGATGACCAAGACCGCATTAATTCCGATGGCTGTGCATTCGTATCCCAACCAGTAACAACCTCTGAATTTCGGATTACTTCCCCCACATGTTTCCGTGGCGCACGCTGACGTTTAGCTCCCGTAACCTTGAAAAAATGCCGAAAACTCCACATAATTTTCGGGTTGTGGGAGGTCTAAGTGAACGCGAATGCTTCATTATGCCGCCACGCAAGGCTGAGGCGAATGATCCACTCGAATGGGTATTGCGTAACGGACGTGCAAGCCTGTAATTCTCCGAGCCACCAATCCGATGGAATGTATTATATATAAAAGCTAGCCTAATCGCGTCTCATTATGCTTCTTTACAACCTTCTCACTCATCAATTCTTTCATCAATCCTTTGTTCAACATGGTTTCTCTCAAGTCCCTCGCTTCAGCGGGTTTCGTTCTCGCTGGTCTAGTTTCTGCTCATCCTGGTGAGAAGCATGATCATCAGAAGATTAAGAGACAGATCCAGACCCGCGACACCATCGCCAACCTGGGCCAGAGGTCATTGAACGCCTGCTCTGGTTCTCTACATGCTCGCGAGTTGAAGGCTCGTTCCATTGCTCGTCGAGCAGAGAAAGTGGAGAAGCTTCGTAAGAGACTTGGTATCAAGACTGGTATGCTGGAAACCCCATTTCGACTTTTTGTCTGATACTAATACCTTTCAATAGCGGCCAAGAAGCACCGACGCGACGAAGATGATATCGTCAAGTGGGAGGCTGTCAACCACAACAAGACAGGAGTCTCGAGCAACAACATGTTCACTCCCCTCGAGACCGTCTTTGGCGCCAACTCCAGCTGCATCCTGTCTCCCGAGGTCACTGCTGGTCCTTACTATGTCGTCGGCGAATACCTGCGATCCAACGTCATCGAGAAAGAGTTCTGCGACGGTGTCCCTCTGTTCCTCGAAGTCCAATACGTCGATGTTTCTACATGCAGTGGAGTCCCCAAATTGGCCACCGACGTTTGGAACTGTAATGCCACTGGTGTTTACTCCGGCATTAGCACCCAAGCTGGTCTCAACACAACTTTCCTTCGTGGTATTCAGATCACCGACCACGATGGAGTTGTGCAGTTCGAGACCATCTTCCCTGGTCATTATGAGGGACGTGCTACCCATACTCATCTCCTCACCCACGCCAATGCATCGGTGTCTTCCAACGGCACAATCCAGGTCTATAACAGTCCTGTTCAACACATTGGACAGCTTTTCTGGCCCGAGGATCTCCGCGAGGAGGTCGAGGCTCTTGCTCCCTACAACATCAACACTGTCGAAGTGACAACCAATGAGGAGGATATGTGGTCTGTTCTCCAGGCCGATGAGTCTTATGACCCCTTCCCTCAGTATGTCTACCTGGGAGACTCTGTCCAGGATGGAATCTTTGCTTGGATTCAGATTGGTATCAACGCCACTGCGGACTACACCTCGGATGACTACTACGGTGTTGCTGGATACTTGGCTAGCGACGGTGGTCATGCTTTGGACAGCGGTATTGGTGGAGGCGGCGGTGGCGGCCAGGGAGGTCAAGCTCCTTCTGGAAGTGGAACTCCTCCTGCTGGCCAACCCACTGGAACTCGTTCTGCCTAAGCAGCTAGAGCTAAGTTGAGACCACAGATTAATGGTTTAAGCAGCTTAGAAAGAAAGCAACTGGTGGATCAGTAGGCATTGCTCCAGGGCAGGTTGCTGATGGAGGAAGGGGGAAGAAGACGTGTAACAAGTAGACTATATTGATTAGAAGATTTAGTAAAGCGTGTAAAGTAAATACAAGAATTTCAGTATCCCTCTACATGTCCATTGCCTAGTCTCTCACTTTTTCTTTTACTTTTTCTTTGTTCTGTTATCTCTAGCCCCATATTTTCATGAGTTCATAACCTCGCTTGTTACTTTTGGTGAGTCGGATGTGGATTCAGGTCTACGCAAAACGCCAGTTGGTCTTCGTTTGTATGGCGGGGCTTTGCGAAGTAAGTAATTCAATTGCTATGCTGATAAGTTCAGTGCATCTCGCATCGCGATTTGCTTTCTGACCTATCACAATCCTTTATTTATGATTTAATTTGGAGTCCCCTTGATTGAAACAGGTCTCTAGTCGAGTCCAGTGTCCCAATGCGACATGTTCTGCCCATCATCTACTGGATTAGGTCCAGTCGCTGCCGTTGACTGCTGGCCGGGAGGCAGCTCTGGACTACCAACTGTTCTCACCCATGTCGACTGCATAGCTCCATCGTCACGTAAAATCCAGTACTCCAGAGGAGAAGCGCTCCCGATATCCCATTTCCATCCCTGAGTATCAATGCCTTGGCTCAATAAAAGAACGAATGCAGGAGCATCAGTGTGCGAATACTGCGTGCTCACGGGCAGTACATTAAAGGTAATTTGTGAAACTTGCCTGACTGTGCACCCAGGACTGTAACTAGCTGGATCTGTTGCCGTTGTCAAGCCACTCCGCCCGTCAGTTTGGTACACGAGAAGAGGCAGACCACCAGCTCGCGAGTAGATCGTGGCGAGACCCTTCAGCGGGTGGTCTGTCTCGTCAAATCTGAACTCTACCTCAGGGTAGATACCTTCCGCGTCGTCACATGCCTCAGGGTAGACCTCGTAAATCGGAAACCCTAACTCATACCCTGTCCGGAAGTTTGGTCCGCCTGCTATAGGGTTAAAAGTCTTGACGTGGGAATTGTTACGCCACATTCTGAACCAATTGGTCAGATTCGACCCTTCGTCTTGGTAGGTGAGCTTGAATTTCTTGACAAAGGGCGGAAATCGGTCATATGCCATGTTGAAGACATCAGTTGCATTGGCAGTGAATTGGTCCGCGAACTGCTTAATTTCAGGTTTCATCTCCTCGGGTGTTGTATTCTTGTCTGCAAGGTCTATTGATATTGGGTCAGCTTGAAGAAGCGATTTTATAAGGTTAGAAAAGTTGAACTACCGACTGACCTTGTAAAGCAATTATCTGACATATCAAGGCAAATCCCGCCCAGCTGAGCGCCCACCCGAGGGCCGTATCAAAGTCATCCAGGTAGTTCTTAAGAGTGAACGTATACTGTCCATTGGCATCTGGGGTGTACATCTTGCCATAGCTTTGATCATGCCATGCTTGAACGAGTGGGGTTGCTGTAAGCTGTCCAGGAGGGGCTTGACCCCGCCCCATCAAAACATCGAAGAAATTCTGTACAATATTCTCAGCACCCCCTTCACCCTTGTTGTTAAAGGCTCGAAGATAGCTGTTAATCTGGCTGGTATCGTTACTTTGAACTGCAGAAGGATAATAAGTTTGCCAGCCTTCAAGTATGGTGAGAGAAGAGTGCAGCATCCCGATATCAGCCAGGTACTCTTGTTGAATCTGCGTGGACTGGAGAGTTTTCTGTATGCTGTTCAGCGCGCCCATGATCTGAGTCTGGCGAGCTTGGGCGACTGAGTCTGCCTCATGCTTCTCGATCAAACTGATGGCGATTTTGGCGACGGTGCCGGCGGCTTGAAAAGCGGCGGCCGCCATGACTACTTTTGAGCGTTTGGTAAAGTGAAAGACGAGTAGATTAGATTGGGGGGGATGAGATGTGTTGAGGTCTGTCGAGTAGTTACTGCTGACTGCTGCTAAATATATGTAGATGCTTTGTCTACCATGCAAGTAGCTAGCTAAAGAAGGTTGAGCTTGGTGGCTGAGTTGTGCTTTTAAAAAGGTCTAACTACAAATACGAACAAGTGCGTCGTGGAATGTGTTATCGTGATCTTAAACTGACAAATCAGTTCAATTCTTTTGCGGTGCATATTTGGTCTCGAACGGCCTGTGGACTATAAATGCATGATTGCGGTGTAGACCGAGACACCAGTGGACCAGCCATACTGAGTTGAGTGTCGCTGGTGGCTCACTAGGCTTCTGACGATGTCTTTTCAGGTGCGTTTATTTGCTCCAAGTGGGGTAATAATACACACTATCGCCCAGCTATCGCAGATATGCATATTTTAGTAGCTCCCGAACCTTTGTCCTCCTATCAACTAAAACATCAGTGCAGGTAGTCAAGCTGTGGTATAGGTCTAGACCTAGCGCAGCGATGCGACAGATCAAACCATCCAACCTAATATTGGATATCCTTACGAATTGAGCGACTTTCAGCTTGCGGGGGTTGCTGATGTATGAGCCTTTAAAGAACATGACAGACTTTAGTGTCTTTATATGCCAAGTGCCAGGCTTCCTTCTATTCTGTTATTATGATCAGCCTTGGGGCTCGCCGAAGACAAGTCTGCATTGGGGGACATGGAGTGCTGTGGACCAGGGATGCTCTGTAGCCAGTTCAATATGAGGTCAGAATCTTCAGCAAATAGTTTTCGGTTTCCTGATAGAAAGAACATGACTCTAGCCAACTATAAAACCTCAATCGGGACTAATGATTTGAAGTGATAAGTGCTCTATAATGTATCCCAACGAGGTTACATCACAACTCAAATCCCGGCTCGAGTTCCCAGTCGTAAAGAAACCTAACATCAACACGATCACCCAGGAGGCCGGCGGCTACCCTGACTTTCACTTTCTCATCTGGCACCAGATCAATAAAGTTGTTGTCAAAGACCAAGCTCTTACCATCACTCCCAGGTGCACTCAACACAACTCCTTTGGCTGGTGCATTGGTTCTCACAATAACCGCTGATCCATCATCCACTATTTCTGTAGTGACTTTGAGATCAGAAGACATGTGCACATACTTGAGAGGCTCTGGCCAGCTCACCCATCTGGCTAGTTGTTCTCCAGATGAGACGTCTCGTATGTATGCAACCAAGACTGTTTCATCTGGGTTCGTAATCTCCAGCCCAGCCAGGAGTTCGGTTGAACGGTTTCCTTTCAAAACATGTTCATTTGACACCACCGCATCTTTCCATTGAACTGACTTTCCACTTTGGATATCAAATGCCTTGACCTCCAGGTTGACTCTCATCTCATGCAGATGACCATTGACAGCCCAAACATCCACCTTGTGCTTCTTATCAAGATAGCCAGTCGTGATATAAGGCGGCTTCTCTGTGACGACTCGTTCCATCCCCACAACCATCTTATCCAATGCTCGTTTAGTGATGTAGTATGCCGGTTTGGGATTCATGTCTACATCAACGAGTGCCCAACTGATACCAGGCCAGATGTCGTTCAGCTGCCAGACCAAGACACCACCACAGTTCTCTTCCCCAGGTCCTCGGAACTCACGTCGCCAACAGTTATAAGCATACGCCATAGCTTCTGCCTGGAGGAACTGCGTGCAGTACACAAAGTCCTTGAGTGGATTCATGCGAAAGCGATAGTTCTCGCCCATGTACATTGGGTACCGTCTTTGATGACCAGGACCTTTATCATGGACGTCAAAAGTTCTTGACTGGGCGTGGCGCTCTTTGGGAGACGTGATAGCTCTGTGAAGAGTCTGGAGACTGGGAGCTGACTCGAAGCCAAATTCTGAGACGAAGCGAGACATGTAGGCTTTGTAGTCCTGATATGGTGACATCTTTCCATGCCAGACATCCCAACAGTGCGTGTCACCAACCGTTGTGTCGTTGGAGAAGCTTCCGCCGTAAGGAGAGCTGATCCAGTACGGGACATCAGTGCCTGATGCTTTGATGACGGAAGGCAGAGTGCGTTCGTAGATCTCACGTGCTGGAAATGTGGTCTTGTCCCATGGACCGGTAGTGTCACTGTAGTCAACATCCCAGCACCGATCTCCGTCGGCACACATGTAATCCTCATTGTTTCCGCACCACAAGACAAGAGACGGATGGTGACCAATGCGCTGCACTTGCTGCTCCGCTTCGATCTTGACATTGGAAACGAAGTCTGGGGAGGCTGGGTAATTGCCGCATGCGTATAAGAAGTCTTGCCAGACCATGATGCCTTCACGGTCACATATGTCATAAAAGTCGTCGCTCTCAACAATCCCGCCACCCCAGACGCGAATCATGGACTGGTTCCCTGCTTTGGCAAGAGTGATCCATTTCTCATAGGTACTCTTTAACACTCGCGGCAGCATGAAGTCCGCGGGGATCCAACATGACCCTCCGCTGAAGAGACGGGTGTTGTTGACCTCAAAGACGAATGACTTCCCTGGCTGATCCTTGAGTGGGTGTTGCAGTAGGCGCAACCGCCTGATACCCAGCTTTCTGCTCACAGTATGATTCGGAATGCTGACCTGTAGAAGATAAAGATGTTGCTCGCCATATAAAAAAGGGTACCATAGCTTTGGTTTGTCGAGCTTGACCGTAAAGGATAGAGCGCCCTTAGTCGACTTTGACGCTTTATCATCAACCACAATGGCCCCCGTTTGAACGTCCAGTAATTGAGCCTGGACCTCATTGATACTCTCATGACCCTCCAGTTGGGCTTCGACTTTGATGTCCACAGAAGAGAGATCTGGGGCAACATCCTGGACGACTCTGAGATCACATATGCGTGACTCGTAGACCTCCAGGTATATGGGCTTCCAGGGACCGCAAGTGTTGACAGCCGGTCCCCAGTCCCAACCCCAATGATACTGAGCCTTCCTGACAAAGAGTCTCTCAGAGCCGCCAAAGTTGACGCCTCTTCCAACCTTGAGCGTCTTGTATCCGATACGCTCACGTTCAGAGCGACCATATGCTGGAGCAGCTCTGAACCTGAGCTCAAGAACAGAAGGTTTCTCTCTACCTCTCAGCATCTCTGTGACATCGATACGATGAGACCTGTGCATATTGTTGCTGAACAAGATATGAGAGTCGTTCAGATACACGTCCACGACTGTATCAAGGCCCTCGAACACAAGCTCTGCCTTGTCAGACGATTTCAGATCGAGTGGAGAAATCTTCTCTGTACGGTATGTCCAGTCGGCATCATTGACCCAAAGACACTTCAGCTCGTTGATGTCGATATATGGATCAGGGATCAATTCGTGATGCAAAAGATCAATGTGAGCGACAGTTGGAAACTGGGCGACAGAGAGGAAGGAGGAAGCAGCGCCATCATTGAGAGAACTGGCTTGCTTGAACTTCCAACCTTTGTCTAAGTGGATTTGACGCAACATAATCACTGCAATAGAAAGGATAGTTGTTGAGAGTCGTGAATGAAGGTTTCTCGATCTGAAGAACGTCGGGCAGTCGATGCGGGGAACCTACAATTTATGTTATGACTATGGGGGTTACACCGGAAGTGGATTATCGAACCAGTCGGCGATTTATCCGTGAGAATATGATTGATGATCAGACGTACGCAGTCTTACATTGGTAGGTGATGTACCCAGATCTCCACCAACAGCTCACTACGGCGGTAATATGTAGATCCGTGCTAGCTGCAGTGCAACAAATAACCTCCAATTGTCGAGAGTTGCGGGCCTCAATTGTACATAGTTATTGAATTAGGTACTGATAGTTATTTAACTTGTATTAATAAGCTAAGCTATAACGTAATAAAAATGAAATATAACTCAAGCCCGGTCACAGTTACATAAGAGATCCCAGTGTAAAGTATCTAAGCCTTCATCTTTTCCTTCTCGCTGGTAATAGACAACGCCTTAGTATCACTCGATGCCTCGATAGCAACTTCGTCATCAAAGAGAGCTGAGATCTCCTCAAGGGTCATTCCCTTGGTCTCCGGGAAGAACAGGGCGAAGATGATGGCACAAATAATTGTAAATGCCATCATGATCAGATAAAATCTCCAGCCAATGGTTTCGAAAGCAGTTGGTGCAGCTTCGAGAAGAGTAAGAGATCCAACGAAGAGACCGGCACAGGATATCGCAAATCCTTTTCCTCGAAGATGGGTAGGCCAGATCTCAGAGCCGTAGACATAAGTCGAGGCATCCATGCAGGTGGCATAGAAGGTGAGGTGCAGATACAAGAAGAAGACACCAGCCGAATTACCAGCTTTATTTGTCGTGCCTCCATACACAGCGACCATGATGCTTACACCAAGAAGCGAAATAGCACAGCCAATGAGACCGGTGACCATCAGCCATTTTCTTCCGACGTAGTCAAGGAGGACGGCATTGATGGCATTGCAGACAAGTCCTTCGGTCAGCCATCCAGCCGAGAGCGCGAGACTAGCAGAAGCACCATGTCCGAGAGCTGCATACAGTGAAGGTCCGTAGTTGTTAATGACAGTCGTTCCCGTAAGCTGTCCAGCAAGAAGAGTAGTGAAACCAATTAAAGCTCGTTTCCGATAATGAGGCACGGTGAAGAGTGAGGCCCAAGAAGATGGCAAGTGACGTTCAAGCTCTACCTGAGCGCGGATCTGGGCAAATTCGGCCTTGGCTGCATGGCTGTCGGGATCACTTGGGTCTCTGTAGATGCGCTGCAGAACAGCCTCTGCTCTTTCATGCTGATCGTTGTCGATGAGCCATCTTGGGGACTCGGGGATGAAGTAGACACCGCATGCCAGAATGAGTGGAGGCAAGCATTGAATGGCCAGAGGAGGACGCCACTGAGCTCCATCTGCATTGACGAAGTAAAACCCGAATCCAACCCAAGCCGAAGATGAGTATCCGACCAAGATAGAAACACCGTGAAGACCAACGAGGAGACCACGAGCATGAGGAGGCGCAACCTCACTCTGCCAAAGAGGCACGAGCATCACGAGCCCACCGATAGCCAGACCCGTTAGGAATCGTGACACAAGATACATGGCCAAGTGGACAGATCCAGCTTGGAGACCACCACCAATGATAGCGAGTACACTCGCCAAAAACATGGCCTTGCATCGACCAAACTTGTCAGCGACGGCCCCAAAGCTCAAGGTGCCGATGAGGCCACCGCCCTGGAATAGGCCGTTGATTGCGCCAATAAGAGCAGCTGCATTGCTGGCGGTGTCGAGACCGAAGTAATGGAGGAACGATGGTTGACCGAGGGTTGATCCTATGATGGCGGAACAGTATCCGTAGGTGATGCTCCCAAATGTTGCAAAGGCGATGATCTGTTGATACCGACGTTAGATGATTTCTCATGATATAAAGAAGAAGTACGTACGAGAACATTATAACCACTAAGTGGTTTGCCGCGAAACTTTATGAGTGCCATGTTGTAGTATCAGAAGCTGATTGCTGCAAAAGGTGATGATATGTAGGACAGTTACTCTACGATTCATCTAGATCTCGTGGGCGCATTGGAAGGTTCAAATACTCCTACCATCGCCATGGCTTGTCTGATGCTACACTATCGCAACCTTAGCTAGGGAATATGGTGGTTTACTGAGGGAGGGCTATCTATGCTATTCCATAAGTAGTCAAGGCCAAATAACAGCGCTGGATAATGCTTACCCGGATAGCGACGGCCAATCAGCTTCCAAGCTTGTTGAGAAGTGCCGCTCGAGACGGACTCCGCTCTTGGCTGCGCTAGCATGCGGGGATGAAGCTTATCATGGGCTGGTGGCCCGTGGTGATATGAGGACATGCTGGGTAATGCTTAACCAGCATACCTCCCTGGCTATTAGATGTTTATCTAAGACACTGATAAGGGACGGTTCGGCAATAGACTATTGACTGCATCTATACAGCTATTGGCATATTTTGTGCATAGCTGATGGCTGCACGGCTGTACGCGGCTGAATTTAGCCTTGCCTCTCTCAGCCCTTACCCGGAAGCTGTCAATGATGGTCTACGTCGAGGAACACCTACATTACTTGTCCATGATGGTCACAATGACCGAACAATCTCTGCCAGACCTTTTCATCATAGTCTTTCGAAAACAGCCTGTGTAATTCCGGATTAAAAGTCTTTGTATAGCCGTCCTGGCCTTCAATTCTTAGCGTACAACTGACATTCTTAGCTTGGAGAAGCATAAAGCCAGATAAGGGAAATGGGAAAATACATCACGTGTAACCTATAACCCCGCTCCAATGTCTATTGTCTGTTCCACAATCTGCCCATTTCTACCAATATCGGTACCATGAGATCTCAGGTGACGGTCTCTGGAAAGCCGAGGCAGCGCTCAGCTTTAGCTTGCAGCACATGTCGCACCAAGCGGGTCAAGGTAGGCTTAACTTTTGACTGGCAGGCAAGATGTCTATGACGCTAAAAACGGATGCAGTGTGATGGCCAACGGCCTTCCTGCTCAACGTGTAATACAGCCGGGGAGGTCTGTGAATACAAGACTCAAGACAGTAACAGAAAGTAATCAAATATCCGGCCACCTTTAACAGCAATGGCCATTGATGTTAAACTGTAAAGTGAGAAGCGATAAGCATCTAACTATCATCACAGACCCCCCAGCAAACGTTACGTCGAAGCACTCCAAGAGAGGATCAGAACATTGGAAGCACAAATCGAGCGGTTTCAAAATAATCCTGGAACTCAGGATAGACCTCCATCGAGCTTTATCGAAGATAACTACAGTAATTCTGAGGGCGATTCCCTTCCTGAGGATTCGAGCTACAGGTCTCCGATTAAGGATATAAGCGATAGACTTGGAGCCCTCAACATTGGCGAAGATGGCCAAATCCATTACTTTGGCTCTAGGAGTAATTTCTCACTACTGAAAAACAGCCCTGTAGCAAGTTCAACAGTGTCATCGCGTGATTTGCAGAAACAAGCTGCAGATACACTTGACCAACTGAATCTTCGCGTCGAGGTATCCGAAGAGTTACGGAACCATCTCTTGGACCTCTTTTGGGGTTGGCAGAATACGTGGCAGTACCTTGTCGTCAAGGAATTGTTTCTTGAAGATCTCTACATCACTCACTCCGGCCGATACGCTTCACCCCTGTTGCTTTCTGCAGTATTGGCACTTGCAGCTCGGTACTCGGATCGAATTGAACTACGAACCGATCCTCTTGACCAGAATACAGCGGGAAACGCGTTGGCTGAGCAGGCCAAGATGATATTGTTTTATGAGAGCCAGGCGCCGAAAGTGACGACAGTTCAGGCGACAGCGCTACTCGGGTTGCGCGAGATAGCTACTGATAAAGAGGCTCTTGGATGGATGTATTGCGGTATGCGATAAGGTAGCTGGAAGTCGGAGATACTGACAGTGACATTACAGGCATGGCAGCAAGAATGGCCTTCAACCTCGGACTTCATCTTGATCGCAGCCACTGGGTTGATACGGGACACATCACCAAAGACGAAGCTGAAGTTGGTACTATTGTCTGGTGGGGATGCTATGTTTTAGACAAGTGAGCTTCCTCTTCATCGTCTACTGGAGGAGGTCGACAGCTAACATGGCCATTGAGGTTATTTAATATCGGGCTTGGTCGGCCATCCACTATCCAAGAACACGAGATATCTGCCAAGCTGCCTTCTATGGAACATAGTGCAGAGTACGAATCTTGGCATTCTAAATCTCCAATTGGCGAACCTATCGTTTTTCCACGGAGTCATCAAGTCTCGAATGTCCGTGCCACGGTTCAGCTGTTTAGGGTCACATCATCAGCTCTGGATGAGATGTAAGTGCCCTTCCTGCTCGAGTTCTCTAGATGCTGAAGCCTTCCAAGATATAGACCTGGCAGCCAACATGTCAAGTCTCGAATCATGGAACTCGTCACCAAAACACATGTGAATATCATCGAGTTTCAGATAAACCTTCCGAGCTGTCTTCGTCTTTCGCCATCGCCACTGGCACCTACGCTACCTCACATCTACTTGCTTCAGTATGTACTCAATTTCAGCCTGATACGGTTCAAGCAACTAACACTGTCGAAGCCTTCAGATCCATGTTGCCATAATCCTACTACATCGGCCCTTTGTTGGAGTGCAGCGAAAGACATTAGACCCCGGTAGCTTTCATCCCAGCACTGGGTCAAGCCATCTCAAAGAGTGCAGTCAGTCTTCACATTCTATCAGTAATATTTTCAAGCTTTACAGTAAACATTACACCTTAGTGAGTCACCCTTCCAC
The DNA here is from genome assembly GCA_003353625.1 of Fusarium fracticaudum. Lineage (NCBI taxonomy): Eukaryota > Fungi > Ascomycota > Sordariomycetes > Hypocreales > Nectriaceae > Fusarium > Fusarium fracticaudum. Next base: position 4,781,383 of record PDNT01000003.1, read on the forward strand.
TCTTGAAATACTGTCATACTGATTAACCTCAGCGGCGTATACCGATCTCGGCAATCCACTGCGCTTTCACAGCATCAATTATTCTTCTCCTTGAGACCACCTCCACAGATTCCAAGGACCGTGATCGCGCTATAGCTTCGCTCAAAGTACTGGCTGAGGCGCTGACTGATATGAGTGCTGCTTGGGCCTGGAGTCAGCGTGCCTTGCTTGCAATTCGCCAATTGGCTCGGGAATGGTCGGTCAGTGAGGATGCATTCAGTGCACTTGGGATCAGTAAAGGAGAAGACAGCCAAGCCACCGGGGATGCTATCATTGATACAATACAAGCACTCGATGAGAATGAGGCTAGTAGCTCGCTTTGGGCAGCGGAAGGCCCCCATAGCTTTGACATGGATATTCCGTTTATGACGAGCGACGGTCTGGACTATCAGGGATGGATTGGCACACTGTTTACAGAACCGGGCTATCCTGGTGACGCTGCTTGACTAAAACAACAAGAAGATAAACAATCAGGTCTATCAATTATTCAAGGCCACGCGTACAGGGGCTAGCCGATGCTGATGGCCATTGAAGTCCAGTGCACTTGGTCTAGTTTCTTATCTCTTGAATGGACAATGCCGTGTTCGGATAATTTTGAGATAACCCATGCGAACATGCGCAGTGTCTTTTGGGGCTGCTCTCCTGTATCGAGCTCAGTGAGGGGATTGGATGGATAATGCTTAGCCGGGTCTAGATCAGCAGTGCTTCTAGGCCTTGTATTCACTAAAGCCTCCCAATCTGCGGGGTAACACTAGGGTCTTTAGCAACGTGGAACCCTGTTACGGATAATGCCTACCCGAGAAAATGGGCGATACGGAGGATGTACTATCAGATCAGATGTTAGTTTATGTGAAGGTAAACAGTATTGGGAAAATAAGTATATAAATACACATCTTATGTATTCCACCATTGATGAATCAAAAATACTATCTCAACCGAGATTCCTCTCCCTGTTATTTTTCCTACTCCTATCAAAATGTCAATTCGTCAATGGAAAGCCGCCATCTGCCAGGCTGAACCATGCTGGTTCGACAAAGTCGCCGGTGTCAAAAAGACAATCCGTCTCATCAACGAAGCCAGCCAGAATGGAGCCTCTCTCATAGCCTTCTCCGAGGTCTGGCTCCCAGGCTATCCCAATTTCCTATGGTCAGGAACATACAGAGAGAACATGCCATTGGTGCAGAAGTACATGCAAAACAGCATATCTGCCTATGGCGATGAGATGCTAGAGATCCGTCAAGCTACTGCGGCTGCCAATATCTACGTATGCTTTGGTTTCAGTGAGCGGGTTGGAGCTTCGTTGTATCTCGCTCAGGTCCTCATTGGTCCTGACGGTAACATTCTTCTTCATCGTCGCAAGACAAAACCTACGCATGTTGAGAGAACTATTTTTGGAGACTCCACGGGCGATTCTCTTACTACCGTGGTGGACACTCCCTTGGGAAAGATTGGCATGCTGAACTGCTGGGGTACGTTGTTGACCTTGACGTATGAAGTTGATGATTCGCTAATGATGGGATGACAGAACACCTTCAGCCGCTCCTCAAATATCACACCTACTGTCAAGGTGAACAGGTCCATATCGCTGCCTGGCCGTTCAATGCAAAGTGGACCGAATCAGCTGTTGAACCCTACTCAGTATTCTCAGAGGCCAACGAGGTTACAGCCAGTCGCATGTATGCCCTAGAGGGCGCTGTATACGTCCTCGTAACAAACCAGCCACTGTCTGCCGAAGGCGCAAAACTTAACAGTGAGGGTCAAGGGAACGCAGACAAGGACGGGTTCATGCTTGCTGGAGGTGGTGGTGCCGCAGCTGTTTTTGGTCCAGATGGCCGACAGCTGACTGAACCTACTGATCCGTTGTTTGATGGTCTCATCTACTGCGATATTGACTTGGATAAGATTGACTACGCGAAGACCTTGACTGATTGCGTGGGTCACTACTCACGACCTGACCTGCTGCGACTGGTCGTTGATGATCAACCCAAGAACTATGTTGTGCGCGTATCTGATGGACCGACGAACACTCCTTATCACACTGGTACCAGTGGTGAGACGTTACTTTCAGCTCATGAGACGTTGGATGAGCTCCTTGCTAAGAAAGCCAAGAAGGAGGCGAGGAACTGATGGGGTGAATGAAGAGATACACGGCGCTTCTAAAGAGCCTGGATATGAATGAGTCTTCTTGCATGATACACAAAGTCACCTTGAGCGACCAATCATTGGGATTTAAATAAGATGTGTAGTCAATTTAATTCGTAAACTGATCAAGCATATCTGTTTCCGTCACGTCGCCAAACCTCAAGCTCTCAACAGCCAAACCAAGCTCAACCTGAATTGGCACATGGCAATGGCCAACTCTCCATTCATCCTCCGGCTTATGCGCAAGGACCAAAACAGCAGTCGCATCCTTCCCCAAGCAGCTTCCGTCCATTACAACGAACGCGTGAGGGTAGGTGGGCAAGTCTTTGCCTGGTGGCGTTTCAAAGACGTCATGTAGATGGTCAACAAATCGTTCAAAGCAATCGTTGGAGTCTCTCAGTTGTCCATCGTGGGTCCCAACTTTGAAGATCTCTGGCTTCTCGAGTCTTCCGTTTGGCCAGTTCAAGATCTTCTTTGCATAAGTCTCGGTAGCGAAGTCGCAGGCCTTCTGAACGTCTGCAGTAGTGACGTCATGCAATCCATACACCAAAACAATGCTGTTCTCAAGAGCATGATGGTTCCCTTCCTCAAACACCACGTTGGCTTCGTGAGAGGTTTCGTAAGGCATTGTTGGTACAACAAGTCTTGGCTCCGTATGGGGGAAGAGATTTTTTAAAAAAAAAGAGAAGGGGAAGGTGTTAAGAAATGTGAACATATTTATACAACGAGAGTTATCTATTTAAACATGATAGCGCTAACATGGTTCTGACAACTTCAACACAAGCTGCCTCAAAACTCCCAGTACATATAATCACTACAAGACTAATCAAACCCACGGGCCTTCCCTGCTCATTTTCGCGAACAAAACTAAGATATCAGTTAGATTATCTCATGTTGCAAAGAGGATTGACATCGTCGCTCAACAGCTTCCATATGACTTACCCCTCTTGTTCCTGTCTACCTCCTTTAGTGCTCCCAAGGCCCCTTTCATTGAATCCTCTGCTGCAGTGATGTGCCCCCGGATAGCGTCTCTGTTTTGATAGGCGAATGGGTAGTGCTGTAGATAGTCCAGTCGTTGCTCGGCAGTACTAGAATACCCATCTCGTCAGTTCCTAATACATTATGATCATGTTGGTTCAAGGTTGTCCTTACTTGATTGTCGCCTGGATCCATTTCTCTTGCAACTCATATATCTCCATCTGGGCTTCAGGGGGCGCAAAGTTGAATCTGTTGTTATACTGAGCCATTCTTTGATCGACAGCGTTCTTGCAATCGGTAGCGTGATCCGCCGCCTGTTTGTACACCTCATAAAGCACAATCATAGACGGGGAGTTCATTGCCTGCTCATACTCTTCATCAACGATCTTCTTCTGTTTATGGGAGAGCCGCTTCCTGAGAGCAATCAGGTATTCAATACGGGCACCCATATCTTTGATCTCGAATCTGAACGACATCAAGCCGTTTACAAGTGCTTCTTGAGACTCGACAGACATGATGGACGGTTCGTACTGAATATTCGTTTGTGCCTGTGGCAAGTAGCTGGCCTGGCTGGAGCTAGCACGGCTGGAGCTACCACGACTGGAAATAGGCCGGTTGGAGGGATTCTGGGTAGAGACAGGCTGACTTGATATACCCTGCCTGGAGGTTGCCCGACTGGAGCTGCCATCAGAGCGGATTGAGGAGGATGCCCGAGCCTCCAGGTGGCTAGGTAGACGTGACACCGGACGAGCAGGAGTTACAGGCCTATAGTTCTGCGTAGGCTGCAATTTGTCAGACATAGAATACATCGTCAATCGTATTATAATACTTACCCTTGCCATCTCAAGTTCGTCCGTTTCCCTCCTTGCCACAGGACCTCTGCCGTCTTTGCATCGGCTAGAGAAATATCCTTTGTTGTTGCAAGAGTAGCACATGATAGAGATATCGGTACAAGTACTTTAAGTAAAGTGGTAGAGAATAGGTAGATCAAACAAATTGATACAAGATGCAGATATTGGTGAACAGTGAGTTGATAACTTTACAGGGAATAGCGATTGGAACGATGACAATGGGATTGAATGATGATGTGCTGTTTGGATGGGTTTCTGTTTTTCTATGGACTTGGACGAAGTTGGAAGGGCTCTCTTATAGTTAGAAAGCATTCTGATCGCTTCCACCTTCAACATCTGAAGGAACGCCAACCTCAAAATCCATCGGCATGTTGGTTGAACACATGGCCGACGGAACTGGTCTCGCGAGTTTCAGGTTAGGACAAAGCCGGCCGATAGGAACGACAGTTGAATGGCATTATTTTATTCCTGGACCAACAGACCGTTACCTTCGGCGGCATGGTCATATGTCTTGCACTTGGAAGGCCAAATGCTTCAACATTGGCGTTTAAACGCGCGTCTCGGTCCCGGCCATTGCGCAGCCCCACCCAGGCCATGAAAACGTGCTCGGCAATGCTTCTCGGACCTCATGCCTCATAGCCGACAGTGGACAGACCAGCACAGCCTCCTTGATGTGACGCCGGGTGATAAGCGCGTGTCCGGGCGCCAGACGACGCGATTTGATTGGCTCATGAAGTTGCCCCGCTCTAGCCGCGCGACATCTCGAACGTTTCCAATGTGCTGCTTTTCTGGCAATTTTGCCTCCAACATCTTCTAACATCCTACCTCTTTTCAATGGTTATCTTGTCATTTGAGCCACAATCAACTTACTAAAGTCGGGGGAAAACGCTGGAAATCAGATAACAGGTAAGCAGCCAACCATAACAGCCCCAGCAGTCAACCTCAGACCATATCTCATGCTCAAAAAGCTTACAGCCTGTAGTTCTGCTCAGAATTTCTGTTTCGTGAGCATCTTTTATAATGCGGAGGCTAAAACGGCTATGGCAGAGGAAGCGTCCACAGAAGGAGGAGCAGACGCCGACTCCGATGCCTCTTGCGACGCCCGCTGTCACCGATAGCCCAAAGACTCCCTCTCTTTCCAAATTTGAACAACTTCCCTTTGAGATTCGGAACGGAATTTTCCTTGCTATAGACTCCTTATCAGACCTTTCAGCCTTGGTTCATGCGTCTCCCATCTTTCATGAACAGTACCGACTTGACCGAGCGTTCTGGCTATGGCATTGCTTGCAGCTTGAAATGGGCAACGTTTACATTGATGCCTATATTGCGGATCAGTGCAACGCTCGGAAATTTCGTTTCAAACGTACTCGAGAAAAGATCTTGCTCCTCATCGAGGATTACAAGTCACATCGCTCGCTGAGCACAGATATCTTTACCAAACACCCCGATCAGGATGAGATCCTCAGCATCGTCACTTTCCATTCTTCCGTCATCCGTCCCCTCATACATCACTACGTCTCCTGGACTCGCTCAAATATGGAGTCTCTCTCCTCGCCGAAAGAAATCAGCAAAACAGAGGAGAGGCGCATCATGCGTGGCTTATACCGCTTCCAAATATTCACTAATCTCTTTGGGCCCGCACGGCACAGGGGCTTCCGGCATGGAGAGAGTTTACTTGGAGACGAAGAAAGACTTGGTCTCTTTCTCGATGGCTTTGAAGGCTGGGAGGTTGAAGAAATGTTGTGCATCAACGTTTTTATGCACGCCAAGTACGACAGTGTATTTCAGGAAGTCCAATGGGACTTGCACCCAGATAACCCGTCATTCGATATCGTAAGGACGGGTCCACATACACCGCCCGGCGCATTCCACCTTGTTGACCATCGTGAGTACCATGGCTGTGCATCTGGAAATGCGGTGTTGACTCTTCCAGTGTCCTCAGAATGGCACAGGACCGGCATAGTCTATAGGGGGCTTTCCGTCCTGTCTTCTGTGTTCAAGGCACAAGACCACCTGGAACTTGTTAAAGTGGTCTCGGAAGAGGTTGTTACGGCCGTGGATGACCTGCTTTTCCGGAGCACTGAGATTTTCTATCAAGAGCAAAGACGCGAGAATCAGCATTCTGACAAGGACCAAGCTCAGGATGACCGTGAGAAGATGCTCTTTGGGGGCGATAGTAATGAATCCCCTCCGTTTGCCTGGGTCGTCTTTTGGAAAGAAAGATACAGCAATCTCTTTGGCGATTTCATACCACGGTCTTTGCGTCAGTGGGGATATATTATGTGGGACGGCGATCGGTTAACCAACACTAATGCTGTTGCTATACTTGAGCAGGAGTGGAAAAGAGTGTATACAAGGCCTTATGACAGCGAGGAGCCGGAAGACCCGAGGGATGAGATGTTGGCTTATCACTGATAATCGGCACAAGATAATAAAGTGACCCATTCTTCTTCCGGCCATATATCGAAGAAATGGATAGAGGTATAAATTGCGGCTATTTAAATTGACCTGAGTCGCAGAGGATTCAATGAAAAGCATATAAAGAGAATTAATTATTCTTGACAAGATTAGGAACGGGATACCGTTCGGATCTATTTTCCCAGTACCAGGCCCTACAGCTTACTACTGTGCCAAACTCCTCCACCTTCTGGACCAATACTTCAACAGCCTTTGAGATCAGGGATAGCATTAGGTCCGGATCCAAACGCGACCAGCTTTTCCCCACAGTTGGCCGGTGGAGCGAGTGCAACCTGCTTGTTGTCGAGATCGAAGGCGAGATAGGCAGCTTCCAAGAAAGGCTCTGTTCACGTGTCAGCAGTTACTCACAAATATCCTACGGAAACCAATGTCAACTTACGTCCCAGGACTAGCTGTCCCTTCCAAGTAGTCAAAACACCGACCCAGCAAGTCTTTCCCTTATCGCCGGACTGGTTGGTAATGATCTTGTCGTAAGGAATCTTGATCGTGACATCACCGAATTGGAAATCCCAGCTACCGGGCATCTTGCGCCTCTCACAAGGAACAAAGTATGCGTCTTGTCCGTTGTTGACTGCGCCGAGGGTCTTGTAGAGAGGGTCGACGAAGGAGTGGCGGAATCGGAGGTACTGGCTGGAGCTATCGAGGAGGAAGACCGAGTCGTTCTTATGGACTTCGTAGCTGGTCACTTCACCGGCCTCATTCTTTCCATTGGGGACAGTCTGGCTGAGGCCTGTGAGAACGATTGAAGGTCTAAATAAGGTCAGTTTAGCTTCTTCCTAAGGATCTTGTAAAGTACTTACCCAAATGTGCCAAGCTCATCCTTTACCAACGGCCTCTTTACAAGTTCACCCTTGAACTTACCCGTGTCAATACCACCAAGAATAATTGAAGCTGTTATTGATTGAAGTTTAGTATCATAGTCTGTACGCAGAACAGGGGACTTACCTGGCTTAGAACCGTGCTCGCGCATGTCAACACTGTAAGTACGGCTGGCAATCTTTTTGTTTGCAACGAGGTTGTCCAAGAAAGAGCTGTAGATCTTCCCTGGCGCATATCCATGTTCTACGTTGGGGCCAAGCGCAAGACCACCAATTCCGGAGAACTCATCCTTGTAGGGATTGAAAAGACCAAAGACTTGTTTATGGATGCAAACGCCGGCAATCTCGACCGTGTCTTTGTGGTAGTCTAGATCAAAGGTGAGGTTGCTTGGCGGATATGTCGTTGGATCGCCATAGGAGATTGCAGTATGGCCCAAGACAGGGGATGAGGTCTTGGATTTGTTGAGCTGATAGTACCCATTCTCGCAGCCATCACATTCCGCGAAAGTCTTGTCAGAGATAAACCCTGAAATTGTTAGTAACAACCCCTGCGACTAACAGGAGGCTCATACATGTTGTCGATTTGGCTATGTCCAGATTCAGCTTCATCTTCTGAGGGGGAGTGCCAGCTGCAACCTTGGCAACCCATGAATGATAGTCAGCGGAGTTATCTGCAATCAGAGGCAGAACATGCAGTCCAGGAGCCGATGGGTTCGATCTTCTTGCGTGGCTTCCATGGGTTGCAACAACGCCCTGTGCACCATCCAGCAGCAGGATGGGTAGCGCTAACAGCCAGTATTGGTGGACCATCTTGAGGTAGGTAGTTTGGAAGAGGAGAGGCACGAGAATGAGGGACGATAACTGATGTGAAATGCGAAAGTTGAAGTAGAAAACATCCTCTCTTATTATAATTACCAAGAGTATAAACTTTATACTATCATTAAATTCCTCGTATTGTTAAGATGTCTATAGGTTCTGGAAGCTTAAACCCCCTTCTTGAAGCTTAACAACACATCGGATAAAACGGCGTCGGCATGCCAGTGGGGTCTTAATTTTAAAAACAGGGGTTTATAGAGGGCCATGTGCTGTCATCCTCCCAAGTGCGCCCTGAGAGCAAACCTTAAAACATATGTCATGCAGTGAGGTTATGCGTTAAACCCTCTTAATTCTGGGTAGATTGCAAAAGTCCTTGTCATGGCTCTGTGGCTAGCTCGGCAGTGGCTCAATCGACCCATCCCCTTGACGGTCCTAAGGCGTTAAACGAATAATCACCCTAATTCTCCACCCTTCTTTATTCTCTTATTAGATAGGCCGGCAGCGGATGTTATTTGAATCCGTTGTCGATCTTGATTATTCATCTGACGCCTTCGGACCGTCAAGGGGATAAATCACTGTCACAGCTAGCAAGGCCCGTCACAGCTTCTACATTTCTGGAACATGAGCTGCTCTTTAGAACCCCCTGGTTCGGCAGTGAAGGTGACATTCTAACCAACTTTGACAAAGATCGATAGATGCCCTGCTATTTAGTAGCTATGCAGTACTGTATAAGTCCTGTAAATAATTTAGTGTTAAATTTACTGTTAAGCTATTATTTATCGAGGGGCAAGACGTACTACGGTACTGTGTATAATTTTTTGTCGGGCTGTGCTAGAACACGTTAGTTGCTCTAGTGGAGTTCGGCTTATGGCTGTCGGCAGTTGACAATAGTGGATTGAACCAAAAAGAGCGGAGAGCTGGACCAAACCAGGAGCCCTAGCCTCCTTATACAGGAAAGGCAATACGGAGTAGAAGGTATTAATTACACATAATACATTACGACGAGAATTACCTTTCGGAAAGTAGTTCTAGCTATTCAATTATGTAGCAAAAGTAATATTACAAAGTGTAATGCTTTCTGGGCTATATAAAAGAGAACTTTATAGATAATATATAGCTAATTGTCTGAACTGTTAAGAAGACTTTATTTATTTGCCCTTAGAACTCTTTCCAAGGCAATGTTAAGACGGTAACTAATACCTAAGTAAGTAAGGGCCTTCAGTATAATTAGTTAACTAGGATGTATACTAATAACCGCGACCAAGTTCCCCTACTACATAAGTTCAGTCATGTCGTGCTATATGTCTTTTTGCTAGTTGCAACCTAAGTAAGTTTATTTCCCTATTCTGATATTCTTTTTCTTCTTTAAATGTGGCTTAAATTAGATATACCAGCGCCAGGTATTCTGTCTATCTCTATCACTAGCCATAGACCCAACAAGGCCAGCTTGCAGTACTTAGCACCACCTTTACATACATCATACAGATAGAATGTAGGTCTAAGAAATAGAAGTTGGGAGGTGCTTGACACCAGTTATACTTGTCGCCTGGAAGTTCTGGGGACCGAGAATAATAGGTGGTGGCGATGTTATAACACAGGAGATGTGCTGACGCCACTTTGTCAGTTTAAACCTCCGGAAGGAGATAAAAGGCCAAACCGACCACTGACCAAAGCATGTCCCCTTAAGGCGATTAAAGAAGCATCCAGTCCAATATGCAAATTCATGAATGAGAGTTTTAGTAAAGGGATAGTATCTTAAAGAGAAATTAAAAGTTCTTGTCTATAGGTTAACTCTCTATAGTAAAAGTGCAGCGTGGCAACCCTGGGCTAGTCTCAGGTAGCTCATGAGACTTCCTTCACGTGGCTGAAGGTGCTCATTCTTGGAATGGCTGCTTTCCGGTATCCACCGAACTCAAAAGCCCTTTGGATACCAACTTGTTGATAAGGTTGAACAGCACAAAGTCGCATCCCCTCTTAGCAAGCATGTTAACAGTGACTGGCATCACCTCCTCCTGGAACGTGACGTTGCTCTGATAAGTAACCTGTCCAATGGGAACCGTGATATCGACGTCCCCAAAGTAAGATGAAATGGTCGACACCGCTTTGGGACCTCGGGGATCGACAGGGGATGCAGCCCCTGGGCAGTCATTGAGGTCCTGCTCGCGGAAAGACGGGAGACCACCTGTGCCGATGTCATAGAGCAGAATGGACTCGGAGCAGGAGCTGTTGGTCGAGAAGAGAACTTGTTTGTGCCAAAGAGCTGCATCACGAGTACGATTTGCCATGGCAGACTTGTAGCTGCTGTCGTCTACCACTGCATTTCGGAAAAATGATCGGTAAGGCTCGTCGATAGGAGGGAATCCAGGGCTATAGTTGGAAATCAGTGGGTCGGCCGTCTCAGTGATCAAGTCGTGAGTCCAAAACACGGTGAGGTCATCAAGCATGCCCTGCAACGGACGGTCTAGGGTCTGCTCGATGATCTGTGTCAAGTTGATCTTGTCGACACTGACACCAACAGCATCCGTCACATCATTCAGGAACTTCTGCAAGATAGCTTCAGCAGCTGGGTTCTGCATCGGCAGATGATCAACAGGGTACAGAAGACGTTTGGGAAATGTCTTGACATCAGGAACTGACAACGCAGGGAGTCCATTGATCGACGTATCTTGATGAAGAGAAGGGTCGTACCAAGCCTTTGCGAACTTGGCCCAAGCAACAGGATCGCGTGCAAAGACTCCAGCGGTGTCAGTGTTGAACGCGTTAGTGACGATGTTATCCATGGAAATCATTCCCTGAGAAGGTCTGTTGCCGAAAATGCCAGCGACGGCAGCGGGTTCTCTGATAGACTTGCCGGTGTCAGTACCGATAGCAAAGTCAAGCCAGTCGTAGGCAGCGATAGAGCAGGCACTTCCAGCAGAGGATGCAGAGCAGGTCAGGAACGTATCTCCGCGGGGATTCCGAGGGTAGAACGCGTCGTTCCACTCCCAAGGGCTTTGAGGCGAGGCGAACTGGGCTGTCTTTTGCTTGCCAACCACAACTCCGCCCTGATCTATGATGCGCTGGAGGGCTGGAGCCGTTGTATCAGCCTTGGAGTGGAGAGAGGCGTAGGCTAAGCTACCAGCTGTTGTTTGTATGCCCTCAAGATCGTAGATGTCCTTGACTCCAATTCGCTTTCCAGCAAGAGGTCTGTCATCTTCAATGCTGTAAAATCTCGAGGGGACAGGGATAGATGGACCGCCCCATTCTGAGTTGGAATAAGGCAAAGTCCGATACCCATCTCCCGCTTCATATGTGCCAACCACGAATGTTCTGTAGGTGTCGACATACAGACGAAAGACTTTGCTCAAACTCAGAGTATCGCCGTTTGCAAGACCAAACAGAGGGCACGGAGTCAATGTAGAGTTGCCGCAGAGGCTAGGGCCATCCTCTCCTCCATAGATGACAGTTGCGTCGATGCTACTAAAGTAGCTCACGACAGACGAGTCAAGATCTCCTTCATCAGCCGCACTGACAAGAATGGTTCCGAGGAAGGTCTCAGAGAAAACATCATCCTGCTTCAATGAGTTCTTGATAATGTCTTCAAGCTCATCACCGGTGGTACTGGAGAGCAGACCGGAGATGTAGGTAACAGGCCCCTGGGCGGGATCCGAGGAGTATGAAACAGAAGAAAGGATATCAGAGGTGACAGCGAGATACTGCGCGTCATCTACTGAGAATATTTGGTCTTCGTTATCCAGAAGAATGGAAGAGGTTGAAGTGTTGGTAACGGTGAGGGCTGCAATGGCTGTTGGCCAAAACATTGCAAGAGCGTACTTGTGGTTCATGATGCTGAAGTCGCTGTGGGATGATAATAGCATCTTGGAACTGCAGATACTCAGTTTAAATAACTATTCTTGCCATCATCATCTGAATATCATCCCTCTTCTGCTTGCTCCCATATGTTCGTATGCCAGCCAATAGCATTCTTTCCTCTTTCCTCTTTCCTCTCCTCTCGCTTAGATACCCTGCCTTCCCTCATCTCACATTCACACAACGGAGGAAACCGGTTTTTTCTGCAAGCTCAATGTCTCAAACGCTGTAATCTATCGCAAGGTTGTACGGAGCATATTCGACATAGATAGGTAGGGTAGGAAGACATGTCCGCCCACGAATAGAATCACACCATAGAAGAATTAAAGTTTCGAAGCGCTCGTGTGAAGGCCTATTATCGAGTCATGTTGTCTTAACAGGCCTCACCCGATTGTATGATAGGATCCGGGCACGACTCCGAAGGTGGTATCGTGGGTCAAAGCCGACGCTGACAGTTCATTGCGACCCTAGTCTATCACTTATCCATTTTCTCCCTCGTTCCAGAACCCCTATACAAGTAGGTATCTCCAACTCCGCTGTCCACTGATTAAGAGTGAGTGCCGTAGAATCCACAAATTGCCGGCAAATCATAGAGGCCCACTGTCAATCTGGCAGCTTCGGGCCGATGTCACTGCCCAACCCGACGTCTGTTTAGAATAAAATTTCTATTTAGGGATCCAGTGTCATCCCTCTCATCTCTCAGGTGCGATATCACCTTCTTGAAATGGATACGTCTGTGACATGAATATGGATATTCGGCTATTTGTTTGAATTTTCTCTCGCTCTCGCATCGGCCCGCTCGCCACCACGGGAGTGATACAAGGGTGCTGCTTCCGGCTTGCCGGCCAAATAGATAGTTGCCCAAAGTTAATAGACGAGCTTGGTATATAATCATTAAGTAAGTTAGACAAGGGAGATGATCCTTCAACCCCAGCTCAGATCGTAAATGACCCTTGTCGTTACCTACCGGACCTTGCATCAACACTTCCCTTTTCAGACCTGAGTTCCCGCGTATTTAGAGTTGACTATCCACTTAGCTCCCACTTCACGATATGATGCGTTGCTACAGTAGAAGTATTGGTACTTGGTGATACTTTGTTGGTTTGTGTATCGTGATTCGATGGCAGCGGGTGGGCAATGGACCCTGGTTGACACCACCTGGAAACTCACGCTTCCACCCGGGAAGATATTACTCTCTTCTGACTTTTGATATCACTTTACTCATGTAGACTTCTCGCCATCCATTGGGCAATAAACGACACGCACGGGTCTCTCTCTGCACCGACAGCAAGGGTTACGAACACCATTCGTCCCGTCTTGCTGCAGACTTCAGGAAGTGGCCCTGGGGATCCAGTTACTTACCACAACTGACAGGTCATTTGGGCAAGCTCTCGACTACCGTGGGGCTTTCCACTCTGCATCAATAATGCCATTGATATCGACCACGCGTGAGACTTTCATATCGTTATTGCGCAAGGGCCACTGTCCTATCTTCTCACAGTGAGAAGAATTCATGAACTGATTATTGACTCAATGTGGAAGATTCCGTCCAGAAAAAGATGCTTGCGAAAGTCATTCGGTCTCGAGTCGTTGCAAGTCAACTTCCTGGAAGAGAGCTCATCGTCATTCTCGGCAGTTGAGGTGAGGAGCTTGGTGAGAGCTTGATGGCATGCTAGCAAGCAAAGTCTCCAATAGACAGATCCCAGTGATAAACTATAAAGGCAAAGAGATATCATCTCCATTCTGAGTTATAATTCCAACTCATTCACTCACTTTACACTCACTCAATCATTCTTATCCATTCGTTCACCATGCGTTTCTTCAGCTTCAACAACAAGCGAGACTCTCACAAGCATTCCAAAAAGGATCGCACCATCCCTCCCTCCAAGCCAGTCTTCAATTCTCACTTTGCCAAAAGGCAGTCGTCCAAGATCGGCGAGCAAAAGGTCCGGCCCCAAGCTTGGGTCGATACACCTCAGATTGTGTACTCGGCTTGGAACCAGGCTGCGGGTGATATCGATCAGCCACTTGGAACTCTGCCCTCCAACTTCTCTATCGCTCTTGTCGGCGGTGGCATCACCAACGTTGTTCTCGCTTTCAACCTTGTCAAGGCTGGTGCTGATGTCACCTTGATCGAAGCCACTGATGATGTTGGTGGTCGCCTCCGAACCATTCAAACCCCTGATGGCGTCAACGTTGCTGAGATGGGAGCAATGCGCTTCCCCCCTTCTGAGGACCTTCTCTACTACTACGCCAACGAGTTCAACTACACTTTCATTCAGAACTTCCCTGATCCAGGCAAGGTCCCCACCATCGTCTTCTACCAAGAAACTCCTACTTCATGGATCAGCCAGAACGTCACTGTTAAGGGCTTCGAGAAAGTCAGCAACGGTTGGGGTTCTCTGATCTCCCAGGGCTTGACCGGCGGGTCTCAGTCAATCACTGCGGCCACGCAACTCACCAAGTGGCTCAGCTCATCTGACGTCGACACGCGCAACCAGGTCATCCCGGAATGGCAAAAGTACCTCGATGAGTTTGGTAACGACAGTTTCTACTCTGCTCTCCAGCGCATCTTTGGAGAGAAGCATGAGTGGGATGTTCCAGGTGGTCAAGTCTGGACCGAAGATGACTTTGAGCGCTTCGGTACCCTTGGTGTTGGGTCAGGTGGCTTCGGCGCTGTCTACTCTGCTGGCTTCAATTCCATCTTCCGTCTTATAGTCAATGGTCTCGAGTCGGACCAGGCTATCTTTGCGAAGATGACTGACGATGGTCTTCAAGCTACTGGCATCAGGGAGTTGGCCAATGCCATCTGGCAGAAGGCTACTGATCTTGGCCTCAAGACCAAGTTTGATACTGTTGCCAAGATCACCAGCGGCGGTGGTGGCGATATCGACTATGTCGTTATCCAGGAGACTACGTCTTCTGATAGCGGCAATTCCACCGCTGAGCAGTCCCAGTATGACTTTGCTGTTGTTGGCACCTCGAGCCGAGCCATGAACTTTGCCTTTGCAGATGTCTCGGACACGACCAACGAGCCCATCATGTCGACTGCTGTCAACCGCGGTATTACTGATCTGCACATGACTGCTTCTTCCAAGCTCTTCATCCGCACAAAGAAGTTCTGGAGTGACCAGCCTGCCGATTTCCCCCGCGTCATTCTGTCGGACACAGACCTTCCCCAGGCTTACACTTTCGACTACGGGCATCCAGACTATGGCATGGTCCTTCTCACGTATGCTTGGGAGGATCTCTCACAGACCATCTTGGCCATCCAAGACCCTCACAAGCTGCTCTCCATCCTCAAAGAGCAGATCGCCCGTATCATGCGTGATAGCAGCTATCCCAACTACGCCGACTTCCTCGACCCCGTCACGGACGATGACGTCTACCTCGTCCACTGGCCCCTCGATCAGTACTCCTATGGTGCATTCTCTCTGGGTCTTCCAGGACAGGATAAGCTCATCTCTTCCATGTTCTATGACTATCAGAAGCTCAACGATACCTCTAGCTCTCGGGTCTTGATCAACAGTGACTGCACGTCATTCCTCGGAGGTTGGGTTGATGGTGGCCTGCAGCCGGCGCATAATTCTATGGCTGCGATCTTTGAGCGCTTTGGCTCTTTGAACCCTGCTGCGGCTGACTTTGCGCCTTCTGCACTTTTGGGTGCTAGCCCTTACCAATACTAATGGAACGTGTATGTTCTTTAGTAATTACATTCTTGGAGGAGGTTGTTTTATTTATCTTTATTTACTTTTAGTTCGGTTTCTTTGAGTACTGAATTCCACTTGTTTTAACTACTTGACTAACAAACTTCTATTATCTTTGATCCTGTGACTTAATATTTCTGCTATGTTGAAATTCGAGAAAACGTTTTTACTTGGTGCTGTATGTTTTTGCAGCCATACCGGCATTACTTGACTATCAACTTGGGTAAAGCTGGAATCCGCTCTACTATCTGAAACCGTTAAAGACGTCACCCCTGTCAGATGAAACGTTGACATATTTACCCCAACAGCCGAGGTTCCGCAAGCAAGACAAAGGTCGACTTGTCAGGACCATGGTATTACAATGACGTGGAATAATTGTAATAAATTTCGAGAGCTCGACATAGCGTGGGCATAAACCATAAGTGAGACCGTAACATCTGCAATGTTGAAACAAACTCACATAGAGTTACCGTTTCCTATCAGACAAACAAGAGGACACTGAATACTGGTTCCATGGCCAAAAAATGCGCACTGCAGGGTAACCTTTGCAGCAGTCTCCCACTAAGCGACCACTTTGGCGGGTCGAGAACTAGACTACGAATTTGAGACGCCAAGCTAGTTGACGTACGTGACCTGAAACAAATCCATCTTGGCCCTTGAAACGGGAGTGGGTGACATCATTGTAGCCTTTGCTGGAAATTCTTTCGTTATCTCCGTGCCAAGCCGCATGTCAAGCGGAAGTCAAGGCAATTGTAGTAAGTCTTTCGCATTAAGGGTTTTTTAATGCTGTTTAAGTAACAGACGGACCCTTATAGCATAGATACGTATTAATTGCACTCACCACACGAGCCACTGAGAGGTATATGTCCCCTCTTAATGCCAAAAACCGCCAGTCAGTAGTAAGTCGGATATACCGCCCTATCGGGTAGACAGGTGGAGATGTACTGCCCTGATAAGTGGGACAGGGGCAAACCTGGAGGAAATCTTTATCCGTGGGTCTTTATGTAACGTGATGAATACGATATGCAGTATGTATCAGTATATAATTATACAATAGCTGCTAAGGCTGACCCTACTTTGTGGCAATTGGCTTTTGATGCTAGAGCCTGGAGGGAAGCTATAATATCGGCACATGAACATCTTTGCATGTGAACAATGGTCTGTTCCCCTCTTTTAACTAGATTACCCCTTGTTTCGCCCCACTAATCCCTGATCTCATCATTTCAGATGCAGTGGAGAGTCTGCCACGTGAAGCCCAGTGTTTCTATACATGGCCATTCCATATCACCTGGAAATCCAGAATTACTGGTTCCTTTGGGTGTTTCTTCCGACATCGGTACTTGTTTTTTCTCTTTTGAGGTCTTTATGTTCAAACATTATAGGGGCTCAACGTAGCAGGTGCTTGTTCATGATCAACGGAGCCGAGCCAGAGTCGGTCTAGTCAAACGCAGAATTTAACAGAGGTTACATCGGATGTACGCCAAATGGGGCAACTCCCCTGGCAGACGCACACCAAGTCTGTCTCAGATCCTTGGCGAGTGCCGTTGAAATTCCTTGAACGGGAGACACTAATTGAATAGTACCGAACCACTAACGCTGGGCGACAGAAAGCCGGACTAACGGACAAACACGGATATAGCGTGTAGCTAAACTGATATTTCTGTCTGCAGGAAATTATGCACCGAGCTATCTTATCTTGGCCCGCATACGGGGCACCGCAGCCGTTGCAGTCGGACGGCAATACCGCAATTAGAACGTAATGCAACGATTAGCACAGTGCAGGCAGGTATAATACCGAACACAAATACAACAGCAAATCCACCGTTTCATATAAAGGGATCCCGTCGCCCCCAGGAACTTGTTTCTTGGCGGGATTCCCATCCTGACAAACTTTATCTGCGCAGAAACCATCAATTGATCTGTCCCCCATTATGGCAGCTCACATTGAGAATCGAGGGCCGCAGCTCATGGCGGTGAATATCACCTTCTGGGCCATGGCTTTTATAACATGCATATTGAGATGCTATGTTCGGCTGTTTATGGTCAATGGGTTCAGGAAGGATGACTGGCTGATGGTCGTCGCCATGGTATGTTGAGCCTCAGGGGGTAAACGAGTTCCCAGCAATTGACCTTTCATTTCTCTTAGGTATTCTTCACCTGCTATGCGACCTCATCGACTGTTGGTGTCACGTTCGGCACGGGAAGACACCACGACGACCTCGAAACCAACCAGATCCACACTGCGATGATGTGTTGGTGGTTCTGCTACCTCGGATACGCCCTCACCATGATATCCTGCAAACTCTCCATCGGCTATTTCCTGCTCAGAGTAACCACCGAAAAGGTCCAACGATGGATCATCTACCTCGCCATGTTTTCGACTGCCCTCTCGTGCGGCATCTTCTTCTTCGTCACCCTATTCCAGTGTCATCCTATATCGTACTTCTGGAACAAGGATCAAGACGGCAAATGTATTGACCCAAGTGTTGTCATTGGGTTGGCGGCTCTCTACAGTGTTTTCGCTGTTGGTTCTGACCTCGTTTTTGCGCTGCTTCCCGGTTGGATTGTATGGAATCTGCAGTTGCACAAGCGAACGAAATACTCCCTGATCCCTCTGCTCGCCATGGGCTGCATGTACGTCTTCTTCTATACCACAAGTGACACAACTGTACTGACAAGACATACAGCGCTAGCGCAGCTGTCATTGCCCGTTTTCCATACTTGCATCTCCTCGGAAAGCCCGATTTCCTCTGTAAGCCCATCTGCCCCTGATTACGTGGCAATTAACTAACCTAGTATCACCAGGGAATACCACTGACATCGCCATCTGGTCAACAATCGAGCAAGGATTGGCCATCGCAGCAAGTAGCCTGGCAACCCTCCGGCCTCTGATCAAACATATTGCCTACCGACTGAACTTGACCAGCAAGCCTCCAACACTTGGTCCTTCAGGTTACGGATCATCACCGCGCACTCCTGGGCCTGGAACACCAAGAGCCTTCTCCAGTCGAGAGGCGTACACACTATCGTCAGTGAGTCGTCAAGAAGGCCACGAGAAGAAAGGGTCGGCGTTTGATTCGAAGCAACCAAGTGATCTCAGGCTTGGCATTAAAAAGGAGACCAAGTGGGAGGTCAAGATAACGAAAACAGCCATGAGTGAGAGCGAGGAGGAGCTACACTCGCCAAGAGCATGGAGAAATAACAACATTTAAAACTATCCAAGGTGAACATATTACTCATGAAATAGCACAGCCATACTTAATCTCTTATATAATAACTCTTATCCATTTATCGGCATATCCTGTGTAGAGGTGCTCCAGGCACTCTGTGATTTCACGTTCGCTGTGACCAATGAATCCCCATTTCTCATAGACTTCTATCAGCGCCTCAGTGAGATATTCCGCGACCCCTAATGTACTCGATTTCGGAGTGAGTCTCGGGCAATCTGGTCCCTTGCCCATCCATCTCACACGGCTCCACGTTGACCTGAAACGGTCTCCAGTAGTGAAGCCGACCTGGGTCTTCCCCCTCGTAGTCTTCAACTCCGGGGCTTCCGCGGCGCCATCTGCCGGGAGACTGAGGAAAGTATAGCGGGCTCGAAGTCTGCGGCATATATGGAACTGAGTAAAACGATTCTGTCGTGGGGGCTGACTGGATATGACGCTGTGCCTTTCGCTTCCGACGTATTAGCCACAGACCAATAAGCACGGCCAGCACAACAACTCCAGCACCAACAGCGATACCAATAATTGCCCCCGTTGACAGTCGTGATTTCGAGTTTGATCCTCCTTCTGATGCAGCAGCCATAGGATCAATACGTCCATCATCAAGCCTTGTACGATTGGTAAAAACGGCTTTCATACTGAGCAACGTGCCAAGGTCATGATTAACAAAACCATAGTCAGGCTTAAGCTTAGTCGCACCCCCTTCTCCCGTCCCTCCAATAACACTCGACACAAAGCTAGGCACCTTGTACCCGAAGAGACTCGGCTCATAGCCTGCCCAGACCTTCTTGAAGTTCATTTTGATCTGGTTGCCTAAGTCGATATTATGAACGCCCCAGACTTCTTCAACATCACATGTTTCGTCTTTTGGGAATGCTCCACCGATAGTAAGCATTTGCGAGCCTTGGTTGACAATATCGCATGATAGGCTGTGAGATGGGTAGTATCCTGTCCCGTTTTGGTCAAGAGGATAGCTTTTGATCCATGTGAAAGAAGGTAGAGAGAGGATATAGACGTCATCGAACCCAGGCCCCTCCAGATCATGGCCCCCGTTTATGTAGCTATGCAAAGTCAACACCCTGAAGCAATTGGCGAATAGTAGTCAATGTGAACGGGTCTTACATGTTGTAGCTGCTGCGATCCTCTGCCCATACAGCCCCGGCACAGAATCTTCCTCGACTCTCAGGAATTGTACCGTTCGCTTTCTGAACATGCCACTTGTTCGATATCATATCGTAGAGGAATATCTCGTCCAACGGCTGTGAGACCATCGTGCCATTGTCGCCAGGATCCTGGAGGCCACCGAAGTAGACCAGCATTCCTCGGTCGCTCGCGGGGATAAATGTCATGACTCCTTCGGCCCGTTTTATATCGTCTGGTCCAGAAAGCTTCGCCCATGTATTGCTATCCATCTGATATCGAATTAGATCTGATGTGGCGCGTGGCTCGCCGCTCCAGTCAGCCACCGAAGCTCTCGAAAGATAGCCCCCATAATAGTACCTAGAATCTTCGTATCAGTACTGAACGTTCTGTACGAACCATCAAAGCCTTAGCAAGTCTCGACGTACCCTTCTCCTCGTTCTTTCACAGTTATAGCAGCCCCATAACTGACGCGCTTAATATCGTCGGAGGGCGGTCCAAAATCATCCCATTGATCATACCATATATCATAAGACATGAAGTTCGAAGTCGTGGGACTGCCGCTAAAGAACTCGCCCCCAAAGAGGAATAATCGGTAGTTAACATCATCTGCCCAAAGAGCACCGCCATGTACTGAAGGAATCGAGACATTCTTGCTGAGGTTTGCATGAATCTGCGGCATATTATCCTTGCTATTGTGATCAAGGTCGTGCCAGATCAGCCAAGTATCTAGAGAAACTGTTATTTAACTGTATAGAAGAGACTGGCAAGTAGCATACTTGTGTAATTCTTTGGGTCGGTCTCTAGTGGTTTCCAATTGACTAGTCCTCCATCAATGTAGAGTTTTCGATCTACCACTGCTGTCTGGTGTCCGAACCTTCGGCAGAAGTCCTTGATAGGATCATGTTCGATTGAGAGATGGAGACTGGTGACCAAGACTGCAACAGATAAAAACCAGGACTTGGTTGCCATGGTATGGGGGAAGCCTCCCGCGTGCTATCAGGAGTGAAATAATTAAGACAACGCTCCTATATTAGTATGACATGTTTGAAACCAACATTAGTTAAATTGCATCGTCAGACGCGAAGGAAGTGCAAGGAGCAGATCGGTCTTATTATCTACATGTCAGTCTGCAGCGCTCAGCCCCCTTGGCCAAGCTAAAACTAGCTACCCAGCCTTACGACTGAAGGACCAAAGTTTGTATGCAGCCTCTGACATTCTGCATATCGTCTGCGTCTATTCCAGCTAGGCTTCTTTGTATCCGCTGACCAGTGATGTTCACGAGCTGCAATGGTCAAGGCAAAGATGGTCACATCGCCCTGTAGCCAAGCCACCACCAGTTCGATAGCATCTATTTGGAGGCCAGTCTTGAGGAGCCCTCCGTTGTAAGCCGGAAGTTAGGGTTGTTCCAATTGTGCACCACCGAGAAGCAGAAAGTGCACGAATTTCCATCAAGGTCTACGGCCTCCAGGCTGCACAACGGATCGATGGACTGCTTCCCATAGCTGTTGATGAGAAAACCACCTGTTTAGTATCTGATTTATTTATTCTTGGCACAGTGGGTTACATGACCCGACTGAGGATCATTTGATTGGGGTGCGCTCGCTAGGTTCCACTGATAAATATCACTCCGTAGAAACGCGGAGCTATCGCATGAGGATGACCATACCTCGATTACGTGGCGGCATGTGAATAAATCCGTCACACCGAAACCGGATTCGGTAATCGCTATTACCAGCACATTGATGCCTCAATCATTTTATTGTAATACTAGTGCCGTTCATCTACCCATGGGAGTCCAACTAGGGTGCTGCAGCAAGTTCACCATTAGCAGATTATTTTATCAAGTGCCCGGCCAAGACTCGCAAAAGAATGAATCAAGGGGAAAACTGCTGTAAAATTAAAATATTTTGCTTTCCTCATCCGGTTTTGCGGTCGTCTAGAGCTGTGATTTAAAGGCTACTCGTAAATACGCGTATGTACGGAGTATAGCCAGCGCATCTCCACAACTCAGGGCTCGATACAGGCGAGTGCCCTGTATGTCAGGGCCGACTTCACCCTGCTTCAGCTTACCTATGTACCTCGCTGGCGCAAAGGGCTGTCAGCCACCAGAAAATTGAAGCAGGCCAGACCTCAGTAAGCCTAAAACACCAAGCCATTCATGGGGGTTTAGGTTGTGATACTCCCGTCTGGGGATACATTGCCAGGCACCCACGACATCGTATGCTCATTCTCCGTTGGTGTGGTTGGCTACCTAGAGTAACATGGCCTCCAATACCAATGCGACCTTGTTTCTCTTTCTCGTATAAACCTTACATCTTGCAGAGTTTCGCCTCGTAATTGGTAATGCGGTTGCGACAGAGCATACATCTCAATATTAATCTATTGTATCAAAGCGCAACGCCGTTGGCAAAAAGGGAATGCATTAATAAATAACCCGAACTTCTCACGGGTTTTCATTTTAATTTACCAAGTTCACGGTTGAGGATAAGCTTTTAGCTACAGGTCTTAGCTGCAAGTAGCACATGGCGGTCAGACAACTCAAAAGTCTCGTACCTCACTAAGAGAGTAGTATCAAGAAAATGACAGGGCAGTCCTTGATGGGATCGCCGATTCAGAAAACATGGCGGTCTGAGCAGATCGAATGTTTCTTCAACACGAACGCAAAGACCTCTAAAACGGCTTGTCTCATCAGCAACCAAGCTGTCTACATACTTGTTAAATAAAGGTTCCTTTCAGGGGAGAGTATGCACAGCAACCCCATTCTACAGCGAAAACAATGCTCGATCGCCATGGCCCAGCCGAGACTTCGAGGCTGCTGTGATAGCTGCACCAGAAGCAAGATCAAATGCAGTGGTGAAATGCCTTCTTGCCAGCGATGTCGGATGCGGGGCCTGGACTGCGTATACAGCAAAGCTCGGCGAGCTGGGCGTCCGCGCCTCAAGCCCAAACCAAGCAAAGCATCAATCACGTCCTGTATGAACCGGGAACCGCAAACCAATCTCATCTGTTGCAACGACCAATCAGTCAATGGCCAGGAAGCAGAATTGTCGGTCTCACCAAACCAAGATATTCTTCTGTGCTCGCCTGACTCCCAGGACATCGCATTCTTGCTGCAGGATCCTTGGACTTCAACACCATGTCCCAGCTCAGACGTCACAAAGCCATCGAGCGTCTACGACTTTGATGACTTGATACTGCAGGATATGCTGTTGAGTAACACTGAAGGCTTTCGCTCGTCGTCTCCTAGGAGTCTGAAACAAGAGTGGACTCAAGATAACGTTCTCTTTAGCGATCAATTAGAAGATCCATGTCCAGGATATGGTGCAACTAGCGAGCGTCTGGCCAGCCATACTTTCTCAAGCCCACTAGGGCCTCATAAAGTCACGAGCCAGGATACAGACAAATCGAATTGCCATCTATCAGAAGTCGATATGGAGATCAACTCCATCATGGCCACTATCACGGACATCGCCAATCGACCAATCGAATCATATCACCTCGACGATCACCCATGCACAACCTCATGGCCACAGCTATTGAGCAAAGCCCAGCTACTTATGTATATCTCTGGGTCGGGAAACTCATCTTCTCTACGTCTGGATGCAGTACTACTAGTCTGTTGGGCAGCCGAGCAGGTGCGGAAGCGAGTTTCGGCATGTCCAGTCTGTATATCTCGAAGCATGGAACTGTCTAGCATACTGGCTTTACTTTACGACTGGATCTCATCTCAAATTTCAGACGCTCTTGAGAATCCTGCCATGATTCAGAACTGTCGCCTGAGAATCGGTAATTCGGTCGTGACAGGGCAAAATGGCCTTACCGGCACATAGGAGCTCATCAAATACAGGATCACGAGAGCGATTCATGTGATAGAGAACATAAACAGCACAGTCTCTACCATGGGAGATGGGGATATGGGTCAAGTTTATAGAATGGCCCGACCTATGCTCGAAGTGGCTGAGAGTCGATTAGAAGCTATCTTGGGAATGATAGACCTTTTGGAAAGTGAGCAGTTCTGCAGTATATAAGAGTAAAGGAGAATATGGAGACTCATTAGATGGCGTTCCTATGGGTAACTGACTGTATGTTCCCGTAAATCCGGGGCCACGAAAAGGCTAGATGGAAGAAATGTATATATTAATTGCCCTAAATATCTGTCTGTTTCCCCTACCGTACTAGGTCCGTTCGAGAGTGTCATATCCACCTTGAGAATCATGGAAAGTGTAAAGATGTTCTTGCTACCATAATCTTGACACGGTCCATCGCCAGTTCTATTTCCTGATCAAATCGCTGAGGATGATGGATATAGCCTGTTGTCCCCAACTTCTGCTTCATACCGATCCACCGAAAATTCTGCCCAATTCTTATAGCTGCATCCCTGATAAGCCTTATTGCGATTAATTTACTCTCTGTATCATCGAGGATAAGATTTCCGAACACGAACTCTTCCTTCACAGGATCCGTAGGCGCCTGTTGGCTCCTATCTGATCGGTCAGACGATAGGTGGCTGTTTTCAGGTGTTCGGGTTCTTGTCATTGAACCATAGACTCTTTGCTCTGCTTCGAGGAGCTGCAAAATGTCTTTCAAGGCCAAGAATGCATTTTGGATCGTCTGGGCATCGTTTGAACATTGAGCGCATGCTCGGATGGCCAGTAATATTGTCGTCGTTTGTGTATCGAGATTGATAACAGAGCCAAGACTACTCTTGTTGCCCCGAGAATGATCAATCGTGGGAAGTGGAGTGCCGCTGTGGCATAGGCAGGGTGCTTTATTAGACCCTTTTTGCTGGTTGTTTACAAACATCGAGCTACAAGGCTGCCTCTTTGTTGGTCAGAGGCTAATGGCTTAAAACAGAGAAGAAGAGGAATTCTCTCACGAGATGCGACATTTATTATTGCAAGGGATAAATGACATAGGTGATATACGGCTTAGGTTAAAACGATCAACGTTACGGGTACGCAGTTTTGTTTTTATGGCCGGTACTTGAACTTGACAATGACAGGGCTGTCTTGGTTCGTTAATTTGAGCCTATCATTATCATTGCCCTCTTACCGGAAGTCTACCTGACTCAGTTGCCTCGGTAATGGAGACCCGGCAACCACATAAACTTCAGAACTCGAGAAGATTTAGCCAGGTATTCCTAGCTATGACATCGTTAGTGAAAGTATAATAATCTATTTATAAATTCTATATGAGTTTTGGACGAAGTCGAAAGATCTATATGCGATAATATCTATAAACTAAACAAATGCAGATTTATCTAGTCCACCACTTTTGGCTCTTTAAAGTCGCAATTCTAAAAATCGAGGTCTAACTTAAAAACCCCAACTGAAACATCCCTGCAAGCCAAGAGAGCATCAAACGCCATACCAGTCTCCCACTTGTGTGATAGATCTGTAGCCCACCAACATCAGAAACATATTCCGTATCTTTTTCTCGAAGAGCGTCTGGAATAAGCATGAAGCTCCTCCAAACTGTCAGGATCGAGATCTCCAATAATATCCAAAGCGCATGTCTAGGGTATAGAATCACACATCTCAGCAACGTGTAGGTGACCAAGAGCATCAGTGGTCCTTTTAGCCAGATGCAAGCCACGTTGATGAATGGATATATGCTCCCTGTTCCGTCTTTGGCGACCAATGGTTCGTCTTCCTGTTTTTCCTTATCCACGAACTCCGAAGACTGAACGCGTGTCGGCCGCATCGCAAGCCATAGTTTCATTGTCTTTTGCACTGTCAAGGCCGGATATCCCATGCAGAGAAAAGTATAGTTGGTACGCTCCCATCGAGAAAACATAAGCATCGCCTTTTCGAGTGTTTCAGGGGCCATGGTATGAACGACAGCGTTACTCTGATAAACCGTTCTCCAACCGTCACAGAGAATGCGGTATGCGAGCTCCATATCTTCTCCATGCTTGAGAGGTGAGCCAAGGAAGGTGCTTGTGCACAGCCTATCGACGTGGGGTTGGACTGCATCTGTACGAAATGCCGAGAAAGCACCTGGAAGGATCGTGACAAACCCTTCAGCTGAAAGTGCTGAGCGCGGTAGGTTACCGATATGATCGAAGACGATGTCGAGGAGACGCGGCAAAAGGCTCTTGAAGGAGAAGATGCTGCTGCTCGAGACGTTCAAGACAGCCAAGTGTCCAGCGACAGCACCGATTGAAGGATCCTTCATCAAAGGACTCACGATGTTGCGAAGTGCACCTTTCTCCACGACGCTATCTGAGTCAAGGGATATGATGATGCTTCCAAGTGCAGTAGCAAATCCCGACTGGATGGCTTTCCTTTTGCCCATGTTGACAGCATGCTGTAAGAGCCGAAGTGTTATGCCGCATGCCGAGACCGAGCCTGCAGCCTTGTTGACGTGTTCCCATGTGTCGTCAGTAGAACCATCATCGATGACAATCAGCTCAATCCTCTCTTTGGGATAGTCTGAGAGCTCGATAGACTTTATTGAGTTTTTAACAAACTCAGACTCGTTGAAGACGGGTATGACGATGCTGATACACGGTAGCTTGTCGTCTTTGGAGGGAGCTTGCACAGGTTCATATCGGATCCAACGCCATACCATGTGCACGTACTCGACCTTGTAGAAGATGGCGATAAGCTGCAGTATTTTGGCGGGCAGCCCAATGAAGATTGGAGGTGGAGTTGGCCATGGTATACAAGACAGTAGAAGCAATCCTAATATGTTTAAGATGCCAAACGAAAGACGAAGATAAGAGTCTGTCATTTTTCAGTTGCCACGGTTTGGTTCTTAAGTCACAATTTGAATGCATAGACAATGAACCGAATTACATCCAAGCCGTGAAGCTAAAGAAGTGGCAGTAAAGGTTGATTTTGTTGTATTTAGCCTGTGGCGAAAAATAGCCTGAGCGTTAGGTAAGTTTACCGATGAAGGTCAAACTTTCTCAGGTTCGTATGTTAGTCGAACGGCACTACCGTCGGGTCGTTTTTCATTGGTCGTGAAAATATTGTAAAGTTTAGGAAATGTTAAGATCAGATGTCAGGTTAGAGCCACCATAGGCTCGCCTCAAGTTGAGGATTTGCCGAGGCTTTACGTCGCCATCGGGCTGCCCGCTCTAATGTAACGCGGAGAGAGGAGGTCGTAATACGAGTCAAGAGTCTATAGTTATCGTGGTCATGAAGCCGATGAACACTTTGTGACAAGGATCAAGGCTATCGAGCTTGAGTCGGCACACCGCACACTGCAAGAGTATCACACCGCCTCCTTCAATACACCTTCAAATGCTAGAAACATCTAAGGATAATGATATCTTTCGGTGCATTGAATCGCTGTTCAGTGAGTAGGCGGTGACAAGGAAAAATACGAGGTTTACACAGATGCAGACCTTGATCGGGTTGTTCAGATCTGATGCCTAAAAATGCAATGCTTGCAAGCTGCTGTATAGCTTACAGAGAATAGCAACACCACAACCTCTTACATATAGATCGAATAAAATGAAATAACTCGATTGGGAGTGTGTCCAGAGTAGAGATAAGTATAGTGACATATGGATTTTGTTTAAATATAGGCTAAATTGTATACAAACCTGTTTCAGACCAGCGACAACTCTTTTGACTCCTCCTGTCGGGTGTAAGCAACAAGCTGACTCGTGAATCGTTCAGCAGCCGTATCAACGTATCTCGTCCAGATCTCAGCAAGTCCATATAAAAGGCCAAGCCAAGTCGGTAGGCAGAAAAGCAACCACGTGTTACCCGCATATACAAGTTTTGAAGAAACGCTATCTGGCTGCTGGACCTGTAGACTGTGTGATGTAGCATTGCCGTATACCATCCATGTGAGTAACCATCTTAGCAGCGTGCCGTGGAGCAGATACACTGCGAAAGATCGCTTCCCAAGCCATACCAGGACACGATGGGATAGAATGTCCGTATACCCAGGGAGTAGGGCTCCGCCGACTGTCAAAAGGCAGAACCCAAAAGAAGATGCAAATTTCGGAAATTCTGAGTCCTTGGGGACAATCGCTGATAAGATCTGATTTTGCCAACGTGACCAGGGGGCCAGGTCAATACAGCTTTCAGGGAATGATGCGATGAACAGGCCGACTGCTACGGACAAGAAACCGAAGAAAGGTATGTACCGAGACTTGCTCCATGAGATGCACTGAGAGAGTCTTGAGTTATGCAAGTCATTCATAAAGACTCCCCACCAGAATTGCATGAAGTAAGCTATAGATCTGTCAGCCATGTCCGAGTGTTTGCATAGAAGAAGAATACTTACGTCTGCCACAAGCCCAAAGGTAGGCCCATAGGATTAATGATGCACCCATTCTGAACTTTGCTTGGACCTTTGCAGTTGCAGAGACGAACAGCAGCACATACATTCCGCCCTTGAAGAGTTCAAAGAGTGTGCCCTGATGACGGTCGTACTTATTTCCACCTCCGGTCCAGGTCTTGAATATTGCGAAAAAGAGTTCTCTGATTGCCGAATACAGCGGTAGCTTGTCTTCGACGGTCTGAGTCAGATAGTAACTGTCCGTCATCTTTGCAGCCTCGAAGAGGCCCAGTTGTGTCGCACTCCACGCCAAAGTTGTTGCAATGGCACTTGGATAGAGCAAGCGTGGAAGTCGCCTGAGCGCAGACTTGGAAACGCAACTCCAGCCTGCTTCATAATTGCCCCGTCGAAAGAGAGACAGCGGCTTCAATGCACATACATAACCTGTGACGTAGACGAAGATGATCACGCCCAGACGGCCTTGGATCATGATACGAATGAACGGGAGTTGGAGCAGTCGTGGTCTCAATCCTTCACCAGAAACGGGAGAGTAGAGATCAAGATCAAAGGCACGTGTGACATGGGCGATCCAAACCAATGTTGAAGCGATGCCACGAAGACCCTAAACTCGTCAGTTTCGACGTCATACTTAGCAATAAAGGCGGGATGATAAGTTGTCTATGTTATCACCGCTTTGGCTGCTGACATACCTCAATCCACTGTACGTGGCCTTCCTTTCTGGAAGTCATATCTGCTTGATGATGCATGAGGAATAATGAGAGAACAATGTCTTGATTTCTAACTGAAGAGATCACAAGAAAGCTGTTGGGTGTTGGTAACTCACATAACTATTCCTACTATGGTTTCACTTCTTTAAGAGGGAAGTAATGCCATACCCACACATCAAGGAAAACTTCCCGATTCTCCAACTACCAGTACTTCCATCGCAAGCCTTACCTCGTCGCCTAGAAAACCCACTTGCCTGTCCCTACCGTACTCTGCACACGGAACTGCCGTGATGTTACATCGAGAAAGTATTGCCCGAGAGCCAAAGCTTAAATCCCACCAAATGGCACTTGCTGTTACATCGCTACTAGGAACCAGGTTCATGCACAGACGCGCACACGTTTTTCACTCCGCCACTTAAGGTTTAGTAGTCCCCAACTCTGAGCGCCCGTAAAGATATCAAAGGTAATGATGTGACGAAGGTGGCATCGGAATTGCCGGACCGATGTGATGATGAACGGTTTTCTTCCAGCGGTGAAAGATGTTGCCTTGTAGTTGGTAGAGAGAGATGCCGGCTGCCGAGTGAGGCCTCGGGTGGAATGCCCGGAAGAGTGTATGGCACTCGTGAGGCGCAGATCTACAGCAGGTCTTGTGACTTATTGTAGATTTATACAGAGGTGGGTATGCTTGAATAATTCGTATTCTGGAATTTTGCTAGACTCTTTTCGCCTTTAGCTTTCTCATCATCTACTCACGCCACAAAACCCACTCAAGTCATGTCCAGTTTACAGCCAGCCCATAAGGGAATCTTGATTCTATGCGGAATCACTCTAGTTTTCTTCTAGTAAGGTGCACATTTCAGTGAGTTGAAGCTATTCTAATCTTTGCCAGCTTCTCTGGAAGCTCGGACTATGGTTCATCCTTCACTTTGACCCAACGCACAAAAGTATACAGTAAGTCCAAACCAGCGTATCTCGCAACAAGGAAAGCCCTCGATTAATCTCTGTAGGGCGATGTGTTACTCCTCGAACCATCGCCCTCACATATGATGATAATCCCGATGAGGGGATATACGATCTCCTGGCACTCTTGAAGAGCTACAACGCAACGGCGACATTCTTTCCAAATGCTCCTCACCATTACAATACGGTGAAATTGGTTAAATACGTGCATGCTGCACACACAGCCGGGCATCAAATTGGAATCCATACGTTAGTTTCACCAGGTCTTCTGTAGTCTATCTAACTAATTAATGCCCATTAGGTGGGACCATATTAACCTAGATGATGCTGGCCATGACAAGGCATTAGAGGATATTGTATGTTCTGTATAACTTAGCTTGTGTTTATTCTTTTATGCTAACATATTGCAGGAAAAGATGAATGCATGGTTGTATGATGTAATTGGATCGCGATCCAATTTCGTCAGGCCCCCATATGGAGCATGTGAAATGGATTGCAGAATGACCTTGAATGGCAATGGCTATAGCATCGTACAGTGGAACATGGACACGTTGGACTGGATCTTTGGAACAGATGATAAGTATGAGTCCACCATTGAGCTCATCAAGAGTTGGGTAGGCAATCAGCCCGACATCGATAAGGACGACTATGCAGGACCCATCGTCTTGATGCATAGCCGATATCATACAAGCGCTACAGTCGTGACGCAACACTTGTTGGATCTTTTTACCTCGAAGGGTTTTAAATTTGTATCTATTTCGGACTGTTTGGGTGTTGATAAAGAATGAATCGACTGCATTGGCTGTCGTCGATGCGTAGTATCTACATGGAGGGTGCATAAGATGATTTCTACTGTTATGTCAACTGAAGAGCAGATCATATTCCCATTCCGGAGCCCTCGTGGGAGGTTCCGTCTGTCTCTGGGTACACAGATGTATGTAGTCTGTGGTGATCTTATGCATGAGATATCAATTCATTCACATGTCTAATCAATAGATAATTTCTCTTCTTGATTTAACCTGTTCTAACTAATGTTTCTCATCCATACTAATGTTCCCGAGTAGCGATACAAGCAGAGGCAGAGGGTGTGGATTTCCCTATATCCCATAGATCCTAGGACTATCATTAGGTTCTTTGTGTAAGCAACTTCAACTTGGTACAACACGCCTTTAAAGATATGTTACACAAGGCAAGCTCATTTGCAGAAAGAAATATGTACTTGGCATTGTGATGTAGCTCAGCTATCTGGATCACTAGACTTGAAAACTCCGTTCATACAACTGCCTCTCAACTTAAAACACTATCGTCAATCTCGATACCGGGACTTGACCCTATCAGCTCCGTAGTCATGCTAAATGGTGACTTAACAGTAGTTCTGTCCGTTGCCGGTGAAGGTTCCAGACTGGTAAGCACCACCAGCGTTACCAAGGCAGTCAGCTACAAATCGTTAGCAACGCTTCTTATACCTTCTCCATTTCTTGCCAAACTTACCAACAGTGACGAGCTTGAGGTTGTTCTGCTTAGCCCAGTTGATCAACGCAGGAGTGAGAGTCTGCACCGTGCTGGCGTAGGTCTCGTGCATGAGGGGAATGTGGCCGTTTCCACCAGCACCAGCCTGCTGGAACTTCTGCAGACTCTGCGACGCGGACTGACCATTCCAGTCGCCCGAGTCTACATCATCGGTGATGACCTTGTATCCGAGCTGCTGCATGGTGGGTAGGACGTTACCGCCAGTGGCGAGGTAAGGAGGTCGCATGTAGGCGGGCTTCTTGCCGATGATGTTGACCAAGGCCTGCTCGACCTTCTGCATCTCCTGCTTGAGCCCGTCGGTGCTGAGACTGCCGAAGTTTTGGGGGTGAGTCCAGGTGTGACTGGCGATCTGGTGGCCAGAGTTGTAGGCCTTCTTGATGGCGGCCTGCTGGTTGTAGATGCAGCCGTAGAGCGTGCCGGTCAGGAAGAGGGTGGCCTTGGCACCAGCGTTGTTGAGGATGTCGACGAGCTGGCTGGTGTACTGTCCAGGGCCGTCATCGTAGGCGAGAGCGAGGACACCGGGTCTGGTGCATTGGCGGATGACAACACCAGCTGCCTGGCGGTTGAAGAGCTCAACGGGGTCCTCGATAGCAGCGCCGGCAACGGTGCCAACGAGCAGGATAGTGCTAACAGCAGTCTTGAGGAATGACTTCATGTTGGGTGAGTATGTACGAAAAGATAGATATATACAAAAGTGAAGAAAGAGAAGTGATTGACGACGAGGTAAAGCAATGTTGATTCTTGGTGCCAAGGAGTGTTTATATAGGGATGATTGCTGAACGAGGTATTGTTTCAGCCAGCAAACAAATTCTCCATTTGAGCCGGCCCGAAACTATTCCTCCCTGGGATCACAGCATTGCATAGATCAATCAGGCCTTTGACCCCCAGTCCAGTGGGAAGATGTCCTGTCCCGTCCTGAAACGATGCTATGGTGTCTTCAGGCTAAATTCGCGACCCCCTGTGCCCCTAGCAATTAAACCACAAACGGACGGAATAACCCATGATTCGACGGGTGATTTCAGAGGGGGTCATCGATACAGGGCAGCTGATAAACAGCCGGGACCTTGAACTGGAACAGCCACGTGGTTCGACAATGCGGAGACGCGTTGTGACATGTTGCCATTCTGAGCTTCAGCTTTGACTTTATTCGACGATCCGGGCATTGTTCCTCCGGCATTGCAGTGCAAGCGGTTAAACTGGGACGGACTGGTTTCATCCATTCGGAAATGGCTACTCGCTCAAGCCGTAGCTCCACAGGGAGATCCACAAGGAGATATCACTAATAAACAGTCAGCTTCCAAGTAAATTGTCAATTAATTCGGCATTGAACTTGTCAGGCCCTCCTTCATTTTACGTATTTTACCCGGTGGCAAAATGCAAAACTGAGCACAGATATTGAACCCCAGATCTAATATAACCCATTCCCCTCATTCTTCTCAGCACCCAACCCTCTTCTGCACTGATATTGTAACCTCATCCACTTAGCCACGCCATTTATGCCGCCTCGGAAGGATAATCGATCGTGAAGTTGCCGAAAAACCATGCGCATTTCTCGGAATGTCGATACCCGCACGGCTATTCCCAGCCTTTTCTATGGAGATGACCTCATCAAAGCTTGGAACCAGATCTCCGCACTTTTCGGGCGTAAGGATGTCCTCCAACGCGGACAAGATGGTCTACATCGGAAGTGTTTACATAGTCGGGGCTTGCATCTGCCAAGTCCGTCAGCCCGCAAAGACGCATTGCAGTCTCCAGCTCGTCTCGTAAAACTTGGATAATGTCAGTAAGGCCATTTGGGCTCTGGGTGATGATGACTTACTATTGAAAGCGTGTTCAACGCCGTCTTCTCCGTAGCCTACTGAGTAAGCAAATGGTCTTCCGAGACCGACAGCGGATGCTCCAAGACAGATAGCTTTGAGAATATCGGAACCTCTTCTGAAACCGCCATCAACTAACACGATGAGCTTATTGAACACTTCGGGGCAATTCTTGTGAAGCTCCAAGAGTAGCAGGATTGATGGAGGAGCTGTGTCTGCTGCGCGACCTCCGTGATTGCTCAGGACAATACCTTGCACGTCGTGTTGCATAGCCAGTTTAGCATCTTCCCATCTCTGAATTCCCTTGATGACAATCGGGACGTCGACCTGAGCACGGAGCCAGGTGATACCATCCCAATTGAGAGATGGATCGATGAACGAGCCCGTCTGACGTGCCAGTCCCGATCCTTTCCAATCTTCCCCTGGTCCGGCGTTCTCGCTTTTAACCCTCTCATCAGCTTCTCGCTTGGACACGACGGGTAAATCTGCTGTGACGAAGAGTGCCTTGATCTTGCCGGTTCTTGTGACCATTCTCAGCAGGTCTTCTGACAACTTGCGGTTCTTGTTCACGTATAACTGGAAAAAGGCTCGTTCCGGTGTGACGTCAAGAACATCTTCGTGCGGAAAGGATGAGGGTGTCGCCAGTGTCTGGATAATGCCCGTCTTTGCTGCTCCTTTGGCTAATGCGAGCTCTCCTTGTTCACCGCCAGTCAAGGCTGCACCCGTCGGTGAGATGTATACTGGCAACTGGAGATTGCACCCAAATAGCTCGGTTGCGGTGTTGACTGTTTTGACGTCTCTCATGACTGCTGGTCGTAGCCAGATGCGTCCCAGGAATGAGGCGTTCGCGTCACGGGTGAGATTATCATTTGCTCCTCCGCTGATATACGCCCATTCCTTTTTTGCCAACGCTATTGATGCTACATTCTCAAAGTCGTGCAAGTTGATTATGTCGCGAAGGGGAGGTCTCTCATTTGGATATCCTGGTTTGGTCTTTGCTTCTCCATTGGCTTCCGATTCCTTCTTCTTGTTGCTCTTGGACGCTTTGAGGGATCCGAGGTGATATTTGGCATCTAGTGCTTTTTGTACTAATGACGGCGCGTGGAAACTGTTGTATTCATCACTTGCATCCTTGCCAGCATACTGGTAGATGACTTTGTTGCGTTAATTGAGAAACAGGCGATAATGTCAGACAGGTGTTGACGACTCACTCTCGGCACCTCCTGGGTGATCTGGTGCAAAATCTGTGAAGTCATAGACAGTATCATTAATCGCTAGCCATAGGTCATCCGGCGTGTTATGCACGGCGAGATCCCCCTCGGAAAATTCTTTGGACATTGCTTCAATTAAGTGAAGCTCGATGTTAATGCTGTGAGTGATAACAACGCCTCTCTCTCGCACAAAAGGCCTCCCAAGAAGGTATTTAACATGTCGGAATTGCCAATTGTAAACGGAATTCTGGGATTCAGGTACCCGGAAACCATATCTTTGTGTTCCGATTGGTGGATCTGGTGCACCCCGCATCTGTTTCGGGTTCCGTCCGAGGTCAAGTCTGGTGCCTCTCGGATACTACCCGGGAGCCTTCAATAATTTTCGATATATGAGGTGCAGCCTGCTATTATTCGGCAAACGGACTGACATATACTGAGATCTCATCGTAGCTTGTTTCCAATTGACTACTATATCGTTTGCCGAAATGGGATTGGAATCCATTTGTCAAGCCAATGTATGTTTGTTGTTGCTGACATTTGAAGCTACCTCCCAACTATCATCAGACAGAACATATTGTTGAATGAACTGGACTTGGCGGGACGACCACCACCAAGAAAACGGAGCAAGAATGTAACTGCCACTTATATAAATATCCAAGTCGAAAATTCTTAATAAAACCAAGCAGTAAACAGGTATCACTATGCAAGCAAAAAACATTCTGCCTGGGCTGACAGTACGACAGATTCCTGGAAGATCTATAATCCGAATCGCGCCGATGAAGCTTATCTTAGCATAAATTCCCTTATCCAAAGCGGATCACCTACCCACCAATAAATTCGTCACTCAGTACAAGCTAAACTCTTTCTGCAATTAACGTCAACTAGCACAAAATGGTACCGAGCAGGTGGAAAGCTGAAGTTCCTGAACTGGCATGCAAGCCAAGCTAGTCGTCAATAGCTTCTCAAGCTTGTGTCACTATATGTTACTATTTGGCCTAGTTGAACGCCTCAAAGGTCTCGATCAACGCCCAAACAGATCGAGACCGAAGCCACGAGAAAACAGATTGTTCACATGCCTGACTTGAGTTAATAACAATGCCTAGCGATAATTTATAAAGACGGTGTGGTCTGCAAAAGCGTTTAGACTTATATTTTACCTTTTAATTAGAGACCCTGAGAAGACAGAGCCCCATATCTATATCGTCTAATCGTCAACATGGTCAAGATACAGCTTCTCTACTCATTGGCAGTTGCTGCCTCAGCTTTGGCTGCACCCTCTGGAGTCCTCAGCGATCTCCTTTCGTCTCTCGATAAGCGAGCTTGCACCAATCCTTCAAACCTGCTCAAGAACGTCGGCTTCGAGTCAACATCCATTAGTAAGTCCAGTCGACAATTAGCAACACAATTCTCAAACTTGTTCATTACTCCTTCGTTATTCCATTTACCCATATTTAAATGACCTACTAACATATGCCAGAACCATGGGTCTATGCGCCGTACTATCCCAAGCTTACAAGCCTGAAGATTGTTGATTCTGGCTACAAGAGCAACAAGGCTGTCCAGCTCTCTGGTCTTGCTAAGGCACAGGATGAATATGGCTACAGCACTCTCAAACAGAACTTTACCAACTGCAAGCTTGGAAAGTACGATCTCTCGTGGTCCATGTACCTCCCCAAGGGTGCAGCTCAGGGCCTGG
The DNA here is from genome assembly GCA_003353625.1 of Fusarium fracticaudum. NCBI lineage: Eukaryota > Fungi > Ascomycota > Sordariomycetes > Hypocreales > Nectriaceae > Fusarium > Fusarium fracticaudum. The sequence goes on from PDNT01000003.1 coordinate 4,817,611, forward strand.
ATCCTCGCAACCCCGGAATGACTATCTGGATCTACGATAGCGCAGGGGATGGCCAAGCAGGAACACTCAAGTTTGGACCCAACTCCTTCAGTAGCTCACTTGGGTATCCTGTGAAGCAAGCGACGCATAAAGTGGACCAGTGGGTGAATATCTCGTTCACATTGCCTTATCCTATCCATGTTGGCAAATGTACCTTGGTCATCAACTGGATTGTGCCAGGCCAAGAGAAGGGTAAAGGAGATGGGAAATTGACACTCAAGCTCGACAACTTTGTGTTGAAGCCTGCGAAATAGATGAGCTGGCTCTATGTTGTTGAATGAATTAGCCCATGAGAGACATTTGTGCATTTGGTCTTTCTCCATGGGTTTGGTAACAGCAAGAACGCTGTAGAGATACAGCTCTTATCTGAGGGAACAGGATAAGCTCCTCGGGGCCCTGAATCATTATAAGAACCATGGTCATAATTTCCGTTGTAAATATCTATTCAGCCTTCTATATCAATATGCACATGTTACGCTGCAGCTGCAGCTATGAGTGCCGCACCAGTCCCAGATCCGTCTCTTGTAAGCTCTATTTTTATCCTCGCTTCATTCGCCTTCCCAATCACTTCAACGTCTTGCAGAGCAGTCCGCATAAAACTCTCGAAAGCAGTATGGAACTCGAAAAGTGAGCCATCGACCGCAATATCAATCACCTCATCTGCTATTTCTGACGTCTCGAGAGTATCTTTGGAGGCACATGACGATCCGCTTGTCGAAGTGGGTGATGGTTCCTCTGGACATATGCAGCCAAATATGCGTCGTATGAATCGTGTGAAGGTATTCCGATGGCTACCAGTCTGTGTTGATGTTGACTTCTCGTGTATTTGATGCGTATGAGCTCCCATGCCCGTCTTCTGAGACATGTCTGAAGTGTCAAGCCTGCCAGACTGTATGAGAATTGCAGCAAGACCAGCGCCTACCAAGCGAGCAGATCTTTTCACGATAACAGTAGCCAGCATCTGGATAGTTTGCAAGTCCTTCGATGTCACACCTGTTGCTACTAGCGTATCGGTGACATATGACAAAGCTGACGGCGAATTCTCTGGTGTCGACTCTGCTATCTTGGATAAGAATGCACTTTCAACGCCCATATGCAAGTAAACAGGGCTTCCATCCGGAAATGACATGTCTAATGCACTGTTATGCATCAGGTCCAAGAGAGATAAGCGAAGTAGCTCCCCGAGATACATGCCAGAGACCATCTTCTCAAGGAGACCACACCCAGGATCTGAAGAAGAGTCGTCGACGAGCTTGTCGAACCGTGTTTGCGGAAGAACCTTGAGTCCATCGTCCCATGATCCCCATTCTGTATTGATCACCATGATCCCATCGCTGCTAGAGTGTCGTGCACCATCGGCCGTTGTGTCCAGTCTTTGGATGTTGGAGATGCGCTCAATATATGCAGCATTTGTGCCGGTCCCGAGGATTATAGACGCCAAGGTAGAGTTTTTCGTTTTCGAAGTATACGCCCTAGTAAGAAGTGTTCCGACTGCGTCATTGGCTAGAGCGCAAACTCTCACTGGTAATGAGATCTCGTCAATCGCCTCCTGTAGTAATGCGCAAGGATCTTGACCCAGGGTGCTTGGGATATCCCATCCTTTGTCCCAGTGGACGAGGGTGCCGCTGGAGATAGAAGTCTGTTCACAAGTGAAGCTGAATGTGAAGCCAAGGTTGAAAAAAACCTCGGAACTCTCACTACTCTCGCTCGTATGATTGTGAAGAAGGTCTTGAATCTTCAAGGCGATGAAATGGAATAGAGGTTTGTGACTTGAGTGTACTCGAATATCATGCGGGACAAGGTGCTTCCTCTGAAAGACATCGAAAGTCGAGTCGCCATGAAGAGTCACAGCACACACTCGACAGTTTGTCCCGCCAAGATCGACTGCAAGAAAAAGGCCCTTCTCTCGGCCACTTGGGATTTGAGTGACGAAAGATGGTATCTGATAAGCATGCTTGTCTTTCAAACCATGCTCTGATAGGTTGGGTCAGTAGATACACTCGAGATAGCAAAACAAGACACAATACATACTTATCTGCTTCACAAAGTAATTTGTTATCTCTTGTATCTTCTCGCTCCCAACCTCAAACTCTTGGGCAACAGATTGAACAGTTGCCTGCTGGCTGTCCCCTAAGCCATCCTCCAACATGGCGAAGCAAGACAGGCAAAAGAATACGTAAAGATGGAAACGATGAATACGGTACGCATTGTAGAGGCAAGGACACAGACTAATACCAAAACTGTTAATAATTCCGCAGTCAGCTCGATCCGCATTGACCAGGAATGGTGCAATCTCATCGCCAGGCTTCACGGCAAAGTCCGGCCCGGTGGCGGCCAACGCCGGATCGAGTAGCCACATTTGTACTAGACCAGGGATGACTAGTCTGATAAGACGCCAGGGAAATATCGGTCACTTCGCCGTTCTCTCCCTCCCCGCGCATTTCTTGCTTCATCCACTCTGCATATGCACGCACATCCACTGAGCACAGCAGACATCCACGTCCACTCTGACACTCGACCATGACCTTCGGCGAAGATTCCCGTCCCCTAGACCGCGACGCCCCAGATGAGGCTTCAGCACTCAAGGCCCGCAAGGCTTGCAGTGGGTACACCCCTTGCCTATGGAGATTGAATGCTGATTAAGCTGCCAAGTAAACTGCCGGAAGCAAAAGATGAAATGCGTGCTCCAGGGTAGCAGTGAAGCTTGCCGTCGATGTCGCCGAGCAGGACTTCCTTGTGTGTTTGTGCCCAGAGCGAATGCAGCTCAGTTACCCTCGCTCTCGGGGACTCTGGATCTAGATTTCAAGAACAACGTCTTATCCAGGTTAAAGGTTGTCGAGGAGAGGCTGTCCATTGTAACGGATGGTGATATGGATTTTGGTGCCGTGGGAATGTTCTCTGGAGTTTCGGAGCAGTCACCAGAGCCAACCCCCGATGGACCACTCTGGAATGCGATTGTACTCCTACAGAGATGTTCGCCAGCCGTGCCATCATCGATTTGGCAACGTGATACTATTGAGTCGCTCTGGTCTTCGTACGTTATCTGTCTTTGCATTGTAGAAAGTCATTAATAACGTGTGTCTGTTCCAGCTTTCATGATAGGATGCCAGGGCTGCACTTCATGCCCGATAAGCAAACATTTTCGACCCCTCAACCAATCTTACTTGCATCCATTCTCTATTGTTCAAGCAGTCGAGGACCACCAGACGTGTTAGAAATCGCCCCCCAATTCTTCACCGTCTTGTGCAACGCCATCGCTCAACTAAGCATCCCCAGCAGTGAGATTGGAACACCTCGAGAGTCAACCGTCTCCCAAGAGGAATGGGCTTTCCAGACTGTTCTTGGTATAGTTCTTGCTGGTTTGTTGACAGAGGGTAATATCAAGGAAACCGGAAACTGGATTGCCATTGGCTACCGACTAATGCTGGACTATTGCCCTGCTCATGTTGACGACACGTCAAGAGAATGGCGCAAGCTCTTCAGCGGTATTCAGATCGTTGACTTGGAGCACTCATCGATTTACTTGTCGTGCCCAGTGATTCCCATTGAAGCACCGCTGCCAATTCTACGCATGTCACCTCTCGATCAGCTATACAAGCTTTCCCGGATGATGCACACGGGCTTGAGTCACTTTACTGGGCGGAGGCTACCGACTATCTGGTCCTGCTTCCAGGAATCTAGCCTGAGTTACCATGGTTCAGCCACGAGTTTCACTGCTATCGATGGGATTCTTATCAAAGATTGGGCAAAGCAACTAGATGACTGGCTCCAGGAGTTCAAGGGGAAGATGACAGAGCCTGATGACCAAAGCAGCAAGTTGGTTCTCCGCCAGTACGTCCTCCATCGACTACTTGTACTATCAATATATCATCCTGCTCGAAGTGGCAATCTTTGGGCGCATAGTATAACGTCAAATGAACAGGAAGAGCTGCTCCTGTCAGCGAGGGCGACTTTAAAGCTTCACCAGCATGATGACTCCATCTGGGCTAACTGGGACTTGATCATGATAACCTGGGCGGCTTTGATCGTTCTGCAAGGGTTACAAGGGGGAGTAGGAGAGATAGATGGTAAGCATTATCGTGCATGTCCGAGTCAAGCACTGACCGCTTTCTAGACATGAGAAACATCAGGCTGCACCTTGATATCTTGAAACAGAAGAATGAGCCCAAGCCTAGTCTGTGCGACAAGCTTATTGCACGACTAGAGGACAGCCTCCAAGATATCAGCACGCCAGACTTCACTTATGTGCAGCCAGGTCATCCTACAGTGATGGACCCCACGTTTGATTACTCGTGGCAATTATTCGATCAAGTAAATTTGCAGCAAATTCAATTTCCCGAATAAATAAAACTGCCGATCTACCTAGAAAACTTGACCTCACATTCCAACAGGGAACGTCACAGACCGAACCCTCATCGTGGGCGCTATACGTGATGCCATGTTATCAGGTTTCAAGTCGCCATCTTCTTCCTCTCCATCAGCTGTCAATGTGGGTGATGGAGGAAGGTGGCCCGAGACCTCCCTTTGTCTGATAGTCTTTTCGACTCCATAAAAATACTATACTCGTCAGTCTTGTTGATGGAGACAAGGTGGGTTGTGTACTTACGTTCACTGTCTTCACCTTCAACTCGAGGGTAGCATCTCTGTCCACTACCACCATGCTTTTTGGATGTAACTGGAGGCACGAAAGTGTGCAGAGATGGCTGACTCCACCCTCAACTGCTTGCTGAATAGCAATAGCCTTCGAGGCCCCCGTAGCAATGATGACGACTTCTCGTGCATCCATAACAGTCTGCACTCCAACAGTCAAGGCCATGTCAGGCACAGCCTCGATATCATTGTCAAAGAATCTCGCATTTGCAATCCGGGTTTCATATGCAAGAGATTTGATTCGAGTTCTGCTGACAAGACTGGAGCCCGGTTCATTGAAAGCAATATGACCGTCTGTTCCTATACCTCCAAGGAAGAGCTCAATCCCACCGAATGACTTGATCTTATCCTCATAAGCCGAGCACTCGGCGAAGAGGTCAGGGGCATTCCCATTGAGCAGGTGAATATTCTCTGTTTGGATATCGATGTGTTTGAACAGATTGTGGTGCATGAAAGAGTAGTATGACTCGGGATGTTCGCGGGGTAGGCCGACGTATTCGTCCATGTTAAATGTCACGACATGTTGGAAGGATATCTTGGAAGCCTTGTATGCTTTGATCAAGTCATTGTATATATGGAGCGGGCTGCTTCCGGTGGGGAGGCCGAGGACGAATGGCTTCTCGGATGAGGGATTGAAAGCACGAATGCGGTCTGAATCACTGTAGCATCAGCACATCTTGTTTGATCTAGACTGGAGACTTATATAAGCAGGCAAGGCTTACTGATGATGTAGTCAGAGATGTATTGGGATGCCTCTTGAGGGCCTTCGCGGATTACGAGACGCATCTTGGGTTTAAAATGCGGAGAGGTATTTGAACAATAGTATTCGATGGATAATGTTAACTTGTACAAAGTCTAGATTTCGACCTCTCCTTAACTGGTAACTATCTCTTATACAATACCTCTCTATCAACGTGCCAAACGATCTATTGTGTCATTGGGCTATGATAGAAGCAAGGGAGAAGCCCGAACTTTGCCGGTGTGTAGACCGAGCCAAACAGAGTTTCGCGGTAGTGACTGAACCGGGATACTACGGCCATTCTACGGTTCCAGCCCCTTGGGTACGGGACACTAACAACTTCAAGTTAGCCCCTTATCGGCAAATGATAAAAATGCGGCCAACTACCAAATGCCACTAAAAGAACCGGCCTCTGGAACATGAGTCGCGACCGGATCTGGATGAACTTTAAATTTCTGAACTCCTCTTTATTTGACATTTGCTATGTTACACTACTAATAATCTGACTGAAAAAAATCAACCCCATTACTCAGTGTTGCATCCCGCCCCTTGTTACTCTAGCATGTATAAGTCATGTCCAGAGTGACACTAGGGGTACCCTGGAATCCCTCGGGCACCGCGTACGAGATGTTGTAGATCCAGTGATCCCTCAGTGTAGCGCCGTAAACGACATCCTGCTTCACCAATCCTGGTGCAGTGACGTTCACATCAAGACATGGCAGCTTCTCGAGACCCTTGACAACGTTCTTTCCGCCAAGAGTCCAAGAAGGAGGAATACCAGTTAGAGCAAAAGTGAAGATGTTGGCTCCATCCTGGGTAGTATTGGGGTAAGACACCGTCAACTTGTTTGCTTCGGCCTTTGCGTTCAAGGTTGAAGCGCTGGGGTATAGCGAGAAGAAGCCCATGTACGGATAAGGCTTGTGTGAGGGGTCAGAGGCCCACTGCACGATAGCTGGGACATACTGATTGCCTCTGTTTACGGTCTCGTTGACGGTCTGGCCGCCAATCATGAGCTCAGCACTGAGCCAAGAGGTGACGTGGCGGGGGTTGTTCGAGTCAAGCTCTTCGTAAATGGTCTTCTTGATGAACCGTGTGCCCTTCCACTTGCCCTTGGACTTGATGATGGCCTGAGCGTCCTTGGAGATTGTTGGCGCGATGACATCCATGACCAGAGCAAGCGCAGCACCTTGGGCAATATCGTAGAGGAGATCGCCTTCTCCAAGAGGAGGCTGGCCTCCAACACCGCGTCCGTAGACACCCCAGAGGATCATGGAAAGAATCTGAGAGTGAGTGGTGGCATCACGACTGTAGGCACGATCGTAAGGCCCAACCATGTTGCCCAGATAAGGGTTATAGTGAGCAGCAATGTCCTTCCACATCTCTTGGAGGATGAATACCGAGTTCTTGGTCATGGGGGCATCCTTTGGACCATAAGCAATGTTTGCCGCAAGAGCCCAGATATCAATGCCATAGTAGTTTGGCGCATTGTACTCGGACAGCGAATTCTGGCATCGCTTGAAAAGCTTCAGGAGATCGTTGCCCTCCTCCTTGGCAAAGTTGATGAGGACTTTGTTGTTCTTGCGCTTTCCGACCCAGCCAGTAGTGAGAGCCCGCATGATGCCCGGGTTGGAGTAACCAAGAATCAGGTTGTCGTCCAACGGGAAAGATCCGTTGCGACGCATTCCTCCAATTGCAGCAGCCTCAAGAGCGTCTTCAATGCGAGATTCAAGGCCAGCTGGCAGGAGGTGGCCAAATTCCTCGACAACCTGGATAAGCTGGGTGCTGTGAAAAAAGGTCAGCGCCTGAAGTTTATCAACTGACGAGGAATTGCTGTGACTTACCCGACAAATTCCCTCCAGTTTGGATCATAAGTACCATAGATACTAGGAGGGTACAGAGGTCCATTGGGAGTGGGGTCTGGCTCATCCGGCGAGAGCTTGAAAGTACCGTACCAAGCAGAGCTGAAGTTGCTGTTCAACTGGTTTGCCAAGCTAATGAAAATGAATGTCAGTCAAGTGAGTTTAATGAGGCTGATGAGAATATGGCTTACACATTTTCGATGGCCTTGACAGCAGTCTTCACATCATCGCCCTTAGCGCGATGCAGAAGTCCTGGGATGTGCCAGGCCGTAAAGCGGACAGACCATTGGCCATTATCCTGGTACCAGACATAACCGTAGCTTGAGTCATAACGAGAATCCGACACTGACATAGAATAGTCGAAAAGGCTCTGCGCAGCTGTAGACTTTGTCAACACAAGTTTCAGCAATGGAACCTTGAAACGAACCTGGTGTGAGCTTCTGGCTATTGCTGTTACGCTTAGCCAGACTCGCCGCAGACGCTGCAGAGCCAAAGGCCAAGAAAGTGGTAGCGAGTGAAAGAAGACCCATCTTGAATATCTCAAATTGAAGTGATACGGCAAAACACAGCTAATGGACCTGTGACCTGAAAGACAGAGAGAAACGAGTGGACAATCAGCCCCTCTTAACATGACTCCGGATCAACAGTGTCTTTCCCCAGATCATTACCCAGACCCTTGGGGATGGGATGGGCAAAACCGGCGAATGACGCCGGCGATTTTGACCCTCTTGGGAACTTCTCCGCATTCTGGCCTTGCCTTTCATCGTCTAGACTGGATGAATCAGGCTAGGGAACAGCTGATGAACGGTCACTCCGCACTTGATAGCGGCCCCATCAAGAGCTGGGGCTGCAAAAGTTCATGCAGGTTCAATGATTTTTGGATTTGAGTGGGTAAACACGGAATTGATGCGCGATTGTTCCGTTTATTCTTAATGTACTTGCTTCTTGAAGATATGATCCTTGTATATTGCTGTGCAGTAGCTCAGAGGAAACATCTCTGCCAGCTTATCAATAATCAGGTCTTCGTACTGGAATGACTCAGATCCAATCACTTGAGCATGCAAAGTCAGTCCAAACTCAAACTTCGTTCCCTAAACGAGGGACTTATTTTCGCGTGGAATTTCGGCTCCGAGTACATGGTTGGACCCTGATCAGATGATAAGACTAACCTCACAGGCTAGAAAACGAGCTCGAGATTGGCTCCGGCAAAATTCGGTGAAATCGCCGATGCTAATCACTTCCATCCTTGTCTATCATGGTCGCGTGCACTCTGGGGACTAAGCTAGCTCGGCCCCATGGGGGGTCCGATAATAGCAACGTCGCGGGGAACATCGGCCCACAAGAGATACGGTATCGGGCTCAGATGGTAGATAATGTTACCTTGCCTCCCCTCTCTCCGTTCGTTTGCATGTCTCCAGCTAAACCGAACCCTCGTCTCATCACCGCATCAACAATGGTTCAAGCACAGGCTACTCTTGCCCTCGACGACCAGTTGGCCGCTGGCTGGTTTGGCTGGCTGACCAACAAGGGCATCCTCAAACTCAATGCGATTCTCTGTCTTTCGCTCATCTCCAGTTATGCCACTGGTTATGATGGAAGTGAGTGTCCAGTCTAATTACCGTAATTGGTGTCAGCTCACATTTACTTACGTCTCTGTCAGGTATGATGAATGGCTTGCAGAGCTTGGATACGTGGAAAGCAGCCTTCAATAATCCCGATGCCAACAAACTCGCCATGTAAGTCTTGACCTTGTTAAGTCTCTTGGCTCCATAACCAAACTAACTCGCTCCAGCTTGAACGCAATTCAGAACATTGGTCAACTCGCCGCTTTGCCATTTTGTGCATGGTTCTGTGATAAATATGGTCGTCGGCCTGGTCTTGTTGTTGGAGCGACCATCATGCTTCTGGGTGTTGGCCTTCAAGGTGGAGCCCGGAATACAGGCATGTTCATTGCTGCTCGAGGTATTCTCGGTTTCGGGCTGGCTCTGAACATCACAGCTGCGCCTGTTCTGATTATGGAGTTGGCGTACCCCACTCAACGAGCGCCCATGGTTTCCATCTACAACACTCTTTGGGGTCTTGGTGCTCTTTCTGCAGCCTGGATTACTTATGGCACCTTCAGAATCAACAGCGACTGGGCTTGGCGAATCCCTTCCATTCTCCAAGCATTATCCAGTTTCTTGCAGCTTGGTCTATGCTTCCTCATCGACGAGTCTCCTCGATGGCTGGTTGCTCAAGAGCGTGAGCCCGAGGCTGAGAAGCTTCTTATCAAGTGTCACGCCAATGGAGACAGCAACAACCCCGCAGTGGCTGTTGAGATGGAGGAGATCCGAACTGCCATTCGCTTGGAGAATGACGCTATGAACTCTACCAGCTACCTTTCTTTCTTCAGGACCAAAGGCAATCGCCATCGTTTCTTCATCATTCTCGCAGTTGGCTTCTTCAGTCAGTGGAGTGGCAATGGTCTCATCAGCTACTACTTGACCTTGATCCTCAACTCGATTGGCTACCGATCTCAGGAGACACAAACACTCATCAACGCGTTGCTGACCGTCTGGGGATTGTTCTGGGGTGTTGTGTTTTCCCTTCTTGTCAACCGTATTCCTCGCCGCGCCCTGTTCCTTTTCTCGACTCTTGGTTCCCTGGCAACCTACGTTGTATGGACAGCTCTAGAGGCGACCTACGAGATGTCGACCGACCTCAATGAAGATGGAACTGGAGGCCCAAGTGGCATCGCCAAGGGTGTTCTTGCCATGATCTTCCTCTTCAACGTCTTCTTCACAGCAGGTTGGGGTGTTCTCCAGGTCACTTATGTTGTTGAGATCCTCCCTTTCAACCTCCGTGCAAGAGGCCTCGTCTTGTACAACTTGTTTGTGGCCTGCGCTCTGATCTTCAACCAATACGCCAACCCAATTGGTGTCACAAACTCGGGCTGGAAGTATTACATTACTTACGATGTCTGGTTGGCTGTAGAGGCTATTGTCGTCTACTTCTTGTTTGTTGAGACACGTGGCCTGAGCCTGGAGGAGACAGCATTGGTGCTCGATGGTCCCGAGATGGGAGACAAACTTGTTGGAGAGGTTCTGAAGAACACAGAGAAGACCGTTCAGGTGATTGAGACTGAGAAGCGAGGGTCCATATAAAAGGATTGGGGTGATTGGATTATGTAGGAGTACAAGACATAGTATAATTAATTAAGTCTTTGGTATTGATCTTTCACTGATTGCTCGTCCAACTCTTGATCGTGTATAATAAGGCGAAGGCCAGTGGTCAGCAAATCCCAGTCGAATGAGTATACGTTTTAGAAGTACGGTACATGTTCATAGACAGACCGTAGCTGATTCAACTTTACATATCTAATACCACAACCAATTCCCAAGAAGGCCATAATTGCTCACAAAGCGTCGCCATGTTGGATTCTCATTATGCTGGCTTTGCCCAAACCTGGTCACTTAACCTGTAGTGTTTATGCTAGCTTCGCAAATGAGGGGTTTCTCGCAACCTCACCCGAGTCATTGCTGCAGAAGGTCGACCCCCCGGCTTTTTTCGGCGAAAGTGGGGTATTTCATCTTATCGTCCCCTCAATCGCTCCGCCGAGTGTCATCACTGGATTTTGTAGTAGGCTTCCAGTTTTATTAGTGTGCCTATAACTCCATCGCTTCTCAACGCACATACAACGAAGCCCTGGTTTCATTTCACCAAGGTTCAATTGTCTATTATGGATTCAACCATGGATAAGCCAGACTACGAGAATCTCGAGGTGATACAGAGGAATAGGCTTACTCCCAGAGCCTACTGGTTGCCTCCTACACATCTCATGCTCAATGGAACATGGGATTTCCAATATGCCCCAACGCCCTTGGAAGCTCCAGAATATCCCCCAAAGGACGGAAGCCCTGAAGAGACTTGGTCCGCGATCAATGTCCCAGGCCATTGGCAGTTGCAAGGACATAGCCATCCGCACTACACCAATGTCCAATTTCCGTTTCCGTCAAACCCTCCTTACATACCAACTGAGAACCCCACGGGGACCTATCGGCGACAATTCAAGGTTCCTACTGAATGGGACAGCACATCTCAACTTAGACTGCGTTTTGATGGTGTTGACAGCGCGTATCACGTCTGGCTGAATGGCTCCTTTGTTGGATACTCGCAAGGTAGCCGCAATGCTGCCGAATTCGACATCACAGCCATCGTCAAGAAGGACAGTGACAACGAATTGGTAGTAAGAGTCTATCAATGGTGCGAGGCATCATACATCGAGGACCAAGACCAGTGGTGGCTATCAGGTATCTTCCGCGATGTGACTTTACTGGCACTCCCTGGACAATCGAGGATTGAAGACTTCTTTGTCAAGACAAACCTTGATGAGAGCTACGAGAATGCTGTCCTCCAAGTCGATGTAACCTTGAACAAACCGAGAACGTCGCCTCTTGATCTTTTGCTCATTCTTCGAGATTCCGTTGTCGAAGTAAGCTCAACACGCAAGGCAGTTGATACCAACACAGCCAAGTTTGAAATACCCGTTTCAAAGCCGAAGAAGTGGACTGCTGAAAGCCCTTACCTTTACCAGCTCGAGATCTCTCTACAGACAGAAGGAAGAGAGTCAATTCAGACTATTGCACAGAACGTTGGCTTCCGAAAGGTCGAACTGAAAGATGGTCTCATCACTGTCAACGGCTCACCCATCCTTCTTCGGGGCACGAACAGACATGACCACCATCCAATCCATGGAAGGGCTGTCCCATATGAGTTTCTCAAACAAGATCTGTTGCTCATGAAGCAGCATAACATCAACGCCCTCCGAACGAGCCATTATCCTGGACAGCCCTGGCTGTACGACTTGGCCGACGAGCTGGGATTCTGGGTCATGGACGAAGCTGACCTAGAGTGCCATGGCTTCTATGACGTTGTCACCCAGCACGTCACGCCTGCTCCATATCTGGATTATGAGGGCAGCAAGGAGGAGTTCTTCCCCAAAGCAGCACAGTTCACCTCTGATAATCCCGAATGGCGCGAGTCATACCTCGACCGGATGGTACAGATGGTGCAGAGGGACAAGAACCATCCTTGCATCTTCTCGTGGTCTCTCGGCAATGAGTCCTTCTACGGTGTGAACCACGTTGCGATGATCGAGTATGCACGAAGTATTGATGACCGACTCATTCACTACGAAGGCGACATCAAAGCACAAGAGACTGATATGTATTCTTACATGTATCCTGATCAAGATCGTCTCAAGAGACATGTCGAAATCGACGGCATCAAGGATGGGCAGTGGGAGAAGCCCGTGATTCTCTGCGAATATGCCCATGCCATGGGTAATGGTCCGGGTGGTCTTGATGATTACCAAGACGCGTTCCGCAAGTATAAACGCCTTCAGGGCGGATTCATCTGGGAATGGGCCAACCACGGCCTCTTGCACAAGGACGGCTACTATGCTTATGGAGGCGACTTTGGTGACCAGCCAAACGACTCAACGTTTGTGATGGATGGGCTATGTAACAGCGAGCATAAACCAACGCCGGGTCTGGTTGAGCTGAAGAGAGTGTTCCAGCCCATCAACTTCAAGTTCGAGGATGGCAAGTTGTTGATCACCAATGAGCATGATTTTATCGACCTGGACCATTTAGAGGCAAAGTATGCCATCAAGGCATTTGGAGACGAGTAAGCCAACGTAAAATGATAGTGAGATTGAGCTAATCAAGGGTAACTAGGCTGTCATTGCTTGAGTCAGGTGCCCTCGAAGTTCCGAGCGTCCGACCGTGGGATACAGTAGATCTTGCTCTACCCGTCGATCTGACTAAGTATTCGGATCATGACAAAGAAGTGTTCCTGAGCATCTCTTTCAGTCTCAAAGAGTCTACCTCGTGGGCACCAGCTTCGCATGAAGTTGCGTGGTTTCAGCATAAGATCTCCGCCGAAAGACAACTCAGTACTCCCGCCAGTCTGTCAGCTTCCTCCGGAAATGTCAAGGTTGTCGAAAACCGAACCAAGTTTGAAGTGGCAGGCGTGGGCTGGGCCATTCACTTCGATCGCGTGCGAGGATACGTCACCAAATGGTCTCACGGATCAGATCTGCTGGAAGTTGATCCAGTTACTCGTGCGGCAATTTATCCATGCTTCTGGCGTGCGCCAACAGATAACGACAAGGATAGCGCTGTAAGCGTATGGAAGGACTATGGCGTTCACCGGATGACCTCTCAGCTGAGATCATTCAAGGTCGAGACAGACAAGGATGGCTCAGGTGTCAGGATCGAGACCAAGACCTACTTTGCGCCACCCGTTTTGGGATGGGGATACGACATTAACACCGTCTACCACATATCATCCAAGGGTATCTTATCGATGAACCTTGACCTGAAACCTACGGGAGTCTTCCCAGTCGACGTACCAAGAGTTGGCTTGAACATCAGACTGCCCAAGCGTCTCAGTCAAGCCTCGTGGTTCGGTCGAGGTCCTGGCGAGTCTTATCCCGATAAGAAGCACTCACAAGCTATTGGGATTTGGTCTTCGCCCGTGGATGATCTCGAGGTTCCATACGATGTCCCTCAAGGAAATGGAAACAGAATGGATACGCGTTGGCTGCGGCTTGTGGATGCCGACGGTCACGGGATTAGAGCCTCGAGGATCGATGCCGCAACCTTTAACTGGACTGGCGGCCGTCTGTCGGATCAGACTATCGAGAACGCAAAGCATCCTTGTGATCTGGTTCGTGAAGATGCTACGCTTCTTAATCTGAGTCCGAGGGTCGCTGGTGTTGGTAGCGCTACGTGTGGACCTGGTGTGCGGGATGATTTATTGGTCAAGGTAAAGCCTGAGTCATACGGATTTGTACTAGAGAGTATTTAGACTAAACTGAGTTTAAACAATGGGCAAAGTGATATAGTTCTGGTAATGTGGTGCAAAATGAATGTGATTCATTCCTCCAAATCGCTCCTCAGTCCTATGAGAACGTGGTCAGCAAACTCAGATATAAAGAAGAAACAAAGACTTACCTTTCGGCTCCATCGTGCACAAATATGCCAACGCCAGCTGTATCACCACTGGCAACCTCGAGGACGAGGCGCGATCCAGGTTCAACAACCACATTTGTCGGCCATACCTCGACGTCGACAGCATATACCTCGCCAGGAATGACAGGCTGGACATCGGTTGAGAAATAGTCCCGATGCGGGAGCCAATCACGATGACGACGGTGCGCCGTGTTGACCTTGCGGAGACTAACACGCTGCCAACCCTTTACGAGAGGAACGGGGTTTCCAATGGTACCAGTGTAGAAGATCTCCTTGTCGTGAGCATCCAAGTGACGCAGGGTCAGGAACAGGTCGATATCTCGTGGAGCCGACTTGCCCAAGTGAGGCGTGGCCGAGACATTAAGGTGAGCAACTATATGTCCTGTGATCTCGGTCTCCTTCGTAAAGGGAGGCGTGCTGAACTCGATGAACCGTGGATCTTCAGGGGTACCGAGGGCCTCATACGACAGGCGACCAATAGGCTGTTCGACCTGGGTAGCTTCGGGCTCAGTTGACATGGTCCCGTTTCTGTGGAGGTAGTAACTTGTATACTGGGTCCGAGCTAGTGGCCACTCGTTCTCGATGCGTCGTGTATATCCAGCCTTCTCAGCCTCGGGATCGTTATAACCCACGTTGCCCTTGCGGACTACCATGTCGATTCGTGGTTGCTGGCCCGTTGTCCAGCCTGCATAATCGTCGCCCTTGAGGAAAGCGCTGAGGAAGCTCTTTTGCTTGTCTACCTCTTCGTCTTGATAAAACGGCAAATCGTGGCGGCCAACGCCCAATCTGAGGAACTTGTACCGCGAACCGGCGAATAGGTAACCAAGAATGTTGCCGCGCAGATGGACAGCGGTATTGCCCCAGTTACCGACTGAGAGAATAGGTACCTCGATATCCTCGAGATTGTACTCCTTAGAAGCATAATACGGATCGTCGCGGAAGAGGTGAGCGGCATTGTCTTCAGCTTGGTCGCGTCGATTAGCGACTAGCTCCTCCTCGCTCAAGTCGCCCTCAACAGTATCAGGTCCCCATTTCCTACTGGCCTTTCCGGGTAAGCCATATTGGTTGCTCTTGCACTGTCTGTTGAACCAGAATTCGAGGAACCGCATGGCCGCGATTCCACCCTGACGACTGCGGTCGCGGTAGTAATCAGCCATGCCCTCATAAGGGACAATACAAGCTAGACCTCGGGGTCGGCGTGAAGCAACACGCCATTGAGTTCCGGCGAAGTAACTAATGCCTATCAGGCCAACCTTGCCATTAGACCAAGATTGTTCCGTGGCCCACTCGATAACTTCATAAAAGGCATCCGTTGTGTTTTGCGACATGGTGTCTAAGAGGCCTGGAGACTGGCCCAAGCCCACCTCGTCGACCCGAAGGACAACATATCCCTCTTTAGTCCAGAAGCCAGGGTCAGGAGTCTCGAATGAAGAGTGGGCGGATTTGTGTTTCGGATTAATCTCGTCGAAAGAATGCTTCAAGAAGCTTCAAGACTGGGAATTAGATACGCTCTTAAACAAACGGTATCGAACTAACTTACTCTTCATAGGGAATATCCTTGCCATAGGGACCGTAGGTGATCAAGACAGGGGCGCGTTCGATATTTCGAGGGCGGTATACATTGGCTCTCGCAACAGTCTGGTTGTTGCTCTTGAGCTGGATTGAGACATCCCGTTCAAAAATGTAGGGGAAAGACTCGGCATCCACTGTACGGATGTCTCGAATATCATTAGGCATATTTGCAACTTCACTAAGGTTGGATGCAGGGCTGTGTGATACTGCAAATAGCGAGATTTGTTATTATTTAATGACTCGATGCAAAGAAAATAGCAAGAAGAAGTACAAGGGAGAATTTGATAATCACATTGCGTCGTCGCCCGGCTTTGTGCAACCCCCAACTGGCACATATCTCCACCGGGACGGGGATCGGAATGTGGCGTAAGCGGCCCGGCAGAGGATAGCCCACGTAGCAAACCCCGGAATACTACATACGCCATACCAATCTAATCCTAGTAAGAACTACAGCTCAAACTCCAAGCTTTGTGCTGCTGTGCCGAGGTTTGTTAATACGCAGCAGATCTCGTGCACAAGAATGGGCATTTGCCTGCCTCTCCAGTTCTGCACCACAGTCGTCCTAATAGATTCCATAGTCCCCGGGACATCCATCAATGGAATTGGCGGTGAATCAGGGCCTTGACCCAACAGGGCTAGCTCGAACTGTCCACCCAGCACTTGATGCTCCAGTGAGCTGTCCCCATCAAGGACGCATACACAAGCACGAGATATACCTGTGCCGCTGACATGCCTATCCTGACATAGCAGCTTGATGCCGTACCACCAGAGAAGGATAGCAGCGTGGAAGAGGGCAACGATGTAGACGCCGCTTAGCTCTCCTGGGATGCATCGGGCCGCTGCATGCAATATACGGCCTGTGCGCCATAATGCAGCCCGATACTCAAAGTTGGTAGATAGCTTGAGACCATTGACTGTTGTTGAAGGGAGTGATACCTTGTTCAGCAGCGGAAGTGTTGTGAGCTTTGGCAGCACCAGGTTATCTGGGGTTACCATGGCGTGCATCGATATGGCTTCGCATAAAAGACGCATCTTGGAAGAGACTTCTTGTGATGTAATGTATTGCGATTCGAAGAGTTTAAGCACCGACAGCAGCTCGGTTCTTCGTGAAGATACGAGGAGTGAGCTCCATGTAGAAGCCTTATGGGTGATGCGGTCAAATTGGTGTAGCTCTCTAATCAGAGTCCACATTCCGGCGAGGAAGCTTGACGCTGCGAAGTCAGTGTTGGTCAATCCGCCGTGAGTGGTCAGCACTACGGGGTCAGCCAATACGTCTCCGAGGCAGACTGGCCTTGGGGGCCCCGCTGACCTAAACAGACCCAACATAGCCTGCTTCCACTCAATTGACGTCTTTGCAGTCCACAGCTTGTCCGGTGCTGGCACTGGCAGGTTCATGTCTACCCAGGGTACGATAGATTGGATTCCGTGTGACAATGACACATGAGCATCCAATATGTAGGAGGCGTAGCAGAGCCTGCGTTGAGACTCGCCAATCGCCCATTCACGCCACGCATTTTCAAGAAGGTGTCCATCAAGCTCGGCAAGATCGAGAGGACCATAGGTACCGCTAAAGGCGGGCCGGGGATCGAGACCGCACTTGATCATGGTCTGAATACAGTTTGAGCATGACACTGCCAGAGCGATCTTTCGTCTCACGCCACTAAAGAAGGCGATGTACTGCTGGATTATGAAGCCCTGGGCAAGGCCTAGTTCACTGCAATTTCCGTTGTCTTCTTCCCACTAGTCAAACAGACAAATCCGTTAGTCTAAGCATAGAGGGAGATAAGGTGTAAGTTGTCTATGTTCTTACCGAGCGGAACGAGGATGCCCTCACGACTTCCTGCATGGCATAACCAAACTTGCGTGACGTGGGGCTCCCGGCGTTAGTGGCTCCCATGGCAATCATGGCGCCCAACAGTTCCGGTCTCTGACGGTTAAAATCTAGGGTGGGGTAATGAAGAATTTTGTCAACATAGGAGGAGCTCTCGCCTTGGGTGTATATGCGAATGAACTTGTTGAGAGTCTCGACAGAGGGAAAGGCGGCAGCTATCAGGACAGAAGTGGCTCGCGACGTGGTGCCAAGGACCATGTTGAGGACTATGTCGCGGCCAGCCGTCGAGAGTCTAATCTCCAATGGCGACATGTCGAGGCCATGGCTTGATACAAGACCTTCATCGCCAGCGGCCAAGTAAGCATGTTCCGTCTCGCTGTTCTCATTGGGCTGCGGCTCCCATTGCCCAGTCACCGATAGGTCCGTGTAGGGGCTGGTGGTTTCAAATGTCTCACTGACAGCTTCCTGGCCGCCTTGTAGTGTAGACTGCATCAAATTGCTGTTTGACGGATCATGGTACACCTCTGGGGGTGAGAGGCCAACATTTCCCATATCCCAATCCTGGAGGGAAAACTCTTCTACTGTCTGAGGGTGCTGCACGGAGAAGTCGAATAGATCGGGAAACTCCATAGGTCCAAGGAAACCATTCAATGACGCTAGCCGGTCATCAAATCCTGGGTTAAGGATGCTGTTTGCATCATACTGGGATCGCAGATGGGATCCTCCCATCTGCTCTACACGTTCGATATGAGATACAACGATGGTGTCTTCCATGTCTCCATCCATATTTTGGTTATTTGGAAAGGCATCATCTGGGACCTGCCTCTCGTGCAACGTAGGGTCCTCCATCTCCGGGGTGCCCAGGTCCAGCTGTGGCTCCGGCTCCGGCCCTGACTCGGACTCGGACCCCGGCTCGGGATCATCCGGATACGAACATTCCAGCCCTTTGGTGAGACATCTTTGGCAAGGTTTCTGGTCAGAGCATTTGGCTTTGGCAGCAGCGCATGGTTTGCAAGCGCGCCCTGCTCTAAAGCTTTGTATGAATGGTCTTGCGGTGGTTTGACTGTGCTCATTCTGAGAGCGGTCATGTGTCGCTTGGTGTCTCTTCAAAACGTCACGACGAGCGAAAGGTTTGAGGCATACTTGGCATAGATAAGGGCGCGTCTGGGTGTGAGAACGGACATGACGCGCGAGATGCTCGGCGCGGTTGTAACGGCGATCGCATTGTGAGCATTGGTAAAGTCCCTGACGTGGCGCTTGGCCGCGACCATGGCCAACATCTGTATCTGGGTTCGAAGAATGATGTGACTGCCGAAGAGGAGCTGGTTGCACGATGGAGTTGTTAGGCATTTCTAGAATACAGAGGGATTGAAATTAGAGAAGATGGATGTAATGAAGAAAATAGGTTTAGGTAGAGAGGAAAGGCTAACTAAAAGACATTACCCCGCCTTTTAGTAGGTAGCTTAAAAGACAGAAACATAAAGTACTTAACTATTAATTAATTATATTATTATAATAAATAAAACGAAATGTAAATAAAAAAAGATAGGTTTTAAACATATAGTTATTATTTAGCCCTAAGTATGTATATATAGTATAATTAATCTAAAGACTAAATTATCTATAGATACTTATAAAAGTACATTATAATGCCTATCTAATTAGAAACAGCCCTCCAGGCCTTGTGTAGCCAATACCCTACACCAAAGACACAGGCTATAAATGGGGGCATAAGATAAACCGCTGCGCCTAGCATAACGCCAACATCGAAGAATCCTACCGCCCCGGCTTTCGCTTGGCCAGTAGGCCTCAGTGGATGTCTCTCCTGCTCCAGCAAAGCCGCCGTCTCTTCGGCGGCTCGCCCCTTACTCTCGTCCTGTACAAATTGCGAGCTGCTCATCTCAAACATCTGTCGTGTGTATCTGACCGTGTTTGTGACTGCGTAGCCCACTGGGGGTGATGGCCCAACTTGATCACCCAATTTATTAGCTTTGGGGACGCTCCTCGGTACTGGATTGGGATGGCTTACCCTGGAATCTTCTGGGTACATGGTTGACGAATGTTACTCTTGTTGGGATGTGCTGACTGATGTATTTGGCCTCTTTCAGTCCGGCGAAGATGTAGAGTGCTCCGAGATCTACACTTCCTTCCAAGACTGTGTCGATGGCGTCGTCAAGACTCGTCATTACAGCAACGACTAGTACACGATCGTCGACCTTCTTGGCCATAAACCTGCTGGGTTTATTGTTCCTGAGGTGCTGATCAGTATTGTTCACTCGACGCTACCACTTCTTTCCCTCTTTCTTTTCTCACCTCGCAGTCTCCGGCCTCAGTACTGAGCAGATTGATGGCGCGGTCGAGATGTTTGCGCAGCCGGGAACAGTTTTGGCTTTGTTTCTGTTCAAATCATCCACCTTTCGGTTGGGCCATGTCTCGATGATCTTCACGACTGCAGTCAGAAAATCCTCCATCACAAATTCATTGACAAAAACGTGGTCTACCGCCTGGCGACTCGACGCACCGAATGCGATTCGCGAACGAACCAGCCCCGTTGCAGCCTCCTGAATGTTTGCGGTTCTATCCACGATTGCGACGTTCAGTGACTGAGGCGATGAGCGCAAGTATCTATCCGGGTGAGCCAAGCCAGCCGCAATGGTATTGCTGCCCACTTGGTCGACTACTAAGCAATTTTGCAGTAGATCAACACTTGGCTGACTCATGGTAATACAGACAGCATCCTTGTCGTGAAGCATTCTGAAGAATTTGTTGAGCAGCGCCAGTGTCAATGGCGGGCCGTTTTCGATCTTCACCGAGTCAGTGCGTCATGATACCATCAAGTATTCCTTTGAACTGGTGCTCACATTGAAGATGCAGCAGGCCCCTGCTTCGGTAGCAGCCGCAAATGCTGACAAGGCGTTAAATAAGAGGAATTGCTTATCGAGTATGATATATGCCAAGGAGTGCGCTGCACGCTTGTTCATGTTGCTTCTGCCCCATTTGATACCGTATTCTACCTTGAGCTCTTTCTTCAGATCTAGAGCATCATAGTGAGTTCGGATCTCAGATAGTGTTGAGCCAAGCACAAATAGGGCCTCATCTGCAGTCAGTCCATCATCGGCTCGGGAAGCCTCTATGACCTCAGACTCGTTCTCTCTGAGATGTTTATGCAGAGACAATAGTTGTTCTTGGCGGTGTCTCAGATCTCTCATCCGGCCTTCGATGGCTGTAGAGCGGACTTGAGCGATGGTGGTATTGATACGAGACGTCATTTTGTATGATGATTAACGGACGGGAAAGACGACAAGACCATTAAGTTGTCTTGAATGTTCCGTGAGCAGTCGTTTTCAATGTAATCAATGCTATCAAAAGGGGGGTTAAACGTGGAACCATGGCTTTCCCCAAGCTGTTGTATCGTACAACCAAGTTATGCCTTGGGCTAGTTTCTAGGTTGCTTCGCTATCCGGGCAATGGTTCTCCACTTGCCGGCCTCCATAACCCGTCCATCCCGTCCTCCCCATGAATACCCCGCATTGCGATGGGTTTCCCCGTGTGGAGAGAACAGGACTAACGGAGCGTCTTTGTGGGGTTCATCACGCTAATCATGTCAGAGTTGGCTCCTGTCCTTTATTCAAGAACAAGTCCGTTTTGATATGATGGTTCATTTTCTGCACGTACATACAACCATAGCAACTGTGTCCAGCCATTATCATGAGCCGCGTAGCAACCGTAACGACGAACCAAGACACCCCAGCTTTGTCTTTCCAAGGCACTGGGAGAACACTCGGCAGTAATTCGCCCGACATTCCTCACGAACACATCAGCGATTTCCTCCCCGCCAACAACGGTGTCACCGGCCTCGAACCCAACACAAACCCGCCAGACTGGCCATCAAACCAGCGGCGAGTCCCCGCACATCGACCACCGGTTATCCACGACGACTGGGAGTTGATAGGGGGGCCATTGCCTATGAGAGTCTTTCTATGGACTATGTTTCATGGTTGTGAGCTTCTTCGGGTAGGTCTATGAGTACTGGATCTTCAGCGGCTTCCAAGGATTGTTGTGAACATCGACTAATCATGGTTGTGCAGTGGGCTTACACCTTCCCAACACAACTCGGTCTACATGAGCGTGGGTATTTCCAATACCAGGTGGCTGGAGAGTGGTGAGCAGTAGAGTATTGTCTAGGCGGGAGCTCAAGGACCAGAGAGATATGAACTTTACGGGTATCATTTAGTAAATTGATAAGTCTACTGCTATTTCTTGTTTATAAATCGGCGTTTTCATCAATGTTCAAGAGACCTGTGACTACTGTACTCATATAACATAATAAGGCATTAATTCGATAGGTTAACTGAGAGTTCCAGTGGAGGGTCAACTTGCGCTCACAATTGCGCACAGCCTCAGGTACTACTTTAGTCCCATGCCGCTCTCCACATACCCCGTGGGTGGTCAGCCGGACCGGTGGATATGTGGGTATCTTGCTGAGGGTGACAAATACCAGACTTGTGTTCCTATTGGTACTGTCTTTTAAGACTTCTCTACCATAAATAAATCAGTTCGTAACAAGCAAGTCTGTGTTGTTCTGAGTCAGAATTAGCAACACTATCAGAATCTAATACCAATATGGCAGGTAAGCTAACAACATGAGCTCGGTCTTACCGCCTTATTGTTAATTTATCTTAATATCCATAGACCTACCACCAGTTCACTTCCTATCCCACGGCACTACAATGCTACTGGGGGAAGATTCGCGTGTACTGGATTATTGGAAAAAGATCGGCCAGGAGGCGATAGATCATGGTATTAAAGGCGTAGTTCTCATGGTAAGTTGGCAGTAGATGTTCTATGAGATGCGACTGACACATGCACAGGGCGCCCACTGGTGGGTAGATGATAATAAGATCAAGGTCGGCATGAATCCATCGCCGAGCGTCATGCCCGTTGCCAACGTTCACCCAAAAAAATGGCAGGACTATGAACCGAATACTGACTTGGTGACGGGCCGGAGGTGCATTGATATGCTCAGTGATGCCGGCTTCGAGGTAGAGGGCGACACCGAAAGGATCTGGATGATAGATGTCTTCCCTCTCCTTGTCGCTATGTTTCCAGAGGGATGTCCTCCAGTCACTGTAGTATCTTTGAACTCCCACTTCGACCCATTTTACCATGCAAGAATCGGAACCATCCTTCGACCCCTACGCGAGGAGGGTTATCTCTTCATTGGATCAGGCGGCGGCGTCCACAACCTATATCGTACAGAGTGGAAATACATGAACAAGTACAAGGATAATTTTGCAATGGAGAAGCCGCCAGACTTGGAGAACATCGAGTTCAGAACCGCTCTCGAGGATGTAATTGTCAAGAACGGGGGCGGGCCGAAGCTGAAAAGAGGATTGGCTAGGCTGATGAAGCATCCTTACTTCCGCGATGCGCACGGCACCGACGAGCATTATATTCCTGCTCTGTTTGTCGCTGGTGCTATTGGTGAGGAGGAAGATGAAGTTGCCCAGGGTGTTCTTGGTGCGGAATGCTGGGAGCTGGTAAGTTTGGTTCCTGAACTTTGGAACGACATTTTGTACTCACGCACATGTAGAGGAATCAAGGAGAAACTCAACTGACGATTGGTCAGTGGGCCAAGGGGACACACTATGGAGGATGGAAATAATTACATGGTATCTTGGTGACTGGGATGATATAAAGCACATAGAAAAATGAGATTCGATGGTTTCACATGGAAAGACGATCTATTTTATTAACGGTCGATGTTGTAAATGGCTTACCAGGTTACTTATTGATCCCAGCTCTGTCCAGTAGTAGGCCGTTGCTACTGTTGTAAGCTCTTTCCTAGGCAACAGTGAGGGCAATGAGTATCTTGCCCGTATGTGTTTATTGGTGTTCTTTACCTTTGTGCACTGGGGGCTAAAGCCGCTTTTAACTACCGACAACCTTATCGCAGTAAGCTCTTAGCCATGGGTCTCAACTGCAAAACACTCTCACTTAGAGATGCTAAAAGGAGTATCCAGGTTTTAAAGTGTTATTTTTGAAAGGCGCACGTTGTACAAACGCCAACTACTCGGCTTAACTGAGATTGTGTAACATGCTTAACAACTCAATGTGTACTCACAAGTATGGCTCATAGCATATAGGCTCTCGAAATCTATGATACATCTACTGATCAACTATGAAGCCATCCTTGTGCGCCCTCATGGTCATAGGCTGCACTAGTGCTGGCCGAATTTCGGTAGCATTATCAAGCAGCTTGATTCCTAGCCCAGGCCCTCGGGGAATATCTACAAATCCATCATGGACGGCAGGAACATGGTCGACAATATCGTGACCAAGGTGCTTATCGGTGGAGTGAAAAACACCCGCCTCGAAGCCTGTTGCGAACTCCTGGAGGGCAAAGTTAGGGATGGATGCAGCGAGTTGCAAACAAGCCGCAAGACCAATGGGCGAGAGCGGGTTATGAGGGACCACTTGAACCTGGTGGGCTTCTGCAATGGCTGCCACTTTCTTTGCACCTGTGATACCACCGCATAGCGCAAGGTCGACCCGCGCAAACTCGACGGCGTTGCGAGAGAGTAGCGCTTGGAACTCGTAGATGGTGCTGAATCTTTCTCCGGTCGCGATGGGAACCGAGATCCGATCAGCGACTCTGGCCATTGCGTCGGGGTTCTCAGGGCGGATGGGGTCCTCGACGAACATGGGTCGGAGATGCTCGATGGCATTGGAGAAGGTGATTGCCTCGGCTGGGGTGAGTCTACGATGGAGCTCGACGAGTAGGTCGACGTCATCTCCAACTGCAGCCCGCATCTTCTCGACGTTTGCAATTGCGTCGTTCATCTTCTTGACGTGCGGTTTGAAGTAGACTTGGTCAACACCTTCATCTAGAAATGGGTTGATATGTCCAAAGGCCGTGAACCCGGCTGCCTTCTTCTTCTTACATTCCTCTACCACCTGATCGATCGTCTTTTCGTAGATGTGGCAGTAGACCCTAGCCTTGTCGCGGCACATGCCCCCCAGAAGCTCATAGATGGGAACGTTCAAGGCACGTCCCTTGATGTCCCACAAGGCGATGTCGATGGCCGAGATAGCAGCGTTGATGGCCGTGCCCTGGAAGTAGCTGAAGCGATGCATAGCATTCCAATGGTGCTCGATAGGAAATGCATCTTTGCCGATGAGATACTCGGCAAATCGCTCGATAGCTGTGCCTGCGGCAGCGATATGCCCCCAGTTTCCAGCTTCGCCGTAGCCAACGATGCCCTGGTCGGTTTCAATTCGCACGAACATGAACTGCCCGACGTGAAGCGGGACAACAGACTTGATGATCTGAACAGGCATCTAGAAAGATTGAGTCCACCATGTTAGTACTAGCTTAGACCTTGCGCTGCCATGACTAACTTGCACAACGGGCGTACCTTGATTTCTATGGTATATGGTTGGTTGTCTATGGCTTTCCTAAAGCCAGTGTTTGTTTGCCAATTTTATAACGTCCAGACGAGCCTCAGAAGTTGTTCATGTCACTATCACTGCTGTAAGCCCTTTGCGCCCATCGGACAAACAGCCATGCGATATCTGATATCAGATGCTTCAGAAGCGCGGTTTGTGCGGGCCGTGTGCTGCCACCGGCTCGGCTGTCAACCTCCCACCGGCTAGTGGGTTCTACCACCTTGCCCGTCGTCTATGTTCAGCAGATGGCACGGACCCCCAGAGTAGGATAGAAACGGCATACCAAGATTACTGGGGAAGGATCAATGGAATCCGCTATAGCTTCTGCTGGCTATGGGGTGGACTGCCGCCTATAAGCTGCTAGAAACCTTCCCATAGCAAGAAAGAGCCAGTACACATTTATATTCACATACGTTACTGTTGACTCGGTAGACATTGGCAAACATGGCAACGTCCCTGAATATTGAAGACGACTTGTATTGGCTTCCATCGCCAGCCTCTGCGTCACAATGCAAACCAGGCAAGTCTTTACTGGTTGGAATTGTTGGCGCAGGCATTGGAGGGCTGGTGGCTTCCATTGCGTTGCTTGACGCTGGCCATGACGTTGAGGTACGTCTCTTGGAATCCGAGATGCCACCGCCAACATTTCCAGTTTCCTCAGCTAAAGCAACCATCAGATTTACGAGAGATCTCAGTTCAAGAATGAAGTCGGAGCAGCCATCATGGCACCACCCAACTCTACACGCATTCTGGCTCACTATGGAGTCGATATGCAACGTTCGGAAGCCACAGCAGCCGAGAATGTACGACACCTAGGTAAACCTTTATCGTGTCTCGGATCTACTAACTTTAGATCCTAGATCATCTTCTACCCTGATTCCTCCGATCTGAACAAGAGTATCACTATGCCCATGACCCATTGCGCTGCAAAGTACAGGGCACCATTTTATTTCTTTCACCGTGTCGATTTACACAATGAACTGAGAAAGCTCGCCACTGAGCCGACTCCGACCCGATCCCGAGTAGCACGAATTCACCTGGCAACAGCAGTTTCGCGCGTTGAAGTCGACGGCACAGTGACCTTGGAAGACAATACAACGGTCAAAAAGGACCTAATTGTCGCCGCGGACGGTATACGGGCATGTAATATATCTGATCTGGCGCCGAGGTACACCGACTGACACCAAGACCTGTGACAGGCGTCCTTTCTCCAGACTGTACTTGGTCATAAGCTAGAGGCTGAGCATAAGATGTCCATGCTTCGGTTTATTGTTCCCACAGAGGAGCTCGCGAAGGACACGGAAACTCTAGCCCTGTTCGAGGACGGGTACTCTTCAGCCAGGCTAGTCTACCACGGCGATAAGAGCGCCGTTTTCTATGGTTGTCGGAAGTAAGGATTATGTATGCTCATGCATTCATCAACGCACAGGCTAATGCATTAACAACAGTGGTACCCTACAAAACGTCGGGATTCTGTACCCTGTAGACGATACCATTCAACCTGATTCTGGTACGTAATTGAGTTTACATAGCCACGTGAAATGACACTTACTGTGAGTATTATAGGAAGCGGAACTGTCTCAAACGATACTGTATACGATAGGGTCGTTGACGACTTTCCTCCCGTGATTCGCTCGATCTGCAGGTATCTCAGTACACTCTATGATGTCGTTGGGCGCCCCAAAACTGATGTGTTTAAATCAGACGCGAACGCATAGTTGGCCAGTGGCCACTGTTCGTCAGAAAGCCACTCGAAACGTATACCCAAGGTCGAATCGTTGTGATTGGAGATGCCGGCCATCCGATGCCTCCAAGTAAGTCCCAGTCTGTGGACATGTTGGCCATGTGCTAATCGACTCCCGCAGCCCGAGCTCAAGGAGCCTCCATGGCAATCGAGGACGCAGCTGCTTTGGGCATCCTACTTTCTGAAGTAGACTCTGAAGATGATATATCTCCAAGACTAGAACTGTTTAGCAAGCTCCGCGCCCCGCGTGTCGCGTCTACGCAGGTAATTTCGTCGATGCACAAGTGGGATCCCACCAAGGTCAGGGAAAGCGAGAAGCGATTCTTCAATGGCAAGATTCCACGTAAGTTACCAATAGGTTATTAGGTTTGCCAGTCTTCTAATAGGTGTTGCACAGAGACTCAACTAGATCTTGAAGAGTACAGCTATGCTAACAACGTGATCCGGGACGCTTGGCAGCTAAAAGAGCAGTGCAAGTCTAAGGAATAGTAGCTTAGCTTATCACGATTGTAAGAAATTGAAATCACAACAGTATCCTTATTAATACGCCGTAACTCTCTTGTCGCTGTATTTCGATACGATATTGGCCGGCACTATCTCTACACTTCTTGCCCACCCGCAGCACATAGCTGCGCCTTGCGGGATGTGGAGAAGATAGGATTGTGGAGAGCCGCAGCAGAAGTAAGCAGCTGAAACTTGTCCACGCCCTGAATAAATGTCCTGATGTGACACCAAGACAATGAATGGCCGCTCACTCATCTCATTTCCAACCTCCACGCAGCGATGGCACGAATTCTGATTGTTGGTGTTGGCAGCATCGGCATCGTTTATTCTGTCATCTTTACTCGCGCCGGCGCTGAGGTCGTATGTGTTTGCCGCTCTAACTATGACGAGGCAAAAGCGTCTGGTCTAAAGCTCGAATCTCAATTATTTGGCGATCAGACTATACATCCAACTGTAGTGTCATCTGTCGACGAGGCAGCCCGGACTTCAGACAAACCCTTCGACTACGTTGTTGTCACTACCAAATCATTCCCTGGAACCCAACTGCAAAGTGTTCAAAGCCTCAAACCCGTGCTCAAAAACAACACCACTTCGGTTGTGCTTCTGCAGAATGGTATCGGGATAGAGAGAGACTATCACCAAGAGCACCCTGACACCCAACTCTTTTCAGGCGTGGTTTACATGCCCACATCCCGGACTTCCCCAACTTCCGTGACGCACACCGAGGTTGAAAGACTCTACTTGGGGCCATCGCCTTTTGGGGATAAGCATGGCCTTGCGAGAGACCTATCCACTCTTCTCCGGGCTGGCGGAGCGACTGTCAGCGACTGCGAAGACATCCAGGGGGAGCGCTGGAAGAAGATTGTGGCCAATGGGACTTGGAACCCTCTTTGTGCATTATCTCGCTGCCGCGACTTGCAACTGCTGGCGGTATCTCCCCTGGCTTTGCATGTCGTGAATGATATCATGCGTGAGATTTGCGCCGTTGCCGCGGCTTGTGGGTATTCGAAATATGCGAACGAGGAGGCAATTGCCTTCCAGATGAGTCGATCTCGTGCGCGAGATTATCCGGGAGTAGAGCCGAGTATGATGGCAGATATGGATGCAGCAAGAGAGATGGAGGTTGAAGCAATACTGGGGGGTATCATCAAGTATGCTCAGGAGTATAATGTACCAGCACCAAGACTGAAAACTATTTATATTCTTCTAGTAGGGCTTAATAGTGTGTTTCAAAATAAGAAATAATTTTACTATCATTGTATACTATACGTTAATGATATGTAATATATTTACTATAAAACCTTCTTAAATAGTCAGCCTCTTTTAGATTGGTTATACAGTCTTCTATAGTCCTACTTCGGACAGCTTCCAGGTCGTTCTACACGACATAGAAGCCTTCCTTGCTTTAGCATCAATCGTCAACGGTTCCCAAATATAACCCGACTTATCCAGCTCATTCTTATTCCATCTGTCACCCATGTAAACAAATTTACCAGGGGCAGTTTGAAGGACAAATGTGGTCTGGGAATTGCAAGTTTTACTGCCCGTTGGCGCAAAGGTTGCAGGCTTGGACCACGATCCCTTGAGGTCCTTGGTCGTCGTATATTGGTTGTCATTCTGATGGCCTTTAGCATATGAGACCTGAAAGATAGCGTTGTGGACGTACCGTAGACCAACCAGTCAAGTGGCTTCCAAAGAAGTAATACACCCCATTGGTTTTCACAACAGCCGGTGCCTCCAGGGCTGACATGAATGAGTATGGAATGGTAGCGGCCAAAGAATCAACCACGGTGTAGTTGTCGGACAACTGGAAGAAGTGGGTTCCTTCTTTTCTGTCTTCAGCAACAAGATAGGCAGTGCTGTCATCATCCACAAAAAGGGTCATATCGCGAGCAATGTGGCCTTCTGGTCGCAGGCTGCCGAGGTACTCATAGTCTCCACAGGGTGTGTCAGATACGGCAACACCAGACCGGGCATCCCCGTAAGTCGAATTGTCAACGTGCATCCACATCACATATTTACCAGTTTCCTCGTTGTATATAGCTTTTGGGCGCTCAATCACACGATCCGGCCCCAGATCTGGGTGAGGATTGGTGTTCGTCAAAAGATTGTTCTCAAACTCCCACGAGAGCAGATCTCTGGAACTGTAACACTATGTATTCTTCAGTGAGCTATGCGCTGAGAGGCTGGCGTTTGGGACGATTAGGAACATACCGCTACACTGTTGAATAGGTTGCCTCGAGGATTGTTGGTAGTTCTTGTCTTGTTCTCTCCAATGAGGTAGTAAGTGCCATCGACCTCGAGCAGACCAGCGCCATGGGCCTGCAGACTTCTCCCGTTTGTGTCATACAGAGGGGCTCCTGGAGTGATGGTACCGCTGGAAGCTGCCGCCGTGGTGAAACAGCCGATCAAGAAAAGAGCTGGAAGCATGATGTCAGGGTTTATTTTCTTTGCGATGATGCTGCAGTGGTATTTCCTTAGAAAATCTCTGATTCTGGAAGACCAAACTTATCATGCGCTTTGCGTTATGCCTTTTGATATGTTCTGTTGCCATTGCAAGAGCCATCTCAATCTTCACACTCCCCGAGACTTCATCCGGTTCCCGAGAGGTCGGAAACAATGTTATGCCAGTGATTTTAGACTTCGTCTATGACTTCTTGCTATTTCACCCCAAGGCTTACCCCACGATCCCCCAACGGCGATCCTCGTATTCAAAGTGTGGGGTACAGGAATAAGTGCAGGGGCATCAACTAGTCCCAGTTCAAGCTTGCGTAGTTGGGCCAGCCACCTGATTACCATCTCCAGGTCTTGAGAAAGTAAGCCGTTGTTGATTGGCAATATCTCGTAACCTTTTTTTTACTTGTCGATTCCAAGACGAACAGAGGTCAGCGTGATCATGCTACCTAAGCAATTCAATAGACATGCTATTAAGTAGCCTTCTATTATAATCTCAGTGTGTTTGATCGTCTTCGGTACTACGAATCTGACCCATATCAGTCTACAGCATAGTTACTCAATTGATCCCAGGCGGTGTCTCTAGGGTTGAGGATCGACAAATGCCGATGACGTTCTCGGAAAAGACTGAACTAAATTCCAAGCTTGGGTACAGTTAGATACTTAGTGCGATGCCACTTTCCGGATGGCCTTCGAGGATCGGGCATCGGGCTATATCCTATTTGAGCATAGACTATGGCGTACTTTTACAACTAATCAGCCATCTGCCGCATGAGCAAACTTCCCCATGGGGTTTTGTCGCTTTGACCTCTTCAAACATATGGGGTATTGGAGAGATAGCCAATCGGTTCGATTGAGAATTGGGGGCAAAGGCTTGGAACAATGCCTGTGCTGGGGTGTGTTGAAGGACAGTATATCGTAATGGTGATAGGAGGAAATGACTTGGAAGCGAATTGCAAGAAGTGTTTACTGGTTTAAGACACTACAATTAGCTATTTATCCACCGCTTTGCCTTTGACCCCCCTTTGGGGGCGACGCAGATACACCCTAGAAATGATACGGATTGGCCCAATCGCCTCTTCAGCACCGATGGCCGCTGTGTCATTGATGCTTCTAGACAATAAGTCTATTTTGCCGGCGTCAATTGGCCCGGAGCTGCCGAGGTCATGATTTCAGAGGGAGGGGTCTGTTGTAACGCTCAGTCGAGCAGATTGTGTCCCGGATAAAGAGTGTCGGCTTCAACGCTGTGCGCCTAAAGTATGCCATCGAAATGGTAGATCAGATATACGATAACGATGGTCAAGATATCAGTATCGAAACCGTCTTTGTTAATGGCTTGATAGTTAGGTCACTGTATACGGAGTTTTGGGTTTCATGATCCAAGATTCGCCATAATTATTACTCTTGAAGCCACTTGCCACCCTTTACTGTAGGCTGCATACAGTCATCAAGCTCATAAACAATAGGTGTCCCTGTAGGAATATTCAGCTCCACAACCTCTTCATCCCCCAAACCATCAATAATCTTTACCAGTGCACGAAGCGAATTGCCGTGAGCCGCGACAAGCACAGTCTTGCCAGATTCCAGGTCAGGAATGATGCACTCCTGCCAATACGGTTCCACGCGTGCCACCACGTCTTTCAATGACTCGGTTCTTGGGGCTTGGATGGATTGGCCCTGCAAGCTCGTATGCGCCAGCTGCTTCTGGTAGGCATCGTTAGACATCGGTGGTGGCTGGATATCATACGAGCGCCGCCAGATCTTGACCTGCTCATCGCCGTACTTCTCCGCCGTGGTCTGTTTATTGAGGCCTTGCAATGCGCCGTAGTGGCGCTCATTGAGTCTCCAGCCTTTCGTAACAGGAATCCAGTGGCGGTCTGCTGCATCGAGCGTAATATTGCATGTTGTGATGGCACGTCTTAGTAGCGACGTATGGCAAATATCGGGTAGGTGATTGTGTCTCTTCAAGAGATCTCCGGCCTGAGTTGCTTCGTCGCGGCCGTTTTGAGTGATACCGACGTCTTCCCAGCCCGTGAAAAGGTTTTTTTCATTCCAAGTGCTCTGTCCATGCCGAAGAAGTATCAACTTGAAAGTCATTGTGATCTACGGATTCGTTGAAGATGGTTTTTAACGGAAAGTAAGCGTCATTTTATAGAAGCTCGAAATCCGCTTGTTGGTGTTACCTGACACCTTGATGAACACCCGAGAGTTCCGAGTAGCAAACTGACGTCACCAAGTTTTGTGAGTATGAGGAGGCCAATTGGCCAATGGGAGATTACTCTGATGTGTCACATAGCAATATGGCTCAAAGGCCGGGTGTATACGGATACTTGTCTTGTGTTGGCAATATTTACCGCGCAAATATAACTTCAAAACCCCGCGCAATTTATACCGATATAAAATTTAAATAAACTGGTCTAAAGCTTAACTTAAGTACACTAAACTAACCCAAGCTTTTACTCACTTATAGTAAAAGTCTTAAGCTTCTAACCTCGTGCGTCTTCTATTCTGTCCCTGGTTATCTAGATAGAGAGAAACAATTACTTTCCTTGCATTATACCAGCACTTCTCGGAACTCCAAGTTCTCTGAGCGAATCTGTTAGACCAAGCTTGACCCAGTTCTCAATCTCTTTCTCGGTAGCCACGGCGATAACCCCCAACATACCCAAAGAATTCACGCCGGCCTCTTTGTTCACAGCCGCTTTACGACGAGGGATGACCACTATCCAGCGAGACGTGAAAGCCACATTGTGCGGGCACGCCTGTCCATCCGGCACATCCTTTCCAGTGCTAGCTTTCCAAGCTTCTGTCGCCTGCTGTAGAAGCTGCACATAAATATCGTTTACTTTCGAAGCTGTTGCAGCACTGTCTTGAAATCGGTGGTAGAACCATTCGAAAGGTAATCTCGGTTCTTTGGTACTGTCTGTGTTCAGAAAGTCGACGGCAAAGCCACTGGCAGGAAGAGGCATCAGCTGTACATGCTTGTGCAGTCGGCTGCATCCACCATCTTTGCCGCAGTTGAAGAATACAACATAGTCTGTTGCTGAGGTTTCCAATGACGCCAAAGTGCCCCAGGCAGCCTCGAAGTCATCCTGATTCAGAGGCTCATATTGCCTACGGTGCCCATCGCGAGTGAGCATCATGAGATGGGGTCGTGAGAAGCAAAATTTGTTGGCGATAAGAAAGTGAGTGCTGCTCTCACTGTCGCCCATCTCGAAACCATTTGTATCGATGTCGCTACCAGGGAGGAGCTGTTTCTCATGCGATAGGCCGTTTCTAGACGCGGATGACTGCTCTGGTGTAGATAAGGTCGGCTTCTTGATAAGAGCTTTGGTGAGAATGAAATGGAACTAGATGCCAATTGTGTCTATGTCAGCGACTTCTGACTTTGGTACTAGCTTTGGCATAAGAAGCGAACCTTCAGGTCTCCCTCCACGTGCTCAACAACCTTTTGGGTTTCATCGTAGAGAACGAGTCCGGACTTGGTCAAGGCATCAAATGTGGATAACAAAGCCGATCTATCGGTGGATGGTGCAGGGCGGTCGTACGTCATGGTGTCTGTGCTACAGTGGATTGGATACTGTTTTTAGAGTGAGATGTTTTTGTGTGAGATCAAAGCGAAGCATATGGGGGACAATGAGATTATATGCTTACGGAATGACTCATCTACCTGGGGTACTTATCATTTTGCTACTGGTGGCCTTTTCTTGAATTTTCGGTGTGCAACAGCGCTCTATGGTACAGTCATACAACGTAATAATTTATGCAACATTGTCATTTGTCATACTTTATTTCCTAGCCAACAACCCGTGTTTCCACCACGAAAGTGACCAGATTCCAAATTATATGCAGAATTAAATATAGGGCGAAAGAATTGCTCGGCTTCTGCGAAATAGCTGGGGATGAATTATACTAGTTGAGAATCTAGGCAGATGCTTTGGCGCCATCGCCCTTTTCTCCTGTTTCGGTAGCATTAGACGGTCTAGAAACTATTGGCTCTGCCGCTTGATTACTTCCGTTATCGGTCGAGTGTGCTTCTTCAAATACTCTATCATCATACGCACGGAATATTAACCAGAAGGTAGGCGCTGTCGTAATCATTGTCACAGACAAACCCGTGTAGAGATAGAGAATCTGAGGATCCTTTGACAATGGCGAGAATGCCATCCCAAGCGCAGAGCCAGCGCCCGAACTCAGCTGGGCCATGGCTTGTACTAAGCTGCGCATGTTCCTCGGTGCCTCAGAATAGCTGTACTCGGCAAGAGTTGTGAAGCCCAGGATCTCGGCTACTCCGAGGAGAAAGTAGACGGGCGACTGTATCCAGACACTCACGTCGTTGGGCGACTTTTCACACTGTAAGGGCTTATCGTAGCAAGGCCCCTTGGTGTAGATGAGCTTTTGAACTCCAGCAGCATATGCCATTGCAGTACTCATCAAGATGAACGCCCATGTTATGCGCGCAATGGGGCCAAAAGCGAATCCCTGACCACGGACAATGGGATAAACAAATCTCTGCATGATTGGTCCCAGCAGTACGCAAGCGATAGAGTTTAGAGCTTGGATAGTATCGTTGGGGATGCCACCCAGCCTCATCTGCCCTGCTTGTGAAACGAGATTGTTTGTAATCTGATTCATACAGAGATGGAATGGCACAAAACAGGCCCTTCTATCGATTAGTATAGAGACTCACGAAGCCTATAAAGGGAAGGGAAACTCACATCACCTTGCAAGCCTGGAGACCTCTCTTGATCTCAAAAACAAATTTGTCATCCCATTCGACCTGGCGGCCAAACTTCTCCGACTGGTAGACTGGTGTAGCAGCTTCCCAGTTAAACTTGTGTCTTCCCGCACACACGATAACTCGGGAAGCGCGTGGAAGGATATTTGCTTGAGGTTTTTGTTTGACTTGTTTTATTAGAGATCAGGACCAGCTCAGAGAAGGGGAAAACATACTGAGCGATTTGTGAAAGATTAGAAGTAAAGGTACCAGTGTCCAGGTCGCGCAAAGAGGTAGCAGATACGCAGCCCAAAACCCCACGAGCTTCTCCAAATAGGTGGAGGCAACAAGTGATAGACTTGCTATGTTGGTGAACCTGTAGCAAAAGCGTCAACTCTGCGTCTTCTGGTCGTTGTAGAACTTCCTACCAGTATGACACGTTGTAAATATACTGAAGTGTAAGCGCCCGGTCTGCAATAACGCGCTCCCCTTTCTTGGTGGTAATAACCTGAGGAGCAGTTTCCGCGTACTGGTCACCTATGAACGGGGACGCGGTAGCCTTCACACCAGCAGTACCGATTCCAAGGACAATCATGGCGAACCCCAGTCCCACGACCTTGGTGATCTGGGAGTGGCCAAAGGCCGGCAGCGAGGTAACAAAGATGATCAAACATCCGCAAAAGTTCAAGCTGCAGTCATCTCTCAGTACTGACCGTCCTTGGCCCTCAAAGGATGCGTGTGGACTTACAAATAGCTCAGACACAGCGTTTTATGGCGCCCCAGCCATGTGTCTGAGATAATGGCCCAAACGGTCGGGAGAAGGAAACTCAAGAAGAGAAATGCACTCGTAATGTTTGTAGCTGTTGCCTGTCCTAGCCCCAAAGCGCCGGGAACAGCGACACTATCGGCGGGATTCTGTATGTAGTTCTCTGTGCGGAATGTGCGTTAGCAATGATAGACCATGCATCGGGGATACGTACGCCATGGCGTTGTTACAGCATAGAAGGTGAATCTCTCGGTAGCATTAGCGACGAGTGCGACCCAAACAGCTAATGATACCGAATCTACAACATGCCGCAGCTCTTTGATCTCCTCTTCTGTAGCATCCCGCCTTTCTTGCGCAGGATGCTGAGTCACCATGATGAGTTTGTCAATGGAGAAAAACACTCGAGGCTCTATGGATGCTCTGTCTGAAATATTAACTGTAAAATAATGCCGTGAATTCTGTGATGCTTCAGTGAATAGCCATGAAAGTCCAATCTACACTTAAAACTCGGAGAAGTATTGACAAAGGACTGCTACACAAATCGCGGGGTACAAGGTAACCCTGATGCTCGGTTCATATTACGTACAGGGTTTGAAGACGTTACATTTGCGTGTTGGTTGGTTCGGATCACTTTACAAATCTGGTAGTCATTTCACAGGCACTTTTGAACGTCAGTACCTCGAGCCAACTGCAGATATTATGTGGAGACGTGTGTTTGGTTTACGGCTGCATGTGAAGCGGCGCATTCAGGGTCTGATTGGAACTCTCCTTATGTTTGTCTTGGATGAGAATGTTACTGAGCAAATTATGCAAAGGGTGATAAACCAATCCGACTCAATGAAACAAAGGTACTGTGGATTATTACCACAGCAAGCTTATACTGCGCTTACTGCAGGGTCTTCGTGGGTCGACAGTTAGCACCCACCAAGTTAGCTGTTGATCGCCATCACGTCGGACTTTGCCCCAGCACGACCACTTGCCCTTCTGGGAAGGAAATATTACGAGAGTCGATGTCTCTTGTCGCCTCAACAGTAGTCATCAGCTTCCGTAAGCCAATCGATCCTGTATCATATCCTTGAACAGCCTCTATTAAGATCGATGTAGTGATTAGTAGCTATGAGTGAGATGATTCAGAGCCTTCGTCTCGGAGGTAGCATTCCGTGATTGACCAGCGGTGCACGCTCTCTTCAGTGAAGCGACCAAGCATAAATTGATCACCAGCTTTTATGGGCGCTGTAAAATCTTTTTTTGAAATAAAACAAGCTTTGAAGTAAGTGACAGAACCATTTACAATTGGAAAAGCGCCTGCAATAATTCACAATGGCAACCAACGAATCTATGAACTACGATATGCTGAGGTACCCAATGCACGCACTGCCGTACAGAGTTCCCATTAACAAGTAATACAGGCGCCTGCGAGTAGCTGACTACATCACTCTTTCCAATGGTAATTAACTCAACAGCCTCTAACTAATGATTAGGGATAATGAAGCTAATCTAGCCTTTCTAACAATGTAGGCTTTTGCGGAGGTAGTAGACCATTCCTCATAGGTATATGGTCCTGGGTAATTGACTTGTATGAATAGTTCTCGCCATTTTCTGTGCGATACAGAAATCGCTCTTGTCGGCGCACTTGCTCATTTTCCTCGGCTATGAGTTTGATCGTTTCGATGGAATAGTGGCAAGGGCCAGGAATGAATGCTCCGAAATGGGCAAGCAATTGGATAGCTTCTGCGACTTGGTGAGTAATCTTTTGTCTGCCATGGCGAGGCTTGAGATCCTTTACTCAGTACTCGTGCTCAGGTCTCCTTTTGCGTGGCGCCGGCAGTCATGATTTATTCCGCTGGTTTCGATACCTTGGCTGATCAACTGGCTCTGGCTATCTTTGTCTGTTCAGGCGTCGCCCGCCTCGCGAGATTCAACATCGCTGCGCACTTGGTGCCAAAAAGCGATCAGGGGAAGGCGATGTACCATGAAGGCCTTCCTACAGCATATGCGGCTCTGCTCATTTCTACAACAGTTGCTGTTGCGGAGTGGACAGGCTGTTTGACGGACCTGGCTTCTGGCTCCCATTACCCAGTTATCATCGTTGTGCTGATTTTCAGTGCTGCTATGGTTAGTAAGCGGCTGCACTTATACATTGATGGAGCCTACAGCATTCCGGCTACAAGCATCTTGGTTTTTGCAGGGTGCTGGTCGCACTCACCGATGCCAATCAGGACTGTGCTATCGTGAGACATCGATCTTGGATCATGTTGCAGTGTCAGTAGTTTGATTCAGTGTCCGTAGAAAGTCTGGAGAAAGGTGGCGAAATGCGAGAGAAAAGGACTGAAGATGTGATTCAGGGCAAATTGTACATTGCGGTGAATATTGAGTAGGAGGCTGAATGAGGGGTCAAGGCAGACAGACAACCGGGCGCTGACTATGTACAAGATGATGATTAGTTAGGGTTATTAAGAGGCTGACAGACGGAGTACACCAATAGAAAATGGGTGACACATTCTCGTGAAACATAAAAGTCTTCAGTTCCACCAACATTTCAACCCAAACATTTATTCTCCCGCTCGTTTGTTACCGCTCGTCATTCTCAAATCTCCGCCATCATGTCTCTTCGGCCATACTTGGAAGCTGCCTACAGAGAGGTTCGCTTGTCTACAGAGACCGCACTCAGTCCACTGCAGAAGCTGGATTGCCACCTCAAAACAGGTCAAGATAACTTGATCCTGGTTTACGGTGGCTCTTTCAACCCTCCGCACCGTGGACATTTGGACGTCCTGCTGTCAGCATTGCATCCTGTAGTCAACGCCGTCGCCGTGGTGATTCTACCTAGCGAGGATTTCCACCTACGACACAAATTGG
This sequence comes from Fusarium fracticaudum, assembly GCA_003353625.1. NCBI lineage: Eukaryota > Fungi > Ascomycota > Sordariomycetes > Hypocreales > Nectriaceae > Fusarium > Fusarium fracticaudum. Next base: position 4,855,810 of record PDNT01000003.1, read on the forward strand.
CAAATAGCCACCCAGATTTCTTTATGAGCCGCAAGACGAGAGCTGCACTCTGGGCAGAGATGCCACAGGTGCCTAGAAGCAAAGTGTGGATATGGTCAGAGACATGGTACCCATTCTTCACTTTTATGGAAGCGGCGCAGCGTCTTTGCGACGCGGATGGTTACAAAATTGTGTTTTCGCACCTCATTGGGCCGGATAACCTCAACAGAGCTGATGCTCTTAACAATTTGCCCTACAGGTTGCCGCGAATACTTGTTACCAATAAAGCACGGCATGTACCCTCTCAATTCTTGCCAAACGGACAGCCGACTAAGTGGAAAGGCTTTGGGGAATGGCTTCCGTTGAAAATGGCACGTGATGAACAAAGTAGGTGAACTGAGTCACTTTCTCTCTTATTGCTTGAGGTTTCTGACTCTTCCAGATGGAAAGCTTGAAGAAGCGGAGGAGGAGGCTACTCTATGGACTTGTCGAGGTACCGACAGCCTTGGCCAGCGGACTATGGGTTACTACTTGGATTTCGCAAAGAGACCAACTGGGTCTGACATCAACTCAACAGCCATGAGGCGAGAACTCCTCGAGAGACACTCACTAGACGAACAAATTCTAGGCCAACTCAGTACCGCTGACCTTCTAAGCATCCTGGAGCCGGTACTACGCGGAGATTAGACTTATCGATAGAATAACCCGTACTTATGTCAGATTGCTCGAATAGTAAATTGTGTTTAGTCAAGGATTGTCTATTCACGTAATACCTAAATTACGTCCTTGAAAGCTTCTTCGTCACATGGTAGTGCATGTCTCAACGTCAGCTTAATTTGATTACATCCACCTGCCACAAACGGAGATGGCATTGCAACTTGGCAGGGGACTGGCAGATCCTAGATCATAGACCTGAAGGTCTGGCTGGCAAATTCATCACTAGAGTCTTGTGTCGATGATTACTCAACCAACAGGCGCCCCGCCAGCGTGCGGCGCAATCTACAAGAGACATGAGGACTGTTGGCTTACACAAAGAACTGCGTAACAAGCTTACTGGTTGGTGTAATGACTGAAGGCGAGATGGGAGTGATTGTTTCGGGAGACTGGTCGCCTGCGAATCCCAGATGTTTGCATTCTTGGCAAAGCTCAAGTGATGGATGAATCATCATGAATGATACCCCTGTGTCCATCTGTCAGGTTCAGGACTGGGTTACAGGTATATAATGACATGTCTCTATTTGATTGACCTTTCAACTTTGTAATCTCAACAGAAGCGTTACCGAATACTTCATATCCACCTTTTACACCCGGCAGCATGGCAGTACTGAATGGTTACTTCAGACCCAGAGTGGCCTTTGTCACTGGTCAGTGGTAGATACATTGCGACTAGTTGTCCGGCTCTCTAACATGTGAGACAGGAATCACCGGTCAAGATGGCTCGTATCTTTCCGAACTACTGCTGGAAAAAGGATACCAAGTCCACGGCCTGGTACGATCAACTGCTTCCAGACGCGAAGCGCTAAGCAAGCCACTCCGGCCTGGCTTGACCATGCACCTTGGCGATATGTCCGACCTGGGTAGTCTCGTGCAGATTTTAGGCAGCATCAAGCCCGATGAGATCTACCATCTTGCTGCTCAGTCCCACGTGGCTGTCTCATTTGACACGCCACTGCAGACTAGTGACACTAATGCTATGGGTACACTTCGTCTTCTTGAAGCCATGCGAATGCTGGGTTTGGACAAGTCTACAAAGTTTTATAACGTAACGTTCCTTTATCTCGCATCATACTTGACTCTAACTAAGCTACTCGTGTAGGCTTGTTCATCCGAAGTGTTTGGGTCGGACATGCCCGCTCCACAAACAGAGGAGACCACGTTCCATCCGGTATCACCATATGCCGTCACCAAGTTGTTCCAGTACTGGACTACAGTCAATTTTCGAGAGGCATATGGCTTCCATGCCTCGAATGGTATTCTCTTCAACCATGAGTCACCAAGACGAGGTACCACTTTTGTCACCCGAAAGATCACTACCCAAGTAGCTTTAATTGCTTGTGGAAAGTTAGACTTCTTTTCCCTAGGAAATCTAGACGCTGTCCGAGACTGGGGCCACGCAAAGGATTACATGCAAGGCGTGTATCTGATGCTGCAACAGCCAGTCGGAGGCGACTATGTCCTGTCAAGTGGAAAGTCCTACAGCGTTCGCGACTTCGTTGAGGCAGCTTTCAAGGTCATCGGAGTCAACATTGAGTAAGTTGTTCATCACCATCGTATGATCGGAGTGGCTGACATATCAACCAGATGGAGGGGAACTGGTGTAGACGAGCTCGGCATTGACTCAGCTAGCGGAGCAATCCGCGTTAAAGTGAACCCCGAGTTCTACCGACCACTCGATAACCAGAACTTGCTAGGCTCAGCGGCCAAGGCGAAGAAAGTGCTCGGATGGAAGCCAACATACAGCTTCGAAGCGCTGGTGGAGGAAATGGTGCTTTGCGATGTTGACGCTGTCAACACCGGTCGTATCTTCTCCAACAGTTATTTGGACTGGGTAGTTGGCAAAGCCGAAAGCAATGGGGTCAAGAGTCACAGTCCTTCCAAGTCAGTTGGCGAGGCGCACAGTGTCACTACCAATTCGGATGGGCCTGAGAAGATCACTCTGGCGGACGTTGAGGGACTGGATGTGGATGTTACAACTCACATTTAGTCTATTCATTTTATTAATGCTTCTAAAGCAATAGTCATTCATTTTGAAAATATTTACCCTATATCTCCATCAGATAGTTCCAGCCAATTCATATGACTACATTCCATTCCTTCGGAATTACCTCTCCGGTTGTCCCATAACGTGTCAAACGACAGCTGAGCGATACAGGCCCCCAATTCTCGAGTTAAGCCCTACAATTAGCACTAAATCTGGATCAGCCTTTAGTCACCACTACCTATACAGCTGTTTGCCAATCCAGCAGCATAACCTACCCTTTCTGACTCGTTTACTGTGTCTGCGCCTTCGTTGCTAGTTAAGTTCTGATTGGGTATTTTTGGTTACGCGTGATAATCCCCTCGTTCCCCGGTGGTAACACAAACGTGCCATGCTCCCTTTTACGGAAATTGTGATTAGTCTCATCTGCACGTACAAATAAGCTGACGTTTGGGCGGCGCCGCACCCCATATGGGGAAGGTACCTTTGTCTGGTCGCCCACGAAAATGAGGTGATGTGGGGGGTTGAGACACCCTGGTCACTTACACCCAACGCGATGACTTGGAGTAGGGCTTTGAATTTCGTAATAACTCGTTTTTTGCTACAGTCATTATTGGTTGTGAAGTGAGCAGTAATATTCCGCTTGACATACGTATCAAATATCTGCAAGTTTCACCGCCATTTTGATCTGACCAACAATGCAGATCATGGTAAACAAAGCAGCTGTTCTTACGGCAGGTGTCTGAAACATGGTATTACGAGAGAAACTACTGACAAATCTCTTAGAATCGCGCTGAGATCAAAGCATGACATCTAATTTAGCCACATCACCATGCAAAGGTTAGAATGTGAGTTTCGCTTGCACATAAAATGAGGAACAACAATCCATGTTGGTAGACAATATTAAAAAGAAAACAGCCCTATTTCACAAACCTTCCCCCCATTGCCAATCTCCTAAGGCAGCCAAATAATTCAGTATCTGCGGCCGAGATGGGAAGCCAGTTAATACCCGAGATGGAGGGTTCGTTTTTCTCCGAGATCTTTTCGGTCAAGGCTCTCGGTAGTGACTGTAAGCTGCCTTGCGAGATTCCAATAGTCATGAGCATTTTACGCTGACATGTCACCTATCCTCTTTGCTAGCCACCTTAAAAGCCGAATGCCATTGGAGATTCTCGCCCCCTCCCTTCTCTAAGAATGTAAACGGAAATGTTCCTCCGCACTACAAATCTGTTGATCTCGCTTTGAACTTGACATCCTCGGAGAACGCCGAGACGAATGGACACGCGAGTGGAGGAACAGATGGTCCTGCTGACTGTACTGACACACCATTGGGGACTATCATCAACAAGTGTCTGGGATTAAAGCTGCCTTGCGCCGAGGGTAGCAGACCAAACCGCGCCATCGAGACTCTGATCAAGGTCTTGTTAGTTCCACGCAATGGTTATCTCTGTCGACGTGATATTCTGCAGTTGAGAATGGTGCATTCTGACTGTGTCGGACCCGTCATTCCCTTCCCAGTAGAGGACAGGCCTTACCCCGCGCCACATGGAACAGAAACCAATCTGCTTCGTCTTTTACAGTCCTCTCCTGGAGCTTTGATCTGCAAAGAATCCATCCAATCGGCTCATGGCCTCCAAGCCTTTGACCTGGTCGACCGGGAGGTTAACGAGAGGCTCTCTTTTGACTGGATACTCCCAGACAAACCATCAGCATTGACCGTGGCAGTGGTTGGGGGTCGCCCTCTATTCGATAGCACAACAGGGGGGTATGGCTCGGAAGGACCATTCGACGCGGCTAGAGCGCTTGGAATAGCCGTCATCGTCCTTGATCGCCCTGGCCATTTCATGGAGGGCCCAAAATACAGTCATCTGCGAGACGACTTTGTTGCTGTCGATATGACTAGTGACGACAGTCTGCCCCAAAGGCTCACCACAGCTGTAAGGGGCCACAAAATAGATGGCATCATTACCTTTTCAGATGAGTATGTCATCGCAACTGCAAAGGCAGCCGAGATGCTGAATCTTGAAACTGAGCCCGTCGAGTCTATAATCACTGCTCACTACAAGGACGCGACCCGGAAGGTTCTCAACACTCCAAACATGCAGTCTTTTCGGTTAAAGAGCGCCACGGACCTAGATAATGAAGAGATTTCCAAGACGCTGGAAGCCTTCAAGTACCCCCTGGTGATAAAACCATGCCGTGGTGGTGCCTCTCGGGGTGTCAAAAAAGTTCAGAGTGACCAAAAACTCCGGGAAGCAATCGACCAGCTCGAAAGCGATGGGCTAACGAAATATGGGATTCTTCTCGAAACTTACATAAGTGGGCCAGAGATAGATGCCAATATTGCTCTCTGGGATGGCGAGCTCATGTTCGCAGAGATCACCGACGACTTCCCCTGCACAGCTGACGCCAGCAACGCTACTATCGCGGACAACTTTGGGGAGACTGTCATGGTTTCACCCACACTATTGAGCCAAAAGGAGCAGAAGTTGATCAAGTCATCTCTTCATCAAACACTGCTCAAACTAGGCTTCCAAAATGGGGTCTTCCACGTCGAGGCTAGAGTCCAAAACTCAAGCATGCGATACCAGGAAATCGACGGCCTTGTCGATTTGGCCGAAGCAGAAAGCCCGTCACCAGGCGACCCTGAGGTGTATCTCATTGAGGTCAACGCACGCCCTCCTGGCTTAGATTGCGCATTCTCGACCCTTCATGCTTACGGGGTAGATCTTTGCGCGCTACAGCTGCTGCAGTGCCTACGAGATGGCGAACGCTTCAAAGCGATGTGTAAGCCTTTCTTGTCTGAGACACAGTACTGGAGCGCCAACTGCCTGATTCCAATTCACCGCCATAACGTACTGGTACCGGAAGGGTTCTGTAGCAAAGTCCTTGAGAGAATGCCAGACGTTGCTCCATTAGTCTATAGGTCGGAGCTGTTTAGACAGCCTGGCACTCTCGTCTCACCACCATTGGGGGTCGAGTTTCTGGCTTATTTCTTAGTAGAGTCTAGGACTGATCGACAGAAGGTGCTACAGACTTATCATCGCCTCATACAAACTTGCAGAGATGTTTTAGATGAGGTGTGAGAACATTAGCTAGATATAGGCATTAAACCAGCAGACGAATGCAACTCATCGACTCACCTTTAGATTCGCTCGTAGCAGTTGTTGGTGAACGCTAGTCATTTACATGCCCTCCCCCAACTAAGCACGACTCAATGTCTAAGCTTGCCAGTAGGACTTGAAGCATAATTCGAAGCATAATTTGACGTACCGATCGATCAGTCGACCATGGCGCCATAATCAGCGCGTAAGCTCGGCAATTGCCTCATCGGGACAAATATCTTGTTTGAGGTTAGGCTGCTCGGAACTTTTGTGCTGACAGTTCTTCCAAGCCGGGTCGGGCCGCATATAAATCCCTTCGAGTATTCAAATAAGGTAAAATATGCCGACATTTTATAAATCACACAAAGATCAAGGTTATGCTAGCCGTTATGCGCCGGAATACACAGCCGGCGTGCTCATGCTGACTTGACCCGCAATTATCAGCCAGGTTACGCAAGTTGTGTAACATGAAAAAGAACACGATGAACCAGTTAGAACGAGGTCTTTCCGATTCTGACGAAATCGACTCCGACCCAGTTGATCCTTCTTATGGCGTATGCAGCGTGCTTTGGGGGCTAAACAAGAATCACTGTGGAAACCCCGGCTAAACTTCACACGAGGAGCGTTCTCGATCTGCCAGAGTTGCCTTCTTGGTGGAGAGTCAGTGGGTTTGCGAGCGATTTGGGTTGGAACTTTTGAGGTTGCCCGTAAGCTGCAGCAAAACGCCTCAACGTTGCATTTGGTTTCATTTCAACAAGGAAATGATGCTCACGTGCTTTGTTACCGTTTCAGAATGCACAAATGTGCTCAAAAGGCGGCAGTATTGTCAGGTCTTTTGTCCTTCAGTTACAATTGATTAAATAGCTTGTGAAATTCTGGTTTACTAGGGCAATCGCATCTCGATCAGATACAACCATGAATGGTGTATTTACTAGCAACTCGTCTTCAGCTCCTGCATCTCTGGGCGCCAATGCCAACGCTAGCGATCCGGAATACCAAGAGGTCACGGACCCAAGGGCCAAGAAACGCCTGCAGAATAGGGTTGCCCAGCGAAGTTACCGTAAGGCTGACCCCGCCTCCACAGGCTTGGCTTGTAATGGTTACTAACAGGCTGGAATATAGGACGTCGTGTCAAGTCCCGCATTGCCGATCTGCAAAAGAAGGTGGCTCAGTATGAAGATGCAGGTTCATCGAAAGAAGGTCCAGAGACTGGGGAGCAACCTCGTCTTCATAAAGATTCTGTGCATCAACGCATATCATATACATCACCTGAAACAATCAACCCAGGACCGACTCGGGGCTTGCGTGAAGTTATTGACTCCCGGTCAAGCCGTGAAAAGAGCCAAGAGAGTTCCACTCACAAAGTTTCGAATTATACTCTCTCCCCACCAAGTTCTCGCGCTCTTGGTAATGAAGTCTCGGGCCCTCCTGTGACTAAAGCAGTAAGGTCCTATCAACAAGTTGGACCAGGCCTCGAGCCGCAGCAAAGTCGCCGTTCAGGCTTCATAGCCGAGCCTGATGAAGCCAATGGATACGTCCATCAACCGCATTTTGACGATACTACTGTGGGCCAGAACACCGGCTCAGCCGTATTGCATTCCTTCCCCACATCGACCTTTGATGCGGCTGCATCTAATCCACCATTCATCACTGATGCCCTCGAGGGAGAATTAGATCTTGGATGGATGATAGCAAACACGGCGTTGGAGGGACAAAAAGCATGCTCCTGCGATAAATCACCAGACCAAAACCCAAGACCCTCATCAACTAACTCCAATTCACTAAAAGCCCACTCATCTTCAAGATCACCAGCAACCGTGCCTCGAGAATCACTGAACGCAAGATTCCAGAACATCATGGAATGCGTCGGCGCAATGGGATTCGAAAGTTTTGACGATCTAGTCACTTCCTACTACGTCGACGAGTTTGAAGAAGCGTCCAAGCTCTTCCATGAACAGCGATTCAGCAGGATGAGAAGGCTTCCTGGCGTTTTTGCGGAGATCCTTGAAAGTGCGAGAAAATGGGAGCCGTCAGAGCGCCGTGGCCTTGGTGAAGAGGTTCTCAAGGAGACTGAAGCGGTTCTCATGCTTGAAAACAACGAAGCTTGGCATTCATTACAGTCAATCACTGATGCAGCCATGGCCAAGGACAATATCTCTACGGAACAGGTATATCAGAACCTCAGTACAGTCCTACCCATGGAGGTAACTACAAACACACCAACCCATGATTTCCTTGCGATATAGATACTAACATTTAGTTAGATGCCTAATCTATGGACCTTATTGATGGCCCTTGTAGCATCCGACTGTCCGGCATGGCAGCGAGATTGTTCTGGCACAGCTCTGGCAATTACTTCATTATTGCATTTCACAGGTCGGATACCAAAAGCTAAAATACTAGAATTGATAGGTCTTTGTATTTCATAAATCTAGAGAACATTACAGCACTGGCATCTTGGTGTCTAGTCTAGAATGAAATTAACTAATGAATCCAAGGCGACCTGCTGCTCGACATTGCCTGTATTTCTCTCCCTTGCACTCTGGTAATCCTCCTCGGATAATTTCGATTTTGCGAACTCCAATATTTGGCCCAATGCTTCAGCGTCAAATTCAGGGTGCGCTTGCAGCGACCAAAGGCGTTTGGGGAGAAAGAGACCCTGTATGTGAGTATGATCCGTCGAGCCGAGATTCTGGAGCTGTCCTAGGTCTTGATCTTTGACCTGAAACTGGTGACCCTCGTTTAAACACTATGTTCACGTAAGTCCTTGCATTTTGAAGAAAGCCATTCCCAGGTTAAACGTACAATAGAGTCTTGTTTAAACAGTCTTTTCCCTGCATCTGAAAACTGGATAGTTGTCGCAGAGAACTCGTATCCCGAGTCATTGCATTTAACGGAGAGCCCGTACGCCATAGCTAAGATCTGGTGGCCGAAGCAAAATCCTACAAACTTTTGGGTAGATGTTGTTTCGACTTCCTTCTTGACAAACTCCCGAAGCTTCAACAACCAGGGTTCCTCGCCTTCTGGGTTTGCGGCTGAATCCAAATTCGTCAGTTCATCCTTCAACAATTTTGATGTATCGGCCATGACTCACGTGCACCAGTAATTATAAGCACATCGTAATCGCCTGGCTCGGGATAGTCCATGGCATTCTTCACATCCCAGACACGTATTTGTGCGCGTTCCTGCAAACGATCGTTTGACCTGAGCCATTTTGAAACAAGAGGGCCATAACCTCCCCACTTTGATCTGTCGGGATCAATGTGATTGTCGCACTCCAAGACACTAATCATCACAGATTTATCCATTGTGAGCGATCAACAAATCTTGCTGCGTACTGCTTGGTTTAAATATTAAGACATGGACAGACTTTTGTCTTTTTGCTTGCAATGGACCTATTAGGTTATATAACTAGGCTCTAGCAGTGACGTCTTTAGGAATGGTGGAAAAAGCCACTATTCTTAAGCTAATACTTCCTAGTCGTCATATGTCTAAGGGAAGCTAGGGAAGCTCCATAAGAGTCATAATAAGCGTCATGATACTGCGATCTACGATCCACTTAGATCCTGGATTTTTGATTCACGCTTTACCTAATTTGTGGTCTATGACAGCTTCTACTGGAGGAAAGTCTCAGGACAAGGAGCTTATTCTCCGACATAGCTTAATTCCCTCGTTGTCAGGCATGTCTAGCTCTGCTTTTTAACTGCCTGGCTATCACTGATTCCAGTAATTCCATGGCTGAACATCAAAAAGTGTAGTCTCACCAAAGTCAAGAAGACATACGATCCACCACAACCCCAATCATCTGAAGTCCAGGTTCCTCCAAGTCTCCCTTGGCGGGCCATGGCAAAACCCACTCCGCTAATGCCCGCGAGGTCAGACAGCAGTAGCGAAAATTGCAAGATCCTCCATACTGTGATATCTTTCGAATAGCGGGGAATAATAGCGGAGAGAAAAGCAACAGCTAATGCAAGGCCGCCGCTTTGATGGAAGAGAAAGACTTGATCCGGGTCGTATCTTGAGTTGGGTGCCATTGAGGTGACTGCGCCAATTGGATCAATGAAGTTCAGATATGCTCCCCCGAGAGCAATGATGGGGTCAATCCATTTAAAGAAGAAAGTGTAGAATTTGAAGGTTGTACTGTCGGTAGTTGACATATTGCTTGTCGGAATTCGGGGAGTTGTTCAATTGGTGTTCATAAGAGGACTTTTGAGTATAATAGATGAAGTGTTTAATTGAGTACTTGTCTTCTTACGATTTTGGGACGCTTGGGTGGCCTATATATAATAAAAGTCGTTTAATCTCTTAGGATGTAAGCTTCAGGAAAGCAATAAATAGTCCGTCGGGTCAATTATGGTGGTTTGGACATTCGGTAATTTTTAAAAGTCCGTCATCCGTCAGATTTTAGTGTAGCACCGTGAAGGATTTAGGCAGCTAGGCGCTAAAGGCAGTGGCTGCACCTAGCTGTGACTAGCATTGTGGAGCCTGTATAATTATGCTTATGCCGTGGGACGAGGGTGCTATAAGAGTATTATGAAACGACAGTGATATAAACTAGTCTAAGATGCTGAAATACTATTAGTCTGGGCCACGGAAAGCGTGTCTCTGCCTAGTGCGAACTTATGATCTTCCTCCTTTGGCTCCGACTTGATCTTTTCCCCAAGCCTTCGCTCATTGAATACATTCTCAACATGGTCCTTCATATTATACCTTCAGAGAGTCAGTAAAAGGATTACACTTCCAGTATCTAACACAACTTACAGGTTCATCTCATCGATTGTCAGTTTACCATCTTCAGTTGCAACATTGTACACCTTGGTGTTTGTGTTGCTAGAAAAGCCTGTCCGCAATTGTCAGTACTCAAGTCCAGAGATACTGGCTTCAGATGTCTTACCAATTCGCTCGTTGATGTTCTCTCGGGCTCTTGCTGATGCAGCCTGAACCTTAGTAGCCCTTGGCTTACGAACTTCCTCAAATACTTTAAGAGACTCGAGAATATCGCCATTAAAGTGCTTCTTGCTGAAAACAAGACCAATTGCGGCAGCATCTTCAATGGCCTGGCAAGCACCCTGACTTTGATCAGGCATCATCTTGTATCTCTGTCAGTGCATGATACGTAGAGAAAGAACATCATTACTTACCGGATGAGCAGCATCCCCCATAATCCAGGCAACCCCCTCTGTCCAGTGATCGTAAGGCTCATGGAGCCACAGTCTCCAGGGGCGGATCTCGTACCCAATCTCAAGGTGCTTGAAGACCGCCCGGTCCAAATCGGGGTATGGGTCGAGAAGCTCGTCCAGAGTGGCCTCTTGATCCCAGGTCTGTGCCTTGAGGTCGCCCGCCTCACGCGGGAAGAAGCAGTAGTAAGACAGGAGCTTGCCCCCGTTGCAAGGTGACAGAACGATCTTGAAATGGGTGTTGTAACCTCCCCAATACTCCAGCGCGCTGTTCTGGGAGTAAGCAACCAAGCCGAGCTCCACAGCCTTTGCAGTGTCAACATTGGTGTGCAGACAAGTGCAAGTAGCCGGTTTGCGATCGGGCTTGATGCCGAAAACACTTCGAAGGGTGGATCCAATGCCATCGGCTCCGATGACTACATCGTGCTTTGCCTTCTTGCCATTTGCAAAGGTAACTTCTCCACTCTCCACATCTACATCAGTAGCCTAGAGTAAGAGACGACGATTAGTGATACTTCTGTGATATCTGAGAATACTAACTCACCTGGTGGTTCACAATGAGTTGAGCAGGGGGGCCCTCGCCTTCACCGAGGGCACTGTCCATCAACATGCGATGCATATACTGGCGATGAAACATGTAATAAACCTGGATACTGTTATTAACGTTTCTATTTCGGATCCAGGCTCAAAGTTGGGGTTTAATTTACATATCCCCATCGTTCTTTATAATCCTTAAGATCATAGACGCTTATGGGCTCACCAGTCTTCCAGTCACGACTGATTAGTTTTCTGAGAGTTACTGGATCGCCAATTTCAATATTGACTTTCCATTCCTCCAGCCAGCGAGTCCCATTAGCAGCACATGAGATGGAAGCTCCAACCTCGCCGGCAAAGTCAGCGCGCTCGTAAATGGTAACCTTGTGGCCTTGGCGACGAAGAGAGGTAGCAACTGCTTGACCTCCGATGCCCCCGCCAATCACAGCCACGTCAAGTGCACGCCAACCGCTTTGAGTCGACATTGCTTTTTTTGGTGTGTTTGTTGGTTCAAGACTGAGGTATAGGCAGTTCAACGGTGGGACGAGACAAAGATACAGATGACCTGGTCTTTTTACAGTTTCTACAAGAAGATAGTCTGTCTATTCATGCCGTTGAAGCTTCAAATAACTCTGATGGGCTTTGGCTTTCGACTACTAACACGTAGTATGCTCCCGATTATGCCCCGATTGCTGACCAAGAGCAATGAATCTCCACCATACCGGCATCTTTCCGGTCAAAGCCGTTCACAAATACTCTTGATGTAAGTGGTCGGAGCCTTAAGGAAAGCCTCACGCAGCACCTTATCTAGTATCAACTATATGATAAGCAGCAACCATCAGCCGTGCGCATTGAACAAACCTTGGGTAACTTCCCGATCACTCCCCGACGGAATCTAAAAACTCTCATGATACCCTTTGTAGTCATGGGGCCTCTTTGGCATCCTAAATAGGTGTCGTTTCCCGCCACCAGTGTCCTCGAAAGCCGCCGATGTACAAAGGTCGTCTGGCGTTACACTGCAGTCGCATTGATAGACTATCTCCTGAATAGAACCATCGGAGATCATTACCTTTGACAGTGTCAATCAGTGCCTGAGATAGGAAACATGATATCTAAATCCTCCGTCGCTTCCTCCGTGGTGCGGAACGGTCCTTGCGACCAGCCCCCCCTTTCCGCTGTCGTTCCGATAAAAGGGCCATTCCTATTTCGTCTTAGCTCTCCAAGATCCATGAACTGAGACAGAATACGGGGCGACCTATCAGACGATTGCTATCACTGTAGGGTAACGTTACCATTTTGTCGCCTCGATTTGTCACGGAGCTGGGAGAGCTGCAGCTGGATTGGCAAAGGAGCGGTGGTCCAGGAGAGTCCTCTTCCCGTCAATTCTCGGTTTTGCCTTTACTCAATTACCGTTTCGATGGGTTGTAACTATTCGTGGAGGAGAAAAGATGAGGCACAGGAAGCGAAGTCGAGGTCATGAAGGAGACCTAAATTATGACCGTAACAAAGTCCAACTCAAACAACGCCAACTCCAACCAGTACCACGAAACACCCCGAAGGCAATTCCAACTAGAGAGCAAAAATATAAGTCTTCCTTTCTGATTACCAAGCCAATCGGGTCCTCCAATCAATCACTTCTCATGCATTCCCTCCACGACACTGGCCGCTACAACTGGCATTTTGAACTTCTTTCTACCGACAAAGGCAAAATGGACGGCTCCAAGTATAATCCAGCCAGACATAACAGCCACTGAGTAGTTCATATTCCAAGGTGTTACAGGCAAAGAACCCGGAAACAGGCTGAAGATAATAGAAACCACCATCCAAATGATGGCAGCCACGTTCAAGAAAATCCCTAGAACCTTCCCCAACTTGAAAGGGCCGTAATCGGATGGCTGTAGCTTGCTTCGGCCCCAAACAAGCATGCATACAACAGGCATCAAGTAGGAAAGATACATTCCCGTAGCAGACATGGACAAGATGGCGTTGGACGCTGCGGTGTTGACCAGGTATAGCAAACCAAGTAGCGAATCGAGCACAAAGACAACAAGAACTGCATTGACTGGTATCTTGAGCCTGGGATGAATATGCCCGATCCATGAATGGAAGGGAGTGGCGTCGTCTCGCGCAAAAGCCCACAAAGTCCGAGAAGCTGAAGTCATGCCTGCAGCTGCAGCAGCAATTGCTGTCAAAGCTGATACAAGGACCATGAAAGTAGTGCCGACGACTGAATGAGTCGCATCGTAGTAGATCTGAATGAAGGGAAGTCTGTAGGGTGTAGCAAGGATGCGCTCGAGTGTTCCCGCCGAGAAAAGCAGCATTGTGACATAGCCGACGCCCATAGCACCGTTGATGACGATACTTCCAATCATAGCAAGGGGTACATTGCGGCGAGGGTGTGGAAGTTCTTCAGCCATGTGGCAAGCACCATAGTAGCCTAAGAATGGATAGATGGAGCTAATCATGCCGACAATCCAAGCGACGCCATCGCTCCAATTCGTATTATTGAATGTCGTGGTGAACACGTAGCCAGATGTGTTCTTCTTGGACGTGACACCGAGAGCGATTAGGACAGCAAGGAATCCAAAGATGTGGAGAGCGCCTGATATTGTTAGGGCATGTGTAGCCAAGGGACAAGAAGGAGGGGAGGCGTGGTGAGCATACCAGAGATAAAGTTGGCCGTTGGGAGCACCTTCTCGCCGATAATGTTCAGCATCGCACAGTAGATCAATATGCCAATATAAATGAGGGTGGCGTGCCATCTCTCTGCTTGATAAGATGGATTGCCGAGGGAAATGAGACCTTGGACCATGAAGCTCGAATAGAAGCCAGCCGATGCAAGTAAAACAACCTGGCCGCCAATAGATATCCACCCTGTGAGCCTTGAAGCCGTCTTTCTGCCACGCTCGGGAGATAAAGCTGTGACCCAATGATACTGACCTAAATGTATCTTCAGTCTTGTCGGTTCCAAGGCGTAAACAGGTTGCACTGATCATGACTTACCACCAGATATTGGATAGATTGAGGCGATTTCTGCAAGAGAGGCCCCAATTGCGAGCGTAAATAAGAAGGATAGAATACTGTCGCAACTGTGAGTAGACTGACAGTCGATACTACTCAGTATTTAATCTTACAAGTTATACCAGAGGCATGGCGGGCCGCCGCTTGTCAAAGCCGCGGCGATGGAGGCTGAACAGGCCTCCCATGTCCCCATCAAACAAAGACAGAGGCCAAGAAGAGACGGTAGCGAGAAACGTAGTTGGAGTTCATCTTTATAACCGAGATGAGCGAGTTCGACCGCATCAGTGTTCTTGGTAGCGACTCGTTCGGCGTTGGCCGTGGAGTGAGATCTCTCCAAATGGAGATCCATCTTCTCCGATACTTCCGAGTCTTTAGTATTGGACTCCATCTCTGAGAATAGTAGTGGATTAAAGATATTGAGCTATCATTTGCCGATGCAAAGGGTAGAAATTAAATTGTTTCAAGAATAAGACAGGAGAGCGTGTGCAAAGTCTAGCATGTGTTCTTCATATCAACCATGCTGTCTCTGATGAACACTGGGATGTTGTATGGGATGGGTAGGATTCGTAAGCTCAACGCAAGGGTTCCCCTTACCAAGGATGTCATATCTTTTGAAGAGAATAGCGTCCAGGACATTAGCCAGTGCGATAGCCAGTGACTATGGTGTAAAAGACGAGGTGTAGGCGGAACACGCCTCCGTGAACATGTTCCGAATGGAGGAAAGCAACCCATTGGCCTCACTTATAAACACCGTTGCTCGCGTACGGCAACCGTGAAGCTAAAGCTGTTGTTATCCAGTGACATTCGAATCAAGCTTCACTGATCTCGCTTGGGGAGGGAGTGCGACCGAATTTACTCAATTATGTAGCGTACACCATGGACGGGACCATCCCGCATTTTTGCCTTAACCTTAGGACCTAGCCTAGGGGAGGAAAGAATACTCGGAACCTTGATCCTGAAGGACAAAAAGATTTGGGGAACTTAGGATAAATTTAGGGTAATTTTACTAACTTGAGGATATCTTTTGCTGAGTTCATCCTTGATATCCTATCTCTAAGTCTGAGTTTTCTTGCCCCTCGAGGCTAGCTAACGGAGTCTGTTGTGGAAAGCGGAACCGTTAGTTCGCGATCGGCGCCTCGCCGACCCCGTTGACATCAGGCTCGGTTGAGCGGCACTGCTTGATAAGGGTCTCGAGAATACTATAGGCGAGATACTAAGGACTTGATGTACTATCTAAACCCCAACCTATCAATCAACTACAATTTACTCTCTGGAAGAAGACGTCTGCTTGGAAGATCGTCTTGTGGCCCAGGGACGAGATGATCCAGGTCTCTTGTGTTCACATAACCAGGGTGAGCGTCCCGCATCAAATCTGTGATTCCACAAAGCCTCATTGCGGTCTCTATTTCGTCCTTTATAACTGTAACACGAGTAAGCCCTGGACGTCAGATGTGTCAGGGAAGGGAGACATACTGTTAATTGCGTGCTCAACTCCTTCTTGGCCATAGCCAAGTGAATACAAAAGCGGGCGGCCAAAACCGACTGCTGAAGCGCCAAGACATATGGCTTTGACGACATCGGATCCCCGTCTAAACCCTCCATCAATGAGGATTTTCATGCCTCGAAAGACTTCTGGACAGATCCTGTTCACTTCCAGCAGCGTTAGAATAGCAGGGGCTGCACCATCAGCCGCTCGTCCGCCATGATTACTGATGACGATGCCGTCGCAGCCTGCAGCCAGCGCCATGTTTGCATCAGATGCTCGCTGTATACCTTTGACGACGATTGGTATGTCTCCAAGAATGCTACGTAGCCACTTGATGTCGTCCCAACAAACATTCGGGTCAATAAAAGACGAAGCAAGTCGCGCAAACCCCGCCCCTTTCTTGTCTCTCGTCTGTCCGGGCCCCGGACTTGACGAGGCTCGCTCATCCTCTTCCCGCTTCGATATCACTGGAACATCCACTGTCACAAAGAGAGCCTTGATCTTACCGGTGGCTATAGCGTCCCGAATGGCGGCCTCAGACTTTGATCGGTCTTTGTTGACGTACAGCTGGAAGAAGGCGTGCTTCCCCGTAGCTTCCAAGATCTCGAGATGAGGATATGACGACGGGGTAGCAAAGCATTGGACTATGCCTGTTTTTTCTGCTGCCCGCGCCAGTGTGATCTCGCCTTCAGCGCCTCCGAGCTTCGACCCTCCTGTGGGCGAGATGTAGATGGGGAATGAGAGGTCACATCCGAATAATCGCTGACGAGTATTTATCTGCCCAACTTTTCTCATTATCTCCGGTCGGAGCCAAATTCTATTGAGAAATGTATTATTTGCATCGCGTGTGATGTTGTCATTGGAGCCAGTGTGAATGACTGCCCAAGGCTTCGTTGGGAGGAACCTTTCCGCTACTCGCTCGAAGTCGTCAAGGTTGATGATTTCACTTAGATCTGGCTTGGACTTGGGTTCGGATACAATATCAACAGTAGCGTCAACATTGGAGTTTGCATGCTTCTCCTGGTCTTTCCATGCCTCATCGATTGTCGCCGTGTCCAACACGCCTATGTGGCAGGTTGTGGGTAAAGATTTCTTGATTAAGGACGGGGAATGTATCTCGTTGTACGACGTGGAGGCATCTCGGCCGGCGTGTTGATAGATGACTGTTGAGTTCAGAAGGTTAGCGATTCCATGGTTGCTATTTGCTGTGACAGAGGTTGCGGTAGTAGGCTTACTCTCTTCCCCACCAGGATGTTCAGGTGCAAACTCGGTCATGTCGTATACCTCTCCATTGACAACGATCCATATATCCTCTTGTACCCCATGTTGGCGTATTTCTGCCACGCCCACTTTACTAGCCATTATAATTGTGTTGGATCAAGATTTCTATAGCTTGGCGGATCAGTGTCTTGGAGAGGCCTTTGGTCTTCCTAATTGCTGGTCGCATGGGGGGGACTAAAGGTCGGTGTGCGAAACCAGGAGATATGGCTTATACGTAATAGGGATCAGTTCATTGGCTCACCCAGGCTGTGTTCAGCCATTCCAGGTGAGAGACTATCTTCAGGTTCCGCCCTTGCACAGTGCACTCCCGTCCCGGGGGCGGCCATCACAGTCCGTAGTGCAGTGCTGAACGACTGTTGCAATACTTAGCTTACCCATGTTCAAGTCGGTTCACTTGCCCTTCGCAATTTTCCTCCAATACAGAATTTATTGATGAACACCGGCGGAATCGATCCTTGTGGTGCCGGGAGACTTGCCTTAGGAATGTTCCGACGGCTTCTAACTGGTCATGGAAAACCCCAACGTAGCTTCCGAAGTGGAATATTCTGTAGCGGATGAAGAGGATGAGATGATGCGGGGTCTTCTATTAACGGTCCACGGAGCAACACCTGAAGAAGTGGTCGAGACGGTTCAATACAAATGTTGCTGTCGCTGACTCTAATGTCGAGTAACCCTCTACAGCATCATAGTCCCTACTCCAGTCATATTTCATCCAATCCTATCATCACACAAATCAAGCATCATGTCAGACGATCGCTACTATACCACTACACCCAAGTACTCTAAAAAGGTCCTGGTTCAAGGGGACCCAGATTACGAGAAATGCCGACGGATGAATCCCACCGCCCACAAGATTGAGCGCTTTCCTGCTGAAATTCACATTCCCGAGACACCTGCTGAAGTGGCCAAGGCTCTTGCACGCGCAACTGAGCTTGGTGTACCTATTGGCGTTCGATCTTCGGGTCACATCTTCCATTTCCCTGCCCTTTGGCACGGTGGTATCCTCATTGATGCGGTCAACCTGAACCGCCGCATCGACTATGACCCAGTCACCAAGGATATCTGCTTTGGCCCCTCCTCTCGTGTCGAGGAACTGGCTGCCAAGCTAAAGGAAGTCAACCGCTTCTTTCCCCATGGCCATGCTCCCACTGTTGGATCAGCAGGCTTCATGCTAGCTGGTGGCCAAGGCTGGTTTGTTCGAGGCTGGGGCGCAACGAATCAAACATGGATCACCAAGATCGAAATGGTTGTTCCTGATGGTCGCACCCTCATCGCCAGCCGTACCGAGAACCAGGACCTCTTCTGGGCAGCTCGTGGTAGTGGCATGGGCTTCTTCGCGGTAGTCACACGCTTCTGGGGCCGCACAATTGAGAGATCTACCATGTGGGAGAAGACTCTCAAGTTTGTCATCAATGATGACAACTACATGACTCTGATGAGTTGGGCTATCGAGCGTGGCCGAGATACTCCCAAGTATGGCACTGATCTGAACCTAACCATCGACTACCGTGAGAAGTATGATCCGGCCTACACTACAGACGACGTTCCTCCCAACGCAACGCTTGTTCTCACTCTGAACAATCTTTGCTATACTGATACGCAAAGAGAAGCTCGCACTCTTCTCAGCGCATACGATAGGATAACGCCTGAGGTCGCTGACTTTCTCATCGAGTCAAAGCCTGTACAGGTTCGAACATTTGAGGAGGTGTTTGCCCGCAAGCGTACTTTCCTAGGTAACGCTGGTCAAGAGCGGTGGTCTATCAACAGCATCATGAATGACCCAGACGTCCCCCTCGCCCGAGTAAGTCTATCTCCAGAAGCAAACGTGGCACATGACACTAATCATTCTTGTCCAACTGTAGCTCCTTGAAGGCATCCGACCTGCCATGCTAAAGCTGCCGACCCGCGTCTCTTCTGTATTCATTTGCCACTGTGACATCAAGCCGGATGAGGATGACGCCTGCTTGAGTCTGCCTCAAGATCTGTACATCTCAACACTCACGGGCTGGACCGATCCCAAGCTAGAGCCCACCATCATGCAGCCCATGCGTGACTATTACAGACAGGCGTTCCCTGTTGCTGTAGGCCAGTACATCACCGATATCGATGTCAACTGTGAAGATGCCAATGTAAGCAGTATCAATGCCCCAAGTCCGATCATGCACTAACGTGTTGTTCTCTTCTTATAGTCCAAGGTCATGAGTGATACTGCCTTGGCCAAATTCCTTCGTATTCGTGAGAAATACGACCCCAAGGAACTCTTCCCGACGTACAAGGCCTTTGTCAAGACATCTGAGAAGATTAACAAACTACAAAACAAATCAAGACTGTAGACCTCAGGGGGGTAATTTATTCTAGTCTGTTATAATAAAGCTGTGATTGTCGTTGCTCTCGCGCATATTCCACAATCTGGACCTGTCTGTACCTACTTGGCTGCGTATTTTGGATATCACTGGGAGTCCCTAAGCGCAACAATGCAACATCACTTTATGTAAATAATCCTAGCATGCGCTCACCAGTGTTACTAGAACATTCAAATACGTGCAACTTAAATGCAGGCCCATGTGATGTACCACTTCTCTACTGCAAGCCTCCATTGGCCATTGCGCATCGCTATTAGCGAACTACGAATTTGCTGATAAGATCGTTAACTCGTAACGATCCAGACTTCGTCATGCCCTTGAAGTTATAATTGATTTAAGGCAGATCTTGCAAATATTCTCATGATCTCACCACATACGCCGGTATCTGATTGTGGCAACAAGAATGCCAATACATCTGTATATTTCCAAGCTGCTCTATCTAGACCCTTGCCTCATGGCTGCACAGTGAAGCCCATCCCCTCCCATCCTGCCCGAACCTTGCTCTTTATATCCTCCGGGTACGACTTATTGAAGCTGCATTCCCTAAAGTTCCTCTTTCCCCGATACTCAATTGGCATCAAACAGTCTGAAATAACCTTACCGCCCTGAGTTGGATTGCCGTGTGGCCCGTGAGACATATATGGCGTAATTGGATGGCCTCTAACCTCCTCGAACAAAGTCTCATCCTTGCCAGGACGACATCGAGTGACTATAGCCCACACGACATCATTCCAGTCAAAAACGTCAACATCATCGCCAACCAAGATGATACGGTTGACAAGCATACAGCTCTTGTCCTTGAATGCAAGATTACCTATCCTCTTACATAGCTCGGCCGAACTAGTTTTCATGTCCCCCAGTTTCTCTGTGTCAACTTGAAGCGCACACCAAGTGGCGTATGTCTCGAGGGGACAATTGGCCTCCTTGATGGGAAGTCCTTCGCGCTGTAGCAGCTCGAGGAGTTCGGCAGATGCAAGTGCAGCTGTTGTGTGCTGTAGAATGTCTCCGATTAGTATAGTCATATACAACGAGGCTGAAGGGAAGGATTTCACCGATTCATCTGTGATACGACCCGGAACCGACACAGGCATGATAGCGTCGTTACGATATGTGATGGCGTCAACAGTAAATAGAGGCTGCATGCGTCGATCTCCCTCGAAGATCACTCCCATATAATCCTCAAAGGGACCTTCATACGCCTTGTCAGTCAGTGAAAATGTGCCCTCGAACACAATCTCCGAGTTGGCAGGGATAAGGAGATCATTAAGATCGCATTTGACAAGATCAAGTGGCTTGCCGACTAATGCGCCAACATATTCAGCTTCAGAAACGCCTTCTGGTACTGGCATGGCAGCTGCCAATGATGCGGCCGGGGGAACCCCAAAGGCCAAGGCCCAGGGAACTTCCTTTTTGCCCGCTGCCAACCAGGCATCACGGATCATAGAATTGTGCTGGCCGCCCCCGACAAGACAGACTATGCGATTCTTGTCATAGACCATTCCGCGGAAGATTGACCAGTTCGTCCAACTTCCATCAGGCATTTGGAGGACATGTACACCGTACGTTTGGATGTACTTGCCCCCATCACCAGTGTGAAGATAAGGCACCGGAAGAGTGGTAAGATCAATCTTGTCTCCCATAATCTTGTTGTCCTTGCATGGGCCCGATGGGAGCACATTCGGAGGCAGGACCTTAGCCCTCTTACCTGATTGCCATCTGTGGCATATTTCCTTCCAACTGGCAGTAGGCTCCAACCCAAGACTCCTCGCTATTCGGCCGTATCTATCCTTCTCGTTCGGCCGGAGACTGGCTGCGTTGCCCGCGACGCGCCACAGACCGTCACGCGCACCCTTTATGGTGTTGAATAGAGGGGCTTTGTCGTTGACTTCGCTGACACGTCGGATAATTGCACCGAGTTCCAAATGAGGGTCGACTTCAGTGTTGATTTCGACTAAGTCGTTGTCGTGGCGTAGCATGTCTAGAAACTTGCGGTAGTCGAGTTGCGCCTCTTGGGGGTCTGGCCCCTGAGAGGTGCTGTATCTTTTGCGGTATGGCATAGCGTCAGAGATGCGTCCTCGGTCCATTAGGGTGCTGGTCAGGCCTCTTGGGGATAGCAGACGCAGCTTACTCAGTGCTTGTAGCATTGCGCTCAGATGGAAAGTTTGATGTTGGTATATTCAATTGCTTAGAAGCATCCAGTTCCTTCAATTGGCAACATTATCATCCATTTGAAGAACATTGCCGTCGCTTCCAGTACTAGCCGTAAGTCGTCCGGTTACAGCGGATGTTTGCAGGTCCGCACTGGAGTCTAGCGGCCGGGCGCTAATTTAGGAACGAGTTCGGGGCACTGCGGAATCCTCCGATGAGGCACAAACGCTAGCGAGCCAGTGCCACTGGAATCGAGAACACCAGCGGCCGACTCAGTGCATCAGCATACTTCCTTGGGAACTTCATAGAACATCGGCCGTTCAGTTCTAGGCACCTGTAGAGTTTCTCGATTGCCTTGCCATACATAGTTGTCAACAGCTCCTGGCGGTCTCTAACGCAAGTCAATTTTGATCACACTGCCTTTGTTAGAGTAGCCGCTTCTGCTCTTATTGTCACCCCAATTTTAATTTTACTATGAGGAAACCTACTCAGCTCCGGCGCATTCATTCGCCTTCGAAGCTATTATCTCCTCGTGGATTACAGTGTCAACAACGCCAGAACCCTCTGTTCCCTCTCCCAAAGCAAACATCCAGGCGCAGTTTCACTGTTCCAAGCAAACCCTTGAACCCACCACCAGCTTTCGCCTCATCCTCTATTCACCAAGTGCCATCTCGCCCTCGTCGCATTGTAGTAGGGATCACGGGGGCCACAGGAGCACCATACGCCATCGCTTTGCTGAGACTCCTGCGTCAACTTGGCATAGAGACGCACGTTGTCATTAGTAAATGGGCGCTAGCGACTCTCAAGTACGAGACGACCATGACTGAAGAGCAGATCCGTTCACTGGCATACGCCAATTACACTGCAAGGGACGTTTCTGCCCCCATCGCATCAGGTTCATTCCAGCACGACGGTATGGTCATTGTGCCCTGCAGTATGAAGACACTCGCAGCTGTAAGAAGTGGCTACTGTGATGACCTGATCTCTCGGGCGGCAGATGTGACGTTGAAGGAGAATAGGCGGTTACTCATGGCTGTGCGAGAGACACCGTTGAGTGATGTCCACTTGGACAACATGCTGTTCCTACGGCGAGCTGGGGCTATCATATTTCCGCCTGTTCCAGCATTCTACACCAACCCTGACAGTCTCGAGGATGTAGTCGACCAGAGCGTGGGCCGCATGCTAGACTTGATGGGAATTCACACGGATGGATTTGAGAGATGGGACGGATTCAAGCAGAATAAGTCAGTAGTGAGATCAGCGCAGGCTAATAAAGCATCTCATGCCTGATTCCATTCATAATCTACTTGTTCAAGACTGCCATAGAAGTGAACCGGGACTAAGAGTAGGCCATTTGTCCATAGACATTGGAAACTGACCAGATCCGAACCAGGGCATCGAGTCAGAGGAAGCCGGAGAATTAATAGCAAATGGTAAATCGTTCTCCATATCCAAGAATGCTGAGTCAAGCAGCTCCTCAGTTGCCCTCGAAAGCCTCATTGACTGAGCCTCTTGCGATGTGGAGAGATTCGCCGATGCATTCCCATGTTGCTGTAAGTTCTGAGCTACCATGATCGTGCCTGCGCACGGTAGATTCTGACCTTCTTGCGTGGGATACTCATCCGGACGTACAACACCCATTTGCACCAGTAAATCCCTCATGCCCACGAGACGTCTTTGCAACCTCCTCGCAGCTCTCGAGGACTTGCTGTATGTACTTGACAGCAAGTATGCGTTCTCAAAGTTCCTCTTTGCCTGCTCGAAGAAGTTGTTAGGTAGAGCATCGCTGACACTGTCACGATTTCCTTGAATATATGCCAGCATGAGAAACAATAACGCACAGCCAGCAGCTAGTATATGCTGAAACGGCGGGTGTTGTTTCTGATAGACATCAGTGTACCGGTTAAGCCGCGTCAACGTGTCGACAATGCAGTTCACTAACTCGATGCTGGGCTCAATACTACGTTGGCTGACAGCACTTGGCACGTTGGGGAAGAAGAAGGGACGACGGAGAATTCCACGAACGGCGTGGGCACGAAGATGTAGGAGTATGGCCCAAGCTGGAGGAATCGTCGCATTCGCGTGTTCCATATTTTGTAGTGGCCCAAAGTCATATTTGCCCACCGACTTCTTTCGCCATTGCTCAATTTGAAAGTTCATAAATTCAAAGTCGTCGTTGTCTTCACATAAGGTTCCCTTGGCGCCTCGTATTATGGGCTCGCTGAATTTGTCGCTGATGGCGGTGAACGCTGTCATGGCCATGAGATACGGGTTCTTGAGCTACAGGCCACATTAGTTAGTCACGCAGTTAAGGTGTTCAAAGGAATGGCTATTTACCCTTTGTCGCAACTCAGTGTCGAATTCCCAGTTACTAAAGTTCGTCGGCAATCCTGTAGATGCGCTCCATTGCCGGTCGAGAACCTGAATTGTGCTGACTATGACAGCATGTTCTTCAAGATCGGCTTCCGTTTTCACAACATGTCGTAACACGTCAGTGTTGTGCAAGCCAGACTCCATAAAGGTCCGACCAGCAAGTCCACACATGCGCCAGGCATACCGGGGCATATTCTTATAGTAGTGAAGAAGTCCTACTAAAAGTATAGTCACTATATGCTTGATGGTTGGCATTGGTGAGACAATCTTGGCATTGATCAAGTCCTTGCAACTCAGGTAGAGAGTCTCGGCAATTCGCAATGACTCGGATCCAGGTAGTGTGGACTCTACACAAAGAGCCACGGCAATAGCAAGATTGGCGATGATGAGGTTCTCTTCATCCGCAGCTGATAGAACGCAGTTATTCGACGAGGTTTGCTTGGAATACCAGTATTCAACCGTTTTGACGAGCGACGGGGCATCGACAATGGGATGGTACTCGCATATCGTCTCTTGGAAAACAATAAAAAGAGAGTTGACCTCCCTGGAGCTGAGGATGTTTCTAAAGAGCAGCAGTCTCTGCTGCCGCGGCAATGACGATATCTGCAGCTGAGTAGGTCGGTTGAGGTTCCCAAATTGATCGATCTCCACATCCTCATCATCAGATTGGTTTTCTTCGATGCTGACAGGAAGTGGCTTCTCCGCCTTGGAAGCGGTATTGTTCAATAACTTGCTCTGGGCGAGGTTGAAGCTATAATCTGGGCTCGTTGGTCCGTAGAACTTACTGTTCCGGCGAGCTTGCTTGGTCCCGGCGACAGGCGGTGTTATTAAAGACTGAGACATTTGAAGATCTGGATCTACCATCGTCTGGCTCGATGCCGTGTAAAGAGACTGAGGAGGCACGTTTTTCTCACTATTGCTTTGCCTCACTTGTGCCGCAAGAGATTCAACTTGTTGTTGGAGATTTGCTAAGAGACTTCCTAGCGATGCCGTCTGATTTCTGCTGCAAGCTTCAGTAAAACAATGACCAAACCTTTAAAATTCAGAGGTGCTTCTTACGTATCATTGTAGGGTTGCTGTTCTTGCGAAAGATGCGGCTCAAGGTGCCGCCTCATCTGGTCATCCTGCAGCTGAGCTGGATTCGCATCGCGCCAATCGTTGGTTGGCAGGGTATACACACACTGCTGATTGCGGCCGACGCAATGTTCGCAGGGATATCTGCCGCTGCATCGACCCTTGCGCTTACGACATGCGTCGCATGCTCGTGTGGCATATCGTACTCTCTTCTTGCCTGTGCTTTCACTTTCACCCTTTGAAGCTGCTAACCGCTTGGCTGACTGGTTTTGACTCATGGTGGTTTGACAGCAGTGGCTGAGCAGTAGACCACAGGAAAGATTAAGTAGTGGTAAACGAGACAAAATAGAATGGTTTATCCGGAGAAGGCAATTAAATCACAAAGCCTGCTCAGAATTTGACACGGCAAACAGTGGCGCAAATAAAATAATTGCACTGCAAGTGATCTTTATACCAAGGTAAGTCTGGCTGCTCCTCATAAACCCTTAGATACGAAACTTCACACGGAGTACATCTTACAGGGGTCTTAAAGATTACCACGCTACCTATAGTACTGTATGGTCATTGGTTAACTAGCAATATTCTGCAGTAATAACAGTGGATTCACGACCCGAGCACTAACACTGAATTACAATGAGTTTCGTACTCTACACTAGAATGCCAAACGCGGGGAAAAAGTGGCCCTCAACCAACTGCCCTTAGCTGGCTTGGGGAACAAGGGGTGAAGATAAGGGATCCCACGCTGCGCGACTCAGATAAATAATCAGAAGCCAATGGTTGAGAGTTAATCGGCAGGATGTAACCCCTCAGAGATAAACAGAGTTCAGGGCAACGCGAACGTCCGAGCTGTACGGAGTAGCGAGCCAAAAGACGCCTTTGCACTGCATCTGATCTCGTGACGTGCCAAAGAGCTAACTCAAGAACCCTTTCAAATAAATACTGCCCAGTATCATTCACAAATTTAATTAAGACAGATGATCTTTAATCTCTTATGCTAGGTAGTTTCGACTTGGCGATAACGGGTTGAAGGGCTATCTACCAATGCCGCCCATATCTTGCACCTTGTTTACTCTTACAGATTGAGGAGGTTGGCAATCACGGTGTTGAGAACCCGGTTCCAAGCTACGGAATGAAATCCCCACATTATCACCAATCTCAAGGGGTCAAGCACCGGAATGATGTCGGAAACTAGTGGGGCGTTGAGGAAGCTACTGTGTAGTAAGGCTGCGCTATTCCGGAACGCGCTTGGCTTTACGCGAGCTTGGCGAGGCAAGACGATGTTCATGAGGGACAGAAGATAAGAGCGGGAGAAAAGAGAGATAGGATGACCTTTTGACTATGTAAATGGCAAGGCAGAGATTTGGCTATCCGTCACTCTTGTATTTCCTATCACCAGTGTTCTGGGAATAATGTTCCGAGTGCGTTTCAATGGTGCGTGCTTGGCAGCTTTCCGAAAGATATTGTTATTCTTAATACCTGACCTCGGTATGCCTGTACTGTCCAGTGATGAGTATCTACTTGCAAACCCGAGGTCTGTATATGTTATTGGCTTGATCTGATAGATACTAGATTTGTTAGATAATATATTATATTATTATTTCCCAGAACTCCAGGCGCTGAAGAACCCATAGGGTAAGTCAAGGTAAAATGATGCTAAAAATAGCTTAATTAGTAATTGTCGAGTCTCGGGAAATCCATAGTCCGAATGAGTTAAACTATGCTTATCTTATCATAGTTGTCCACCATCTTATCTCGGTTAACAAAATTGCTCTCGAAAACTCAGGTCAAGACTCAGGCTCACTTTATTGCAGTTAGTTGTCAAAACTACAAACGCCTTGTCACCCTTTTCAGATATCATCACATCCCAAGGTAGGGTGCATAGTCGGGGGACTTGGCAGTAGTCTGTTTCAAGAGCTGTATTAATCATGCTGCGCTCCCTCAATCGTCCTACTCCATCCAAGTTACTGTCTTGCAGTACAGAAACTCATCCAAACCTTGATACCCGTTGAACCGACCAAAACCACTCTTCTTAACACCTCCATGTGGCAGGGCGAACTCATCATGCACTGTCATAGAATTGATATGTACTGCGCCCGAGTCTATCTGCTCAGCGACACGGAACGCGGTTCCCAGGTCTTCAGTATAGATCGATGCTGAAAGGCCGTAGTCTGTGTCATTAGCCAGCTTGATAGCCTCGTCCTCCGTATCAAAAGTGAACCAGGAAACGCTTGGTCCAAAAGACTCCTGGCGATACAAGTCCATTGATGTTGACATGTTGGTCAGTACAACGGGACGCATCTTGGTATCGACAGTATTGGCATCTAGGGCCGTGTTGAACATGTCTAGAGGCTTCGCACCCTTGGAGATGGCATCATCAACAAGAGACCTGTTCTTCTTGGCGGCAGCAGACGTGATAAGAACTGGAGTGTCCTCCTGAGTCCCAAACATTGCGTTCACTGTTTTAGCCAGGACATTTTGGAACTCAGTGGCAATAGAGGAGTGCACCAAGATGCGTTCTGTAGCCATGCAAATTTGGCCAGCCTTGAATTGAGGTTAGCAGCTTGGCGAGACATGGAAGAGATTAAGGATTTTAACCTACGTTGAAGAAGGCACCTCTTGCACAGTTTTCGGCAGCCTTGGTGAGATCTGCATCCTTCAGTACAATAGAACTGGCCTTACCACCAAGCTCCATGACCACTGGCTTCAAGTGTTTGCCAGCAATAGATGAGATGATAGCACCAATGCCGCTACTTCCAGTGAAGTTGATTTTCTTCATGTCGGGATGACTGACAAGGCTCTCTATCACGCCAGGAGCTTCCTGCGCCCGGTGGAACACAAGGTTAAGGCACCCATCGGGAAGACCAGCCTCACGCAACACATCAGCGATGGCCCAGTAGCAGGCTGGAGTCAGTTCTGCTCCTTTGAGAATGGCTGTATTGCCAGTGGCCAGGGGAAATGTGATTGAACGTAGACCCAGGTGAAATGGTGCGTTCCTGCAAGAGAGTCAGTCAGCTTAGTCGCAATTCATGCCAGAACACAGGCGAGATAGGTGCTTACCATGGAGCAATACCAAGATTTACACCATAGGGTCTCTTGAGGATCATGGCGCGCATCCCTTCATGAATGGACTCTGGAACACTACCAGTAACAGCACCGGCAATTCTTCCAGCGGTATCCTTCAAGCCCTCAATGGCGAGACCAAGAATGAAATTCTGGAAATCAACGCCTGCTCCCATCTCCTGATGTAGATAGTGAAGCAGCTCCTCTCTCCGCTTCTCCATGATGTTGGCAGCTGAAAGGAAGATATCGCGTCGATGAGAGGGCTTGGTCTTGGACCAGGCAGGAAACGCCGCGTTTGCAGTAGAGACAGCCTCATCGATGTGATTTTGTGAAACGGCAGAACAGTTCCAGATTACTTCGTTGTTGATTGGGCTTATGGCTTGGAAAGTCTTGTCTGTTACGATATCCTTGCCGTTGATAATGAGAGGAATGGCCTTGCTGGTGGAGAAGTTTCGTGACAAGGGGGACCTGGCTCTGTGCAGCACGCGCCCTGAGGTGATGGAGCGATTCATGATGTGTGAATTACAGGTAAAATTGGCTCTGTTGAAGCACTCACTTGTCAAGATTGACGCCAATTTCATTTACTTCAATGGCAAATTCGCTCAGATAATATGAAGTGGAGAACCGTCATACGCCGTAGACGCATACCCGTATAAACAGCCATAAAGGTCATGCTCACGTGTGATTATTCATGGCGATTGCTAAAAATGGGCGGCGCAGCTCCGATCCCTGGTGTAGGCCGGTCGGATCCTACGTTAGCGTATCGGAATACAGGACGGAGAAACGGCATGTGTTAGCGTGGGTTACCCCGGACATCTCGAGAGCGGCACAGAGTTCGGAATTTAGCCGGTGAGAGATGCCTTCCTATGTCAGCGGTCTTGTCTACTATCAGACCGGATGGTCGCTGGAGTATCGGGGAGCCATCTCTGGATGTCGTTGTTCGGGGACGAACTTGGCTTCGGCTCTTGGCGCACGCTCCGGGCTAAGTGTGAGATGTGTGGTCCCCAATTCTGATTGCTTACTGCGTGGGACAGGCAGAGCTGGAATAACAAGTGGAATGGACCTTGACATTGAGACACAGACATCGATAGCGACCAGAAATCGTTTTGGGAGGTTCAGGCTAACTTGAAGTGCTAAGAAATTCTTATCTCTTGGCATGAAGATCATCATGGTTGTGCAGGGTTTGAACTTTGAAGATGGAACAAAGCAGTTGTTTATTTAGTTCAGCATAAATTCACGGAATGATATCGTCTATGTCTTATCCCAAGATCCCTTGAGGCGAACCTCCAAAATAGCAGACACACCACTCTCGACCTGCTGCACAGCCTCGGGTAACAGTCTATCTAGATCATCGATGGAGCCAATCACTGCAGCCCACGCCTTGTTACCTGAAGCCGCTTTCGCAATACCCGAAAAGTCAGGCGTTGGGTCGAATGAGATGTTGAGGTCCTTGTTGTTAATCCTGGACCCGTAACCTGTCGGGTGAACAAGCTCCATCGAGACGCGAGGAGCGTTCCATCCTATAAAGACCTCACTGTTAGAGATTGTTTCAGTCATATTGTACTTCTTCATCATGTACTTGCCTTTGTTGCTCAACACTATTGTGAGAGTGGCAATCCTATATCTGCTGGCGACCCAGTATACTGTGCCTGGAACACCAAACAAATATGTGCCGTCACCTACAATCTGCGTGACAAAGTTGCCTTTGCCCTCTCCTCCAGCTAGATAGTCAGAGGCCAGTTTGACGCCTAAGCTGGCACCGCCAGACCACCCGAGACCACCTCCACCGTTGCCGAGGATATGGCCAGGCTCATCGACCTGCAGCTGCTCATGGATGAAAGGGGCGTTAGTAATAGTCTCATGACACCAGATGGTATCCTTGGGGCAGTGTTGCCGCAGTTGCGCGCAGAGATATGACGTGCTTGGAGATGAGGTCGTGTCTTCGGGACGAGCAGCAGCTTTTGCGGCCTGGTCGAGGAGTTCTTTGTGCTCTTCAGCCAACTTGTTCCAGCGCGAGATGTATGGCTCCTGGCTAGTCAATTTGGAGTACTTATCACTCGCTCGCACGTATTCGTTGAGTTGCTTGAGGGCAACACCAACGTCAGCACGGTAACGTCGAGTAGCAGGAATGTAGTACAGGGGCATATTAGACTTGAGCGGATCCAGGTCAATGTGGAGGATTTTGGCATCCTCGCGCGGCTTGCACTTGGTCGGGATCCAAGTCACGTCGCAGTCGAGAATTAGGATAACGTCGGCCTTCTCGATGGCCGGATGCCCTCCGATGCGGACACCGACTGATGCGCGATGGCCAAAGGGGAAAGACAGTGAACTGCCCATGGCATCAAGAACTCGGACTCCAGGAATGCTTTCAACGAGCGTGACAAGCTCTGGGACCGTGGAAGGATTGCGACCAGAGTACCCGACCAAAATCAGTGGTGACTCTGCCTCCGCCAGGGCCGTGATGATGATCTCCAGCTCTGGCTGTGGAATAGCAGAAGGCACAACAGGCTGCCATTCCTCCTGCTTCAGAGAGTAGGCAGGGATGTCTTCTTCCATGACTTCGCGCGCGCCAACCATGTAGACAGGGCCGGGAACATCACTTGTGGCAAACTGGAGAGCCCGGCTAGTCAGCTGCTTGATGTTCTTGCCCGTCTTGAACTCTCCAGCATAGCGGCAATACTGCGCAACAATAGCTCTCTGGTCGTGCGCATCCTGTAGCCAATGGATATGCTCAGTCCGGGAACCCCTCATCTCACCCTCGAGGGTAAATGGAGAAAGTCCGGCAAAGACAAAGACAGGAGTACGAGAGCAGGAGGCATTATGCATGGCACATCCTAGCATCTGGGTACCCACGTCGACATGTACGAGGACACATTGGGGCGTGCCAGTAACACGGGCGAATCCATCAGCCATTGACATAGCCACGAACTAACATCTACCGGTTAGAACTGGTTTGTTTACCAGACGAGGAATTGAACAGGCACTCAAGCCTCGAGGCAGGGATCGCAAGACATACCTCATGGGGACATGTGATGACCGTGGGGAACTTGACGTCGTCTAGATCTCTCGCCTTTGCAAGCGCCTCCATGATGGCAGGATGGTCTGATCCAAGGTTGGCAAAGACATAGCGAACACCAGCCTGCAGGTCATAATAACTCAGTCAGTCCAATGTCCATTGCCTGGATAGTGCCAATACAATAATTTCTTACCTCATAAAGGGCTTCAAAGAAGGCGAAAGACGCAGAGTAGGTTGTTCTGTAACATAACAAGTTAGCCACAATAGTCAAACTCTACAGCCGATCAACGGCTAGTCCGGAAATAATATCTACAATGGATGGAGTCATACGTACAGGCGTGCCATGGTTGGAAGGAATAAAAGAAAGATTTGATGCAAGAGGTAGTGTGACGACAAGTGGAGGTTAACTACAGCTGGCGCTTGCATGCAGCATAGACTACAGCTGGCAGTTGTATATAATGAAACATGGTGTTTTGGTGTCCAGTCGGCATCTATTACTGCAACCAGTAAGGTGAATGAATAGCCCTGGAGAGGGACGCATGTGGAGGAAATCTTCCGGTCGGGGCTATGGTGGCTTTGAGCCATCAACCCCACCGACTTGAATTAGCACTACGGCTTGCTTCCGAAGTCTGGAACCGATGTCTTTTCCGTTCCTACTCTTGCGCGTATTGATGTAGGATTTTCTATTGTGCGAGACTAATTCTTGTTAGGGACCCGCCATCCGGTGCTCACTGATCGTATCGGCATCTTCTGAAAGTTGATGAAGATCCCATATGTGGTCTGCTGGTAGAGTCTCCCCTTCGTGTGAGATGTTTCGCAAGCGTCATTGTCTACATTGTAGGGTAAAAAGCCTTCTAGTGTCTATTCTTTATGAGGCTCATACTATGACATCTTATTGCGCCTCTTTAGTTAAGCAATGGGCAGTCAAAGCTCATCATATCGCGAAAGTTCAAAGAGGTACATCAATCTAACACATAAAAAATCCCAATTAACTGAGGTTTGAGAAGAGCCACTCTGTTACAGAAACCAGTAATTATATCGTGGAAATACTTCACGTACATCTCCTACGTAAGCCAATCTTTAGCTGAGGTCGAGTGAACTGATGGAGGTCATTGTTGGCATGCGTTAGACACCGATGGCTCATGATTACTGAAACTGAATGATGCTCAAATAGACAAAACTATCTTCCTTGACTACATAAGAGATAAACAATCAACGAAGGGTATTTTCATAGAATCATTTAGCCTGTACACGCTTCTTGTACTCATCCATGACGCCATTGTAATCCTGAGGAGTGTACGGGGATGTCAGCTCAGCGTAAAAGGACGGTTTGCGACGATTCTTGACGCCAAGGTCCTTGAGCAGCATATCAACATAAGGGACACCTTCAAAGACAAAGTCAGGCAGGCTCGCTCCATATCCAGCAGGGTAGCGCCATTTACCCCACTGAGTGTGCATCATGACTTCGTTTGTAATATCCTCCTGAGACTTACTTTCTCGAACCAACTTGTTGTCGAAATAAGCAGAGATCCACACTCCCTGCATCGAAGCACAGACCGCCGTTGTAACTGACGAGATCATGCCGGCAAAGGCAATATTGCGTTTGCTAAGGAACGCAGGAGGGACTATGAAGCGGTAGTTCCGCAGAGGCTCCGCGTTGGGGCGAGGAGGAGAGCGAAGCTTAGGCTGCTGCTTGAGCTGAGGGAACTGCTTCTTCACGCGGGCGTCGAACTCAGAGTTGAGCTGAGCCTGCTCCTTGGGCCCAAACGGTAGACCAAAAGCGTGCTCGCCGAGATTGGAAAACTTGACCAGAGATTCCTTCTTCCACCCTGTAGAACAGATCATGCTATCTGCCTTGAGCTTCTTCCCGGACTCTAAAAGAACTTGGCCGGGCTTAAGACGCTTGACGTTGTCGATGTGGACGCGGATCTTTCCATCACGGACCAAGTCAAAAAAATCCTTGTTGAAGTTGAGGATACTGAGACCACTGCCAATCCAGAAGACGTCATACCACGGCTTCAGCTTCTTTGTCTCTGGGTGATTATCGTAATTGATCTGGTTCAAAACGTCGTTGCCCATTGACCTCCAAAATGAGCGCACAAACATGCGTCCAATCGCCGTACCATGAAGAAAACGCCGGATCGCACCGAAGCCATCTTCGTGGCCCCAAGGGCAGGGTGCGAACCATGTCATGAAGCGAACAGTCAAGGTCTTGTCAATACGAGCCTTGAGTGGCGTCACCCAGCGAGGCGCAATCCACACAGGGCCATTGGTCTCGGGCTTGACAATCAGATCAACCTGAGCTCCAGCATCAACCATGGCGTATGCAACATCATAGGCAGATTTGGCACCACCGACAACAATGGAATTCTTGACGTTCTTGACTTCATCGGCTCGAGAGCAAAACTCTTTGGCATGGAACAGAGGTTTGCCAAAGCTCTCGCTGCCTTCAAAGTAAGGCATGTTGGGAGTAGAGGTGAGACCAGTGGCGACAACTATTCTTTTGGCTTTGATTTGACGTTCACCCTGTGGGCTTGTCACAGTAAGCTTCCAGCCATCATCGCTGGTCTGCTCTACCTGACCGACTTTGCTGTTGAACTGGGTTCTCTCAAATATGCCATGGTTGCGGGCATAATCGGTGAGATACTTGTGCAGAACCTTACCAGGAATGTGATCATTCTCCTCCACACCGTAGACGTCTTTGCTCATGGGGAAGTCAGGAAACTCATAGGTCCCAATCATGTTGTTGGACTTGAGACCTGGGTACAGTCTGTTGGCTGACCATGTTCCTCCAATGGAGTCATTTGCTTCAAGGATGGCAACCTTCTCATCAGGGTGCGTTTCAATGTAGGCTTTGGAAGCACCTAGGCCGAACCAGCCTGTGATTATCTCAGTTGGTGTGGATTCTACAGGGTGGAGGGAGCTGTAACTCACCAGAGCCAATGACGACCAAGTCATATGATTCTGACATGTTTGGTGATGCAAGATGGGTCTGATTTGGATATACTGAGATAGACGAGACAGAGTGGGCAAGCAGAGAAACTACAAATGCAAAGGAACTAGATGAAGTGGGCGTCTTCTACGACAAAGAATGGCCTGCTGTTCTTTTACACCTTGGTAAGCTTTCCTAATCTGATGTTACAGCGTTTGGGACCCCCTGGTCCAAACCAACATGCGGCATTCCCCAGGCGACATTTCTCAACCCTACAACTCCGAAGCAAAAAATAGAAGGAATAGCGTCTGCGTCAACATAAGCCTTGCACTAGTGCTGCAACGGCCTTATCGGAGAGTATCAGGATATTTCGGAAGTGGCCCCACCTTTCCGACCGTGTCTGCCGTGATTACGGAACGGTCCGAAAACGTGGATCTGGAATTCGGTCGGAGGTCTGTAGGAGGGGAGACTGAGAGATAACCTGGGCACGCTAGGCCCTGGGTTAAGCTCTCTCTGCAGCCAGATAAGCGGAATAATCACACACCTAGAAGCTCAATTCTACACTTGGTAGATCCACGTTGTGGACCCCATCAGAACAACATTCACTCCTTCATGAGAAAGCGGCAATTGGAAGATAAACATTGGACACAGTTATGCTGAGCCAACCACCATAACTGACTCATTCAATAGCCTGATCAGCACGTTATTCTTATTCGTAGGTAATATGACCGTCAATCTGCCCAGCGTCCAGCCCACCCATAATCTTGATGTCTGTAGCCGTAATGTGTCTAGACGCATCACTAAAAAGATAAATAATAGCAGGCGTAAGGTCATTTGGGTCGCTGAGGCGCCTCAACGGCGGGGCCTGGTATGGCTGTTTTGCATCCCGCTCACTCTGAGTGGCCAACACATCCCTGAACATCTGAGAATCCACGTATCCAGGTGAGATCGAGTTGACGCGGATCTTGTGCTTGGCTAGTTCTACCCCGAGTGCTTTGGTGAGCATAAGCACACCGCCCTTGGACGCATTGTAGGAGGACATGCGGCAGCCTGGGATAGCGATGTGAGCGCACTGAGACGCCATCATGACAATGCTACCAGGGGTTCCCTGCTTGATCAGCTGCTTGACCACGCGCTGAACAGTGAAGTATGTTCCTCGCACCTATAAAGAAAACGTTAGATAGAACCAGAACCGAGGAGAGGATGGGTCCTACATTAATCTCCTGAATGCGAGTGAAGTCATCCCACGACTGGTCAACAAATGGTTTGTTGCAGTTGATCCCTGCGCAGGGCAGACATCCGTCAAGTGACCCGAGGGCCTCGATGGCCTGATCGACGCCAGTATTTAGGCTGTCGAGTTTGGTGACGTCGGTCTGAAAGTAGTACACCTTGGTACCAAACTCGTCTTCGATGCTAGAGAATACATCCTTCGACTTGGCTTGAATGTCTAAGACGGCGACATTGGCCCCCAGTTCGCAAAGAGACCGCACAGCTGCGAAGCCGATACCTCCGAGGCCGCCTGTTACAATATAATTGCGACCTCGCAGCTCGAACATTGGTCGGACATTACGAAGTTTGATGTCTGCCATGGTCAGAAGTTGATGGTAAATTTGTCAAAGGATATCTTGGTGAATTGAGATTGTGATCAGATTGATTCGAGACAAACACGGAGTATCTTATCCTGGCGAGCGGAATACGCGTTGCTAACGAGGTTGGCTTCAGGCTTTATGTTGGCTGGGCCCTTTGGCTTACCCCACATACTCGCCGGACCTCTTTTTGAGAGCCGCTGCATCGTCCGTCATTCCGTGTTCTCCGGTAAAGTCCCGATCGATGAACTCACAGCAGCCTGTGTCCTGCACTGGGACAAATAAGTGGCGAGTGCTTCAACTGACGTACTTATTATCACATTATCATCGTAATTATATATGTAGAGCGTCACGAGTGGAAAATCATGAGTTGAGGTACTTGAAGTTGAAACAGTGACCTGCAAGCTATGATAATAAAAGACATCGTCGAATATATCATCCCATCCGTGCCTGATCAGACTTTGCGAAGACCAAACGCAAACATCTCATTCGACTCTACAGCTTCTTTGTCCCTCATCTTGTTAGCAGTCTCCACACCAGCGACTGGGACACGGTATTCCAATTTCTCTTGACCCTGCGCATTGGGCACTGGATGAGGATATGGCAGGTAGGGAGGCATCAAACCCAACTGCGCTAGAACTGTTCCCTGATCCCAGCCAATATGTTCATGATAAAGCCGGTCTCCACGGATATTGACAACAGCAGTGAAAGGTATTTCAAGCTTTCGCCCTGTGGGAGGGATCCCTGGTGCACTAGTGGTAGTAGAAACGTCAGTTGGCATATTCACGGGTAGGATGTATTAGTTTGTAGACGTACAGCCAGTCAATCTGGGAATGATGAGTGCATATAAAAAGAAACTCGTCGATGACTCGATCAATGCCGAGAGATCTGCTAATGAGGTAGGTTTCCGTATCTGGAGGATTCTGGAAAATGAAGTGGTCGCGGTAGAAGGCAGTCAGCTTCTCCCGGCCAATCCCACCTGTCATCTAGGTATTACGAGTCAGCTGCTATACGTCTTTAGATGAAGATGAAAGGGAGAAGGGCGATTACCGTAGGCACATGATTGACGTATGGCTCTTGTACCATGGTGCTCATGGTGTTCTCCACGGAGCGGTTTTCGAACTCCCAATAGGTATGTTCGTCCCAGATTACTTCTAGATCGAAGTATGGTCCGTTCATAAGAGGCTTTAAGAAGCTAAGACTTCGGCTGTGAGAAACAGATTCCATGTTGTAGCTGAAGCTTTTACTGAAGGGAGTGGCGAACAAGTACGATGTTGCTTCCGGGTAGTTGTAAGCTGTCACCGCCTTAGTACGTTGCAAGCGTTTAGAGGCCTTTCCAGCAAGATGATGCAGCTGTGGGACCTTTGAGGACGCGATTGAAGAGATATTGTTATCCCCAAGATCACCAAAAATGACAGCACCTGAGATCTGGGGGAATGAGTTGACATGCGGAGCTACTTGGTTCCAAAGCGGCGTCGAGTATGCTACAAGGACGTCTATTAGCTCGCCAGTTCGGCCTTTCGACAGTTCAGAACTTACCTATGATACCAACGACGTTCTTGGGCTCAGTAGACTTCGTAGCCTCGAGCTCCTTTAGAACCTGACTCAGAGCCTCACCAGGGTTGGCTAGTCCAGCCTCTGTGATCTCAGCGACAGTGTAGCCTTCTTCTGCCCATTTCATCAATGGAGACGGCACACATCCGTCGATGCGCAACGTATCACTGGTGGATTTGCCAGTTTCGGGCACGAGTATGATCAATCCTGGTCCGGAACCCCGTCTGCTAAGCGGTTCCAGAATTGTAAGGCTGGCTGTAGGGTTGTGCAGACGAGTAGTTGGGAGAACTGGAGGCGCGGAGAAATAGTTTTCCGGCATGATTAGTACCCGTGAAATTATGCAATGATTTTGTTGTAGTTTGCTACTAGGCTTAGCATTGAACGCAAGAAGTTTGCTGGTATAGTGCTTCACGGTTCCCCTTATGAAGGCGGAGTTTGTGTCACCTTGTGATATACGGATATACGGTTCAGGCAAATCGGATATTCGGCCTTTCCATTTTCGAACAAAAGGGCAGGAAAGCTGCAGGGCTAATTCGCTCTTTCCATCGTCTGAATCCCTTGTTCACGACATCTAACCTGCTACAGCTATTCCGCACCAGGTACAGTGGTGGCATTGCTACTGAAGCCCGGCGGCTTGCGTGGGCCAGATACGGTTCTACGGATCGGAGTTCCGTCGCATATGGATATGAATCATATGATATGAAGAGTTTCCGAAGCTTAAGCCGTTCCGGTCGAACATGATTGGAGATACGATCTAACCACTCATCACTGTTTTACCCCGCTTCCTTCGGCTGTCATATTCCACCCGACTTATTTCCTATCTATGTGCGCTGCACGAGTCATTTTACAGTGTCCGAGTCATAAAGCTCGAGACGCGATTATGGCAAGCTTGTTCTTTAGGTCATATATGCACTGAGATCTTGACTTGACTTGATCCGTGGGTGTAGGGCTAGTTGGACATCGGTTCTGAGATTACGATGGTTTGACATCAAAAGCATCATCATGGGAAGGTTCAACAATGAAACAAAAGTCAGGATAGAATTAATTATCTAAAAAGGTATCGATTGTAATGCTACCTGAATTTGAGACTCTTGTGGCCAGTTTTCTCAAATGATGAGGCAACAGATGATAGATGGAGAAGAGTATCCAGCAGAATTCGACATGAATCGATGATCTTAATTCTGCCATCTGAAGCCCGGGTGTCGCCATTCAAGGTCTTGGATCTCCGACAAAGTCTTGCCTGCTAATTCCCTCTCCACATCCACTGCTGACCTTCTCTTGTTACTCCTCTCAATCGCGAAGTACATACAGATACCAATCAAAAAGATAGATGACTGTGCTGCCAGATTGAGACCGTTACCTATGCGATACTCTGGACCATCGAAAGGGAGGAATGCCCAAGTTGATACCAAACCTCCAATGTTACCAAGCATCACGTTGAAGGCGACCGCAGAGGACCGAGAAGTATCCGAGATGACGTTTGCTGAGACGTGCGCATTGGGGAATGCTCCCAACGCGAAGATGCCGCATACTGGCAGAAATGTTGCTGCATAGCGCACATGCGGGTTAGATGTTGCCAGAAACATGCTGTACCCTATCATTGAGAACGGTGCACAGATGATAAGGAAGATGCCGCGCTTGTCCACCTTCCAGCTTATATAGCAGAAGAGCATGCACATGATCGTGCCCAGGACGTTGGGCGGAACTGTGAGGAGCTGCTGGTTCTGGACAGAGTGCTGAGGAAATATTGTGCGAACAATGGTAGGAAGGAAAAAGGACAGGCCATGAACAGTGATGAAGTTGAAGAAGGATATCACGGCTGTTGGGATCACCACTGGGTTCAAGATGCCTCGGAGCATTCTCTTGGTGCCAAACTTGTCGATAATCTCGGTTGTTCCGACTCTCTCTGACATAATTCTCGTATTTGCCAATGCCTTTTGCTCTGGTGACAACCAGGTCGCAGTTTCGACCCTATCGGTGAGCGTGAAAAATGAGATGATACCCACTGCACAGGTCACAGTACCTTCAATCGCTGGAATTAGCAATGCTCGTTCGTCAAGAAATCGGTAGATGTGAAGGGTCTAACCTTCGATGGCAAAGATCATTCTCCACGAATGCAAGGAGCCGAAGCTTTCAAGACGCAAAATGGCAGAGGCAAGCAGGCCTCCAAATGCACCCGCCAAGGACGCCGAGATGATAACGAACGAGAGCCGAAAGGTCAGTTCACTGCGCCGATACCAACGCGAGAGGTAGTACACGTTTGCCGGGAGCATTGCCGCTTCGAAAACGCCAAGTAAGAACCGGAGCCCGCACAGAGTCGAGAAGTCATTGACAAAGGCCGTGCAGGTGGTGCAGATACCAAAGCCGAGACAGCATGCAGGTATAAACCAACCCGGCCCTATCCTCTTGCACAAGAGATTCAGAGGGATCTCAAACAGGATGTAGGAGATATAAAAGATGGAGAGGGAAATGTTAAAGTCGTAACCCTGCATCTTCAAGTCGGCCTCTAGACCTGCGATCTTGGCGTTGCCTGCAGAGTTATCAGACATGCTCGGGAGTAGTTGCCTTGATATGCTCACCAATGTTTGCGCGGTCAATAAAACAAAGCACTGAATCATAAGTGCGTCAGCTATGCCTCGTCTACAGCTTTGGATTCTCGAGACGTACAGTAAATAATCGTAACTGTGGGCAGTATACGAAGGTCCATCTTCCATCGAAGCTTGCACTCCAACGTTTCGTCAATAGGTAGCGCTGGTTGACCATATCTGCAATTTGTGTTTAGTACACTCTTTCTATCTATCCTAGATTTATCTTAGGGTCCTACTGGTGCACTGTGCCCTCCTCGATGTCTTGCGTATCTGGAGACTTCTCAAGGGAGAACGGGGCTTCAGATTTGGGACGTGTAGGTGATGGCTCCATCATGGCAATAAGAAAGGATCATCAAGTGAAGTTGAGTAAGTAAAGAATAAAGTTTTAGAGTTTAGGGCTGGTTCAGATTTTTATAGCTAACCCATTGGATTGATTTGTTATAAATGGCAATATTCCGATACGACGGAAATAAAGGTAAGAACGGAATTAGTTCATATGCTTGGCATTGTTGGTATCACGTACTTGTTCAAGCAGGGTCTTACCCGATATACAGTCGGATAAGGGAAAGCGGAAGACTATTGTGTGCTATCGTTCCGAAGCTTAGGAATAAGATAGGAAACGCGGCAAAACTGCCCCCTATCTCGTCATGTACTGCATATACAATTGACAAGAAGCAGATAAGGTAAAATGCTCAGCAAGCACGTGAGGCGACAATTAACAGGGTCTTGTTGATTATGTGGATACTGCTTTTCTGGTTTGCATGTTCCTCATTTGGCAGTGTTCGACGCCAAGTACTTCTCTCTGGCAAGTCATCTTCACAGTGAGTATTGACTTGATGATCTTCAGTCTTATTTTCGCTTTCTAGTGTGTTGTATACTGGGATCAAGTGATAGACGTTGATGTATAGTATCTTGCATATGGCTTGACTGACTTCTCTGCCTGACTATGAACAATCTAGCTTCTGACCACCGATGGTCTTACAGGCAGGGGCAAAGGTATTTGAGATTTGTGAAATGCTTAATAATAGTCTGGAATATACCTTCAGTATACCTACCAACGCCATAGAATCAGATGTCAAAAGCAGGCCCTGGGATTCTCAAAGCTCTGTATGTATTTACTGCATCCAGAGCCCTTTATCCCTTAGCTTAAGTCAATCGTTCATTCCATCAAGCAGTAGTAGGAAAGAGACAGAACCTGTTCTTAATAGTACCAAAGAGCTTAAGTTTAATATCATAAGCTTTTAGACCCAGTCGTAATCAGAATCCTCATCTGATATTGTGGTGTCAGATACAAGACTGCCGATATCACTCTCGGCACAACCCCGGTCACGGCACCGAGCGCGTCGCTCAGCCCTATCTTTCGCTTTTGCAGTTTTCTCCTGCTGGCGTTGAAGATTTTGCTGCTCTTGCTGCCGTTGCCTTCGTCGTCGTGCCACAGGCTTCCAGCAAGTCATGCAGACCCATCTATTCTCACTGAAGGAGTCCGTGGGCACGATACCACCCTTGTCACACCAGCATCTAACAAATACCTCGCCTCCAATTCCGATTCTATTGGCACGATTATATCGAGTCGTACCTGAAGGTGGGTGCAATCCACAATCAATGCAAAACCGTGACGTGGGTTTGCTACCCCACCGCCCTGTCTTTCCTCTTCGCGTGCCATCCGCGAAGCACTCTCCTCTTCTGAGGCATAAACAATCGTAGCA
Source organism: Fusarium fracticaudum (assembly GCA_003353625.1). Taxonomy (NCBI): domain Eukaryota; kingdom Fungi; phylum Ascomycota; class Sordariomycetes; order Hypocreales; family Nectriaceae; genus Fusarium; species Fusarium fracticaudum. Next base: position 4,897,490 of record PDNT01000003.1, read on the forward strand.
TCCCAACAGATCTATTCCCCGTGAGATGGAAGCTCGCTCGGCTGCAAGCACATCATCCACTGTGATTGCTATCATTGTGCGAAAATGCCTGCTTGTTGTACGAAGAATCAGCTTGTCAAAACTGTCAAGTTGGTTGATGATGGCATTCTGAATTTCATTCGGCAAGGTACTAAGCAATAGAGGTGATGAGAGCGTGGACATTTTGCCTTTGCGGTGGTACTAGTTGCCTGTAGTGCTGAGGTAAGGAAAGAGGCCGAATTCAATAGTTGCGACACTGGTATTATGTAAATAAGCTTCCTCAGGTGATAAGGGCCGGCAAAACTAAATAAGAAATGAGGCTCAAGTCAAAACCGCAAATGATTTGATGACGTAGTGTGTTAGATCAGATGCAAGAGTGACGTCTTAGAATGGCTGGCCTCATTTTTCCGATTAGCCAGTCCACTATGGTGATTCGTTCAAATAGCTTATGACGATTGGCAACATCTTATTGATGGTGGCAGCTAACAAATTAAAACAATCTGCATACCTGCAGTGAAACCAAGATGTGTTTTGCTGAGGTTCCAGGCTTGATAATAACCCTGAACCTATGACTTCATGAATCTCTAGCCATTTGCCATGATACTACTCAGCCTGTTGCGCCATAATCGCAAGGTTGGACAAGCCTAGCTTAGGTGTGGGTTGTTCCCTGAGTTTCAGTTGTGATACGACAGAATTAACCGAGGCCAGCGCTGACTGTGCGTCCGTACCAAAGATGTCACACCACACAAGACGTGTTGCTTTCGCTTATGACTCATACTGCAGGTTTGCCACTAACAGAGGCACTCTATGGCCAGTGTTAAATAAAGAAGTTTAAAACATGTTTACGGCTTAATTATCCAGGGTTTATTACGCGTCGCGCGTACAGATCAAGCCGATTCGCTGACATAAAGTTGCTGAGATCAATGAGTATGGTCATTCCGGTTTTCTCCAAGCGAGACCCATTGCTCCTTGTTCTGGTGGGCATTGCTCCTTTCGTTGGGTCCAGACCCTTAGTTTGGTCCGCTTTTCTCTCCCATCCATCACGCCAGGTATTGAACGCACTGACCACAGGTCGTTCTAGGCGATGCTTTGGTCTCGACTCTCCTGCTAAGTACAGTACCTAAGTTCATCTAGCACCTTATTCCCGCTGTACTACTTCATTGTCCTGTTTGACATTATCGCCCAAGAGTGGGCCCACTACAGGACGTCTGGGACGAAATCGCTCAGAACTTCAATCGGAAGGATAATCCTAAATTGATACCTGATTGAGATCGTTTGGCGCAGTTGAAGATAGCCTTCTAGGAGTACCTGAGAAGAGCGGTTGATTGACATGTTACCCTAAAGGCCCGACCGTCAGGCATAATGCCACGTACTTTACGGAGAATTTTCGTCTCAGTGCAAGGGTAGTAACACGAGGTACCTGTCAGACTGGCAGCTAACGTTAGTGGATAGCGAACCCCTTGTTAAAGTTTGGATAAACGCTACTGTACTCCGTACTTACCGATGAACTCAAGTGGGGACAGTTGCATTCTCACATGTTGATAAAAAGATGGCTTTACTTGTCCCCCGTGCATGCAGTCTTTCTTCTGATATTTTTCTTTCTTCTGTAGACCCACACGTTCCTATTACTCGGTGCATCAACCTCACGTACTTTTAATGCTGTATTCCAAGTTAACGACTCCATTCAACAACCATCCCGACGTTGCAAGTCATAATGAAACTTACACGCGCCATAAGCTTGACCAACTTCATTGTGGCTGGTTCCGCCCTGGGATTCCAAGTTTTTGTATTGTACCCTTGGCATAAAGAGCTAGACGAAAGCTTCGAGAAGCTGAAGAAGGAGCATTTAAGGGTCATGGATGCAGCTGGAGACAGCCTGAGTGAGCCGCAACGAAAGGCCCTCTCTGACAAAATGAACGAACTGAAAGCTCAAAGCTCTAGAAGGTGGTGGTGGCTCTGAGTACCCCCTTGGAATGGACGGCGATTGCAGCCTGTTTTTCTCTGGTTCACTTGCTTATTGTTATCGTTAGCTTCCACTTCGTCAATCATACACCGAATCCCAGAGAAGCAATCAGCGCTGCCAAAGAAAAGATTTTGCCGACCAAGGACAAGCTGATGGTTGCTGTAGCAAATGAGAACCCCACCGATGTATCTTTATATGCAAGATACGCCCTCGCTGGCGCCTTCTGTTGCGCCTTCACTCACGCTGTTCTGACTCCCGTCGATGTGTAAGCAAAGAAGGTTCCTTTTTTCTCAGCTTGCTCGGAGATTGAGACTGTGCCTCTCGTGACGTTACCATGTCTGTTCCGCGTTCCAACCGCATAACGATATCACCTTTCCCCAAACGCAACTCTACACAATACTATCCGACCATGGAATTATCATTATGACCAACCCCGCGATGGTATTGATACTGACATTTTTCTCTTGCATAGCGTTAAAACAAGGATCCAACTCGACCCGATCGCGTACAGCAGCAGTCTGTCCAAGAGTGCACGCCACATAGTTTCAGCAGAAGGACCAGGAGCTCTCTTGACCGGTTTAGGTCCCACTATCGCCGGCTATTGCCTCCAGGGTGCTTTCAAATTTGGCGGTTACGAGTACTTCAAAGCTCGTGCGGTAGACTATCTGGGGCAATCGACTGCTGCTAATAACCGAAACGCCGTTTACCTAGGTTCAGCTGCCGCGGCCGAGTTCCTCGGCGATATTGCACTGTGTCCATTCGAATCTGTTCGAATACGGCTGGTGTCTCAGCCTAGCTATGCCACCGGCTGCGTGAGCGGTCTAGCAAAGCTAGCAAGAGAAGAGGGTATTAGTGGCCTCTACTCCGGCTTGGGTCCTATTCTCCTCAAACAGTACGCTCGGCCAGACTAATCCTTGTTGCTATGATGCTTGATTGCTAACCTAGGCGACTATCGCAGAATCCCCTACACAATGGCCACATTTTTAGTCTACGAGAAAGCCATCCAGACAGCATACAGCGTTATAGACAAGAGAGAGCTCTCTTCAATGGGGGTTACTGGTATTAATCTCGGTGCTGGGCTTGTCGCTGGATTGGCCGCCGCCGTCGTCTCTCAGCCGGCCGATACAATGTTGAGTAAGATCAACAAGGAAAGAGCAGTCGTAGGCGAAAGTACATCCCGTCGCTTATTTCGTATTGCTTCTGAGCTTGGACTACGCGGTGCCTACACAGGCATGCAAGCACGTGCAGTTATGGTTAGTGGCATGACGGCAGTGCAGTTCGGCATCTACGGAGACATAAAGAAGGTGCGTTTGAATCTTGATCCCTCGTTTTGCTGTGACACTTGAATGGGATTTACTGATTTTTCAGATCTTTGGGGCAACCGATGGAGTGGAGTTAAGCGAGCCCTGCGTTGCTATAGACTCTTATTCAGAAGAGCTGCAACAAGCGGCTATGTAGCCTACTGGATGACAGTGAGCCTAGTTGTAAAGGTGCTCAAAGTATAGTTTCCACCCACTCTAGATTATGTCGTTTATATAATTTATGTGCTTTTAGCCAGTTTCTTTTGTCAAGTCTTGGCCAGCTCAAGCTAATTCCCTTTTATTTCCCTGATCCTCTAAACAATGTTAACACATGTCTGTAATGGCAGCAAGGGTAGGCTGGGTAAAAACCTCCAATCGACTCAAGGTGACGTCTTGGGCATCTGCAACTTTGGTATCGTTCCAGGTCAAACATCTTAGGCCTCGAAATATCATGGAGATGCTAAACGCAAATGCGGTCTAGCCTGAGCAGAACCTGCAATTGTTGGCAGCGCGTCCTCCGTGAATCTTATACTGTGCCTTTCTTTCCCTATTTATCTTGCTTCAACACAAATCCCGTCTTCATCTTGAAGCTCCCCCTCAAGTCCAAAATCAATATTGTCCGGATCAAGACAAGCTAGGCGCATATGGATGACTGGAGCATACCTTGACCCTGTATGCTGGCTATTGGATGCAGGCCATCTCGATGAATTTATTATGGATGTCATCGAAAGTAAGGCCTGGAGCCTCTAACGGATTGGGATGTCCGCCATCCGAATCACAGCTGACAAAAGACCGCCATAACCAAATCTCGAGCAGGCATACTCCGAGGCTGAAAATGTCGTGTTGCATGATATAATCGATCCGTGGCGCGGGTCCTTGGCAATTTGAATGTCGACATAAGTATTTTGTCCAGTCACCGTCGTTAGGGAAATACGTGCGGCCGTCCTCCCTGCCAAAATTATCAAAGCCAACCAGGAACGTAGACCTCCTGGTCGGTTTGGCTTCTTCCAAGGTGAGAACTGTCTTCAGAAGAGCACTCGGCGTTGATAAGTTGCCTGCTGAAACATGCTCTCTGGCCCATTGCGGCATCACAAGATGAAATAACAGTCCAGGCCATGGCGTCGAGCTCTGTTTACTTAGAAAGATCTGCTTGCCGTCTTATCCCTGACCATCCCTTAGACCATTTCTAAATGCCACGGCAGAGGATCCTGCGTCTCTGTCATGACATCGGCATCTTATGCTGGTTTCCCCGCGCCTACAAATAAGCTTGGCATCGACTTAATGGTCCTAAGGTTTAAATTATTTAGGATTAGGTCTAATTTGGGTTTTGATATTGCCTAGAGGATTACTGTGACCTATAAGGTTAAGTTTTAGGCTGCGAACGTAGGTGATGAATGACCAAACAGATGTCCCAGGACGGAAACATACGGCTTGCTCCTCTCAGTCTCGAGCACGAAGCCCACACTGCTTGACCCAGGCGTTATGCCTTGATCCGTCTTCCCCTAGGGGCCGTGGAGGATGAACTTTGCGCAAAACCAACGGCCGATGCAGCGACGTGCGCGTCGTGGCTATATTCGTCCTTCATAACGAGCGGGTCATCTAGATTTGGCTTGAAGGGGCAAACCCCACCGGGATCTTGTCGGGGTTGAACGCTGTCTGAATGTTGTGGTTTGCGGACCAAGTTATGTCATTGTCGAAGCCAGTATCCCCCACAGCGAGCCTCTCGCTGCTACCACCAAAGACGGTATGGCTCTCTGGGGCATTGTTCTTTTGTGACCAGAGCTGCGAGCTTTTGGCCAACAGTATCTCACACACAAGGTCATTAGAGACTGTAGTGAAATGGTGTAAACACTATTAAATACAGTACAGTATTTTTATAATATAAAACATAGTTAAGACTTATTATTAATATTCAATATAAGAAGAAGGAAAGTATTCATGATAAATATCTAACTAGTAATATCACTCCATTTAGAAACAATCGCGTTTTCCATCTTATATCCTGTCACATCTTCAATAGCAATAGTCGGCTTGCCGTACTTAGTATCGACATAACTCCATCCAATTCTCTCAGTAAGATCGAGACGAGCTCTTAAGCTCGCAGCTTGAAGCATAATGGCTCTAGGCTTACGAAGAGACTCGTACTTCTTAAGAGGCTGCTCCGCAGATCTTTTGGCGAGATTAGACTCAGAAAATAGCAAACCAAATGCTGCAGCATCCTCAAAGGCACTCACAGCTCTCTGGCTCTGATCAGGCATCATGGGATGAGTAGCGTCTCCTGAAAATGCGACCTTGACCCAATATTCATCGGGCTTGTCATCGTAGAGCCGCCACATCTTGATATCCTCTGCCTTGGCGAAGAGTCTCTTCATATTCGGTTCAATTGTCTTGAATGTCTCAACCAACTGCTCGGGTGTAGCTGACACGTTCCAGCCATCATCGCGAGTGTCGTTAAGTGAGGCTGGGTAGAAGCAGTAGCAGCAGATCATGGAGCCGCCACCGGCCGGGGACATGACTTTGCCCCATATTAACACCACCTTATATCCCTTTTTTGTGAGTGATTATGAGGTTATAGATATCGTAATAGTCGCGGTCTAAAGTCATATCTACTACCGTCTTCCCACCGATATCAGGGATGCTTGCGTCGATCCCCCAACCTACCCCGCAAGGCTGCCTCATGAAGTAGAGCCCCGCTGTTCATTTGCTCTTGAGTTTCTCGGGCATGAGACAGCTCTTGGGTTCCGTAAACTTCTGCTCCGAGAGAAGATCCAACAAGAATACAAATATTAGCTGTGCGGTTTAGCTTGAAGCCTTGAATACGAAGCAAGAAATATGGCCTTATGTAGAAGTCAAACTCTGGTTGCGGGATATGGATTGATCCTGGTTGCAAGCCCCTTATGTTCATGATACGCGAGAATCTGAACATTCGGCATTCCTTCTACCATGTTCGGATATTCCAGCATCCCTTGCTTCTGAATATGAGGGGCTTCTAGGGCGGCAATGGCTGCCATATCCGAAGGCGGATACGCAAGTCTCGGGTACTACCATATCCGGTTAGACGTTCCTATACTCGGGCCGGGAGCCGAGTACATCACCTAACTATGACAATTAAAAGCACATGCTACTGCGAGCCATTTAGCGTGGTATCTGGTCCAGTCGCCAAAGCCAAAACCCCCTCGAAGCCATCAGAAATGTCGCAATCAACTGCAAGGGCATTGCAACGTGTCAAAGGTAGCTGCAGCCCCTCTTTGTGGCGAGGCCCGTCGCGTGGATACACCAGGCGCTCATTTTCTGCCACCTGCTCGAGACGCCTTATGGAGACGAGCGGCTTCTCAGATACGCAATTGACTGTCCGAGAAGCTGTCAGTCAGCTGTGTTCCAATTAGGGTTAGGGTTAGGGTTAGGGTTAGGGTTAGGGTTAGGGTTAGGGTTAGGGTTAGGGTTAGGGTTAGGGTTAGGGTTAGGGTTAGGGTTAGGGTTA